>OX596356.1:4930714-6193571 GCA_951394395.1 Colostygia pectinataria | reverse complement strand
CAGGAGAGATGTAGCTACACAAAGAGGTTTCGTTTAGACATATCGGTTTTTTATTGATAAAAAAATTGGTAGGTACAGGTAGATCAGGGCATATTTTAATTTTTTGTACTAATCTTGAAATCAAACTACTCGGATGTATTCTTAGTTCTAATAATTAAAAAGTTCAAAAACAAATTTTAGGAGTTTTAATTTTTAGTTTTTCGGGTTAGCCAACATATTTTTAACACCTTATTTAAGAAACTGAAGTTGTCTACAAAACGAACCTAGACTTGACTTGAAACATCTCTGATGTAAATCTGCAAATAATCTAACAAACAATAATTGCAATTAGAGGTTGGTAAGCATAGGTTATCTGCAAGGCGGACGTCCATTCTTGACACCAGCTATCGGGCTCCGTGACCCTGCCATAGAATAGACAAGTCAAACCGTGGCATGGTAAACTTTAACAAGATTCGTCTCGCTATAGTTTAACCGGGCACTTCGGTACCCAGTGACATAATAAATCGAATAAAATTTACAAGTTCTAACGCGGGGTTCAGCATTCCATGTGCGAGTTTTGATCCTATCATCTACGAATTTTCTATACTACACGTATTTTCTAGTAGCACCTACCTACGACTGTTTTGCTATTTATGTCGCGGCATCACTATCAGTCTACCTTGCCCTTGTCACGCAGATGCATAATAATTTTGTAAGATTATAATAAACTGTTGCACATATTGCTCTGATTATTATGGATGGTCCGGACCGTGATAATAGGAATGGGATTGGGGAAGCTTTTTCCCTGCAGTAGGATAATAATGAAAAATATATTTATTGGGATCAATCAATAACAATTCATATATATTTTCATTTTCGTTTTTCATAATAATAGAATAATGATCGTTGATTTTTTTGTTAATTTCAACAGGAACTGGATATAAAAGAGATACCTATATAAGATATTATAAGTTGGATTTCCGTTTTATTGCTTTCAAGTTCAAAACCTATACTCTCAAATTATGGATCTTGTGTTTGTGTGGCGCAAAACTTTAGTGAAAGTATAAGGCACTTACTTCGTAGGCATTTCCATTCAAATAATTCCTCTGAGCCGGTCGTGGCAACTTGCTACACAACTACTACGCAACAAAAATAGAAAAGGCCTTATATTTTTTATGTAAAAATTGTTATCACAGTTCCGCCTATCAACCAAACAAATAAGCCTATGCTCCTATCAGTTTAATATTCAATTTTATTGTCCTACGAAATTATGCCGATTGCTCATAATTATCAGTTCATTAACCTTCGTATATTTCAGAGCGCATGTAGCAGAACGTCGTAAGAGCCAACGTGTCGGATGCAAAAGGCTGTAAGCGCAAACGCGATGTTGACGGCGCAAAGGAAGGGTGTGCGCTCGCGCCTGGCCGTTGAGATTTATACGTACTGTGCATTTTGGATTGCTGTGTCTGCATTACCTGCTTTAGCTATTTCTTACGTCGGTAAGTACATACTGGTGAAATTATATAATCAACTACATAAAGAGCTTCTTGCAGTAAAACTATATTCGATTTTCAGTTATTTCATCTCAGTAACACTGCTTTTAAACAACTGACCCTTTTTGCACACAAGCATAAATTACTTTAAAAAATAAAACTAAGCTTTGACGACATTTTACTATCTGTTAGTATTTATATACGTATCACTTCGATATTCCTTTACAATCCCATCATGATATTATAATATTCGTCTTCCTTAAAACGGCTGCAGGAGATTTGCAACTTATCACATTAGGAATGCGAACAAGAACTGTGCAAAAAAGTGGGCGTGTAAAAAGTGGAAAGACGTTTAAGGACTGTCCTTGAACCATTTGGATTAAAAGGTATAAGATTCACGACTAGGTACAGTTAACATCTAAAAATTCCAGCAGGGGTATTTTAAAACATTCGGGAAAAGTGTCGGATCGAAAACGTCGACTTCGTCGGAAACATTTCCGACACAAAATAGCTGTCGGAAAGTTTGTCGTCAAAGATTCCGAAATCTAATTTAATCGATTTTGGAAATCAAAATAACGTTTTTCCGAATCTTTGTAGCAAGATCGTTTCCGAAAGGATATTGTCTCTGGCCGTTTAGTTAATTTATTTTGAAACCATTAGTATAAATTGCGTGGTAACCCAGCAGAGCCACCACGTTAGAATCCGATCATTTATATCTAAAAAGAATGTACGTTAGACGTACATAGTGTACGTACGCCGTTTATGGCTGTACGTTCGTCAGGTGCTGATAAAATCGACATCGAAAGAATAAATGGTCGAAGATATAAATGATCGGATTCTAACGTGGTGGCTCTGCTGGGTAGTACCACGCTATAAATTGGTATACAATTTTACAGGTTCATGTATCGATGTTTTGAATTTTTTAAATAGAATTAGTAAGTGAGAAGTAATATTTTATCTATTGTTTGTTTTATATCCTTCTAGCTTATATACAAGCAACCTGTTTTGCTTTCTCAAGAATCCTTCAAGCCTGAACGAACTCGCATAATCGTGTTAGTTACACACAATACTAATTTAGTTAAACATTATAAAATGAACTCTTATTTTGTATGTTCTTTGCTATAATTTTTAATAGTATAATATCCAGATTCCAGTTTTTCCCAATAAGATTTTTTTAAATATCTTTAGGTTATTACAGATTTCACCCAATTATTTAGGGAGAATAAGGGGGTAGCTAGGCAGCACTGCTCTGGTATTGTGTTTGTAGTTTGCATTCTATTTGCAGCTATCCTCCAAGCTTTAGTGGTATACTAGCCGTTGCCGTAATGCCCCGTGGCCCTGTGTACTCGTAGGTATCATAGACATCTGTGATATTTAGATTTTGCCAAGTTAATTTTCTAGTGGTTTGCCTATACTTAAATCTATTTTTAACTGTTCCAAATACTTCGTTGACTTTTGCGTCATTTTAATTTCAGTTGTGCGAGTGAGTAAGCACCTATGGCTGAAACTTTTGTCGAGCCGATATCCAGATTTTGAATTCATCAGAACTGACACAGTGCGATCCCTCCTCGATACGCACAGGAACCAGGGGATCATCAATGTCCTGCTTTCTGTCAAAGGTACACCTACATCTTGAAGTTTTAAGCATTACTTGACGAATAAAATTACAATAACATTTGAATTTCATTTCAGGGACGCTAGATACAGAGCTAATCAAAAATCAACTCACCCAGCATGTGCTAGACAGGCGAGATAAGAATGGCGGGATCATGTTTCCACGCTTACGACACCTGCTGGTATCTTGTTGGGGTAATTACGCATGGGACATCAACGTAACCTTTCGACCTGAGCACCATTTCATGGTTGCAAATGCCGTTTACAGAGGTCGTCAAGTTGGAGACAACAACATCCAGGTAAAAATCTAATGACGGAAAAGACAATAGCCACAAAAGTGGTGTGTGAACCAATTATGTAGGAGTAGGAATGATGAAACTAAACTATTGATGTTATTCAGAGTTTCCTTTCAGACTTGATGTAATTCAAGTTATTTAAATACACGAAAACAATGAGAGGTAGCGACAGCATTTTTATTTTTATTACTGTTTCAGGAATTTGTCAGCGATATTGTTTCAAAATACTTCCCCAACGATCAACCCCCTTGGCAGTACATAATCATACCCTGCGTCTCTACCGAGCCGAAATACTACATCCTAGTTAGAGTACACCATTTGCTTCTCAGTGGCAAGGATTCGATAAACATCGGTGATCTTCTACTGCTTGAACAGATCAGTTCAAGCGGAAGAGTAACACAGGAGTTCACCCAGCAAAGTCCTCTAACCAAGCTGTTTCCAACTTCATCCGCCATACCCGAGCTATGGGGAAAGTTGAATGAGAACCTATCGAATGCGTGGAACGAGTTTGTATCCGAATATGATCCGGTAGAAAGTCCGAGAGCTTTAAAAACTCTGCCCGGGGCATTTCATGTTGCTGGGTTGGTGTTGATATCTGGAGTTAGCGCATTGAGGGAATTGACCAAGCGGAATGGAAGAGCCTCAAATGCACCGATGACGGCGACGTCCTTAATCTCAGCTGTTCAACGCGAATGTAAGAGAAGGAATCTTACAATCCCAAAGGTACGTTGATTTTTCAATTAGAAGAACGAAACTTCGTAAGATAAACAGCCTCAACATTCAAATTCTTTGATGCTATGATCAGTCACGACTTTGGTCAGTCAGAAACATATGTTTTAGAATTCTAATCGGTTCAAAGCTAAAATAATGTTGTTTTACAGATTATAATGTCGCCGCTAGTAACAGTAGACCCAAGAAAATGGCCGAGACGTGTATTAGAAATGGCATGGAATTTATCAACTTCAGTTTTGAAAATACCGATTCGAATCCGGGACGAGTTGAGTGCTCTTATAGAACTGAAAAAGAGTGGGCATGTCAAACTGTCGCATACACTGACGTGGAAGTATGCAGAGTTGGGCCAGCTTTGTGCGAGGGCGACAGGAGAGGCGTGGAGGGGGACAGTGGAGATGTACCGAGCGCCGGCGCAGCTTTGGAACGATACTGTGAGAGCAGATGATGGGAAAAGACATTTGCTGCAAACAGTGTCTTTGTGTGGGAGAAAGGTAAATATGGAGCGCCTATGAATGAGGTAGTTTTTACACTTTTAGCGCGTACTTACACTCATGCACATGGTACGTAAGTTCTTAACATTTTACAGTAAATTACTGAAATTGTCCACTAGATGCGTTGTAAGATTTGTTTACAAAAACAGGGTAATAATTTTTTTTGCATGGCAGTCCTAAGCTTTCAGCAAGCATCGCCAGGAAATATCGGAGTGTCAACTTAAAAGCGACAAACGATAATCGTGGCAAAAGTCGTAGTTCATTTAAACAGTGTCAAGTTTTACATTTACAAACATTTACAGGCTGAACCACGAAAACATCAAGATATCGCTTTTGTCTGCAAGACCCTCTGTTAATTTCCAGGTAGCATCGTGGTCTCGGCCGATCCCACGCGCGAGTCTAGAACGCGCTGCTAGAGCGCTTGGTGTGTCGAGCACTGACATAGCTCTCTACGCAGCCACAGAGTCTCTGCGAGCGATCTTAGAGAACGCGCACACAAGCACGCCCGATGCTATCCTGACGACTGCAAGAGCTGCTACTGAGGACTTTTTATTCGCGTTCGCGGAAGGAAACGGGAGGACTTATAAGAAGTCGCAATCTGGAGGTACGTTAACAGGCCTTATTATCCTCATCCTAAGATATCAAACCGACGAAAAATCTCTAGGAAGTACTGTTCCGCTAAACTTTTTAACTAATGAGGACACGCAGTTCAGATCAGTTACCCTCAAAAGAAAAAATATCGGCACGTGTTTAATTTCTTCACAACACATCCTCCGGACTCATGGCTTGTTCTCCGGCAGACGTGTTGCTTTGTCGAGCGTTGGAGCCAAAGTGATCCGCAAAAAAAGTTTAGTGAAATAGAACCAGAGATTTTTCGTCTGTTTGAAATCATAAAATCGATTTCCGCCAAGTAACGCCTGAATCAATCAACTATTATCTTCATCAACATCATATCAGTCAATAGACTACTTTTATGTACCACGCGAGCGTTTTTTATTTATTTTTATTATAAACTAGTATAAGCTAGTCTCTTAAAAGTTTTTCGTTCCAGGAATGATCTGCTTATCACTACCGGTCGGCGCAACGCCGAGACGGATCGCGTCTGTAGTAGAGCACGCTTGCAACCGACAGGGCGCCCTAGCAGGCGCGTGGGCGGCTCAGGCCCGATGCGGAGCCCTAACACGAGCCGTGCCTTCGCCATTCGCAAGACTCACATTAAACGTGCTGTCTAGGAGATACGCCGTGTCGTACGCAGAGATTAACGCACCGGTGGGAGCGAGACAGAGGAATACTCTGTGGGGGCAGACGGTTGACAGTGTGGTTTATTGGAGACCGCCTCAAGCTAATATCAGTGAGTTCAAACGATAACGTTATTACACCGTTTTGTATGTATTAGCTTTCAGGCGGTCTATTGACTCCGGCACCAGAGTTGGCCACCGGCTCATACGAACGTATTATGTACCACGATAGTTTTCATTTCAAAAGTTACAGTACTCAACAAACGTAACTGTTTCACCACATATTTCGGGACTATATTGACTAACACGATAGTAGAAATGCTTTAGTAAGTCGACACATGCACAAATAAAAAAAAACAACTATATAACCGTTCGTTCGTTCGTATGAGTCAGTGGCCAACTCTGGTAAACAGTAAACAACTATATAACCGAATTGTATTTTTATCTCCAGGTGTATCGCTAACAGTGATTCAATACGCAGACACAGTCCGCCTCTCAGTAATGACAGACGCAAGGCTATCTCCCTCCCACACCATCCCCGCCGCGCGGTGGCCGACAGCAGTCGAGCAATTGATCACAAAAGTCGACCAGGAAATCGCTAGAATAGCCGCCCAGTCCAGTACCATACCGACGATTATAACAACACAAGCGAGTGCCGAAGAACAGGAGCCAATTATCGAAGCAAGCGATACAGGGTCACTGCGACCGCCTACAACGGCCATCGTCAGCCCGCCTGTATTCAGAAGGCGTATACCAAACTAGATTAAAGAAATATGGGCATGATTGTGCCTTGCAAAATTTGCAAATGGATTGATTGTGCGATGCTGTTATTGGGCAAGTGACAGAGGTAGTCAATTTTTTAAAATATGACGATAAATGGAAATTATTGTTTGTGATTGTCATTGTAATAATACGTCTCAATAACTTAAATTAAGTTAAATTGTATATTAGTGTAACGCATCACAAGATTTACTTTTGTAAATAGAGAGTAGCGTAGTACTTTAGTACCTAAGTAGCGTGTTCTCGTATACAGCGCAGATGATAAATTTTAAGAGATAAAGTTGTCTAACAACGGATTCGAATACCCACTCACCAACAAACAAACGGTTAAATAACTTAGTGATCAATTGATCAGGTTTACAATAAATTACCGACTTATTATTTATTGTCGCTAGCAAGTTCGGTACAAAATGCCAAATATCAAAGAAATTCAGAACCACGTTTTATTATATAGATTTTTACAGACTCACTAGCGACTAGTACTAGTAACTTATGATAAACCCTCAGTTTGATCGTTAAAATTTGTCATTGAGTCAAATTGATAGTAGTGTAGATTAATTAGTTTATATAAACAGCCGTTAAATAACCGGTTGATGGTTTAGTATAGACCAAGACTAAAACCTAAATGCATTATAAACTTGGGTTAGTGCCACTAGAAAATGTATAGGCTCGATCTGGCCATCTGCGGGACAAATATTTGCATGAACTGCTAACATTGTTATTGGTGGTACTAGGTTTCATAACTCACATTGATTTAGAGGCCGCATGTTTGATACCCGCTGCGGGCCAAATAATTTCATGTTCCGAAAATATTTGTAACTGATCTATACTAGAGCTAAAACATGACTGTTACATGAAATAAAACCAAAACTACGAAATAAAATATTTATTATACATACAGTTATTTCTTCTTGCTCTTCTTACTGGCTTTAGTCTCTGGTTCTTTACGCTTCTTTCCTTGTTTTTCCACTTTTTCCTCTACCTCCATAGCCTGGCTTTCTTCAGGCACGTAGCTAAAGTCAGGTATGTGCGGTGTGATGAGTTGGAAGACTAGCTTGCGATGCTGTAGGTTCGTTTCGTCTAAGCTGAGTCGCACTGTGAGTTCGTCGAATGTCTTTAGTACAACGGCGCCGCATTTTTGGATGTTCTCCTGTTGAAGATAAGGTTTTATTTAGAAGACCCAGGGAATTATGAATCTTTGAAGGACGGCCTCCTAATCGAGGGACCGATGACATTGATGGATGGATGACCGATGGTTGATCATTATGGCACTTGACTGACTGACACTCCTATGTCCAGCAGTGAACGTCTACTGGCTGATATAATAATGATGAAGGGAAACAAGTGTGGGTAGTCCTACGAATCGCATGTTTATATTCACTATTAAAATGTGATAAACATAAGTTTACGAAGCAACACAAACGGACACTGGCAGAATTGTGACAGATAAGACACAGAAAGCATAAAATAAAGAAGTCAAGTCACCCTGAGACGTTATATGGAAAGTCTCATGTGCCTGTAATTTCACCGGAAACCATTTGGTTAAGTCATTTAGTAGCATCATCATCTATCATCATTCAGAGCAATAATCTGAGAGCTAATGGTACAAACGCAAAAGTTTATGAGGTCACCTCATAAACTTACCTCGTCATTGAAGGTGAATTTGTCTGGAGGCAGGTATATAGGTCCTTCGAGACCGTACTTCGGTATCAGGACTTGTATCGCGTTCCGCTTCACTGCGAGGACAACTGCAGATTCAACTTCCACGCGACTTTTGAATAGGATCTGTAATATTCATAATCATTTATTTAACGATACATGGGTGACAAGAGGTGACATGATGTTTAATAAAAGTTCAGCCATGATCAGCTTTACAGCATGTAAATTTTTTGTAAAATTTGCACACTGGATAATGAACTGTAACTGTAATTATATATATATATATATATACATTTTTTTTTTATTTAACCTAACAAAAAACATAACATATAATTATAAACACTTAAAAAACCCTCAGGGGTTTGTCCTAAATGCTTAGAGTTCTTTTAATAGTTAGGAAGGTAGTGCGTACTCAACTTTTTAACTCACATTGTTTTATTATATGTTAACATTTGTTTTATTATATCAGCCATTTATATCCCACTTCTGGGCAAGGGCAAAGGCATGTAGGGCTATATTGCGCTAGTCTATCGGGAATTCCGATCGATGTGGCGCGGCGGACGAAAGTCCGCCTGCGACGCAGGAGGTTGCGGGTTCCATTCCTGCCTTGGAACAAATGTTTGTACGATCTGCAAATATTTGTTCTAGGTGTTCTTGGTATTTTCTATGTATCATAAAAAAAATACCTATCTATGTATTGTATTGTATTAAGTATATCAGTCATCTAGTACCCATAACACAAGCTCTGCTTAGCTTGGGGCTACATGATGCTGTGTGGATTGTCCAGCCTTATTTAAAAAAAAAACTTGTTGGCTACCTTTGCCTACAGCTCACTTAGCATGCAACTGTTATAACTAGCCTAATTTTACCCAGGAATTTGTTCAGTTCGAAATTTTTTTTTTTTAATTCTAATATTGTGTCTTTTGTATGTTGTGTGCTAAGTGGCAAATTAATGTCTTTTTTTATGTCAGCAAGTGACAAGACGGTCAAGTCGCCTGTCTGATTATAAGCACCACGACTGACCATAACAGATGCAGTGCCACTCAAAGCTTATTTTTTTAAGTTCAGCGTTTCACGCATTTCACACACACACACTGCACTGCGCTCATCACCCCGAGACATTGTTGTTAAGTCTCTTTTGCCCAGTAATTTCACTTGCTTCAGTGCCCTTCAAACCTAAACACAGTGCAGCTTGCACACTACTGCTTGGAGGTAGAATATCTGGCACTGCGGTGGTACCCACCGAGACAGACTCTTGCTGAAGAGTCCTACCACCAGGTAAAGTCTATGTCTAATATAGAGTACTGTACTCACGTGAGTGTTGAGTGCGACAGAGGCTCTGCCCGCGTGCTGCGCCTGTCTGTGTCGATAGTTAAGGTTGTCGCAGATGGAGTCCGCCTGCTTAGTGTCCAGTAGCGAGGCGTGCGTCGTGTCAGCTCCTATACACGCTGCCAAGAGACGGTGGACGATCACATCTGCGTATCTGTGGTAAACAATATTTATTTATTACTAGTATACCCGGCGCGGATTCACTTGTGTTATTTGTTACGCTATTTTTCCATAATTTCTCACAGTTTAAACTTTCCCTGGACTCTTACAAATATTTCAATATCAAAATTAGCGAAATCGGTCCAGCCGTTGTCAAGTTTTAGCGAGTCTAACGCACAGAAATTCATTTGAAATCGCGCGGGTCAGCCAGTCCCGAATAAATAAAATAAAATAAAGAACTGGGGGATATAATATACCTTCGTATAGGCGATGTGAAATGCGTATATATAGGACACGCGAGCCCATAGTGATAGAAGTCGTCCTGAGCTCGCGTGCCGCTGGAGAAGTAGACAGCTTGTTGCATGCAACGCGTCGCCATTATCCGTAGCAACGTGTTGAAGTACGGTCGCCCCGGGACTACCGCATTGTCAAGCGATTTGGAGAAGGATTTGTTCGTAGATACGTCCATTTCGAAGCCCTGTTGAGTAAATAAAATAGCCTATACTGCAGGGATAAGGTTTAAAGTAGCTGTACCCGGGACTACCGCATTATCAAGCGATTTCGAGAAGGATTTGTTCGTAGATACATCTATTTCAGTCCTTGTTGAATAATATAATCTACCTTATACTGCAGGGATAGGGTTTAAAATAGCTGTAGCTTGTTCGTACTGAGGCAATGTATAACAAATATATTGGGTGGTCATAAAGGCGCATATTGTCCAAACGTTTTACGTTAACTTGTGAGAAGAAACTTTTGTCTACAAATTATCAGCCTTAATACAATGCCCTAAGTTACAAAATACCTCTGGCTTAGTCGCTTTATTGAATGTAACAAAGTTGTTAGGCGGCGGGGACGGGTGCCGCCTCAATAGTAGTGATATAGCAGTAAAGTATAGTAGTAAGTAGTAGATACATTGCGAGAATTCTGCTGCTAACTTCTCTCGGCGACAATGATATTGACCAGTAACATGAGCTTTTTTCTACCAGTTATGATCCTTATAAGGATGCTCTAAGGTTTAAAATACCTGTAGCTTGGCCGCTTTGAGGAATGTTACAAAGTTGTTAGGCGGCGGGGAGGGGTGCCGCCTCAATAGCGCACATTGCGGGAATTCTGCCGCTAATTTCTCGGCGACACTGATGTTAGCCAGCAACATAAACTCTTCTACCATTGAATTGGTGTCCACTATCTTCTTGGCTTGCACTTCTATAGGGTCATGCGTTTCTGAATCCACCTAAAAACATCGAAGTAGAATCACTTGTGGTCTAGTGCCAGTGCCTTCTGAAACTAAGGTCGTGGGTTCGAAACCAGTCTTGCACCAATTGGCTTTTACATTCGAAAAATGTATGTGCGCAATGCCAGTACTTCAAACAGTGAATGAACACATTGTGAGGAAACTGGCAAGTACAAGTCTTAATGGATTAAGACCCGTCCCACTTTTGCTCGAGAATAGGCTTGTGTGACAGCCATCTAAGATGGCTGTCATGATAATGATGAAAAACTCCGACTCACACCGGCTAGTAAGTGATGGGCGATCGACTATTTCCCATGAAACAAAATCACACCCCGAACACTCTCAAAAAAATTATGAAGCAAACGCGTCGTAATCACCACATGCATGGTTTGAGTACGTAAACGGTGCCGTTGTATGTGTGAGTGTCATGGTTGGCCCCACTCAATTATAGCAAGAGCGAGATAGCACACTTTCACTCGCGCTAAAGTGCGCGCTGTGGACCTAAACAAAATCCAAATAAACGCGTGCTTATAGCCCGAAAATTTTAAATGCTGTTTTCATCAACAGACAGAACAATTCAAGAGAAACTTTTTATATCTACATAACGCGAACGAAGTCGCGTGCAACAGCTAGTTATAGTACATACCTGAAACCGTATCTCTGGCGAAGCGAGCAGAAGCGCTCCGTTGTCCATCCGCCTGCGCTTCAGCTTCTTGGCGAGCACGTTGAGGCAGCGCAGCGACAGCACGATGTCGTCTTGTCTACTCGCTGTGTCGATAGCTATTTGCGCTTCCTCATACGTCATCGCTGATGATGACTGGAATGTTATCGACATTTTATTATGATGGTATTATTTTAAATTTTATTTATTATTATATTTTTGTTATTAATTATATTACTATTATTTGCATGTATTACTTAAATTAATTTAAAAAAACTTGTGCTCATGAAGAAAAGTCAAGATACTTACACACTTTAGGAGTAGTGAAGATCTGTATCACATCATACTGTGGTATGATGTGATACAATTAATAAATGGTTTTAATGGTTTCAATATTATATGCAATCATTTTTTATGACGGTAAAGTCGTTCGCCCGATGTTAACCGTCACGCCTGACCATAACAACTGCAGAGTCTCCAAAATTTAATTGTGTATTCTGCTACCTGGTTTTCTACAAGCTTTGCTTAGTAGTGACTAGATGGCGCTGTAGTTTTTAAAATTATCTTGCGCCTGTAGATAGCGCTGCATAAACGTCTTTCTTACCAATATTATAAAGGTGAAAGGTTGTTGTGTTTAAAATTTGTATGTTTGTGGGAGCATCACGCCCAAGCGACTGAACGGATTTAAATAAAATTTTACAGAATGGTGGATTATATCCTGGAATAGCATATGGGCAACATACTTTTTATCCCGAAATTATGTATGAATGATGAATGAAAATGAACTGTTCTTGTGTTCCACGCAAACGAAGTTACGGGCAACGGCTATTGTCTAATATTATTTATTTATGTATTCTGTGCGTACTTACTTTGATGATGCTTTTGTGGAACTTCGTGGAGAGTACATTAGCGTTCTCGTCGATCTCCCAAACGCAAGAGAAGGCTAGTCTCTCCTCCCCGCCGCGCAACGAACACAAATTGGAACTCAGCAAATCTGAAACATCATCATTACTTCATCGTTAGCTCTTTATAAAGCCCAAAAACCATTCACATGCCATTGTGGCGGAAAGACCTGATCACTATCGCTCTAGAGTAGGCCAGTGTCTCAGTGCCATCTACGCTGGTCAATAAGGATTGACCAGCGTAGATGGCATCATCATCATTATTGCAGCCTAATGTTCCCACAGAGACACTGGCCTACTCTAGAGCGATAGTGATTGGGTCTTTCCGCCACAATGGCATGTGAATGGTTGCGTGGACAGAGTCAAATTAACTAATTTTACATCGCGAATATGACTAAATTTATGACAATGCTATTGGTTAGTTAGACATCTCTCTACTTAGCTTATAGATGTAAATATGTTTAAATATCATCAATTTTTCCTTTGGAGAATTATATGATGGCTCTGGGAGTTTTATTTCTTTTAGGTTGTTCATTGATAGTCAGTCAGTCAGTAACGTAAAGATTTTATATACATATAAGAGAAAACACACGTCTTAATAAACAATACCTGGCACCATATCAATTCTCCTATCCACAAGATACACCGTAGTAGATCTCGATTGCGCTTCCTTATCCAATGGGGTGTTAGGTCGAACGAAATACGTCACGTCCGCTATATGCACCCCCACCTCGAATTTCTTCAGTCCGTCCTTAGTCGTGTCCTCGAGCGGACGTGCGTGCAATGCGTCGTCGATGTCCGTGCAACTGGGCGGGTCGACGGAGCAAATGCATATATCGCGAAGATCAACACGTTTTTGTATCTCCTGTGAAATAGAAACCAAGAAGCTTATTTATTTCTTATTGACGTCTATGTTTGGACCATCCTGTATATTAATAAGGATTGGGATTATTTCGCATACTATTAATATAGTTGAATTTGTGGGACTGATATTGTAAAAGGGGTGGGTTTCCAATGGTAGTCTCCCACGTCCTTTTAGTAGAATGTTATGGTATGGTAGGGTTTTAAGTGTAAAGTCACTTTGATTTTAAGAAGAATAAATATAATTATTTTCACACTGTAATTGGTTGGTTAATATAATAAAATTATGGTAAATGGTTTATGGTAAAAATGGTATTTTAAATGGTAATTGAGCCGCGAGTGTCTCAATTGGTAAGAGGTCGCGAACTGACGTAAAATCGCCAGTTTAGGTAAAACTTACGCTCGGAAACTGCATTACGATGCACAAAAGCATAAACGCTGATGTGTTCGGTTTACTCCGAACATGCTCCCGAGCACAAGAAGATGAGATGATGTGGATGAGATGAAAATATACAATTTTCTTGATTAACCCATCAATAAAGGATATAACTTATAAAAATGTGTAAAGCAAAACATAAAAGCACTTAATCAAAGTAAATATTGGTAATTGGTACAAAAAAATTGGTAAAAACAAATGGTAAAAACTATTCATGTAAGCAAAACATAAAAGCACGTGGTAAAATATGGTAAAACCTTAAAAACTCATTTATACTAAACTATACTGTTCTCTATATTTCTGTCTCTTTCGTTAATCTTAGCGTATCGCGCACTAGGCCACCGTTTGGCAAAACTATAGGCTATATCGTTGCCACTTATTTCGCACAAAGCACTAGCACTCAACACTTCACTATGCACTGGTAAAGTTGTTATATTTGGTGGCGGCGGAGCTTCCACAGGCTCCCGCCGGCGGCACCGAGATGGTCGCGGAGGCGGCGGCGTCGTCGCAGGCACCTGCCGGCGGCGACGCACGCCGCTGTTGCTCGACGTGGTTCTACAACGCAGGCTGCAACGCCCGCTCCTCCACATCCAGACTGCTGCTCCTCCTAGTGCTGCTACTATCAGCACGTAGCTGATGACGTAATGGTGTATGTCATGTCCACTTATGTCATCAACTTCAGCGTCACTCTCTTTTAATTTTCTGACATCGTTTCCGACGCTGGTCATGGATGCGCTCAGATTATATCTATCTGACGATCCTTCCTCTGGTATTTTTATTTGTATCAAATGGTTTATCTGATCAAATTCTGGCATGTAAACGCCTGGTGATATTTGTATTTGGTTGGATTGATGTCGTAAGGGAAACAATGTAAAGTCCTTGCCTTTTACGACACATTTCTGATTCATGCCAATGACCCCCGCCCGTCTTAGGCGTTGAATGGTAACTTGATCATCGCATATGATTTTTATTGCATAATCGTCACAACAAAAATATAGGTACTGAATCGAGTGTAACTCTACCCATTTATTGCTGCATGGCGACTTATTAATTCTACAGCTGTTTGTTTCGATGTTGACGTCACAAAAACTCTCGTCATTTTTAATGTTTAGAATTGGTTTGAGCAACTGGCACATATATGTTTCTCCATGGTGTAAACATGCTGTTAGCTCATTGGTAGTCAAGCTGATATAAGAATCTTTTTCAAGATTCACGGCAACATATTCAGAGACAGGTGATATACTGACCATGTTTCCTTCAACTTGACGTGGTATTGGTATTAATTGGTATATTTGAAGGCCTTCTCTGGCTATGAGCGGAAAAGTTATCTCAATAATGATGTATCTTTGGGTAGCCCTTGCCCTGACTTTCAAAAGCTTGTAAATAAACTGAAGATCCGTTTCCAGGTTACTTATTGGTAGAGTGAGATCGCTAGGCATCTTGCCGTAAATGGTATGGAGCTCACTTTTGAGTTGTGCTGGTGTCAATACATGCATACTTATTTGACCATGGTAAATGTCAGTGATTGTATCGAGCAGTGTATCTTGGATTCTCTTTAAACTTTGTAATAAACTGGTTCCAGCCATCGCAGATAAAGTAAAATCTTGTACATAGGAGATGTTTTGAATGTTTTGTTGCAGGATGCTCGAGTTTTCTTGCAGATCGTTCAACTTCCTGTTTATAAACTTGTGTTGTCTATCCACAGTGGTTTCCATTCTTTTCATTAGATTAAACTCTGCTTCAATCACGGAAGTCTGGTTCTTCCATAGACTGGAAAGGTGTTTCTCGTTACGCTGTATGGTCTCTACGTCCTTGACGTACTGGTCTGCGAAACGAGAGTCTAATACTCCGAACAGGTCGTTTGCTAGATACCCGACACCGTTGATAAGCCCTCGGCGCCGGCGGCGTCTAGCGTGCGCGTCGAAATGCTGTGTTAATAAAAGTTCATTGTAGTATTCGAGTTCCTGGTAATCGTGCCGAGCCTGTTGTAGTATTATGTTACAGTGCGATCGTTTATCAATTGTGTTACATAATTTTTCTAAGTAGCTGGTTATTTTATCGTACGTATATATTCCTGTCCAGTATGGTTTCATGTCGTAATATACAACTAGGGTCCACTTATCCCTAATTAGTTGTAATTTTGATATAGGATCGAAATAGAGAGACTGGTTGGTAGGTATCTCTCTTATCTCATGTAATCCGTGGGTAGGCGATACGAACATAGCTATCATAAAACAAAATAAGGCCGCCGCTACTGACATGCGTTTGCGGACGGGTTTTCTTTGTTTTACTCTTGGTATTTCTGTGGTTTGGTTTGGTTCTGGTTCATGGTCAGTTGGTGATTGGTTTCTCATTTGTGCTTGGCAGTCCTCTTTGTGGACCGGGAGCACCGATAGTTTGACGACTGGTCTTTTTAGTACCCCATTTTTGGTCTTTAGGGTCACGGCACGGACCAGTCCATCTTCTCCTGGGTGTGTGTCGATCACGCGCCCTATTCCCCACTTTCCAGCTGGTAAGTTCTCATCGTGAATCGTGACCAAGTCTCCGATTTCAACGTTTTTCCGCGATTCCGTTCACTTGTTTCTTGCCGAAAGTTGGGTCAAATATTCAGTTTTCCATCTTTTCCACAGATCTTGAAAGAGTTTTGATGTCAGATGCCATCTGGTCCGGGCATCCTTTTCTGTTTCAATTACTGTCAGTCCTGGTCTTCCTGATAAAAAATGTGCTGGTGTAAGAAAGCTTAGATCCTCGGGGTCCTCTGATAATGCACATAGCGGACGAGTGTTAAGGCACGCTTCGAGTTTGGTGAGTATTGTGGTGTACTCCTCGAATGTTAATTTTTGATTCCCTATTATTCTTTTAAGGTGGTGTTTAAGACTGCGTACTGCTCTCTCCCACAGTCCTCCAGCGTTTGGCCAGCTGGGTATGTTGAAATGCCACTCTATCTCCATGTCCGTTATCTCGGTCAGGAATCTTTCACTAAATATTTGTTGTAATTGATTGGTTTCATCTTGCAGCATTCTATTAGCCCCCACGAAATTGGTTCCATTGTCGCTATACATATGGCGTGGGGCTCCTCGCCGAGCAGCCATCCTCTGGAGAGCCGCCAAAAAGGCTGAACTGGTTAAGTCTGACACAAGCTCAATGTGAACAGCTTTGGTGACCATACATACGAATATCGCTATATAGCCCTTTGTGGTTTTAATTCCGCGTCCTTTGTTGGCCTTTACTTCGACGAATCCTGTATAGTCTACGCCGCAGTGATAAAAGGCATTTTCGGGGTTAACCCTTGACGCTGGTAGGTCACCCAAAAGCTGGTACTGCTTTATGGGATCATGTTTCTTGCACGTGACGCATCGTCTGATGTACTTTTTGGTTGCCATGTACCCGCTGATTATCCAATACTTTTGTCTAAGATTCGCTAGCGTTAGTCTTACTCCGCCGTGAAAAGTTAATTTGTGAGCTTGGTCTATTAATAACGTGGTAAGCCGGTGGTTGTGTGGTAGTATTATAGGATGCTTCATCTCAGGATTGATATGGGCGTTTCTCAATCTACCACCCACGCGTAATATTCCTTGGCTGTCTATAAATGGTGTCAAATTTAATATTTTACTTTTCGAGTGTACTTTTTCATGCTTGCGTAAGTGATCTAGGTCATCAGAAAACTCCAAGAGTTGAATGTTTTGAATAATCAACATTTTTGCGCAACGCAACTCATGTAATTCTAGGTACTGTTGGTGGACTACTTTATTGTACTTTGGTAATCGTAATATCCATGCAATTATACGAATGATTTTTGTTATAGAACTGAATTTAAGAAGCAAGCTATTTATTATGTTGGTAATGGTAGATTCATCTGGTTTAAGAATCGCTGCGTTGGTCATTCTCTCGACAGATGTTTTCACTTCTAAATCAGTTTTATAAATAGTTTGGTTTTTATTTTGGTTTTTAAATGATGGTAGCCATGAGGGTCCCTGCCACCATAGTTTGTGGTTCTTGAGTTGGTCAACCGACAAACCACGACTTGCGCTATCGGCAGGGTTGTCCGTCGTTTTTACGTAATGCCATTGGTTGGCTGGTGTAATTTGCGTTATAGCTTTCACACGATTAGATACGAATGGTTTCCATCTAGCTGGGTCTCCTTGTATCCATCCTAACACGGCTGTAGAGTCTGTCCAGCAGTGCACTTCTGTTTGGTGATCTGGTAAACAAACTTTGACTTTCTGCATTAGTTGTGCTAGTAGCTGGGCCCCCATCAATTCCAATCTGGGTATCGAAGTGACCTTGCTGAGAGGACTTAATCTTGCCTTTGCAGCTTCCGGGAATTTTTCCTTTTCATCTGCTGCTAACTTTTTCAAGCACATCATTGCTAACCACCCCGCTGGTTTGGTTCCGTAGGTTAGGGTAGTAAGTTGGTAAGTTTGGATTTTATTGGTTAGTTTATTTAAGCTTTTTTGGTCAGTCTGGTTATTTATGTGGTTTATATCATTAGGTAACATTTTCCATATAATTTTTTGGTAGGCTTGGTCTTCTTTGTGAACTATTATTTGTCTGTAAAATTTCTCAATATCTGCAGTGTACGCATATTGGTATTTGCGCCATTTTAAAATAAGTTCTTGAAGGTCCTGCTGCAGGTTTGGACCTCTATACATGACGTCGTTGAGGCTGTAGCCTGTTGACGATCTTGCTGAAGCGTTGAACACTACCCTTAGCTTTGTGGTAGTTGACTCGGCTTTTATAATGGCATGGTGTGGTAGGTAACACTCTGGTGTTTGGTCACTGGTTACTGGTGTCATATGGTTTAATTGAATATATTCTGACATAAACTGGTCGTAATCAGCGTGTAATTGTTGGTTTTTATTTAATTTCTTTTCTAAATTATGAAATTGTGCCAGTGCTTGTGGTTTTGTTGCACCCAATTTCTCTTTTAGATCTGGTTTAAATGGTAGGCGGACCTCAAATCTTCCGCTGTCGAGCCTATTTGTGGTTTTTAAGAAATATTGCAAGCATTCATGGTCATCGCTTGACATTTCTATTAGCTGGTTAATGTCTTCGTTTTCCCAAAACCGGAGTAAATCTTCCGTGTTATTAAGTACGACATTGCAATTATAAACTGGTTTTACAGTACCACAGAGCAGCCATCCTAGCTGCGTCTGTTGTGCTATGGGCTCGTCATCTGAACTACCTTTTAAAATTCCACCTAACATTATCTTACTGTACACTTCCGCCCCTAGAAGTAAGTCTATTGGTCGACTGACATTAAACTCTGGGTCAGCGAGTGTAATATTTTTTATGTGCGCCCACGATGGTTTGGTAATGTTTCTATTTGGTAAGTTTTTAATTAAACTGTTCATTATAATGACATTTGTTTCTAAATAAAAGTCACTATAAATCGACTGTAACTGAACGCTTATCATTCCTTTCGCGCTATTTTCTCGCTCTCCTACGCCGAAAATAGTACCCTTGCACTTAGATCTTTTTAATCCTAAGATGTGGGCCGCGTTTTCACTAATAAGTGAAACCTGTGAGCCTTGGTCAATTAAAGCTCTCATGACGTGTCTTGTACCATCCGATCCTGTTATTTTGATCATGGCTGTAGCTAAAAGAATTTCCGAGATGTCATCCCAAGACACGTGAGCTGATTTGGTCACGTTTTCATTGTTGGTAGGCTGTAAAGTAGGTTTCGCTTGCGATGGTGACTTTTGGTTTGTTAACGCGTCATGCAATAATGTATTATGCGCACCTAAGCACGTACGACATCGTTTTGTTGATGCACACGTTTCCTCCAAATGGTTAATTAAGCAGTTTTGACAATATTTTAAATAATTAATTTTTCGCAATCTAGCCTCGGGCTGCAAACTTAAAAATTGTCTACATTGCCAAATGCTGTGGTCATTATTACACATTCCGCAGGTGATTGACCGCGACGCGTGCAATGTATTCTTGATAGGTGGTCTTAAATCTATGTATGGTTTAGAAACATTTCTTTGAAAATATTTTTTCTGGTTTTGGTTTTGATGGTTACTTCCCGTCGATGGTTGCGAAACTGCCTTTTGGTATGGTGGTTGATCGCTCTTGCGACGAGAGGCTTCTAATATAGTAAATTTGGTCTCAAGAAATTCCAGGAATTCCTGTAAAGAGGTTAGCTCTCTGGGCTTTTTCACTGATTCCATATAGTCGGCGAACGATACGTCATCTAATTTTTGTGCGAGCAAGTGAACTAAAAGTGGGTCCCATGTAGCCGTATCTACGCCTAGGTTTCCGATAGCATGCATACATTCCTTGGTGACGTCATGCAGCTTCTTGATCATTGCAAACGACTGCTGCTGCATGGTCGGAAGACTAAGAAGTGTATTGATATGGGAGGCAAAAATAAGCCGTCTGTTCCCATAACGATGGTTTAGTATGTCCCAACAAGCCTCATAGTTCTCTGAACTGATATGCAGATGGTGGATCAGACGTTCTGCTTCTCCTGTTACTTTACCCTTCAGGAATTGCATCTTTTGGGCATTAGACATAGAAGGGTTGTTGTGGATGGCCTCGGTAAAAAGATCTTTGAACGAAACCCATTCTTGGTATCTTCCACTAAAGACTGGTATCTCGATCTTTGGTGTCGAGTGCTCACGATGGGACACCGACCACATTTTGGTATTGATTGTCTTCTTTAACTGATTAAAAATTTGTTCATGCTCGATGAAATCTTCCTGGTACTGCTCGTCATCGTCGCCGTTTTCTCCTTCAATTTCCCAATGCAGTCTATCAATAGCACCCCAACGAGATTCTATAGACTTTAGGGCGTCCTCAAACTCCCATTTTCTCTGTAACTCGCTAGTCTTTATGCTACTTACTGTTCTCATGAAGGCTCTCATATTTATCATTTGTTTTTTAATTAATTCTTTCAGCTTGCTATTGTCCGCTCCTGCTGAAGGATTAATTTTTATTGGTTGCCTGGGGGTCTCAGGCCGTGACGATGTTCCAGGCCGCACTGGCGCCGTCGTTTCTGGTGCGTGAAGGCTTGCTGGTTGTAAACCTGGTTGCTGTCTAACTGCCTTCCCTAACTGATCTACAGTAGTATTTAATACTTCCTTCATGGTCAAATAAACTCCATTAGCTGTCTCATAGCACTGTTTTCTAAAATAGACATGGTCAAGTACCCCTAAGGCTAGTATTTGCTTGTGGTTATTTACATAGTCTGCCCAATAGGTTTCTAATAAGTCGTTTTTTCGTTTGCAATACTCATAAGTCTTCCTATCGGCTCCATCTTTCTTAAAATTGCTCAGCAGCTTGGTAATGGATTCGTAAATCTCAGTTTGGTTTATAAATAGATTATCCATTTTGGTTAATTGGTAATATCTATATAATAAGGATAGATCTGACCTTGGTTTCTCCTTACGATCTCCTGCTCAATCCAACACTGCAATCCTGGTTTTAGTAGCACTGCACTGTATCACTTGGTAGGGACTGGTGTTTAGGTTTTCAAAGTACCTTGTAAAAGGGTTCGAAACGGGTTCGAAAAACCTTGTAAAAGGGTTTGAAAAGGCTTCGAAGGACCATGTAAAAGGGGTGGGTTTCCAATGGTAGTCTCCCACGTCCTTTTAGTAGAATGTTATGGTATGGTAGGGTTTTAAGTGTAAAGTCACTTTGATTTTAAGAAGAATAAATATAATTATTTTCACACTGTAATTGGTTGGTTAATATAATAAAATTATGGTAAATGGTTTATGGTAAAAATGGTATTTTAAATGGTAATTGAGCCGCGAGTGTCTCAATTGGTAAGAGGTCGCGAACTGACGTAAAATCGCCAGTTTAGGTAAAACTTACGCTCGGAAACTGCATTACGATGCACAAAAGCATAAACGCTGATGTGTTCGGTTTACTCCGAACATCCATAGGTCGCTGGTTCATATCCGGTTCGAAGGACCATGTAAAAGGGGTGGGTTTCCAATGGTAGTCTCCCACGTCCTTTTAGTAGAATGTTATGGTATGGTAGGGTTTTAAGTGTAAAGTCACTTTGATTTTAAGAAGAATAAATATAATTATTTTCACACTGTAATTGGTTGGTTAATATAATAAAATTATGGTAAATGGTTTATGGTAAAAATGGTATTTTAAATGGTAATTGAGCCGCGAGTGTCTCAATTGGTAAGAGGTCGCGAACTGACGTAAAATCGCCAGTTTAGGTAAAACTTACGCTCGGAAACTGCATTACGATGCACAAAAGCATAAACGCTGATGTGTTCGGTTTACTCCGAACAGATATTTTATTATAAGAACTTAATTTTATACACCGTTATTCTGCGAATATATCATTCATTAATTCATTCATTGATTAGTTCATTGGTTGCCTTACCTCTTTAGGTATAGTCCAGTCGTTGGGCGGCAGGCACGCGAGCACGGCCTCGCTGAACCGCGCGTGCGGCACGTCGTGTTCTAGAAGTATCACTTCATTTTCTGCGTTTTTGTCACCTGGAATAGCGTTGAAATTATAAAATACTAGCGACCCGCCCCGGCTTTGCACGGGTGCTTAAGCTACATATAAAACTTCCTCTTGAATCACTCTATCTATTATTAAAAACCGCATCTAAATCTGTTGCGTAGTTTTAAATATCTAAAAATACACGGGGACAGACAGCGGAAGTAACTTTATTTTATACTATCTAAAGATAAAGATTATAGAATGTGCAGCCTCCATAACGCAGGCTATGGTGTTGAACTTTGAGGGTTTACTGTTCCAAATAGGCCTTTAAAATTAACCTTTATATAAGAACATAGCCATTAAGGTAAAAAAGGTAACCATTTACTATCCAAGTTCCATCATGTAAATAAATCATACCAATAGGTCCTAAAGCCCTGACGAAGTGGCCGAGCGGGTACCGGCTGTTCCTCGGCCAGGAGTCGAGCGCGACGAGGATCCTCTGCGGCGCCAGCTTGTCCGCCTGGCGTGTCTCGATCCGCACGCGGGGTATACGCTTCTCCGCCGGCGTGAATAAGTGCCGAGTTGCTCCTGATACATTCATAAATCAATTAATAATCCTGGACAAACCACACAGCATATAGCCCCAAGGCAAGCTGAACTTGTGTTAAGGGTACTAGATGACTGATATACTACAATACATTGGTGTCGATTCTGCTGTAACATTTTCTAAACTAAACTAACTAAAATTGTTGCTGTCCTTTTCCTAATGAATTAAAATACAAAGGACCGCGATAATTTTAGTTAGTTAAAGTTAGTAAGCTTAGTTTAGAAAATGCTACAACAGAATCGACACCATTACATAGATATTTTCTTTGTTGTTGATCTGCAAATATTTGTTTTTTTTAATATTTGCAGAACGAACATTTGTCTCAAGGCGAGAATCGAACCCGCAACCTTTTGCTTCTCAACCGGGCATTCCTCCACTGCGTTGACGCGATCGTCCAACTCCAGATCCAATGGTATAGCATATAAGCTGCTTATTATTTAGGTACCACACGAGAGAAGCCGTCGCGCCGCCGCCGGCTGAAGCTAGTATACAAATAAACTCACCAGGGAATTTGCTAGGAACCAAAATGCCACAGTACTGCCTCCATTTCCTCCTGATTATACCAACCACTTTGCCAGTAGGTGTGACTTCATCACTCTTTGAATCAACTGGTTTGAGGGTATTCAAGAGTACTGTCTCTTCTTCAAACTGATCACCTAAAATGTTTTGTATATTACATTACTATCTAACTAATATTATTTATATTGTAACGAGGAAAGTTTTGATGTTAGTATGTTTGTGGGAACATCACGCCAGACCGGCTGATCGGATCTGTATGAAATTTGGCACAGAATTTGGCACAGGCAAAGATTTATAGTCTGGAATATGGAATACCTTTTATTTCGAAAAAATGATCGATTGCCGTAGGATTAATAACTGTTTTAACGGGCTTCAACGCCAAGCAGTTTTTTTTTCTGTGTTTATCTGCGATCAGTCTTCAGACTATGAGCAGGTTTGGTGTAGGCAGTGTGGCTTGTCGAAGATTTGTTCCAGTGAACATTTCTCCGCCAAGCAGTAATGCTCGACTGCTCACAATGTTTGTACATAGTTTGTCACACAGTTTATGAACTTACAGCTTAGAAAGTTGTGTGACTTTATGTCCTCACAATGTTGATTGAACATTGGAAAGATGAGTCATTAGCACGGAAGACGGTCAAGTCGCCGCCTGATGTTAAGCGTCACGCCTGACCATAAACTTAAGGGAAATGTTTACCTGGGTCTTCAGCTTTATCCTCCAGTACTATGTCACTGGGCCTTTTCCACTCTTCTTCGGGTAGTATTTCTATAGCAACTATGTCACCATCTACAGCCCTGTTAATACCCTCGTGCCCTTGTAGAAGAATCTGCAAAATATACGATAATTTAAATTCGTATTCGAACATAGTCACAGAACAGATATTTGAATATGTACAGAATGACCACTCCCATCTCCCACCGGTTTTACTTACCTCACCCCGATCGTGAGTTCACATGCACTTTCGCAAGCACTGAAGCTGAGGGCTATTACGCACGCGTTTATTTTGTTTTTGTGTAAATGCAGTGCTCTCTTCCTACAGCGCGCTCATGACAAGCGCGAGCAAAAGCGTGCTATCTCACTCTTGCGATAATTAGTGCCAACCATGACACTCACACATACAACAGCACGGTTTTCGTAACAAACCATGCGTGTGGTGATTGCGACGCGTTTGTTTCATACATTTTATTAAGAGTGTCCAGGGTGTGACATAGTGGAGGCTTCTGTAATAATCAAATACACACCTGTTTCTCAAAGCCATTAACAGTGGCAGTTCCTTCCATAAAGTTATCCCGCGACGCATAGAATGTCCCTTGATGCAGCTTCCCATTCCTGATACCTTCATGGACCTGAGCTGGTGTCAAGTGCGCCGGGTATAAAGCATCCTTTGAAAAACTCTCCGGCAAAACATTTTTGGACAGCTTATCAACAAGACCAACATATTCATTTCCAGTCACATTTTCTATGTAGTCTTTCACTGAAAACATTTGAATTAGATGCCGATATAGTCTAATCTAGACTAATTTTAAACAAGATATTGAGAAGCCATGTACCACATGTAGCAGTCAATTATTTCTAGCTCTTTCAAACTGTATTGGTTTCAGCCAGATAATGCATCACAAAATTCACATGTTTGTTATAAGAGCGCTCACTTATTGTATTAATAGAGAGACCCCGGTTTAACCCACTATGACAACTGTGCTCCAATACAGTCTATGTTACCTCTGTTGTCCCTCATGCTCTAACACCTGTACAAGACTTCAATGTGGCTATAAACTGCATTGATTAAGGTCGCTACCTTATATTTTATTTATTTGGTCTACCAACGATTGTACTCAAACACTTAACTTTTGAAACAATATAGATGTGAAGCGTTGACACAAGATAAAGAGGACAACCAACAAATATACTGTTACAACCATTTGTAGTCAACTTAATTTTACTAACCTGAGCAACACACAATGCCTTGCTGCTGGGCTAGTTTCCTGTTAGCCTCATCATCAGTGAGAAGCACTACCTTGGGTGAATCTCCGACAGGGCTGTTGATACTTAGATGTGTTTCATACCATGCCACTGCCTGACGTATTGCTCTGTCATTCCTGTCATTCTGTTTCTCGCCAGGTTGACGCTCAATGTATGTATCTCTAAAATTAATATTTGATAAAAATAATGTGTGTGATGTCTTATGGCATACTGCTTTGGGGAAATTCAGCCGATGCTGAAGATATTTTTATTTTACAAAAAAGAGCAATAAGGGCAGTTTATAGGCTTTGTTCACGCGTTTCTCTTATAGAACTATTCAAAACAAATCTATAAACATATTAACAATGCCATCTTTGTATATATACATGAGTATTATGCACATTAGGAAAAATCCAACAGAATTTAAAAAGCTCGGTGATGGGCATGCACACAATACTAGAAACAGAAATAAGTTAGCTTGTCCAACCACTAGACTGGCTAAAGTTGGTAGGTCGTTTATTGGTCAAGGCGTTAAGTTTTACAATAAAATACCAAATGACATTGTTAACCTAACGGAAAATAAATTTAAGAAAACTATAAAAACCACGCTTACACAAAAGGCTTACTATAATGTAAATGCCTACCTTGAAGACAAAAGGGCCTGGGAGCTCGGCACATTTTTTTATTTTTTTTTCTTAAATACAGTTTAGCAATGTATTTAATAATATTACGATCTAGCCTTATGTTAAGGCTAATGATTAATTTAATGTTGACCTAGTTTTATAGAATAAAATTATTTGCTAAGAATGTGTCCACTGGCACTTTTCTTAATGTCTCTATTTATTAAGGGGAAGTCACTATGTTCATGTGTTCTTTATAAGTAGTTTTACACATAGCTTAGCACACATTACTTTAGCTCGGCACATGATAATGATTAGTTAGAAGGTATAGGTAAATGCCTATGTTGATATAATTTTGTTTTGTTTTATATTTTTTATAAGTATCATTGACATTGTAAAAATATGCTTTTACCAACATTGGTCATTATTCTCTAAAAAAACATTTACTTGCAAGAAATAAATGATTGTATTGTATTGTATTGTATTGTAATGTTTAAATGCAAAAAGTGTGATGTAGAAAGAATTCGGTTTTTGTTTCACTTTCTCCGAAAAAGACTCCAAATTGAGTCGAAACATTATTGGTGCCTACACTGACATACTGGTAATGTACTCTCGGGGGATCTAGGCATTTGTGATGTAGATTCTATGTGCAATGGAGCTTTTTTAAACTGAATTGTGTTTGCGCATGACAAAAGGCAAACTTAATGAATGACTGTTCATCACTAAACTAATTGTTATTTCCTTATTCTGTATTGGTGTGAAAGGAAGGATGATTTAAAACGGAGGTTTTTAATTGGGCTGTATTTTTATTAACCTTTTTATAGTATTATTTATGTGAATGTCTGGGTGTATGTGTGTGAATGTTTGTTACCATGTATCTCTGTGACCATTTAACCGATTGTGATGAAATTTGGTATATAGATGATTTACAATCTGGAATAATATATCCTAGTTACTTTTCATCCCAGATAAATTGACTGTGGGATAACATGAAAACTGAAAAACTGCAGATAAACGGTCAGTTTGTTAAATTTTAAATAATAAATTTTATGTAAGTAAACTTACTTGTGGTGTTCATTGACAAAAGAAAAGAACTTTCTTTTTTTATTGCCTATAATCTCCAACAGCCTTTGGAAGATAGCCTGATTCTGATGCTTGACTTCCTCAAGCACTGTTTGAAGAATTATCACATTGGAAAGAGCGTCCTCTTCCAATACATCCATTTGATGGAGCACGACATTCGAATCAAGCACTAGGTAGTGAGGATAGTCGAATAAGGCACATAGTGACTTAGGATTCGCTTTCAGTATAATTTCATCATCTTTATGAGGGCAAACGTTGCAGGCTGCTGATCCACAGAGTAAGTCATCTCGTAAGTAATGTTCTCTAACAATCTAAAATAGAATGATACCTTTTGTTTTAAAAATACAAAGGCAACACGATACGAATGAGCAATATGAAAATAACCTTACTTTCAAAATATTCCCGCGTTTGGTTTTTGTTAGAAAAGTTTTCGTGGTCCACATGGCTTCAGTAATTATCAGCTGGACGCTGGTTGCTAGCACTCGCACACAAAGTAAAATATAACACAAATCATTTAATTATTACTTAACCACAAACAATCAACAACAAAACAACATAAAAAAACGAACGAACGAACTTTTTCTTCTTCTTCTTTTGTTTTATGGCCTCTGTGGCTAGTTTGCCACAATTTTGTCAGTGTCAAGTGTATTAGTTTGATTGTCGCTTAGCAACGTAAACAAACGAAATTTGGAAAGAAACGATGACTTTTCTTTCAAAATTCTCCTGGAAAGTCTTTGACTAAATTACCAACCAACATTACCCCTCCATTTCAATTACTAACACTTGTGCTAAGTAAACAAGTTAAATTGGATAAACTGCCACCAAATTTACGCAATAAAACTTAAAGTAACACGAGAAAAATAATTAAAATGGGAAGACCCATGTCGTTTTGACAAGATAGCCAAAGACAATCGAACGAACTTCACTTCTTTGTTTATGGCGTCAGTGGCATAATTGTCACAATTCATTCTGTCAGGTATACCTACACTGACAGACAGCCCTAATAAAAAACCGGCGTTTTTCTGTGGTTGGTTTTGTTTTGTATTATCTATTTAAGAGAGTGTCACTATGTAATTGTTAGAGGATCTTTAAATTATAAGCACGGGATGAGCTCCTAATATGTAAGTAATATGTTAGTAAGTACCTACTTACTTTACTCACAGAGTTTTCTAGTGTGATGTGACCCATGATCAAGGCGCAGTATATTATTGACCTACATTAAGTAGGTACCTACCTACTTACGTCATTGTATATACTTTACTGGCTGAGTTGCCCGTGTCTCTAGGTCCTTGCTTGTGCTGCGCGTAACTACTATAGTAGTAGCTGCTTTATATTGGATAATATGCGTAAACGTCAGTTCACTCACTTAAAGATGTGATCTTATCAATTTGCGTCGCGCGCGGTTCGTATAAATGTAAGTATTTTCATCATAGCGCATTCGCCTGTTGGCTCAGACAGTAGTTTCGCGGCGCGCTATCCTAACGGCGCGATTATTTTTCGCGTGCTACATTCTATTTATACCTGTGTTGGTGCTAAAAAACACTCACTCAATGTTTTTGGTATTTACTAAATTTTATCACAACCTGTTATAGCAGTTCAGTTAGAATGACTAATTTGATACCAAATAATCATGTGAAAATTTAATATGTGATGTGATGTGCAAGTGCAAAACATATATATTTTTTATATTGCAAAAACAAAAATAATACAGTATTTTTTAACCAAATGATACTTCAAAGACAATATGCCAATCAATTCACCGCAGAAGCTGTGGGAAGCAGCATCATCCTTCCTGGTGCATGCTGTGGAGAATTTGTTCTTCCGAATTGGTGTTTTTGTAGCAAGGCACCCATGGACAACTATCATCACTACATTAATTTTTGTGCTAATTAGCTGTGTTGGGTTATTAAGATTTCACATTGAAAAAAACCCATTACATCTATGGGTTCCAACAGAATCTGATTTCTACTATGATACAAACTGGTATATAAATACATTTGGGACCAGCTTCAGGCTGCAGAGAATAATTGTAACAGCTGATGATGTATTACAACCGGATGTTTTAAAGTCCATACACAATGTGACTAATGAGATAAACTCTATTCAAGTTCACTACAATGGTTCAAAAGTATCACTAAAAGATTTGTGTTTCAAAGTCCCTGTTGTGAATTTTTATAAGGCTGAATCCAAACCTAGATCTGTAGATGTAACTAATGCCACTAAGCTTAAAGACAGCTCTCTTATTAGTGCCAATGACTTCTCTGACCCAACACTTTGGGTGGATGATAAATTTTACTGTGATTTTCTAGAAGAATTTGAACTTGCATGTCTCCAGTATAACATTTTAGATTTATGGCAGAACAATATACAAGAAATTAATATTGCTACTAAACATGATATAGTCACAAGGATAAACAATATAAGGCTGAACCCTATAACAGGGCACCCAACAAACTATACTCAATTATTAGGAGGTGTTAAATGTGACAGTAATGGTGATATAGTATCTGCTAGCTCAATTATATTAACTTGGTACACTCAAGTGAACATGTCAGCTGTAGACCACAATGAAGTGGGTAATCTTGTAGGTACTGAAGATTGGGTAACTGTTCCTCTTGCCTTGTGGGAATCTAAATTCTTAGAGTATTTTAGATGTGTTTCTGAAAACTCAACAGACATCAAATACTTCTATGAGGCAGGCAGAAGTTTTGCTGACATCAGTGGGGAAGCAATGTTCCATGAAATTGACAAATTATTAATTGGTATCATGCTGATGTTTTTTTATGTGCAGTTTGGCCTATCGCGATGCAACTGGTTGGAAGTCAGAATGACATTAGGTGGAGTAGGGTTGTTGTGTGTAGGATTGGCGTATGTGACTGCTATTGGCTGGTGCTCAATGATGGGAGTTCCTTTTGGTCCAGTTCATTCCTCACTACCTTTCCTATTGATGGGTCTTGGCATTGATGACATGTTTGTCATGAGTGCCTGTTGGTACAATCTGACGCCTGCTGAGGCTAAAAAAAGTCTTCCTGTAAAGGTCGGCTTAATGCTAAAACATGCTGGCGTATCCATCGTCATCACTTCTTTCACTGATATAGTTGCTTTACTGATTGGTGCTATAACAATATTGCCATCATTGAAATCGTTCTGCATATATGCGGCGACTGGAGTTTTCTTTATATTCTGCTTCTCTGTTTCATTTTACGTTGCTGTGTTTACATTAGACGTGAGGAGAATGGAGGCGAACAGAAACGGCTTACTTTTTTGTTACAAACACAAGAGAGAAATCAAAGTTTCTACAGAAAAAACGACATTACAGAAAGCGTTTGAATCATTTTATAAAAATGTTGTTTTTACAATACCTGGTAGGTGTGTAGTTTTCTTAATAGTTTTAGTCACAACTGGTTTTAGTATTCAGGCAATTTTACGTTTGGAACAAAGGTTCGATCCTAAGTGGTTTATCCCTGACGATACATATTACAAAGAGTTTATTGAAGCGTACGATCATTATTATCCTGAAGAAGGAGATGCGGGTATGGTGTTCTTGGGAGAGATGAATTATAGTATGGAATTTCCTAAGCTGTTCAATATGATACAGGAACTTAAAAATGATAAAGACATTAACGATGTAGTCTCGTGGGTGGATTATTTTTATTACTACGTATTGCAAAATTTTGATCGAGACTTATCTAATAACGAAACAATGCTGTCTGACAATGAATTCAAACGTTACCTTACTAGGTTCCTTTTTAGCCCAATAGGAGGTAGGTTTCATGTTAACTTTAAATTCGAAGAAGATCTTAAATGTGGCGTTTTAGCTACAGACATCAAGGCGACAACAATGTTATTCCGATATCCGAAATTTCACGGCCCACAGGTGTATATCCCGGCGATGAACCGCGGTAAGAACATAGTGAAATCCACGAACATAACCACGGGTGACGGTTATCGCAGCATTTGGTCTAAAGTCTTCGGAAACTGGGTTACCGATGAAATCATCGGCATCGAAGTCGAGAGAAATATTGAATTAGCTTTATTGTGCGTGATGGTTTGTACCATTATTCTTATAACTGATCTTCAGATGTGTGTTTGGGTATTTTTGTGTGTTTTGCTGACGATTGTTAACGTTTTAGGGTTTATGCAGAGATGGGGAATGACGGTAGATATAGTTTGCTGCATAGGACTTGAGCTCGCTATCGGTCTCTGCGTAGACTACGCCGCGCACGTGGGTCATACATTCTTGACCGTGTCCGAGGGATCTCGCACAGAAAGAGCACTAAAAACGGTGTCGACCATCGGCACTGCAGTGCTGATGGGCGGTGGGGCAACGTTACTCTCACTATCGCTACTCAGCATGTCAAAGGCTTACACATTCCAATCCTTTTTCAAAATTTTCCTTTTGGTTATACTGTTTGGTTTGTTCAATGGTCTGATGTTCCTGCCAGTTGCATTGTCACTCGTAGGCCCCGGGTCTTATAAACCTTTAAAAGATAAAAAACTGAACGCCGAAACTGTTGAGCTCAATGGTAAACAAAATGGGAAGCTACCGATAGATAAGAGTTGAGGGATATGCAGGCATACAAATTTAAAATTGGTGATATTAACAGTAGGTAATAAAATTGTTAGCAATTTCTTAGTTTTAGAAAGGTATGTATAAACCTTATTCTCTGTATACCTAGGTACTTCAAAAGTAAGTTTGGGTAGGTTTTATAACGTGTCAGGAATTCAAAAATAGTGTGACGATGTTATTCTGCCGATATTTAATACGGTAGGTTAGTAGATTTATCTTTCTAATCACTAAAATTGCGTGTTGTTAATTATTAATTAATGATAATGTCTCCTAATCTTGCTCGTAGTGTATGTAAGTAGGTAGCTAGGTACTCATATTTTGTGATTGTTATAACAATGTTAATAGGTAATGAGTAAATTGTCAATTACTTACATGAAATTGTGGTTTTACTATCATTTACGAGATTTGTGGTTTGTAATCATATTATCGATAAGTTGTAGAGAACTGTAAAACAGCAAATATGACTATTCGAGATAACGACTCTCTCACATGCAATTTTTTAATCAATAATATTGTTCGGCATCTATCGTATCGCATCGTCTCGCCGCGTCGCGTCGCAGTGTGGATGTGGATTCATTCCTAAAAATAGCATAATTTGTTTCGATAATATTGCCTCTAATTGAGCCATTTTTGTTTTAATATAAGATCTATAATAATATATGTACCACATTCAAACAAATAAATGAATTTTAAATATTTTTTTTTAATTTTTTTCTAAATTATAATTGCTCAAAAATATACTGCTAATTTCTTTTTATTTTATTTCATTACTTAATTAAGACGGAACTCAAGTCTTCGTATTGAAAAACGGTCAATTCATGAGAGGCACTGATAGATAGAGTAACTACCTCTAACCAGAGAAGTAACTTATAGGTACTGTTATATTATGATGACTATTGATGACATGCGACAGAGATTTATAATAACAATATAATCGGCACATAATTTTGTAGTTGACACTTTCTTAGTCTCTATTTTAGGGCCTGATGATAACCAGCAAATGCTGAACAGGCGGCACGAAGTGGCGTAATGATCTACCACAGAGCCGCTACTGCGAATGCACATATTTATTACAATGCAGAATTTGCCTGGGGATTAATTATGTTACTTATCTCATTAATAACTGATATAATTATTATAAAGCTTCAAGGCTATACTGCCCTTTATACTCTGTAGGCCAAGTTTGTGTGTTCCTTACTCGTAATTTTTGTAGGTTTCTTGTGGCTCGGTTTATTCTGTACGATTTTGAAGCTTCACTCTGCACTTTATTAAAGTAAGAGGGAGATCAAAATATGTATGAAAAATATATTTTTAACGCAAATAATTATTAGAGTGAGTTCAAATCAGAATACAATATCAGCGATTTAAGAGGTAGGTACCTACCTATTTAGACGAGTATTTAAGAGAACAAACAATATAATATAATAATAATACAAGATCAAACAGGTTGGTCCAAACATAGACGTTGACGACATAAGAAAAAAATTGATTCCTCAGATCCAGGATTATCCGAAAATATCCCATATATGTTCCCCGATTTTATGTATTTTTCGAGTTATGATTTTTGAATATTTTTTTTTGAGAATGTTTGGTCGGAACCGTTTGAAACTGATAAAAAAAAATTTGAGGGTTTTTTCCGAGATTTCGAGATCAACGTATTCCATTCCATAAATTGGTAGGTAGCTAGTTACCTTTCTTGTAATGATAAATTATGATGATTATAATGACCTACTTTGTTTAACATAGTGTAGGAAACAATTATGTAGATAAGTACTTACACTAATTTCAGAATTAAACTCTTTTATCTTACATGCTTTGTGATTATTTCCAGATTATTTTTACATGATTAACTGCCTATTTAATTGATTACAGTACCTACTGCCTACAGAGTACGCAACAACATAACTTAGTCCCCAGCCAGCCCAGTTATGCAAGGCCAGCCAGCCACGATGCATTCAGAGAATTCGAAGTTGTGAATAGGGTTGCAAATTGCAATTAGAATTTTTTAGAGTGAATTCTCAATGTCTTTGGTAGTTTTTCTGGTGGTCTAGTGAGAGCACTGGTGGTCTAGTGATAGTGACCCCGCCTTCCGATCCTAAGGTCGTGGCTTCGAATCCGGTCGTGCACCAATGGATTTTTCGCTACGAATGCCAATGCCAGTGCTATCATACGGCGAAGGAAAACATCGTGAGGAAACCGGCATGTCCAAGAACTAAAAATTCAAAAGACGTGCCATCCACCAATCAGCATTGGGTCCGCGTGGTGGATTAAGACCCAATCACTCTCGCTTGAGAGTAGGCCAGTGTCCCAGCAGTGGGAAAATTAGAAGACTGTCATGATTGGTAGTTTTTAGAGAAAATCGAGACAACCTACAAGCACACCCGGGACACTCTCCTTGCGAACGGGTGAGGTAAGTAAAATCGGTGGGAGGTAGGGAGTGGCCATTCTGTACGTAGGTACTAATATCTGTTCTGTGCTACGAGTAAAAAAAAATATGATTTACTTACCAAAAAACAGCCCTGGTGGTTTAGTGGTAGTGGGTGACCCTGCCTTCTGATACTAAGGCCGCGGCCGTGGGTTCGAAACAGTTTGTATACCAATGGTTTTTCTTTCAGTAAAAATTACTTGCTCAATTCCAGTGCTCGTAAAACACCGTGAGGAAACCGGCAAGAACTAACAATTCGAAAGACTCGTGACATCTAACAATCCGCATTAGGTCCAAATTATTTATTATGTAATTCGGTTGCAATCGATTTCACTTGGTTTCAATCAAAAATTGACGTATTTTGTACGAGTTTTTTTTTTATTACAACTGAAGTGGCAACCAAGCCCACGGCCCACAAGATGGTAAGCGGTTACCGCAGCCTATGAACGCTTGCAATACCAGAGGTATCACTCACGGGTTGCCACCTTGAGGCTAAGATCGAAAGCCTCATGTGCCAGTAATTTCACCGGAAACCATACCCTTCACACCGGAACACAGCAATGCGAGCATTACTGCTTGGCGGCAGAAATAAGTATGGTGGAAGTCCTTCCCCGGGCGAGCTCTATAACAGAGAACTCTACTACTCTTAGTTCGCCTATTGACCACGGACTGCAACCAAATTGCGTAATCGCCCAGCTGTTTGTCAACTACAGCGCGCCGGGCGCCGACACAAAAGTAAAGCTAACAATTATATAGTTAGACTAGACGAGCTGACCCGCGCGGCTTCACACGCATTTTTGCAGTTTTTATGCCATCCTACAGTAGCCTATGTGTTATTCCAGGACTTAAGCCACCTACATTCTAAATTTCATCACAATCGGTTAAGTCGAGACGGAGATACGTGAAAAATGTGTGAATTCAAGAATATTAATAATAATGACAATACTAATGACATAAATAGAACTTCAAAAAATAAAATAAATTAAATAGTTACATAAAATACCTTACCTACCTCTCATACCTACTCGTACCTACTCCTTGGCTTCTATGTACCTACTTAATAATAAACCTCGGTCTGCCTTCACCTATTGTTATGCCCTAATGGGCGCACATTGTGATCCACGATTTGTATTTTCAACCCATAGTACCTACCAATATGATGACAAAAAGAATATTGAGTATTGATAACAAACATTCACATACACACAGGTAGGATTTATATTGTACCGAGTTTTGAGTGAATCGAACCAGAGGAAAAAAATATCTAAATGCTATCCCACAAGGACAGTTCATTTTTCCGGGATAATAAGTAGCCTATGTGTTATTCCAGGACTTAAGCTATTTACATTTCACATTCCAAATTTCATTAGAATCGGTTAAGTCGTCGATAACAAACATACATTACATACAGACCTTCGCATAATTATGAATTTTAAAGAATATTTTAGCATAATTATTTGTACCCTTCGAAAATATAAACAAATTTTATTCTTAATGTCTTTGTTTGTACCAAACGTCTGTTAACAATGTAGTACCTACTTATGTATAATTATTCTTATCGTTATTAATATTATAACAAGTTATCGAAGTTCTCCGCTCATTCTACGATTACTAAAAAACGTAACAGTATACGTACTACATACTCGTAGGTATTTTATAAAACACGCCGATCCGCCCAAGCTTCGCACGGGTGCAATGGCGGGTCGCTAGTAATAAAGGAGTTGTTTCTCGATGTATGGAGCCGGGCCTAGGTCCTTTGTAGGGGTCTAGATATTTAGATATTCAATAAAGAAACCATTTTAAGTTGTTTATTTTAATTTATTTTAGCTTGTTTCACAATCTTATGTAAGTTTATCTTTGTGAAGGAGTGCAACACAATGCAAAACAACATGGCGGGTTTAACGAACAACTGGGTTATTAGGTACTGTCAAAGTCAAGATGCGTCACGATCATTGGCTAATAGCTGTCATGGCGGACCTCCAGTGTTCCCGTTTTAGGAAACTCAACACAACATACATTTTTCATATAGAACTTTGTTTGTCTACATAAAAATAAAATTGTTTTATAATGTTAGTTTTATATTTTTTTTCAATTTCTCTATGGTGTTACTAAGACCTAGGCCACTATGAAATTGGTTCTTTAGTCTATGTTACTCAGGAATAATATACCTAGCATTCTAATGGTGAAAACATTTTTAAAATAGGACCTGTAGTTTTTAAGTTCATTCGTAAATAAAAAATACAAATCTCTCGTTATAATAATTATTAGCTATAGACTAAGATTGGATTCGACCAAACTCGAATAGGCAATTCGCGAGTAAACTGACAGTTTACTTGAATTCGACATTTCATATTCATCAGAATTCCAGTTGTTGGTCGAATCCAACCTAAAAGTCTTTCTAACTAATATACTCTGGTATGAAACTTTTATTATTTGCCGTAGGCTAGCAAAGCCTCTAACAAAGATCTAAAGTTGCTCTGAGGCCTCTGCTTATATTTTAAAGATTTAGTGTAGGATTAACCTGTATCACCCCTGCATCACCGACCGCTAAGTTAACAAGTTCACAGTCATCTAATAGCCTGACCAGTTGACCTCAATCTTGGTACCTACCTACCTTTCTAAATATTAACCAAGTCGTAGCAACTAAAAATATAAAAGTACCTAGGTAGGTACCCACTTCGGTTTTCCCGTTCTTTAGAGAGCTTGCACTTCGCTTCCGTTACTCAACGTTAGCAAACACATGGTTTTCTAATCGTTTTGAAATCACACTACATGGCGAAAACGGAACCACTATAGTTTCGTCATGTGTACGTTATATCTAGTGTAGGTACAATTTAAGGGTGTTTATTATTTTCTGAGATTTAGTTTTCAATTGCCATATAGTCACACACGCCCTATCTATAATATACTAATATTAGAAGTATCAGAGAAATGATTTGTATTTTTGTATGTTTGTAACGAACTCAAAAACTACTGATCCGATTTCAAAATTGTTTTCACCATTAGAATGCTACATTATCCCTGAGTAACATAGACTATATTATTATATTATGTCTACCCGTGCGAAACCGGGATAGGCCGCTAGTTATTAATATCTTAAAAATACAAATTTGTAGCAGCAGCGGATGATTTTTGATATTTTTACGGCATTCATAAGTTCAGTCTTCTATATTATACCTAATAAGTAGGTAGGTACACAACTCAACTTAGACATTACCTAAACACCTAAAATGTGCGTGAGAAAAAATATATAGGTACCTACACTTAGGTACCTATAATAGAATTATATCTGCCGAGAGTGGTTACTGTTACTTCCGTGGTGTTTCAATTTAGTGTTCTTTGGTTTAGGTAGGTCTAACTCCACCGTCTTTAAACTGAATGATCGTAAATTGAAACAGGATGATGTGAGTGTTCCTCTTTAACTCGTGACTACCTACTGCTGCGTCATGCTAAATTGCTGTGAGTAAATTTAAAAATCCTGTTTTGAATAATTACCGTTTAATGTTCCATTGTATTAATAGTTACGAGTAAATCCGTAAAAGAACCAAGGTAACGACGTAGCTCCACCTTACAATAAATACTAACCCAGGATGATAGTTTGATTTCCGTCTGAATTTATGGTTTTCAGCCTTCCTATACCTACATAAAGGTAAAGCTTTTGAGTTGCTATTTAATTTTAATACATAATAAAGAGGATTCCACGGCAATTTTTGCACGGCGTCAAGTATCGATCCGACTCACGGTTTTTTGCGCGATGCTCGCTGGGAAGGAAAGATGTTTTCGCACTGTCACTATTTTAATAATTAATTTCAGATTAATATGCTATGAGCACAGCTATGAGTGAGTACCTACGAAACGACCCATAGTTAATTATTTGTTGGCATTTATCCAACATACTATCTACACAAACATGGACGAGACCAGCATCTTACTTCAAGAAGAATATTTGCAGTAAGCCACGACTGGTAGGGCAGTGGCTCGGCTAAATTGTCCGGCGCCGGCGGCGCCGGCGGGCGGGAAATTGAAGAAGACAGTAATTGTTAGGGATGCGGAGGAAGTTGAAATGATTTAAAAAAAAACACATTTTAGTTGCTCAGATTTATTTATTCAAGTAAGTAGGTAGATAAAAGCAATAAAATATAGGTAAGTCAGTAGGTACTATTTTATTTTTATACGTATTCTAAACATCGTAGGTAATACTTGTAATTTAAAACCCAATTACCTGTCTAATCTGTTGAAATCTTTGAATGAAACCGGCCTTTCTTATATGAGCAGGTAACTACTTGATGGCAAATTTAGAAGGGCAGCGAGTTTATCCAGTAGGTACCGAGCCTATGTACGCATGCAACATCATAGATATCACTTGCGTGTTACTGTTAGGTACTGACATTAAGAATAGTTTGTTTATATGTTCGAAGGGTACTGAATTGTGAAGAGCTATTCTGATCATCTCACAGAATATCCTCATCAGATCTTTACCATGTTTTTATGATTCCAACGTAAAGGTACATTACTACCATTCAAATAAGAAAAAAAGCATCGAAATCGGCTCAATGAGTCAGAATTATTCAGTAACCTTTTTTTACCCTTCCAAAATGTATGAAGCGGTGTACGCATTGCAATATTATTTGGTGACTAAAAATATTTTTTATTATAAATCTTAGAGTAAAAAAAAAAAATTCTTAATGTCTGTGGTAAATGCGCAAAATATCTCAACAATATCACTAAAGAACTAGGTCCTAGGCGTAACTCTGATCCAGAAGTTTGGTATGGTGGTGCTGATCCCCTGGATTCTGTTAGCTGGCTTCAGGAGTGGTTTCCCGTCGGCTGTAGACACGTGAAAGGCCTGCATGAATCCTGTTAGCACTTGGAACATGCTTTGCCGCGCGTATGTCTCGCCGGCGCATAGTCTTCTGCCTGTGTATTGGAAAAAGGTTTTAATTAAATCTAGCTAGATCATCATTATGATGCCTTATGTTTCCACTGCTGATACTACTTGAGCGAGAGTGGTTGGGTCAAGAAGGCCCGAACGAACCACACGGAGTTGACAATTTCTGGCCGTTTCTTAACTATATTACTTATCTACTAGTATTCGTTATACCTACCTACGTACCTACCTATTTAACATAAATATTTTGTGTTCTTTTTTTAATAAAATCTAAAATATCTTTCACGGTCGGTCAATGACTCTCGTTTTAAATTTATTTTATTGTTGGACCCCAAACTGGTTAGTAGGTAGGTAGTTAACCCAATGTTTTTGGTTTAGGCCAAACGTAGTCGCTTAGCAACGTAAACAAACGAAATTTGGAAAGAAACGATGACTTTTCTTTCAAAATTCTCCTGGAACGTCTTTGACTAAATTACCATCCAACATTACCCCTCCATTTCAATTACTTACTCTTGTGCTAAGTAAACAAGTTAAATTGGATAAACTGCCACCAAATTTACGCAATAAAACTTAAAATAACACGAGAAATATAATTAAAATGGGAAGACCCATGTCGTTTTGACAAGATAGCCAAAGACAGTCCTTCCTTATACAAAGTCATAGGTACTAAAAACCTCTCTTGCGTGTCAGCTAATGTCTTTCAAAGTTACTGTCTTTTTTCATTAACATGAGAATGACAAGGTACGACACTACTTATCAAGCTGCTAAAATGACAGTTTCTAATGATTAAAGGCAATTAGGTACCTACCTACTTAACGTACACTACCTTGCGCGGTAAGATCGTGCCGTGGACCGGTCTATGTAATATCCGAAATTTTGCCTCAAAGACCGTGACTCGGTTCAATGCTCCATGACAAGCTGGCTCGCAAAAACCTCATAATAATTGTTACTGTTGGCAACGGCACTTCCTAAAGTATAAATAATGGCTAGGAAGGTCGTATTTACGTATGTCTCTTTGATTTAAAGGCAGGTTAAAAACCGGTAGGTATCTAGGTACATAATGCACAAATTGTTTTTTTAAATCGGTTTTTAAATCGGTTTTTAAATACGGTGTTGTGCGGTGGTTCACATAACATAAAAACATAAAGCATTTCAATTAAAAGTAGGTAGCCAGTAGAATATGTACTTTCTTTCTCAGTCTTCGAACTATCTCTGTGCCAATTTTATCTAAATCTGTTTAGCGGTTTAGCATTGAAAACGTAACAGACAGAGTTACTTTCGGACAAGAGTAGGTATATTCTGCTAAGGGTGGATTCTACCAACATTTGGAATACCTATTCCACGGAATAAGAAATGTCAAATACAAGGAAACTGTCTGTTTACTCGCGCGAATAACTACGATTTACTCTGAAAATAGCGCCTATTCGAGTTTGGTCGAATCCAACCTAAACCTGCTCTCCCAACTCCCAAGGCCATCAACTTATGACCATTACCTGCATACAGTAACCAAATGCCATTTACTTACTAATAATAATAATAATAATAGTAAAAAAAATCATTTAATTATTTTTTTTCATTAATTATTAAAAGATTTCCGGAATGTCGGATTTCGGAATCGAACCAGGGTTAAAAATAAAAACACTCAGAAATGTATTCCACTAGTCGACATACTTGTCGACTAGGTAGTGGAATGAAACTCTGAGTTGTTTTCCGGAATTCCGGAATTTTTTGTTTCTTTTAAAAATAAAAGAATATAAAATAATCTATCTTAAGAGTCTAAAGTGGTTCTTTTAAACGACTTCAAAAAAAGAGAAGGCTATCAATTCGACTGTTTTTTTCCACACTGCCTAAATAACTTGTTAAAATTTAGTTTACCTGCGCCAAAAGGCAGCGACTTGTCTAAAGCGACATTGAGCTGACCGTTCACTATAAAGCGTTCCGGACGGAAGTTCTCAGGATCACCCCAGATGTCCTTATCCATATGTAGCATCACCAAGTTGGGACTAAGCATCGTGCCCTGAGGAAAAAAAAACTATAGTAAGGTTTACCTTTACTAAGAAGGTATAACTATGAACTACATATGTCACCGTAACATTGCAACGTTGCAGACATGATTGTTGTAAATCATCAGTTGTAAGTTGTAAAGCTCAATGTATCAGTATTGCCATTTAACTTGGCAATGCCAGCATGTTGGGAACGCTTTCGTCGATTTAAAATTTACCAAAACATTTTCCTCAAATCAAGTAGTTTAAAGAGTACCTACCTAGGTATACTTTTTACCTGGTGGTAGGACTCTTCAGCAAGAGTCCGTCTTGGTGGGTACCACCGCAGTGTCAGATATTCTATCTCAGCAGTAGTGTGCAAGCATTACTGTGTTTAGGTTTGAAGGGCAAGTAGCAAGTGAAATTACTGGGCGAAAGAGACTTAACAACAATGTCTCGGGGTGATAAGCGCAGTGCAGTGCCACGCAAACACTTAAAAACTTTAAGCTTTGGGTGGCACTGCATCTGTTATAGTCAGGCGTGGTGCTTAACATCAGGTGGGCGCCTTGATTGTTTGGTCACTTGCTGACATAAAAAAAAAAAAACTTTAGAAACACTTTTCTATCGAACTGTAGTTGTAGACTGTAGTACTGTAGTTGTGTATTTGGTAGAACTGATAAAGTACAGCGGGATTATCAAGTCTCTTTCGCCCAGTTATTTACAATGCCTCTACCACCAGGTAATTAAAGTGGTAGTAGGAAACCACTTCTTATTTTCTTACGAACTTCTTATGATGTTGTCACAGTACTCACAGTTCGTCGGTAAAGTGAGAGGCCTACATTCAAGAATCGTTATTTACTAGTAGTGGCTATTTGTACGTCAGTGACCTCATGTTCTTGTTCTGTTATGGTTTTACCGTTTCGAATTTAACGAGTTTGTAATGAGTTATATTGGTCATTACCTATGTATCTTTGTTGGCAGTAACACAGCGGTTAATGTAACTTTGTTGCGATCAACTTCATTCAAAAACCTTTCAGTATGCCGTTATAATTCAAACTTAAATTGGTTTTGAACATAGGTACTTATTACATATTTACCGCAATGTTTTATTTTATTTATTTTATTTTATAAAATAAGACACCCAACTTAAGTTCAAACTACACATTAAAAACATAAACTCCAAAGCCTAGTGTTCCCGTAATGTTAGGGTATCACAGCATGCGTTATTAGCGAGGCAACTTATTACTAGTAAAAATTAACTTATCAAGTACCTAGGTAATTAAAGTAAGTTCTTGATTATTCTGCCATCTGTCAGTCTGTCACCCATGTTTGTCCACCTTATAGCAAAGCACATTCACACACAGTTTTGGCAAAAAATCTAGGTTTTTATTGTGGTATGACGACTGGTTGAAATCATGAATAAGTATTCCTTTCTATAAACTTTGAAAATACTGGATTGTTTCAAAAGAATTACTTGCCGTTTGATACGATGACACGTTTACAACCTTTAAGTATATAATTTATAGGTCGTTAACGTAAATATTACCTAAGCAAATTTAGTTTCGTAGACCTACGAATTTAGGTACGTAAAGGTTCGTAGGTCGACGAAACTAGATTTGCATAGAAAAGAAGACTCGCTCTGTTTAGGATTTGCGGGAGGGAACTATATAATGTGCGACATGTGCATTGTGCGTATCCATCTGTTAAACACTCATATAATGAAACGTTTTGCTTAAACATAAAAAGTTAAAAAGAAACTTAGGTATATAATATGTGTTACCATTTACATTAGTTTCTGTTTTTATCGTTTCCGGTAAACACAACCCTAAAACTACATACAAGTAGATACTAAACAAGACGAGGTCACGGACAAAGATCAAGACACAACATTGTTTGTTTACTCGTCGTGGCTAAAATAATAATGACTGTAAAATTCTAAATGATCTTGATCTCACCGACCTCGGTAGCGCGACCAATGAGTGTTTAGCGAAGCGAGAGGAATAGACACTTTGGCGAGAGGTTGGGGTTCGATTCCGTTGCGGGTCAAATGTTAGCATGATCTGCAAACGCTACGGGTGTTGTGAATTTGTGATACCATACCATGAGTTAGGTACTTATAGGTTCTCATAGTTTATGATGGCTCTCGACACTGATAATTCATTTTTCTGTGCTTTTTACTATGGAACAGGTGGGAATTTTTATGCCTATGGAACTAGGCAGTGAAACCACTGGAACTAAGAGGATAACTCGTGTTAGGATAGGGACAGGACTGTATGTGACTGTTAGAAGTTTATTATTATTATCACCTCTGGTACGTCGTAACCAGCAATCTTGGTGTCAATCATGGCTCGGTGAGGAACTCCTAGAGGCACCAACGTGTCGAACCTCATGCTTTCTCGAAGGCAAGCCTCCGTGTATGGCATGCTGAAATTAGAAACATTATTTTTATAACAGGAACACTGTGAATATTTTTATATGGCTCTATAATTTTACCGACCTTAGGTATTTCAGGACTTAGACCCTCTATCTGAAACTTAGCAATGCGTGCGTTTGCTACTTACTACTATGGAATCTTAAAATTCTTAGTAATTGTCGCAGAGCTTTAATATAGGTATATCCTACGTTCTACATCATACGCACTCTTTCCTATCATTCAAATGCGGCAGGCGGTCTCTACCAACGACGCGATCGATTTCTTCATGCATCTTCTCCTGGATTTCTGGTTGTACTAGCATGCGTTCTATCAGCATATTGAGCACCGACTGCACAGCGGAAGCCGCGGGGAACATGTAGTCTGTACAGGTCAGTACCAGCTGGTCAACTGAAAAATGTTATAAAGAATTCTTGAGAAATTAGTTTTTTTTTCTGCGCAGCAGTGAACCTGAAAAAACAAAGAGATCTACCAGAGTATGTGGTTTTGCCCTTCTCCCGTTGTTCTTCCTTCATTTTGGTGATATACATGTCCAGGAAATGGCGATCGTAAGTCTCGTCATGCGTGGCCATTACTTCTTCGACTAGATTCTGAAAGCAATACTTTGTTTAGTGGTAGATATAAATAGCTCGTGAGTTTTCTGGGATAATAAAATTATATATATAAAATTATATTAGCAGGGTTTTTTTTTATCTCAAATTGGAAGCATTTTTTATAAGTTCATAAACTACTAGTAGGATAGGAATGGGTGGAATAAAATTAATTTCAGAGTCAGAGCCGAAAATTTGAAGGAACAGAAACCGCGCCGTCTCCGTCTCTATGGCAAATTCACTTCTAGCTAAATATTGAGAATCTACTAATGATCGGGCTATAAGTAAACCGTGCATGTAGTCTTGATACAAGTCCGCGTTGTTACGCCGGGGGCCAGTTTTTAGTGGCCAAAGGCAATTAAGTCAAACCAATCAAAAAGGTTAACTCTTTCTATTTTGTTAGATCCGCTGACATTAACTTTTAGTATCACATACCCTGAAGAAATCCAAAAGATACTGGTTGCCCTTAACCAAGTTATTGTAACCGCTGTAATCAGGCATCACATCCTTCAACCAGGGCGTAAGTGACAGTGCGCCGCCTAAATCATTCGAATTCCTCTGGAAAAGTAGAGCGCCCTCTGCAAGCTTCCATAAGACGTGGAAGTCTTGTCGCGGTACCGTCATCCGGGAGAGGACGTGGCAGATGCCATTGATGAAAGGGGTTGCGATGAAGTAGGGCATGTAAACCAATTCGCCGTTCACAACTTGCTGAAAGAAAACATGTCCCTCATCTTTATTGGATTGGTATTTACTTAGGGTACCGACGGAAATGTCATTGTCCTGGTTTTTATCAATTTTTTTAAGGGGAAAGATGAGTTCATTACTCAAATAATATTTAATAATATACTATGTGATTTTCTTGTTTGCCAGTTAAGTAGTCGGAAAATTACTATTTCTGATCACCTTCAATTAATTGATGTAAAAATAGAGACACGAAAGGTGTATAAGTATTAGGTACCTTTTCAGCTGGAAACTTGTTGCCATTTATCCTCATATCGATCATCTCTTTAATTTCGGAAGCGATGACAGCCTCCAAGTCCTCACAGCGTCTGCCGAACCCATAGTCTCTCAGGTAGCGCAGCGAGAACCTTCTTTGAACATGCCAGAAGTATCCGTCGGTGAAAAAAATTCCTGCAATAACACGACAATCGTATACTTACATATTTAAAATCAATGGTCACAAAATATTTAAACGGACAAACTTTCTTTGGGGATTAATAATTTACCGATAGGAATTTTAAGAGTAGCTCACAGCAGTGTGACATTAAAAGTCTCGTCACGTCTTTACTGCATCCGTTTGTACTGGCTGTATGCAAGCTGTGAGTTGAGTTGTTCTGAAATCGACTACTGAAATTTCGTAAATTGACGACATTAAAAAACTTACCCAATTTCTTCCAATAAGACCGCAGTCTAAAGAGAATGATGTCCATTCTGCCATCAAACTCTTCACGGTTGAGCATCTCTTTGATATCAGCGGGGTCGTTCAGCACGATAGTGGGCACTGGGCCTAAATACATGCCCAGTATTTTCGAGTTGTATTGTTTTCCAATCTTGTAGAGTCCCTTGGATAGGTCATTAAAATCGTTGGCTAAGATTATCCATAACGCACCATAAAGGGGTAGGCTAGGTGGACCTGTGACAAAAAGTTACCCTAGGTAGAGTTCATTTTTAGAAATAAAAAAAACCGACTTCAATCTGCTAAGGTCAGGCGTGGTGCGACGTGATCATCTTGTTACTTGCTAAAATAAAAAAAATGTTTAGCGCGCAAGGCGCGCAAGGCTGTAGTGATACGCGACCATTTAGTTATATTTGAAATGTTTCTTTATAATTTATTCATAAAATACTGAAAATTTATATGGAACCTAGCCTGAAGTATTTTGTTACTTATTAAACAAAAAAGAATGATCAAATCACGTATAGTTCTCACAACGGATCTCGGCCGTCGTGAAATTAGCCGTTACGATGCGCAATGGAGCTTTTTCAAACTAAATTGTCTTTGCGCATCACAAACGGCTAACTTCACGGAAGCCTAGATCTGCTGTGCGAACTATACCTACCTAACAAACATAAAAAAACATAGGTAGGTACAGTCGAAATGAAAACCTCCTTTTTTGAAGTCGGTAAAAAAAACATTGACACTGAGACTACCTATGTACGTTGCAACCTAAAACCTGTTACTTAATCATATTAAGGAGATCCTCCATCCATTATCAGAGTTTAGTCTGCGTCTGTTATATAACTATTTAAGTTCCATATTACAGGTTTTCTTAAATGTACATCTAAACCGCCTGGCTGCACAGCTAACTACTACCAGCTACCCGAAGAGACTACGCAGACAACACATCATGGAATTAGATGGAACATGATTATTGAACAAATGGAGAAATGTTCACTGGAGCAAATCTTCTACAAGCCACACTGCCTACACCAAACCTGCTCATAGTCTGAAGGCTAATCGCAGATAAACACAGAAAAAAAATTATTACAGGTTTTAGCTGGAACAGCTGGAGTAAAGCTGCGATGCGTTACAAATATTTGTAGTGAGTTATCCTACAAATATTTCATCATCATTCATTTCATGTCCAACTGTCTAATAAGATAGTTAGATCAAAGCTCTAGATTGGTCGTTAACAGAGTTAGATGTGTTGAACCTGCTGATAATACTTACAACAATAACAAAGAGACTAACAGATGTGAGTTCAAATACTTAGTGATAAGATAGCACATTGACCTTTTCACCATTGGACCTACATAGATAAATTACAATGCGGAAAACGAACAACTAAGTATGATTTATCATTGAAGCCCTACTCTTTGTGTAATTTTCGCAGCATGTTTAACCCCTAGGTTAGCACAAAGCAACACTTTATTTTGAGTTAGTCGCATTATACGATAAGACCCCCATTAATAGTTTTAAACTTATGTTTTAGAAATTCTCAACAGGAGTTTTGGCGGACGAGTTGAGAATAACTCGAAAATGCAAAACATTCACGTTGAATGCAGTTTGGTTAATATATGTTGTCACTTGCTCTGTGATATCCACCGACATTATTTATCAATGAGGTCATGCGTAAGTCGTGAGGTCGTTAGTGATTTTGTTGACTTTTGAACCATTTTGTCATGTACTTAGGGCCCTATTCATGAACGTACTTTACTTATGTTAGCTAAGTGTTTTCCAAATCTATCATCGTCTTTGTTAATTTTTAAAAGAAAAGAAAAGATTGTGGTGATACGATACGAGGCGATATAGAGTTAAATATTGATACGTTTCTAAGAGTAGTAGAGTTATATTAAATTACTAACGGCTATTTACCACTTGAATTTGTCATTTAGGCTGACGACGTTTCAAGTGGTAAATAGCCGTTAATAATTTAATATGATTTCTAACCACTATAGTTTTAACTCTTTATTAGCAGAGTTCTTTGTGATAGAGCTTGTCCCGAGAAGGACTACCACCATACCTATTTCTGCCGCCAAGCACTGATGCTCGCATTGCTATGTTCCGGTTCGAAGGTACATGACTACATGAGACTTTCTATCTAACGTCTCAGGGTGGTAACACGCAAGTGATATCTATGATGTTGCAAGCGTACATAGGCTACGGTAACCGCTTACCATTAAGTGGGCCGTACGCTTGGTTCCCACTTTAGTGGTATAAAAAAACCTTTTTTTTATGATTGATACCAAAAGTAATGAACCGATTTAATTAAAAATAAGGGACCATCTCTGTCATCATCTCTTTTGATATCAAACAAAAAAGGATCATTAAAATCCATTGATTTAAGAATATACCTCACTCTAAATCAATTTACTTCACTTCACTTTTTTGTAGTTGGCGTCTGTGGCTTAGTTGAAAATTTCTTGTCAGACAAACAAAAAAAAACACAGTCGAATTGATAGACACTGGCAGAATTGTGACAACTAAGCCACACCTACCAGGTACCTACCCTTACCTACCAGGTACCTTAGGTACCTGGTTGCTGGTATACTACGTTATTTAGGTACAGTCAGCAAAAAATGTGGTCTACCACTACCACCCTAAGGTTGAGATTCATTTGAATGTCATAGGATTTTACAGAAACTTTTATCAAAAGTGATAGACCACTTTCTTTGACTGTACCTAAATAACGTAGTATATCCATAGTATATCAATGCAGTGCATCAAAGTGATAATTAAGATACCTTCCAGCTTATTAAACTTTATTTTATGGCAATCGAGATAAGATTTAGTTTTTTGAGAAATAAAACAATCTTATCTATAGATCTGTCTGAACATTTATACTATTAATTACCCCCTTTTTCATAAAATAAACTGTAATAATTTTGAACTCCTTATAATATCGTCTTTTTTTCTTGCAAATATTTTGGTAGGTAATTACAGTAGGTACCTACTACTTAAATTAGTCTAATAAAATATATCTTATCTATGAAAATATGTTTGTTTACGCTAAATATATGACATTTTATTCACTTTAGTCTTTAGGGCAAAACTTTATTGATATTAATCAACTGATTGTGTCTGAAGATAATCATCACACGAATCCTGTATCATGTTCGTCAACCTTTGACCTTTGAAACCAAGAAAAAGGTCTATAAACATAGTGTAACATTTTTAAACATTACTTCTCGATAAAAATATATTTTGTCGAGGTCAACAAGGATATCATGATTATCATAGGCTCGGTCGGTACCCAGAGCTGTTATGGCCAGTAACAGAGCTATAACAGTCACAAACCCCCGTCTAGTAGCACTGCGATTACACATAGAATAGAACTTACCTGGGGGGAAATTGGGAGGTCTTTTGAACGCATTTTTGTAACTAATCACAATTAAATAAATTATTAACAACAAAGCCACCGTCACAGCAATCATACTGATAACTGAGTGCGAACATCGACTTGCTGGTTTAGGAGCCAACTCATTTTATCAATATAGCCGTCTTGGCGCAGTGGTATGGTCTGATTTCCAATCCGGATGTCGCCAGTTCGAATTTCGGCCATGAATTTTATTTATTTATTCGAAAAATTATTTAAACGGTGAAGTAAAACATTGTGATGTAACTCAAATGAAACTTGATGTCCTATCAAACGATCTAATTGAGAATCAAATCTACTACCGCCGTCTATTTTGACCTTAGAAATAACTACGGTAGTATAGTTCTCACGGCGGCGGATCTCGGCCGTCGTGAAATTAGCCGTTTCGATGCGCAATGGAGCTTTTTCAAACTAAATTGTCTTTGCGCATCACAAACGGCTAACTTCACGGAAGCCTAGATCCGCTGTGCGAACTATACCTACCTATGTTTATTAAAAATATTAAAAAAAAATAGACGGGCCAGCGGGGGCAGCAGCATATTGAACTAAGTAGGTAGTGAACTATTCATCGGAGAGCACTTTCACTACAAAAAAATATCAAACCCACTTAACTCATTGAACGTAATTTTGTAATTAACAAGGGCCTACTTAGGTGTACCTACCAACATAATAAAATCCGGTTTTCTACTCGTATTTTAATTGCATTTGTAGTTGAAATAGATTTTTTAAAGGTACCTGCGCACTTATCTACCGTTATTATTCGAATTGCGGCAATTCGTAATTGGAACTAGCTTGCTAATCGACCAATCATGCCAATAGGAGTCAATAAGCCACGGAACTAATTTCACCTCGGGGAACTCTACCCATTCTGTCTACCTTAGAACTAGCCGAAAGTTATTATTTAATGTAAGTTGGTACTGCTAGGTATCAGAAGAGTTCAGAAAGAGTTTCGTTTACTTGGAGTTTTTTGTCCACCTGTTCAAAAATATCAGCCGTTAGAATCACGAGTAAACTAAGCAGGTAGATAGTGCAGGGAATTATTTAACGTAATATTTACCGTGATTTGCCATTAAAGCCAAAATGAACCGAATAAAGTACTACTTAAAATGGCTCCAGGACGTTTTCGTAAAAAAGAGCTACGATTTCAACAGACCCGATGTCGAATTTTACAACTTTCATCCACAAATGCTGGTAGTACTTGCTTCGCAAGGGATATTCTTTGGCGACAGGGATACTTTGATCAGGTACCTACTAATTTATGTTTAGTAAGTCTTGATCATTCCTAGGCAGAACAAGCGCTAGGCCAGACCACCAGCCAAATGGGTTGGTGACATCGAAAAAATAGGGGATAAGATAAGGCATGCGTTTACGTGGATTATCATGCTGCATGATCGACCAAAAAAATCATATTATGCATTTTTATCGCATTTCCAGTCCAGCCTGAGTATTATAGTGCAGTGCTCGCTCAGTTTACTGACGTTTAAGTAGCGAGAGAAGCTTCAGCAAGAAATTGCTCATTTTACGAAACGTGCGTTACCTACTAATTATTTTTTTAATCAGTTGTGTCTTGAGTTAATTAATATTTGTAGGCTTGTTTTGATAGGGCTCATAAGAAGAGATTGGACACAACAGAAACATACAATGGAGGAGGCCTGTATCCAACCACTGCTAGGTGAATCCACGAAAATGATTATGATGTGATGATTTAGTCATCGTCACCATCATAGCAAGCCTTTTATGTTTTCACTGATAGGTATTGGATACTGGCCTATTGCCCGATTAACATCATCATGAATGAGCACCACTGTAGACATGGTTTCCCCTTTCCATGGTTACGTAGATAAACATTGCAGTTTCTCTAATTTTATCTGCTCCTTCTAGACAATACCGTTGTCTACGTTGAGTACATGTATGTATAGAGCGATATACGGATTGATGTGGCACTTCTGAATTTTTAGTTCTTGAACATGCCATGTTGATTTTTTTCACAATATTCTTCTAAGTCGTAAAAGTAAGAGGCCTAGCATAAGTTTTCGAATGGAATAATCTATTGGTAGATACACCGATCAATTACGAGTTTTTGTGAGTCAGCTCGCTACCAATGTCCCAATGTGTTTTTTGTCTCTATAGAAAAACTCTAGGTCAACGGATTCTAACGGAAATTCTGCACTTAGCTCTCAATATTACATTTATAACTTTAAATAACGAATAGGTTATTTAGGTAAAATGTTCACCTAGCATTTAGTAAAAAGTTTGATTTGCTGATATGAGGTGCAGCATACATTTTTAGTTCTTGCTGCTATATATTTTCACAATACCTTTACCTGATGTGCTTTTCAGCTTGTTTTGTGACTTAATATTTTTTATTCTACTTTACAGATTTATATGGCCAGGTATTAGTATTTCGCTGTCTATTGTCGCAGTCGTCATGCAAGCGATGTTTGTTTATCATGGAGTCGAAGTGAAGGATTTCTCGTTTGCCATCGAATGCTTCTGCTACCTGATGATGTTGGGCTCAGTCATTATGGTCTATCTTGGCATCTTACCTAACAAGAAGAAAATTCTGGAAATGTTAGCTGACATGAATGAAGATTTTAATCATATTTGTGATTTGGGACCTAGGTATAGGTATGCAAGCTCTTAAATCTCTTACTTGACAACACCTAACCTAGAAGATGTTTAATTCGAGGCTATTACGCAACTGTGTTGCAATCCAATTAAAGTTAGCAACTCCATTTAGGCGGCTGCTGAGTTGCCAGCCAACATAATAGGTCAGATTTTGGTTGAAACATAAGTAGATGAAGTACAGAGCCTCTGCTCAGTTTTATAACGACACGCAAACGAAAGCGACCTTATCCGCAGGATGGCCAAAGCAACGAACGGAGCGATCCCTGGAGAAGAAAAAAATGTATGGTACCTATTTGATGTTTGTTAAACTAATTGCATATTATAAAACTTTCAGAAAACCTTTCTTGGAAAAACAACTGCTGATATGGAAGCTCTTCATATGTTGGATGACGTTAACCGGCGTCACATGTTTCTTGTTCATGATATTTCCGTTAGTGTTGTTGCACTATCAAAGCCTGTTCGCGACCCAGGACGAGCATATGATCAGACCACTGGCATTCCCTATGTGGCTGCCACATGACGACCCCTACCGCACACCGAATTACGAAGTCTTCTTATTTTTAGAAATGAGTTTCTCCGTCATATTTTTGCAGTCATTCTGTGGTAAGGTCCAAGCGTGTTCTGGCTTTAACTTATTAGATTTAGGTACAATGACCATTATGTGTCGGTCGGTGATTCTTGTTATTTACTACCGTGTGTACATGAGGAACACCTAGGTGTGACCTGTGTTAGTTACAAGGTGGACCACGGGTAAGGACCGGAATAAAAGAGCACCGGTGGTCTAGTGGTATTGAGGTTTGTTTCCGTGGCTAACTTAGGTTTGCTGATTTTAAAATGACTCTCTCACCTACAACTCTTACAAGTTATCCCCACCTTCTGATCATAAGTCGTGCAAAAATGGGTTTTTCCCTTTCACCCCAAAAAATGTAATACTGGTTACGTCGGTATGCTCAGTGTTAGTGTAAGAAGGTTCCAGGTTAATACGTAATAAATTCAGCAGTGGAATGGAAGAAATGCTAAAGCGCCAAAATGCTAGGTAGATACTTTTAGGAAATCAAGTTTCATTTTTTTTATTTTTGAAAAAAAAATCATAACTAAAAGAGATTTTTATTTTATTTCAATTAAGTATTAAAATATTAATTATAATTTTAAAATTGTATGTTTTTTATATGTAAAACATTTTCAGTTAATACACAGCTTTTCTATTTCATGAAATAACTGTCATGTTGCTCTTTGGGGGAGGCACTTAGGTAGGTACCTACTTAGTAACTCATTTTGGCCATAGGTATTTCCTTTTCACTGACGATATGTAGGTAGGTACTTCACTTAGCTATTTATTGTAAAGTTTCCTTTTTACGCAGTTAGTTTTTCCTTATCTTGGTAGATAACCTTGGTAATATGTAGGTATATGAACCCTGCACTTTGAGGAACTAAAACAAATGCTGTCATTTTAGATAGTTTTCAGCGTAATTAGAGGTGTAAGCAAGAGTAGGTAGTAAGTTATCATCGAAATATTAGAATTCTAAAATTTTTGCTTTTGATCTCACTACCTACCTACCGCAATAGCGAACTACCAAAAGCCCTTATACTATAGTGTCGTGTTCGCAACTAAAAAAATCCAGGACTGTTATATTTAATAATAAATTAATAAGTTCGTTTGTTAATTTTTAGGATACGTCTACACACTATTTCATTTCTTGATTCACTATGACAACATAATGGATATGATCATCTTGGATTTCGAAGTAATCTTCGAGGGGTTGGACGAGTCAGTCGTCAGACTGCCAAAGCACCATCCTTCCAGAAAAATCGTGCAGCGCGTTCTAAACAAGAGAATTAAAAGAATCGTTATTTGGCATCTCTCTGTTTTCAAGTAAGCTCAATCCAACTTTTCTAAAATACCACTTGAAATTATGAATCGATAATACCCAAGTAGGTACCTAGTATTTACTTAATATTTTTTCTCAAACTCTTTATCTTTGCAGTTGGAGCTGGTCGGGTAGGTAGTACAACTTGTATATTATTATTTTTTTGCGCAGGGCGCTGGCTACGATATCTTCAGTGTTTGGTCCACCTCTAATGTACCAAGTAATGTTCAGCTCGACCATTATTTGCTTGGTATTTTATCGAATTGCGCATGTAAGTAAAACCAAATGATTACGGTGAGTACATATTCTCTTTTATGAATTCATACTGTTACTATTTTGAGACGGTTAGGTAAATGTGATTTTTAACTAGAACTATAAATCGCAAGGTTTCATTTATTCTGACAACAATGACAGTTACTAAAGTTCTTACTCATCCAAACCCAACTGCTTTCTATAAGTTTTTGTCAACACAACCTCCCTCATCTGTTAATTTCTTTTATTTTACTTAGATTACTAGGTACTAATCATAAATTATTCGACTTTAGTCAATCCAACCTAAGTTGAGTAGGGTCTTGAGTTTTTACTTTTGTATAACCTATGTTAGGTAGGTAGGTAAGGTAACGTAGTATGTGTTGACCTTTACAGAATCTAGACGAAGGGATAGTTGATGTTCTGTTCATAATGCTAGCAATTAGCGCTTGTACACAACTTTGGATACCATGCTACCTCGGCACTCTATTGAGAAACAAGGTGCGTTCCTAAGTTATATATTTAATTAGATTTGTATTGAAACGAACAGCAAGGAAAAACGCGGATCGAATTCTTCTTTCTTCTTCATAGAAAAAAATATAATAACTTGCGCCCCGCGGTGTTAAATCCCACGGAAACCCGGAATATATTAGCGTATGCTATTCCAGACCCTATTATACCTGTGCCAAGTTTCATATAAATCCAGGATATAAATCCGTTCAGTTGTTGGGGTGTGATGCTCCGACAATAATCCAAACTTTTTTAATTATGATTAAGATACACTTCCAAAGAAGAAAAAATAGATACCTATTTGAATATAATAATAGGTAAGTACTAGCTTAATAAATTTAAAGAAATCATAACATGAAAATGAATTAGGTATGTGCCCTTGAAAATTATTAATCAAAATGTAGGTAAATTATATGGTTAGGTTTGAGTAATAAGGTTTCCAATTAATCAAACTGCTATAGTAATTTCGTTTTATCAGCAATGAACACTCGCCATTAGGGAAATATGGTGGTATTAAAGATAAGTATATTCAGATCGGTGGTATAGGACTTAGTAGGTACGTTAATAGTCACAAAAACTGTACAATAGAGTAATTTAGTGGTATACCCTAGTTTTAGATTGCGTTTACGTAATCCTACCATAGAGTAGTTTTTAGATGTTCATTATAGTTTCACTGATAAGTAATCACACAGACACCGTTTTTACAGCATAATTGTTGTTTATTGATTATTTCAGTTCCTTAATACACATATTTAATATTAAGTTTATTAGGGTACTATCTAGATGCCTATATTCATATTCATATATTTATTCAAACTTTTGGATCACATAAAGGAACTCTTAGTTACGTCAAGTGACATAATTACAAAAAATAGGAAGGTATAAAATTTCAGTAAATTAAAAAATACATTGTAAGTTAGCAGCTGTATAGGGGCTTTGTCAAATAGTTATAAAATAATAATAGCAATATTCAAATAAAATATATGATAGACTGGCGTACACTAGCGCTCAATAGACGATTGGAAGGAATATAAGGAGGCCTTTGCCCTGCAGTGGGACAGCACAAGCTGATAATAATAATAATAATAGGGTATCTATCTCTGAACAAAGATGGCTCATAAAAGTTGATAATTGTTGCTATTAAATGACAAGTTGAGAACACAATTATGGGAAATGGTTCCGTACAAAATGAAAAGATTTTCTTGTAGGTAGGTACTTAAGTTTTTTATTGAAGACTCCAGCAACTTTTGTGACAGTATATCTTTTAAATATTCGAATAAAACTAACAATCACCATGATAACGTGAAGAATTTGCAGTATCTTGAAAGGCATCTGAAAAAAATATTTATATGTACGGTTTAAATTTTTTTAAACACATCATCAACTATCATATATTTTCACATTTATTTTCAAAGGAACCCTAATGTCGACACGAGTATTATAGAACGTCTATAGTCGCCACGGCTTCACTCTTTGTTCTAATAGTAACATAAAGGATAGTGGTTTTAATATTATAATTTAATTCATAAAAAAACAATTATTCGAGGGGGGCGTTCAAATGTTTTCACTCAACTCAGCCAACTTTATAAATCAAATTGTAGTCACAATAAAAATCCCTGGATGGATACCTAAATCAAGCCCTTCATCATCATCAGTGGACTATAACATTATTAAAGACTAGTAGACCCAGCGCGGTTTCACTCGCGTAACTTTTTTTAGCAAATTTTTACACCCTGTGTATTTTCTCACCGTTTAAACCTTCCTGAACTAACATTTCAAGACCAAAATTAGCCAAATCTGTCCAGCCGTTCGAGTTTTAGTGAGACTAACGCACAGCGATTCATTTTTATATTTATGAAGGGAGGAATGATTAAGTAGGGTCCATTTATGAAGCCATTAGGCTCCTTCGTTCGTGAGTAGTAAGGCCTATACGTGAGCAGCAGCCACGACCGCAATTTCTAGAGATAAATTGTGTTCTTGTGACTAACTATAAGAGTGCGCTTCAACAACAAGTCGAACCATGCTCTAGAACAGTAGTAGTTCTTTGTGATAGAGCTCGTCCGGGGAAGGACTACCACCATACCTATTTATGCCGCCAAGCAGTAATGCTCGCATTGCTGTGTTCCGGTTTGAAGGGTATGGTTTCCGGTGAAATTACAGGCACATGAGACTTTCCATCTAACGTCTCAGGGTGGTAACACGCAAGTGATATCTATGATGTTGCATGCGTACATAGGCTACGGTAACCGCTGACCATCAAGTGGGCCGTACGCTTGGTTGCCACTTTAGTGGTCTATCAAAAAAAAATGCTCGGTCATGAGTAATACACCGTCCGAAAGAATTGTCCTCCGACTTCAAGCACTTAGCTAAATGAATATATTCAAAATGTTTATATTGCAAACTACACCAACATAATCACATCACACTAATATTTTAAATGCGGAAGTTTTGATGTTTGTTCCTCTATAACTCGAAAACCACTGAACAGATTTGGCTGAAATAATAAAATTGAAGGATAATGACCGGTAATAGGGCTTAGGCTACTTTTTTTCTCGAAAAAAATCTGTTCCAGAGTTCCACGCGAACGGAGTCGCGGGCAACAGCTAGTCCGTATAAAATTCTTATTTTTCTTTTTGATATACTTATGTACTTAATTAAGTATACTACTTACTTAATTTTATAATATTTCTTAACATACTTATGTAACCTTTTATTACTTTTTTTTTAGTAGGTACCTAATATAAGCTGCCTTGCTAATTTTAACGAATGATGTGATGCCCTATTACGGGAACGCCCTCGATCAAGAACGACGACTACTCAATCACTTAGAGGTATATAATCAAAATGTAAATCTGTATTCCAGGGCTTCGCTATTGGAGACGCGTGCTTCTGCTGCGGATGGAATGAGACGCTGCTCGGCCAGTTAATCCGTACCGATATTCTAATTATAATCTTTCGATCGCAAAAACCTATCTTTATCAAGTTTATTGGACTCCCGAATATTCAACTTGAGACATTTTCATCGGTAAGATAAGAGATTAATAAAAACTTACGGAATTTTTAACCTTTTATGAAACGGATTTTTATTTTTCAGATTATGAGTTCATCTTATTCATACTTCAATATGTTACGGCAGTATAGCAGTTAGCTTAGTTACTAATTCACTGGCTGAGCCGAAACCGCAGAAAGACCGCTGAAACTAAAAAGCTGAGAAGGGTAGCATTAAGAGAGATTTCTTCGAAATTCAACCGAAAGAGTGAAAAAGAGTAAAAAAACACTCAAAAAGAGTAAAATGGATGTCGTTCTATTTTTATTGGATACGATTTGCTTGAAACTTGGTCAGTTTGGCGACCGGATGAGAGGACCCGATGGCCACTCTCGGGGGGGTTCGGGCGTCCCCGCAGTCTCCCGCCTAGTACCCCAGTGGTATGGTTTCACGCCGGTTTGTCCCGTGGTCTGTAGAGCAGTGCCTATCCTACTGCCGTACTCTTCACTCTCCTTAATATAAACTCATGAAAAGACAAAAGAATAGCAGTAACGTTAAACAGCGGAAGCACGTCCTCTCCCTACAAGTGCACCTCACCAATATCCGATGACTCCACTCAAATATCCACGCAGTCCACCATCACCTAGAAACTGCTAAACCACACCTGCTATTTCTCTCGGAGACACAGATTCGGAGTCCGTCTGACGCGGCGTACCTTGCGTTTCCCGGTTACGTGCTTGAGCATAAGTTTAAACAACGTGCCGGAGTTTGCATGTACGCCCGCGACGACATCTGTTTTCGACGTCTTAAAAGTCTTGAGGACTCAACATTTTCTTGCTTGTGGGTAATGGTTGACACTGGAACTGAGAAAATTCTCTATGCCTGTGTTTATCGATCCCATAGCGGAGACCAGGAGACATCTAGGCTTTTTCAGTACCTAAGCGAGGCAACGGAAAGGGCGCAGCAGCAATACCCTACTGCCCAACTAGTAGTTTTGGGGGACTTTAACGCCCACCATCAAGAGTGGCTCTTTCCTTACCAAAATACTGATTATGCTGGAAGAGAGACACTTTCATTTGCTCTTACATTCAACCTCTCCCAGCTGGTCAACGAGGCCACTAGAGTCCCTGATGTTGCTAGCCATACCGCCAATTGTCTAGACCTTTTGCTGACTACTGATCCAGATCGTAACAATGTGTCCGTTTCATCGCCTTTAGGTAGTTCTGACCATTGTCTGGTGAAGTCTGTCTCATCTCACTTCCCACCTGACTCCAGCTCGTGGTAGTCGGCGGGTGTGGAGGTATAAGTCAGCAGACTGGGACGAGATGCGTCACTTCTTCGCATCGTATCCCTGGCATCCTCTGTGCTTCTCTTCGGACGACCCTACTTCTTGTGCAAACGCCATAGTAGGGGTGGTGAGTCAAGCTATGGAGTATTTTATTCCTTATGCCGACAAACCACTCTCTGCTAAAATCGACTCTTGGTTTGATGCTGATTGTAGACATGCTGATGCAAGTAAACATGACGCCTATCTTTCCTGGGTGACCGCTCGTACCAACAAGGCTGCAGATGTTGGGTCCAAGAAGAAAGCTTATAACAGGGCTGCAAGGTTGTGCAAAAAGGTGCTTAAGAGAGCTCGCTTTAACCATATTAGCAAAATAGGGACCAAGATCGCTTCATATCCACCTGGAAGCAAGGCTTTTTGGTCTCTAGCAAAATCGCTTGAAGCGAACTTTTGCCGCTCATCCTTACCACCTCTGCTGAAACCAGATGGATCGCTTGCCCACACCGCTGAAGAAAAAGCAAACCTGTTTGCTGCCCTCTTCGCGGAGTCTTCTCGTCTTGATGTTACTGATGAGACACCTCCTTCACTTCCTGTTTGTGAGACAGTGATGCCAGAAATCCGCATTAGGCAAAAGGAGGTTCTCAAAGTACTTTTATCGCTTGACGTGAATAAAGCAAGTGGCCCAGATGGAATACCGGCAGTGGTGTTAAAGAAGTGCGCGCCAGAACTATCTCCTGTTCTCACACGCCTGTTCCGCCTATCTTTGGATGCCGGTATAGTTCCTGCATCCTGGAAGACTGCTAATGTTCAACCGGTGCTAAAAAAAAGGTAGTAGAGCTGACCCCACTAACTACCGGCCAATCTCTATCACCTCCATTCTCTGTAAAACAATGGAGCGCGTCCTTAACACCAAACTCCTGGCATACCTTGAAGATAACGATCTCCTTAGTGATCGTCAGTATGGCTTTCGCAAAAAACGATCTACTGGAGATCTTCTTGTGTATGCCACTCACATTTGGAGTGAAGCCATTGAGAAACATGGAGAAGCCCTGGCAGTTTCACTTGATATCTCAAAGGCTTTTGATAGAGTTTGGCACAACGGTCTCATTGGCAAGCTTTCCTCGTACGGATTGTCATCCAACTTAATTACTTGGGTATCAGACTTCTTGAGGGAACGATTGATTCGAGTAGTCATTAATGGCTGCTCGTCCGATCTATTGGCTATTAATGCCGGGGTACCTCAAGGATCTGTCCTTTCAGCAACCCTGTTTCTGCTGCACATCAATGACCTGCTAAAACCCGGTATCTTTGGGTATGCAGATGACAGTACAGTTGTTGAAAGATATTTCTCCAGTCCCAGGGCAAGGGCGGATGACACCTCTATCCTGCGAAAAGATATGGTGGACCGTATGAACCTTAACCTGAAGTTTGTGTCTAACTGGGGTGACGCAAATCTGGTCAGGTTCAATGCATCTAAGACTCAGGTGTGTGTATTCTCCGCTAAGAAGAGTCCGTTTCAGCACAATCCCACTTTTTGTGACACTAGACTTGAGATTACCGATGGTCTGAGCTTGTTGGGCGTTGAGCTCACTTCTAACTTGAACTTTGGCTCACACATCGAATCTAGGGCCAAAATTGCTGGTATGAAGCTCGGCATTCTAGCTAAGGCTCGGCGGTACTTCACGGCAGGACAGCTTCTCAGTTTATATAAAGCACAAGTCCGTTCGTGCATGGAGTACTGCTGCCATCTCTGGGATGGTTCAGCCAAGTACCAGCTCGAAGCCCTAGATTCGATTGAACGACGTGCTGTAAGGCTTATTGGCGATGATTCACTGGTTGAAGCCAACTTACAGAGCCTTGAACACAGACGTCGAGTTGCCAGACTATCGGTATTCTACAAGATCCATTTTGGTGATTGTGCGCAGGATCTTCATGACCTAATCCCTCCATCCCCTTTCTACCACCGGACTAATAGGCGTACGGCAGCGTACCATCCGTATTTGGTCGACATCCCACCATGCCGAACCAAACGCTTTTCATCCTCTTTTCTCATTAGCACGAGTAAAGAATGGAATTCGTTGCCGGGGTCTGTTTTTCCGGACCAATACAATTTGGGAGTCTTTAAGGCTAGAGTGAACAGGTTCTTTCTAGGCAAGCGTGCTCCATCATCGACCACACCATCACTTACCATCAGGTGAGGTGGTGGTCAAACGCTTGACTATAATCAATAAAAAAAAAAAAAAAAAAAAGGATAATAAGAATACTGAATATTTAATTGGATAATGGACTTACCTAGATATACCTTGTGCAGTACAGACTAACCATCATACTCCAGATTAATTGAGCCGAGCTGTATGTAGTAATCTACTGACCTCCTTAATGTCTCGCGCTCTTTGCGCAGAGTTCTAATCATAACTGACCTGCGACAAACCTTTTGATATCAGTAACTTATCTCTTCAACAACTATAATTATGCAAGTTGGTTTCAAAACTCTGTAATGGCTTTGCGAATCCAACGGAAATAGGAAAGGAGTAGGTTATTGCATGGTTAGAAGAGTTTGTGAGGTCTACTGTTCTCAAAGAAGTACTAGTATTATTACGCAGCTTATTATTCACTACATCAGCATAATTTGAAGTACTTACCTACCTAGATTATTAAATTCTACTACCTATTAGAACTAGAATCCGGGAGGGAGGGGGCAGGAACCGATTATCTAAGCGTATCCTCCTATCCTATGAGTGAATGCGCACCGATGCCGATGGCTCACACAACCAGCGGAGTTAGTAACTTTGTAAAAATAGAGGGTACCTGGATGATATCTCCCGAATCTCCACTACACTAAAAAGTTTTTGTTTTGTTATTATATTCCATAGATGTTTTTATTTGTAAGTATGATTTTTTTTATAAAAATTAGGCAGGTACAGTCAATGCAATAAGATGTATACAAATCGTAATTTTCAAAAATATGTCGTGGCACAAGATATCTTAAAAATGTAAACAGCTGAAAACTTAAAAATTATTTAACCCTCAACTTGTGTCAAACTCATGTAACCGTTTTTAGAAAATACATTCCATCTTTCCAAAAAAATTTAAACATCCATAAAAAATGTCGTGGGATCGAAACCAGTCGTGCACTACAGTCGTGCACGTACACTACACATTTTTCTGTTAAAAAAATGATGTAGCCATGGCAATACTACTCATAAAGGGTGAAGGAAAACATCGTGAAGAAAATTCGAATTATGTACCTAACTTAAAACATGTTGGCTGTTTTATTCATTTTGGGAGCTTACTTGTATGAACGATAAGGTGAGAGAACGGTTCCTGAGAATGATGAGACATCCTGATGATGTTGTGTTAACTTTATTATGATTGTACCTACTTGTGTAGTATGTTTTGAAAGCCAGGCAAGTGTTGCGTTCGTTCTGTTGGTAGGTAGGTATTTATGATTATATTTAGGTTTAAATATAAACAAAATATACTTAATAAATTTATTATAACATTGTAACGCCATCTAGCCCCAAACAAAGCTTGTCAATATGGGAACCGGCATAACTAATAGCATACGAGATAATTATAAATATAAGTACTTAGATGCTTACATTAGAAATTATTACACATAAAAACCACCCATACCTTTTTTTTTTTTTTATAATAAATAATGCTAGACAATTCACACAGCATCATCTAGCCTAAGGTAAGCTGCTGTTAAACAGAGCTGTATTATGGGTACTAGATGACTGATATATATTTAATACAATACAATACATAAATAGATATTTTTAATTATACATAGAAAACACCCAGAACACCCGGAACAAATATTTGCAGATCCTACAAACATTTGTCCCAAGGCGGGAATCGAACCCGCAACCTCTGCGTTGCAGGCGGACCTTCGCCCACCGCGCCACATTGGTCGCACCTGAAACAAATATTTGCAGATCATGCAATGTTTGTCCCGGAGCGCGGAGTGAGGATCGAACCTGATTTAGTGGAACAGCACTACTTATTTTGTTTTAATTACAACCAAATTGCATAACTAACCAATCACATTAGGTACTTGTTTTACCTATTTATTAAATAGCTGCTAAGTTAAAATAAATTAATAAATCTGCTTACAGTTTTACTTTTGTGATGTATTCCAAGTCATGGACCTTCTATTTATTTAGGGGTTTAAAATCCGTGGAATTGATATTAAAGGTACTTACGAAATAACTCGCTACTTCTAATGCCATGTTAGACTTTAATGATGATGAGGTAAAATTTCGTGATTAATTTTGCTAGATACTTTCAATGGTGTGATCCTTTATGTTCAGGTAATAAGAAATATATTGTAACTGGACCCTTGGTTGTGTGAACTATTTCTGTGTGCCGGATTAATTGTGTTGCTGCAAGCCCATACAGCAAACACGGTATTCCTGAAAATATTTTATTTTATAGTACCTAGTTTAACAGTAGTAGTATTTTGGAGATACCTAATAAAATTATTTTGTATGTTGAATGCTGCATTTTGTTCATAGCTTGAATTTATTTTCATGCTTTTTTTGCTTTGTGCATAGCTTGCTGGTTGTGTGCAGGAACTTGTCAATTTGAGCGCATTTGAAGTGGTGGCCAAATGCACGTGCCTCCCGATTGTGTTACTCGGTTTCACTTTCAATCCGATTTTGATCAGCAAACTGCAATAAGCTGTCACATTCATACAAATTACGTCAGTTTTTGATTGAAACCAAGTGGAATAGATTGCAAAAATCAAATGAATTATGGGGGGGGGGAGGGGGCTGAAATATTGAATGATGTGGATGCATGATAAAATAGAGATATAAAAATACCTAGTTACCTAAATTTGCTGCTTTTATTACTCTCATGAACTTATCAGATGTGTTCAAATCTTCTGCCACTTTCTTTGAACAGTGATATTTGATGTAGGGGAAGCAACCAGTTCTTAGTATCTGATAATTAGACACTCCCACCTCCCAATTGAAGTTAGATTTGCCAAACTGGTCATCTTTCACACTACTGTACTGAAAATAGGCAAGCAAAATTTAGTAGAAAATGTGTGGTGATACTGTACTATGTATTACTAGTCAAAGTACTGTACCTTCCTACCTAAGAGCCTCTGTGGTGTCCCACTGCAGGGCTACCAACCTACCTGGTGGTAGGACTCTTTAGCAAGAGTACGCCACCACAGTGTTAGATATTCTACCTCCAAGCAGTAGTGTGTAAGCATTACCATGTTTAGGTTTAAAGGGCACTGTAGCAAGTGAAATTAGTGAAATTACTGGGCGAAAGAGACAACAATGTCTCGTGATGATAAGCGCAGTCAAGTGCCACGCAAACACTTACAAACTTTAAGCTTTGGGTGGAACTGCATCTATAATAGTCAGGCGTGGTGCTTAACATCAGGTGGGCGCCTTAATTGTCCTGTCACTTGCTGACATAAAAAAAGGGCAACGGCCAGTGTTATATAAGTACCATCCAGACCTACTTCTAAAATAAATCTTACAAAAACAAAAGGTATCCTATGATTTTGTATGATTTATATTATATCCTAGATTTTTTAATGGATGAAATAGGATATTACCTTTACAAAATACGAAGTCCAAGGTGGCTCGCTACATTGCATCAAGTATGCCGTCAGAACTTCCGAAGACGTAGGCTTTGATGAGAAAAAAGTCAGTGCACGAATCATATTTAGCCATGATGTTGTAGGGATTCGCTTAATTGTAAACAGTTTAGTTAGCACGTACATAAGTAGTTGGTAAGAGTTAATTTTTAATTTATTTGCTAACTCAGTTTATAAACATTAATTACTTCAAAAAATAACCTCAATTTTCTTTTTCTTCTTTTAATTTGTGGTAACCTCAACCTATCTGGTGATAGCTAACAGCTGATTTTGATTTTAGATGACAAAGAACCGACAGACATCCATTGACTGTCATGCCAATGTCAACTTCAGACAAACTTCAGTAAAAGGTGCCCAGTTGATTTCTGTGTTGTACAGTCAGCAAAGAAAGTGGTCTACCAGTTTTGCCAAAAGTTTCTGTAAAATCTAACTATCGCCACTATCGCTAAGGCTTATTTTTCTAACGGAGTGAAGAGATGCACAATTTATGACGTGTTGTCTGTAACCTGAGATGCCTGACATTATTTAGAGTCATGGGATAATTGTTATATTGACCGACCTTTATTATCAGCACTGGTGGTCTAGTGGTAGTAACCCCGCCTTCCGATCCTGAGGTTGTAGGTTCAAACCCAGTCGTGCACCAATGGATTTTCTATTTGAAAAAATGATATGATGTGCGCAATGCCAGTGCTCTCATACGGTGAAAAAGAAAACACGTGAGGAAACCGGCATGTCCAAGAACTAAAAAATCGAAAGATGTGCCATCCACCAATCAGCATTGGGTCCGCGTGGTGGATTAAGACTGAATCACTCTTGCTCGAGAGTAGGCCAGTGACCTAGCAGTGGGAACATTATAAAGCTGTCATGATGACTTTTATTATCAATGCAATTAGGCTATTATTATATGTTTTTACTTAGTAGTATTGAAAGGAAAAATAAGAGTAGTAGAGTTCTTTGTGATAGAGCTCGTCAGGGGAAGGACTACCACAATACCTATTTCTACCGCCAAGCAGTAATGCTCGCATTGCTGTGTTCCGGTTCGAAAAGTATGGTTTCCGGTGAAATTATAGGCACATGAGACTTTACATCTAACGTCTCAGGGTAGTAACACGCAAGCGCAAGTGATATCTATGATGTTGCAAGCGTACATAGGCTACGGTAACCGCGTACCATCAAGTGGGCCGTACACTTGGTTAGGTACTCTGCATTATCTCATCAGATATTATACGACACTAGACACTACAAATACAAAAAAAAAATTAGTACCTACTTATAAAAAAAATAAAAAATATTTATTATAAAAAACATTTGATAATAACCATATTTTTTGCTGACCGTACATAGGCACACCCCGGACGTACTACCTAGTCATTATTCTGAACTCCGGACACTCATTATAATGTATGAAGCAAATCACCAAATGCATGGTTAGTGTACGTAAACGGTGCCGTTGTGAGTGAGTGTTATGGTTGTCCCCATCCAATTATAGCAAGAGCGAGATAGCACACTTTCGCTCGCGCTGGCATGCGCGTGCCTGGAACTACATTCAATCAAAATAAACGCCTGCTTAAGCCCTTAGCTTCAGTGCCGGCGAAAGATGCCGGCAAACTCTCTACAGATCCAAATGACCTGATGTCTGCATGAGACGAGGAAAAATAAAAACTCGCAGTTAAAACCAAAAGTCATAAAATATTTAATTTTGTCCATAGAATAACATTTTTACAACTTAACCTAGCATCAGTCCAATTACAGCTCAATACCAACAAATTAAATGAGAGCACGCACGTATTTTACAAGCAGCAGAGGTAATGGTTTTTTTCACAAATTCTGGGTCATTTAGTAAACATTTGTATTTGTACAATTGTATTGTAATAAGCTCTCTGCTTAGCTTGGGGCTAGATGATGCTGTGTGGATTGTCCAATGTCTAGCATTATTTATTTATTTTATTTTATTTACTCAGTTTGTGAATAAAAATAATATATTTACGAGTTTGTTGCCAGATTCTTCTAGGCTGGGGCGCGTGGAACTGGCGTTAATTCACCTATATAGCTTTAAGACGTTTCAAAATGATCCTTGTGATTTTATTGAAATAAATCACTTACGTCAAATAAGTGATTTTGAATTTGACTTATCAGATTAAACCACAAAATCATTGAAAATAGTTAAGTACCTACATATGTAAAAAAAAATAACACTTTTGAATTCGGAGAACAAGCATGTGCTGTGCCAGCAATTCTATAAACCTCACTCCAAATAAGCAGCTTGCACTAATGGATAGTGAATTTAATCTAAGGAGATCGATAGAGCTGGGTCATAGAATCGCTTTAAAATATGAGTTGGCTTAGCCTAGAAAGAGGCCAACTTTTTAAAAAAAATATTTTTTCGCCTGGGTTTTCTCAGAATACATGACTATTTTCTATAAAATTACGGTCGTGTTCTCGCCATAATAACCAACCAACCATCCATACAATATTTATAAACTGATGGGATAATGTACCTAACAACTTATAACTATTTGTATATAATTATTTAATCAAACTGATTCATCATGCCATTGGAATTATTAAATTGCTTAGAATATCGCAAATAGGTTTTGCGTTCACGTATAAAATGCCAGAGTTGCCGTAGGTATGCCGCGGAAGTTATGAGTTCCCGCAGCCCCGGCTCTACGCGCGTGAGAAGGACACCGTGTGGTTTTAGCCGGTAGGAGTCCGGCATAACCCTTTCGTTGCCCTTGCAGGAAATCCATGAGGATTCCCACACGTAAAGGTATGTATCAGGTTTGTTACTGATGCAGTTTTTTCACATATCAGCGGATGCTGATGCTGATTTTAGAAAGAAAACCTGACGTGTCAATTTTTTTTTTATTGATACACTATTGTTTGGTGGCCCTAGAAGATTCAAAATATGCAGTTTTCATGTGATAAAAAAAAGTTAAAATTTGGTTGACCAGTGGTATCAGCTGATGCTGATGCTGATATTCGCAACAACCCTGGTATGTACCACCTGTCGCGGTAGAATCCGACCGATACCCCGTGACTTTGTCAAGGGGGGATGCAGCGTCGAGTCAAATGCCATCTGGTGATGAATGGTTCGACGATGCATTGGCACTTTGGCACTAAGGTGAGCGCAGAAGATTTTTAGTCAGTATACCGTCAGTTGCTAATGCCTCATTAGTAGCGGACATACCCCCTCTGCTCTCCCCGAACCGAGAAGAATGCGTTATGCGTATGTACCTCCTAGTATTTACAGCTTTTTTTATAGCATTTGCACCACAATACAGCTGTCTTTAGAGTTCGCTTGAAGTTCGAGCATCTTTACGAAATTACGCCCAAATAATGAAACGCAACTCAACTAAGTAAATCTTAAGAGCCCTATCCTTAACAATCCTTGAATTTTCTTGTAGCCCGTGAAGAATCGAACACTATTGTGGCTCGTGTGTTGAAGATATTTTAAAGAAAATAAAAACAAATAAAAGCTTTATCCCTTAAAATTTAAGTCAACAGATCAAATATTAATTAACTCAAGACACAACTGATTAAAAAAATAATTAGTAACGCACGTTTCGTAAAATGAGCAATTCCAGTCAAGTTTCATTCACTAAAAAACTAGTAAACAAGTCACATTTACTAAAAAACTAAATAATATTAATTTTACATACTCTTTATGTAACACTCCACTAGAAAAAGTGTCACTGATTAAAGACCTAGGAATTATACTAGACTCGAAATTACACTTTGACGTTCACATTAATCACATAATCAATAAAGCCTTTAAGGCATACGGACTCGTAATGCGTACTAGTCTCCCTTTTAAAAGATCTACATCTTATCTTCTTTTATATAAAGCCTTAGTTAGATCACAGTTGGAATATGCTACTTCTGTGTGGAACCCTTTTTACGCTAAATATCATGATCAACTAGAAATAGTCCAGCGTAAATTCTTGCGCTCCATGAACTACCGCTGCTATCGTTCCAAGTCCCCATACGACGCACTTTTAACGATGAGAAGATTACTTTTAGATCAGATGCTTCTGTTTAATATATGTCACCATAAATTTGATTGCAACAAACTTATCAACCAAATATGCATATACATACCTTACCATTGTTATATACGAGAGGCTCGTAAACGATACTTGTTTGCACCAACTCCGTGTAAAACAAACGCGGGAGAGCGTGCTCCCTTGCTTAGAATAATGAACCTATTTAATACCTACTTCACGCAAATTGAATTCTTTCAATCGTCACCTAGTTTATTCAAGAAGAAAATACTCGACATGATAATGTCAGGTTCTATAAATGTAACATAGAATTAACCACTTTTACCGTAGTACTTAAGTTTGTATGCTTAGAGTCTGTTTGCTGAGCTATCAGCTAATACGCTCATTATGAGTATACCTATTTATGTTTAGGTATAAGTAACGTAGAATTAACCACTTTTACCGTAGTATTTAAGTTTGTATGGGTCTGGGTTTGAAGTGTAAGTAAAGAAAAGTAAAGTTTATAAAGTTTGTACTCCTGCTTAGTCTGTTTGCTGAGCTATCAGCTGATGCGCTCATTATGAGTATACCTATTTATGTTTAGGTATAAGTAATATGTATTGTATGTAGGTATAAGCATAGCACCGGTTTGTTTACTACGTTTTTTATTTTTTATTTTATTGTATTGCTTTCTACGCGTAGGTAGTTATGAACAATTCTTACCTTATTATTGCCTATTCTTAACTAGTTAACTCGTGGATAACGGGGCTGACTGCACTTGTAGTAATATTTTATAAGTTAGCAATTAAGCATATAGTAATATTTAAGTGTTGTTGTTTGTTATCCCAAATAAATATAAATAAAATAAAATAAAATAAATAAAAAAGTTTCCATCATGTTTTCTATGAAATAACAAAGTCTAACATATTTCCAAAAATGCTATTATAATAATCACAGTTTTAAAATTTAAGTGAACAGAGAAAAATACAGCATGTTAGTTCAATATTTTTGAAAAAACACGGTCTAAAAAACGCGTAGTTTTTCCAAATTTACGTTTGTAATTTCTGCTCAAGTAGAGAGTTCAAATAGGAATACACTTACTAAACGAAAGTTAAAGTTTTTATTAAATAAATACAACAAAAAAAATTGTCTAATAGCTTTGACTTTTTTTATACGAATTTTTAAAATCACATCTTAGCGAACTTATAATTATATCGCCCAAAGCACCGACTATCAAACCACGCTGAGCGCTTATGGAGGGAGAACGTATCGCTCCTCGTCGCGCGCGCTATTACTTATACTATATAAAGATACATTTAGGCGAACTTCACAAATTATATCGCTAAATCTTGGAAAGGCCTCTTAAGTGATGACTTTTTGACTCTTTAAACAAGAACGCATTACCGCAGTTGGCTAAAATGTATCAAAACTTTAAAAAAGTTCCAATGACAAATATGTACTTGTATTGTACGTAGCATAGGTCTCAGGGTGGCCATATCTCTGGTATTGCAAGCGTACATAGGCTACGGTATCCGCTTACCATCAAGTGGGCCGCTAATGCGCTTAGTTACCTGGTAACTTGATAAGTACATAATTAAATAAAATAAAATTATAAGCACTCATATTTGGTTTGTATGAATACTTAACTGCATAGAGTACTTATTTCCAAATATTAAATTATAATATTGGATAATTAACAATTCAAACATATATTTCAAAATAATACCAACATAAAATTCGCTACCAATTGGGAAAATAAGAAGTTAAAAATAATCAAATATTAAAAACATAACTAGTCCTAACTTACGTATATCTTATAACTACATTATACAATTAAAAGCAATGTTATAAAGGCACATCGTTACATTACCGCATTTTTTTAAATAATACCACTTATTAAATGTACTTACTTAGTATAAACTACAGTTTAGAGACATGACTGTACTTTTTATGATTGAGCACATATTTTTTATACTTATATTAAGGTCATGAAAAAAAACAAGGCAGAAGTAGAAGGAAAAATAATAAAAATAATTATTAGAATAAAAATATAAGCTTATTGGTCTAAACTAAACTAGTTTCAAATGAAGGTCTTGTTATTTGGTCTGTTTAAATACAAAAAAAGAAAAAATAACTTACAACTGACTAAACTGATGACACCAAAGAGCCTTCTAACTTTCTAGCCGTCTGTCCATCTGTATGTATGTACGCCTAACTATACTAATATTATAAAGAGGAAAGATTTGTATTTTTGTTTGTTACGAATAAACTCAAAAACTACTGGTACCGATTTCAAAAATCCTTTACAATTAGAAAACTACATTATCTCTGAGTAACATAGGCTATATTTATTACTAGCGACCGCCCCGTCTTCGCACGGCTGCGGTTTCATTGTACCCATTCTATTGTACTCGTTCTAACAGTAGCAAAGTTCTTTGTGATAGAACACGTCCGGGGAAGTACAACCACCATACCTATTTCTGCCGCCAAGCAGTAATGCTCGCATTGCTGTGTTCCGGTGTGAAGGGTATGGTTTCCGGTGAAATTACTGGCTCATGAGGCTTTCGATCTATGCCTCAAGGTGGCAACAAGCGAGTGATACCTCTGGTATTGCAAGCGTTCATAGACTGCGGTAACCGCTTACCATCTTGTGGGCTGTACGCTTGGTTGTCACTTCAGTTGTATAAAAAAAACCCGTGCGGAGCTGGGACGGACTGCTAGTATCTTATAAATTATGGATTTTGATTCGGTATTCATCAATAGATAGAGTGATTCAAGAAGAATATAAATCATGTCCATATCTCGTCTTATTGACGTTCGTTCTTATAAGAAATTATTATAAGCAGGAAATATTAATAAATCATCCACTTGACGCGAAACCGCTGCACTCACATACACCGAATCAGTTTGAACTCTAGTCCAAGTAGCCTCTGATTATGTTTGCAGCTTCGATTTGTCCCATGTCTTCTAGCATCAGAGCTAGCGACTTTGACGTAACATCCTCTCGGCACTCCTGTAAAATGCAAGTTCTTATCAAGGGGGCAACTACAAAATCTTATAGCAATCACACTAATATTATAAATGCGAATTTTTGGTTGGTTGGATGTTTGTTCCTCGACAACCACTAAACCAATATGCCTAAAATTTAAAACATACATAGATAATGACCGGAAATACGACATAGGCAAATTTTTATCCCGGGAAAAATAGGGTTCCCGAGTACATAAAGGAAGTCGCGGGCAACAGTTAGTAATATAAAAAAGAAGAATCTGTTTGAAAATCTTTTAATTAAAAATGAATCCCTAACGAGCAATATTATCTATGGCTCGCTCTTTGGAAATAAAGTTCAAAATGATGGATGTGTTTTCATTTAATCAAATACAAAATTAATAGTTAGTCTCGCTAGTCTTGGCCAATTTGGCTTTAAAATATTTGCGGCGAAGGTTTTCATGGGCAGGTTTTTTATAAATCGCTTTATAAAACCTTCCTAAACTAATGTGGAATAGATAAAGTATGACAGTTTTACCTTAATGTGATGGAGCAGTGTGTAGGTTGGGCTGGGCTGGCTCGCGAACCAATTCGACAAGGCGTCGGTCCGCAGCCGCGTCGCCAGCAGCTGCCAGGCGCCGCTCGCGTCCATCCTGTCAGACACCTCCCGTGCGAATAGCGACAACTCCTGCATTCCCATATCGGCCATGTCCTTTAAACAATAACAATAATAATAATGTTGGACAATCCACACAGCATCATCTAGCCTCAAGCTAAGCAGAGCTTGTGTTATGGCTACTAGATGACTGATATACTCAATAGAATACAATACAATTTATAGATAGATATTTTTTTATTATACAATCATAGAAAATACCCAAAACACCCGGAACAGATATTTGCAGATAGTACAAACATTAGTCACAAGGCCGGAATCGAACCAGTAACCTCCTGCGTCGCAGGCGGACCTTTGCCCGCTGGACATCGGTTGTCAATGTTGCTCTCTTCTTCTTAAAATGCCTCTCCATTACTGAAGGTTTGCAGTCATCCTTTTAAAATTTTCTTTGTCGAAACCTAGTCTAAACAGTTGTTCCACTTTCCCAATTCCCGTCCACTGTCTGTATTACAAAGCCAGAAAGTTCTTCTTCCGACTCTTCTTTTACCAAGTAGCTTGCTCATCATAAGAAGCTGAAGCAGGTGATAACGCTCATGCCGTAACACATATCCTAAGAGGGAAAGACTGTCATCGTCTTGGTTCATTGACAAGCAAAGACAATTCTTAGCAAGCTGCTAAAATTAGAGATTCTTATTTTTTTTTTAGTGCCAACCAAGCGTACGGCCCATTGATGGTAAGCGATTAACGCAGCCTATGTCCGCTTGTAACATCAGAGATATCACCTAAACGTATACCTAAGACGTTGATCTAAAATTCTATAGTCTCATTTGCCTGTAATTTCACCGGAAACCAAACATTTCGAAACGGAACACAGCAATGCGGTAGCTCTTCCCCGGACAAGCTCTATCACAAAGACTCACTTCGTCTGCGGACTCGAACTCGTCTTCCGGCTCGGACTTGACGTCGTCCTCGGTGGCGAGGTCGGGCGCGTGCGCGCGGATGCAGGCGCGGATCTCATGCTTGTGCCGCGCCAGCTGCCACGCCGACGCGTTGTGCTCCCCGTGCTTTCGCGGATCAGCCTGATACAAAACATACATACTTAGATAGAAAAGACTTTGTTGTTCACAATAAAAAAAAAGTTTACAGAAACAGTTTAGCTATAGGCACACCCGGACACTCTCATTAGAATGTATGAAGCAAACACGTCGCAATCACTACACGCGGTTGTCCCCACCCAACTATAGCGAGAGCGATATATATGAGCGCGAAGTACAATTTCGCTAGCTCTGGCATGTGCGCGCTTGGACCTACACAAAATCAAAATAAACGCGTGCTTGAGCCCTTAGCTTCAATGCCGGCAAAAAGGAGCCGGCAACTTGCGACCGGGTGAGATAAGTAAAACCGGTGGGAGGTATAGGGAGTGGCCATTTTGTACGTAGTACTTTAATCTGTCCTGTGATATATGTGTAACGCCCGTATCACATCTCCGCTGCGAAACCTTAACAGGGGAACCGCAGTAATTTCGTTATGTCTTGTCCGTATGTAGGAGAAGCGGAACACTAGTGAAACTGCCTGTTCGAACTCATTGATTGGACTATAATTCTATATCTTTCTCTCGCGGTTTGGTACGCTCGTCCGCTGCGAAACCTTATCAGCGGAACAGCGGCGGAAGTGTGAACGACGTCGGAGCAGATCGACGAAACCGCGCAAAGAAAGGCAATTCGTTACATTTACCTGGGTAAATGTCCTATTCCTGGTCACATTTAACTATGTTTTAAATTTCAGCCAAATCGGGAAAGTAGTTTCGGAGCCTATTCATTGCAACCAATCAAAGAAATAATCCTTTGTAATATTAGTAAAGATATAGAAGGTGCTGAGACGAATCGCTACTGCTAGTGATTAATAAATGAACGTAGGTACCTTGCTATTCAGTAGCATTTTCACCATTTCGACGGTACTCGGACACATAGGTCTGCCGCACACGATCTGCATTGCCGTGTTCCCGCTTCCGTCAAGAGCGTCGATGTCGCTCTGCAATCAAACGGGTTTAGTTTAAGATTGGGTTATGATAGCATTAGGTATCAATGACAATATCAAAATATACAAAAGGCTTTCGTGACTGACTGACAGATCAACGCACAGCCTAAACCATGACTAATCAGAATCAGTAAATAAAATAATATTCAAATTAAATTTAAAATAATTTGTACATATTGTAAATAATTAAAATATGTTCATTAATTATTACCAAATGCGGCAAATGTCAGCGTTAAATTTTTTATTGCAATTTGCAAATAAACTCCTCTTTATTATAGAACGCTTTCTCGTTGAGTACTAGAAACATGAAATTTAGAGGGTACATTACTTTAATTGCTTTAAAGCGGACAAAGTCGCTGGTTGCCATTAGTTACACATAAAGTTGTGTGTCTGCTTAGGGACTAATTAATAATTTCGTTTGTATTGAACGTCGTCGATTCAAGCTATTGTTTTCGGTGAAAAAGCAGATAGATAACCATGATCCAAAAATATATTGTACCAGGGGTGGTAAGGAATTACTCGTACTTTTTGTCTATTACATTCAAAGGCTTCAAAAAATGATTAACGAAATTCAATTTTGCTTGTAGTCCAAGTGAGCCTTTCTCCATCTCCGATATCAGGAGCCTATTTTATGTAACTTATCAACTCTGCACTTTGCTGTCTCATACAATGTTCTGAAATACGAAGTGCAGACTTGCGGAGCCAGCTCCGTACTGCAGCGGCCGTAGATATGACGTCACGTGACACTTTTGACTTACTGGGGGTATGTGGTGTGCCAGCACTCCCAGCACCTTCGGCCTCGCGTCGTACGCTGCCAGGTGCAGCGGCGTGCGCCCCGCGGCGTCCCGCTCGTCGTAGCTAGCTCCGTACTGAACAAGTAAACGCGCACTCGTCTCGCAGTCCGCTAAAGCCGCTAAGTGTAGAGCCGTCTGCTTTTCTGTACCAGAATATAAATTAAAGAAAAACTTAAAGATAATTTGTTTAACAAATAGTATTTTATTGCTTAAATATACTTTTTACGATTCATGGTTAATATTAGAAGCTAGAGTTATGAGCTAATGAGTAATGGAATATTGACCTAATTTTTTTTAAATACAAAGGTGTCAAATAATGTTGTAGCATTTTAAAACTTTACAAAACTTAGCTAACCAAAATAATCGCAGTCTTTTGTATTCCAAGGAAAAGACGGCAACAATTTGAAAAAATGCTACAACAGAATCCAGAGATTTGGTTAGGACAATGGTAGATGAAAATTGCTTACCATTGTTGCAAAAGTTCAAGTCGCAAGGCACATCGTACTTTTTGATAGCTTCAAGTAACGGCTTGAGCAGTTTTGCGTTATATCTGACCGCATATTGAATTACGTTGTCGTCTTCAGAATTCCTAGCCATGGGATCGCAGCCTGGAACGAACACAATCATTGTCAAAACGATTATGGATGCAGTTAATAAAAAATAATCTTGTTTTTAGATACGAGCAAAGCATTCGATACAGTGTCTCGTATAGAACATTACGACATTAGTGAGAGAGCGTAAGCAATGCCCTAAAATAAAAAAGGATGTGCTTCAAAACTAAATTTAAGATAATTTACACATCGCGTAACTCGGTAAATCGTTATGGCGTTTCACAAGGCAGGATCCTTAGCTCTAAATTGTTTATTATTCATATCAGTGAACTACCTAAATCAACTGACCAGTACACTGTCTACTATCAATGCAGGGGATCTTAGTGTGAGGTCAGGACTGTGTTTACCTTTGGCTACGAGGAGCGATATAACTTTTGGCGTTCCGTGTATAACCGCTAGATGGAGTATGGTCAGCTGCTTGTGGTTCACACAGTTGAGTAGATGAGGCATGTTGACGCTGGCTATTACTTTAACTATAGACTCGAAGCTGGGCTGTTTGCTGCATAGCGTCATGTGGAGGAATCTGAAATAGGTATTATTTTTTTTATAAAAAGCCTGATGACAGGCATCTTTCGCCAATTCTGGAATTTGTCTAGACCCCTCTAGATCTAGAGATACTTGATGTATGTACGATGTTTGGCACCTGCAAATATATTGCAAAGTAATTAGTATACTTACGTGGCAGGTTGCTAGTTCGCCGCTGTTGATAGAATACAGGTTTTCTCACGATGTTTTCCATCACAGTTTGAATAACTTAAGTACTATAAAACTGTCAAAAGTTAGGCAATTGGGTAAGAAAACCAACTTACGCGTGATTTGCTTCCCATGCTTCGTAAACTAAACTTATTGCTACTAGCTATTATTAGAGAATACATAGCGGCGTTGTGGATCACAGTGCGATATTGAGTGTTTGTGAAGGAATCTTGAATTAGTATGGACTGTTTTCTAGTCTATAAGCTTATTTATAAGTCTAACGCTAACTGTTTACGCTGTTTGTTTTTTGGGAGTCAATAAATGTATTTTCTTTCTTTCTTTCTTTCTTTAACGCCATGTTATTTCGGGCGCGGGTGTATTTTGTTTAGTTTGTATGGACGACAAGGATGACAACCCACGGAACGCGCCCGACCCGCACCAGTCCTCTGTGTGTTTTGCGTTTAATACGTCTCACCTATTGTCTTAGAGCAAAAAAGCGACGCTTCTCGTGGCACTTGATTTACACGACAACTAATCACATGGATGTACAAATTGATATTTAATACTTTGTCGCGTCGCGTTCTCGCTCACTTAAGGTAATAGGTCGCTATATTATTGTAAAGCGCTTTGTTGCAGCCCGCTGTCTCCCCGCTGAACAAACGTCGAGGACTTGGCCTTACCTTGTATCTTAAACGGCTATCGCGATACGACACAGCTTTTGTTGTCCCACCGGCAAACTCTAACACAGCATTCGAATGGAACTGTCCTAAATAACGATACGCGTATGTCTGTGCTGTATTCATTGCAGTGCAATGCGAGCAAGCAACCGATTTTGTCGACAAATTTGCAAAAATAAACATGCAGAAAGAACATGGCGTTAGACGTATAAAAAAGCTTAGACTAAAAAAAAGTCCATACTAATTCAAGATTCCTTCACAAACACTCAATATCGCATTGTGATGCACAACGAGCCGCTATGTACTTACCCTCTAATAATAACTTACGTGTCTCCATTAGAGAGTCGGATTTCGAAGAGCCTCTCCAGTTTGCTTCTCACTTCTTGGTTCTTGTAACCTTTTTTGTTCTTTATTATTTGACATAGTTCTTGCACCAGCTGATGGAGAGAAATACAATTCAATGAGGATTTTTTTTACATATCAGGTTTAATAGTAGTAGAGTTCATTGTGATAGAGCTCGTCCGGGGAAGGACTACCACCATTTCTGTCGCCAAGCAGTAATGTTCGCATTGCTGTGTTCCAGTTCAAAGGGTATGATTTCCGGTGAAGTTACAGGTACATGAGACTTTAGATCTTCATCTCAGGTGGCAACGCGCAAGTGATATCTCTGATGTTGCATGCGTACATAGGCTGCGATGACCGCTTACCTTCAAGTGAGCCGTACGCTTGGTTGCCACTTAGGTGGTATAAAAAAAAACGTCGTAACGTCCGAAGTCTGTCTGTCACCGACATTCTTTATGATTCTAGTTATAGGTGGTGGCTTTTTATACTAAATTCCGACTCGTAGATTTAATTAGGTGGCAAACAAGCATACGGCCCACCTGGCAGTAAGTGGTTACAGAGACTATGAACGCTTGCAATATATCACTCTCGCGTTGCCACTCTGAGTCAAAAATAAAGTTTCATTTGCCCTAATTATAACCGATTCTTTCAACTAATATAACTTTGTTCGTTTACCGTCTTGACTTCAAGTCCGTCACCCGGCTTGTAGAAAGCGTCGTACTCTGTGCTCTCTTGAGGCTTGTCTATTCCATGGCTTGTCCCGGCCGAGTAAGTAGGTGATGACGGTTCCACCTGCAATAGTCGCAATGGTTAGAAAATTGAAGTGGGAATAGGCGTGCTTTTATAGCTCTGAAAACCAACCATGGGGATTATTCGCTATGAACTAGGAGATTCCTTACCAATAACGTGTAACTTAGTAACGTGTTCATTAGGTGCCATGGTGTGAAATTATAAAATTGTTTTCCGTATCTGTGTTGTTTCAATAGCGATAGTTTTGCTATCGATAGGTTGACTTTGAAAAACAGTCAGACGAGCCCTAAAACGTAGCTCGTTGACAACGATTCCACGCAGATATCGTAACGAGCCCGCGTTTGGTCATAGCGAATAAGGCTCCAGTTGGGAATAAGACATAGAACAGATAAACGACTAGATCGTCTCATCACTTGATAAAACAGTTCGGGTAATAATAATCAAATATGCTTTTTGGGAATGTATTTACAAATTCTGTTTAGGAGTATAGTTCTCACGGCGGATCTCGGCTGTCGTGAAGTTAGCCGTTTCGATGCGCAATGGAGCTTTTTTAAACTAAATTGTCTTTGCGCATCACAAACGGCTAACTTTACGGAAGCCTAGAACCGCCGTGCGAACTATACGAATGTTAAAAAACAAATCGGAAAGTAACTGTAATTTTACAACATACGACCCGCGGTTTCGCTGTCATAGTCGTGTCGGTTAATAGAAGTAGTAATAGTAATAGTACTCACTTTTACACGGCCCGAATCTGATACAAGATCTGTACTCGCACGGATGAAATCGCCAATGGGGTTTTGCTAGAAACCAACAAATGGCTATTTATATCCTTCCTTTATGAAAATACTTTCGCAAGCTATTGTCTTTAACATTACTGTGTCTGTGTATTTGAATAGTGAATTTTGAGGTCTTTCTTTGTTATTCAAACTGCTTTTTGTATGCGGGTTTTCGATCCTTTTATATTAGAGGTCTCACGTTCAGAATTTTATTATATTATCGCACAGATTTCGTTAGATTAGTCCAATGCGTTTTGTGTCATTCCAGTCTTAGGTTTTTCATACATACTAAGAAGTCTCATGACTGTATTCACAAAGAAAATACAGACTACGACACATGCTCAAGTTTTGCTTTAGAAGTTTGCAATTTACGCGGAACGGTCACCAACCCATCGCCATGTAATGTTATAAATCCATTTTTATAGCAACACCATTCCAAACACAGTCTAATTTTTTCTTATAATTATTATAATTACCGTCTGACTGTTCTTGCACTATGGTTTGTTCTCAAAAAGCTTGAGTGATTCGTATGTTTTGTTTCTTATTATTATGTCTTTCAGGTTTTGTATTTTGCAAATAAAACTCTTATTCGAGTTGTTTTTTAATAAAATTGTAATTCTTTTTTATCTGCCGATCGGACAATTTTACACGTTTTATCTGTTTCAATCCTTATTTCTAAATCATGAAGTATTATTATAACTAACACAATATATTTTGGAAGCTTGATATCACATTTCATTACATTTTGGCACCATTTACTCTTATATCACTAAATGAGATTATTCATGCTAAACTTATTTATCATCATCAACCAAAGTTAAAATTTTGTTTAACCTATGTTATAGTCTATGTGTGTATGACCATACACAACCATACACTGTATGCAATGTGTACGCTTCTTTAACAAAGTCCCAAGCGACATACAAAATTTATCAATTGTCAAATTTAAAAACTTAATTAAACAAAATCTGTCTCAAAAAGCTTACTATAAAACAACCGATTACCTAGATGATAAAAAAGCTTGGGACGAATGTGCTCCAACTCTACTTGGAATCCATAACAATAGCAAGGGTCATGCCAAAAAAACGATAGGAACCCAGCCGGTGTTGTTGCCAGTTCTTTTACGGCATGGGCGCGTTGGAACTGGTGTAAATTTTCCTAGCTTGTAAGACGTTTCAAAGTGATCCTTGTGATTCTACTGAATAAATAATTTTTGATTTTGATTTTTGATTTTATGGTTATGTATGGTCTGAGTAGTTCTGATCTTCCTGTTCAGTTTTTATTCGACTATTATTTACCTCCTCTGTCTGTATATCGCTCAGGGAGGAGTATGAGCTGACATATTCTGAAACAAAAGAAACACGTTTTGAAATATTTGTAGCATTACATGCCTGGTAAGTTTTGTGAGTAGTAAATCACTTTGCAATAGAGTTCATGCGAGAAATGCCTGCCATATCTTCAATTTTTGCAGCGAAACCATCTATGCGCTTGAAAGGGTGAAATTACAGGCACATAAAACGTTTCGTCATTGTAAAATTTATTTGTTTGCACCAGATTATGTAAGATGAAGATGAAATAGCACAATTAAAGGCACATCAAATGATAATACACAATCCAAAGACAAGAGAAATACGACTAAAGAAGGGTAAATAACTTACGTGACCAATCAGCTTCCGTGAGCGCCCTTTGGTCATCAGCAGTCATTTCCACATCACGGCTGATGATTTCATCTAGCTCCGCAGAATGCAACGTTAGGTTTGGTATCGATGGAGTAGAGCTTGGATACCCTGCCCACATGGGCGCCTGCTGCGATGTTGAAGCCATCGCAATCATTGGCGACACTATCGCGCTTGGAGAGGCCATTGTATTGGTTGCAGAGGATATAGTGTTCAGTGGAGAGGCCATAGTGTTGATTGCGGTGCCGAGCGCGCTGTCTAGCCCGCAGTGGTTGGGAGAGCCACTAGATAACGGTAGCTGAAAACAAACGTTGGACCGTTTAACGTTCGATTCGTGAAATCTTTGAGTCAGTTCGATTAAATTCTTGTATAAATAAATAAATAAATAAAATAATGTCTAGCAATCCACACAGCATCATCTAGCCCCAAGGTAAGCTGCTGTTAAACAGAGCTGTATTATGGGTACTAGATGACTGATATATACTTAATACAATACAATACATAGATATATATAATATATATTATTATTTATTATTATTCTTTCTTTTACATAGATATGTATAAGAAAAAAATTAAGTAATTATTTGACAACACAGAAACACAGACCTGACATAAACATGGTTCTAGAGGACAAACTTATTTTTGGTAAAATATAATATAAGTAACAAAACTAAAAAAAAAAAGAAACCAGAGTAGGTACCGAACCCTATACCGGATGACCTGAGGTGTAGGAATTAAAGTATATGCATATAATGTGAGTATAATATGTATAACAGTAACTGTTATGAGGAAAAAGGTATAGTTTATTATAAACCAATTCAAAACCGCACCACACTTCAAAAATGTATTTTGTTGTCACATTCAAATCTATGACAAACGCGGTGGAGGTGCGTGCAGTTTGAGACTGGATGATCTCTAATGCTTTATGCAAGAGAATCATCTTATCATCCACACTCGATTAGATAAATGCGAATGTTTTGATGGATGGATGTTACTCACGCCAGAACGGCCGAAAGGATTTGGATGGACACAGAGATAGATTATATTCTTGAAAAGCAAATTACTATCCCAGAAAATGTACAGTTCCCGTGAGATTGCTTTGTTTTTGTTCTCACTCTATTTTTATTTTTATACTTATAATAGGTTGGGGAAAAAGTTTCTTCGCATTTTTTAAGAAAATACAAAACTTTTTTTAATATAGTTTATTTACATTTAACTAAAGTATGTAGGTACCATATTGTTCGATAACTTTTTGCCATCTTGTAGGTAGGGACATGATCCCATTGCTATAGAAATTTTGGGGCTTCTGATCAAAATACCGCGACAAGTGGTTTTGGCAGTCCTCTCGTGATGTTAACCTGACACTGCCTAAAGAATTCTGAAGAGACTGAAACAGGTGGAAATCTGAAGGTTCAAGGTCAGGACTATACGGCGGATGCATTAACACCTCCCAGCCAAACTCTCTTAATTTTTGCTGAGTGGCTAAAGATGTGAGGTCTAGCGTTATCATGATGAAAAACCACACCCCTTCTGTTGATTAATTCCGGTCGCTTTCTCTCAACTTCTTGCTTTAATTTCATCAGTTGTTCGCAGTAGAGTTCAGAATCGATGGTCCTGCGTGGTGGTAACAGCTCATAATGAATAATGCCCTTCCAATCCCACCACACACACAGCATCACCTTGTTGCGAGTTAACCCAGGTTTTGCCACAGTCTGTGAAGCCTGACCGGCCTTCGACCACGACCTTTTTCGCACGTTCTTGTCGTACGTGATCCACTTTTCATCACCAGTTACCAGCTTCTTCAAAAATGGTTCGGTTCCATTACGTCGTAATAAAGAATCACAAATGAGTACACAGTTCATTAGGTTTCTTTCAAAGAGCTCGTTAGGTACCCAAATATCGAGCTTTTTTGTTTACCCAGTGTTTTTCAAATGTGTCAAAACTGTTTTGTGGTCAATTCCCAGTTCTTCAGCTACGTCGTAACTACTGATATGCCGATCTTGCTCCACTTTTTCAAAAATGGCATCCATTTTATCCGTAATAGGGCGACCAGAGCGACGTGCATCTTTGACATCAAAATTTCCGGATTGAAAACGCTTAAAACAAATTTGTGCTACTCTCACAGACACTGCATTAGGTCCGTAAACATCGCAAATTTTATTCGCGGCTTGCGTTTCATTTTTACCTTTTTTGCAGTAAAATTTAAAAATGTAACGAATTTCTTAATTAGGTTCACTCATTTTGACAGTACGAAAAACAAATAAAAATCACACATTTTCCCAATTTGAATTTGGAATTATGTTCTTTAAAATTTAAACTTTTAATGATACCAAAACCAGCCAGATACAAATAGTATAGCCAAAGAGATTTTATTAAAAGTTCATACATACTAAAATGCGAAAAGACTTTTTCCCCAACCTAATATATAAAAATGCATTGCTGTGCGTTAGCCTCGCTAAAACTCGAGAATCGCTGGACCGATTTGGCAAATTTTGGTCTTGAAATGTTTGTAGGAGCCCAGGGAAGGTTTAATCGGTGAGAAATTATGGAATAATTGCGAAAAAAATAACCGCCGGGTCTACTAGTAATAATATAAAGAGTAATGTTTTTTATTTATACAACTGAAGTGGCAACCAAGCGTACCTCAAGATGGTAAGCGGTTACCGCAGCCTATGGACGCTTGCAATGCTAGAGGTATCACTCGCGGGTTGCCACCTTGAGGCTAAGATCGAAAGCCTCATGTGCCAGTAATTTCACCGGAAACCATACCCTTCACACCGGAACACAGCAATGCGAGCATTACTGCTTGGCGGCAGAAATAGGTATGGTGGCAGTCCTTCCCCGGACGAGCTCAATGACAAAGAACTCTACTACTCTTTTTTTGTATTTTTGTTTGTTACGATTAAACTCGAAAACTACTGGTCTGATCTCAAAAATCTTTTCTTTAAGGTTACAGTTTAAGAATATTTATTTCTCAAAAGATCTACATCAATCACTTACTGAGAAACCTTATTGTTCTATACTAATAGTATTTGCCTAAGTTAGTTATACAGTGAGTACCAAAGCTGAAAAGCAAAATAAAAATCGAAAAAGTTAATATTATGAACCAAACAATAAACACATTATGCCTGAGTAACATAGGATATAATTATTTACTATTAGAAATAACTATTATAACGATTAGGGATAGTCCTTAAACAAGTTTGGTTGGTCTAATCATTTCGAGTCGCGACTCGTAATACGAGTATACTATCTATCTGATTAAGATAATGTCTGATATTTTATCGTGTGCCATATGCCTATAAATTTACTTAAAGGACATGATAATGTCTTCAAACTTTTACGTCGTTACATTGTTTACCTTTAGTTAACACTAGTAATAAACTTTTACATACGCCCCGCGACTTTGTTAACGTTTACTTTTTTATGCAATTTTTATCTTTCCGCTGCGACTTCTAGAGGTTGAATTTTGGGTACACCTTTCTTAGTAGTACACCGTTATTCACTAAAAAGAACACCCCGTACATTTCAGGTCTTTAAGTCTTACAGTTTAGGCTGCAGAACATAATATCAGTACTGCGTACAGAAAGGCCACTCCTCACCTCCTACCGGTTTAACTTACCTCACCCTCGAGTTCGAGGACACTTTTGGGGGAGGGGGGGAAATATTATTTTATTTTTGCATATATTTTATTCTGCAAGCGTTTATTTTATTTTTGCGTAGGTCACAACTCAAGAAACGGACGGAGCGCGCGAAGCATAACTCGATTTTGCGGTAAGTATATTACTTACTTACCTACCATGACACTTATAACAACTCCGTTTACGGACAAAAGCTATGTAAGTGATAATGACGCGTTCATTCACCCTTAACGTGTGGCGGTACGTCAGTATCTATTAATGCAACTGTTTTATATATTTTAGATGTTACGTGCTAAACAATAACAATTAATTTTAAAAACGAACGTCAACTAGAAAACAGTATACTTACTTGTTGTATTGTGAACAGCGGCACTTCTGTTTCTTCTCTGCTGTCGTGCGACTGTAATATGTACATGTAATTGTAAATGACTATAGGTATTTATCACATACAAAAGCACGCTTACGCAGTGCAGAAGCTGAAATGTGTCTCTGTAATCTGCGTTTTTATCTTCGGATATACGTGGGTGCCTGCCGATGTCCACGTATTTAGTTACTAGAGGAACACATCGCGACTTGTCGTGTTTGTCTAAATATAAATTAATATTATAAAGAAGAAAGATTTGTATTTTTGTTTGTTACGAATAAACTCAAAACTACAGGTCCGATTTAAAAAATTCTTTCACCATTAGAATTCTACATTATCCCTGAGTAACATACGCTATATTTATTACTAGCGACCCGCCCCGGCTTCACACGGGTGCGGTTTCATTGCACCCGCGCAGGGACAGCAAAACAAAGCAATAGCAAAGCAGGGACGGACTGCTAGTATTATATATTTAGCGAAGTAGTTGGTGGGCTCTAGGGGAGCTTCTTGGGCGTTGTTTAAGCAGCTTCTTGTTTCTTCTAACGGTCGTTGTTGATCCAGTTGAGACGCAGCCGGTTTTTAACCGACTTTACAAAAGGAGTACTTAATTTGACTATGTTTTTTATGTTTGTTACGCGATTTCTCCGCCAATTTAATAATTAATTTGATGATTATTTTTTAATAAATCATACGTAGCGTGGGTTTCGTTGAGAATGATGATAATTCATTTTTACTACAACAACTACGTTAATACAACTTTACTTACTTCAGACAAATGTAGAAACTTATTATTAGCCTTACGTTTAGTTTATACCTAGGATTAATAATCTATATAAGTACATACATTGTAAATCGTCGTTGGTTTCACAAATAAACAAAATCAAATCAATTGATCACTGCAAGGTTGTAGGCATTTTGTTGGCGGGAAACATCATCATTATCATCACAACAAATACAACTGCTGGACGAGGGCTTGCCCCAAAAAGTGTCACGACGACCGATCTCTAGCCTTCACCGACTTCCTGCTACCGCTTTAATGTCATCGGTGCATAGGGGGACCGTCTTATGCTTCGCATGTTGGCGGGAACACGTTCATCCATCATGAAGGGCTAGTATAAAAACAGTACTCACGTTGGGGTATAGAACTGTAGTAGGTATTTCGTTCGTGATTGATCCACCTGCAAACAAATTAAGTACAGTTTTTTTTTAAGTAGTTTTTTGAGTTTATTCGTAACAAACAGAAGTACAAAAATACAAATCTTCTCTCTTTATAATATTAGTAGACTATTTTTCTTTTTTTTCTTTTTTTTTTATACAACTGAAGTGGCAACTAAGCGTACGGCCCACAAGATGGTAAGCGGTTACCGCATCCTATGGACGCTTGCAATACCAGAGGTATAACTCGCGGGTCGCCACCTTGAGGCTAAGATCTAAAGCCTCATGTGCCAGTAATTTTACCGGAAACCATACCCTTCACACCGGAACACAGCAATACGAACATTACTGCTTGGCGGCAGAAATAGGTATGGTGGTAGTCCTTCCCCGGACGAGCTCTATCACAGAGAACTCTACTACTCTTGCTCTAGCTATTACTCGCGACTTCGTTCGCATGGAACTCGGGAACCGTACTTTTTTCCGGGATAAAAAGTCGAGTTATAGAGGAACAAACATCTAAACTTACGCATTTATAATATTAGTGTGATAGTGTGATGTCATTACCTGAAGAGCTATCCATAGAGGAGTAAGAGGAGTTAGTCTTCCGTTTCTTGAACTGTTTGTAAACTTGCTCGGCCTTGTACGTGAACTGCTTGCGCTCGCTCGTGCGCCCGTCCGACGGACGCACCAGCTCGATGTACACCTTCACGTCTACCGGCGTCTGAGGGTCCCTGTACGGAGGCGTTCTGTGGAATAGCCTTAGAATAATAACACAGAGAAACGAAGTACACGCACGCAGAATGAAATCATTCAAAAGGAGACAAAATTGACACCTGAGGTCAAATCTGCTCGTCAGTCGTCAATGTCAAGTGATCGTGCGCACGTCTAACACGATTATAATTAAAAAATGATGTATTGAGTGGTGAAAGGCTGCTAACATCACAAATAAACTGCTGTAACACTACAAATAAAAAAGTACCTATGCAAAGCCGCTCACGCAAACATCAATTATTTTGTGAAGACACTTTTGAAGACAATTTTGAATGAAACTATCATTCTCCGTGTTATTATTCTAAGGGAATGGCCATGATGACTGATTATGAAAGAAAATTTGAAATCGGACCAGTAGTTTTATAGTTTATTCGTTACAAAAAATAACAAAACTTTCCTCTATAATATTAGTTTATTGACCTACAACGCAGAGCCTAAACCGCTGGACCTAGAAACTTGTTTAAATATATAAAAATCGGTACAAGTATGATGTCTGTAGGACTGACTAAAAATCGCATACAGCCAAATAAGTAAGTCAGAGAAACCTGCAATATGCATTATGACTGATTTTGAAAAACTGTTTTATTGTGTTCAGAGGTATCGAATTTATGCAAAAAAACACAAAACATTCCAAAAATTAATGGAATGGACTAGTTTTTTAAACTAGTCCATTCCAAAAGCGATTTAAAATTGAATTTTAAATTCATTCAATTTTTCTTCTCTTTCTCTTTCAAATTTTCTACCTTTTTCTTTATACATTTTATGTTAAAAATCCAGAGTAAAAAAATATATCGAGTAAAGTTTATCAGGTCAATTATTAGTTATTACTTATCATTGTTGGTAATCGAGACGGTCCGTTGGATCCCCATGACGCACGTGCCCCCCCACCCCCCCACCCCCTCCTCGCGCTCGAATATTTTATTATCTCAATTTCCAACAATGATAACTTATAAATGGCCAGATAAACTTTCGGTCGATTTACTGGAGATTTTTAACACAAAATGTAAAAAAAAACGGCACATGTTATATTTTTGCTTGTGGAACCTATTCCTTGAATATTATGCACTAATAATAAAGACGAGAAAGATAAGAAAGACATTATGTAGTTGTGCCCCGCAGCACATAGTTTCCCATCCTACGGGTATTCATTTTTTTCGGGATAAAAAGTAAAAGTACGAAGTGTAGGACAACTTATTCCGAGGGACCGATGACATTAAAGAAGTCGCAGGTCATGAAAGCTCAATATCGGTCAAAATGTTAAACACAAAAGTATTAAAGCGATTGTCCCGACGAACCTGAACACAATGGCATATTGGTGGTGAACGTCGCTTTGCATAAAGATGCCCGTGTCTGACCACACCACTTCTCCGCTTTCGTCCAGCTCGAGGAAGCGAATCATTATGTTTTCTGTGAACAATATTGTTTAGTATTACCTGACACCCGCGACTAATGGGAAGTGGCTAGCTAGCACTGGTGGTCTCGTGGTAGTTCGAAAGAAGGCTCAAATTCCATCTAAAAAGTTAAAAATATCTCCCTCTATTTCAAAAACGGTTGAGAACATGAAAAATTGTTTTGGACAAAATTTGTTGCAAATTGTATGCTCTACGATGGTATAATAGATGATCATTGAAGCTATTAGAAACCTAAATAGTCCCCATAATCCGATTTATGCGACTTTTGACCTTAAATAACATAAATAAGGTACCAAAAAAAGGACACAAAGTTCCAAACTGTATTTAAGTTTGTTTTATGCATACCATAGCATATTGTATGTAGGTATAACAGACACTTGAATTAACCAACCTTAAAAATATCAATCTGCGATCACATAAGTACCTATAGACATAAGTGGTCGTATCGTAAACTGTGATTTTTATTAGGGGTTTAAAATACAAACACTTGACGAGGCGTGAATGTTTTAAAGCTGAAACTACCGTTGGTTCCAAACATACTATGGTATTATCAAACTAACAGTATTTAAAAAAACAGTGTGATAGAATTTATTTTGATAATATTGGCGCACTAACTGGTTGCAAACTCACGAACTTAGGATCAGAAGGCGGGGTCACTACCACTAGACCGCCGGCGCCGGTGGTGACGCTCGTGGCGTAGCTGGCTAAGTTGTTCTTAACAGATCAATGAAGTTAAGCACTGTTCCGAGTTATTTGGATGGGTGACCGCCAGAGGCAATTTCAACTGAGCGCGATTCGTGCTTCGGAGCACAAAAAGCAGTCGGTCCCGGCTTTTTCAAAGTTGTTAGGATATGGCAGAGGCTTTTGGGCGGCATAAAAACTCTGTCACCAGAGTTGGCCACTGACTCATACGAAGTTTGTGCGCAAACCAGCTTGTTCAGAAAACATGTTCCGTCCGTGGTACATACATAAAAGTATACTATGTCCTTTCTCAGACTTTAAACTATCTCCATGCTGAACTTCATCCAAATCGGTTCAACAGTTTAACCGTGACATCGTAATAGTTACTTTCGTATTTATAATATTAGTATGGATATAGATAGTCGGTAGTTCCATACTTTATTCGCACTTACTTTTGTTGACCTTTTCCACTAATATGAAAACGTCTTCACCGCCCCTTGGCCGGCCGCTGTATTGGCTTATCCGACATATCTTCAAATCATTGGTAGCGGCACTTTCTGAAAAATGTTACAATATAAATCCAGTGGTAGTACTAAGTAAGTTCGTAGTAGTAAGTGGTAGTACTAATATCTGTTCTGTGTCCAGTGGAAAAGTCGTTGGTGTTTCAACCCCGCGCCCCCCCCCTAATGTTTTTCATGTACATTTGTACATCATGCAAACATTTATACTAAAAATACTTGTTCCGCGTCTAGGTGTTGTAATCAAATCGAATCCTTTCTTTTGCAAAATGCAACGTATTTTTTATATATTACGATTTAAAACCGTTTTCCGTTCGCTGAAGTTCATCAAGAATGGTTTTTTGTGAAAGTTCGACAATCGCCGTTTTTTCTCACAATATTATAAAAAAACTATTGACAATAACCTATAACGACCATTTTTATTTGACACAAAATCTGTACGCAATAACCTGTAGAAACAAAAGGATGCTTTTCAAGTATTTATGGACCTTTCGACATAGATAACGAATATGTGACAAATGCACGCCTGTGCATCTTAATGTTGAGTAAAAGTAACACACTTTAATAAATTCCTACCAAAGACATTGAGAATTCCTCTGAGATACTTACCTAGTACAGGTCTTATAAAGAGAGATAATTTTATATTTTTGTTTTTGATTGTTACGAATAAACTCAAAAAATACATGTCTGTAGATAAAGATTAGGTACTATCACTCAAAGTTCCGCTTTACCACCATAAGGGTGAATTTTCTGTGAATCGACTAACAGCTACTGACTTTTGAACACCAATGGCAGCGAAGTATTTCGGGGCTTTTGTCATGAAGTTTTTTCACAAGTGACCGAGACAAGAGGTTGATTCCTGAGCCCTAAACATTGTTTTTTTTTTATTGGGAAAAGCTTGTCATTAGGCTTTTGTTTCTCAATTAAACAATTACCGTCATCCGTCATCAGCCCAAGTTTGCTCTAGTGTAGAGCTCATAAACGCTATAATTATTTATTTTTGCTGGTATCGTTTTTTTATAATAATAATAATAATAATATATCGTTTATTTCAGTTTTTATCCTATCGATAAAATCTGGGTAGGGAGAGTACCGCTTTATCTTCAAAACAAACTGAACCGGTAACCCTTTTTTTGCTTAGTGATAGGCAGTCAGACCTTAGAAACAAAAAAAGAACCATTAAAATCAAGAGCTTTCACAAAAATAAACAGATGTTTAGTCTCCGATTGGTCAAAATAACAGGACAAAAGAAAAAGGCGGGATCAGGTAGCTATCTGCTTGCAAGCGAAACAGTTTCAAAAGTGGTAAAGTCTGAGTGTTGCTGATAGTACCTACAACACGATGAAACATGAACTGAAAGGTGGAGACAAAACAGCGAACAAAAGATAATAAATAACTTTAGAAATAATTACCAACGACGTTATTAATAGGTTTGAGATAACAAGAAAATCAAAAAATTTTTTTTAGCTCAGTCTCTAAAGACGCAGGTATAGTCTCAAACGATTATATTCGACAAAAACTAACATTAGGAGTTTCCTCTTTATCTTCATGACAACCATCTATTGTTCCCAGCTGGCCTACTTTTAAGCGATAATGATTGAGTCATACTCATAATCCACAAAGCGAACCCAAACCGTATTGGTAGATGGCACATATTTTTTAGATTTTTTTAGTTCTTGGACATGTCGGTTTCCTCAAGACGTTTTTCTGAGCACTGGCATTGCGCACAACAATTTTCCGAATAGAAAAATCCATTGGTGCACATCCGGTTACGAAGACATTTTTATTTAGAAGCTATTAAGTCTATACTAATATTATAAAGAGAGAAGATTTGTATTTTTGTATTTTTGTTTGTTACGAATTAACTCAAAAACTGTCCGATTTCAAAAATTCTTTCACCATTAGGATGCTACATTATTCCTGAGTAACATAGGCTAAATTTATTTCTAGCGACATGTCCCGGCTTTGCACGGGTACGGTTTCATTGCACCCGCGCGAAGCTGGGACGGACTGCTAGTAAAATATATTTTACTACAATTATTTATAGAAATAATGTAATGTACGTATAGAACTTATTCATGGCCATGATGGCGGTTGTCCTTCCTTCACTCTGCCTCCGCACAGACCAGACTTGTCTCGGAAACTGACCATCCTGACATGACCTTGGATTGGCCAACCGTTCATTTATAGTTCGAATTCTACAAATTACATACCAAGAGTAGAAGAGTTCTTTGTGATAGAACTCGTCCGGAGTAGTACTACCATACCTATGCCGATTTCTACCACCAAGCAGTAATGAATGCTTGCATTGCCGTGTTCTGATTCTAAAGGTTACCGGGGAAATGACAGGCACGTGAATCTTCTGGTCTACGTTTCAGGATGGCAACGCACGAGTGATATTTCTCGTATTTCAAGCATTCATAGGTCACGGTAGTCACTTCCACTAGTTATATCCACGAGATAAAGCAACAACTTACTCATGTTATGAATAGGTTCCGAGAAAGCTGGCTTGCAGATTTCTTTCCCGGTCTCAAAATCGTGCGCGCTGAACTTTAAACGGACTATGTTTAAGTTGATTTTTTTCGCCATAAGATCGCACTCCATTCGAAGCTAGAAAACAATAGAAAATAAACAGTCACATACCACAGTCTCGGCAGAAATACATCACGAACACACAATAAAACGCACGATCCATGAGTTCGTATAGGTACCTATTCAATCACAACCAATGGTACAGTTGCCTGAACATATGGTTTCATATTGATAAATTAATAAATTATAGAAAGAACAGACTAATATTTAATTCCAATTTATTTTTTAAAACTAGATACTTAGACAAGGCTACATAATGCACCAGGTACACAATAAATTATTTGCTAAGGTGCTAATGTTGTGGTACTTGAAGTGTTACGCTGCGATTGTACGGTTGGTTGAGGGGTTAAATGTAGTATGTAGGTACTACAGCCACTGACTTGAGTTGAGCCTACACTGTAATAAGAGTAGTTTAAGCTAGCCCTTATCAATGGCTGCTGATTAATTGTACCTAAGTACTTAAACTGTTCAAATATTTTTGCCTAACAAACACAAAAAACGTAATCGTTGGTCGTATTTGTTACCTACTGGTAGTTAATTGATGAGTTTTTTATAAGTGGTCACATTAACAAACTAGCGATTAAATTAGATAGCGTTTTTATTGTTTCCCAGAAATATTAAAAGACTAAAAATAAAAAACTCAATAAGAGACTCCTGGTGCAAATAGACCAATTCACTGTAGGATCACGCTTTGACAACGTCTTTTTTCTTTTGTAATATATACAGATATTATAAAGGGAAAGTTTGTATGTTTGTATGTTTGTGGGAGTATAACACCTGAACGGCTAAACGGATATGTATAAAGTTTGGCATAGGCATACATTATAGTCTGGAATAGCACATAGGCTACTTTTTATACCGGAAAAAATGTGAGGTTTCCATGGGATAAATAATTGTTTAAAAACCGCGGGCCGCGGATACAACGCGACAGAACCACGGTTGCGAAAGTTTGTTTCGTTCACTGTAGCGCAACTTTTATTTATTGGCTTCAAAAAAAAAGCACCGGCAATAATAGACAACGCCTATGTAAAATGAGATAAGGGATTAATAGATAAGGAAGGTACTTAGACAAAAATATAATATGTTTTACAAATATTTTACGTTCAAATTTAAGTATCAAAGTAAACCATATTTTTTTATTAAAAAATCATGTTTTTTCTAATTGCAATGCGGCATTTTGCGTTCACTTTAGTGAACCGATAAATATGCTGCAAACTCGAGAGAGCACCTACAAGTTTAGAGAACAATGAATGCATTATGGAGTCTAGCTAGAGCCATACCATACATAAGTATAAACATCCTTTATTCCCGGTTGAGGCTGTTATCTGACACTTATTTTATAAGCGTAACTTTAAAAGAGGGTAATGAACCTCTGAAAAATATTCTGATCAAATCTTTAAAAAAAACCTAAATTAGGTCTAAAATCTAAATGAGCTCAAACTAAATGATTAGAAAACTAATAAGATTAGACTATTTCTTGGTTTATTTACTAAGTATAAACAAAGTAAGTTTGGAAGTCAGTGACTAATAAATCTCAACAATAGCGCCAGAGTCTTCTCTGTGGAAACAGACTTTATAGACATTTTAAATAATTATTAATAAAAATAAATCTATGAACTAAACATCTATGAACATAACACTTGTATCTAATTATCAATATTACGTCTACGTCATCAGATCAGCTAGCAATGTAATCATTATTACAGCGTTAGCTGATCTGAGCTGATAGATAATTATGTATTACAGTGTAATACATCATTATCAAAATGAAGGGATAGGTTGACCTTTACCTCGATTGCATAAGACATGTTAACTTGAAATCTTTGTATATCTGTTAATTGTATTTTAGCACTAAATTAATTACTTTTACCTCTTTCGGGTTATACGATTGTCCCTTCAATTTTTCAGAAAATTTCTTGACAAGCAAGCCAGGAACATCCTTCTTGGCAGTATGTATTATCCCCATTCCAGGAAAACTATAAAACATAAAAATAGGTTTAATAATATTTTGATTTTTTGATGATGTTGTGAATAATAACGAAAATCCGCATTAGCAATAGTAAATATAATTATAGTAGTGTGAAAAATTTTTAGAGTAGGTGCCTATACGAATATAATTTCGGAGATTCGCATTCAAAAAAAAACGTGAATGTTGGTATGACCGAAGACATTACAATACTCAAGACGGACTAGTCCAGCGCGTAATAGAGTACAAACTGCAAACGGAATACAAAGCTAGAGCTAGTTTCGTTTATGGGTGCACTTCACGTACCACGGAATGATAACAGGACCTTTGCGTAGCTTCATTATTGTCTTGTAAGGATAAGTAAGTATTATTCAGCATTAGTATCTGCCCGAAGCGTTGCTTCTGTCACAGCAGAACAGATATCAGTACTACGTATGCTTCTGTATCGTGCACCGAGTCCATCAAGTGTCAGTGCTGAACTCTGGTGACGAGGTTTATAGCAGCTCTCCACCGTCGTGGCCTAACGTGCCATCCGAAGCACGGATGTTCCAGATTGTGGGTTTTATTTTACCTGACTTTGTAGCTGTTATTCTCGGGCACGTAAGAGCTCAAATCCGGTCTTCCAGAAGTCTGCGCGCGTGCTAGTGTCAGATAATCGTGGGAGCGTCGTAGTTCACCGATTAACGTAGGTAAATAAGGTTGTGATTGCTGTGTACCTGACTTTATAGCTGTTATGTTCGGGCACTTTAGAGCTCACGTCCCTGTCCTGTTCGTCTTCCAGTAGTCTGTGAGGGTGATCATCCTCCGTGTCGCACTGCGCGAGCTGGCATCGGATGAGCGCGCTACCATTGTAGTTCACCAACTAACGTAAGTAAAATTGCGCGAGTCAAGAACAAACTCCAGAGACGACATAACTCCTTTAACAGGAACAGTGCTGCCATCAACCCAAAGTCCTTCTCTGTTATTTTATAGAGTTGGGCTGACTGGGGTCAAGTTAGAAGGGGGACAATGCACAATACACCCCAAACGGGACGTCAGTGCAGGATCTTATTCCCCCCCCCTTAGAACTAGAATTAGAGAGTTTCATGATAAAGAGGGTCTGTCGAAAATAATGTAGGAAAACCAGCAGTGTTTGTAGCTCGATTATTTTAGGCTGGGGTGCGTGGAAGCTAACTAGCAAGATAAGGTAGGTAGTAAGGTAGTTATTCTATTAACTAAGTAATTAAAACTGAATTGGCTTTTTTCTTTGAATTAGGATGCACTGCTAATTCTCCTAGCCTAGATGACTCAAATGTACTTATTTGGCTAAATATCTGGTTTAAAATCGAATATAACTTGGGATTTTCCATATTTTTTTTATAAGTACCTAGGTAGTTAATAATAATTTGGCTACTTGTACTATTAACTACCCTTACTACCTATAGTTGTTAGGCCCTGACAGAGGCCTTCGAGAGGCCTTCGAGCGGCCTAAAAACTCTGTCACCAGAGTTGGCCACTGACTCACATGAACTTACTTACTCCTTTACTACCCACCCATATTCAATAACATTTAAATTTATTATTATAGGTATTTTATAAAATTCAAATTTAAATGATTAGTCATTAGCATCCTAGCTTAATATAATTTGCGGTGGCAACATAAATAAACTTAAGTACACATACATTTTTAGAATAAACAAACAAATGACTAACCTCAACTGTTGGATGCGTTTTTGTTTTAACTGAGGCATTAGACTTGCCCAGTAGACAGCCATGCGTGCCAACCATCTCGCTGACATATCGAAACCGGAAGTGGTTTTGTGGCTGTTCAATAACTTGCAGCTTTGGGTGATCTGAGAAAAAATATGTATTATTATTATTAGACAAGTAATTTATTATGTCACAAAATACGTAGGCCGCTGCCTAGGGTATCTTTTAAAAAAAGATTTTATTTAAATCTAAAATTTAATTTGATAAAAAGAATTACAATTAATTAGTCTAATAAAATGAATCTAGTTCGAAGTATGAACCAAGAATGCCGGCTTAAACGAAATGCAGTTTCCATGAAACATGCGATTGACGTCAGGCGGCCACGTTCCCGCTGACGAGGCTCCTCGTGTGACCGCGATGTATTGTACCGGTCGAGCTAACGCAGCGATCCCCATACATTAGCCTTGCGTAACACTTCCCGCCGAAGAACAGCGACTATTGAAGCTTGTCGTAAATTGAGCTGGGGGTTGGTTGGGATCAACCCTTCTTATAGTTGGAAGGGCGTAGACCCTTTGTGTTTCAGCTTGGCTTTCGTTGGATACTTGATGCGAATTTTTCTTTGACGTTCGACCATATCTTCTATAGAGTAAGGCACTAACGAGTGCGCATGCACTTGCTATAACCACGTACATAGGAATTGTAGTATGGTATAGAGAGTAGTCTACATTTTTCTCTAAGTGTAACGACGTTTGCAGCGAAATTTTCTTGTTGGTGGCATGAAGGTGGTCCAGGTTGATGGAGTTCAATTTGAATGCTGGAACTGAAGGTGAGGTCACGAAGTCGCTCTTAGGTAGATCCATAATCTTCATTGCTTGTCCGATTAAACGATCGTTAGTGTTAGAGATCGTGAAGTCTGGTGTCTCTAGGTAGCATCTTTGAGGAACTATAGCAAGATAGCTGCCTTGTAGAGTTCGGTAGAGATCTTGTCCACAAGAGAGATGTATCTTCGTGGGTACAGGGAAACTGATGCTGTAATGTTTCTCGTCAAGCTCTTCGTAAGCTGGTTTTGCTAAGGTGATGGTGGTAAGGCTGCACTTCTTGTTCCGCTGCTGTGTAGTTATGAGATGCGGGATGCAATCATCTGATGATCGACTTTGCTGGTTCCGTTTTTCTTCGCATAGGTACCATTTACTGGTCTTCGGGCATTCAGCCTCTATGAACTTGAAATCTTTCTCATGGATAGCTAGGTATGGGAAAGGAGGAGTAAGGATCTCATGGTACTTGTTAGGGATGATAGATAACTTATACATATCATAGATGGATGGGAGCACGATTGGAAATTTATAAACTATAACTATCTCATTTCCTACGTAATAAAAGCCTAATCTAATTATATCGAAATATTCTCTAATGTCTAAATCTACTACTCTTTGACTGCCATATAGAACGTTCAATTTACGAATTATATCGCGAATTGTATTCAAATTTAAGACCAAATGATGCGTAGTGGACGCTCTGATAAAAGCAAGAACATTCTGTAATTTAAGTAACTCTTGAGAGATAGAGTCTACATTATCCGTTAAGATCATAAGGATTTGAGCTAGATGCGCGTATTTTACTAAGTCGCTATCTCTAGAAGCTTCAGATTGCCTAATTTTATTGATTAAAATCTCGATTTTATTCTGATTGTCTACAATACTATCTAAGATCTTTGAATATTGTAAAGTCCAGTTTTTAGATAAACTGACGTGATTGTTTAGTTCAGTTATCAATATATTCTCATTATCTGTCAACGATTTTATAGCCTGGTTATAACGTACTGCGTCTGTGTAATCAAGATTTCCAGTGATACTTTTAACTACCGATCCGAGACCATCTACGAGTCCTCTTTTTACACGATTTATCTCAAAAGTTTCTAGCTGTTCAAGTACACTCGTAACCTTGTTCTTCAGATAATCTATATGAGGTTCAAATAATGAATTAGTCTTATTATTTAGCTGAGGGCTAAAGTCGTTTATCTGATTATCAACTGAAACTATTTTATTATGCAATTCTTTAAGATTAACGGTTTGTAGAAAGGAATGGTAATGAGTGATAAGTTTAGCTGAACCTAATTTAAATGGTAAAATACCAGGGCCATCATCGAGACTTTCAAGTTTTATCTCCTGCATTAGCACTGGTGCCAGGAGTAGGTGAATTATCAGGAGGATTCTGTAACAATTGGGCACTTTTAGGAAGTCGCTTTAGTCTAGATTTGGCAATAGGGCCTCGCTTTTTCTTAGTATAAATATGAATAGGGAGGTCTGCCATTACAACGTCATGAGTGTAACGAGGGGCTAATTTCTGTCTGGAGGCGAACGGATTTTTCACGAAAATCTGTTGCTCAGGAGAGTATTCAGCCTCCGGTTCTCGTTCCTTATTTCGGTTCTCTGTCAGGTCTTTACGAGTCGCGCTACACATGTCATGAATCATATTATAAGCTGTAGTCATCTTGTCTCTGTGATTAGTCATGTACTGTTGTAATAAATGAGCTGAGAGATCTACATCAAAGGGATCGCGAGGATCGTAGTGCCCTGTAACTACTTCTATTGGTTTGCACTTAGTAAAGCTATGAATACTACTGTTATAAGCCAGAAGGGCGTAAGGCATTAGGTTAATTACAGATTCAGATTTCTGACCGATTTTAAGAATACGGAGGTGTTCTAATATCGTTGAGTGGAATCTCTCAACTATGCCGTTCTCGTTGGGTGCGTGTGGAGCAACTCTGTGATGCTGAATCTTATGCATTTTTACAAATTCCGCAACAAGCTGATTTGTGAATTCGGTTCCGTTATCAGTAACTATAGTCATAGGTAACCCGTGGTGAGTGCATAAGTTTAATAAGGCTTGTACTACACTAACGGCCGTACCATCTCTCAGATAATAAGCTTGTGCATACTTAGAGAACGCGTCTACGATAGTTAAGAATTTCTCGCTTTGAATCGTCAAGAGGTCCAAATGAACCAATTCAAAGGGCTTACTAGCCGGTGGTACTACTTTAAATTGTTGCTTTATCGGGTTGCGATCATACTTCGCTTGGCCACAAACAGTGCATTCATTTATAAATTTAGTGATCTGCTCTCTCATTTTAGGCCAGTAATACCTATTAGATAACGCTAAGTAACACTCATTAATACCGCGATGATTAGTCTTACCATCGTGGTACTTATTAATGATTTCTTGTTGCTTTAAGTATTCTCTAACGTTCTCTAATTCTGTCTTAGTCAACGTAAGGTTCATAGCCGAATTTTTAAAGGTTTTCTGTATAATAGGTACAATGGTGTAAAAAGCTAAATATGGGTTAAGCAGTAGTCCGGTTTTTATCCTAGGGTGGACATACTCCTTAATTGCGTTGATAACGTCTTCCTCGATATTAGACTCAGATATTTGAACTGATATTCGCGTGTGCGTATCAAAGGGTTTAGTAACTATAGGTCTTCCCTTAATGTCACCGACGACATTAAAAATTAGCTGTTTCGTAAATCGGTTCAAAGGGTCATCTGAAATAGGAACTTCTAATATAGGGCTTTCGTTATTTGTATGAACAGTGGCGGTTCGTGAACCAGCCGCAGTTTCTGTAGCAGTTATGGTTCTAGATTCATCTAACACGGGGTCAGTTTCGGATGGATTTACTGCAATTGACATAAGCTCTTCGTTATTAATTTCTATACGCGACAGTGCATCGGCATTCGTGTTGCACTTACCCTGTAAGTAATCGACTGTATAATCGTACTCGCTTAACTTCAAGCGCCATCTAGTAAGCCGCGAGCTGGGGTCTTTTAAATTCATTACCCATTGTAATGGCCTATGGTCCGTAAGTATAAGAAACTTTCGGCCATAAAGGTACGGTCTAAAGTATTTAGTTGCCCAAACAATGGCTAGAAGCTCTTTCTCAATGGTGCTGTAATTAAGTTCGCTAGAGTTAAGAGTTCGTGATGCGTACGCAATTGGTTTATTTGAACTCTTGGTACCTTGAGATAGAATGGCACCGATAGCTACATTTGATGCATCCGTTGTTAAGATAAACTCTCGCGTAAAGTCCGGGTATTGCAATATCGGATCGTTTGTTAAGAGTGTCTTACAGTGTTCGAAACAGTTGGTATAGTTTTGATCTAACTTGATTTTAGAACCTTTTTTCAAGCAATGAGTTAGTGGCTTGGTTATACGAGCAAAATCTGGAATAAATTTCCTGTAATAGCCGAGTAAACCGAGAAAACGTTTGATTTCAGTAGGTGTCTTAGGAATAGGATAATTTTCTATAGCTTTAATTTTATTAGGGTTAGGTTTTACACCTTCTTTACAGATGACATGACCAAGGAACTCAGTTTCCAGCTTCAAGAATTCAGATTTATCCATTTGAATCTTGAAGTTAGATTCTCTCAGTCTATTAAATACCTTGTCCAAATTAATAATGTGCTCCTGAAGGGAGGTACTAAAAACAATGATGTCATCGAGATAAACTAGACAGATTTCATTCTGTAGACCTCTGAGGACATTATCCATCACACGCTGGAAGGTTGATGGTGAATTCTTTAGGCCCATTGGCATCCTTAAAAATTCGTAATGACCATTTTCTACGTTAAATCCAGTCTTATGGATATCAGAAGGATCCATTTCTACCTGGTAAAATCCACTGGCTAAATCAAGCGTCGTAAAGTATTGGCATTTACCTAGTTTGTCTAGTACGTCTGTAATGTTCGGGATAGGGTATTTGTCATCAATCGTTTTCTCGTTAACTTTCCTAAAATCCACGACAAGACGCCATTTAACTTTACCGGAAGCGTCTGCCTTTTTGGGTACAATCCAAATCGGAGAGCTCCATGCAGATTCTGATGGTCTTATAATATCTTGATCAAGCATCTTATTAATTTGATCTCTGACTTCTTGTCGGTGAACGTAAGGATAGCGATAACTCTTAGTATGTACTGGAATTTCATCAGTAGTCCTAATCTTATGTTTGATTTTGTTGGTGAATGTAAGTGGTTCACCCTCAAGATAAAACACGTCCGCGTAGTTACCACATAAACGTCGTAAGTTTGCGAGTTCTTCTGGATTAAGATGATCGGTTCGAAGCCGAGATAACACATCTTTTTCGCGGTCTGATAAAATTTCAGTACTGTCACATTCTAAATTAAATATTTCAGCTTCAACGGGACGGTCCATAGAGAATATGATATCGTTTGATGTTGGGTTAGAAATCTCTACCCAGCCTCGGTTGTTCTGGACCGTCGTTAAACAATCTAAAATAAGGCAGTTACAAATCGTTTGGTTCTCTACTAGAACTTCACCGTCTCGTGTATTCACCGGTAACCTAACTATCTTCGTAGAGTTAGCTGGAATAATCTCTTCGTATAGGTTGACGTTCCTAGAATCGTACATCTGAATAGGAATCTGTGTATTGCGAGTTTTAAGTAACTTATTTTTCAGATCGATGTTAGAGTCCCATACATCTAGTAAATCAAAGCCTAAAAGTCCATCAAAGTAGTTATGAAACTTGTATACGTATAAAGTCATGTCGTTTGGGTCGTTAAATTCCTGAAAGCAAGGCAACGTGATCGAATAATCGTTCTTACTAGTCGCGTGCACGTTTGTAACTTCGAATGGATCGTAGTTCAAAGGGACGTGACGGAAATATTTCTCTACGGCATCAGGACTGATAAAAGACTGATTAGCTCCTGTATCAATTAAAAACTTTAAAGGTGGATTTGCAATCTGAATATAACCTAGTTGCCTTTGTATGTGGAAGTTAACTTCTATTTTGGCTTTTCTAACTTCGGCTCTTCTTGAAAATTTACATCAGAGGCCTGAGCTACTTCTTCTACTACTACTGGAGGTTGTTCTGAGTAACACTCCTGATCGCTAATTACGTAGTATTCGGGGTACTGTTCGTAAGAATAGTAATCTTGGTAACACTCTGGGTAACCATTATAATCGTCATAGTAATAGTAATTATCATAGCCGTCCGATTCGTTGAAGTTAATTTCGCGTGTCTTAAAATAGTTAGTCGGAGGTGGATTTCCGTGCTTTCGCCAGTCATGTCCGGTCATCGTCTGTGGTAAGCGTCTCTCAACAAAATGGCTGACACCGCTCATGGGAGTAGGACGCGGAGCGTTGCCGAAATTAAATGATGGCTGAGGTCTATTAGGCATCCTAAAAGCATTATTCTGAGGGTTATAATTTTGTGGAGGGGCGCGGAACATTTGCTGTGTCCGAGAGGGACCACGTGGTGGTTGGGTTTGCAGCACTGGGGTAGGCCTCCAGCCTTGATGAGGTTGGGCCTGCATCGGATTTGGCCTTAAGGGACCAGGCATGCTAAATATGGGTTGCCTCATCGGTTCTAATCCGTTTGTTAGTCTAGGGACAAAGTTGTTTAACGGAGGGTTAAACCTTGGTGCACTCAAGCTCCAATCCTTTCTACTGGCCGTACTACCGCTACGCTCTTGCAAGTAGAGAGTATTGAGCTCCTCCTGAACAAACTCCAGGGCCTTCTCCATCGAGTCAGGACGCATACAGCGTACTCTAGAACCTAGTGGGTCTCTAAGACCTCGGCAAAAGGCCTGAAGGGTCAACTTCTGGTACAGAATACGCTTAGCTTGTATGGTAGTAGCTACTGTCTCGTGTAGCGAGACATAAGTCATAATGGTACTAAATAAATTTTGGCACCGCTCATAAAACTCCTGTGGGGTGCCTGACCCTTGGGTCTCTAACGACAAATCACTGTAAAGAGCGGTCTCGTCTCGATGGTCCGCGAAGTTGTTAATCAATGCGCTCCTAATACCATGCCACGTTTCCGGGATACCATTGGAATTAATTAATCTAGCCGCGGAACCTGAGATTTTGTTAAGAATGCCATTTATAAGAGCTAGATTGGATAACTCATGTCCGGGCGCTGTCGAGAAATATGTTAATACGAGCTGGTCACAAAGATTAATAAATCTCGTAAGAATATGCGGGTTACCGTCAAAATCCGGGACAAGTCTGAGGGACTTGTATATCGTATCAACCATGGCATTGGGCTGAGCTTGAGCTGGTTGAGCCATACTATCTTCTAGGTCTCTAAACTCGTCTATAACACTAAGTCTACTATTAAATCTACTACCTAACCTATTGTTCCGCGATTCTCTCGGATGGAAAATGTTGGAGCCTAAATTAACACGCTTTTAAAAAAAATAAGCACACACAAAAATATATAAAATACACTAAAAATTTAGGATTAAAGATAGGAATAAGATAAGGACTTGAAAGATTCAAGGACTTACAGCATTTCACGTCGTCTGGAACTTCACTGAATCGATTGTTAGATTCTACCCTACACAGCAGCACTAGTAGGTTCTTTTTTTACTTTGAGATGAAGATTAATCTCGTTAAAATAAATCCGTGAGACTGCGCCAAATACGTAGGCCGCTGCCTAGGGTATCTTTTAAAAAAAGATTTTATTTAAATCTAAAATTTAATTTGATAAAAAGAATTACAATTAATTAGTCTAATAAAATGAATCTAGTTCGAAGTATGAACCAAGAATGCCGGCTTAAACGAAATGCAGTTTCCATGAAACATGCGATTGACGTCAGGCGGCCACGTTCCCGCTGACGAGGCTCCTCGTGTGACCGCGATGTATTGTACCGGTCGAGCTAACGCAGCGATCCCCATACATTAGCCTTGCGTAACACACAGAACATTATATTAGTACTACAATTATGTTTATGTTTAGGTTATCAAAAACAGCTTGTTTGGTTTGTATGAGTCAGTGGCCAACTCTGGTGATGGAGTTTTTAGAAACTTGAACTTTGAAAAAGCCACAACCAACAGCACACTATGCTTCATCACCCCTGAGAGCACCAGGGCCTTAAATTCGTGATCAGAGTGAAGTAAGTAAAACCAGTGGGAACTGGGGAGTGGCTCATGGTTTTAAGTCAGCAGCTGAAAGTGCCTTCATTTGTTAAAAGTCACAGTAGCCATTGGATGAAATAAAGAAGTCAAGCCATTTGTTGTCACACTCAAATCTTTTTATGTCAGCAAGTGACAAGACAATCAAGGCGCCCGCCTGATATTAAGCACCACACCCGACTATTCCAGATGCATTGCCACCCAAATCTTAAAGTTTTTAAGTGTTAGCGTGGCACTGCACTTATTACTCCAAGACATTGTTGTTAAGTCTCTTTCGCAGAGTAATTTCACTTGTTACAGTGCCCTTCAAACCTAAGCACAGTAATGCTTGCACACTACTGCTTGGAGGTAGAATATCTGCCACTGCAGTGGTACCCACTGCTCTTGCTGAAGAGTCCTACCACCAGGTCTATGATAAATGCAGTTGAGAGACTACCATACCCTGCAGCTATGGACTACTCTGGGACAGGTAGGTATGATTCATTTTAAAAACGGGTGTTTTCACATATTGGTATATCGGTGAAGAGGTACGGACACTGTTTCGACTCAATTTTTTAAATGAATGATATAGTTCACAATAGTTTTATTAGGTAGGTATGACTTACTTTTCTGGACAAGCTCATCACAAAGATCTACTAATGTATGTGTTTTAGATTAGAGTGCTTCATCAGTTAGTATTTGATATAATAATTACTTGTTGAGCATCAAAAAGTAAATTGTAACAAAGGCTGAATATATCCCAAATTAATAAAACAATGCCTAAGCCTTAAAATAAATTGATAATGATATTAAGTAAAAAATTGTTTTATTTTTACAAAACTACTTTGTAATAATAGCAACAATTTGTTAGTACTATTTTAATTCTAAAAATTAATCATGTACAAGCCACTTTAATTCACCCGGTTTTCTAAGGTGTGTTCATTCGAGGTCACTGTAGCTTGTTGACTTGTGATTTCTGAGAATATCTGATAAGGATATTGCACAGTGGAGGCAGTAAGCATGGTTTTGAATGGTATCTGTTGTATTGTATTTATAATTACTTCAACAGTAGGCAGCGGAAATTTAAATTCTATTATTAATTAATAGTTTAACCAGTTAGAGTAAGCCAGAGTAATCTTTGAAGTATGAAACATGTAATGTAGGAAGTAGATATAAATGAAAAGGGTGGCTTTGTTTACATTTAAACTTACCATTGTTGAGGAAGTGGAAGTTTTTCTCCGAACATGATAGTTCTGTCAAATTGTTGGTAAGTTGAGGTACCTGTTGCGAAGGCGAACTATAAGGAGAGTCTCTCAAAGTGTACGAAACTGGAGAGTTCGAGCAATCACTCATATCACGGTCACTTGCACTTGAGGAAGACATTATTTTTATTTAAATTTGATTGATTAACGACAAAGGTCAATACGCATTATTGTTTATAGTGTTAATTCAGCTGTTTCACAATCTGATATCACTATAACACGTTACTTTCTTGTATGGATATCTCTGTCGATGAAAGTTAGCAAAAAATTATACGCACGCACCCGGCAGAGTTTTCGCAACATTGTCAAAACAAATCAAAAATCAAAACTTTCTTGGCTGTCAATGCTGTCATTTCGAAAGCAACGATTGGTGAATAAGCTCGTTGCTGATTGGTGGACATATAAGTCTGACGTTACTGAAACAGTTTTGTGTTGCCATCTCAAGGAATTTTCTACAAACATTTTACCCCGAGCCTAGATGAGTCGTGTTGTGAAGGACTCTGATGACGTGATAGAATGAAATGAAAAAAATAAAATTAAATATAGTTCATAAAAATGATTTGTTTTGATTTGATTGCTTTATCTGTCTGATGTCTGTCTGCACCCTCAATCTGCCCCTATATCTGACCTACCTACATTTGTATTGTATGAAAACTAAAATTAGGATTTTGAAGTGTTCCAATACATTTGATCCATTGTTATTTTACAGTATTTTTTTGTTACCAGATAGAGGATCGAAATACGCAAAAATAATATGATATAAAAAAAAACAATTTTTCTCAAAAAAATTACTCTTTTTTTTTAAATGCCGTTTTTTTTTTTAACTCAACAAATAAAAAATCACTTAGGTACTTACCCTAATTAACGGGGGTTTTATTAAAGTGGTCATCCTTTTTCCTTCCACGTTGCGCGTTGTGTTTTGTTGAGTGTGTGGGGAGCTTTAGAAAATGACGTCATCGATTATAATATTAAAATAAACGTACGGCGGGGAAGAACCATTTACAATGAGTCATAAAAATCCCCAGCTGTACCTATGTAATGTAGGTAGCATCCTAGTAGTCTATGTTGTTCTGTGCCCGCGATTACATTTGCACCATTGCGCATTGACTTGACTTGCCCCATGTGTTTCCCATATATATTTTACTCTTTGCCCATGTGGCCATGTGTGTCACAAACACCCAAACACCGAATAAGACAACCACCTCGCCACCATGGTAGAATTAAACCTCTACCATGCTCGCCACAAAGGCACTGGTGCCCGTGGTGCCCCTCTCGCATCGCGCTCGAAGCATAGCGAGTGTTCTCGTGTCGTGCGGGAGTGTACGTACAGCCTCCATAATAGCTGTACCTACAGTTAAAAAACCTTGCTATAGCCAAAGTTATCTATGTTTGTTTTTATAAGAATTTATAAACACCGAATTCCAGTTCCAGAGTTAGAGTCAGAACTACACTCAGACTTGCTAGACGCTACTAGCGCTCTTTCTATTAAATTGTTTTCTATAGAAAACTCACTAATGAAAAAAAAATAAGGTAGGTACCTACCTATCTAGATAACCTAAGTATTAAAATCAAAGCACTGCCTTATTCATAAACGTACTTTAAACTGTAGTAGGTAGGTACTAATATCTTGGGTTTTTGTAAGACGGACATTTCAGTTATTAGCTAGTAACTGAAATTTCCTAGTCACCATTTGGATGGGTGACCGCAGTTGGCGAAGCGGTACGTAAAGCAGTCGGTCCCGGCTTTTTCAAAGATGTTACCTAGGCCATGATAGAGGCCTTAAAACTCTGTCACCAGAGTTGGCACCGACTCATACGAACTTACTTGCTTACAAAATCTGTCATTTACGCAGAGTACGTTTAAGAAAAAGACCTTATGGATCTATCTTTATCTACACAATTTCGAACAGGCAGGATCCGATCCCTTTCTTCCCCTTTCTTTGCACTGTAAGTTGGGTCAGCAAACTAACAGCTAAGCCACAGGGAAAAGGGGGGAAATGTAATTTATATTGCCGTGTAGCTCCGTGCTGGGTTTTTGTAAGATGTTTCTTAGTCATGTTTGGTGAAAATTGGTAACATACCTAGGTACCTACACCCTCCAAACCATCGATGTCCTTCATTATTAGGTGAGTACCTTGCTTACTTTTTATTATAGACGTGGTAGACCCTGACCACAGAATAGATATTAGTACTACGCCCTGACTCCCGAACCAATCAAAACGAAACGAAAGCTTAAGTACTAGATATTAGTGAATCCAGATAATTGCTTGTAAAGTGTAACAAAAACAAATGTTATAATAATAATTATTTACTTTGTTTTACAAGGCATTTACTTATAAACTAAAGGAAGACAGCACAGGAAGACATTCATACGACATGGTAAAACTAAGATGTGAAGGAAGACCTACATTTAAAAAAAATATCAATGTCAAGTGTTTTAACAATGATTCAAAAGTTGAATTGAAAAGATCATTTTTCAAAGTAGTACCAACACAATAGTATTCAAAGACTATAGACAATTTTAGTATTTTAAATACGAAAAATAAAGTAACTAGATACCTACATACTTCATAATTTTTTAATTACACACCATATTTTAAAACAGGGAATTTGTTTCAGAAAATCATACAAAGATTTTGTATTTGTATTAATGTAGATTGGAATGCTAATTCTAGATTAGTTAACACTAGCATAAATATACATACGAGTAAAAAAACATACATAAGACTATGTTATAGAATAGGAGTTATGTTTCTATAAGGAAGCTATATTGAAACTTAAATTCAGTGTAACATAGCACACATTCAAATAGCGTGTGAGACTGGATTTTCTCTTATCTCTTTATTTATTGAGACTACAATAACTTCAGTGGTGGAAGAGTCTGAGATTAGTGTGCGCCAGCGTGATCTTGTGTTCGTTGCAAGCTTCGATAACGTCTTTGTCGTTATTCGAGCCGGGCGGGCTCCCGATGTATTCTACTCCACACTGCAAACAAATAAATGGTTATTGGTAGACGACCGATGTGGCGCAGCGGGCGCAGGTCTGCCTGCGAGGCAGAGGTTGCGGGTTCGATTCCCGCTTCGGGACAAATGTTTGTACGATCTACAAATATTTGTTCCGGGTGTTCTGGGTATTTTCTATATATAATAAAAAAAAAAACTATCTATTTATTGTATTGTATTAAATATATATCAATCATCTAGTACCCATAATACAGCTCTGTTTAACAGCAGCTTAACTTGGGGCTAGATGATGCTGTGTGGATTGTCCAGCATTATTTATTTATTTATTTATTTATTGGTATCAATTCCGTGTTGGTGTGTGTTAGTCTTTGCGAACGCGTGGGTACATACATAAAAAGTAGTCTAATTCCCTTTTCAGACTATTTATTATCTCTGTGCCAAATAACAACCAAATCCGTTCAGTGGTTTACCAGTGAAAAGGTAACGGACAGAGTTACTTTCGCATTTATAACATTAGTTATGGATGAATTTTATCTTCTTATATATATTTCTATATTTCTGCCGCCAAGAAGTAAATCTATTTAGTGTTTCGTCCGGTTATAAGCGTGTGGTGCCAGGGTAATTAGACATGAAAGTATTATGGAAATAAAAAGATGAATTGATTTTTAATCTATTTTTTGTTTACTTTTCACAAGGACACTGGCTACGCTCCAACCATAAATACACTTAATCTAATGTAATATATGTAATACCTGCACAGCTCGGTCGATGTTATCTCTGAAGGGGAAGAACGCGTCAGAAGCCAACGCCACCTTGTCCATGGTCTGCAGCCACGCTTCACGCTCGGGCTCCGTCAGCGGCGCCGGCGCTGCGCCCTCGAACAGGGTGCTCCATTGACTCAGCGGCAGGTCGGAACCTGTTCAAGAATCATTTTATTACACACTATAACGCCCCGTCTCGGCTTCGCACGGGTGGACATAAAATATAGCAATATAGCAAAATTTTTACATACCAGTAGTTTTTGAGTTTATTCGTTACAAACACACAGAAATACAACATTTTTTCTATAAGTATATTAATATTATTATAGATAAATAAACACAAAAGTCATATACATATTTCTGTCTGCACACTGTAGTCACAGAACAGATATTATTACTACATACTAAATGGCCACTCCCCTACCTCCCACCGGTTTCACTAACCCCACATCGGTTGCGAGTTCGCCGGCACTGAAGCTAAGGGATATTAGGCACGCGTTTATTTTATTTTGTGTAGGCGCAGTGCACTCTTTACACACGCGAGCGAAAGCGCTCTTGCGATAATTGAGGCCAACCATGACACTCACACATAGAATGGCACCGTGTACCTGTATGTACACAAACTATGCATGTGGTGATTACGACGCGTTTGTTCATACATTTTATTGAGTGTTTGGGGTGTGAGTGAGTACTGACCGACAGTGCCGTTGACGTAGTTGTCTATAGCGTTGGCGGCGACGGCGCGGGTGACGCCGGCACGGAAGCTCATGCCGGTGACGCGCGGGTGACGCCGCAGCCACCACAGCGCTGCCTTGCCGCCTGCCAGCCGCGTGCAGTGGATACGGGACTGTTGGCCTGCGCCTATGCCTACCACCTGCACAGAGAGATCATAAACTAAGAGCCATAATCATAAACCTCTGTTATCTAAAGTGTCTTTTAAATCTATCTAGCACGAAGTTGTATTTGCACAAAGAAATGAATAAAGTTAAAGTTATCTTCGTCTTTGTTCATTGACATAAGAACGACAAGGAAAGACAATACTTAGCTGCTAAAATGACAATTTTATAATGAGTAAGGGCATAAAAACATTATTCTCCTTTTTTGTTTCTGATTTTTATCTAAGAATCTGCCCAACACTCGTGATCGTAAGTTTTGTCGATATTACACTTCGATTTGTTTAGTGATGAGCAGATCCGTTAAAGATTATAGTGGATTTGGTACAGAGATGATAGGAACTTTAACAGGATAGTAACCTAATAAATCTTTGGAATATTTTTTTTATAAGTTAGTTTTTCTTAGTCTTACAAATGTATGCAAATCAGACATACCTGTCCATCCCTAGCGTAGCACACGGAATTACTCTGCGTATACTTGAGTGCGATCGTCGCCACAATGAGATCTCTCACAGCATTGGCTGGCAAGTTCTTGTTGGCTGTCACAATGTTGCTGAACAGTTCCGGCGTTATCTTGGCGTCATTTCTCTTTTGTTCTAGCGTGAGACCGAAGATGGTTTTCTGTTCGAGTAGGTCTGGCTCGTAGGTCGGGTCCATCTGGAAACAATAGAAACAGTTTTAATGCGCGGTTTTTTAATGCGGTGGCATTGGAAGAGTTTTACGGCGCGTTTTATCTACATCGTTCATTGAAATTCTGTGAATCTCATTGATGTATTGGTGATTGAGTAGTGGAACGACCTGCAACTTTGCCCGTATATTTTTTCTTAGTGCATCCTCTAGCTAGTTAGTTGAATTTCGGAAATTCCTTTCACATGATGTCCCAAAACATGACTGTTAATATATACTCTAACAATATACTAATGAGGGATTTTTTTATCTCTAAAGAGCGAATCAAACTACACAGATCGCTAAAATGAAATAAAGGCACTTCTAACCTGTAGCACGCAGTAGTTGCCGCCCTTCTTTTTCTTCAATATATCCAGCGCTTCTGCCGAATACGATGGCGCGATGATTCCGTCCGACACCTCCCGTGAGAGGATTTTGGCTGTGATGACGTCACACTCGTCGGATATAGCCACGAAGTCGCCGAAGGAGCTCATGCGGTCGGCGCCGCGCGCGCGGGCGTACGCCGCCGCGAGCGGAGTCAGCTGCGGGAGCAGGTCCGACACCATGCATACTGCGGCCTGGGGGATAGAGTACTATTATTTTCACCCTGGATATTATAATAGGAGTTATTGAATGATTCAACCTGTGTGTAGAGAAAAATTACAGTTTTCTTTGAACATATAATTATCTAGCCGTGTTCTAAGCGTTTAGCGCGTTATGTATGAGTGTTAAAGGTGCATAATGTATATAGCATTATCATTATCATAAGCCAATAGCCATCCACTGGACATAGGCCTTTCTCATAGAGTGCAAGAAACCAGAACGACCGATCTTGAGCCCGAAGGCCTCTGTCATGGCCTTGTGGCGATCTCTTTCATGGAAAACTAATCTCCATGGTGACGAGAAAAAGAAAAGATAACAGTGCTGTCACTTGGCTGAAAACTAAAAACTTGTAAAGAAGATTTTTTATTTTATAATTGTTTTCTCTGTAAATATTCTTTTAACTTCTAATAAACAGCTTACTGCATCTATAAATCTACCTATTACAAAACCCCATAACTGGTGACCCCGACTAACCAAAATAATTTGGTGTTTGAAGAAACGCCCGGAGAATTGGAGAATTTTTTTTTTTGCTGTTAATAATTTTATTTGTATATTGGAGTTTTGTAAATATCAATTGGTAAGCAGTTTTGTACATAATAAGATGTCTACGCCAAAAGAAGGCAGTGATGAATTTCAGGATGCCGAAGTGGTGGTTGCACCTGAAGTACTCCGAGTAGGTGTCAGAGTACCGCCGTTCTGGCCTGAAGAGCCAGCACTATGGTTCGCTCAAGTAGAAAGCCAGTTTACTCTCTCCAGAATTACTACGGATGAAACTAAGTTCTGCTACCTTGTTTCCCAACTTGATCACCAATACGCCGCTGAAGTGAAAGACATCATCACTTGTCCTCCACATACCGGTAAATACCTCAAACTTAAGAGCGAGCTAATCAAGCGATTGTCAGCTTCACAGGAGAAACGTGTTAAGCAGTTGATCATGCACGAAGAGCTTGGCGACAGGAAGCCATCGCAGTTCTTGCGACATATGCAAAGCCTCGCAGGACAAACAGTCGCTATGGATTTTTTGAAAACTATATGGTCAAGCCGGCTGCCGCAAAATATCCAGACGGTAATTGCTTCACAACCTGACTTACCTCTCGAAAAACTAGCTGATTTAGCAGACAAGGTGCACGAGATAGTCCCTTCAACACCTCAGGTGGCATCAACTTCCAGATTCTCAAGTACATCATCAAATGACGATCTTTACAAACAAGTGAGTGAGCTTACTAAACAAGTTGCCAAACTTACAGAGCAAGTGTCAAACGGAGGAGCAAACTCACGTTCACGGTCGCAGAAAAGGCAAGACTATCAATCTCGCTCACGCTCAAACTCTCGCCGCCGACCGAAACAACCACCTCCAGACCACCCTCACTGTTTTTACCATTTCACATATGGAGCCGACGCAATTAAGTGCAAAGAACCCTGCAGCTATAAGGCGGAAAACTTTCAGGGCGGTCGCAAGTAGCGGCCAACGACTGTCCCTCATCTACAGGCCGACTCTTCGTTACAGATCGTGCATCCAAAATGCAGTTCCTAGTGGACACTGGTTCCGACTTGTGTGTTTTCCCACGATCAAGCGTCAAGATGTTTTGCCCAAAATCAAAATTTGATTTAGTAGCAGCTAACAACACGGTCATCCATACTTACGGTCAAATTAATCTTGAACTCAACTTTGGACTTCGACGTGCTTTCAAGTGGAGTTTTACTATTGCTGATATCACTAAACCTATAATCGGAGTAGACTTTCTGAGTTTCTATGGGTTGCTTGTGGATTGTAAAAATCAACGATTGAGTGACACAATCACTTCGATTTCTGTAAATGCCATTTATTGTGATTTACCTGACGATATAGCGTCAATAAAGGCTGTAACAGGTGAATCCGTGTTTCACAAGATCCTGTGCGAGTACCCAGAGATAACGAAGCCCGCAGGTCTACAAACTATTCCGAAACACAACACTCTACACCACATCAGAACGACACCAGGACCGCCAGTTTCCTGCAAGCCTAGACGTCTCGATCCAGTTCGACACAATGCTGCTAAAAAAGAGTTTGAAGACATGCTAGCAAACGGTACAGCCAGGCGTTCTGAAAGTCCATGGTCTTCTGCGCTACATCTAGTTAAAAAGAAGGACGACAGCTGGAGACCATGTGGTGACTATCGAGCTCTCAACTGTAGAACTATTCCTGATAGATATCCTATTCGTCACATCCAGGATTTTGCTTACCAACTATCAGGATGTACTATATTTTCAACGATTGACCTAGTAAAAGCCTACAACCAGATTCGCATGAATTCCGACGATATTCCGAAAACAGCGATTACTACACCTTTCGGACTTTTTGATTTTCCTTACATGACTTTCGGACTCCGAAATGCTGCGCAGACGTTCCAGAGGTTCATTGATGAAGTACTTCTAGGATTAGAATTTTGCTACGGGTATATTGATGACATTTTAATATTTTCTACTTCGCCAGAGGAACACAAGGCTCATCTACGGCTGTTATTCGAGCGCCTCAAGCAGTACGGTATACTGGTGAATACATCGAAGTGCATACTAGGACAGTCTAAGGTAACTTTCTTAGGTTATCAAGTTTCCGCTGATGGAACTCGACCACTGGATACAAAAGTCCAGGCTATCCAAGATTACTCTGTTCCAAAAACTGTGAAAGAACTCAGACGTTTCCTTGGAATACTTAATTTCTATCGTCGCTTTATTCCTAACGCAGCTCAAATTCAAGCGCCATTGAACGACGTACTATCCGGTCCTAAGGTTAAAGGTTCACATCCAGTAGAGATTACAGCAGATCTAATGCAAGCTTTTGAGAAATGCAAAACTTCTTTATCAGAAGCTACACTTCTTGCTCACCCAGATGTCTCTGCAGAACTAGCTATCGTGACAGATGCTTCTGACACAGCTATCGGTGCTGTTCTACAACAACGCAAAGATGATGACTGGCAGCCCTTAGCTTTCTTCTCGCACAAACTTTCTAGCCCTCAGAAGAAATATAGTCCTTATGACAGAGAACTGTTGGCAGTTTACGAGGCTATCAAATACTTCAGACACATGGTGGAAGCCCGTACCTTTACAATCTTTACTGACCACAAGCCTCTCACTTTTGCGTTTTCTTTAAACAAGGAGAAATGTTCCCCGAGACAATTTCGGCACTTAGATTTCATCGCTCAATTCACTACCGAAATTCGTTTCATACCTGGGAAAGATAACGTTGTCGCTGATGCCCTTTCTCGCGTGGAGGAGATTTCTACAATCGACTACACAGCTCTTGCACGATTTCAGGACTCAGACCCAGAACTGCAAGATCTGATTCTTCACGGCACTACTTTAAAACTTGAAAAACTCAAGCCTCTAGACAGCGACGTACAAATCTATTGCGATACTTCTGTTGCACAACCTCGTCCTTACATCTCTCCTCAGCTCCGGAAAAAAGTTTTCCAGATGATACACGAACTACATCACCCTGGATCTACAGCTACTGTGCGACTGGCTACGCAAAGATTCGTTTGGCCAGGGATTCGCAAGGATTGTAGAGAGTGGTCTAAGCAATGCTTGCAATGTCAAAAATGCAAAGTTACTCGACACACCAAAGCTCCACTTTCCTCATTTCTAACACCTTCATCGAGGTTCTCTCATATTCACCTCGACATCGTAGGACCGTTACCTTTGTCTTCTGATTACAGATATTGTCTCACCGTCATCGATAGATTTACGCGATGGCCTGAGGCGATTCCACTCAAAGACATCACAGCTGAAACCTGCGCTGCTGCCCTTGTATCTGGTTGGTTTGCCAGATTTGGATGCCCTGCACGCGTGACTACTGATCGCGGAAGCCAGTTTGAGAGTCACCTCTTCCAATCTCTCACTGCTCTGGTTGGTGCGCGTCACTTCCGCACCACAGCTTATCATCCTGCAGCTAATGGCATCATCGAACGTCTCCATCGGCAACTCAAGGCAGCGATCATGTGCCACTCTACCTCTCAGTGGACTGAAGCTCTCCCACTGGTACTTCTTGGCATGCGCAGTGCATGGAAGGAAGATCTTCAGACGTCAGCAGCCGAACTGGTGTACGGTGAGCCGCTTTGCTTACCTGGGCAATTTTTATCTCCTACCGATGACTGCACTACGGCGGACATCACTCAATATGCGTCGCGTCTTCGTTCGCATATACAAAAGCTCACACCAAAACCTACTGCATGGCATACTGCGTCACCCTTCTATTTTCCACGAGATCTCAACAACTCTTCTCACGTGTTCTTACGCCAAGGCCACGTACGCCGATCACTAGAGCCGCCATACGCTGGACCTTATAAAGTCATAGACAGACAGCCCAAATTCTTCACCCTCGACGTTAAAGGCAAGAAAGTCGATGTTACTGTCGACAGACTGAAACCGGCGTATGGACTAAAAGAAACCAAGCTTACAAATCCAGAGATGACAACTTCTACAACAAACCACGCTACAGCTACTTCTCCAGATGAGAAAAAGACCAGATCGGGACGCAGAGTACGGTTCCCTGATTTTTATCGCCCGTAGTCACGGTCTGGCCAGGGGGAACTTGTGGCGATCTCTTTCATGGAAAACTAATCTCCATGGTGACGAGAAAAAGAAAAGATAACAGTGCTGTCACTTGGCTGAAAACTAAAAACTTGTAAAGAAGATTTTTTATTTTATAATTGTTTTCTCTGTAAATATTCTTTTAACTTCTAATAAACAGCTTACTGCATCTATAAATCTACCTATTACAAAACCCCATAGCCTAACAACTTGGAAAAAGTCGGGACCGACTGCTTAACGTGCCCTACGAAGCACGGGAGCGCTCATTTGAATTGCCACTGGCGGTCACCCATCCAAATGATGACCCCGCGGAACAGTGCTTAAATTCGTTGATCTGTTAAAAACAACTTAGCCAGCTACGTCACGAGCGCTCCATTAATGACAAACTTCGAAATTGTACGGGATTGTACGGACATTAAGTAACACCGTGTATACGTACCTATTATTTATTTACATTACTAGTAGCGCAGTTTCACTCGCGTTATTTTTTTCGCAATTTTCCTAAATTTCTCACCGTTTAAACCTTCCCTGGGCTCCTACAAAAATTTCACAAAAATTAGCCAAATCGGTCCAGCCGTTTTTGAGTTCCGAGCGAGCTTAACGCAGTTATTTATTTTAATATCTATGAAGATTACCTCCGTCTTATCTAAAGGCAAGCCCACAGCCGCCCCTGCTGGCGACACGTGCTTGAAACTAGCCGCGGCCGGCAAGCCAACCGCCTCCTTCAACTCCTTGACCAGCTGCCAGGCGTTCAATGCGTCGCACAGGTTGATATACCCGGGCGAGCCGTTCAGTGTGGTGAGAGGTAGCTTGTCGCGTGTGGTGAAGACCTGCGCCGGCTTTTGGTGTGGGTTCATGCCTGAAATTCAAATAAATATTTGTGGTATCACACACACACCCCCACATAAAACATACAAATTCATTAAATACGAGAATCCGCTTTATGAAATAATATTATGCCAAAATTATTTGTACTGGATAGAAAGATTTTAAAAATTCACATTTGTATTTGGTATTAGCTTAGTAAATACAAGGGGAAAGCCCCGAGATATCGATTTTTTATACAAACATAATCATTCCGCTGCATCCTCTAGGAGTTGAATATCGACGTCAAATCTATATCAAAGTTACACATAATTGACCCAAGTCTTGAATAGAGAATTCAAGACTTGGGTTCATTTCGGTTTGGTGGATGATCGCCCTTAGGGTATATTTTAGGTAAGGTTTACTAAGGTAAGGTATATTTACCGTATCTTAATGTCAGCTGTGCTTCACCAGATGAGTACTGTTTGCGGAAGTAATCCGAAATGGCCGTGTCATAATCAGATGTGTGTGTGAATGCCTTTAGTGCCAGTTTTTGTCTGCAATTGCAAAATTAATGTAGGTATTTGTTCCAGTTTTTTATAATACTTATGATTTTACTTACAATAAAAGTAGGTTAAAATATTGGATCCACTGCTGGGCAAAGATATCCCCAAGACGGAGGGTCTATCTATCTAACCATCTCTATCTTAAGCTTAATAACCAAGTAAGTTTGTATGAGTCAGAGTCAATGTCAAACTCATCCAAAAGTTAATAGGCCTAAATTAACGACAAATAAGAAGTAGGTATTAGTTTAGATTATTAGGTTTGAGTTTTAGATGCCGTAAAATGTCGGTATATCTTATGGACCTTGAATCAAGATAAATCACAGCTATTAGGAAACTATCTACCTATTAAGTTATCTTCTTTTAGATGAAAATTAATAACTGTTCGTTAGTCTCACCACTAAAAACCCGAGAAAGGTTGGACGGATTTGGTTAATTTTTGTTTTAATATTAGTATGATTCAGATGTTGCGAAACCGCACGGGTCAGCTAGTCTTTAACACAATGCAATCCGAGTAAAGCAGCAACAATTACCTCGTCTGCAAAGAAGTCTGACGATCCTTATTAACCTTCAGCTCCTGAACCACCTTCTCGTAGTCAGTAGGATCACAGACCACGGTAACTCTATCATGGTTCTTCGCCGCGGCTCTCAGTAATGTGACGCCGCCGATATCAACATTCTCCACCGCATCAGCTATGGTGACGCCGGCCTTCGATATGGTTTGCACGAACGGATAGAGGTTGCAGACGACAACGCTGATCATGTCGAAGTTTTGCCGGCTCATGTCCGCTCGGTCAGAGTCGCTGAGTCTAGAACAATGCAAACAAATACAATACTTACTTTTTGTTTTATACAAATACACAGCCATCTAGCCCTGATAAGTAAAAATTGTAAAGGAAGTTGGGAATCATAACTGATAGAATACATAAATGTCATAATAAGTACTTACACATTGAATTTTTAACACAAACTTATAATAGTACTAAATTCCTAGACCATGAACTAATATTCGCAGACATTTTGTTCTACAGCGGGGATCGAACCCGCAACCTCAGGCTTCTTAACCGGGCACACGCCCACCGCGGCACCAAGGTCGTCATTAAATTTTTATGTGTTCCTTGTAAAGTGTCGATATTTCAAATATTTAAACTTAGGCGGGGATGTAATTTGCAACCATAACCTTGATACGAGTGACAGACAGTCATTAGGGCCCTTTTCTTGTCAAGCCTATTTTCGTACGCGCGCGGATCTGGCCCGCATGCGGATGATAGCACGCTCTTTACCGCACGCAGGACAAATATTTCGTTTGCCGCTGCAGTGTCGTGCGTGTCGCCAGTGATTATACTTGTGCGATTATATGCCCTTAGTTATCTCTAACATTATAGAGAAGATTAAATACTTAAAAAACACTTACCTAGCCAGAATCCCAGCATGCACAGCAGGGTGGAGTGTCTTGACCCTACCACCGAGCATTTCTGGGGCTTTTGTGATGTCAGAGACATCAAGTACACTGAGCCCGGCACTTCTGAGGGCAGTAGCGGTACCCCCACTAGCAATCAGCTGAAGACCCGTCTCCGACAAACTTTTGGCTAGTTGCACAAGGCCAGTCTTGTCTGAGACACTAAGGAGAGCTAAAATAATAAAAAAAACATGAAAAAGTTATTGTCTAGTTTGATGAGCACTGGTGGTCTAGTAAAGCCACAGAATATAAAAAAACTTCTGTTCTGTGAGTAAAGCCCTGGTGTACTAATGGTAGTGACTCCGCCTTCTGATCTTAAGGTACCTAGTGGGTTTAAAACCAGTCGTGCACTAATGGATATTTCTATACGAAAAATAAAATGGGCAATGCCAGTGCTCTCAAACGGTGAAGGTAAACCTCGTGAGGTATGTGGAAGTAAATATATTTGAAAGACATGTGCAATCTATCTATCAATAAACATTGGGTCTGCATGGTTGATTATGAGAATCTTGACCCAATCACTCTCGCTTGAGAGTAGCTCAGTGTCCCAGCCTTAAAGGTTAGTTAAGGTTGCCATAATGATAAGGTTTATCACGGTAATTAAATTAATTAAGAAAAAGATTGATTGCCCATTGTTTATTGTTAACTTGTGATTAAGAGTGAGGTACCTAACCTAATGAATTATTCTTACTTTGTATGTAGGACCTGTCACTAGGGGCTCAATTTTTTTAAAATCAAATATGTCAATATTATTATTAGTATAGGGGCACACACACATAAGGCAAGTACATAACCTTCCTACCTACTTTTAATAGATGAACATCAAAATAATTGATTCTTTTTCATAAATATTATAACTCTTGTACACTAGGTATATTTTTGAAAGTTAATGAAAATAGCATTCAGACATTCAGATAGACAGACAAAAGTATCTATAAAACAACAATTAATTATTATTGTATAAAAATAAATCTTACCTAATTTTCCATTGGTAGCCATGTCTGTTTCTTTCAGAGTGTGATATTGAACTGATGACAATATAAAGGCAGTTGTGGTCAATAAGCAATCACTTGACCTCTTGCAGGGGTTCCTGATAACAATAATCTTGTTTACTGGTTAACAGGGTTGACACAATCTGTTTCAATAAAGTTTTTAAATTATACCTAATAAAATATTACCTTTATCACAGATATTTACAGGGTGGTCCAAACCTAGACGTCAATAAGAATAAAATATAATCCTCAGATCCAGGGGTATCCAAAATTATCCCATGTTTATTTCCCGATTTTTCGTATTTTTCGAGTTATGATATTTAAATGTTTTCTTTGAGAATGATTAGTCGGAATGTTTGAGACTGATAAAATATTTTTTGCAAAGTTGCTTAAGTTTGAGAAAGCTTAGAGTCCTTGAAAGTTTTTAAAAACACTTACAGACCATGGATTATGGTTTTAAATATTTTATTTAATGTTAAAATTTCAACTCTGACTCTCTCAAACACAAATTCGTCACTTTTCATAAAAACTTTTGCAACATGCACTAATGATTATTTGTACAATTAATTCAAATTATTTTACAAAAAAAAATTTTTTTTTATCAGTTTTATACGTTCCAACCGTTAATTCTAAAAAAAATATAATTAAATAATCTTACAGAACTCGAAAAATACGAAAAATCAGGGAATTTTCAGATACAAGATCTGAGATATCTAATTTTTCTTATTGACGTCTATGTTTGGACCACCCTGTATAATGTCCAACTAAATAAAAACCAATACCTTCATAAGGTTTAAACTTGTGTAATACAAGGCTGCGTCCTGCTGCGTTACCCACAGTTATATATCCTACGGGAACTGAACATTTTTCTGGGATAAAAGTATTAGCCTTTGCTATTCCAGACTAGGTACGAGTATACCTACTGTGCTAAATTTGTCAGCCGTCCTGGTGTGATACTCTCACAAAAGTACAAAATGAATGGAAACCTGCAAGTCCTAAGCATTGGAAAATAAGTTCCATCCAGTGTCCCAACAGTGGGGACATTCGAAAGCTGACCATGATGATGTTTGTGTTGACAACCCTAACAATAAGTTTACATCGATTGTGATGAAAATTTCATATCAGTTGCTAGGACATAACAACAATATAAAATGTTACATAAACAAATTAGTTCTATAGACGTCATCTATTGTTAAAAATAACTTCATTGTTGATTTTGCAATTTTATAACTCGCCTATTGTGTTTTGTTAATAGGTACTATTTTAAAGACTTGACTGCACTTTAACTTACTGAGTAAATAGGTACTACCTTACAAAATATTAAAAATTACGATTTACTAAGTAGGTACAGACCTACAAGGTCTAAGGTTGTTATCTTTAAACATTGATGTATTAGTTTTTAAGTGAACTTCACTCTGCTCTAAGATACAAGATCTTTAGGTAATGCTATTCTATAGACCGGTAACAGATTAAGTAGAGGTCAAATTAACACGTGAGTGTGCTCTAATGCGAAACAGACAGAATACTCACTCACTGCCTGTCAAGGAACGTAACTATCCTGCTGCCTGCACTACAGTTGGCTAGCATGGAAAATACTTAGGTTATCTTATTACTTAACATGTAATAATAATATGTAGACTCTCTTGAAATTGAATTGAAATTGAGTGTGTTTAAAACTTAAATACAGACGAAATTGTAAAAATGTATCGCACAGTAGAGTTGATAATCACTAGTAGAAAGTCTAAAACTAAAATACCTTTTTCTTTTTTCCTTTCTACCTATAAAAAAATTTAGTAAAATGTGTGTTAGAAAACAAAATCGCACACTGTATCGAGACAAATAAATGCCAAGTAAATTTTAAAAGTAAACAAAATTAACAAAATAACCGAAGCAAGAATGACAGCTGTTTTGAGGTTATGATGGCATTCATTTTTTTTTTCGCCCAATGGGCAGGCTAAGGATGGCATTCATTCACATGGCATTGCTTTTTTTTTCGCCCAATTGGCAGGCTCATGGCATTGCCATTTACATTGGGTCAGTGACTGTGATTTCAAATGAAGTCAGTGCAGTGCTGACCCAAGAGAATGTAAGCACTACGTTTATGACTTTGAGTGAGAACTGACTTTCTCTTTTCAAAGTGCACCGTGGATCACGGTGCCTTCATAGTATGAAGTCGTTCAACCTATTGAACTTTTTTTAAATGTAGTTGGATTGGCAGGGAATATTACATATTTTGGTAATTTCTAAGTTTGTTATAACTGTAGTATTTTTGTATGAATGAAGTACTTCATCGCATCGCATCATCGGTAAGATTGTGTTGTCATTTAGTTCACCATTCATTCAAATGTATCTAGGTCTTTTAGTTCGTTTAGCTGCAAACGAAAATGTATCTTGTTATCTTTGCCATAAGCCTGTTCCTGGTCGTTTAATTCAATTCTTCGTTAGCATCACACTCGACGAAGAAGACATGGATAGAAAAAACGGTGAAGGAAATGAAGTACTTCATCGGTAGCATTGCGTTGTAATTTTACTTCACAACTCATTCCAAATGGAACGAATAAAAGGTTTTTGATTCGAGATTTAAAAAAAAAAGTAGTTCCGATTGCTTTGACAGATGACGCTATCTGCCCTACTGCCCTACTGGAAAAGGTTATCAAAACAAGAAAAAAGTTGGTAACTTCGTTTTTGTTTCATCTCGTGTCAAGCGGAAGGTTGTGGGTTCACGTCCTACTTGAGGCTAAATAATTTAACTATAATACGACCAAAGATAATGTACTACGTATAATCTGGTTTTTAATTCAAGTCCAAAAAGGTAAACAAACAAATGTCATTGTCAAATGTCAATTTTGTGTATCTCAGAAAAGTAAAACCTTTGGATCGATAATACTTGTAGCTGTGTACTAATCAGAATCAGACCTACTACCTGTCTACCAACAAAGATCAACAGAAACATAACAGGGCCCTTCTATCTATCGACTTCCTTGGTGGCGACTCATTTCATCAACCTAACGAAACTTCTTTAACGCATAATCATCACCATGTTTACCGGAAAAAAGAAAAATGACAAGAACTGTCACTTGGCTCGGAACTAAAAACTTGATATTTTAGCTTTTCCCTATACCTACCTAGGAATACTTGGTTAGTATTTATAAAGGCAAGTATAGGGTGCTAAATTAAAATAAATGTTATTTGATTAATGTGTATAATGTCAATAGGACAAAGTACGTGATTACAGACAGTTTAGTTAACGAGATGTATTATAGGTATTCACATCTGACGCGGTAGTAACAGACTGTGTTTAAAATCAATGGTGCCAGCCTATTTATGGGCTAACTTACAAAAATATAAACAATAAGTGGTATGAATGTAGCTATAGATACAAGTTCACGCTACATCTACATCCCCCTAAAAAAATTTAAAAAAAAAAATTAAGTTTTTTTTTTTTTAAATTATACAAAATTAATATAAGTAGGTAATAATAATAAAAAAATAGTAATAAGTAAATGAAGTTAAGTTAATATCTATATCTAATAAACAAGTAATGCGTTAATTAAAAACAGTAAAATAAAAAAGTTAAGAAGTAAATTTTTGTATGTAAGGATACTGAAGCTTGTAAATATCTTATGTAAAACAAAATAAACTTTAAAATTAAGATTAACCTATGAAGTTAACATAATAAATTTTGATCCAATAATGATTAAAATAACTGACTTGGTTAATAGGGTTCATAATAAGTATGTATAGTGGTTAGAGTTCCGTTGTGAATGAGTCTATTTTTAGAACAGTCACTTTTAAACAATACGATACGACACTATTTATTAACGCGCACTTCACTGGATTGATTTATTCACTGCTAACTCTAAACTTTGTTATTGTTTATGACTGCCGTAGACTGGGTTCTTTGTTTGTTCCCGGTGATCGAGTAGCCGACGACGTAGCTAGGGTCAAATATCAAACCGCACGGTCTTCTTAACCATGCGACCGGATCTTGTAATGACTGGCGCTGTTGTTGTCGCGGCGTTGTCCGGCGGAGTAATTTGTTTAGGTTTCATAAGAGGCGTGATTAATCGAGTCTTTGTTCTCATAGTAGAATTTGTTGGACTCTTTTGTTCAGGTGTTTGAAGTGGTCGGCTAAATGTAGTTGTTGTTTCAACTGTTGCTGGGCTCTGAGCAACCATTGTTTCGTTATCCGGTGTCGCATTGCTGGCGTTATTAATAGCGTAAGCTGGTTTGAGCCTATCTAGCGAGATGGTGACGTTTCGAGAACCTACCTGTACTGTATAATATTTAGGGTTCCGTCCTATCACCTTAAAAGGTCCCTCGTATGGTGGAGTTAATGATTTCTTTACTTCTCTTCTTATAAAAACGTAGTCCGTTGTTGCGAGGTCCTTGTGTATAAAAATCTTCCTGTTGTCTGTTTGATTCCTGGAACTTGACTGTAAATTGGCCAATGTTTCCATTAAGTTGCTCGTATACTCTGAATCGTTGATTTTTGCTTCTGACGCGATGAAAAAATCTCCTGGTAGGCGGATAGGCATTCCGAATGTCATTTGCGCCGGGCTAAATCCTATGTCCTCTTTTATCGTAGATCTAAGACCTAGAAGTACTATAGGTAGCTCTTTTATCCATTGATTAGATTGATTGCAGCGTGACATAATAGCTGCTTTAAGAGTGCGATGCATGCGCTCTACTTGACCGTTTGCTTTCGGATTGTATGCCGTTGTATGAATTTTTTCAATACCTAGTCTTTTAGTAATTTGTGTAAAAAGTTGAGATTCGAATTGTCTGCCCTGGTCAGTAGTTATTTTCACGGGACAACCAAAACGAGAAATCCATTGTTCTACGAATTTGTTTGCAACTGTTTCTGCTGTAATATCTTTAATTGGTATGACTTCGGGCCATTTGGTGAACCGATCTATAATCGTGAGACAGTACATGAAGTCTTCTGATGGTATTAATGGTCCAATTATATCAATATGAACGTGTGTGAAACGGCTTGATTGTTCGAATTCTCCCAATGGTGATATTGTGTGTCGTTGAACTTTACATTTTTGACACTTGATGCATTTTCTTACGTATTTGGCAACGTCGTTATTCATGCCGGGCCAAAAATAGCGTTGTGTGATTAGGCGTCGTGTTGCGGATACGCCTGGATGACTTATCTCATGCGTGCTTGATAGAGCTTGCTCTCGAAAAGCTATAGGCAGATATAAACGAGCTTGCTTTGTCGACGTTTCGAACGTTAATTCGCGCTCCGAGTATGGCATGATAAAAGTTGTAAATTGTAAATTATTTTTAGATTTTAATTCTTGTAGTTCCGTGTCTTCGATTTGGCTTTTGTATAATAAGCTCATAGTCGAAAGTGTCGGGTAATTGGATTTCTTCTATTCTAGATAAAAAATCCGCAGCGGAGTTCATTTCTCCTTTTACGTATTGTATACTGGTACAAAACTGCGATATGAAATCTAGTTGGCGTAAGCGCCTTGGTGAGTCGGATTTAGACTCTTTTTTAGTTAAGGCGAAGGTGAGAGGTTTATGATCAGTCACTACCGTAACATTTCGCCCTTCTATAATTTAACGAAAATGTTTTATACCCATGAAGATAGCCAAAAGTTCTCTGTCGTAGGTGCTGTATTTAGTTTGAGGGGTAGTGAATTTTTTTGAATAAAAACCTAATGGTTGTAACTCGCCGTTTATTGATTGATGTAATGCGGCTCCTACACATTTGTCCGAAGCGTCTGTCATTAAGACTAGATTTGACGTTGCGTCTGGATGCGCTAATAATACCGCTTCGCTTATCATTTGTTTACATTTGTTGAATGCAATGATCGCTTCTTGAGACCATGGTATTTTTGTTTTATCTTGTTTTTTTGAGTTGTGTAGGTATTTTTCTAACACGGACTGTGCTTCGGCTGCTTTAGGAATGCTGTTCCTGTAAAAATTGATTAGTCCAAGAAAGCGTCGTAGTTCCTGGATGGTTTTGGGTTGCGAATAATCTGAGATGGCAATGACCTTTTCTGGATCGGGCTTAATGCCACTGCAGCTGACATGGTAACCTAGGAATATTAGTTCCTTTTTTCCAAATTCGCTTTTACCGCTGTTTATAGTGATGCCGAATTGATTCAGTCGCTGAAATACTGTCTCGAGCTCCTTTAGATGTGATTCTGCGTCTTCAGACGCCACTAATATATCATCTAAATAACAGAACGTATTTTTGGTGTCTTTCATGACATTATTAATGAAGCGTTGAAAGCTTTGCGCCGCATTTCGCATCCCGAAATTTAACTGAGTATATTCAATTAATCCGAATGGCGTCGTTACAGCAGTTTTAGGTATATCTTCAGGTGCAATAGGAATGTGGTGGTAAGCACGTCGTATGTCGATCTTTGACATTATTGTTTTACCCTTCAAAATATATGTAAAATCCATTAATCTCGGTATTGGATAACGGTCGGGCTCTGTGATCGCGTTTAAACGACGGTAATCACCACACGGACGTAATTCACCGTTTTTTTTATATACAACATGTAATGCGCTTGCCCACGGGCTAGTAGATGGCCTACAAATGCCTAAGTCTATCATGCGCTCGAATTCTTCTTTGGCCGCTTTATATTTTGCTGGATTTAATGGTCGTGCTTTTTCGTAAACAGGTGCTCCATTAGTAATTATGTGATGTTGCACATTATGTTTTGGTATTTCCTTGAATGACTCTGGCCTAGTTATATCGGGATAATGCAAAAGTAATTTGTGATACTGGTCATTAGTATTGATGACTTTTATGGTCGGAAAGTTATCTTCCTTAATTATTTGAGTATTTCTAGTAATACCGGTCACTTTATCTATTAATTTTCTCCCATGTAAATCCACTAATAATTGGTTTTTGGCAAGGAAATCAGCTCCGATAATTGACCGTTGAACATCAGCTAAGATAAATGTCCAGCGCATTGGGCGCCTAAGGCCTAGATCTAACGTTAGTGTTTTTAGGCCGTATGTGGAAATTGGCGTTCCATTAGCTGCGTATAATGTATAATCGACGCTTTTTCGATTGTTGTGGTTATTGCACGCGAGAACAGATACGTCGGCGCCGGTATCGATCAAAAAGCGGTGGCCGCATTTCGAATCCGTGACGCTAAGGCGATGTGTGCTGTCAACACCTAAGCTCGCCACTTTAGGTATCTGCTCTAGTTTAAATCATCATTTTTGCAGCATTGTTCGTGACCACATTTGGTAGCTTTATCATCATGTATAAAATGATAGTAACATTTAAAATTATTATCCCCAGGTTTAGCAGTCTGTTGTTGATATTTAATATAATTGCTTTTTCCGCGGGATTGCGATCTTTGACTTGAGCCTGTCCTATTGGCGGATCGCTCGTTTGATCTACTGCCCTCACGCCGTGAGTTTTCTAGTTTATTTAATTTATTTTTCATGGCACTTATCTCTAGTGTAAGCTTTTTTAACTGTTCCTCTACATTTGTTGTATTGGTTTTTTGCACTTGAAATACTTCAGAGGTTCTTGTGCTCTCCATGATTTTATCGGCAATATTAGCCGCCTGATCTAAATCTACCGCCTCACATGCGGTTATAACAGGCCTCATATTATCTGGGAGCCTATTTAGCCACAATATTTTGAGTGTGGAATCCGGCACTTTATTTTTTCCTAGACTTCGCATTTTACGTAAAAGTTGAGAGGGTTTTTGATCTCCTAACTCAATTTCCATTAATAATTTCTGCAATTGCTTGGTCTCAGATTCCTCATATGTTGAAATGAGTCGGGCTTTAAGGTGATTATATTTATTTTCCACTGGGGGGTTCTCTAAAATATCACTAACCTGCGCTAGTTCGTCCCTACCCAGCTTAGCTATAACTAATTGAAATCTGTGCAAGTCACCTGGCTTTTGTGGTGCGACTATGGCTTCAAATTGGTGGAACCACAGTCGCGACTCACTTGTCCAAAAGGCTGATATCCTCGAGCTGATGGTGATTGCTGTGACGAGGCTGTCGCTGGATGACTGCGTACACGCCGCATCCTCTGGTACACGCTCCATGGTGAGCTTGGTGTCATCAGGGTTGGTAGTCATGATAAAACCACTTGTTTATAACCACTGAGTTTATAAAAGTTTTAGAGTTAATTAGTTAATTGTTCACTAATCATATCACGTCGGGGTCACCAATTTAGCTTTTCCCTATACCTACCTAGGAATACTTGGTTAGTATTTATAAAGGCAAGTATAGGGTGCTAAATTAAAATAAATGTTATTTGATTAATGTGTATAATGTCAATAGGACAAAGTACGTGATTACAGACAGTTTAGTTAACGAGATGTATTATAGGTATTCACATCTGACGCGGTAGTAACAGACTGTGTTTAAAATCAATGGTGCCAGCCTATTTATGGGCTAACTTACAAAAATATAAACAATAAGTGGTATGAATGTAGCTATAGATACAAGTTCACGCTACAATATAAAAAGATATTTTATTTTATATTTTTTTTCTGAAAATATTTTCATCTGCATCTCAATAAATAGTTTACAAAGTCTAAATATATCTCTACCTATACCAACCCCATAGAACAAACTGGACAAAACGTGCACAGGACAAGAAAACACAACGAGAAACCTTCCGACAAGCACTTTCGATAAACGAATGAAAATGAACCAAATGTTTATTAGTACTGCAAAACCTTACCGTACCCTAGAATGTGACAAGTACCATAAAATATTTACCCAAGAAATTTTTTTTTTCTAAGTATTTGCATAACAAATGAATATCAGAACAAAACTATGCCTAAATCATCTATTTTAGTTTTTCAAGTCTCGGCTAGAATACAATTTTTTTACTCATTAATTTAGCGTAACATAGTTCCTTAACAAAAAGAAGGTATTTTTTTCTATGGTATCACCATTGTTTACCTTTTTGGACTCTAATTAAAAACCAGATTAAGTTCGTACTATGACTTTGACACCAGCAAGAGGTATATATATATATATATATATATTTAAAGGAGACAGACAGTGACAGCAGGAGCAACCAATGTTAATCCCGGCCACAGACGCCACAAATTAAAAGAAGAAGAATTCCCTACACATTCACCATAGCTCGCCAAACGTAGTGCTTACATTCTCTTGGGCTCGCCAGTTGAGCTACCGCCATCTAAATAGACAGCTTTTTGTTTTAATATCTTGAGACGAAAACCTATAATTGGCTTTTGCTTTGCTGCTTTTAATTATAATGAACTCTTCTATATTAATAAAAATAGGATCCGCCCCATTCTATTTTTGATTCCCCAATATTGTAGAAGGAATACGTTGGCACGGTTGCTCCATTTTATGCCCAAACATGTCATTATGTCATTTCTCAATGTCTTTGTCAACTGCAATCACAAATTTTAAATAATCGTAATAATATATCCGTTCACATTTTCCGTGAATTTTACTATTTTTTTTTATTTTTGAACAACTTTTGGATATTGTTATAAAACTTTATTCAAGAAGTAGGTACTATCATAAAAGAAGAGAAAATATTGGCTAAGTTAGTGTTGATTTCAATGATTCTATGTACGTTTTTAGATTCATTTATAACTACTACAGGTTTTTGAGAAATAATACTTTTTTATTTTTGTACTACTTATAGTTTTCATTGTACTGTACCTAAATCCAACCCTGATCATCATAAATCCAATTAAACGAAGGATGGCTATCTAGCAAAGATTATAATTTTTATTTATGTTCAACTGTTCAAGACTCATGTGCTTATATTCTCTTGGGTTACGTTCTTGTTCCTTGATCCAAACCCCTGCTGCCTGAGTGATTATACTAAGGTTCTATGTTTTTAGGTTATAAAAATATTAAATATTTTTAAGGTGTTGTTCCTTCTGTTTGATCAAACGACTAAAATTATGTTTGTTTTGCAGTGTTTCCATTCCAGTGATTTGTTGAAATTGTTTCTCTATTGTCTATTAGTTCTGTTCTGTTTTTGCCTTTGTTTACCATTGGCCATGTCTGAGACAGTACCTAAACCAGCTGGTAAGAGCTGGAGAGAAATAAACCAAGAAAGGAAAGCGCTGAAGCGTCAGCGGAATGAGGAAAAGATTGTCAAAAGAGAGAAACGAGAAGCGCTTGAACGGGAGGATGAAGAAAAAATTAAAGAGGAAGTTGACAGAGAGAAAAAGTGCGCGGGAATATCAACAATCAGTATAGCTGTCCCAGGGTCAATTCTAGAGAATGCTCAATCCGCAGAACTTCGCACCTATTTGGCTGGTCAAATAGCAAGAGCGGCTTGCGTATTTTGTGTGGACGAAGTGATTGTGTATGATGATATTGGTGATAAAATAGACACCAAAAAAGCTAAACTAGATGAAGCTGATGGTGTCAGAGTAGCGCGCAAAAGCTGTGTACAGTTGGCACGAATTTTACAATATCTGGAATGCCCACAATATTTGAGGAAGCATTTCTTTCCAATTCATAAAGATCTTGAGTTTGCTGGTCTTCTAAATCCTTTGGATGCACCACACCACTTGAGACAGTCAAATGATTTTAAGTTTCGGTTAGTGTGCAATCTTGTTTACTCATTACGATTTGTCTCTCATCCATCATTTGTTTCTAACAATATTTTTTGCATTGCAGTGAAGGAATAACAATGAACAAGAAAGTGAAGCCAGGAAAAGGTTCTCAAGTGAATGTGGGCTTACTTCAAGACATCTCCACAGATAAATTGTTGAACCCAGGAATAAGAGTCACTGTCAGAATGTTGCCAACTTCAGAAGGGGGTAAAAAGATGAAGGGAAAGATTGTCAGTCTCACAACACCCAGAGCTGAGACAGGAGTGTATTGGGGGTACACTGTGAGAGTGGCTAATAACTTGAGTCAGGTGTTTACACAAAGCCCTTACAAAGATGGGTAGGTTTCACTAAAAGAAATCACATTTTTTGTAAGTCCAGTTGAGGTTGTGTTTAGACTTGTGGTTATACTTTCCTTTTTATTTTCAGTTATGATGTAACAATAGGCACTTCAGATAGAGGAATGTCTATTGATGAGTTGCCAAATAAAGGGTTGAAATATAACCATGCGCTCATTGTATTTGGAGGTTTGCACGGAATTGAGACTGCCCTGGAAAGTGATGAGATGCTTCAAGTAGATGATGCATGCCTGCTCTTTAACCACTATCTGAATGTCCTACCCAATCAAGGATCAAGAACTATCAGAACTGAAGAAGCTATTTTAGTAGCTCTGACAGGACTTAGAAGTAAACTGAAAGCTAGTAATGAGCCCATGGTTTTCAAAGAAACGGGAATTGCTAGCAGTTCCATATTTCCTACATCAAAAGTTGTGTCTGATGTACCAATAGAACCAATGTTAGATTTAAGCAGGTTTGAATAAAAATATAGTTTACTAAAAATATTTTGTTTTTTTAAAAACCATTACAAAACTATTTGGAAGCCCATTTCTTAGCACAATTTTTATCACAATGTGCACTATTTTATAGTTTGTTAATGCTACTGATGGCATCTTGTACTGTGTTACGAAGCAGTTTGATGGTGGCTGCTTGGTCTACAGATCCTATGACTGCTGTTCCAGACACAATCATATTGGCCCCAGCCTGGAAGTAAAGTAATACAAAGTCAAAAGATTTTTATTCATTAAAATAACAAGGACGACTGTGAGTTATCTTACAAACTAGGTGAATTTATGTTCCTCAACACAAACAGCCCGGAAGTAAAGTCGTAAAAAAGAAAGAAACAATAATTTTAAAGTAAGCATTTTTCAACATTAATTTAATTATTTGACTTGACTTTGTTGACTACTTACATTTGCACAACATTCAATAGTTGCAGGTCCAACACCGCCATCTACCTCTATATTCAATTCCGGATATTGTTCCCGCAGATACTTGACCTTCACCATCTGGTTTTCCATAAACTTTTGCCCACCAAACCCTGGCTCTACTGTCATTATTAGAACCATGTCAGATATGCCAATGTACTTTTCCACATCTGCAACAGGAGTTCCAGGTTTAATTGCCACTCCTACCTGCAAAGTTAAAAATGTAACTCAGAGAAGTTTCATTTGTAATTTATTTAATTTCCTTTGACAAATTACATGTTCTTATACATTTAAAAGTACTTTTACACCTTTTAATGTTTTACAGCAAGTGACAAGACAATCAAGTCTGCCTGCCTGATGTTAAGTACCAAGCCTGACCATAACAGATGCAGTCTGTCTGTTATTATTAATAACGCCCAGCAGTATGACAGTATAGACTAGCTAAAAAAAACAATAATAAATGTTATCATGGTTATTATCCTAACAACCATAATAACACATCTGTGATTTCATAGGGAGTGATCAGAGTTACAACCTGTGCGACTTATTTATGGACTTTGGCTGGAATGCTTATTATTTTTCTATACAGCTAGGTACTTATTTACCATTTGTATTCTAAAATTTAGTTTTTTGTTAAATAAATATCAATTTGAATATTTTTATTTTCTAAAAAATTAAAAGAATAATAAATTAATTACTTAATAAAGAATTAAAACCAATTTAATAAAAATATATTATGCATTCCAGCAGTCTGCAGTTAAGTCGCAAGGGTTGTAGGTAAATGGTATTTAGTGTTTACCTTCATGCCATTTTCTTTAATTTTTCTGCAGACATCTTCAACATTGGTCACTGGTTCAATATGGAATGTATATTGATCAACACCAGCCTCTGCCATTGGAACTATCCACTGGAAAATAAGTGAAAATAAAAAATGAAGTATTATCAGTATGTATGTAGTTATAAAAACAATGTACGTAACTTTAAGTAAGTAAGTAGGTACCAATTTAAAAAAATAAACAGACCTGTTCCGGCTTAGACACCATCATGTGTGTTTCAAAAAATGCACTTTTTATCTTTGACCTTAAACATTTCACCACTGGGTGTCCAAAAGTCAAGTTTGGAACAAAATGCCCATCCATTACATCTAGATGTAAGTAATCAGCACCATTATCAAGTAGTTTTTGAGATTCCTCATGTAGTTTGGACAAATCTGCGTTTAGAATCGAAGGTCCAATGAGTGCACGTAAATTACGACTCATGGTGTGGTGATCTCGAGTTTTATAAGTAGGTAAGCACCTACTTTTAATATTATTTCTTGCTGCAAAGCAAAGCCAGCCGAGCGAGAACAGATTTTGCAAGAAACCAAAAGGTTATCTAACAGTCAATTTGGCCGGCACGGCATATTATTATTTTACAAACAAAACAATGGATGGATGGACCTGCGTGACCGGTGATGCCAACTTTGTTTCGGCAAATACGCCCGCCGAGCGAAATCAACCAACCAAAGATAAAGTGAAGTGTCAGCAAGCAAGCAATGAAGAAGTAATAAATTTAATAATATGTACCTACTTATTATTATTATTTTGTTTACAAGCAATACTAAGGTACCACCTAGGTGTTTTGGTACCCGTAGTTATTTACATTTAAATGTAAATAATATAAAAAGTTCTTCTAAAGCACATTGGATATCTTCTGTGATGTTGTACTGGATGAAGCAACCAAATAGATCCATGTAAACATTAAGTGAATCATTCAATGTCATCAGTATCCTATAATTCTGCTACATTCAACTATAGTGATTTCATGTGGTTGAACCTCTCTTTAATGAACGTCAAGTCTGATTGATTACTAAATAGAATAAACAAACCGAAACAAATAAAAAAAGGGCTGGTTCTAGCCTTTGAGGTACTATGTTGGCATCATTGATTAACGTAAAGCAATGACGCAATAAGTCACTCCTGTCGTGTGTGTCAGTGTATTATCTGTCATGGTCGTCGTGTTCTTCTTTCAGTGCCATCTCGTAGGATAATATTTCAACGGTTGTTTATTTAACAAATAGATGGCGACTTGAAGTAATTCGATTTTTATTTTATTTATGTCTAAAAAAATCAAGCGATTTGTTTCTCAAATTGTATGGATCTAAGTTGTCTGAAATAAAGAATTTATTATTATTATTATTATTATTATTATTATAACGTACTACGTATAATTCCTTGATTTTTTCTTCTTCTTTCAGTGCCATCTCGTAGGATAATATTTCAACGGTTGTTTATTTAACAAATAGATGGCGTTTTTAAGTAATTCGATTTTTATTTAATTTTAATGTCTAAAAAAATCCATGGTAGAAGTTTTCTTCAACCATGAAAAAATCAAGGAATTATACGTAGTACCTAAATTAGAAATTAGAAATGATGAAATTATGAAATAAAATTAGTTATAAAATTAGGTTAGCATCCCAATAGGCTGTGGTAGGTTGTATAACTTCGTGGTAAACCAACTAGATAGATTTTATAATAGGTATGACAAGAGTCCCGATCTAAGAAGAAATCATTAGAGTAAAATCAAACATTGATAGGTATGATAAAAAAAAACTGTTTGGTCTTACTTGGATCAATCTTCCTAGGAGTTACAGAATGCACAATCAAAAACTATTGCAGTCCTCATATTTGCAAAAACACCAAACAACACATCATGTGTAAGTTTCAGGTAAGATAACACCTTACAGAGGAACTTATGTTTATTAATTCAAGAGTTTGTAGTTATAGTACATAAAGCAGCCTGAGTTTACTTTAAACAAAATTCGCACTTCGCGAATTTTGTTTAGATTAAAATAATAATTAAGTAGGTACCTAAGTGGAATTTCGTTTGTCTACACAAGGGTGCAAGTGTTCATAATTGGCTTTATGTAAGTATATAGGTAGAGGCACAGATAACCTAATATCTACCTGGTGTAGGTACTACATGTATCTGACTCAAAGGTCAATCACTATTCAATTTCACTAGTGATTTTGCCAAGCGTATTTCCCGATAATAAGTACCTGGATAAGTGCCGGTCTGTCTCAGCAGGGAGCCTTTAACTTCCGGCCTATTTAATCTGAGGTCACAAAGGTCTACTTTGAGCTTAGGCTGGGCGTGACAGGATGTCTAGCGGGCGGCGAATATCTACGTGTGAAAACTCTGAAGTAAAATATATTTCATGATCTTTTTGTGTAAACTCAATTTAGTCCTACGTGTGTTACGCGCTGGTACGCGCACAGTACGTAATGATGTTTTGTTTCTCCATTGGTACACGCGAGCAGTGAAGGCTACGCGAAGTATCAACATAACTGTAAAAGCTTGCAACTTCCTAATCCTAACAAAATTATTTTAAATTAAGATGAATGCTTTGAGTCGACACCTAAACTAGCTAAATAGGATAAGATAGAGTAGAGGTATAAACGTTCCTTAGGTCATCTCACTGATCGGTTACAGTTACAAGGTCCAGCGAAACATTGTGTAGATTTCGACAAAACTATCAAAACTGATGAAGATAGGAAAGCAATATTAGATAAATTAAATAACAGGCGGAATAAAGTAGCGGCCGGTGAGATCCGATCTCTACCAGCGTCTGCAGACATGATGAAATTGGTAAGAAACATTGAGCTAACAGAGGTATGTAGTCACATGATACTAGTATTTATGTCTACGTCTTACCCGCAACGGGCCTACGGGCGCGCCTACGATGCGTCTACGACGTGTCTACAACGACTCTACGACGTGTCTACGACGCCTCTACGACGTATCAACGGTCTATGAATTGCGTGAAATGGCCGGGATGGGTCAACGGCGTGCATCACTACTACAATGTGTCTACATTGGATCTCCTAATTTGTCTACACTGTATCTACGGCGTGCCTACGACATAGAATAGTCTGTAATAGGTCAACGCCGCCGTGCCTACGATAGCCCTACGAAGGCGGCCCACCTACATTTAAACTTTATAAATCTGAACTTATTTACTAACAAAATCAATTATTACTGGTTATAGCAATGGAACGCAGAATTAGAGTTGTTCGCGCAGAGATGGGCAAACCAGTGCGTTCAATACAGCTCCCCAGACTTGAGAGACACTTGTAGAGATCTTGGTGAGTATTTTGGAATAATTTTAGTTTAATATTGGCTGATAAATATTTTTTTACGAAGCGCAATCTAGCTTCAAACTAAGCAAAGCTTGTACTAGATAACGGATAGAATCCCACCTTAAAGTACAGTAAAGTAAAGTAAAGTAAAAAATCTCTTTATTCAATTATAACACATGGATCATTTTGAAATAATTTTATTTAGTCGCAATTCGTAGCGTCATCACCTTGAAGTGTTGCTTCACAGCATGAAAATTTATAGGCAGTGTATACGGCATACAATGTGGGACGAAAGCATATCTTTTTATCTGGGCTGAACTTCCGCGGGACGAATATGACATAAATCAGAACAACACGTCGAAACATTTTCACAATCAGCGTAACTGAGTTGCAACTAGTGTATTTAGTGAATCCAGTAGCATGACTAGACAGAGTACTGTACTGTACCTACCACTTTACAAATCGAATACTTACCTAAAATAAACCATCCATACTACAATAATGTGAGACTACCTACTTATTTAAAACATAATAGAATTATTAGGTTTCAGTGCAAAAATATTAAAATTATTTCTAACAATGTTTACTTTTTTTTCTAAAGTTTGATCGTAAATTATGCCAAGACTTCTTAAAGAAATCAGTGACCGCTTGACTGAGTGTACTAAGTGGATTTGTTTACTTGATTGATTAATATTGACCTTAGGATATTTCCTCCTGGGGTAGTTACTGCTAATGGATTATTGGTTGATTAATAGGGAAAATACCCATTGATTTACTTTGTAACTGGGCAAGCTAATTAACTGATTCAAACCAATTCACAGTTATTTTATTTAATGAATCCACTGATTATGTTGTTGTTTCATTTTGAATATCATAACAGAGCAATTAGCGCCGCGGACTCATTTATTTTCTAAACACTCTACATGGTATCGATTTTGTAAAATAATAGACCAATTCACAAAGTACCTACTTATTAGCGGTCTAATACTGCCGGTAATAAATTGTCTTTGCGTGGATGTTTAGTTTCTTTGAAGATTCTGCTGGAACTTTTTGCCCTAGTAGAGCGGTAGTAATATCTTTACAAAATGTGTAGGTACCTTTGATTTTCTTTATCTTAAAGTATCTACCTGCGTAGTTGTAATGAATTTTAGGAAAATAAATCCGCAGATGATGTCTACGTGGGCCAGAATATCGCCACTATTTATGGGGAATCCCCAGGACTAACTGCCACAGCACTTGTCGACGTCTGGTACATGGAACTATTAAGCATCAACGTGTCCATTCTGTCCAGATTTCGAGAGTGAGCATATTTTCCTGATTTTTCATTGAATTTTCATTGAAATGGAATGTTAGCCCTGATTTATCCAAAAAAAGGAAAAATTTATGAGTTAAATAAATAAAAACACAAATTAAATACCTATTTAGTAAATACCTACTTACCGCCTAATTGCCTTATTCATAGACTAAGTATAAATCACGGTTGGCTAATGTATCTTTCAAATTTATCAGCATGGTCCGAAACTATATTTTATAACTTTGCTTTGTGGTATTATATGAGTTATTTTGCAGGTCGAGAATAAGTGGTTTCAACCATTATGAATACTTCTCTCAACTTGTATGGGCTGAGTCTAGAGAAGTGGGCTGTGGCAGTATAAAATTTAAAGTAAGTGACAGATTTCTTTTCACACAGTGACAACAATACATTTGTTAGTTCCGGATAAACATGTTACTTTCTTTTTCTGTCATCACTCTTGTTTTAAAGGTTGTCAGACAGTGACAGAGGCAGTTTTCAGGTTGAGCACTTGCTGAGTCATTTATTTTTATTAGTCTGAGATATACGCAAAAGGGTCCCCTTGTTGAAGGGTTGATTTTACGTTTATTTTCATGGAAGCTGCTCTTTATTTATGTATTAAGGTTTTTTTTATAAAAAATGTGTACTTAATAATCAAAACTTTTATTATCAGGACCGAGACAATGGCAACCGTACTGTGTACCGATTGGTTTGCAACTTTGCACCCGGCGGGAACCGTCTAGGCAAAACTGTGTATACACACGGGGTTCCATGCTCGAGTTGCCCGAAGGACAGCATTTGTGATCCTGTATTTAAAGCTCTTTGTGGTATATGCTCTAATTATAGCAATAATTACGACAAAAGTTTCGTAGATTTCCCATTTTTTGTAAGGTGTTATGTTAGACCTGTATGTCACTCCATTGTTCAGTTGAACGCATCACTGTGACTTCCTTTAGCGTGGGTATTAGAAACTATAAATATAATCAGTGTAAATTATGATGTCGCTGCATTTTGTAATGCAAATACCATTGATGATAGAATTTTATATAAAATCGAATCGAAAGCATAGCCTACAAGCCACAGACCAGATATCTAGCTACCTCTGTTCCATGCTACGAGCACACGTTCCTGTATCATAACCTTAAGCTCCTTTACCTCGTTACTTTGGGTCGCAATTGGATAATTAATTGAAAATTATTTTAAAAAAGATAATTAGTAATTTTGGATTACAGGTAAAACAACACAAAGAATCCACAAGGAAGTCACTGAAAATGAAAGCTTTAGATTAGAATCCGAAACATCAAAAGGAATATACACAGATACAATTCTGAACACAACCAATGCTGTATATATCACAGATTTTACTGACACAGGCGATGAAGTTTTAACACCATATGATTTCTTCTCACATTCTCATGATTTCACTAGACAATTGGTTACTGCAACTATAGCAAAACATGATTGCAAAGATGTTTTATCTGTTGATAGCTTCATCGATCTACTCAGACAAAGACTACGTAGTGATTCTGCTTTTAAAGAAATGTTGTTTTCTACAAAAGTACCAGCTACTGGATTCATAGATAGCTCGTTCTCTGACCCAAGTGTCGCTGCGTTCGTAAGAAAGCTTTACAGCAAAAAAGAGCCGCTGACGACGACAAAAATTACTGATAATGATTTATTGAATTCAACTTTGCTCGTTGATCTTGTAGAAGCCGTTATTTTTAGAAGTAATAATGGTATGTGTTGCTTTTTATTTAATTATGTAACTGCAGCATATTCACACCGGATAGCTATAACAACTGTTTAGAGTACCGTATATCTTTATATTCTTGTTCCAGATAAAACGCAATTCACTGAAGCAGCAGAGCCTGCTACACAGTATGTATCGGGCGTGAGCCCCATAAGAATCAAAGCGGAACTCGCACGAATTCAACAAAACAGTGATTTTACTGGACACTACTTCTTCCCTGAAGACGATGATGAAGAAGCCAGTGGTGAAACAACTGAAATTTACTACGATACACAGAATATACCAATAAAAGATGTAATTATGGAAATTGAAGACATTAAAAAAAGCACAGTGACAGCCGACTTTTTGGACGAAATATTCGAAGCTGATATAATCACTGATAGTTCAACTTTAGACAGTCAACTCTCTCCCGATGATATGAATATTTATAAAAGTGGACACAACGTAATGAAAAAGTTTCTAGAAGATATCACTGACAAAACTTCTACGCAGCCTATGTGACATAAAATTAAAACATTTAAAATTATATGTTTTTTTTAATAAATATAGAAAATAAATGTTATTTTATTTGAACATTCTTATTCAAACATTGTGTATAACATATAATTAATAAATCTTTAAGAATTTTATAAATATTTTTAAAACCAATGTACCCAAATGCACATTGCTCACATTGGGTACCATACTTTGCTTAGTCAACCCTCGAACGTTCTCCTATAAATTATGTGAAACAATAACCACGTAACGCAATATTTCAATGTAATCATCCCATAAACCATACTCCGCAGAGATTTAGTGCCATCAGATGAACATTGATATGAAACTAAGCTATTTCTAGATCTTGAATGAATATTTGTAGAGTCATCATTTTTGTATGGTACGCGTTTAGATATAGAATGTTTATGACCTATGATGACATTGCAATTTTTGCTATGTAACTGGTTAAAACTGTCGATTTCTCCCCTTTTTACTCGTGTTGCTTCTTCGTAACAAATACAGTTAAAGTTATTTTCTTCCGAATTAGTCTTAGTGTCTGCACTCTCTACACTTGTATAAATCTCGAAGATTTTAGTAGTAGTAGAAAGAGGCTGAGCCGTATGAGCTTTTTGATATACGATGCCAGAAATTGTAACACTATTTTCATCTAAATTTCGCCGGCGTATATTGAGCGAGCGACGTTCACAGTAGTCCTCGTCTTCTAGTATAGTAGTTCCATCGGAACCTTCGGATGGGGTCACCATTTTGTTTCGATCCATGTAATCTCGCGTGCATGTAGAAGTGCGAGTGCAGCCGTCCACATATCCTGGCGGCGTCCTGGAGCCAACATCGAACCCCTTGCCACCACCGCCTGCTCCACCTCCTCCAGCATTATTTATAGCAGCTGTCCAAGTACAGGTCAGTTTGCGAGTGCAATGTTTTTGTCGAATGAAAGGTGTGTTTGCGGTTATGGTTGTGGTAGTAGACTCAGAAGTACTTTCACCTTCTCTTAAGGGATGGTTATTTGCCTTACGTCTTGCATCACTTTCTATAGGCTCTGCAGTACTAAGTTTCCTTAAATGCATCAGTTCATCGAACGAAAGATATTTTTCTGTGACTCTGCCGCGGTGACTATAATGCACACTTGATTTATCTTTTGGTTTAATGGTAATCGTTTCTGTAATTTTTGGTAAGCTGGTTGTGGGTGCTGTTTTACGTGTTTTTCTGTATCTCTTGTTGCCCAAAGTCGTATATTTTAAAGATTTCAACTCAGATGGTCTCTTTTGATTATATTCGTCCATTTGCCAGAACGGTTTGAATGTTTGATCTTCGTGGTCTCGTTTCTTCCTTTCGCTGTAATCAAAGGAACCATAAGATACTGCCAGTACATTTGTGATTTGTTGCGGCTCATCAACGATAGTTTTTACCTGTCTGTGTAGATCAGATTCTCTTCTTCGATATTCAGCTTTACCTAATTTATCAGGGTTTAGATTTTCATAATGCCAAGGCTGTTTTGGAGCCGGACCATCCTCCCCACTTTTGACTTCTAGGTTATGAAATAAGTCGTAGTTATCAAATTTGTTGAATTTGTCATCACCGCCAAGTTTTCGATACGGGCAGTATGTAGTAACCGGAGGACATTTGCTGGTAGGTGGATATTTCTGGTTACAATTACATTGTACAGGTGGAGGCGACTGCGGCTCGTTACAAGGTGGGCATTTATCAAGTCGAGCAAACGCGGTTTGTTGGCACGGGTTTGCTTGCGGGCAATTATTAGATTGTCCACGCGTGCATTCATTAGTATTACTTTTACATGGGGGATCGGGAGAAAAACAATTGTGAAATTCACTCGTTACCATCTTACGAGTGCATTGACTTTCGACATAATGTTTTCTAGCGTCCTGCACAGAGTTTGAATAAAAAGGGGCTGAAGTTATAAAATCTGATCTTCTAAAGTCGCTCTCCGTGTTTACGTGACCCATATCCTGATTATACATTGGGTCTTTGCTAGATTGATATCCATGGTACATCCGAGAGTGGCCTTTTTCTTGGGTGAATTGGCGTGGTACGTACTGCGAATCATTATAATTCTCTATATTTTTCATAGAATTTTGAAGATGAACTGAGTCACGTTTAACAGCTCCTAAAATAAAATATAATTAAAATAAAACATCGGGCCTTTGATAAAAATCGGTATCTTCATTTGATTCTGAAACTCTTACCGTAAGAGTAATTTGAGTAGACGCCTCTGGTTTTTTGATTTCTTGGATCTTGGTATTCACTGCTGTTCCGATTTAGTATTTGCTTTAGGTTATTAGGGTCTAGCTCTTGCTTTAATGAACTGTTCGACAAATTGAGTATCCTAAGCAAACTGCTCGCCGTAGAAATATTGTCAATAGACTTAATTGCTGAAATGTACACAATCAAGTTATGTAGGTAGGGTGATTACTATTTCGCAATAATAATTAAAAACTACAACTTCTGTATTATATACCTGTTTCAGAGGTTTGAAGGCACAATCCCGGAAACAAATCGTCAGGGACCATTGGATTTGGACATTGAGTTCCTGGATATCCGATTGTGTATATTGGTTTTCTGTGAATATTTCCTTTAGGAGCAAAATTACATACCATCCTCTCTACGATTGTGTTCAGATCATTAACCTAAAATTGTATTATTCACATTATTATCTTATATACGCACACATTCCCGAGAAATGTTGTCTTTGATTCTACAGACTTTTAATAAGCAGTAAAGCTTTTATTTAGGTCTCGAAGTCATTTGCAAAAATACAATAATTTCTTCATAAGTATAGGTCGTACTTTAGCTAAATATGAAAGAAGGGAATACGATAGTGTAAAATACTTACAAAAAATTTTGCTCGCCCACACCCAACAAAAGTAGTGTCTGCCCATATTAATTGAGTGAAGTAATTTGTCTTTGAATCTTTTGATCTGTAAATAAAGAGCGTGATATTAGCCCAAAGTCTAAACAACTGGACCTAGAAACTTGAATTTTGGTAAGTTTTTGTACAGTGTGTAGTGTAGGTGCAATAAGAAATTCCCGAAATTTAAGAAAAATTCTCGCTGCCGATTGCGGGAATACCTCATAAATACTCACTGATTAAAGTACGCAACACTGCCGGTGAAGTGTAGATTCATCATAAACCAAATATCCACAAAGCTTTTCACACTGAGGCCAGGTGACGGCCCCAACACAGTAGCTATGGTCTGCCCCACTCTCATACTGACTGGAAATAAATTAATCAGTTATGCATACAGAATAAATCAATTATTCGACATCAGGGTTTTATGGGATATAATTGAATACGAAGCAAAATAAACTGTAAAGATAAATAAAGTAGTAAAGTGCGAGATGTGCCTCGCAAATAAGGTAATTATGTATTCTGTAAGTTATGATACGTAAGTTAAGTATGATAAAAGTTAAGTTATTTTGACCGCCTTGGTGGCACGACAGGCGAGGCGAGAGATCGCGGTTCGATCTCTGATGCGTGACAAATGTCACTTATGTGTAGGTATGCTTTGAAAATTCACTAATTGTATTTAGCTAGTTAATCACAATTAAAACTATTAAAATTATGTTGTGCAAGCCGTTCTTAGATAGTGCTCTCTAAACACATGATATAAATAAATTAAAAATTACCTACTTTAAAACCCTAAAACTCATAATAAAAACAAATTTGATGCCTATATTATCTAACACGTTGAAATTCTAAAACACATTATTAACACGCGACGCGACCCGAGAATCGCGACGAGTGTTGAGTGTTAATAATGTGTATGTAGCAAATTTATCATGAACTTTTTCATAACTTTAGAAAAGTCCTTAAAACCATGTGATATTCCCCGTTCGCTTGAAATCTGATTTTTGCTAACGACGGTCATATATCAGCACGAACCGTCATTATCAAGAAGATACTCATATTTAAATAAATACATATAGATATAGGGATGAATATAGACCTTTTAGTGGCGTGGGCCGAAAACTTGGGACGAATATGGCATAAATCTAGAGTTTACGTTGTTTACCATATCCATATTTTATATCTATGTCTATGTGTTTTTATATTTTATGTCGTGTATCCATATTTTATATTTGTTTTGTCATATTTTTTTTAACCTACGTTTTCACTTGCATACAGTTCTTTCTGCAGTTAAAACCCTAAAACACGACACGTGTCATCATCAACCATCAAACCATCATCTAACCCTGCTTTATACAGTTTTTTCTTTTTTTTTTTCATTAAGAAAGATAAAAAACAGACGAAAAATACCTAGTACAACTCCGCTTAACCTTTTAACCAAAAGCAAATCATAAAAGTTCCTACACAATCGTTGTCATCCTTCAATTTCAAAAATTTCCTTCTTAGTGCACTGTTTTTCTCTATTCTCAATATTAGTGCATAATAATTCAAGAAATCGTTTCCGCACACAAAAAAAATGCAATACATTTTTTTTTACTTTTTGTGTAAAAATTCTCGAGTTATGGATAAAATTTATCTGGGCAATCATTACTTATCCTTGATGGAAGCCAAAGACTCATATGTATATGTATTTGTAAAAAAGTGATTGTTTACCTAAATCTCGGCATTCATCTTCTCTGTTGGGCTTCACAGAGCTGTCGCATTGATCTGCCCAGCGTTGCGCAAAACTGGCCAGTTTTACCGACCATTTCTGGAATAAACACTTTGTGAGATCGAAAATAGTTTCCGTTATCGCCAGTACAAACAAATGTATTTTAAAGCTAACGAAGTGAACATAATTTTTTGTCTCCTGAATAAATAATATTCTTTAAAAATATTTAATTCTGGATAACTTGCAAGTTGCTGACATACAAGCTTTAAAACTCTATGCTTAGTTGGTCTGAGTCACGTGCGTAAGGTGCGGGTTCAATTATGCGTGATCTGCAAAAATATTGTTCCGCGAGTCTGGGAATTGAGGTACTACATACCATAGTACACCTAGTTTCTAAAAACCAGATGTTTATTCTGTCTATTGCTCAGCAATGAGAGAGACGTGATATAAATTATGCTTTTTATACCATTTTCTTCATATTAGCAGCTGGTGGAAATTTGTTTAGCAGCCCCATAGCCACCAAATGTCTTCTCTCGTTGATTCTGTTTACTATTTCTTTTATATCCCTGTTAGTCAACAGTGATGTTTTGTCGTAGTTTATGCATTTAGAACCTGGGCCTGCCACCTTAAAATAAAATTTTAGTGCCCTTTTAATCATATCCAGACACTATTTTATTGTAATTCGCCGAAACCGTAATAATAATACATACAAGAAAGTGTATTGTTAGAGCAAGGAGCCAAAGTAAGTATTATTATTTTACAAGGCTTACGTTTTCTCTACCGAAGTACTAATTACTGTACTACGTGTAGGTATACTTTTATTATTAGGTAATATCTAGGTACCTACTTAATATGAAAAATTACAGGCCTGAGCACCTACTAAAAAATTGATGCTAGCTATACTTACGACATACCTGTCCTAAAGCGATATGTTTTTGCTACGTTTCCCAAGCGGAAACATCGGGTAAGCGACGGGATAAAAGTTGTTTGCTAAGTGTGACCCCCACAAACCACCCAACTAAACGTTCAACAAAGCCGGAGTTATTTGGAGAGCGGATAGCTATTCCGATTATTTTCGTCGGCATATTGAGCATTATGGTATTATTATGATCTTTATCTAGATTGACGACCGATGTCGCGCAGCGGGCGCAGGTCCGCCTGCGACGCGGAGGTTGCGGGTTCGATTCCCGCCTCGGGTCAAATGTTTGTACGATCTACAAACATTTGTTCCGGGTGTTCTGGGTATTTTCTATATATTTATATAATAAGAAATATCTATCTATATATTGTATTGTATGCAGCGAGCGTTGATGGGTGTCTTAGGGTATGAATGGCTTTGCATCTTGTCAATGTCTTGCGTGGAGCTGTCAAACGGTGGCGTCTGTGGTCTGTGGTAGCGTCTATGATGGTGGGGAAGGAACGTAGTGGATATATACTCTCGGGGGTAAAATAAAAGTGCGCATGAGTTCTTGCTTAGCTCTATGTTAATCATAAAATGCATGTATTATAATTAAAAAGTGTAATTAGATGCTAAACGGGAGTGTTTCAATTTATTCGGAAAACGATCTCACATCTCAGAAAATGGGATAAAAACTCAAACGTTCACAAAAGTGATAAAATCGAAAAGTGACGCCCTAACAGTCAACGGAGTTTTTGTGAAAAGATACGTGCTGTAAGTTATAAAATAACAAGAAATGGAAAAATGAGTATAATGAGAGCATGAGATCGTGCCGTTTTAGCCTATGAATAATAATTTTTCATCTACGGATACCACCGAAATGGAGACTAAGTACGTACCTACATACTTACATGTTGATGCCGACCGTATTGGTAAGTTATTTGAATACATTTATAAAAGAGTAGGTACACTGACCATACTGTACTGGAAGTCATCTACTACCAAAGATTACAAACATATTATGGTAGTAAAATATTTTTTTCTCTTGTGTTACACTACAATAATTTAGCTGCGGTGAAGTTTCAGCAGAATTGATTCCCATTGGTAATTAAGAGAATAACTTTTTAATGAAAGCGGAAACTAGACACAGTTGGATGTCACATGTCGTTAAAAGAAGAATTAACTTCCTATTTCTTCTTTATTTAATATTATTACACTGTATGGTAACTAGAATACCACCTAGTTGTTCTAATCTGAAAATGAAGTTTGAGAAAATGAGAAACACCGCACTGAAAGACTATGCTAGTTGACTATAATAATTAAATGCTCCAATAATATGATTTCCATAAAAATGACTAGATGAATGAATGAGAGATATGAGTAAGATAGAGCACAACAATACTTGTAATAATAAATAATTAAGATTTGTAGTATTTAAGCAGTTCTAAATACAAAGTTGGATAACCAAAAATATTTCTTATTGACCATTGGTTCATTTATCTATACCTACAAGTGGCTCGGTTTGAACTGGAACTAATTATTAGGTACAGTACAGATCATTTTAATGAATGGTTATGTCATGATGTTTAGATTTTATATTATTTAAAACTGTGGGTTTACTACAATAATATAAAGATTACAAAAATATAATAAACCATCATTTTCGTTGAATCTGCAGACACTGATCATAGACATAGATATAGATATTAAAGATATAATAATAACCAAAGGTGACCCAAAAATAATGTGTTAACTGTGTGTCTAACAAATTATAAAAGGAAATACCTGACTAGTACAAATTTTTTTTGAGACACAAAGCGAAGATAATATTATGACATCTTTAATTTGGTTCGGTTATATCAAGATGAGGTTGGTTGAGCTAAAATTATAATGAAATTAGAAGCAAGTCAATACAGGGTGTATTGACAGCTCCTATATTGCAGTTTTATACATTAAATAGAAATTGATTATTATTAATTTAACTCTGTCATGAAAGAAATGGGTTTTTTCCCAAATTATTGAAAAAAATGATAAAAATTCTTCTGACATATCCATCTAATGACCATTCTGAATATTGCTAAACTTTGTTTAACTATGGAGAACAACTAAGTAAACATCAACAGATACAGGTAGAATAGAAAATAATGGAATAGAAAACTCTTTATTGTACACACACAAGGAAATATTTAAAATTACACAGATACACAATTTAATAAAGCAAGGTACAATGGGCGGCTTTATCGCTGGGAGGGATTTCTTCCAAGCAGCCTTTGGATGGACAGAAAATAGATTGAATGAAATGGTTATGTTATGTACATATTGCAAATACTTATCTTCTTTTTATAATATAAAAATGAATCGCTGTGCGTAAGGCTTGCTAAAACTCAAGAACGGCAGGACCGATTTGGCTAATTTTGGTCTTGAAATGTTGTGGAAGTCCAGGGAAGGTTTTAACGGTGAGAGAATATACAGGGTGTAAAAAAAAAAAAAAAAAAAAAAAAGCGCGAGGGAAGCCGTTCAAACAAGAGCTTTTTGATAATTAGTTGGGCTGTACTTGGCTTAAACTTGAATACGAGTTCCCAACTCCGATACTCGAATATTGAAACATAAAACTTGAAACTAGAAACTTGGAACAAAAACTTGAAACATGAAATTTGAAACTTGAAACATGAAACTTGAAACTTGGAACATGAAACTTGAAACTTGAAACTTGGAACATGAAACTTGAAACTTGAAACGTGAAACTTGAAACATGAAATTTGAAACTTGATACATGAAACTTGAAACTTGGAACTTGGAAATTGGAACTTGAAACGTGAAACTTGAAACATGAAATTTGAAACATGGAAATTGGAACGTGAAACTTGAAACATGAAACTTGAAACTTGAAATATGAAACTTGAAACATGAAACTTGTAACTAGAAACTTGGAACATAAAACTTGAAACTTGAAACTTGAAACATGAAACTTGAAACATGAAACTGGAAATTTGAAACTTAAAACATGAAATTTGAAACTTGAAACTTGGAAATTGGAACGTGAAACTTGAAACGTGAAACTTGAAACATGAAATTTGAAACTTGAAACTTGGAAATTGGAACGTTAAACTTGAAACATGAAACTAGAAACTTGAAATATGAAACTTGAAACTTGAAACTTGGAACATGAAACTTGAAACTTGAAACATGAAATTTGAAACTTGATACATGAAACTTGAAACTTGAAACTTGGAACTTGGAAATTGGAACGTGAAACTTGAAACATGAAACTTGAAACTTGAAATATGAAACTTTAAACATAAAACTTGTAACTAGAAACTTGGAACATAAAACTTGAAACTTGAAACTTGAAACATGAAACTTGAAACATGAAACTGGAAACTTGAAATTAGAAACTTGAAACATGAAATTTGAAACTTGAAACTTGGAAATTGGAACGTGAAACTTGAAACATGAAACTTGAAACTTGAAATTTGAAACTTGGAAATTGGAATATGAAACTTGAAACTTGGAACAGGAAACTTGAAACATAAAACTTGAAACTTGGAACTTGGAAATTAGAACTTGAAACGTGAAACTATAAACATGAAACTTGGAACTTGGAATTTGGAACTTGAAACTTGGAAATTGGAACGTGAAACTTGAAACATGAAACTTGAAACTTGAAATTTGAAACTTGGAAATTGGAATATGAAACTTGAAACTTGGAACAGGAAACTTGAAACATAAAACTTGAAACTTGGAACTTGGAAATTAGAACTTGAAACGTGAAACTATAAACATGAAACTTGGAACTTAGAATTTGGAACTTGGAACTTGGATCTTGGAATTTGGATCTTGGAACTTGGAACTTGGAATTTGGAACTTGGAACTTGGATCTTGGAATTTGGATCTTGGATCTTGGAACTTGGAACTTGGAACTTGGATCTTGGAATTTGGATCTTGGAACTTGGAACTTGGAACTTGGATCTTGGATCTTGGAATTTGGATCTTGGAACTTGGAACTTGGAACTTGGAACTTGGAATTTGGATCTTGGATCTTGGATCTTGGATCTTGGAATTTGGATCTTGGAACTTGGAACTTGGAATTTGGAACTTGGAACTTGGAACTTGAAATTTGGATCTTGGAACTTGGAACTTGGAACTTGGATCTTGGAATTTGGATCTTGGAACTTGGAACTTGGATCTTGGAATTTGGATCTTGGATCTTGGAATTTGGATCTTGGAACTTGGAACTTGGAACTTGGATCTTGGAATTTGGATCTTGGATCTTGGAACTTGGAACTTGGAACTTGGAACTTGGAACTTGGAACTTTGAACTTTGAACTTTAACTTTAACTTGAACTTGAACTTGAACTTGAACTTGAACTTGAACTTGAACTCGAACTTGACTTAAATTTCAAAATTACAAATTGAAACGGGACTTGACTTGAATTTAAACCGGAGCTTTAACTTAAACTTGAATCTGACTTGAAGTGAAACTTGAACTTGAACTTAAATCTGACTTGAAGTGGCACTTGAACTTGAACTTGACTTGAATCTGACTTGAACTTGAACTTGACTTGAACTTGACTTGAATTTAAACCTTAGTTTTGTTGAACTTGAATCTGACTTGAAGTGGAACTTGAACTGGAACTCGAACTCGAACTTGATCTGGAACTCGAACTGGAACTTGAACTTTATTTGAATTTTTACTGCAACCTTAAATGAAACTGAATCTTAACTTGAACTTAAACCGAAGCTTGAACTTGGGACTTGGAACTGTAACTTGACTTGAACTTGACTTTGAATTGAACTTGAACTGGAACTTGAACTTGACCTTAAACACGAACAAGAACTTTCACTTGAATTTAAACTTAAACTTGAATAGAATTTAATTTGAATTTGACTTGAATGTTTAACTTGAACTGAAACTTAAACAAAAAAATTTAACTGAAGGAGTAACTTATACCTGAAATTTAAGACTTGATAAACGATAAACTGATTTCCAATAAACGATAACTGATTTCCAATAAACGATAACTGATACATTAATTTGACAATAATAATAACGATGATAAAGAGTAATAATGACAATGATAGTGATAAATGATAATGTAACAAAGACAGACAATGATGAAATAACTGACAGACAATGATAATGGCAATGAAAAAAAATGATAAAAATAACAGTTTATGATGATGATAAATGACAATGATTATGATAATGATAATGATAATGATAATAATAACGATAATTGGTTATGATAATAATGGATGAATTGTTGATGGACATGGATGATCATTGATTATGACTACTAAATTATAATAATGATTATTATAATAGATTTGATATAACGATTTACTATAACTTACACAGTTTTAGCCAAAGATTAGAGAATGTTGCACTAAGGAACTGGGCAACATCGCAGCTAAAGGCGGTGCGACTGAAGGAAGTAACTTTCACACCGTTTTTCAGCTATAGAATAGAGGATGTTGCACTAAGGAACTGGGCAACATCGCAGCTAAAGGCGGTGCGACTGTGAAGGAAGTAACTTTCACACCGTTTTTCAGCTATAGAATAGAGGATGTTGCACTAAGGAACTGGGCAACATCGCAGCTAAAGGCGGTGCGACTGTGAAGGAAGTAACTTTCACACCGTTTTTCAGCTATAGAATAGAGGATGTTGCACTAAGGAACTGGGCAACATCGCAGCCCAAGGCGGTGCGACTGTGAAGGAAGTAACTTTCATACCGTTTCGGCTATAGAATAGAGGATGTTGCACTAAGGAACTGGGCAACATCGCAGCCCAAGGCGGTGTGACTGTGAAGGAAGTAACTTTCACAACGTTTTCGGCTATAGAATAGAGGTTGTTGCACTAAGGAACTGGGCAACAACGCAGTCAACTGCGGTGCGACTGTGAAGGAAGTAACTTTCACACCGTTGCGGCTATAGAGAGTTAAGGGTTGTTGCGCTACGAACTGAGCAACAGCGCAGTCAACGGCGGTGCGATTGTGAAGGAAGTAACTTTCACACCGTTGCGGCTATAGAGAGTTAAGGGTTGTTGCACTATGAACTGAGCAACAGCGCAGTCAACGGCGGTGTGATTGTGACGGAAGTAACTTTCACACCGTTGCGGCTATAGAGAGTTAAGGGTTGTTGCGCTATGAACTGAGCAACAGCGCAGTCAACAGCGGTGTGACTGTAAAGGAAGTAACTTTCACACCATTGCGGACTATAATACTGAAACACTAGATCAAAAAAAAAAAAAAAAAAAAAAATGCTTTATTAGAAACAAAAACACATGTACAAGAATATTTACGTACGATAACAACTACATTAGTCTACTAATGTGACTGTGATGCAGCTATCAACGCCCATCTCCAGAGATATTTTGTTCCATTTTAACATTAAATATAAGATCATGAAGGCATACGAACTTGCCGCCTACTATGATGATAGCTGCTAAATTAAACACTAGGGCATGATGGCATACGAACTTGCCGTCTAATGTGATTAAAGCTACTAAATGAAACACTGGTGCATGATGGCATACGAGCTTGCCGCCCGGCGTGATGAAGACTGTCGAATGAAACATGCGTTCTGCGCGCCTGTGTCGCGTGGAGCGCCGTGACTGCGCGCTGATGACGCGGTCCGTGCGCCTGAGTCGCGGTTGGTGCCGTGACTGCGCGCTGACGACGCGGTCCGGGCGCCTGTGTCTCGTTGGGCGCCATGACTGCGCGCTGACGACGCATTCTGCGCGCCTGTGTCGCGTGCTGTGCCGTGGCTGCGCGGTGCCGCGGTCGTGTGACGCGTGCTGAGCGCCTGTGCGCTGCTGCCGATACCGCGCTCATGCAACACGGTCTGCTTGTCTGGTTGTCTGTGTCGCGTGGTGTGGTTGTTTTGGCAGATAGGGAATGTGGGAACAATGGGACTTGTTCTTGATGTGGATGGCCGACTGCAGCGAGCGTTGATGGGTGTCTTAGGGTATGAATGGCTTTGCATCTTGTCAATGTCTTGCGTGGAGCTGTCAAACGGTGGCGTCTGTGGTCTGTGGTAGCGTCTATGATGGTGGGGAAGGAACGTAGTGGATATATACTCTCGGGGGTAAAATAAAAGTGCGCATGAGTTCTTGCTTAGCTCTATGTTAATCATAAAATGCATGTATTATAATTAAAAAGTGTAATTAGATGCTAAACGGGAGTGTTTCAATTTATTCGGAAAACGATCTCACATGTATTAAGTAATATCAGTTATCTAGTACCCATAATACAGCTCTGTTTAACAGCAGCTTACCTTGGGGCTAGATGATGCTGTGTAGATTGTCCAGCATTAATTATTATTATTATTATTATTATTTATTATTGTGATCTGCCTTTATGTATCCTTTTCAAAAGAATAAACTATGCATACACAAATCTTAAAAGCAAATGAATAGTTATGAATAACTTACAGTATATTTACATAGCGTGTGGTTATTACATATTCCACAGTAACGTACTCGGAAACTTCGAACACTTCTGACAAAACAGAATAACACAAATAATTTAACAATTTTCATAATAAAAAATATAAATACTCAGTAGATGACATAATTTTAAGACTACAGAACCAAACAGACACCGTGACCAACTAGTCTAATGAGACGATAACAGTTAAAATGGTTAAACAGTTTTGTTAAAATGGACTATTTTGTACCTCTTGATTATGTTTTTTATGTTTCACATTTTACTATACACAATTTACTTATTCGAAATAAGTAGCACTGCGAGAACAGCAAATAAACGCAATCTTACAGACTATTTCAAAGGGAATGATAAATTGTTTGGGCCTCAGCGTAATACTCAAGGTAAGTATAAGTTCAAACGCAGTTATTTTACAAAGGGAACGTAGAAACGCTAGAAGAAAAGAATCTCTGATAATTTTATTTGCCTTTGAATGGTTCTGTTATTGGTAAGTATGAATTTCATTGAATACATAAACATTTTACTTACAGAATATGACGAGATATACAAGCTACCTGAACTCAAAACTCAAAACCCTTTGTTTCATATAAAAAATCTTACAAGTAAACATAGTCTTAATTTGAAATCTCATGTTTTCGATAAAATGTTATCCGATGAAATGTTATCGATGAAGCAGCGGTTTTTTGAAAAAGATTTGGCTTACACTTCAATCGTTCAAAAAGTGGTAAAAAATAATGTGGCAACACCTACTCTCGAGGTAAAGCAAAAATGGCCCGTCGTTGATCTATTTACAAGGCCTCCTAATACAGAAGATATAGATGGTGGCGAAAGCTCTGAAATAAAACTAAAAAGTGGTTTAAGTAGTTATGAACCGAATATCAAAAGCTTAGACGTGAGAAGTTTAACCGGACACTCAAACAACATCTACAGTTCCGAAATCAAATGCAACTGTGCTAATACAAATGTTAACCACCAATGCAAACATGGAGATGAGTGCACTAGAAAACCCCCATTTGGACCACCTGTCGGTGTACCACCACCATATCCGGTATACATGCCTTATCAAGCATATATCATAAGTGACAACAATGAGTTGAAAGTACCAAAGCCGACTAGACGCCGAAAGCCAAGCACTACTCGAGATGACGACTTGTATTACGATGATAATTGGAAAAAGAAAAAAGTACCAAAAGATGAAAGTGAAATAATAATGAACATTGATTACGATATAGAGGATAATAAAAATTCAGCGCCGAGTTGTATGCATGACGATTTAAAAGAGGTGTATAATAAGGGTGTCCAAAGGAAATGTTATTGCTCTTCATCACAAACAATGAGAAGCCATAGAAGCGTCGTTTTAATTAGTGTGTTTGTGTGCCTGCACGAGTATTTTGAATTTAATTTTTATTTTTTGGAATAAAGTCTTCTGTTTGACCTATGGAACTATTATATACTACGGTTTGACCTACCTATAACCTTTTATTAACACGAGAGTTAATATTCCTTGTATCCTCTTTGATTGCAATACTTCTACGAGTTTTAAAAAGTTTACCTTTAACATAGAATAAAAAGGTAGATAATAGTGCCTACTTTGTAAAAATACCACTGCTCACAATACCCTACCCATTTACATGCTCGTAGAAGTGATTGAAAGGTCTCAGGCCGTGATTTTAGTACATTACATATCCAGCCATGATAACAATCGAAAGATGTTATCATTGTAATTCAATTGATTTTATTTTATCTACATAGGAAAAGCATTGGTGGTCTAGTGGTAGTGACCTTCCGATCCTAAGGTCGTGGGTTCAAAACCTATCGTGCATACTAAAGGATTTTTCTGTTCAAAAAATGTATGTGCGCAATGTCAGTGCTCTTATACGATGAAGGAAAATATCGTGAAGAAACCGGCATGTCCAAGAACTAAAAATTCGAAATACGTGTGCCATCCACCAATACGCATTGGGTCCGTGGTGTAAGGAACATAACTATCCTTACGCGTGGTGGATTAAGACCCAATCACTCTCGTAGGCCATTGTCCCAGCAGTGGGTACATTAATAGGCTGTCATGATGATATAGGAAGCTGTCAGTCAATTTGCCGTGAAGATAACACAGTGTTTTAGTTCGAACTTTGTTAAAATTCAAACCATTCGAGCCTCGAACACGCGGAGCGGAGCTGTACAAACCAAATCGTGTCATACTTGGGTCACGTCAATTGGCGCATATTTGACATTATTCTATTGGTAGACTCGGCTCCGCTCCGCTTCGGTGGCTGATCGCTATTATCAACAGGTTTCAAAGTGCAAGTCATTGTAAAGGTGATAAACCAGCTCGCTGCAGCGGCCCGGCAGCCGGTGTCAGTGCCGATGCCGGTTGGCTAGAGATTATATAAACAGAGATTGTGTTTACACGTGCTCAGTCAGTCGTTGAACATTATCATGGCACCTGAGATTAAGTACACTAAAGTATGTGCTTGTTTGTTTTTATATGGATAAAAAGAGTATTTTGCAAGCTTTTGTTTCTTTACATAGCATATAATTTCTTAGTAACCTAAGTTTCAACTTAATGTTTATAAATTGCCGTTGTAAAATAAAAGTGCTATGGTTTTAGCTCTTCATTGACAACGAGTGGGTGCCGGCAAAGAGTGGCAAGACCTTCAAGACATGTACTCCTCATGACGGATCTGTAATTGCAGAGGTCGCCGAAGGTAGCAAGGTTAGCCAATAACCCGTTTAATAGTGTAAAGACCTTAGAACTTGTAAACATAAAGTAAAAATTTATTTTGTTTTACCCTGGCATCGAGTCTCGGTCTCGTTTCTATCAAATTTGTTACCATGAATGAGTAACCTACCTACATAACGATAATCTCATCAAAAGGTACATTAGTATTTGAATTACTATTTACCTACTTTGACTTTATACATCCAACACGATTTAGGTGTTCTTAACGAGTCTTTGATTATCCGTTTTTAATCATTATCATGTAGATATTTTATAATACCGGTTTATAGCTCTCCTTGCGAAGGTATGTATATAGTATATCTAATATATGATGTATTTATTTAGAACTCCCACCAGTGAACATCTAGGTAAACCTACCTTTTATCTTATCTACACTAATATTATAAAAAGTAAAGGTTTATATTTTTGTACGAATCAACTCAAAAATGAATGGTTCGTTTTCAAACATGATTTCACAACAGTGCTACATTATCCCTGAGTAACATAAACTATATTTAAAACTAGCGACCCGTGCCGGTATCGCACGGTCTAAAACTGGTGTAAATTTTCCTAGCATGTAAGACGTTTCAAAGTGATCCTTGTGATTCTATTGAAATAAATAATTTTTATTTTGATTTTGTTTTTTTTTGTTATCATTGCACCCGTGCGAAGTCGGGACGGGTCGCTAGTAACAAATACAAAAAATAGTAATTTATTTTTATTTTTTTATTTACAACTGAAGCGGCAACCAAGCGTACGGCCCACAAGATGGTAAGCGGTTGCCGCAGCCTGTGGACGCTTACAATACCAGAGGTATCACTCGCAGGTTGCCACCTTGAGGCATACATCGAAGGCCTCATGTGCCAGTAATTTCACCGAAAACCATATCCTTCACACCGGAATACAGCGATGCGAGCATTACTGCTTTGCGGCAGAAATAGGTATGGTGGTAGTACTTCCTCGGACGAGTTCTATCACAGAGTGCTCTACTACTCTTGTTATTCAAACAAGATACAAAGTTTGAGGCCATTCAATTAATGTTGACGACCTGTTTTTTTATTTTATTTACAAAGTAGGGGCTCAAATAAACATTTATATTCTTCTCTTTATATAATTCTCTTCTGCATGATCCTACCACAGAGATCCTACTGTGAGGAGGATATTTAGTTTGAGGAAAACGAATCTGTTTTTTGTGAAACACGTCAATCACAAAACTCTTAAGTTGGTGGGTAAGTGGTAATAAAAATAGACGCGCGCGACCGTAGACGGTCTGTTTTTATTACTTTACGTTTTTATTCTTGTTTTTGAAATCAAATAAATATAGTAACATCTTTCAAACGAGCTTTTGGTTTGGTAGACTCTATTTTCATACTAAAGTACATAATACATCACAAGCGACTCACCCCAGCTTTACACGGATGCTTGAACTATACGTTTATAAACCTACCTCTTGAACCACTTTATCTATTGATAAAAACCGTTGCGTAGTTTAAAATAAGGGTATAGACATAAGTATGTACATACATATCGACATATATGTATACAGAGGGTCAGACGGCAGAAGTGCCTTTGTTTTATACTATGTAAAGATAAGTTCTCAGTATATATATCAAGACTTTCTGCCATCCCTAGGCTGACATAGACGCGGCCGTGGAAGCCGCGCAGCGCGCCTTCCATCGTAACTCAGAATGGCGACTCCTAGACGCGTCAAAGCGTGGCGACATCCTGCGCAAATTCGCAGACCTCATTGAAAGAGACTTTGAATATCTGGCAGATCTAGAGTCTCTGAATAATGGAATGGTTTTGAGTTTCGGTTATATGATGATGAAAAACTCCGGAAATACAGTACGGTATATAGCAAGTTTGGCAGATAAGATCCAGGGTGACACCATTCCTTTGGGTAAGTGGAGATTTTTTTTATAATTATATTTTGGGATCGGGCACCTGTAAATTCTTTGCTATGATTATAGCTATTATAGCAACTATTGTGTCGTAGATTCGAATTGACATAAAACTCTTACTTGTACGAATCATAGAACACGTTAATTTAACTTGCAAAAAAATTTAGGTAAGAAATAAGAAAATCTAGCATATCGCAACAAGGAAAACTACCTAATAAATAGGAAAACCGCAAACAAGATAAAAAAGTAAGTAAGTAGATCAAGCAAACTTAGTTCGAAGTTGAACATACTTGTATCAATTCCGTATTGGAACAAATTCTTGCAAAGTATGAATAAACTAATTTTATTAGCGTCAGACAGAAAGGCTTGTTGCCTAGAGCGTTTGGCACTATAAGTTGGCCATGACTCATACGAACTTAATTACTTTAGGGCTTTGTGTTTTTGTTAATATTTGTCAATATAAACTGAGTGCCAGACGTTCTAGGCAACCAGCTATTCTGATGCTAACGTTGTTTTGTTTGTAACCAGATGGAGAGGTGTTTACATACACCCTAAAGCAGCCTGTTGGGGTTTGCGGCCTCATCCTCCCCTGGAACGGACCAATACTCATATTCTTAGCTAAGGTCTGCACTGCATTGGCAGCAGGTAAAATTTTAGCAAAAAATTTTAAGATTCATTCATAATGTTATAACGTATTTTCTGGGAGAAAATCAACCAAATTGAGCGTTTCTGAGTCGAGGTCCGGCCGGTGTGTATATTGCCAGTATTTATTACTATAGGAATAATATAGCTCCAACAGTGCGTATGCAAGCCATTGTTAGCGGATTCATGTGGATTTGAAACTGCGTTAGTATTGCGGCATCAATCTAGTTGGGTCAAATTCTCAACTTTGTCTGTATTTCATGGCTCTATTTACTGCAGTCGTTCTTTCAAAAACTTGTTCTACTAAAGTTGGATTTATCCGTATTTAATTACCGTTCTGTTAGTTCGTAAGCTCTGACCAAAGCACATTCAACAGGAGCACTGGGTTACAAGAATTAAGAGAGCTGGATTGAAAATGAATTTCATACACAAAGTAATCTAGGTTCATTATAAAATCTTAAATACTTACTTACTTGCATTGCTTATGTATCTGTGATGTTGTATTTAGTCATAGTGCGGTAAAATATTATTACGAATACTTGTAGTTAGAAGTCCTTGTAGTTATTGAATAAAACTTTTAACTCTGGCTGTAAGGCCTTATTTTCATTATTTCCCTGTATACACTTATATCAACAGGCAATTTTCCAACCTACAGTTATTGCATTTATTACACTCTTACTGTGATTTCCACTTTCAGCAAATTAATTGGATATCGAATCGAATGAATCAGACCACTTGGCGTAATATTATAATTGGGTCTATATCTATCTAATCAACGCGTGATTCGGGAAATATTATTTCAAATTTCCAATTAGATTAACGAATTTTCGAAATAGATGGCATAATATTATAATAAAGAACGAAAACAGTTTTCGAAACTTTATCGATAACTATGATCTTCTTGAATGTGAAGCAAAATATTAATTTTAGGATGCACAACCGTAGTGAAGCCAGCCGAACAGACGCCCCTCACCGCACTGTATTTGGCTGCGCTCCTGAAAGAAGCAGGTCTTCCGAAGGGAGTCGTGAACGTGGTAAACGGATTTGGAGAAGACGCAGGAGTCGCCCTCACTCATCACCCTAAAGTCAACAAAATATCTTTTACTGGGTCCCTTGAAGTAAGTGTACCTAAAGAATACCAATTAACAGCTCTAAAATAAATAAATAGTTTATTCATTATGTAACAAGGTATAATTATGATAACAAATACAACTTCTTAGATATAGTTCCAAGAGAATAGCTCTGCATTGGCGCTAACAGGCAAACAGAAAGGCAAATAGCCCAGATGTCTCCATGAAAACGTTTGGCGCGCGGCGCGTCGTAAAATGTGGATTTTTTGTACTTGTTTCAAGCCCCGCATCCCTGTAAAGTTCACAAAAAGGCATTTGAGTTACTTTTGTCTATAGTTTGTGTTGGTTTGCTTAGAGTTCACTTTTGTTGAGTAAGTTAACCGCCCGATCATTTTGCATCGTACCTATGTGCGTGGGGGTTATTAAATTTCGCTCCAACATGTAATCTCAGACGATGATGATGGCTCAAACTAATCAATGTTTCTGTTTAGGTAGGTAAGCTGATCCAGCAGGCAGCTGGCGCAAACAACCTCAAACGTATCACGCTCGAGTTGGGAGGCAAGAGTCCACTGATCATCATGAATGACGCTGACTGTAAGGTTTTTTGTATTTCAATATGTACCTTTCTACTTGCATAATGAAGTTCCCTATATAGTGGAACATCTTCCAAGTGTCACACGCATACCTATCTGACTGTTTTTTTTTGGTTTGTTTAACAAAAGAGGATAAAAACTAAGCAGACTGGTGCTTTCCAGTGAACACCGCGGTTCCCTTTGCTGCTCATGGAGTCTTTGGACACCAAGGACAGATGTGCATAGCTGCATCACGTCTGTATGTGCAGTCGGGGATTTACGACAAGTTCGTTAAAGCAGCAGTCAAGCATGCAAAGAGCATTAAAATTGGCAAACCGACAGATCCCACTACGCAACATGGACCTCAGGTATTATTGATTTATTGATTGATTTATTTGTGCCCAGTGCAAAATGTGTTCTCAATTATGCACAGGACAAGTCACTACTGTACTTGATGTAGGCAAAAACACAACTTATCTATTTTTTAACCTTATAGAGCTCTTTCTCGGTTAGAGAAATTTGTAACCATTCGTACAAAACCATCTTGATAAGAATTATTATTATTTGAAAATATTTTAGTTAGTACAAAAATAATGGAGTTTGTAACTCACAAAAAGTGATTGGCTTTTTCAACTTGATTTACGACGGGAGCACTGAGTACGAAATAAAACTTAGGTTAATTTCAAATCTATGACAAAAGACAGTAAAAAGATAATACTATAATCTTAATTCTGAACTAAGTAGGTGCAATGTATTAATATAATTATACTGATTGATGGTTTTAGATCGATGAGACGATGATGACTAAAATTCTGGGGTACATCGAGAAAGGCAAGTTGCAGGGAGCCAAGCTTTTGACTGGAGGAAACCGAGTCGGCACCACTGGGTTTTACGTAGAGCCAACTGTCTTCGCTGATGTTACCGATGACATGGTTATTGCTCAGGAAGAGGTACATACGTTTGTTGATTGATAATGTTTTACGTGGAAAATTGACCTACACCGTAGCTTTTGACATCATCTAATATTTGGTTCTAGATTTTCGGACCTGTACAAAGCATCCTTAAGTTTGAGACCCTGGAGGAAGTAGTGGATCGCGCCAACGCTACCAACTACGGTCTCGCCGCCGGCATCTTCACCACCAACATCAACAACGCTCTGCAGTTCAGCAAACACGTTGAAGCTGGAACTATCTGGTAAGCATAAATCTGGTGTATATAATTATAAATCAACACTATCATAATCAGACTACTAAGTAAATAAGTAAGTTCGTGAGTCAGTGGCCAACTCTGGCGACAGAGTTTATAGGCCGCCCGAGGGCCTCTGTCATGGCCTAACAACTTTGAAAAAGCTGGGACCGACTGCTTAACGTGCCCTCCAAAGCACGGGAGTGCTTAGTTGAAATTGCCCATCCAAACGGTGACTACGTGTTAATTTGTTTAGAACAACTTAGCCAGCTACGTCAATCAGACTACTAATTTCCGCACTGCCCTTGAAATACTCTTAGCAGAGAGTGATCTCTATCACACGAAACCAATGCGTCTTATGCCTTGCACCATTCACCAATCCGCATTTCGAATTAGGAATTCTTGTTTAGGTCGGTTTCCTAGCAACATGCTTTAGGTAGGTATCTCTGCATTCTGCATATTACATATTATAATTGCGAAAGTCTGTTGAACACCGATCAGGAGCATCTAGGCTCTCTGATTGGTGGTATCAAAAATATTGCAGAATATTGAACCTAATTGCTAAAATTTAATATTCAAAACTGACATGATGACGTCACCGTTGTCACTCCGCGACACAGCGCGTTTTAGCGTGAATTTTAAAATTCAAATTTCAATCGGATTTTTTAATTACTAAACCATTAATTTCTGGAATAATAGGTTATTTATTGCCTAAAGTCGATACTTCTGAATACAATAAAACAGTTTGTCAAAATCAGTTTGTCATCATGCCTATTGTGTGTGAATGTTTGTTACCACAATATATCTCCGTGACGACTTTACCAAATATTATAAAATGTCCTAGAATAACACATAAGCTACTTTTTATCCTGAAAAATAATACTGTTCCTGTGGGATAGCATAAAAACTGCAAAAATGCGGGTGAAGACGCGTGCTCATTATAAATATTTGTTAATTATTGCTGTGTTTGTTACACGAACCCTTGAACATAAAACCTTTAAACATCTTGCAGCAGACCATTCGTTCGTTGCGCTTTCGAGGTTTCAGATGTAGTTTTCTTGGTGCAAAGATGATGAATATGTAAAGAATGCCTTTGTCCACTATACCTACCAGTGGGCCACGATGATAAATGTCAGCATTTTTTTATATAAACAGAGTGTAATCTTTTTTCTAACGAATAAGTTACTCTGATTTTTTTCAGGGTCAACACGTACTTGGTTTTCAGCGTACAAGCCCCATTCGGTGGCTTTAAAGATTCTGGAATTGGTCGTGAGAAGTAAGTTAACTGATATTAATGTCAACTACAACCTGACCTTCCAATAAGCTCTATAGCAGCGCTGAGTTTGAACTGTTTTCATAAAAAAACGCTGAAACAAGAGCTCACAATGTCAACCAGAATAAGAGTAGCTTTTTTAAGGTTTACTTACATTGAGAGAATAATGAACATATCACATGCATTGATCTTATACCATAACTTTGTTTGTTCGTAGACCATAACCACCTTACTACAAAAAAAGAAGTGAGTCCAGTAAAAAAAAATTGAAACCACGCACGCTTTGTAACTCTTTTTGGAGAAGGTAGAGTTCTTGGTGATAGAGCTCGTCCGGGAAGTACAACCACCATACCTATTTCTGCCGCAAAGCAGTAATGCTTGCATTGCTGTATTCTGGTGTGAATGGTTGGTTTCCGGTAAAATTACTGGCACATGAGACTTTTGATCTACGTCTCAAAAGGAAACCTGCGAGTATGGTATTGCAATCGTCCATAGGCTACGGTAACCGGTCACCATCAGGTGGGTTGCATAAAAAAAAAACAATAGTGACGATAATAGTAAGTCAGAAAATCATAGCGGAACTTCTGACGGTACTTGCGCCATTCACTCAGCAGTCAGCATAATCCTGGTCATCTGGGTTCGAATCCCGAACTTGCACCGATAGATTTTTACAACCGAAAAAATTTTAACGGTGGAAGAAAAAGATTATTCCTAATGAGGGGTTTTTATCTATCGGTTCTTCAGAATTCGAACCCACGATATCCAGATCGAAAGTCGGGGCCATTCCTACTGAGCAAAAAGTGCAAGTAAAGTTTCTCAATAAAGTTCTAGGAAATGCAATGTTACAGAACATATTTTTCTTTGTAGCGGTATTTATTTGCTTTGCAATATTACGCAATAAAGTCCTAGAAAATGCAATGTTCTAAAACATAGTTTTCTTTGCAGCGGTACTCATTGCTTGGACGAATACCTGGAAGTGAAGACTGTGACTATAGCGCTACCAAAGAAGCTTTAATATTTATGAAATGTGATTTGTTTAAAAATTATATGTTTTTATTTTAGCGTCGCGTCTAGCATTGCATTAGGACGTTAGACCTAGACGCTATCATAATTTATTCTGTGATGCTATATAACTACATTGTGTTGTACTACCTTGCTTGACCATTGCCACAAATACTGTTAAATTGTTTATGTATTCTGTGCGAATACTTCCAATGCTTTGAGTGCACGCGTGGCGTCAAAGTTAGGGTCGTCGTCGTTAACATTTTGTAGGAGTCTGTTTAAATAAATACTTGGGTATTTAAGTTTCCTTGTGTTTCATTTTAAGAGGCCTTTCCAAGATTTAGCGATATAATTCATGAAGTTCGCGTGAATGTATCTTTATATAGTATAAGTAATAGCGCGCGCGACGAGGAGCTATACGTCCTACCTCCATAAGCGCTCAGCGCGTTTTGAGAGTCGCTGCTTCGATCGATACGATTATAAGTGCGCTAAGGTGTGATTTTAAAAAATTCGTATTAAAAAAAGTCAATGCTATTAGACTATTTTCTTTGTTGTACTTATTTAATAAAAACTTAAACTTTAATTAAGTAGGAGTATTTTTATTGTAAACTCCTTACTTTAGCAGAAATAACAAGCGTAAAATTGGGAAAAATACGCGTTTTTTAGACCGTCTTTTTTCAAAAATATTGAACTAACATGCTGTATTTTTCTCTATTCACTTAAATTTTAAAACTGTGATTATTATAATTGCATTTTTGGAAATATGTTAGACTTTGTCATTTCATAGGAAAAATGATCGAAAGTTGACTGGAATTGCTCATTTTACGAAACGTGCGTTACTAATTATTTTTTAATTAGTTATGTCTTGAGTTAATTAATATTATGCTCTGTTGGCTTAAATTTTAAGGGATACAGCTTTTATTTGTTTTTATTTTCGTTAAAATATCTTCAACATACGAGCCACAATGGTGTTCGAAACTTCACGGGCTACAAGAAAATTCAAGGATTGTCAAGGATAGGGCTCTTAAATAATTAAATGAAGAAGAATGGGTCTAGTTATTCCAATACAAAGTTTGTCACTTTATTATCAAACTATTTCAACATTTAAGCATTCGACAAATCTCAAAAATGCCAAAACAAGATTAAGTACTAAAATTTAATAGAACACTTTCCAATCCGCATTAGGTCCGTGTGGTGGATTTAAGACCAAATCACTCTCGCCCGAGAGTAGGCCAGTGTTCCAACAGTGGGAACATTAGAAGGCTGTCATGATGAATTTTTGGATTGTGAATGTGCGGTCCTGCTTGGTGGGTAGGGTAGGTACCTAACGCCAAGACAATCTTGCTTGCTGTAGAAACCTGCTACCATGTAGTGCAATATCATGGTTTTATCTAATAAGACCGTAAATGGCTTTACTATGTAGTTTTACTTATTATCTATCTCAATAGCACTTTACAGAAGTTTTTATCTTCACCCTTGACAATGTCCTTGTTAAAACAAGTCGATGTACAGTCAACATCAAAAGTGATCAATATCATAATAATGTGTTGGTTGGGTAATATTTTTAAAATCTTAGCCAATTTTATTTTTATGTAACATTGTTAATATAGGATCTTGGTGAGATCTGAACATGCAGGTAAACGTTTATGATGAATTCAAAAGAAATGAGTTCCGGTGTAATATATCTATACTCGTATAGGGTATTTTTTATCAGTGCGCAATATTCAACGAATATTACACAAGAAAAATACATGTCTATGACCATAATTTACACACATTTTAAGAGTAGTATTAGAGTTCTTGATGATAGACCTCGACCGGGGGAGGACTTCTACCATAACTATTTCTGCCGTCATGCCCCCCCCCCCCCCCTATAACCGCTACGGGACGCGCGTGCTCGAATATTAAATTATTACGCGATTTCCAACAATGATAAATAATATTTGACCAAAAAAATGTAATCGATTTTTTTGTGTTTTTTTTTGTGTGTTTTTTTTTATGTGTAGAATATACTCCTTGAATATTGCGCAATAGTAAAATACCCTGTATAATGCCCGGGCAGCGTTTGTAAGGAAGCAACGACATTATTTTAAATCAAATTCTGACATTAAAACAAACTACACCAGAAGAAATAGAAATAAATTAATATTACCTTCAACTAGCCTACAAACCATAGGAAAAAGTCCCAATTTTAGAGTCAAAACCAAACTCAAACTTCATACCAAATGAACTTCAATTAGAAACGTAGGACAATATTTTTTATAATAGCTTAAAATCTATATTATTAAAAAAATGTTATTACTCTTTAGACGAATTTATGACTGACAAAACTATAGATCCTACAATAAAAATATACCTACAATAAAAATATGAATGTGCAAGATGTTTAATTTAGTTAGAATTGTAATAGAATTAATTTTATTTGGATTAGCTTTATGACATATTATATTATTTAATTTAGTTAGACTTAGTTTGAGTTGGACTATAATGATGACATTTGTATTGAAAGTAGAAAACAAGTAATTATTTTATCATAATTTTGACCCGTGAATAATTGATATACCTACCTACTTAATTACTGCAATTTATATATTATTACTTGATATTATTAATTTTACATACAGATTTATAAAATTACTCGTGCCTAAATTGAAATTGAAATTGAATACGACATAAGCTACTTTTTATCTCGAAAAAAAGTACTGTTTCCAAGTTGCGAACGAAGTTGCGGGCAACAGCTATTATTTACTAATTCTGTCTAACAAACCTTGACCGGGAATAGGACCTAAGCTACTTTTTATCTCGGAAAAAAGTACTGTTCCCAAGTTCCACGCGAACGAAGTTGCGGGCAACAGTATTTACTAATTCTGTCTAACAAACCTATCTCTCATGTTTATCTAGTTTTAAATCGGATGCCAACAAGTAGTGGTCTAAAGTAGTCAGGTATGTAGCTACCTACATAAATGTTGCGGAACCCTAAAATATTAAAAACAATCAGCTAGTGGTGCAAAAAAATACACTTTTATTTTTCATAGTTCAAATCAAACCAGAATAAAACCAATCAAGTTTTGATAGCCTTCAAAACACCACCGATTATAAGGTATTATACATAGCTTTCTTTAAAGATCCACTATGGCGATTTCATCGACATCTTTCAGTTGAATTTAAAGTCCTTTTAATTTCCGAAACTAAATATTTTTTATAGAAAATGTCAGACCAATAACAAAGATAGGTAGAGGGTAACAACTTATTCGTATCATTTAAGATTGTTATACATAGATAGCATTCAGATAAAAAGATTACGAGATATTGCGCAATGTTAGTTCACAGTTACACAGATGATTTAGTAGTATTATAACAGATGATGATCCACGTTTTTTCAACTAGTTTAATGGGTGTCGGTCCATATAATTACCTATGTAGGTACCTATAATGCTGTGTATAATTAACATTATCACAGAATTGTAATGCGTTCTTCTGTTCATTGTAGAGTTACGTAATCATCACTGTATGATGTAACTATAAATGCTGGTTTAATTTGTAAGGTGACTCCGCAGGATTAAACTAGTGGGGTCAAATTGTATTCATTAACCAGAAGAAATGACCTTACAGGGTTCCACCTAACTAAGACTAAAGGTAGAGTCGTGGACCGCTGCCTTTCAAATTTGAATTTGTTATGGTTTGGTAAAATAAGATTTAATGTTGACCGAAGTCGCTCTCACCTCACTTTGATCACAGAACAGATATTAGTACTACGTACAGAATGGCCACTCCCTACCTCCCACCGGTTTTACTTACCTCATCCGGTCGCAACGCAAGTTTGCCGGCACCTTTTAGCCGGCACTGAAGCTAAGGGCTAAGGCACGCGTTTATTTTGATTTTGTGTAGGGCCAAGCGCGCGCATGCCAGAACGAGAACGAAAGTGTGCTTCTCGCTCTTGCTATAGTTGGGTGGGGACAATCATAACACTCACACATACAACAGCACCGTTTACATGCACAAACTATGCGTTATGTGTGTGATACACCTATGCGTGTGGTGATTGCTACGTGTTTGCTTCATACATTTTACTGAGAGTGTCCGGGGTGTGCTTTGATACATTGCAATTCACGGCGTGAGTTGATAACTTGCAATTGGGCCTCAGATGGAAACATCACGATGCGAGGAGTGTTAAAAACCCGCAATCATCAATCAGCTTACTAACTATCATAACGTTGTGGTTGTGTACTTACCTCCCGGTATTGTCATCAGATCTGAATAGGTGATTACAATTTCCGCTTGATTCTGTATACTTTTGTAGGCTTGGCTATATGAGTAGGCTGGTATTATTGAGGCTCGAAGACCAAATTTTTATAAGCGGAAAATTACAAGCAGCTTGAAATTTTATGTCAAGCTACTTGCAATTTGCTTTTTCAATCTTTATGTAAATTTCAAAATTACATGCCTTGACGAAGTTAAAATACATTGTTACTCTAATAATGATAATTAACAGTCATCTATTTTAACATATACACATGTATTTCAAGCAATAAATAATACTTTGACTCAATTTGGTTAATGGTTTGCATATAGGTATGTAGGAGGAGGGGTGCTCGGGCGAGTGAAAGTACCGTCATCGTTCATCTTTCGTTTATTTTACAATCAACCTGAAAATGATATAGTTAATATTAGGCAAACTTAATGAAATATTCTAATCAACAATCAAATTAAATGAAATGAATAAACAAAAATAAACAATGAAATCAAATTAATTTAAAAAGACTAATCAAACTACATTACTAATTTGTAAACCAGCGTGACGTCACAAGAAACAGATTCGTTCCGAAAGGAACGGTTGGTTATGCGATTTGTTCTGAAAAGAACACGACAAAGAAAACTGACTTTGTCACGAAGCTCGGAACTGTTCCACTGCCGCTGCTGGCGTCGGGCTGTGTGCCAGACGTTTATAGCCGAGTTGTTTCCTCTACCGCCGCCGATGAATGAATGCCCGCTGTTGACTTATGCACTGCCTTTTATACGAGAGATGTTTCTCCCTTCACCGCCGACGATCGACTGCGGCGCTACACGATGTTACGCCGCCTTTTATACTTTTTGAATCGCTTGCAGCCGGGTAAAATTTGATAAAGTGCTGATTTTGTAGTCTGCGCCGATACGGCCATACTGACGATAGGCGCGTCCCTGCGCCTATTATGTTTGTTTATCTGAAATAAGCATCAATTACTTGTATCGCGTATAATAAACTCTTGCTAACACAACAACACATTAATGAAACTGTTTAAACAAAACCGATTATAAGACCTCATAGCCTCAGCGCTAATTTTGGTCGTGACCTCAGAGCCTCAACGCTCATTTTGGTCGTGACCTCAGAGCCTCAACGCTCATTTTGGTCGTGACCTCAGAGCCTCAACGCTCATTTTGGTCTAGCCTCAAAGCCTCTGCGCTCATTTTGGCTCACACATATTACGTCCTTAATTCATACCAGTTGAATTCTCGTCGGGTATAATTTCTTCATTCATTGCCGATATGGCCATGTGACTTTGTACTCCAAATTTAGGTGCATTTCGTAATTGCTCGTGGCACACCTTTCTGCAACGGCCGCGTTGGTTAGTACGGCGAATCTCATATCTGTCATGAGGCAGAACTTTTTTTATTTCGAAGGGTCCATCAAATTTTTGACTTAATTTCGTTCCCAATCTTGGTGGCTCTTTCAAAAGAACGTACTCTCCTTTTTCAAATCTTTTTACTTTTGCTTTTCCTTTGTCGTACCTTTGTTTATCTTTTTCTGCTTGTTCGGTCATCCTACCTAAAACAGCTTCTCTCAACGTTTGTGGATCAACTCTTTCATTTTCTTCATCTATTATTGTCAGTAATTCAGGTGGAACGCTTCCTTTCTTGCCAGTTAGCAATTCAATTGGTGTTTGCCGAGTAGTTTTAGATATGGTACAATTTATAGCGAGTTGAAGCGTTCCTAATGATTTCCCCCAATGTATTTTCTGTGTGTTCTTGATGACTGTTAGACCGTTCTTTATAATTCTCATCACTCTTTCTACTTGCCCGTTGCTTCGACTTGTGTATCCAGCACATTGATGCAATTCAATTCCATATTTGTCGCAGTAATCTTTATAATTCGATATGAATGCTCCATCACCATCAACAATTATACGTTTTGGTGCACCAAATAGAAACATTATTTCTTGAAGATGTTTTAGCGCACTTGCTTGGTTTTTGCTTTTAGAATGTTGAAGAAAAACAAACTTAGTGTAAGCATCAATTGCCACAAAAACGTATTCTTTTTGGGACGCAGATCCACTTAGTTTGCCTGAAATATCGATGTGAATCGTATGGAAAGGTTCTGGTATCTTTTCGATTGGATGTAACTGACTCTGCGTAGCGCCGGATGATCCTTTCATCGTTTTGCATATCACACAGTGCTCCACAAAGTATTTTACTGTCGAAGACATTTTGGGAAACCAGAAGTTTTCCTTCAGCTTTGCTAATGTCTTTTCCCATCCCATGTGTTTAAGTGCTTCGTGGTATGTGTTCATGAGACTCCATTGATACGACTGCGGCACAACTTTGGCAAGTTTAGTTTTGCTATTTGACACAGTTTTGTAATGCAGTATGTTGTCCTTTAATTCATACTCTGGACAGGGTTCCTTATGTACTTTAGCTATTATTTTGCTCAGCTCTGGATCGCGGCGTTGTTCTACTATTAACCAGTCATCTTTGGTTGAAAGGTTCATTATTACTCTGAGTGGGTTTCGACTAAAAAAATCTGCGTGTCGTAATTTTTCTCCTTGTCGGTATTCTACTTCGAACTCAAAATTCTGCAAGAAAGCCCACCATCTGTGAATCCGAGGTAACAGTTCTTGTTTGTATCTTGAAGCTTTGACAGCGTTGCAGTCGGTTATAATTGTAAATTTTCTTCCGTACAAGAAATGTCGAAAATGTTTGATCGCTCGCACAATTGCTAACGTTTCCAGTTCATAGCTGTGATATTTTGATTCAGCTGATGTTGTTCTCATACTAAAGTAGCCAATGACATGACGTACTCCATCTTTGATTTGAATAAGAACTGCTCCAAGTCCAACTGCGCTAGCATCAGTATGAAGTTCGATTGGGTAACCTTCATTAAATATGGTAAGCAAAGGTGAAGATGTTAGGTAATTAATAATTTTGGAGCGTACGGCTTCATGCTTCGCGGTCCATTCCCATTTGGCTTCAGATTTTGTCAAATTATATAGAGGTATCATTTCTGTCGAAAAGTTAGGTATGAATTGCCGGAAATATCCAGCTAAGCCATTGAACTGCCGGAGTTGTTTAACATTTGCAGGAGGAAGAGATCTTGCTAAAGCTTCAACTTTCGAAGGGCTAGGTCTTATTTTCCCATCGCTTACAATATATCCAAGGTACTCGATCGATGTTTTGAGAAAAGAGCATTTTTTCATGTTGATTGAAAATCCAGCAGTTGTGAGAGCTTTTAATACCATTTCCAGTTTATCAAATCCTTCTGATATTGATTTGCTTGGTATAAGGACATCATCCATGTAGACAAGAGCTACTTGTCCTCTCAAACTTCCAAGAGCTTTGTTAATAGCTCTCTGGTACACTGAGGGAGCGTTGGTTAAACCGAAAGGCATAGTTAAGTATTCAAACTGCCCATCCGGCGTTATAAATGCAGTCTTTTCAACAGAGTCTTCGGATATTGGAATCTGATGGAACCCTGCAGCCATGTCTAAGCATGTGAAGTAGGTAGCATCGGCTAACTGGTCAAGTTGTTCTGAGATCAAAGGCAACGGGTAGTGGTCTCTAACTGTATTTGTGTTCAACTCCCGGTAGTCCACACATAATCGATCCTCACCGTTTTTCTTTTTTACCATTATAATTGGACTGGCAAATGGCGAGTTGCTTTCGCGAATGATGTTTTTCTCCAAGAGTTCATCGATTATTTTCTGAACTTTCTCACGTTCGATAGGTGCTAGCCTATAGGGTCTGCGGTTTACAGTTTTGTCAGGGTTTTTTAATCGAATATTTAATTCACCAGTTTTGATCCTAGATCCTGACATACCGTCTGAGAATGATTCCTCATATTTCGCTAATAGTGTCATCAAAGATTCAACATCACTTTTTATTGTGAGGTCAGTATCTATTGTTGTAGAAGTAAGCTGCCAAATGTTAACATTTTCTTTCTGCTGTGTTTTTATAACTGTCACACCTTTGTTTGTTAGAGTTACTTCTATTCCTGGGATACATAATATATCTTTCCCAATTAGAAAGTCTGTAGGTATTTCATGATCCAATACTATGTGGAGGTCAAATTCGATGTTCACATCGTTAATGGTGACAACAGTCGTCAATTGGTTTAATGATATAATAGGTACAGGTCCAATGCCTTTTAAGTGTACGGTCTTGGTTTTACGTGTTCCAGGAAGCGACATAGCTATTGCTTCTTTTACTAACGAGCAGTCCGCTCCACTGTCAAATAAAGCTTGAAAATTTTTGCCGCAAACTGAAATAGGTACAACATTTGAAATCTCATTACCTTTTTGGCAGATGTTTATAGTCCTTGTAGCATTTAATCGCTTGAAGCAACTGTCATAAGTATGCCCTGGTATACCGCAGTATGAACATTCCTTTTTCTTTTTTTCTGGCTGTAAAGATGCGGTTGAACCAGTTTCTTGACTTGCTGAAGCTTTGGTTGTATCGACTTTAGATTGAGCAAAGGCATTTTGTCTACACCATCGCGCCCTGTGTCCTTTTTTTCCGCATACAAAACAGGTCATATTTTCGTCAGTCTTATTGTTTTCAACTCTTGCTCGTTTGATTGATGAATGCCCCTGTGTCGGAGTTGGATGTTGCCGTTTTCGCATAGTTTTTGCGATTGCGATTAGCTCAGGCACTGAAGCAGATTTGCTATTCAGTAATTCCGTGCGAAGAGAGTCATCCGTGATACTACCTATAACAAACTCCACAGCGTCTTGTTCTGTAGGATTTGGTTTTACGATTTTCTTGAACATTTTCCAAACATTTGAGATGTATTCAGATGTGGTGTCTGCATCGTCAACAGTATACCGTCGAAATCTAAGAACATCTGAAAAATACCTGGACTCAGGCTCAAAAGTTTGCAACATGTCATCTCTCATTTCAGCCCATGTGGTGGTTCTAAGTAAGCATTCATCAGCCCAAGTTTGAGCTCTGCCTCTGAGAACACCAGCTGCTTTGAGTCTAACTTCATGGTCCATAAGCTTGTATTCAGATTGTGTTCTGGTTATAAGATTTACCCACTCTTTTACATCCATATTCTTGTCCGGATCGAAGCTGGGAAAATAAACGTCTGAAATACGGACGGTACGCGTGTTGTCTGGTCGTATTTTATTAATCATTTCAGCGAGTGCAGAATGATTTTCACTGGTCATATGTGTTATCATTTCACACATTGTGTCTTTGAAAGTATTGGCTAAAAGCGCCAAAGTAGCGTTTTCCATATTAACTGGTCCTGGTGGGCGTTGACTCGTCCTCTCTTCTGATGTAGGAGGAGGGGTGCTCGGGCGAGTGAAAGTACCGTCATCGTTCATCTTTCGTTTATTTTACAATCAACCTGAAAATGATATAGTTAATATTAGGCAAACTTAATGAAATATTCTAATCAACAATCAAATTAAATGAAATGAATAAACAAAAATAAACAATGAAATCAAATTAATTTAAAAAGACTAATCAAACTACATTACTAATTTGTAAACCAGCGTGACGTCACAAGAAACAGATTCGTTCCGAAAGGAACGGTTGGTTATGCGATTTGTTCTGAAAAGAACACGACAAAGAAAACTGACTTTGTCACGAAGCTCGGAACTGTTCCACTGCCGCTGCTGGCGTCGGGCTGTGTGCCAGACGTTTATAGCCGAGTTGTTTCCTCTACCGCCGCCGATGAATGAATGCCCGCTGTTGACTTATGCACTGCCTTTTATACGAGAGATGTTTCTCCCTTCACCGCCGACGATCGACTGCGGCGCTACACGATGTTACGCCGCCTTTTATACTTTTTGAATCGCTTGCAGCCGGGTAAAATTTGATAAAGTGCTGATTTTGTAGTCTGCGCCGATAGGTAGGCATACAAACACTATTTTTTTCGTCACAATAGTTAAGTTTTTTATTTTTATTTTTACGTTAATTGTGTGTCGTTAAATAAATATTTTTCTATTCTATTCTATTCTAATTTGTGCAAGGGCTAATAAATAAATATATTATGCTTTTTATCTTCCAAATACGTTTAATAAAGTAGAGTCTTTACCATACCAAAAATAGGAAGTGTCGTGCGTTTTAATTTTTTTAAGTAGTAGGTTTACCCATGTATTGCCTTACACGACAGCACGAGTGCTTATTTATACATGTACTTATGATGTCTATAATGTCGATTGACCTATTTGTTTGCCTGGGGTAGCTAAAGTAGAATCATTTAATATTGTAGGTATACGTTCGACTATAGACGACTCGAAGGATCCGCGATCCGACTTTTATTTATTTTACCCGCTGCGTCTTCTAATTGAAACTGAGTGCACCACCCATGCACAATAAAAGAAACCCACCGTGTAAATTTCAGGTCTCTAGGACTCACTGACTTGGCTGTGCGTAGATTGTTAGTCAGTTAGTCAGGAACGAAACGATTTTATATATTTAGATTTTTTATTATATTTAATCCCTGGAGACAGCAGCGTTGAATTAAAATGTTGGATAAACCAAGATTATGTTTTATTTAAGTTGTCTGTAATTATATTACGTAGATCTAACGCTGCGCAGTGTTCTGGAGTTAGTATGACGGACGGAACCACTGCCTTCTAAGGTTTCTCTAACATCTGCGTTGCACTTTCTTAAAAAGAAGGAATGACTTACTTACCCCCCTGGATTCTTTTACCCCACTACAATATAACCTACTATGAATATTAAAACACCGAAAAATATTTAATTTTGATGCTCTTGCCTATACTTCCTAATCTTATCTAATAATAACTGGCGCACGATGTGACGCAACCCAGTACCTCTGTTTATAAACAGAGACAGCACGTACAACAAGTTTAGTCCGTCCACGAGCGTTAACATGGCACCCGAAATCAAATATACTCAAGTATGTTATATTTTTGTAGTTTTTATGTATAAAAACTTGTTTATCCAGTGTAGGATCCTCATTGGATGAACGCCTAACGGCTGATGATTAAACTCGTAGAGAATGGAATAATAAATAGTTTTGTTTTTAAACATTTTTTTACACTTTAGTAAATAGTTTGTGATTAATTTAGATCTTCATTGACGACGAGTGGGTGCCAGCCAAGAGTGGCAAAACCTTTAAAACCTACAACCCAGCTGATGAACGTCTCATTGCAGAAGTCGCCGAAGGTGGAAAGGTGAGTTTTTTTCCTAACCTTTTTTTATATACTAAAGAATGTAAACAATTACGAGTATACGGCCAGATGGCAGTTGTTTATCGCGGCTAATACATTACGGATGCTTGCAATACCATAATATTAGGTTATTATGTCTATGCCACCCAGAAGCGATACTATGTTACACCATGGATAAATACCGATATGTTAAACATACTCTTTGAATCAATACAGCAAGCGAGCAATAACTGGTTATAGAATTGTGAATATAGTACTTCTCCGGGTGTACTTTACCACAATTCACAAAGACCAGTTTATCGAAAGCTCTACCATTTATTCGGTATTGCCGTGGAACAGATAGGTATTAGTGTAATATTAAAAAAATTAGCTTTTTGGGTTTTTGAAAGTTTGCTTGTGGATCAACCACCCCGTACTCGCATGTAAATAGACAGGAAATCTGAGTAAAGGGATTCGACCAAATTCTGGAATAACTATTCTGCGGAATAAGAAATGTCATATACAAGTAAACTGTCAGCTTACTCGCGAATAACTAGAATGGGGCCTATTTGAGTTTGGTCGAGCCCTACCTAAATCATCAACTTGACTGATAAATCTTTATCTTTTATCTTTATATCTAGGCTGATATTGAAGCTGCAGTAGCAGCAGCAGAGCGCGCGTTCCACCGCAACTCAGAATGGCGGCTCATGGACGCGTCACAACGTGGCAACATCCTGCGCAAGTTCGCAGATCTCCTCGACAGAGACGCCGCTTACCTCGCCGAGTTGGAGTCCTACGACAATGGCATGGTGAAGAAGTTCGCCAGTATGTTGTTCGAGAAAATCGGCAGCCAAGTGCGATACACGGCAAGCTTGGCAGACAAAGTCCAGGGTGACACCATTCCTTTAGGTACGAGACTCGTTAATAACAGTCTTTCTTTCCATCCTTTTTAACTATCTTTAGATAACTTATTTTATACTACACCTTTTTCTAGCGTAGTAGGAGCTAAAATCAGAACTTAGCTCTTATATTTTCAGAAAGATATTTAAATCAGCATTTTACATTGGTGGAAGTAATCATTTGATGCAAAATGCCACTGAAGTATAGGTTTTTCAAATAACATTTTATGAAAGTCGTTGGTTTTGTTCTGTAAACATAATATTATTCGTATCTTCGCTTGAAAAATATTCATAACATTGTTTTGCATAAATCGAATATTTTTATGTTAACAGATGGTGAAGTGTTCTGCTACACGCTGAAGCAACCTGTGGGTGTGTGCGGTCTGATCCTTCCATGGAACGTCCCGGTAGCCATGTTCTTGAACAAAGTCTGCACGGCTCTAGCGGCAGGTTAGTTCACTTTAGTCTAGTGCCGTAGGAGGTAAAACCTTAACAGGAAAATACTTAGAAATAGATATTTATTGTAAACAATTTATGTTTGTGTATGAATTCACGATGTTAGAAACATTGGATTTTGTACTGTTATTTATTATTTCTTATTTATTTTATTGAAGAAACCGAATCTGCACATAAACAATTTTCCTGTCCCTCCAAAAGTCCCGAGTAAATCGATAAAATTTAAATTAGACCCTATTAGTTACAATCGTACATAATTTAAGATAATACTTTTTGTTAAAAAAGTAAATCATATGAGTCAGCCAACTCTGGCGACGAAGTTAGAAGGTCACCTGAAGGCCTCCGACATGAAGCTTTAAAAAAACTAGTACGTGACGTAGTAAGTATACCTACCTAAATTCTGAGAATACTTAAGTTTAACTTACCAGTCATGTCAGTCTGCTAGATGAAAAGAGAAGAATGAGTAAGAGAAGATGGAAACAAAACGCATTTGTGGCTCCATATAAGCGTAGAGATTTAAAAAAAAGTATTGTTTCTCAAAAATTGGCATTGTTTGTAGGATGCACAGCTGTTGTCAAGCCGGCGGAACAGACGCCACTCACTGCGCTGTATTTGGCCGCACTGCTGAAAGAAGCAGGTCTTCCGAAGGGAGTCGTGAACGTAGTGCCAGGGTACGGAGAGGACGCAGGAGTCACTCTCACTCATCACCCTAAAGTCGCAAAGATATCCTTTACCGGATCTCTTGAAGTAAGTTGTGATGAAGTCACTGAGATTTTGCTGCTGTGTGCTAAATGATTTGGTTCCAAAATCCCCTTAGATAATCCCTTGCGAAGCGGATTTCACCACTCTTTGTTCAAAAATCAAACAATCGAATTTAGCTGCGTCAGGGGATTTGTGAACGAAAAGTGGCAAAAACCCATTTACTATATGTACGGTACGGCACGGTATTTTTTAAACAAAATTTGGTTTCATTGAGAAGTTTTCGAATCAAGAATAAAAAAAAAAAGTAATTCCGATGGTTTTGACAGATGGCGCTATCTGCCCTACTGCCATACTGGCAAAAGTTATCAAAACAAGAAAAAAGTTGGTAACTCCGTTTTTGTTTGGTCTCGTGTCAAGCGGAAGGTTGTGGGTTCATGTCCTGCTTGAGGCAAAATAATTTAACTCCAGTACGACCAAAGTTAATGTACTACGTAGTACGTACTATGACTTTGACACCAGCCAAAGGTATGACAGACAGTGACCGCAGGAGCAACCAATATTGAATTCCCTACACATTCACCATAGCTCGCCAAATTTAGTGCTTACATTCTCTTGGGCTCGCCAGTTGAGCTACCGCCATCTAACTAGACAGCTTTTTTTTTAATAACTTGAGACGAAAACCTCTCATCACGCTTTTGCAAATATATATAATATAAATAATAAAATAAATAATGCTGTACAATTCACACAGCATCATCTAGCCCCAAGGTAAGCTGATGTTAAACAGAGCTGTATTATGGGTACTAGATGACTGATATATACTTAATACAATACAATACTTACATAGATATTTTTTTGTTATAAATAAAAAATACCCAGAACACCCGGATCAAATATTTGTAGATTGTACAAACATTTGACCCGAGGCGGGAATCGAACCCGCAACCTCCGCGCGCAGGCGGACCTGCGCCCGCTGCGCCATATCGGTCGTCAGATATATATCGGTTATACCTTAATACGAGAACATCAACATTTTCACAATCGTGTCGTAAAGTGATTTTGGTTCACTTTGCGTACGAAAGAGGCGAGCCGCCCTGTAATATAAAATATACCATTGTCAAACGATAATGGGTACGGATTTCAAAAATGAAAAACCATTTACGTTAGTAAGTGAATAATATGAACCAGCTGTTAGTGAGTTACTTTGGCAAACAGAAATTTCATTAGCAAAACTAACTAATTGCCTACTGGATAATAGCTATGTAAAACTGTTAAGCTTGCCTTCTAATTAGGTTAATTAATTGAGAAACAGTTTTAATCAGGTCACATATAGATACGATTTGGGTTGAGTAAGATAAATGAGTTAAAGAGTCTTTAGAGCTTATATCAAGTCCGTTACTTTCACGTCATTTTAAACAGAGATTACCTGTATCAATGCAGCTTCCTCTCTCCAAATAAGGTCGTGAACGAATATTTTTAGCGCTACCAGTTAAAACTAGAGAGTGATACTTATGTACCGACATCTCGTTTACTAGGAACGAAACTTGAATAATATCGTTGAATATTTCATAGAATATTATTTTAATTTCCTCCGAGCGTGTGAGCTTACTTCTCTATTAGCTGTTAATTTGGTTTCTCGTTTTTTATCCTTATTTTGATGTCGTTTCATTAAGCAGTTTGCGCTGATGGATACTAAAACAAAACCCTTAGAATAATTTAGAAATTAAAAAGTCAAAGGACCGCTAAAGAGGGCTTGTTGCGTAAGCTGACATTTTAACATTTACTTATATCTACGCTACCTTCTCTCCTATTTAATTATTATAATATGATGTTTATTCTGCAGGTGGGCAAGCTAATCCAGCAAGCAGCCGGCGCAAGCAATCTAAAACGTGTCACCCTAGAGTTAGGAGGCAAGAGCCCGCTGATAATTATGAATGACGCTGACTGTAAGTTTATACGTATCATGGCCTTAATTGCAGATGATTTACGAGGTCAGGTTATGGAACAACTAGATGTTGAACACTTTTGTTCATGGCTAAAAAGGCCTGTGCGGGAGTGGCAGCCTCGACCACATTTTCTACAAATGAAAGACCCCGAAAATGTTAGCGGATATGTTAGGGTTAGCGGCGCGTTGGTGACGTTTAGCCCGCTTGTAAGCTAAATGGTCTAATCAAATCAAATGAGTCAGGTCAAGCCAGGCGTTATAGTGAGTGAAGACACCGTCCAGCCACTGTTTTTCTTCAGGTGTCACGATCTTCAATCTCGTTCTCCCAGTTAGAGTGTAAATGTGTCTATACGTATAATCGTTTGATAAAAAAACATTACATTCCTCCGTTATATTATATACAAGTAAAACGAGTCGTTCGTCAACTCACACCAAGAATCTTGTCCCAACTGGTGTGAGTTGACGAATCGTAAAAAAAAGCTATACACTTTGTTCTTTTACTTTGGGTGAAAAAACGCCCGCAGTCGGGCAAGAAGATTGAATTCTGTCAAGCACGCAAAGCATGGTGGATCTTGGTACTCAAATATTGCTTTATTTATTTGGCTTATTATCATCACGCCACTATACTATACATAGTACTATACTATACCTAGGTACACAGTACACGGTACTGTAGTGTGATGTTTATATAAAATGTTATCGACACATCAGTGTATGGATGTGTGTGTGTATGTGCAAATATCACACCATTTCCCAAGTCTAAGTGTGAATTTGATAGCTTAATTCTGTTTTTATTTCAGTAGAATTGTGGTTATGTTTTGGTACTAGTTGATAATCAAAATTGTTTCTATAATCATAAGTTTTCTTATTGTAGGTAATTTTAGGAAATAGCATATTTTGTGTTAAATGTTTTATTTTTTATTTTATTTTTTATGCACTTAGTTAGTTTAGTCATGCAAAACATTTTTAAAAGTATTTGCTATTAGTATTGTTTATTATTTAAGTGCACCGGTGGTCTAGTGGTAGTGACCCCGCCTTCCGATCCTAAGGTCGTGGGTTCAAACCCGGTCGTGCACCAATGGATTTTTCTGTTCGAAAAATTTATGTGCGCAATGCCAGTGCTCTCATACGGTGAAGGAAAACATCGTGAGGAAACCGGCATGTCCAAGAACTAAAAACTCGAAAGACATGTGCCATCCACCAATCCGCATTGGGTCCGCGTGGTGGATTAAGACCCAATCACTCTCGCCTGAGAGTAGGCCAGTGTCCCAGCAGTGGGAACATTAGAAGGCTGTCATGATGATTATTTAAGTTGAATTTAAAAGTATTTTTCTAATTTTATTCTTGTGCCGTCATCTCACAAGGTTCTGTCAGAATACCAGTGCTGCTCCGCTACCTCCTGCGTACGCGGTGCAGCTTTTGCTGAGACAGGACCTTTTGACCCTTAAGTGCGATTTTCATTATAACATATACCTATAACTATATGTACTATCTATATCTATCTATAGTGTGTTTTTTTTATGTATTAGGTATGTTTCTCTATGTATGATCTTGGGGGTCAATAAAAATGTTTTCTTTCTTTCTTCTTTCTTTCTTTTCTTTCTTTATGATGAATAGCTATGATGGTCTTCGAGCGACCAAGTAGGTATATCTACTTAGGCTAGATATACCTACTCACAATAGCTGGTGCTACTTAACTACTTCAATATGCATACGTGAACCGATTCACGTGAGCGACTTCAATTAACTTTCGTTTATTGTGGTATATGCTGATTTTCAGTGAACATCGCAGTTCCCGTCGCAGCTATGGGGGTTTTCGGCCACCAAGGGCAAATATGCATCGCTGCGTCACGTCTTTACGTACAGTCTGGCATCTACGACAAGTTTGTGGAAGCTGCAGTCAAACATGCAAAGGGCATGAAGACTGGCAAACCTTCAGACCCAACTACAGACCATGGACCTCAGGTAAAGTGAAACATAACAAACAGTCACATATTTCACGACTATAAATTATGATTTGACGACGAGTACTGGTCGTCAAATCATAATTTAATGGTACCACAACACCTAGACCCGGATCAAATATTTTCAAAACGATAGATAAACATTATTTTGCGCAAAAATAAAAAATCTCAAAACAAATAACCGACCCTGAGAGTCTACCCTAGAAAGCGACAAACGATACTGAGAAATAACTAAGCATTCGCTGCCAATCAACAAAAAACCGGGCCTCTACCGCCGGATTTCAAGATCGTTCTGTGACATGTACTCGTATGTTATTAATGCATTGATTCACACGTAAATGTTGCGTAAATGGCAAGTACCTACGCCTCTCCTATTCTTTATATGTAAAGAATTCAGCTACAAAAATATCGTGCAAGCATGAGTTATTATGTTACATCTATCGTCACGCAGCCTATGCGGCAAGATGCTAATTCCTTCCCACACCTGCGTTTATTGCCACAATTTGTGCTGTTGTGGAAGCGGTGTTAATAGTATCTACAGTTTTTTTGGCTATACGTAGGTGAACTAACAAGGTGGACGAATTTACAGACCATATGGTCTGTAAATTCCGTCGGGCTAGCATGAGCATCGTAGACGTTTCTCTCTACAGACGATAAAAATTATACCTATTTCGCTCTATAGTTTCCGTAGAGAAAATAGGAGAAAACCGTTGTCTACAAGCTCATGCTAACATGCTAAGGGGTGCTAAGGCACTGTTTCTACACAAAACATACACTACACTCAGAAGGAACTCAATATCTTTAATATCACACAAAACCTTTAAATTCATTACAAAATAAGACAAGCATTCATAGCTGTAGCTTAGTTTCTATATTGTTTATAATCGCAACGTGGTCGGCGCAGATTTAGGAGAGTCCCCTAATTAAGAAACCCACAATTCCACTGACTTACTGACTATACGACTTATTAAATCTCTTTCCTTTATTTGAAATCTAAAAGAGTAGAATAAACCTTTTTTCAGTCGTTACCTCCACTTAATTTTTCTGTAGGTATAAGTAAAAGTACTGCTACGTGGGTTGAATTATCTTATCATCAGAGCTTAGCTTTTGTCAGTGTATTGATGCAGCTTCCTCCATTTTCCTATCTCCAACGGGATTTTATTAACCCCGGCTTCTAACGTGGGTTGAATATGGAAGTCAAAATCTTTGCGGGTCAAGGTTAGATTAATTAATAATACGTTCTTACGATTTATAAATGCGATATAGAACTAGAAAACGAAGTACCTATATGACGGTCCTTTACTCAATGTACCGATGACATTATAGCGGCTGCAAGAAGACGGTGGATATTAAAGGCTCAAAATCAGTCATCGTGACACTCTTTGGGAGAAGCCTATGTCTAGCAATGGATGACTATTGGTTGATATGATTATGCCGATGACGACTAACATGCGGTGTTTTTCTAAAATTGTCTGAAACTTTTGCTAAACTAATAGAATTTTTGTTTCAGATCGACGAAACCATGATGAACAAAGTTCTAGGTTACATTGAAAGCGGGAAAAAAGCAGGAGCGAAACTTTTGACTGGAGGCAAGCGCATTGCAACTCCCGGGTACTACGTGGAGCCTACGGTCTTTGCCGACGTCAGCGATGACATGCTCATTGCTAAAGAAGAGGTACCTACTAAAATATACTAAACAGAATATTCCTGCAGTAAGTAAATTGGTTGCATCATCTGAACTACTTGGTTGCAATCATATATTAATCAGCATAGCAACCTGTCCGAAAACTGGCATGGATTCATTAATAAAATGACAGTTTTTGATTAAAACCTACCCTCGATTGCAACCAAATTACCAACATAATAACCCCTCAGGTTCGAAATTCAAATTTTGACTAACATTTGTTTTCAAATAGAAAAATTTAATAACGATAGTGATAGCATCGTGAGTAAAAGTCGCTAGCGAGTTACTGTCGACTGGACGCTGAACACAAGTATTGCGATAGGGCCAATATGAAAACAACCCTAAACTTTAGCCATTTTCGGATATCTATCAATAACAAAGACCACAGGAAGTTTTTGATCCTAAATGCCGTTTGTGAACAGAGATGAACTAAAACTTTTAATTATTTTATGAGTATCTATCAATTATTATTCTGATGAGTAATTTGATGGTTCTTTATCTACTCGTAATATTATAAAATCTTAGTGATTATTACTGCTGAATCTTACGTAGTATCTTATCAACGAACCCAACTGAAAACCTGCTGTCACGCTGTCAACTTCGTCTATTCGTATCCAATATTCTATGGAAGCATTACCAAAAAACCGGTTGGCAAATAAGCTAATAAGGGCTCTATCTCACATGACAGCAAAATTACAGTTGCATTGTAGATTTTTAACATTTTCATAACAGAGAAAGTGTGAAAACTCTACAATTAAACTGTAATTTTGATGTATTTGTATTGGTAGGCCACCGTACCTTGAGCAGTATATACCATGATTTACTAAATAACTATAGTAAGTACATTGCCTAGTACCTAGTATATGACCTTTGTTCCGTACACATTAGCGACTGTATGTAAAGTCAATAACTTAGTACATTCGTTACCTTTCCGGGATGACATAAAAAACATGTTGTTCATTGTCATTTAAATATTAACGAATAATAAAAAAAAACTTGACATAATTACGACACCTAACACAAAAAATCATCCATTTAAATCTTTACTGTTTTCTATAGTCCCTTCGAAGGCGATCTTCAAAGGGGATTTTGACACTATCCCTCTATTTCACATAGGATGGGTGCTGACACATGTTCTGTCTGTTTTTCCTTTTTTGCATCCTTTATTCGGCAATGTCAAAGTTATAAAATACAAACAATTAACCACAATTTATAAATTTAAGATAAGTTTGTTTCAATTTGCAATTTAAACTATAAACTAATGACTAAAAGCATAAAAGACTAAATCTGTTAGCACCCTTGTGAAAACGACTGTAGTTGGCAATTCAAGGCAGTAGGATCATGAGATTCGAAAATTTAATGTAGTAGGTACGAAGCTCGAATGAGTTCCCTTCGACAAAGCCTATTCCGTGAATGACCACGATTAAAACGTTCTTGTGAACGCTGCGTTGGACAGGACGACGACGTGAGAGAGAATCGAAAATCGATAAGCACTTTAGCCTCGCTATCTGTATCACATGCAGAGAATTCACTTTGCATAAATTGTACTTACACTCACGCACGTTAAAAATATGTAATTTTAAAAACAATTAAATATAAAAAAAACTTCACCTTTATAATATGTATCGGGCCTGAAAATTATGTATTTATGTGGAAGGTTTCACAGAATGAGACATACAATTAAACATACAATCCTGAATGCATTGGGTCTTTTACAATTTTGCTGTCGATTTTGGACCAAACTTTCAAATTCAAAGGACCAATCAATGAACTAATTAAACGCTCACAGATCTTCGGACCAGTGCAAAGCATCTTGAAATTCGACACGCTAGAAGAAGTGATGGAGCGTGCCAATAATACCAACTACGGCCTCGCTGCGGGTATCTTCACCACCAACATCAACACCGCTCTGCAGTTCAGTAAACACGTCGAAGCAGGAACAGTTTGGTGAGTGAATTTTGTCGAAAGTTTCAAGCTATATATTTCCCTAAATCATATTGGTAACTTTTTTTGTGGGCAATGCCAGCAATGCAAGTCACATAATGATACCTTCATCAATATCCTATTTACTTACAAATATCATAAGTTTGTCAGGATGTTTGTATAAGTATGTTTTAAAAAAAAAATCGCGTATTCTAATATTTTTATAAGAGTTATTTGAATATTTTTAATTCTTACACCATGCTAGGATTGCCTCACGGGTGTCAGTTTAATGCCATGCCCAGCGATGAGAAACCTTGTTTAGACGTTAAGTACCTAACTAATGTATAATATTATTGTTTCAGGGTGAACACGTACTTGGTGTTTGGTCCTCAAGCACCGTTCGGTGGCATCAAGGACTCAGGAATCGGCAAAGAAAAGTAAGTCTACATTACACTACCAAACAAAGTTTCTGACTCTAGACTAGTAACTATTCATTCTTAGAAGGGCACCGGCATTTGTATTCTAAAACAATGCGATTATAAGGTTGGTTTTTCTTTTGTGTAAACTTCGTACTGTAAAATTTGTGTTTAAAGTATAGTAAATATAGGTGTATAGAGAAACTCTACGAAAGTTAAAGTCAAAAATATTTTTAGTACCTAATTAAATAAGTATTAAAAAAACACAAAGTCCGCCCGCGCGTATGGCCAATGCCGTAGAAGAATCTGGCAACCAAATCGACTAGATTCTTATCGCTTTTTAAGGCTATTGTTAGACCGCTATCAACGAGCTATCAACCACACTAAAAAATAACACTTATATTAAAATACAAAAGTTTGTACGTTTGCCTTATCTACTAAATATTATTATTGTAGTAGAATATATAATTTTATACTACTTAGATGACCACAAAAGCTACTTTTTATTCTGATACCACGCGAGCGAAATCGCGAGCGGCAGCTTATAAGATGCTAGCAGTCCGTCCCAGCTTCGCGCGGGTGCAATGAAACCGCACCCGTGCAAAGCCGGGGTGGGTCGCTAAAAATAAATATAACCTATGTTACTCAGGGATAAGGTAGCTTTCTAATGGTCAAAAAATTTTAGAAATCGGACCAGTAGTTTTCGTGTTTATTCGTAACAAACAAAAATACTAATCTTTCCTCTTTACATTATTAGTGTGTTAAACATAGTTTCCTTTAGTGTAACCTATCTGTTTATCTTTTACAGTGGTCTGCAAGCGTTGGAGGCATACCTCGAACTAAAAACTGTCACGATGGCGCTACCAAAGAAGTTATAAATTATAAATAATACCATTGTATAGTATTTACCATACAACGACGACCGATGTGGCGCAACGGGCGCAGGTCCGCCTGCGACGCGGAGGTTGCGGGTTCGATTTCCGCCTCGGGTCAAATGTTTGTACGATCTAAAATTTATGATCCGGGTGTTCTGGGTATTTTCTATATATAATAAAAATATCTATCTATGTATTGTATTGTATTAAGTGTATATCAGTCATCTAGTACCCATAATACAGCTCTGTTTAACAGCAGCTTACCTTGGGGCTAGATGATGCTGTGTGGATTGTCCAGCATTATTTATTTTATTTACCATAGAGAACCTCTTGCGTGCTAAAAAATATAAAACATACAAGAGTAGGTACTTTTTATTTTTTTAAATGTAGAGTTTTAACAGGTGGCACAAAATAAATAGCTGATGGTGACGGTTACGGTCTGTTTAAGTGGACTTGGATTTTGATTGTGATAAGCAGCTTTGTCAGTCACAGGCTTTATGGAGCTCAGGATTATTTTCTGGTGCTAAGAATATTCCTTTGTTATACCGGATTTTCTGTTATTTGATCGCCTTTTGTTTCGTTTAAACAGAATTACGATAGCCTTATTAGGGAATGTTTATACTATCGTTGATATACTTTGTGTATTAATTGTATTTTAATATATTTTGTATATTAATAATGTTGTGATTCTAAGAAGATAATCTAGGATATTGACATAAATATTTATTTTATTAAAAAAATTGAAACACACAAAATCATAGTTTTTTTTATTGTTATTGTTTTTATCACACTATATTATTTCTCATATTTTGATATTCTACTGTTTTGGATTTTACAAGACCGGTGGTTACGTATTATGGCTTGTTTTTTTAATCACAACCTCTAGGAGTTTAAACTACACAAGATAGAGATTTTAAAACTAATGATACAGTGCGGTTTTGGTACTGCATAAACATTAGGGTAATAGATTCAGAGGATATTTTTCTTTTGAGGTTAACTGTGTTAACTGTGTGACCTCATTAGTGGAATAGTAGGTACTAGAGATTTTTTATCGTTTTGTATATTGATAAGCTCATAAAAATTTTAGATATAAGATGTGTGTTTCGCGATTCAACAAGTTAAACGTATTTGATGAAAAATTTGATAAATAATAGGTACTTTACTGTGAATTTTGGCATCATCCGTCTGCAGTGCAGACTTCGCCGAGGTTTGAGATTGGAGGAATAAACTATGAACTCATTTTTAGCTTCAAAAAGCCAAATAAGCAAAGAAAAAATTGATTTTATTTGATTCTCGGATTCAGTGTATTTTACAAAGTACTAGGTCAAATAAAAACCAATAATTATTTAGTAGGAGGGCACCCTAAATTAGTTTTTAACCGACTTCCAAAATGGAAGAGGTTATCAATTGTTTTTTTTTGAAACACGGTTCCCCACCCGTCAATAATTTAGCTCCTAGAGTGTACGGAGAATACGGCGATGTACAAAGAGAAAGGCCAGAAGTCGGTTTTTTTTTTCAAAATTTATAAGGGTGAGTTGCACCATCTAACGTTAACGTCAAATTGTTCGACGACGATTGAACAATTTGACGTTAACGTTAGATGGTGCAACTCACCCTTATTGTTTCATTATAATAGTATTTGATGGGTTAATAAATTCGTAAAAGACACGAGTAAAATAATTAAAATTTAAAATTAAGTGGTATTAAAGGAGTGTAATTGTGGTAATTGCGAGGTCCGACTCACTCTATTTACAGTTTTTTTTTTTTTTATGTCAACAAGTCACAAGACAATTAAGACGCCCGCCTGATGTTAAGCACCACGCCTGACTATAACAGATGCAGTGCCACCCAAAGCTTAAAGTTTTTAAGTGTTTGCGTGGCACTGCACTGCGCTTATCACCCCGAGACATTGTTGTTAAGTCTCTTTCGCCCAGTAATTTCACTTGCTACAGTGCCCTGCAAACCTAAACACTGTAATGCTTGCACACTACTGCTTGGAGGTAGAATATCTGACACTGCGGTGGTACCCACCAAGACGGACCCTTGCTGAAGAGTCCTACCACCAGGTAAATAATAGTTTGGAAAAGAATAATAATGGCTGCTTTTTTTTTGCAATTTTTTCACAGTTTAAACCTTTCCTGAACTCTTACGAATATTTCAAGACCAAAATTAGTCAAATCGGTCCAGCCGTTTTTGAGTTTTATTTATTCGTTTTTGACCAAGCGAGCCAAGCGAGCGAAGCGTCTTAGTTTCGAGATTGGCCAAAAAAGCTTTTAGTTGTCAGTTTGTCCGGTCATTTTGTGTTCTCGCCTACAGTTCGTATTTTTTAACCAATCTGGTTGAAATTTGATATACAGGTTCTATGACTTTATAAAATTTGATTGTCGTCGGGGATTATTGATAGGGGGCGTACTTTCTCCAAAAAGGGACAAAAAGGGGGCTGCTTAATATCTCCTAATGTGATTTGATTTTGATGATTTTTATTTTATTTGAAGGGTAAGTTATTAACTTTAATTTGTCTGATATTTGGTGAAGATCTGATGAGGATCTTTAGCGTGATGAGCAAAAAAGTTCCTCAAAATGCAATATGTTGCTCACTTTCAAAGCTCATTTTACAAGTTTGTGCTTGCGAGGTCTACTGTTCGGAGAACTGCTAGTTATATACTTATAAGAAGATATAAAAAAAACTCACTAGGTCACCATAGTGATTCGGTTAGTGGAGGGTGTCCTAGTTAGATTTTGTGCGTTACAATTGAGCGATCTAAAGATAGTTTGTAACGGTCTTTAGATGGCTCAACTGTTTCATATTATGTATTTTGTTAATTTATAGGTTACCATAATGTAATTATGTACATACCTATTTTAATTTGTTAATAAATGTTTTGTTTAAATTACTTTGTTATGTAATTATTTATTACGATAAATAAATAAAAAAAAAGATAGTGCCCGATTGGATTACGAATTTGTAGTAACAGTCGCACCGCACTTCCTGTAATAAGTGTAGAAGAGGAGGCGGCGCGCTCGATGCAAAACTCACAATCACAGCACCAATATTATTTATATTGTTACATATTATCTTTATCATAAAAAAGATCAATTTTGTGTGATAAAGAATGTTCTGGACATATACAAGTTCAATGATCTCATGACCATGATCCGGGATTAGGTATAGTGCTACTAGGTACCTACTGATAATGTCAGATAGGTAAGACTTAGACATGATGGAAATCACGATGCAGTGTCCAACCTGTCTTGCCTAGTCAAGCAACAAATGATAGGTAGTACAGTCGGCAGCAATAAGTTGTATAAACAAATCGTAATTATCAAAAATATGTCGTGGTAAAAAATGATGGAGCTTCAAAATTATGTTACCATTTTCAGAAAAATAATGTCATCACACCCTTTCCCAAAAAAAAAATAAACAGCTATAAAAAAAGTCGTGGGATCGAAACCGGTCGTGCACTACAGGATTTTTCTGTTAGTAGTAGTAGTTAAAAATTATGTTACCCTCAACTTATGACAAAATCAAAAACTCGCTAGATCTCGGTTCAATACTATCATAGAAAAAAAAAATTTGAATAGCGTGACAGCAAAATATAACAATTACTTACTCGAATGTGTAATGAAGAAAAAAACGTTATATACTAATTTATTGGTGATTTATTGGAGAAGAGACATCTTCTTTGTTCTCAATTTCTTTTAGTTATTTCACATTTTTTTTTCTATATAATAAATAAAACATCCTATTAGCTACGTTTTATTTTATAAAATTTGCAACGTAAAAGACGTCTTTATTTTATCGTATCGTTGGTATATCTTCCTTCCACACGATGTTTTTCTTCTAAAAGAAAAATCCTGTAGTGCACGTCCGGTTTCGATCCCACGACTTTTTTTATAGATGTTTAATTTTTTTTGGAAAAAGGGTGTGATGACATTATTTTTCTGAAAATGGTTACATGATTTTGACACGAGTTGAGAGTTATATAATTTAGGAGTTCTTAGCTGTAGGTATACATTTTTAAGAAATCCACAACATATTTTTGAAAATTACGATTTGTTTACATCTTATTGCTGCTGACTGTACATCTAAAAGTAGGTAACTTAGAAGATGTATTTTTGTATTCCATCCCATATATTTTTCTTAATCTCACTCTGGTTTTTTTCCAGAGAGTGCATGTGTGTGTGTGATAGGCACACACACACACACCCTGAGCTATACAGGGTATTTCATTATTAGTGCATAATATTCAAGGAATAGGTTCCACACACAAAGAAAAAAATACATGTACCTTAACTTTATTTGATCAATTATTAGTTTTCTTTGTTGAAAATCGAAAGGGCAGCACGCGGGGCGTATCAATAAACCGCGTGTCAATGACCACGGGCCCGCGACAGACACGACCCGAACCGGGCCCGCTCTCTGTGTGTGTTGCGCTTAAGTGTAAGTGTCCGCCTTCCGATCATAAGGTCATGATAGCCAGCATGAAACCGGTTGTGCACTTATGGGAGTTTCCTCTTGAAAAATGAATGTGAGCAATGCCAGTGCTCACAAATGGATAAGGAAAATATCGTAATGAAACCGGCATTTTCAAGAACTAAAAAATCTAAATACACAATACCATCCACCACTCCGCATGAGGTCCGTCCGCGAAGAATTAGGACCCAATCGCTCTTTTTTTTTCTATACAACTGAAGTGGCAAGCAAGCGTACGGCCCACAAGATGGTAAGCGGATACCGCAGCCTATGGACGCTTGCAATACCAGAAGTATTCCTCGCGGGTTGCCACCTTGAGGCTAAGATCGAAAGCCTCATGTGCCAGTCATTTCACTGGAAACCATACCCTTCACACCGGAACACAGCAATGCGAGCATTATTGCTTGGCGCAGAAATAGGTATGGTGGTAGTCCTTCCCCGGACGAGCTCTATCACAAAAAACTCTACTACTCTTCTCGTTCCCGGATCGCTCTCACTCGATAGTAGTCCAATGTTCCAGCAGTGGATACATTAGAAGGTTGTATGATGATGATAACTTACTAAAAAACCGACTCCAGCTCGAGAGTAAGTCAGTGTCTCAACAAAATATTAGAAAGCTGATCATGATGATGATAAATTGATAACTTCCTAATAATATTATCTATAGGCTAGGGCTGGTTGATATAGGCTGATATTTCACGATATTATGCAATGACAGCGGGATGGTAGGTACTTAGGTAGGTCCTTATCTTTTGATTAGTCATGGTGCTTAGTGGGTGCAGAACCGTTTATAGTACAACATATATTATGAAATAATGCTCAGTCCAAGCTCAGTCGACATCGTGGCGAGAAGGAACACAACATGTTGCCCACAGTTAAATACACTAAAGTGAGTAACAATATAACCTAAAATAATATAAATGTATTTTCTTTACATATTATTATAAACTATTTCTAATTCCTACTGATTATATTTATTTGCTACTACTACAATAATTGCAGCTCGATCTGGCTACTTATAATAAAAGTATTTCAAAATTTAATTTGATTATTTTTTTAACTAAAAATATTCGTAGTACTAATATCTATTCTGTGCTATGGCTGTTTAGTTGTTGATCAAGATGTAATGCGATGAAGAGTACTGTAAAGTGCTTTATTATTTGTGTTATTCGAAATTCAATTACAGTGTCTGTTTGGTTTTAGATTCTCATTGATAACGAGTGGGTGGACGCCAAAAGTGGAAAAGTTTTTGAAACCTTTTACCCGCACGATGGATCTGTTATTGCTAGAGTGGCAGAGGGAGGAAAGGTGAGATAATCGTCATAATTAAGCTTTTTTTATGTTTGGAAAAATATATTACCAAAAGGTAATTGCAGAACCTTTTTGAATTTTGACTTAGTGGTTATATCTGAACTAAAACTGGAAAAATATATGTCGAGTATAGTTCTCTCATTAGATCTAGGCTTCCGTGAAGTTAGCCGTTTCGATGCGCAATGGAGCTTTTTCTAACTAAATTGTCTTTGCGCATCACAAACGGCTAACTTCACGGAAGTCTAGATCCGCCGAGAGAACTATAAATGAAATTAATTAATTTGTGGCACGACTACAGTATAGCTGTATCAAAGTACGGCAAACTACGCTACGAACAGTGACTACTTATAATCTTACATCGAGATGTAGGTAGACTTGAATTTAAAAGCTTTACAAACGATAAACTCTCTGCTTTCAAAGTAAAGAATGGCACTTTGGGTGGTTAACTAATTATCTTGTTTATTTTAGTTGGCGTTGTACTAGTCAACTCACAATATACGTCAATAACCTTATACTAATACTAGCTGTTGCCCACGACTTCTTACGCACACGGTACTTAATTGATAGATTCAGGCGTTACTTTGCGGAAATCCATTACAAGATAAAAAACAGACGAAAAATCTCTAGTACTATTCCGCTTAACCTTTTAATTGATGAGGTCACACAGTTACCACCGTTAACCTCAAAAAAAAAAAATATCGACACGTGTTTCATCCCTCCAAGGGACATCTTCAGGACCATCGACTTGTTCTCCGGCAGACGTGTTGCTCCGTCGAGCGCTGGAGCCAAAACTCACTTCACTTCACTATTTTTCTTTTGAGGTTAACTGTGGTAACTGTGTGACCTCATTAGTTAAAAGGTTAAGCGGAATAGTACTAAAGATTTTTCGTCTGTTTTTTATCTTCACACGGTACTTTTTTATAATAAAATAATAATAATGGCTAAATTAAATGAATTGCTAGATGGCTGGCTGTATCATTTTCCCACTGGTCCCTTTCATTACCATTTTCTCACTAGTGTCATTTTTCCGCTGGTGGCATTTTCCCAATGGTACCATTTTCCCACTTTCCATTTTTCCATTGCATCGGTGCCATTTTTTCCACTGGTATATTTATTATTAAAGGTGTTTTTAATTATAAGGAGTAGATGTTTCTATGGGCTATTGTAATATATGTATTTATTATGACATATATATTTATTTATATTATTTTTACTCTTTTCACAGGCTGATATTGACTTGGCAGTAGAAGCTGCAGAGCGCGCGTTCCACCGCAATTCGGAATGGCGGCTAATAGACGCGTCGCGGCGTGGCGACATCCTGCGCAAATTTGCAGAACTGTACGAAAGAGACGCAACTTACCTCGCCCAGCTGGAGTCCTACAACAACGGCCTGCTCGTATCAACAGCGGTTCAAATGGGAGCGCGTCTTGGGAACAGTATCCGCTATATCGCTAGTCTGGCAGACAAGATTCAAGGCGACACGATTCCTCTGGGTAAGTTAGGTTTTTTAGAAAATCTATTAAAATTTAATTACATTACGTGTATACACAACTCACAATCCATACGAAACAGTTGAACCATCTAAAGACCGTTATAAACGATCCATAGATAGCTCACTCAACTGATCCAAATCGCTACCAAACGGAAGCGCTCCAATGCTGGTACGAGCCAGATAGAACCAGCTTTTGGATCACGCGTCGCTTTGATCAGACGCCCAAGAATAATTTTAGTTTACTTAGTTCTTTTCGCTAGCTTACTACAACAAAAATAGAGAGTAGAGTTCTTTGTGATAGAGCTCGTCCGGAATGTTCTACCACCATACCTAGTTCTACCGCCAATCCATAATGCGAGCATTGCTATATTAATTCGGGTGAACTGTCAACAACAATTAGTATGTTTAGGTATAAACTAAATAAATTTTCATAAAAAGATAAGCAGAATTACTTACATTATTACTACGATCCGCTCCGGCTTCGCACGTACCTAATTATACCTTCATCTTCAATCAACTATCAATCACTCTTTCTATTCATGAAAACCGCATTAAAATCCGTTGCGTATAAATAGTTATAATATACTTGTACATATTATTGTATAAAAGATCTAAGCGTACAATACATACGAGTACAGAGAGACAAATAGGTGAGAAGTGACTTTATTTTATACTATGTAAAGAATATTTGTCTGAAGTAAGAAATAATTGATGTATGATGATTGATATTACAGATGGTGACGTGTTCAGCTATACCCTGAAGCAGCCCGTGGGAGTGTGCGGCCTCATTCTACCGTGGAATGTGCCCATACGAATGTTCATGAATAAGGTCTGCACGGCTTTGGCGGCAGGTAATGTGAAAAGTGGTCCTTTCCCTCAAATTTAAATGCAATCTAAAACTTTAGAACCGGCAGGATTCAAATCCGCGTCTTTGCTTGGAGCCAGCAACACCGTGATCATCATCCAAAAAAATCTCGATGGTATGAGAGTTCATAGTCTTAGGTTTATTGAAAAATTACGAACACCTGCGAAGCGGCACATTACGGCTCATCCACACGGGACTCGTGATTGAAGACTCGTCAAAAAAAGAAAAAAAAAGGGTTTTTTCCCGTATCGCCCATCGTCATCTATATGCGAAACGTGAATAATATCGTCATTATTCACGTTTCGCATATAGATAGCAGTTCGTTCATTTAATGATGGAACTGTGTAGATATTTACAATTGTTATTAATTTTTGTTAATGCACTAAAGTCTCGTTTTTTTGTAAATGTGTGAAACCGCGCAGTGGATGGGTTCACTAAAGTCAATCCCAAATATAAATAAACTCTTTATGTTAAAAATTCGTTTGCATTTTTAATTAAATGTGCTTACAGGATGTACGGTAGTGGTGAAGCCAGCGGAGCAGACGCCCCTCACCGCGCTGGCGCTGGGCGCGCTGCTGAAGGAGGCTGGCGTCCCGAAGGGAGTCGTCAACATCGTGCCAGGGTTCGGTGAAGACGCGGGAGTCGCTCTCACTCATCACCCCAAGGTTGCCAAGATATCCTTTACTGGATCTCTTGAGGTAAGAAAGCAGGGAGAGTAGGTATAAGCATCAGCTAAGAAGAAGGTACCTAATGATGACCTATTATTTTTGATTATTTTTGACAAGGTGTTCTATTACAGGTTGGAAAGCTGATCCAACAAGCGGCCGGAGCTAACAACCTCAAGACTGTCACGCTGGAGCTCGGTGGCAAGAGCCCCCTCATCATCATGAACGACGCTAACTGTAAGTATACCTAGTTCAAGGCTATAATATCGCAATCAACTCAATACAGTTTTCAGGCTATAACCTAGCTACAAATGGGAGATTTGCGATGAAATAATAAATAAAGCGTAAAGTATAGGTACGATTTTCAAGTTTAAAGTTTCCAGCTATAGTTATACTATGGTTTGTCATATTATATTTGCCATCAAAGTTTTTCGCAAGTCACTATATAAAAAATGTCCCGCTTGTGATATGCAAAGAAGTATCAACGACATTTATTACTGCCACCTGCACAAACCGAGTAATTTTTTCTAGTACAAGCCAATTTCTACCAATCCAAATAGTTTTGAATTACATTTTATTCATTATCGATGTTATTTTTTCCAGTGGATATAGCAGTGCCGTGCGCTGCTGGTGCGATATTCAGTCTCCAAGGCCAGATGTGTGTGGCTGCGTCCCGTCTGTACGTGCAGTCAGGCATATACGACCGGTTCGTTGAAGCCGCAGTAAAACATGCCAAAAACCTCAAAATTGGCAGCCCGACTGACCCTACCTCACAGAGCGGACCTCAGGTATTCAGCGTTTTAAAGAAGAATCTTCATCTTAGCCCGTAAAAGCAAAGCTGTTTATAACAAGTTTGTTTTTCGATCTCTGTCGTCACTAAGGAAATGTGGCTAGAATACTGGCAGTTACGTTATGTGCTAATTCGTCGGCAGTAGAAGCCGGCATTATGGTGACGCATCTCTCCACCAGGTCCTTGTAAATTCTATTCGCCCCTGATAATATAATATACTGGTACCAAATAATATCGTTTCTCTAGATCGACGAGACCCAGTTGAACAGAATACTGGATTACATTGAAAAAGGCAAGCAGCAAGGAGCTAAGCTGCTGACAGGCGGCAAGCGAGTCGGCACCACTGGGTACTACGTAGAACCTACTGTCTTTGCTGATGTTAAGGACGACATGACTATAGCAAAGGAAGAAGTGAGTGTTTTAATTGGATACCATTTTTGTGATTTTAGAAATCATTGATATTTAATGTGTTAATTCACTACCTTGGAAGGGGAGAGTCCAGTTTCTATTACTATCAAAGATTATTTCTATACTCGTAAATATTTGCATGATCTGCAAATATTGGTTCTAGGTCTGGGTGTTGTGGTGTCATGGTACTCGAAACGATTCCCAAAACACTGGAGATCCTAGCTAGTGTGGGGTCTTATTATGTATGGGTTAGTCCCATCTATTCAATGTGACTTGGGTGCGTTATATTATGTTGTTATCATATTGTTTAAAAACAACACGGTGTTTCAGATCTTCGGTCCAGTCCAAAGTATTTTAAAGTTTGAGACACTTGAGGAGGTGATAGACCGCGCAAATAATACCAACTACGGTCTCGCCGCTGGTATTTTTACCACCAACGTGAATAACGCTCTGCAGTTCAGCAAACACGCTGAAGCTGGAACTGTCTGGTAATTTTCGTCTTATTACTCTTGAAAGTGGTATAAAGGCGTCTGAGTTATTTGGTTTGCTTCCCTAAATAGGTTACTGGGTACTTTTAAACTTGCTAGGATCATAAATTAAATTATGTGTTTACTCTGATCAATGTCTATGACGATGATATCTCTTTCCTATTTTTGGTAAAATTTCGTTGTCTGTCCGATTAGTTTTATCATAATGTTTTATTTCAGGGTCAACACGTACTTAAGCGGAGGTGTACAAGCACCTTTTGGCGGATGGAAAGAATCAGGAGTCGGTCGTGAGAAGTAAGATTCTGAAAACACCCATTATAGTATTCCTCAAAAACTCCATAATCCACACTCATGTTCTCACAATTTTTTTTCGTTCTAGTGGCTTACACTGCGTGGATGAGTACTTACAAGTGAAGACTGTTACAATATCGCTACCGAAGAAGCTTTAAGTGATTTGACGACCGATGTGGAGTAGCGGGCGAAGGTGCGACGCAGGAGGTTGCGGGTTCGATTCCCGCCTTGGGACAAATGTTTGTACGATCTGCAAATATTTGTTCCGGGTGTTCTGGGTACTTTTAATTTATTATAAAAAAATTATGTATGTATGTATTGTATTGTATTAATTATATCAGACATCTAGTACCCATAACACAAGCACTTTTTAGCTTGGGGCTGATGTTGTGTAGATTGTCCAGCATTATGTAATTATTATTTATTTATTTATTCAAGGGTGCTGTCCAATCCACTACAATGACTGTAGTAACAATAAACTTATGATCGCAATAATTTATTTTTTGGCAACAATGAAACGGTTCCGTTTGGTTTCCAATGCTATATTTTTGAACTAAATATTAAGTAGGTACAAATACATATCATTTTCATACCCACATAAAGTGTCATAATATAAGGTAAAACAATAATATATTATTTTACTCGGATAAATATACTTAATTGTAATTTATATTAATTAGCACCTGATACTACAAAGTCAATAAAATATTATTAATCGAAATAACATGGAATATTTATTGAAATCCTAAATCCTGTTCAACGCTACTGTCATGAATAGATGTCATGAATAGAACCTAACTAACATAATATATTTAAGTATGTAAATGCATCTTGACCACTAATTGGCTAACTCTGTCACCAGAGTTAGCCACTGACTCATTCGAACGAACGAACGAATTGTCTCACTTGTAATTAATACTCACGCCAGTCGCTAAACAGAGCTTTAGTACCTACCTAGGTAAACAATGAATAAACTGTGGGCTTGTTCGTGAAAACCTCTATTAGCTGAAAAAAATAAAAAAATTCTATAACTTTGCACTCGGACAAAATACACATTATCGACAGTATGAAAAAAATAAAGAATGAAACGATAAGAATAAATGAACAGAGAATAGTGGCTGGAGCATTTGATATCAGTGTTATCAGTAGGTACATCAGGTACTAAATAACAAACGCACGAATCTTGTAAACTGAGTAAAGCAGAGGCTTTATCGCTGTCGGCAAACGTCTTTCATAGTTCATAGTAGGGCTCGTGGAACTGACGTAAATTTTAAGACGTTTAAAAGTGATCCTTGTAATTTTATTGAATAAAAATATTTTGAATTTGAATTTGCAGTAGTACTAATTTATCTAATTTGCGACAGTATTAAATTAAAACAGAATAATAGAATTATTTTCGCTGTAGCACTTCTATCCACTGCTCAATCCGAGCAATCTGCGTAATGCAACCGAAACGTTTCCGTTACGTTAAAGTTTATTACGTTACGCAATAGGACCCCAGATAAGCAGCTGTGAGTCATCATCATCATCATCATCATCAACCTATTGCAGTCCACTGCTGGACGTAGGTCTCTCCCAATGCGCGCCACTGAGCCCGATCTTCGGCTTTCCTCAACCACTTTCGGCCAGCTACATTCCGCAAGTCATCGCTCCATCTAGGATCCGGAGGGCGTCCTACACTACGCTTGCCTAAGCGCGGTCTCCACTCTAGAACACGTTTGCCCCAGCGGCCATCGGTTCTCCGGCATATATGACCACGTTTCAGCAGCATAGGTCATCACTGGTAGGACGCACTGGTTGAAGACTTTGGTCTTCAGGCTTTGAGGGATGCGCGACGAAAAGACTTGGCGGAGTTTCCCAAACGCTGCCCAGCCTAGCTGAATTCTCCGGTTTAGCTCTTTCTCGAAGTTGTGTCTACCCAACTGCAAAATCTGCCCTAGGTAGACATATTCCTGCACAACTTCAAGTGGCGTTCCGGTGACGGTAACCGGCTCTGGGGTAATACGATCGTTGATCATAATTTTAGTTTTATCTAAGTTCATTCCCAGGCCGATATGTCGTGAAGCAGTAGCTAGGCTGTTCAGCATCTGTTGTAGGTCCTGCAACGATTCCGCCATTATGACGATATCGTCTGCGAATCGTAAGTGCGAGATGTATTCGCCATTGATGTTGATGCCCAACCCATTCCAACTCAGCGTCTTAAACATATCTTCCAGTGCGTTTGAGAATAATTTGGGGGATATAACATCCCCTTGTCTTACTCCGCGGCGCAACTGGATAGGTTTAGACTGCTGGTTCTGGATTTGGACGGACATTGTGGCCTCGTTGTACAAACATCTCAACACTTCGATATATCGCCAGTCAACCTGACATCGCTGCAAGGACTGCAGAACAGCCCAGATCTCGACAGAGTCAAAAGCCTTCTCATAGTCCACAAACGCTAAGCACAGAGGCTGATTATACTCCTCAGACTTCTGTATAATCTGCCGCATAGTGTGAATGTGGTCTATGGTGCCATATCCTCTTCGAAACCCAGCCTGCTCCGGTGTTTGAAACTCGTCTAGTCTCCGTGCAAGACGATTCGTAATGACCCTAGAAAACAGTTTATAGACATGGCTCAAGAGTGAAATGGGTCTGTAGTTTTTCAGTAAGGCTTTATTGCCTTTCTTGAAAAACAGTACCACAACACTCTTGCTCCATGCCTTTGGAGTTCTCCCTTGGCTTATGACGGCATCGAATATACGTTGGATTTCTTTCAGGACAGGAGTATTTCCTGCCTTTAAGAGTTCCGAGGTAATTCCATCTTCACCAGGGGCTTTTCCATTTTTCAACTGTCTTAGCGCCATCTCGATCTCGTCTAGGCTGATTTCTGGCAGATCCTCAGTAAAGTGACGTGTTAGTGTGGCTCTAGCATCCTCATTGCTGGTTTCGGGACATGAAGCTTGCGAAGCGTACAACCGGCTGTAGAAGTCCTCGATCTCGGCCAAGACCTCCGGTTTGGAGACGACGGTTTCCCCACTCGACTTTGTAAGTTGTGTCAGATGGCTCCTACCGAGTCGCTGCATAAACACTTTTGACCCCCGATTTTGCTCGATTGCTTGCTCAATGCGTACAGTGTTGGCGCTTCGGAGGTCGTATCTTATGCGCTTCGTTATAGTTTTGTTCAGAGCCCGGTGTTCTGACAACGTCGAGGGGTTTACTGGTGTTTCTCGTCGTCTATCCATAAGCCGAAGGGTCTCTTCCGAGTATTTAGACTTCTTACCCGTACGTCTTTGCTGGCATAATCGTGTTCCCTCCTCTCTGAGGATGTCCACAATATTGGCGAGATCTTGGTCTACGTCATCTGTAGGTTCCAAGGCAGCAAATCGATTTTCAAGCTGAAGTTGAAATTTATCGGACCCCATCACGGTCTGGAGTAGGTTTGGTCGGAGCTTAGACTTTATCAAGCGGTTGCGTTAAAGCTTAAAATTTATATTCAGAGTGCCTCTGACCATTCGATGATCACTACCAGTATTAAACCGTTTAATCATAGAGACATCTCTGAATATATGCTTTTTGTCCGCTATGATAAAGTCTATCTCGTTTTTCGTCATAGCGTCGGGGCTTCGCCATGTCCACTTCCTCTGAGGACTCTTCTTAAAGAACGAATTCATTAAGAAAAGACCCTCTTTTTCTAAAAAGTTAACAAGCATTTGCCCCCTATGGTTCCTATTTCCAAATCCGTGTGGCCCTACTGTCGATTCACTGCAACTTTGGACGCCTACTTTTGCATTGAAGTCCCCCATGATAATATTAAAGTGAGCCTTAGTGGTGGTGTGTAAGGCTTCAGCAATATCATCCAAGACAGACTCCACTTCATCATCCGAGTGTGTCGAGGTCGGCCCAGAACGTGCCATTTCACTTTCTCGAGTTCTACCTCAAGCTGCGCTAGGTGTTCGTCCAGTCGTAGAGTGCGTCCATTATACTATATAGCTGTGAGTACAAACAACAAACTCTTTTTATATATATATATTCGTATCACTAAATACCACGTGTCAGATATTTTGCTTCCGAGCAGAGTGTACAAGCATTTTTAATGGGCACTGAGCAAGTGAAATTACTGAGCAAAAGAGACAATAAAAAAAATGTTTTTTTTTTTTAAATTACAGTTTCAATTTATTACAGGGTTTGGGGCTCTTCAGTTAAGTTTTAATAACCTGTGTTAGAAGAGCCCCCTCTTAACTGTGGTCTCTTAGGTAGGGTAACTAAAAAAGTTGAAATAAACATTAAATAACTGTGTTTAGGGGTGACAAGTGCATTGCAGTGCCACGCAGAATTTATCTTAAATGTTTGGGTGACACTGCAGCTGTTACGAGGATGGTCAGGCGTTGCGCAACGACTTCAACATCTCGTCATTTTTATTTTGATGACATTGACATAATATAAAAAAAGCCCTTGGAAACAAAAATATTGTACAAGATTGTGCAATATACTGTAAATTTACGCGTACCTACATACATGTCAATATCAGAGACGATACGGTCGCGTTCATAAATAATTTCAGGTCGTTATATTTAGTAACTCCAAATAACTTGTTTAGCGTTTCCTCCCAATTTGTAGGGAACTTTTAAAGTAAAAGTATTTCAAATAAAGTCACTATAGGATATAGAACTCAAATAAGAGATCAAACCTAACTGAACTCTAAAAATCAACTGAATTATTTAAAACGAAACTGTTATAAATAATTCATTTCTCCTATAGCTATATAGATAGTACCTAGCAACTTATTATTTTTGAGAACTACTTATGTGGACTGACTATTATCCTCCCCTAAAGAGTTTTATCCTCAGGCAGGTGTAGGTAATATCTATTTTAACTTTATTCGCACTCTTACTTAGGGTACTACTTTATAATTCAGTCTCTATTTTTCAATTATTTCTAGATAGAAGAAGTTTTTAATCGTGTGTAAGTATGGAATGTTAAATACTGTAGACAATTTCGACGTTCATAATATGGCAGCAATTATGTTCACGACTGTACAATAGGTACGGTCTATCTTTTGCATAATCATGGTGCTAAAAAGGACATAAACCCGTTTAGATACCTACAATCTAAGTACGTATGTACACAATATATTTGGAAATATGCTCACTATGCTCAGTCGGTATCGTGACGGAACACAACATGGTCCCCGAAATTAAATACACCAAAGTGCGTTATCAAAAAATACTAGGACACCGGCCGCGCGAATATCGTTTTTATTATACTTACTTTGTTGTTTAAATACTTATATTCTTATTTTGTTGTTTGACTATTTTTAAATCACTTCACAGTGAGATCACTTCTAATATTGCCAAGTATAATTTATAGTAGATGTAGAGTTAGCACGTGTTAGTAATGTGTTTGCTTGCGTAACTGTAGTCGGTTCAATAATTGTTCGCAAAAATAGCTTTGTCGAATCGATTTTGTTGACAGTAAGTACAGTACCTATACAAAATTGACAAGTAAAATTGTTGCAGCAATTATTGAATCGCATAAATGGGCTTAGGACAAATTTACTATCGGTATATTTTGTGAGGCTAACTCTAAAAATATAAACAAAAAGTGGTATGAATGTAGCTATTGATGCATGTTCACGCTAGATAAAAGTGGTTTATACAAGAATATAATCATTTATTTTAATTCAATTACAGTGTTTGTGTGTTTTTAGATTTTCATTGATAATGAGTGGGTGGACGCCAAAAGTGGAAAGGTTTTTGAGACCTTTTACCCTCACGATGGATCTGTCATTGCTAGAGTGGCTGAAGGAGGAAAGGTGAGGATAATCCTAATTATAATTTATGTTCCAAACTGGTGCGATAACAAAGTTTGATAATAGTATCCAAAAAACAGCTCTGGAGGCAACCTTCCACATGCTCTGTCAGATTTTAATTGAGTAAGCGACTGAAAAAAGGATTAACTAATTACCTATTATTTCAAGTATCTGTCTCTATATTTCAGGCTGATATTGACTTGGCAGTAGAGGCAGCAGAGCGCGCGTTCCACCGTAACTCAGAATGGCGACTCATGGACGCGTCACAGCGTGGCGATATTTTGCGCAAGTTCGCAGATCTATACGAAAAAAATGCAACGTATCTCGCCCAGCTGGAGTCGTACAATAATGGCATACTGCTGTCCACGAACACTCAAATCGCATCGCACCTGGGGACAGTTATGCGCTACATTGCTAGTTTGGCAGACAAAATTCAAGGCGATACTATTCCTTTAGGTGAGTGAAGAAAATCTATTCTGTCAACCAGAAATGTTTAATCAACAATGTTCAATCAAAAAGCATGTTAAAAGCTAACTGGAATATGAATAGGAAGCGCGGTCGCACGCAGAAAGTGAAAGAAAGTGAAAATGAAATGGATGGTGAAAGTTTAAGATCAGTCGTCGATCGGACTCTGAGAGGCCTATGTTCAGCAATGATGGATGTCTATTAAGTGATGATGATGTAAAAGATTTCCAGCGGATCTATCATGAGTTTCCTATTCACTACTTTGTGTGTTCGTAGATTCACTATATCCACTAGCAAAGCGAGAGTAAAATGACAAATATGTCAGTCAATCAAGTTCAAACTATTTTATACCACGCTTTATTTTGGCAGATTTTTATCCGTTTTCCAAACTTATTATAAACATGCTATTTCAGGCTCTACAATATATTTATATTTATATCATCATCATCATGACAGCCTTCTAATGTTCCCACTGTTGGGACACTGGCCTACTCTCAGGCGAGAGTGATTAGGTCTTAATCCACCACGCGGACCCAATGCGGATTGGTGGATGGCACATGTCTTTCGAATTTTTAGTTCTTGGACATGCCGGTTTCCTCACGATGTTTTCCTTCACCGTATGAGAGCACTGGCATTGCGCACATAAATTTTTCGAACAGAAAAATCCATAGGTGCACGACCGGGTTTGAACCCACGACCTTAGGATTGGAAGGCGGGGTCACTACCACTAGACCACCGGTGCTCCACTAGACCACCGGTGCTCCTATATTTATATAATATAAATTAAATAATAACCGTTCAGCCGGGGCGGCTAGATAAACTAGTATATTGCAAGTATAAATGATTTATACTTACAAAGTAATAATGTATACATTGTATGATAAAGGATATCGCAAAACATTATGAAGTCTACGAAATATAAAATACCCGCGACTTTGTTTATTTATTAGCGTAATATACGTATAAACTTTTCTCTTGAATCACTCTATCTATTTCTAAAAACCGCATTCAAATCCGTTGCGTAGTTCAAGACCTAAGCTTAGGTACATACCTACAGAAAGAAAGACGGCGGTAAGCGACTTATAAGTAAGTTATGTAAAGATAGTCGGCGATAACATTCAGAGGAAAATTTTCAATTATACCACACGAGCTGACCCGCGCGGTTTCACCCGCGGTTTTTCAGATTTTATGCTATCTACAACCATATTTTTTTCTGGTAAGTAAGTATAAAAAGTAGTAAATGTTCCAGAACTTAAACTATATACTTTCCAAATTTCATCACAATCGTTTAAATCGTCACAGAGATACGTGGTAACAAACATTCTCACAGACTTTAGCAATAATAATATCAGTAGGAATAATATATTGTACCTGTTATGCCAGGAGTTGGTCGAATCCACTCTAAAAATGTCATAATTACCTAAATGGTTATATAAATAACGTCTGCAGATTATTTCATCGCAATTAGATAGAATAATGTAAAAAATAATTTGTCAAGGTTTCACAACTAGGTATTGCACACGATACGAATAAAATTCAGCGAGTGCGATGACTAGCGCCATAAGGGTTCCGGACTAGTTTTATTGGCCACAAATACTGCAAATCCGTAAATTATTTCCAAAACAAGCCACTTCTACAAACTCCACACCCTTTAGGGGCTAAAAGTCAAAATTTGACTGTTTGTTGTTCAAAAGTCTACTAGCATATTTATTCAGAATTTAGAAGTTACTGAAATCATTTTAGAGGTTTTTATTTTGGTCCAAAATAGACATTTAATTAGATTGGAGTAATTTTTTGAAGCTGGATTTTTTATTGCAGATACTATAGAAACTTTAAATTACTGTTTCTGAGAAAAATGATATTGATTTGACAGTAAAACAGACATACAGACAACAAAATGCTAATTATTATAAACTCATAATGTTCATAATGTTTTTTAGCTTCGGTACGAAACTCTAAAACCTCATAAAATCATGGTCAAACTCAAGTATCAGCTTAGCTCCGCACTAGTGTAAAATGCGCAGTAATGACATCATTGTCACATGTTGCGGACCAAAATAAAAATGTCGGAAAAATGTTATAGTTTCCGAAAATAATTCTACCGGTATTCAAAATGATGGTGGTGACCACACAATATAAGAACCCACCAAAAACATTTTCATGTAAAATGCTGCCGAGACGAGACCATTGACTCGTACTGTCAAAAAGTTATCAGATCACATGTAGAGCCAACATTCTAACTCTACACGTCCTAACTCTACGAGCCCTAACTTCACAAAATCAGTCAAAATTGTGGCTCGGCGTAAAAATTGCAGTAAAGTGGAACGTTACAAGTATTACATAAATAAAATAAAAATTAAATAGCCTTTTATTTCCTTCTCTAGATAAAATAATACAAAAATCTAATTAATTTGATGTCATGCAATTTTTCTAAATTTCTAAAAAAAAATATTTTAAGTAGTTATATATTTTTTTTGTTGCATATAACTTTAATTTTTATGTTTATAATTAGTAAGTATTTAGGTACTTCAAAATTGTATGTAGTTGAAAAAAAATATTTTATATTATTAGTGATTTGGTTTTGTTGAAACACAAAGAAGAATTACATACTTCATGTATAATGTAAAGTAAGAATAGAGTTCTTTGTGATAGAGCTCGTCCGGGTGTGAACTACCACCATACTTATTTCTGCCGCCAACCAGTAATGCTGGATTATTCCCATTCGTTTTGTCCCATCGAGGTGACTGCTCGCACTTTTTTTTTAAAGTGCGATCTGTCACCCTGTCAGAAACGAGAGGAGATAAACTTTTTGTCGCCCGTCACTAACAGGGAGACATAGACCTGTTAATTCCTGCTTGTCATTCAATTATAAAAGCTGTGTTATGTACATTCAGTCTGTTTAGGTAGTGCTCGCATTACTGTGTCCCGTTCGAATGGTTTCCTGTTAAATTACAGGCATTCATGATTCTTTAGACATACTCGTACTTTTCTGGGTGGTAGCGCGCAAGTGATATATTTGAGTGCTTTGCACAAAAAACTGGTTTGACGACCGTAAACGTAAACGTATCGTCCATCGTACATTAGGCTTACCATCTAGTAAGCCGTTATGTATGCTTGGTTACCAACGCTATAGCGCAATAAGTTACAAAAAACGATGTAGAATTCAGTATCTATTCCAGATACGAGTGAAATGTTTAGGAAATATTAAAAATTTTCATTTTTTCTTGGGTTCATAAAAAGTGACACACAAAAAAAGTAAAAACGATTTGAAAAAAAAATCGATAGAAAAAAATATGAAAAACAGTGGTTTTGCACTGTGTTTTGATTTAGATCTCAGGAACCCTATTTCAAGGTAATTGTCACTTTGATGGGTAGGTTATAAATATTTAATCGGTGGTCTAGTTTTTGTATTTGTAACAAGCAAATAGCTGAGTTTTTCTCTTATTCCGGACCGCGCGGGCGTCAAAAGCGCCACGGTGAAGCGCATTGCAATTTCAACAACGTTATGTTTGAAATAAAAAAGTCCAAGCGTCGACGTGCTAATCTATGCTAAGGTCTATTCTTAATATAAAAAAAAAAACAATGATGCTTACTACAGATGGCGACGTGTTCAGCTATACCCTGAAGCAGCCCGTGGGCGTGTGCGGCCTCATTCTGCCGTGGAACTCGCCTACACGCTCGTTTATTAGCAAAGTTTTCACGGCTTTGGCGGCAGGTAAATACCAAATTTTGACTATCCACATATGTTTGTATATGTACGTTGTTCGTGTTTATGGTTCTTGTCGGTATAGATGACTGTACTCTAGATTATCGTAAAAAAATGTATGAAATGAAAACTATAAGAATTAACACATAAGATGTTTTACAGGATGTACGGTAGTGGTGAAGCCAGCGGAGCAGACGCCCCTCACCGCGCTGGCGATGGGCGCGCTGCTGAAGGAGGCTGGCGTCCCGAAGGGAGTCGTCAACATCGTGCCTGGGTTCGGTGAAGACGCGGGAGTCGCTCTCACTCATCACCCCAAGGTCGCCAAGATATCCTTCACTGGATCTCTGCAGGTAAGAAATACTGGTCAATTTACTTTACCTATCTATATATACCTATTCACTTTGACATGAGCTAATCTGAAGGTATATTTGAGTTCAAACGCCAATAACAAAGTCTGTCAAGTATCTAGTGATTCTTTTTTAACTTGAGAGATTTCTTCCGGTTTTTTTATTTGGAGTTTAGTTTTAGAATACGGAATTAAATATTATAAAATATAATCTATCTATCTATATAATAAGCCCGTTGGCACCCACTGCTGGGTATAGGCCTCCTCTCTATTACGCCACTCTCTTCGGTCATGTGCCAGCCTCATCCATTGTCGTCCGACCATCGGGCTGGTGGTCTGCCTCTTGGTAGTCTCGCATCCCTTGGCCACCATTCCGTCACTGCCTTAATTCATCGCCCGTCTTCCCTTCTAACCAAGTGTCCTGCCCATTTCCACTTAAGACTTGCAATCCGCATACCTACGTCTACGACTTTTGTGCGACGTCGTATCTCCACGTTGGGCATGTGGTCAAGAAGGGAAATTCCGAGCATGGAGCGCTCCATTGCCGTGCTATTGTTATTTTCTGCATGTTTTCCTTTGTGAGCGGCCATGTTTCGGAACCATATGTGAGTATGGGCAGGACACATTAATTATATACCCTGGTCTTGAGGTTCTGTGGGATTTCGGATTTGAAGACATCTTCAAAATTTTTGAAGGCCACCCATTCTAGTTGTATTCGCCTTCCTATCTCTTTTAACTAGGATTGTCGACCAAATGATAAACAATGTCCAAGATATACGTACTCGTTCACTGTTTCTATGTTGCAGTTTCCAACAGTGATGTTTGGTGCTGGACCTGGACGGTTAGTCATGAGTTTGGTTTTAGACATGTTCATCCTAAGGCCGATTCGTAGTGAGGATACACGTAGCTCTTCTAACATTTGTTGAAGATCGGCGACGTTTTCAGTCAGTTCAGTTTTCAGTCGTCTGCGAAACGCAAATGCGATATGCTGCGGCCATAGATATTGACACCCTTCTTATCCCAGTCAAGTGTCTTCATTGTGTCTTCCAGCACACTTGTAAACAGCTTAGGTGAGATGGTGTCGCCTTGCCGAACGCCTCTTTTCAGTGGAACGAAGTCCGTAATGTCATGCATACGTACTTGCATAGTCGCATTTTTGTAAAGCTCCCGGAGGATGTCCACATATCGCTATAAAATATAATATAGGTGATAAAAGTATATTACTATAAATTGTTACAGGTTGGAAAGCTAATTCAGCAAGCGGCCGGAACCAACAACCTCAAGCGTGTCACGCTGGAGCTCGGAGGCAAGAGCCCCCTCATCATCATGAACGACGCTAACTGTAGGTATATTCCTTTCTAGAAGCCGTAGTAATAATTGCATTCGACAAGACATGAAATTGATAAGTAATTTTTCTTTTATTACTATTTTATATTTTCCAGTGGACATAGCAGTACCGTCCGCTGCCGCAGGAATATTCAGCTTTGCAGGCCAGATGTGTGTGGCTGCGTCCCGTTTGTACGTACAGTCAGGCATATACGACCAGTTCGTTGAAGCCGCCGTAAAGCTCGCCAAGAAGATCAAAGTTGGTTGCCCTACTGACCCCACTGCACAAAGCGGACCTCAGGTATATACACCCTAAATGATACTAAGCGGGTACTTTAGGCCTTTAATTGAAAAGCTGATTAATATTTTTTTGTAATACAAGTAGTAATTGATACTGAAGCTGTAGCGCCTACAAAGAAGAGGTGGTTTTCCTAACATCTTTACCATCCTCTAAATATATCTAATACTATTATGGCGTGGTTTTTATAAACAAAGTTTCGGTTTTCTATTTCTACAATTTTTGGGTGAAGATGGTAGCAAAATATTAAAAAAACTGAAATATATTTTCTTTAGATTGAAGAGGGCCAGATGAAAAGAATACTGGATTACATTGAAAAGGGCAAACAGCAAGGAGCCAAGCTGCTGACAGGTGGCAAGCGAGTCGGCACCACTGGGTACTACGTAGAACCCACTGTCTTCGCTGATGTTAAGGACGACATGATTATAGCAAAAGAAGAGGTATGTCCGCACAAAAAACGCAAAAAACACAAAGTAGAAAAAAACGCATGTTTTCTACTTGCTAAAGAGAGCTAAGAAAGGTTTTGTTTGGTATAAAATAGTAAGAAGCATTTCATTTAAAGTTCTGTGTGCTTCAGAAACATTCAATTGATTTCAAAATTGATATTCAAAACTGCGTATATAACGATTGCTCTTTGCAATCGGATTGAAATAAAGTCAATCTGAGCCCTTAATTTTATTCTAAGTATTCTAGTAAGCCATTGTTTAATCAGAAACCACAAATTTTCTAGTAATCTGTAAGAATTTCGCCCTCAATTACGGAACGCAAAATTTACCTCAATTTGCGGAGAGCTATTTTGCAAAAAGCTTCGTTTGATATATCAAAAGTTATAAATCTCGATTAACTCAAGTTCAACCTTGATTTTCTAAACGACGACATTGTGATGTCCCTTGGTTTGGTAGTTTTGGAGGCCGATTCTATTAATAAAATAAAAAATCAAAGTTTGACGTCATACATAATCAATTAATTCTTGTTTAGTTTCTATAGAGTGATGGTTTTTACTCAAAAGGGGCAAAAACTTATGATCGATCGTTTCCACTAGCTGAAACGTAATCGCACATCGAAACATGGTTTATTATTGTCAATACTGGAATATAAAAACACCCAACAGATAAAAAGAAGACTTACAGCTAAGATTCGTTTGCAACATAAGTAAGTCGAATTGCCCGTCGGGGGTTATATTATGTAAAACGTTGCTCGCTCAACTAACTTTTGCGAACGTTTCTTGTTGAATACTCGTAATAGGTACCTTTAGGTAAGTAAAATATCAAATCGTATAGGTACGAGTATATTGTCGCTATATTTAAGTTCTTTCTATGGGTTTTTCGGCGATTCGCATCTCGATGTATGCGTAGTATATTGCTGAGAGAATGTGTGTTTTATAAGACAGCAATAAAAAGAAAACAAAACCCCTAAAGGATCACTTTGCGGACCTTTCGACCGTATGTCTGTCAAGACCCTTTTTCTTAACAACGGTTATACAGCAAAAGGTACTCACGTATTTAGTAGTAAGTTACTTCTTACTTACTAAACTATCATCCATTGTAAAACTCAAAGCTTTGACTTTGACTCAAAGTCAAGGAATTTTAACATTTTCAACTGAAATAGGATAGTAATTTTTCTGTAAAAGTCACTAAAAAAGTTTCAGTTCATTATATTTGTTACTAGCGACCCGCCCTAGCTTCGCACGTGTGCTTAAACTATACATATTCAAACCTTCCTTTGGAATCACTCTATCTATTAATGAAAACCACATTAAAATCCCTTGCGTAGTTTTAAAAGATTTAAGCGTACATACCTACATGTACGATCTGCAAATATTTGTTTCGGGTTTTTTGGGAATTTTCTATTTATAATAAAAAATATCTGACTTTGTGTTGCATTGTATATTATATCAGTCATCTGGTACCCATGACACAAGCTCTGCTTAGTTGTGTCTAGATGATGCTGTGTAGATTGTTCAGCATTATTTATTATTCATTTACTTATTACAGAATTATATACAGAAGGATAAACGGGAGAAACTACTTTGTTTTATATAAAGACTAGCTGACACGGCGCGGTTTCACTCGCGTTATTTTTATTTTTTAGCAAATTTGTATACCCTGTGTTCTCACCGTTTAAACCTTCCTTGAACTTTTACAAACATTTCAAGACCAAAATTAGCCATATCGGTCCAGCCGTTCTCGAGTTAGACGAGCGAGACTAACGCACAGCGATTCATTTTTATATATAAGAAGATGCATAATAAGTAAGATGTAATAGTGTAAATTTTGACATGAAAGTGATAACCTAGTTTACGTACCTACTAAACCTTAGAGCTCGAATCTTACCGAGTTATTATTTCGTTTGATTTTTTAACTCAATACAATATATTTTACCCTTGAATTACTCCAACCAAAGACTTCAAAGAAAATAGTAAGTGTGCATGGGCTCGGTCGGACGGTTCTTCTACATTACATTACACATAAAAACTTTATAAATATTTATAAATATTCGAGTTCTTTTGTAAAAGCCTCAATTTAGATCAATTTACTAGAGTAAAACCGTAACCCAGTTGATCAAAGTCAAAGTCAAAAATGATTTATTTCAATAAAATGGATCATTTTGAAACGTATTAAAGTTAGGTGAATTTACGCCAGTTCCACGCGCCCCAGCCTAGAAGAATCTGGCAACAAACTCGGCTGGGTTCCTAGCTTTTTTTTGATGATCCCTCTTCATCATAAAGCTTCAGTGATGTGCCAATCGAACTAGGTGATCTTTGATTTGATACTTATTTATAAATACTTACAATTATTGAATTTACCATATATTTATATTACCAATATGTTGACACAGGACAGAATAGTTCCTCAATATGTAACCTTTATGCCTTGACTGATAAGCCGCTAAACAGATTCAAAACTGCATTACACATATATGGCTGTTGACAATTTCCTTCTATTCAGTAAATTAGTTTTTAGAAAACTCTTCAGCAAGACTCCGTCTTTGTAGGTACCACCGTAGTGTCAGATATTCTACCTCCAAGCAGTAATGTGCAAGCATTACTGTGTTTAGGTTTGAAGGGCACTGTAGCAAGTGAAATTACTGGGCGAAAGAGACTTAACAACAATGTCTCGGGGTGATAAGCGCAGTGCAGTGCCACGCAAACACTTAAAAACTTTAAGCTTTGGGTAGCACTGCATCTGTAATAGTCACGCGTGGTGCTTAACATCAGCAGGTGGGCCACTGGGCGCATTGATTGTCTTGTCACTTGCTGACATAAAAAAAAAGAAAAAAAAAATAGGTTAGAATTCATTCTTTTCTCTGACATTACCATTATTTTCATACCTATCTTGACTTTAACCAAGGAATCATAAAGGCTTTCAATTTTTATTTTTCTTCTTTTTAATATGGCATTTATCCTTATAATATTTTTTTAATTTGTTGCGCTGCGAATAAATCATTCATTCATTCATTCATTTATTCCTACTAATAACAGAACTAGGTTTTTTTTAATGGGAGAAGACGTTAGTTCTCGCGACACAGTATTTTACTTTTGCGAGTATCATCGTTTTTCAAATAGAGATATTTTGATTTGATTTGAACATAAGCAAACACTGTAATTGTGCGAGTATGTATATATTTTTATAAACTTGAACACTATTTTAAATAGAATAATATAAAAAAAAAATACAACACATTAAAGTAGGAAATAACATAAAGGCATGAAGTTTTTCAAAAACCCAACAGTTCAAAAACCTTTGTTCTCGAAAATAACTTGGGAGCGTTTGACATACAATTTAACATTTGAGATTAACTTTAGTTTCATGCTGTTTCAGATTTTCGGTCCAGTACAAAGTATCTTGAAGTTCGAGACTCTCGAAGAAGTGATAGATCGCGCTAATAATAATAACTACGGCCTAGCCGCTGGCATCTTCACCAGCAACATTAACAATGCTCTGCAGTTCAGCAAGCATGCTGAGGCTGGAACCGTCTGGTCAGTAAATAACCAGTTATCATCACTTCGTTTTTCAGTACAACAATCTGACATAAGTTCTTGCTGCTTAGTGTTGCAAGTCTGTAAAAAATATTTAATGAATTTATTATTTTCAGGGTCAACACATATTTAGGCGGGCAGATTCACGTGCCTTTCGGTGGAGTAAAAGATTCTGGAATTGGCCGTGAAGGGTGAGTACTAACTACCAGCAAACAGATAAGGTGATCAAGAACATAATTAGAATCAAGATGACTATCGAAGACTTTATATATAATCTCAAGATGCATTGCAGTTTACCTTAACCAGTAAGAAAAACATTCTTATAGTACCCATAGGGAACCTGCATAAAAGAACTAAAAAAATCGAAAGACCTGTGCCATCCACAAAAGCTTGCTTGAGAGGAGGCTATATAGTGTCTCATAACAGTGGGAAGATTAGATGTGTTTGTGTTTGACATGTGTTTTTTTTACTTTTGCAGAGGTCTGCACTGTGTGGATGAATATCTGGAAGTGAAGACAGTCACGATATCGCTGCCGAAAAAGCTTTAATTTTACCGAGATTTTTTTTTAAGTGCAGTTCAAATTTTTTTTAATAAGTATGACGCGAAATAATGTGCCTAGCAATGGCCCAAGGTGACTTACGTGTGAGATCGCCTATATTATTACCAATCTTGGGTAATTGTTTTAATGATAATTATGCATTTGCAGTATGTAGTAGGTATTTTACGTATATTTTGTTCACACGGAAGTCAACTTAGATATTAATTAAGTTATGTTAAGTTAATTACATTAAAACATATTCATCAACTATACATGAGTCAACTATAAGATAACGATCCGGGTAAAGCTGTCACATGTTTTCAATCGACCTTACAGTATGTCCATTCCGAAAAAAACAGTGACTTTGTTTGCCCTGCATAATCATTTGATATCAAATTGGTAAAGATGTTTTTAGCTGACGTGTAATCGGTAGGTGTATATTTAAATTGTATAACTTTTGGAAACTTATCAGCAGGTTTACCATGAAACATTTTCCAAAATTACCTACAGACCAAAATTTTGGGTAATTCGTACCATGAATCACATTAATTCCGCAATTAGATCCCGTAGACGGCACATGACACTGAAAAAGATTGTATGAAACTTGAAAGCTAAGTGCTTCGTATTTCGTTCGCGTTTCGTTGGGCTCTGTAGTTATTAGTTATGGTACAGAACAAATATACCTACTGTTACGGACAGACATTTTCATGGTACGCCAGCTGTGACCATTCTTTGTTCTGAATAAATTATTATCACTAAAGGCCTTGTTTTACGTAAAATCCGAATGTTACTGACAGGTGCAGAAACGCGACTTAGGTCAGCTACGCTACGAGCGCTGATAATAAAATGCGTTTCTTATACAAAATCCTAAATGCTCCCGGTTCATGACAAACAACTTTACATTTTCTATGTACTTACCTACTACAAGTAATGTATTTTTATAAAATGTATACAAGTAGGTAAGTGTGTATCGTTTTAGTTATTTATTTATTTTAAGAATGTTTCCTTGATTATAAATTACTAATATTTGTAACCCAATTATAAGTTACACGCAAACGAGTGAGGTGCCGAATCATTATAACTCTATGAAAATATAATTCAAACTTTAAAGACAATAATTTTCCACGACAACGTTGAGAGCTAGGCTTTATTGTCATACTATTATGATTGATATCTCGATTTGAGCAAGCCCGGTGTGCAGGAGAAAGCGAGGTACTCTACCTACACTCCTCGCAATTGGCCCTCTGTAAAGAAGTGCCTAGGTTTGTCGAAATAAGATTGTAACTTTTCCTTTCAATTTTCTTCTTTCTCTTTTATCTTTTGAGAGATCCCGATTGTGCATACTCCCTTTTTCAATTTACTTACCTTCTTTTATGTTTCTAACGATGTAATTCCGTGATACCCCTGAGCTGATGGTGTCATGGATGGAATGTTTGTATAATCTCGTGATTTTATAACAAGTAATTAAATTAATCGATATATCTCATTGTTTGTATGACCGACGCCCAATCTAATCTCTCGAGATAATTTTAAAACGATACCGAGCACTGATATCGTTTGAACATTTTTTAAAACAAAACTATTTCTGATAACGAGACCTAAAACAGTTTTTCGTAGCACAGCGCTGCGATCCTCATTTCGAGACATAGCGACTCACTGTTAGTCCCCTGAATATAAAATTAATGAATGTAGGTACACACCGCCTATTGCTCTTCCTGAGACGTTAGGTAGGACACTTGGACATTGATCCTAAGGGGAAAAGGGGCGAATTATGGCAAAAGTTTAACTATTAGTGAGAACCGTCGGGTCCACAAGCCTATTAGAACGTTGTATTAGGTAGGATTATGTAGTATGGTTAATAAGGTTTTAACAACTTTAATGGGCATAAAATTCAAATTTAACTTGAAACTTTCAGAAACCACGGTCCGATGTACGGGCCAGCCCGAACTGCTAGTATTAGTACATCGGGTAGTATCATTCACAACTATAAAACGTATAATTTATCTGAATGAGATATAGATTGAACAAAAGTATTATTGCATGGTAATTGCACTGGCAATCATCTCTAAACCGGAACACGGCAAAACGAATATAGCTGCTTACCGAAATAGACATGGTGGTGGTACACTATGTGTACTTCCCAGACGAGCTTATCATACTATTGCAATTCTTATAAAATACTTAGATAAAAGCTTTATGTTTAGTATGTATGTTTCTTTTAAATATAAATCCAAATAATGAACCTTTGAGCGCCACAATCGTCTATAGCTACAGACAACCCTGTTACACAAATATAATTTTAATAATATTATACTCCTACTAAGTAAGACAGCTCCCGAAACTGAAATACTGAATTCAGAAAGTTTCAGAAATCATGATTTTATAAGAGTACATCACGATTGTTTAAAGTCAAAGTCAAAGTCAAAAATATCTTTATTCAATCATAATTATCACAAGGATTATTTTGAAAGCTCTAGGTGCCATAAATTAAAAGAAGAAAGCTAGGTAAATGTGTCACCTGTAAATCAGTGACTAACACTGGTTACGGAGTCAATATTAGGCCGCTGTAGGCCTCCGTCATGGCCTAACGGCTGGTCTTGGTAACAGTAATTTCTCGCAAGGGTAGGAAAGGGAACTCGGTAAACTTGACCTTCAACTAGACCCTTGAGGTAATATTAGATGCTGCAAAGCTTATTGACAGAATTTGTAGCTAGAAATTTCGGTGATGTCGTCTCGTGTTTTAATTTAACTGGCATTATCAAAAGAGTCATGTGCTTTGGATTACTTTTGTGTCTGCCTGTACTTACTCATCATATTAGTTATATACAAATTAGGTGTTATGCGAATCATTGCTGTGTTCCGGATCGAAGGGTATCTATGGTTTCCGGTGAAATTACAGGCACATCGTGACTTTCCATCTAACGCCTCAGGGTGGACACGCAAGTGATATCTATGATGTCGCATGCGTGCATAGGCTACGGTAATCGCTTACCATCTAGTGGCCCGTACGCTTGGTTGCCACTTTAGTGGTATAAAAAAACAAGTTATTTTTAGGTTGTTTAGTTTTTTTTTCTAACTAAACATATCATATAATTTGGTTCCCATAGAACAAACTTTGCTTAGTTTGACTGTGTAAAAATGTCCATAAGTGTAAATATGTTAAATACCATTTATGATACTGATAGTGTTAGTTGATAGTAGTTATGAAGACATCTTCACAATGAGCACTAGGCACTAGCTCACTCCGCCACCGAGTCGAAGCCTAAATTATGTTAGTTCTAGCTGCGTCCCGCGGTATCGCCCACGGTTTTTCAAGTTTCAAGCGCATACTAAGTTTATCATCCCACGGGAATACTTTACTTTCTCGGGATTAAAAATTAGCTTATATCTTAATCCAGGGTATAATCTACATACGTATTAAATTTCATCTAAATCCGTTCAGCTGTATGAGCGTGAAAGTATAACAAACAAGATACATAAAGACAAACTTTTGTACCAATTTATAATATTTGTAAGATAAGATGTATTATGTTGAAGACCGCTCTAGGACGGTGAATATAACGACCACCGCTTTTAGGAAAATATCCGAGAGCTTGGTATTTCTTTATTGAACGCCTGTTTTATTTGGGTTCGTTTACTCAACAATGAACCCTGAATTTTCTATGTTATTTAGACATAGTAAGCCCGGAGCCTCGCATGCCACAATACCTTCATAGCAATTGCAGAGTAACCTAAATTAAAGGTGCTTTTTCGATGCTTTTTCTAAACACTGCAGTAAATCACACACACCAATTATGTTACAGTAACTCCCGAGCTGGCATGAGCACCGTTAGGAATATTTTTCTCTACGGAAGAATAGGCTAAAACGTCATATTAAAAAAAAAAAAAAAAAAACTCTACACTTCCGTAGAAACAAATTACCGCATCCACGGTGCTTATGATTGTCCGCGACTTCGTATTGTCTTAATATTTGTGATTTAGAATCACGCCTTTATCTTTATGTTCGTATTAAAATATTATCTAGAGGTTGAAAATGTGTACATTGAAAATATTTTCATACAAAGCTTGAAAACATTAGCACTATAGTTTCAGATACTCACTTGTCATTTTACGGCATACACCTTTCAAAGTTTTCACTACTTTACTCGTCGTGATTCGTACTATATAAGTACCTACCAGGAACACAGCAATGCGTGCGATGATACTGACTTGGTTTCTCAGCTACTGACATACAGAAATATATCAAATCGGGTTTCGAATTCTCTAGCTCGTATAAAGTAGGTAAGTCTTATAAGTATATTTCAGTAACAGATCGTGCTCCAAATTTTATTTAGAAATATATTGGATACCCAGATCAAACTGGTCGCTTCTCAGAGTGAATCACGGAAAACTCGTCTGACAATCGTAAATGTATCAGATGTAGAACTCGTCCTAGTAGGTTGTGGTGTGGTGTTGTTATATCGAAGATGTCATTTGTTACTTTCAAGAGGCGAAAATGCCAGTTCCTATAAGATAAAATAAAAGACTTTCGAAAGGAACACCATGTTGTTTACAATAACAGTAGCGTAATTTGCTAATAATAGAGCAAATGTAATGCGCAATGTGTTAATAAGTTTCTTTTAATACTTAGTACCTACCAATAATTACTATTACAGAATTTAAAGCACCTTCGTTTTCCTTAATGAACTTATAAAATTCCTAACATGCGCTCTCTTCCCACCCCCGCTATTACTCCCCCGAACAAAGTTATCAAGAACCCGTTCATTTTTCCCAAAATTAGCCCACGATGTGTCATCATGATGACAGCCAACATGTTTACACAGGGCCAAACCAGTTATCGCCATCTATTAAGGCGATCGGAACTTTTTTTTTAAATCTTGAAACGATAACATTGCAAAGTAAGGCAAAATATATAATATTTTCAGGGCCGATTTAAAGGACGTCTGGCAACCCTCGTATGAAAAAATTGGCCCGACTTTTTTTTTTTTTCAAATCAAATCAAATCAAATACATTTATTGCTGTCATATGGTACATTATGTAGTTGTTACAGAATAAGTAGTATCACACATGAACCCTGTTATTAGGGTATTGCAACATGGAGAAAGGCCGAGGTTTATGCATTCGGTATTTGTAAAAAAGTAGATAGATAGGTAAGTATGTAAGATTTAATAATTGTCATGTCATGTCAGAAAATATGAACAATAATAGTCATTGGTCAATAAAATCAATTAATAATAGTAGCTAATGTCATTAAAATAATTATGTTGGTATACTATTGAATTCAGTAGGTAATTAGTCTAGGTATTCTCTAAGGTCATAGTAGCATTTGTCAATTAGATATGTTTTTAAAGTTTTTACAAAGAGTGAATATTTTTTTATTTCTTTTATATTTGTAGGAAGTTTGTTATATATTGTTATTGACATTATGTAAGGACCATCGCTATGTAGCTTTAGATTAGATTTGGGTTTTACTATTTTATTTCTACCTGGTCTGAGTACATATCTTCGTGGAAGGTCGTCTAAAATTTTAATAAATTGGTGCGGCTAATAAACTAGCCCGACTTAGAATTGGTTTAGTAACCTATAAAAATAATATATTTTAGAAAATAGAGAAATAAAAAATAGATTTTAAAAGATAGTCTAGTTTCGTTTGCTCGATAAACTGTGCCAGGCTGTCTGAACTAGCTTCCCAACATGTCGAACTCACGTCCGCCTGGCACGCCTAGATTCTATAAATCAATTACTTAGCTGCCTGCTTATTTATGTTCGCTTAGGTACTTGTTTACACGATTGCCTATAAGGACCCTGCCTCACGCCATGACGATGTCGGTCGCCGCGCCAACAATAATAATAAATGTTACCTATCGCTCCGGAACCGACGTCTCTTTCTCGGTAACAGATCGAAGACTGATGAGGTGGACTGGTAATGCCCATACGTAACAGGCCTTAACCTTCATTAAGTGTGGTAACTCGCTGACGGCCTAATTATGAGTGCAAACACCATGGATAAAAAAAGTCTTACTTTTGTAGAGATTAGAAAGACGTCGAATGATGGAAATGGGTTGGTTGCTAATGCAGTCGAACATCTGAACTTCAACAAACATCTTTCGATTTAATTCTTTCGACTAGACCAAACCAACGAGTTCAGCTCGCCTCCACGGTGGCGTGCACGGTGCAATGTACCTACGCTGTGCTCGTCACTAAAGAGACACAGGACATAGTCTTAGTCGCTCAGTAATTTTACTTAATTTAGATAATCTTCATGCTTCATGAACTGAAAGAATACTTAAAAGTTTATTTTAGTCCATTCGCGATTCTGGTAAAAGATCTAAGTAACCAAAACATAAGATCTACATTACATTATCAATCTACATTTACCAGCTAGCACAATAATATACATATAAACTCTAATGATGTTGGAGGTCAAAGCCATTTTTGTTGTCATTTAATGGTGATGAGCTTTTTATACCTTGAATAAAAACATTTTTATCCTACAGTGTTGCCTAATCTACAGGAATGTTATAATAATCAGAATAACAGTTTAAACAGCTTGGGAAATGTAATACAAAAAAAGGTGTTATAAAATCTTCAGGCTGTTATCGTTTTTTTTTAGGCTGGCCTATATAGGTAATTTGCATAAAGAGTCCCCAACCGCAGGCTTGCAGACTGGAAAAAAGTAATCTTTTCCAGCAATATATATATTTACTTAAATATTATGGAAAAATATATTCCATTTCATTTTTCACACTAATGGCACGCTGTCTGAGTTTTCATAAAGGTTGGTGTACGTGGTGTGTGCTCACGTGTGTATGTGTCAGATGACTTGCAAAACAAAACCGAATCGCTACAGAGTTGCTTGCTTCGCAGCTGCTTAGTCTTGTGCGATCTGTCACCTTAATGGGACAAAACTAGGTGACAGATGGAAAAAATCCATTTTTTGATGTCGCATCTGTCGCATCTATGACAACGTAACATCTACTCGTATTTAGAAAGAGAACAACGATTAGCCCAAAGAACTTAGCGACAGGAATACTTAGGTATTGTGGTAGTATTTTTCCGAACGATATCGATCACAAAGAGCTAATATAAGTACTGCATGAGCTACCTGCTATAGTTTAAACGACGCTGTACTTAAGTATATATATACCTAAGTAATTCCGTTGCAAATGCTGCAATCACGCTCCGTCTCGTTCGTCGCGCTGGAAACCACTTACTTTTTCATAAAGTTCTTCACTTTCGCCATCAGAGACTAATTAAAACCGGAGCAATTTTTCACTACATTAAAATTTAAATGGTTGAAGTTTCAAGTCTGGGTTTCCAAGAGTTAGCTTTGTTTTTTTTTAATAGAATTGCAAGTTTTTTAACGTCAGTCAACAACGGTTGCGTTCGCAGTCGTTACGTAGTCGCTATAGCGAGTTCGATTACAATTTACAAAATTCAGTTTCAGTTAAACAAATATTCTTAAGCCACGGTTTTTTATTTGTATATAAAAATGACCTCATTAGTATTAAAGATCTATCTGTATAGAAGTGTTTAATGGCTACTTACCAAAGGACATTAGAATAATTAGAATACATGTTCTGAGTACTTACTTAATTTTTATTATGCTCAAGAAATGTTTTTACACAAAAAGTATAAGAATACTTAGAGAACTTTACTAAGCTTCGTCCGACATACATTAGTAGGTATTACGACGATTTCCGACTGCTAAGTAAGTAATAAGTAAAAATATAGCTCCCTCACTACTCCCACCTATTTCGAACGATGAGCGTTGAGCCTGGATAAGATTATCCTAGATTACTCTAGATAGAGTAATATATATCAAAAATATGTTTGACATTACCCTGGACGTTTACGGGTAATATTTAACTTTTCTGAGTAAATTAGTAAATATTAACCGTAAACGTCCAGAATTGTATTAAAATATACGAGTACAATTTCCATTCCCATTTCCTTTTTTTCATTCAAATTCAAAAGTCGGAAAAATCCATTTCCACGGCTACAATAGGTTTTGATTGTGCGGCCTTTGCCGCGTTGTTATATTGCTTTTTTTTACGTTAGCTAGTGACAAGACGGTCGTTCGCGCAGTGTCACCGAAATAATTAAATAAGCTTTAAAGTTCTGCACCACGCTCGTTAACCCCGGCACAGTTATTAAGCCTCATTCTGCCTCATACCTACGCCTAGTCTAGGAATTGAGCTTGCTAAAGTGCCCCATAAAACTAAACACAGTACCTTACCCTTGCACAATTAGATACTGGTTTGACAAAAAAGTTCAATGTTCTGACTTCATGACGAACGGTGATATTATGGATAACTACATTTTTGTCATATTATTTAGTTGCTTTGCTCTATTGATTGCTCTAGTGGTGCTCTGAACTATATAAATATTCTAAATATACTTAATCCCGAAAATTCTAAACAAAACAATTTCAATTATATTTTTATTTCATTCCAAAACGAGTTCACTCTGGCAATACAGGCTTTTGTTATGCTCAAGTAGTCAGCGCTTGCCCCCAAAGCTATCGTAATATTTTCTGAATTCGTTAAATAATAACCAGTCTGATGAAGGAATTCATAAAGCTTTTGAAGGCCTTCTGAACTAGATTATCTATTTAACATAATTTAGGAGCCGTTACACTAAACCGTTTGATGTTAAGCAATTTCGGATATATAGTCATTAAAACTACGGTTTCCAGAAAATATAATTTAAAGCAACAGTCATTTACTAACATCATCATCATCATCATCCACAGCCAGACCTCACCCATTTACTAACAAAAAATAATAATACCTATTATGTTCAAAAATATTTGCTCTAGTAGCTCTAAAATCTAGGTAAAGACCCCGGGCCGTGTAATCGAAATAAATCAAATGAATGCGTTAGACTGACTGACAATCAAAGCATGCACTAAGAAAGGAACTCCCGAATCAACTCAGAACTTTGACGACCTCGGTGGCGAGGTGGGCGTGCCCGGTTGATAACCGAGAGGTGGCGGGTTTGATTCCCGATGCGGAACTAATGTTTGCATAAATCTGCAAATATTTGTTCCGGGCCTTGGTGTTTAAAAAAATATGTGTTTTCTATCAGTTATCTTGTTCTCATAGCTTTGCTTAATTTGAGGTCCGATGACGCTGAGGAAAAATGTCCGCCAATACCTACGTAGCGGAAAAAAGTTAAAAAAGTCAATGCAGACCTGTCGTCGCGAGGGGTTCTAGTACAAGTACCAACTTCGGCCCGAAGATGACGGGTCTGTGAGCCCGCGTCGTGCTAGGAAACATCAAAGTTGCACTCTAATGGCAACAGTAGCACAGACTGATACAAGACATACAAACCTGTTCTTCTTTTAACATAAATGACTGTTTTCTCTATAAAATATTACAGCATGTTGCTAATGTTAAATAAAGAAATACAGGCTTCTGGTTCTAGCTTAGACTAACAAGGCTTTTAATTAAAGTGACCCGAGAGAGAGTCCTCTAAATCCTATACTTAAAAAATAATTATTCGGAACTGGAATATTTGTTTTGTTAGAGAGCTTAATTAAGTGGTAACTGGTAGTTATTGCCAATTTTGATTTGAACTGTATTTATTTAGTACTGGTTCTCGGCCGCAAATTCTACGGGCGTGTTTAGGTAGTACCTAAAACGTATTTGTCTAACTAAACTCTCCTACCAATATTTTTATAGAAAATTTAACCCCCGCTTCACCCCAAGGTTGGTTATGGTCACACTGGTTGCAAGCCTGTCGCCTATAGGATACTAACTGGTTTCCTGATGATGTTTTCCTTCACCGTTTGAACAAATACTGCTGACTGTAAATAGTAATTTAAGGCTGTCTTCAAAATATAATTTACGTCTGGAGACTTTACGAGCTTTTCGTGCGATGAGAATGTTGGATCTCACTTTTATTTTGCTGCATGTAAGTAGGTACCTACTTAGGTAGATTTATAATTTTATTTTATAACTCAGCAATACCCCTGTCTAACACCACATTAACACGCAAATAAATTGGCACACTTTTACCGCTGACTGTAGAAAGTACTTCAACATAGAAATTCGGTTGTAGGGGCTTTTCAAGCTTTGCATAGATCTACAAGTACACAATCGTATCTCACTTTTATTGTGCTGTAGATTCATATTTTTAGCACTAAGCATGAGAATACCCCTGTTCAATTCCACATTCACAAAGCGCAGGCAGCCGTAAATATGAATTAAGTCTAAGGGTCAGGACATTTTATTGTTCTATAAACCTTCTTATTTGACTGTTGTTGACCGAATATAAAATTAAATACCTCGCAGCAATGGCATGTTATTTGATATTTATTACCCCTTATTGTTCGGCTGACCACAGTATAATTTTACTTACCTACACAAATTCAATTTTAATAACTTAAAATGTGTTATGCAATGTAATATTTTTATTTTGCTCTGGAGTCAATAATTGCTTATCATTTATCATAATCATGAACAGCGTTCTTGTGCTACCTACTCTCTAGTGAGAGTATTCGTTCACCCGATGTTGAAGATCATAATGTCAACTATCGATCGACGGAAACGAGACTCCCAGAATATCTATTAGTAGTAGACACAGAATACGGAAGATCTGTATGCGGATTTGGTTTGACTGGTGAAGGTGAAGGTACTTAATACTTTTACTCGTACAAGTGTTTCATTTTTTTTATTCGCTATTTTGTAAAACAATAATGGCAAATTTCAATGTATCCACGATCGTTCATTCATTCATAAATACTTGTCGAATAAAAACTAGATTATATTATTTTGCTACGGCAATTTCCTCAAAAATTAAAAAGCATCTACTTACATCCTACATCGTAACCTTGGGTTGGGAGCTAGAACACGGTGACAAACCGAGTCATAAAAGTATAAGGCTGCAAGAATCCAATCAGAATTCAATCTCATTTCCATTCGATAGAATATAGAAATATTATATTGTAAGGTTTCTACGAACAAACAAAAATAAAAGTAGAAGTATTATTCCAAATATTGTTTGAATGAGATCATCACAATCTGCAGTAGTCATCATGATCAGGTTTCTGCTGATGTTTTTAGGTTCCCACAGCTGGGACACTGCCCTACTCTCGAGCTAGACTGATTTGGTCGTAATGCAATACGCGAACCCACCATGCCGTTTCTCTTGACGTTTTCCTTCGTTGTTTGATAGCATGCAAAACACGAATATTTTTCTAATTGATCATTTTATTGATGCACTAGGTATCTGTTATCAGTAAGAAAATATTTATCAGGTTGATTTCATCATCTTGTGATCGGTAAGTATAATTCTAAACTAGGTATCTGTTATCAGTAAGAAAATATTTATCAGGTTGATTTCATCATCTTGTGATCGGTAAGTATAATTCTAAACTAGGTATCTGTTATCAGTAAGAAAATATTTATCAGGTTGATTTCATCATCTTGTGATCGCTAAGTATAGTTTAAAACTAGGTATCTGTTATCACTTATCAGTAAGAAAATATTTATCAGGTTGATTTCATCATCTTGTGATCGCTAAGGACGATTCAAAACTTCAAAATATTTGTACCGCTTATTGGTTATTTTATAAATGAAAATATAAATTAATCGAATAGTGTTTTGGTAACACGCAGTGTTGTTTTTATTTGCGTGAAAGATTTGAAACATTTCACAATATAATTAAAATCAACTTCCTACTGGTACCATTGGAGTTATTTTCTCGTTGGTGCCATTTTCCCAATGGTACCATTTTCTCACTTTTACCATTTTCCCACTGGACCTCTTTTCTCACTTTATTAGGTACATACTTTTATTACTTGCCGTGAAAAATATTACCTAATACTAAGGTTCAAACAAAATGCACGACGCTAGTATGTGTACTAGCGTCTAGTATGTGTACTAGCGTCTAGTATGTGTACTAGCGTCTAGTATGTGTACTAGCGTCTGGTATGTGTACTAGCGTCTAGTATGTGCCTTGAATAATATAAATACTAAGTTTCAAATAAACCGTCCATAAGTTTCCGTACAAACTTTAACAGCCTCTACACCCCGTTTTATAAGTAGTTTTGAAAATTATTTATTCTTTATTGACATATAGTACCAAATCAACTCAAGTTATTACCTAGTTGATAATTAAATTGACTGTTAAGCTCACAGAAGTGGATCTAGCTCCACTTCTGTGGTTAAGTTCCTACTTTTCTTTTGTATAGGTGTGTTATATCATAATAATGTGCTTATCAACATGCCCTACAAACTTAGAGACCCATTAAACTCGCATCAACTTTGAACTAAATTATAATTATAAGCTCACTTCTACGCTCTTCACAAAGTGGATATCCGTGTAGACGCTTAACATAACCACAAATTCATACGTATATTAAACACACCTTTCTAGCCCTATCGATTTACGAAGAGGTCTGTTCATATTGTATAAATAAAAAACAATCTTTTTGGTCGGTCTGATCCTTTGCTCATCACAAACGTCTAACTTCACGACAGTCTAGATCCGTTGGCAGTAGGTACTAATACTAGACTAGAGCTTGATTAATTAATAACAGTAGCTAAACAAGTACTTCCTTACCTAGCTAGATCGACGCGTCGGTCGTCGTCGTCCCTGCAAATATTTGTTCCGGGCTGGTGTTGTCCTTGTCCCATGGTACTCGTAATTTTTTATACCCACGCACAACACAGGGATAGTGTGTAATCAGGACTTTGTATGTGACCATTATTTATTGGGTGTAGATCAGTGTAGATACTTACTGCCATAAAAGTATTGAAAGCGATCCTATGACCGGATAGTTTGGCTTCATCACTGGCTGATCTGTCTGGATCTCACAAATGATCACACAGTGCCAGCCATCTAGCCCAAACTAAGCAAAGATGGTTCTAAGTACGTGGGAACCAAATAACTGATATAATACTAGATTTTTTTTTTTTGTAAATACATAGGTAAATTTTAGTACATAAAAACAGACCCGAAACAAATATTTGCAGATCATGCAAACATTTGTTTCAGATCGGGGATCGAACTCGCAACCTCTCGCTACTCACCCGGGCCCTCACCGCCACTGAGGTCGTCGAACAATATTTCTTAGCATCTCCAAATCCTCACTATGTTTAGGTTTAGGCCACGCTCAAAAATTTGATTCTGACACGTACTTCGTTGCTTTTAAAAAAATAAATATTTTTGTGTTTTCAATTGTTTTTTGTATTCACAAAAAAAAAGTGAAATAAAACAGTATTTTATTTTATTTTATTTTATTTACAGTATCTAATATATTATTTACAAAGTCAATAGAGCTTTAATGAAGGACTATTCTGGGTCTATTCATAAGTTAGTGATTTTTTTTCGCAAGTCTTAATTATTTTTTGATGATCTTTCTTCATATAAATTTAAATAACTAACCAGCCCTTTAATGTTCCGACTGCATGGACACTAGCCTTCTCATTAGTAAAAATTAAACACAATGCAGACTATTAGATGGTACATATAATTCAAATTTTAGTTCTAGGGCACAACGTTTTTCCTTACATATCAAATACAAATTAAAGAAAAAAGGGACTTAATAGAGGCAGCGCCGCGGCGCTGCCGCCGGCGCCAGCGCGGCATCACCGATTTTTGTGGTGCGACGTCGTTTTTCGGCCCTAAAGGATAATTTTATACTAGACTGACGGGTAAGCACTCACTTGGTTAGTGTTCGGTAATGTAGTGATTGAGCCAATATCAACATTTAATATACCCGGCACTTTTTGCGTGTCCGGGCTGCTGTGCTACGAACCACACATACAAAGTTCAAATTAACGGCACGACTTGGATGCGGCTTGATCATGCGGCTGATAAATCCTTGAAATATATTTCCCCAGCCCCGTTTTATGTCTTTTACCAACAGTAGATTTCAGATTTTCCACATTTAATTCATCAATTATAGCTAAAGGTTCATTAGAAACAGAGTCATTAAAGTTCAATTTTTTTTTTTAAAGTATTCTTAACTCCACTCTGATAGGGATACAAAAGACAGGGTCATCATCCTATGACAATTTAACCAGTCTAGTTAGTCCTTGGGTGGGATGGCTCATCACACTACGTCACACTTTATCGTACAATTTCTTTGCTGATCTATCCATAAAATCAGAATAAGTGAAAAGTGAAGGGAAAGTGAATCGTTAGCTCTGGTTGGCTCAGTTGAAATGTGGTCGCACGGACAAAGCACGGGCAGGTGCCACTGGGACCAAGGACAGGGCTCGAGCCTTGCCTCGGCCCTGGGACGGCGGGCGGCGGTCGGAGGTGCAGGACGAGCAGGTGGGAATGCGATTCAGCCGACTCGTGGAGCTGGTCGAAGTGCCGCGACGACCGATGCCGTTTGCACCGATCATTTCTGGACAAAGAAAAAATTATTTGCTATCAAATTGAGTTCAAATTAAAAATATATCTAAAAAAAAATTATTATAACAGCAGTTTTCATTCACTTTCTTGAAAAAAGATAGATACGATTTAGTTCAAATATGAAATTGACTGTAAGAATCCATACATGGAAGAAGTTTTTTTTTTATGTTTGTTTTTATGTTAACAATCAAGGCGCCCATCTGATGTTAAGCACCACGCCTGATTATTACAGATGCAGTGCCACCCAAAGCTTAAAGTTTTAAAGTGTTTGCGTGGCACTGCACTGCGCTTATCACCTTGTTGGTACATTGTTGTTAAGTCTCTTTCGCCCAGTAATTTCACTTGCTACAGTGCCCTTCAAACCTAAACACAGTAATGCTTGCAGACTACTGCTTGGAGGTAGAATATCTGACACTGCGGTGGTACCCACCATGACGGACTCTTGCTGAAGAGTTCTACCACCAGTTCTAAAAGATCATTTTCTAAATTTAGGCAATGCGAGAAGTTATTTAACTATTTCTTGTGTGTATGTGAGCTCAGCTGCGTAGATAGGTGCTGTATACGAGTATATTACACCAATTTCGTTTTATACCTACTTAATGGCCAAACCAACTCAATGAACCCAGCCTGCCGAAAACGGTGAAATAAACCATCCGTAATAATACAATCAGTCGTCAGGGACATATATTGCTAGCAGCTGAACGGTTAATTTAATCAAATGCCTTTTAGTCAAAATCGTGAATGCAAGGTATTTTTTTGGTTCCAGTCTGTTTATACTGAATTTTATATAGTACTATTCTCGTTTTGAACAAATCTTATACTTGATCACTATTTCCCAAAATTAATGAATTGTACTTACCAGGTTTTACTTGACAGAACCTTAGCTAAGCTTATTCATTGTGCAATGCGGACTTTATCCGTAGACCAGGGAAAAATTATCCGATTTCCAATAAAACGTGACTCAAGGTTATTAATTATTTTTTCTCAAATAATAAATATGGACTGCCTACCGATGTGTAATAGGTTTCATTGGACGACGCGACTTTATGAACTGAAAATCTATTATGAAGCATGGGCTGAATTGTTTCCGTTTTTAGGAGTAGTAATTTTGCCCGAGGGGCTTTGCGTCTTTGCGTAAATTAGGTTGTAATCGACTAGTTTGTTTACTAGGTTTCAATCAAAAACTGACGCATTTTTATGAATTGCAACCGAGTCACGTAATAGCCTAGATTTCATGAAATTTCAGATGTAAAAGTTCGTGAGTCTAAGTGTATCCAAAACATTGTTAAAAAAATCCTTAGGTCACACTTTACATCAATTAACTGACATGTTCAATTTTTTTGCTAACATATAATATACGTACCTACTCAATAAGATACTAAGACCGGCTTTGCACAAGAACATTTAAGAGTGATTGCCTCGCTAATTACGGTAAGTGGCTGTTTTTAGTCGAGGTCGAGGCGTTATCCGAACCATATTGTCTTACTTCTCTGTTTGCTACAATATTTCAGAGACCACCATCGACTCGTTTTCGCTTGTGTCATAGCTTAAGCCTATCAAAATAGTACTCATTCTGCCGAGACATTTTACCCTTTAGCTTTTATCGGTGGTTTTATAGCGGTAGAAGAACAAGATTGCAGGAAATTGACCACATTTTCGGCAAATAAGTTTTCAGGACGCTGTCAAATTACCTCGAAATAAGCAGACAAGATCAAATTAAACGTTTTAGGAAGCGTCGCCCTCGCTTTGAAGAAACTCCATTTGAAACAGTATAAACAGGTACTTACTAGTATACAAACATTGACGGAAAGGGGCTGTCTATGTACACTGGCAATAAATATTTGATGAAGAAAGGATTAAAAAGTTTAAGCCCGTCGAACAGAACTTGTTAAGTTACTAAGTAATCACTCAACTAGAACAAAATTAAAATAAATCATCTTTGATTAACAATGAGCTTCCACGTCGGTAAACATAAACAATAACTTTATTATGTTCATTGGAAAAATAAATGAGATTTTATTTTGTGTCAAAATTGCGTCCATGTACAATATTTTTAATAGGTATGATTTGATTACTTATCTATAGGATGGCTATAAGTGGAACAAGACTTGTTAATACTTTGATTTGGCACGTTGTTTTTAAATAAACTACAATTAAAACTTTTGTAGTTTTGACTTTATTCCGTTTCTGTACGTACGTAATTAGTGGACAATTTTCGCTAAATTGAATTAAACCCTAACTTTGTCTTTACATAGTAGTCTCTTTGTATGTATGTATGTATGCTTAGATCTTTGATTCTATGCAACGGTATGTAATGCGCGCCAGCAGTAAGAGGAAAGTTCATAACACCCGTGCGAAGACGGGGCAGGTCCGCTAGTATTATTTATATATCAAAAAGATTCTTCGACTCTTGGTAAGTCATTCATTTCATTTTTATTATGGGTTTTAGTGAACAATGTAAGTAATTATGGACAAGTAAAAATAAAGAACAGATTTTTCATCTATCACAATGACGCATTAGTTCTTACTAAATATCATCAATATCAGTTTATGCTGGTTGTGTACACAAAATAATTACACTTCTCTATTGTAGAACCCCATAATTATTCTTCTTTAGACCTCGGTACAAAGGTAATATGATTGATAGTGCCTGTCCCGAGCAATCTGAGTCATGGAAAAGATATCAATCTTACAGACGCTAATGTTCTGCTTATACCGGTATTAGCCATTTACGATAGGGAATTGATATCAATGTTCTATTCTTAAATGTAAATATTCGTACCACGTATCGCTCCTGACGGTCTAAAATCCCTTGGCAATGTATATAATTTTGTTGGTCCTGGGAATCTACTCGCTCGTGTTTCAGTCTCTAGGTCGTCACATAATGATATTTACAAAGTTCATCGTCGGTTTTTGAGTGGAAAAGTTATTTAGGTACTCTACTAATCCGTTTCTAAGCATATATAATGGTAGAAGCTTTACATGAGACACGACTTTATTTAGCATTTTCATGAATATTCAGGTAACTCTGTTTATCGTTGGTCAACGAGCGTTTGAGGTCATATGTAAAGAGATTATAGTATAGATTTGTAATTATACTTACAAAAATTGGTTTAGTGACACGACATTGACATTTTGATAACTTTTTCATTATTTTTACGGACGCGACAGATAAGTACTTGATGCTTCCTATTATTATTATTATTGAGTCCAGAATATTTCTTAACTCACCTGACATAGGTACCCCTTCGCCTCCACTGGACCTGTGCTGAGATGGGGTGTCCGAATGCGTCCGAATTATACAGCTAAGGGCCTAAAAAATCATAGATTCAAAAAGAACAATATAATAAAAAAAATATATGCATAAACGCCTACCATACTTTGTTAAAATTATTGTATGTAGCAACGTAGACCCGCGTAGCTACTATCGCTACGTGGGCTTCGTCAGTCTACGCTGCTACGAGAAACCTGCAATCAAAGATCATAACCACTATACAGACTATATTACTTGATGCTAGCTAATTTATCACAATGAATAGTGTGACATCAAAGGTTCTCGAATGGCGACCACGACCTGAAAAACGGAGTAAAGGACGGCCACTCCCTCGATTTAAGCGGTCGCAGGAAGTCAGTGGATGGTAAAGCTCCAAATGAGTCGCCACGGTGCTCTTTGGGGGCCGTCTAGCAGTGGACTTCTATCGGCTGTTATGATGCTGATGATGATAGATGTAAGATGTCTCAGCTTATGTGTGAGCCAATAACTCACCTGCTGGAACCCTCGTCGATACCGCACGTTCATGTAGCAGTAGATGAAAGGGTTGTAGCAAGAGTGGGACATAGCTAGCCAATGACTCGCGAACCACACGTAGGGCATGCCCCACCAGCGGCCCCACGCCTCGTCTTCTACGTGCAATGTCCATAATACCTGGGCACATTATTTACAAATTAAATCAACTGCTATAATAATTTTAATAATAAAACTATCGTGAATAATGTTATTCATTTTAAAAACTATTGCATATCGCGATGCGGAAGAGGAAGAGCGCCGTGTCACTCCACTCTGATAAAGACTAGAAATTGAGTCGACAGTGTCGTTTTTAAAAATAATGGTATATTAATCTCAATAAATCAGACGTCTTCTTCCGAATTTACGCGTGGCGTGAACTCAGAACGCGGGAGTAGCGCGGGAAATAAGCGGCAGATGTAAAAACGTGCCTGTCGCCCTTATCCCGATCCGGATATTGCTGGACTTCAGTCACACGCCCTTAAAAACTTGGAAAAATATGACTGATATATTTGTTTTACGGAAGCCAACTTTTTTTTTTTACTTGAAGATTTACGGCGTTACTTCTAAGTTGAACAACGGTCAACATAGAAGTAAGGCAACGGCGTTGCTTAACTCAGTAAATTTATTATAAACATGCTGGGCTGCGCCTTTATCTAGCTAGGGTATAAACGACAATACAATAAGAATTATGATTAGATGGTCAACGATCTAAAGATGTCAACGGATGACTGAAAATGTTTGTGTTTGTTGTGTTTTAATGTTTAACAAACCAGTGCCTTTTGCGTCTCGGTCGGCTACTCACACACCGTGTCATTGGAGGTATTCAAAAACTAATTAACTGGAATCACGCACCGATAGTACACTTTCAGGATTACTTATCTATAGATAGAATTCTACTTTGTGGAATTAGTATTGAATTTGACGGCGCGCTAATGAAAAAAAAGTTAATCCAGTAACACCTACGTAACAGGAAAAACTAATACAAAATTTGGAGAGGTTATTTGGTAATAGCTGTATCTGTTGCACCACTAAAACGACTGTGGTAATCAATACAAGCGGTAGATACCAACTTGTAGGTATACAAAAGTATGGAAAGCTTATCTTATGTTCCATTTTGGTTCAATTTGCGTTTAATTAGGTATTCAATTCAATTCAATTCGTTTATTTCAGCCTAATAAGATGTAAGGATACATTTTACAGCCATAGATTAATAATTAATTAAAAATAACTTAAATCAATGGGACACACAAACTGGGACACACAATTTGCACAAGCGCATTGCACTATGTGTGCGCGTCCAGTGCTTCAAGAAAGCGCAGTCCGTGTCTAGCCTTCCTGCTATAACATTCAGATAGCTATTGGTATTCAGCAGCAAACAGCTAACAAAATCGTCATAGAGCACGGTAACCAATTAAATACATAGGTAACCGACAACGGTATTTGCATAAGAATGCTTGGGAACGTTAAACTGCCGCTGATTGAGTCGCCGTGCACCGCCTGCAGTAATACCTAATTATGACCTTGTGAATATTCATTCTATCTGACAGAAGCTGAATATTCACAAGATCCAGTGTTAGTTTTGACCGACGCTAAAAAAGCATGTTATAAGAATAAGATTAAGAGTTTGTTTATTTGACACACACAATTAGGAGATTAGGAGATGAATAATTCTGGTGAAATAATTTCCCTTAGTGTGGTGGTTAACACTATAAAAACAAAAATAACCAAGAGTAAACAAATTGAACGAAATATGCATGATCATGTACGTGTGTGGATATTCTATTCATATTTAGCCCTCAATCGCTCATTAGCTAGTTGTGAAACTGGTTACTTCACGGCTGAAACAGATGACTTGTGATCAAACTCCACATGAGTGAATTTGATATATTATGCCGAGGTAACCGGATTTTGTGAGTATGGCGTATTCACAAAAACAAGACATAAATAAGTTGTCATGTGAAAATTTTCTTGACTGTTAGATGATATTAGGAACCATATTTTATTAATTGTCTTTGTTTCTTATTTGTTAAAATAGTATAAAATAGAAAGATTTCAATATTATGTTGACTTTGTGCAGCCAAGACAAACATATATAGCCAATATAAATACAGTAATTTTAACTACTTTTAAATTAGGTTATTTTATTAACGCGAGAGCTGTATTGACACAGAGTAATAGTACCTATTGAGGAGCTTTTGCATACACCTGTTACACCCTGTGTTAGCTGTCATGCATACATTATATCCATATATCCGGGAGCGTTTTATAGATATATGATTGCGTCATGAATGAGAAATATCTTATTATACCGAGTCAACTCCGTGGCATTGAGTCTATTCAAGCGCCGCTCCCTCGTGTCGCTGTCGCGTAAAAGCAAAAACATAAACCGTGCAAGGAGGTTAGTTCGTTAGGTTATAAGTGATATTATGATAAGTCAGGACTTCTTATAAAGCGCTAGTTATATGAAAAAGAGCGCAGCTGCTAAAATGGAGCCAACGGCTATCGATTTCATGTGAATATTGGCGCTGGAAGGGGCTGTTCTTTGAGATATTATAAACGATCAACTGTATTGGTAAACACTAAACGCGTGGTGGTTACTTTATAATATTGTATAGTAAGGAATTCCAACGGTCTCGGCTTTCGTGAAGTAAGCTGTTTTGATGCGCAATGGAGCTTTTTCGAAATGCCAAATATAATTGTCTTTTCGCATCAAAAACGGCTAACTTTACGATGGCCTCACATTCATATCGACTTGAGGACTTACAATAAAAACGTTTAGAGGCAGCCAGCACACTGTGAACACGGCTACTACCGTCACCATCATTTTCACCATCTGAGGGAAACAAATACTTACTCAGATTTTCTAATGAATTTTTTCATTCAAGTATATTTTATAATGTTTGTTTCAAACTCATATTACAGCGTAACCTACAAGCAGACGCCAGACAAACGCTGTAGGCAGAAAAGACAAACACTAAACGGTTTCAACTCCTTTGGAATTCCTTGGTGGAACCCAGGTTGATAAGTTGGAGCGGAGATGAATTGTGTTAAATTAACATAGATACCTCTCTAGAGGCCGCGTTATTGTTCAGCTTGGATAAGAAGCGCGCCACAATTTAGCACAAGATGACGCAGTAATCTACATTATTTACGTCCGTAAATCTACTACAAATTTTCAGGTAGGTACGTCGAGGGACTTACTCTTGGTAAATTATGCATTATGCTTCCCTACTGTAGCCAACATCAAGCGATATTTTCAGCCAATACAGGGGGTTTAATTCAAAAGAAGTGCCGAGTCTAAGGAAACAGATCCTTTCGTTTAGATCCCCCCAGGTCCTCATTTAATGTAGTAAACATGTTCATACAATAGTTGAATCACGGGGAACAAAAATATTTATTTTTCAATGGCAAACAAATAACTTATCGATGAACAAGTATTGAGTTCTGGAGCACCACCCGTTCGGAATCTATGAGGCCTTAGACAAACACAATAATCTCAAACATAGATTCAGAGTCTGAACTTTACACTGTTCCACACTATAGTATACTGTACTAAAAAATACTATGCGTTATTACGTACCTAACGTAGTAAGTTTATTTGATTTAAGAAAATTAAGTGAACTATTATGTTTTCCAGTGGCTAAACACAGACGACGTTAACTTAAAATTAATGGAGCAAGCACAAGAGATAGAAAAAGCTTTCATTCTCTAAGATTCCGTTATAATTAACTCAACTGTAAGAAATCGCTTTACTATGAGAACACAGTAGCACAGAAAAAATAATAGTACTACATACAGAATGGCCACCCTACGCGAGTTCATATGCACTTTCGTAGGCACTGAAGCTAAGGGCTTATTTAGTTTATGCGTAGGTGCAGTGCACTTTTTCTATAATTGGTGCCAACCATGACACTAGTTTACGTACACTTACTATGCGTGTACGACGACCGATGTAGCGCGGCGGGCGAAGGTCCGCCTGCGACGCAGGAGGTTGCGGGTTCAATTCCCACCTTGTTAATGTTTGTACGATCTGCAAATATTTTTTCGGGTGTTTTGGGTATTTTCTATGTATAATAAAAATATATCTATGAATTGTATCTATTGTATTAAATATCAGTCCTCTAGTACCCAAACTACAAGCTCTGCTTAGCTTACTTGAGGCTAGATGATGCTATGTGGATTGTCCAGCAATACTTATTTATTTATGTAGTGATGGCGACGCGTTTGTACATTTTATTGAGTGTCCGGGGTGCGAGAGCACTGCAAGTAAGTCACCTTTCGTTTGGATCGCTGCATGCGCGAGTCGCGCGCGCAGTGCGCTTCGCCGGGCGGGCGGCCGCCCCACACCACGTGCGCGATGCGCGCGTACGTGCACACCAGCGCGCTCAGAGGCAGCGCAAATTGGAGCGCTAGCAGTGCACACGTGTATTGTTCGCTCTGTTTTGGGCGCTCCCACTGCTCGAGGCAAACATCTCTGTAAATATTATGAAAGACTGTATTATTTTAGATAAGAATAATAAATGGTATCCAACAGAGAAAACATAAATATACAAGAAAAAACAAAAGACTAGTGTTTCCCTAGTTATGGGATACCGCAGCATAGACACAAGATTGTTATTATATAGACTCAATGGACTAGTAGTGTAGGAAGTCTGTGGATAGTGATGACTCAGTCGTCATGGCCAGCTGTGAACGTGTTTTGGCTGATCAGATGATGATATATTTGTATCCATCTCTTCTAAAGTAATAATCTGATTCAAAAACACTTACGCTTCGCAGTATTGATGCCAGTCGGTCGGCCTCGTCAGCTGTGATACAATGGCTATGGGCCCCGCTGTTGCCAGTGCTCCTAGCCACACCCCTGCCACTATCAGTTTAGCCGCTGTCTTTCCAAGCCGCGGCTTCAGCGGATGCATGATGGCCATGTACCGGTCGATTGATATTGCGAGCAGCGTATAAGCGCTCACGAGCACAGACACCGCTTGCGAATAGTTTACAACTTTACACATCACCGCTCCAAAAGGCCAGTACCGCAGCACCAACATAGACACGAAGGAGAACGGCACACAGAATAGAGTCAGTAGGATGTCACCTACCGCTAAGTTCACTATGAAGTAGTTTGTCACTGTTTTCATGCGCGGTGAACTTTGAACGATGAAGCACACTAGTCCGTTTCCGCAAAGTGATATGAGGAACACTATACCGTACATTATGTAAATGATAGAATGGAACATCGGTGATGAGAGGAAATCTTCTGTCGTGTCGTAGCTCGGATTGCACACTGATTCGTAGTCTGTCGTCCATGATGAGTTCGATGGTTCATTTACTCCGTCTTCGATGGCGCTGCTAGTAGTCGATGATGTATTGTAAACACCGCTAGTTCCATTACTATGAAAATCATCTATCATAGTGTGTGTGTGTACTATTTTGATTACGTGTTTATATGTTTGAAATACATTTTCTCTTGAAGATGTTTCTATCCCTGAAACAATAAAACTGTAGTTTACGCTTTGAATGTTTTACGGGTTTACGGGTTTTCGGGCCTTATTTTATGGGGGTTTCATCATTGCGACTGTTTGGGCTACAGTGGTATCGAGACTGATAGATTTGTTAGTAATCAGATTGCCGTATTACATGAAAGAAACAAAATGAGATAGCGATGATCATTTAAAAAGTTGGTTACGACCATTATGAGCATCGAGTATTTACCTAAATTCCTCGATGATTATGAGTGACGAATATTTAAATAGTGTAAAACTGAATCACTTGAGCGACCATCTTAATTCTTAATAATATTATAAAGGGGAAAGTTTGGATGTTTGTTTGTGAGAGCATAAACGCCCAACAACTGAACGGATCTATATGAATTTCGGCACAGGCATAGATTATGATCTGGAATAGCATAATTATGCATATAGGTAAGCTGCTTTTTATCTCGTGTACACCGCAGGGCCTCACATTTGGTTCATCATCAATCCCTGATAACTTTTCTGGCTTTGTCAACTCTTTTGTACTGTCAAGAACTCTCGGCCTTTGTGGTTTTCTATGAGGCAATAACTCTCAACGATTTGTTTTGTTAAACGTTTTCTGAGGGTTGGTGTACTCGTACTTCAGTAATACACTGCCCGTAGAATCTGTTTGTCTCCTTTTTGTATATTTTTTGCTAAATACAACCAATTTTTGCCTATACAGGGTGTAATCGTTAAGTGTGCACAGGCGATTATTCCGTAACTATTGCAGATATCAAAAAACTTTAAACTGATATCGAAAGTACTTTACCTAATGAGTAAAATGATATTAATAACTTTTTAAAAATAAAACGAGAAATATCCAAAAAAAATACATTAATCACTCCCATACATTTAGTATGAGATAGTAGAAAGGTTTTAGTTTCCTTATTTTAAGTGGAATAGTACCTACTCATTTTACCCTTGTCATTTTATAATTATGTACGATATGAAGGTATTAATGAATTTCAAGTAGATACACGTGTAGATTAATTATCTTACCACTTCAAATTTATAATAAACCTTGTTTCAATATTGTATTGATTTGAACTAGCTGAAAAGCAACATACTAAATAAAAACAAAAAGAAAGATACTCTTTGGTGTTCGTTCTAAATTCAAATTCTTTATCGCGGGTTCTCGTTCCCGCCAATTTATTGTATTTTTCAATTTGCGTTAATAATCGTGATTGTTGCATTTATTGATTGAAAAATGGCATATTCCAATACAGAAAAGAGGGACATGTTAAAAATGTACTACAAACATGATTGTAACAATAGGGCGGCCATTATCGCCTACAGAAGAGAGTACCCAGATAGAGAAGTTCCTTCTGGTACGTATTTACGTAAGTTGGATAACAATTTGATAAATTATGGATCTTTTAACAGAAAAAAAGGTTCGAGAACAAGAGCTCCGGAATTTGATAATGACTTAGATAACAATATTATTAACTACGTAGTAGATAATCCACAAGAATCAACGCGTTCAGTGGCCCGATCATTTCCAGTGTCCCACAATTATGTACACAAGTTATTAAAAAAACACAACTTCAAAGCATTTAAGATAAAACCTACTCAAACGCTGCACAATGATGATCCTGCTCGTCGGCTGGTCTATTGCAATTGGCTAGTCAATAATTATGTCAATGTAAGGTCAATTTTATGGACCGATGAAAGTAATGTTTCAAACTGCGGCATTTACAATAGAAAAAACTCGCATTATTGGTCAATTGACAATCCTCGCTTAACTACTGAAGTTAGAGCTCAGGTGCGATTCTCAATTAATGTGTGGTGTGGTATTCTTGGAGATCGGATCATTGGGCCATATTTTTACAGTGGAACCTTAAATGGACAGAGATATTTCTCCTTTGTACAAAACGATATGCCAAGTCTCTTAGAACCAATTCCAGACGATGAAAGAAGGTCGATAATTTTTCAACAAGATGGAGCACCTGCACATAATACAAATGTTGTAATGAATTTCTTACGAAACAATTATAATGGCTTAATAGCCAATAATAGTGCAACCCCTTGGCCTGCCAGATCCCCGGATCTCACGCCTTGTGATTTCTTCCTATGGGGATTTGTCAAAGACCACGTGTACGCTGAGAGAGTACACATCCTAGAAGAGTTACAGAATCGTGTACGTCGTGCAATTGCTTTAATTACTCCGCAAATGTTAAGGAAAGTTCATTTAGAAACTGTAAATAGAGCTCGTCATTGTATTGCACAAGGAGGACGTCACTTCGAACATATGCTTTGAACACAAAATTTTGTACTTACTAAGAAATAAAATGTATGGGAGTGATTAATGTAATTTTTTTGGATATTTCTCGTTTTATTTTTAAAAAGTTATTAATGTCATTTTACTCATTAGGTAAAGTACTTTCGATATCAGTTTAAAGTTTTTTGATATCTGCAATAGTTACGGAATAATCGCCTGTGCACACTTAACGATTACACCCTGTATAATGAGTAAATAAAGGATTATAAAATAATTTTAATGAAAAATTAAAGAAACTACCTCAAAATTAATCTATCTCTACAAGTAAAGAATTTAAGTACATCAAAGAATATTTTGGAGCATACTTTTCAGTAAATACAAACAAAATTTAACATAATGATAATAAAGCCCCAGTTTTAGTAAAGTAACTAAAGTAAAGTTCCGACTAGCATTAGCGCCATAGCCATCAGCTTTCTCTCCAGAAATGTGGAGTTTTCCTTTGTCCGGAGTATCTGTTCCTAATTACCTACTCTTCAGTAAAGATTAAAGAACGTGGCGTAGCTGGCTAAGTTGTTCATAATATATCAAAGAAGTTAGCACTGTTCCACACAGTTACAAATTTGCAGCGGTGACCAGTGTCATTTCATCTGAGCGCTTCTGTGCTTTGAAAGGCACGGTAAGCTATCGGTCCCAGCTTTTAATAGGAGGTTGCGCCATGACGGAGGCTTACTAATGATTATAGTACACGTAGATACCTCCACTGTTATTATAATTGTTATAATTATACAATTCTGTCGGGTCGTGCAGGACACCGACCCCAGCGGTCTTAGTCGAGCGAGTAATAAAATCCATCTATACTAATATTATAAATAGAGAAGATTTGTATTTTTATATTATTAGAATGCTACATTATCCCTAAGCAACATAGGCTATATTTATTACTAGCGACCCGCCCCAGCTTTGCACGGGTGCTTATGTTTTCATTGCACCCGTGCGAACCTGGAGCAGATCGGCTAATAAACTTATAATATTCATTAAAATACTACTACTGGTTACCTAGTGGTAATGACCAATGGCCTTTCAAATGGTCGTATAAGTATTTTAATAACATCTCCAAGATCTAATTTAAAAATATTTGGATGCCTATATGCGAGCTACAAGTTTCGAGATGCTTTGACCTTTTTTGCTATAAAAAATAACCTATTATATCGCAAGCAAAATAGCGCCTGACTAAAACAATGTAAATTGTATTTTTATCCAGTCAACAAAAATAACGTTTCGTGCATATAGTTGACCATCCACGAAATGAGTTTTGCACAAAATATCACAAGCATGACGTACACGAGTAGTGTCGAGTATGTATTGAGTATGACGACTTCGGTGGCTCGGGTTGAGAAGTAAGAGGTTGCTGATTCGACCTCTGCTGCCGAATATACTTTTTTTAAAATTGTTTGTTGTCATCTAATACCCATAACACAAGCTCTGCTTAGCTTGGGGCTAGATGATGCTGTGTGGATTGTCCCGCATTTTTTTTATGTCTGTAATATTATATTATGTACTGTGATACATGAAACTGGTGTCGGTTATAACCGTATACGTGATCCTAAATACCAAATAGTTCTAGATCTCATTTCGTCCCCCAGCAGCGCAGTTGGAATTGAAACCGCGCTTCTTGCGTTTTAGCTGACCAGTTGACTCACTGCGCAACCAAGATAAGCTTGTGTGATCGATCTCAATAAGCATGAACAAATATAAATAATTACATCATCGCAAACGATTAAAACCGAATTCAAATCACTGCTACGAGAGGTCTATGAGGGTCTACGATATTTCGTAGCACTTACAAAAATATTTAGTAACATTTCGATACAAGTGGGTAAACTACTCCATAAATCCTTTTCTTAATGTAGTTTAGATAGGGTAATGAGGCTTTATGCTTCAGCTCCTATAGAAATAAAGTCCAGGTTGCAGATTGTAAAATATTTATAAGATGAAAGAAAATTTTTAAATTCTTGAGCATTTTCTTCGTAGTATCGATTTTATTACAATGATTACATTATTTATAGACCGAGTTGTATGTAAATGTATGTTTGCATTATACATTTGCATATTTGAGCAATTTTTTCATGTTATGGTTCGTGCAATTTTATCCTTTACGAAGTTCCCTCAGAATTGATGATTATAGTGGCGCGTCAGGTAAGTGACCGTCTAAGAAATTGTTTGTATAATTTCTTACATACAATAACTAAGCATGTATATATCGTGTCTAGGTGCTATACAGTCAACAGATACCTTTTAAATAATCCCGTCTTTATCTTGGTTTCAGTTTGTGCCAACTGCGTGGACTGCGGCCAAAAGTTTCGGTCATCGAACGTTTCGGTCAGTAACACGTCGAACACCTTAAAACTATCATCATATAGATATAATTGAGCGGAAAAACGTAATCGATTTTTTTTTGTTAACTTGTGATTTTAAAGACAAAATATACATAAAAAAAAAATCTAGGTACTTACATATTTTTTTTTTATGTGTGGAACCTATCCCTTAAGTTTGTCAGGTTGATAATAAATGACCCTGTATGGTTTTGAAATTTTACTGTAAAATTGAAGTAAAGGCCATAAAAAATAAATTGTGATCGAGTGACCAAAAGCACGGTATGTGCTTTTGGTCTTGATTTTGTCAAATAAACACCCTATTTACGACCAATATATTTTTACGAACTAAGCATATATATTTTGATACACTTTTTTTGTAAGGTTAATAACTCTTATAACTATTTTATGTCGTCTATCTAAGTCATTGTAATGACAAGATTTCCAGAGTGCAGCTCTATTAAAATATCGATTTACTGAAATTACTTTGCTACTAGCTGCTTTGCTACTCGTACTTTCAGTAAATCGATATTTTAATGCACTCTGTAAATCTTGTCATTACAATGACATAAAACAGGGTTGTTTTATAATTTACGTGTTCGTTTTTTTTTTGAGGCAAGTATAAACATAGCTCCTATCAATTTGCTTGTCTTTTGACGGTAACTAAATAAATAAAAATAATTAAAAGTAATATTTTTCTTGACAGCAGCTTTATGCAGCTAGCCCTCAGAGCTAGCCCTTCTTTATCTATATATCAATGTGCGTTCAGTTCTCGTTCAGTTCATCGTTCACTGAAAAGTTTTGATCTTTCACTAAAAGGTGAGTACTTTGAAGTTTGTAGCAACGGGCTATATACATATAGCTGTTTATCTAAATAAACTCTTCTTACTTGGTACCTTCGGTGGCTACTGGGTGATAATCCGATTATAAAAGCTGTTTAGAACTGATCTACGTTGTGCGCCAGTCGATGCGACACGACAACGACAAAGAAATATACAGTTAAGTATACTATAATATAGATTTGTATAATATTAGGTTGGGGAAAAAGTCTTTTCGCATTATAGTATGTATGAAGTTGTAATAAAATCTCTTTGGCTATACTATTTGTATCTGGCTGGTTTTGGTATCATTAAAAGTTTAAATTTTAAAGAACATAATTCCAAATTCAAATTAGGAAATGTATGATTTTTATTTGTTTTTCGTACTGTTGTTAGGGTTGCTTATTTGTTGAAAATAAATGTATTTCGTTTTTGGATAAATTACTCAAGTCTCGATATCTATGGATATACTCGATATTATTTAATGCTAGCAACTGTTTTTTGTAACTTTGACGTTGTCGCTGGTTCTTTATCTGTCAAATGAAAAAAAGGTGGTACGATGAGCCCGTTTTTTTGAGATAGAAAAATAAAGAACGAACGAAAAGGTCGGAGATTCATTCTGGCTTGGATCGTCGAACAAGTAACATTGTGAAAAGTACCTACGTTGGTCGAATAAAGAAAAAGTATTTCTGTACCTGAAACATCATGCTGTTCTTCTTTCTACAAAGTCCTGAAATAGTAGTGAAGTTTACATTTCAGAAGCCGGGATCGAGACTAACTTAAATAAATAGTAAGTACACGCCCATTTCGTTGCAAAGATTAAATTTTGTTTAGCTTTTCGGATTTTGAATTTTTGATGTTGAAACAGTCACCAATTTTGTTAGTAGTCTGTGCTGGTTGATTTAGATTCGTATTTTTCTCGAGTAACCTTTACCGGTAACCGTAAGTTTGGTTTACTGTCATGATCGATTTTCATAAAATTATTATTCGTAAGATGCCTAGATAAGGCTAATTTATCTAGATTCTATCCTGTACCTAGCTAATATTGTTTTTCGTAGAATGATTTTCTAAAATATATTTTATTTTAGAACTACCCTCAAAATGTTTTATTCTAAAACGTGTTTTTTCTGGGATTGCTATGCCACGCAATCCTTTTCAGACGATGAACGAATCAGATCACAGGGTCGATTTGAAACGCAGCTGCCGAATCGTCGGGATCGCCGTGTGCTTTCTCGAGGTCGATGCCGTGTTCGGGTCTGCGGCCCCGGCGTCGGCGGCGCTGAGCGGGACCAAGAGTGGGTGCGGAGTCAGGAGCTGGTCGAGCTGCTGGAAGGGCTGACTGCGCCGGCGACTTCGTGCATCGGAGCGGCATCGCCGTGCGCCACCAGCCATGGACGGCGAGTTTCGTCAGGGCAGGCAGCGACGCCACAATTCTGAGCCGCGTATCGACGCGGAAAAGCAAAGGTTACGTAGTCTTTCCTTATTTATGTACGGTTTCGAATCGAAAATAGAGTTTAGAAATTAGAGTTCGAAATTAGAGATTTTTCAAGGCTGATAATGTTTGAATTTGGGAAGGCAAGCGAGTGTTGTTTGATAGGACGATGAGACACTACTGTATCCATAAAGTAAATAAATTTTATAAGTCAGTGGCTAACTCTGATGACGGCCGATGCCGCCCGAAGGCCTCCGTTATAGCCTAGCAACTTAGGAATGTCTGGGACCGACTGTTTAGCTTTCCCGCTGCTAGCGATCACCCATCCTAATACTCTAATGCTTTAGTGCGCGGAACATCGAATGTTTCCTCGATCGTAATCTTCCATCGAAGTCATTGTGTTTATAGTATAGACGATTGTAGCTTTTACGCGGCGTTGCTCAGATTGGAAGTGTGTCTTGCTTGCGCGCTCTGTTAGTTTATATTGTTGCATGGAGTGATTTCAGGTTTTCTATCGAGATCGTTATGTCAAATCGTGAGTGTCTGTCTATCAGGTATTTCTGAAGTATACCATTATGTTATATTACAAAACGAAGAACTGCAGTATTATCGATGTACCTACCAGATGGTCTTACTTTGGTCGAGGTCGAGGTCAATGTCGAGCTTAAGGTTGAGGTCACGATCAGGGCCGAGGTCACGATACAGGTAGAGGTCGTGGTCAAGGTTGCAGTTGAATAAGTCGAAGGTTGAATACGTCTCAGTTGAATAAGTCTCAGTTGAATAAGTTGCAGTTGAATAATTTGCAGTTGAATAAGTCTCGGTTGAATAAGTCTCAGTTGAGTAAGTCTCATTTGAATAAGTCGCAGTTGAATAATTTGCAGTTGAGTCGCAGTTGAATAAGTCGCAGTTAAATAAGTTGCAGTTGAATAAGTCGCAGTTGAATAAGTCGCAGTTTTAAGTCTCAGTTGAATAATTCGCAGTTGAATAAGTCGCAGTTGAATTATTCGCAGTTGAGTAAGTCGCAGTTGAACAGATCGAAGTTGAATAAGTCAAAGTTGAATGAGTCTAAGTTGAACATATCTAAGTTGAATAAGTCGAAGTTGAATAAGTCGAAGTTGAATAAGTCGAAGTTGAATAAGTCGAAGTTGAATAAGTCGAAGTTGAATAAGTCGGAGTTGAATAATTCGAAATTAAATAAGTCGTGAGTTGAATAAATTAAAGTTGAATAAATCAAAGTTGAATAAATCAAAATTGAATAAATTAAAGTTGAATAAATCGAAGTTGAATAAATCGAAGTTGAATAAATCGAAGTTGAATAAATCAAAGTTGAATAAATCGAAGTTGAATAAATCGAAGTTGAATAAATCGAAGTTGAATAAATCAAAGTTGAATAAATCGAAATTAAATAAATAGAAGTTGAATAAATCGGAGTTGAACAAATCGAAACTAAATAAATAGAAGTTTAATAAATCGGAGTTGAACAAATCAAAGTTGAATATATCAAACTTGAATAAATCGAAGTTTAATAAGTTGAAGTTTAATAAGTCGAAGTTTATATAATGTCGAAGTTTTATAAGTCGAAGTTTAATAAGTCTAAGTTTAATATATCGAACTTGAATAAATCGAAGTTTAATAAGTTGAAGTTTAATAAGTCGAAGTTTATATAATGTCGAAGTTTTATAAGTCGAAGTTTAATAAGTCTAAGTTTAATAAGTCTAAGTTTAATAAGTCTAAGTTTAATAAGCCGAAGGTTAATAAGACCAAAGTTTAATAAGTCGATGTCATAAGTCGGAAGCTTAAGTAAGTCGAAGTCTAAGTAAGTCGAAGTCGAAGTAAGTCAAAGTCAAAGTAAGTCGAGGTCGAGTTAGTCGAAGTCGAAGTAAGTTAAGGTCGAAGTAAGTCTTAGTCGAAGTAAGTCGAAGTCAAAGTCGAAGTAAGACGAATTCAAGTCAAGTCAAGCCGAAAAGTCAAGTCAATTATAAGTCAAGTCAAAGTCAAAGTGACTTTTACTTGACTTCAAGGAAAAGTCAAAGTCAAGTCGAAGTCAAGGTCAAATCAAAGACGAAGTCAAGTCAAAGTCGAAGTCAAGTCAAGTCCAAAGTAAAGTCAAGTTCAAAGTCAAATCAAAGTCAAAGTCAAAGTCGAAGTCGTGGTCCAGTCAAAGTCGAAGTCGTGGTCCAGTCAAAGTCGAAGTCGAGGTCCAGTCAAAGTCGAAGTCAATGTCAAAGTCAAGTCGGAGTCGAATAAGTCAGAGAAGGAATAAAACAAGTCGGATCAGCCGGATCAGCTGGAAAAGTCGGATTAATCAAAAGTTATATAATCGTAAATCGAATAAATCGAATACACCGAATACGCCGATTCAGTTGGATATGCCGAATTAGTTGATCGTACGCTGAATAAACCAAATCGGTCGGTACAGCCGGATCAGTTGGATAAGTCAGATAAGTCGGATCAATCAGATAAGTTATAGTCTTAAATCGAATAAGTTGAATAAACCGAATACGCCAAATCAGTTAAATACGCCGAATCAGTTTAATACGCCGAATAAGCCGAATCAGTCGAATAAGCCGAGTCAGGCGAATCAGCAAATCAGTCGAAAGAAGAAGTCAAAGAGGTCGAAGAAGTTAAAAAGTCGTAGGTCTTAGAAGTCGTAGCAGTCGTAAAAGTCGTAGCAGTCGTAGAAGACTCAAAAGTCGCAGAAGTCACGGGTCGAAGAGGTCATAGAAATTGAAGAAGTCGTCGCAGAAGTTTAAGAAGTCGTTAAAGTCGTAGAAGTCTTAGCAATCATAGAAGTCTCAAAAGTCGCAGAAGTCACGGGTCGAAGAGGTCATAGAAATCGAAGAAGTCGTCGCAGATGTTTTAGAAGTCGTTAAATTGTAGAAGTCTTAGCAGTCAAAGAAGTCTCAAAAGTCGCAGAAGTCACGGGTCGAAGAGGTCATATAAATTGAAGAAGTCGTCGCAGAAGCTACAGAAGTCGTAGAAGTCGTAGGTGTCTTAGAAGTCACAGAAGTCGTAAAAATCACAGAATTCGTAGAAGTCAAAGAATGCTGAGGAATACGTGGAAGCCAAGAAAGCCGAGAAAAACAAGGAAGCCGAGGAAAACGTGGAAGCCGATGAAAACGTGAAAGCAGAGGAAAACGTGAAAGCCGTGAAAAACATGAAAGCCGTGGAAAACATGGAAGCCGTGGAAAACGTGGAAGCCGTGGAAGCCGAGAGAGCCGAGGAAGCTAAAGAAGCCGTGAAAGCCTAGTAAATCGAGGAAGTCTAGGAGAAGAGGAAGTCGAGAAAGCCAAGGGAGCCGTCGCGAGTCGAGCGAGTCGAGGAAGTCGAGGTAGGAAGTCAAAGAGAAGAGAAAATCGAGGAAATCAACAGTCGAGAGAGCCGTGGGAGCCGAAGGAGTCGATAAAGTCGAGGAAGTCAAAGATTTAGAAATCGCATTACTTCGTAATTTCTCTATTTGTGTTTAAGAAAGAGTAACACTGTATTCGATGTCCCGTCATGTTAGAAAGTCGTCGAAAAGTATTCGTCTTTTTCTCCGTTAACATTCATTGCTAACGATCGTTACTCTATTGGCCAACAATATCGCGAAAATAAGTTTTTAACTCTACGCTATTAGAATAGTACAAGCATACACATGTCGTGTTGTGGCGTTTTATCCAAAGTAACAATTATGTTCTTGGACTTTCTTCAATTGATGTTGATGCCCAGTTTTTGGCCTTGTTAAAGATTGCTTCTATTGCTTGAATCGAATGTCTGATACAGTAGTTTCGAGATGTTTCGAGAGTTGTCGAAGATAGGCCAATTCTAGTGATGTGAGTACAATAGGGTAGCAAAACCAAACTGGACACCGATTCGATAAAAGGTCATGGTAAGTTGCTCAAACGTTATTTTAAATAGTTTTGCTTACAAATGTAGGCAATGCTCTGTGTTTAATGTTGTTAAAAAAAAAAGAAACTAAACTCCTTCGAATCGTTATTCAGTTCCGTCACGAATGCAGAAGTGGATTTTTCTCTGAACAAAGTAGATAAGAAAAATTTAGAGTAATAGGTTTTTGATATAAAGGATTGATTGATTTGAACTAGCGATTGTTAAACTTTAATGTTACTGTGTTACTGAGCATGTTTAACTACAGATAAGTTATTTCGTTGTTTCAGATCAAACACGAGAATCGATCGGTTCGTGTTTTGATTTGCCCATGCTGAGAAGAACCCTCCGTAATCGATCGTCTTGTGAGCACCAGATGAAAGAAGGCGCCACTAATCCTGCGAGCGACGACTTGATGAATCGATAGTATTTTGACTTAATTCGTTACTTAACTGTCACAGAACAGAATAAGTCGGTCTGTGTTTGTTATTCTACAGCTTTCCCACAGGGAATCGATCGATTGATGAAAGGATCACCACAGGTGATCGATCATCCTGTGTGTGTCTACATGACGAATTGAGCGTTTTTTGATATGATGATTCGATAGTAAACGTGCAAACTGAATCAAACAGTTTTTTTTTATGTTATTCTACGTCGTTTGTTACGTCCACAGGGAATCGATCTTTCTGTGAGCGTTAACTTGACGTCTTTTACTTAAGTTTTTAATACGGAACCGAATTGATCGGTCTGTGTTATTTATTTTACAGTGCTACCACAGGTAGTCGATCATCTTGTGTGTATCAACTTGACGAATTCGATTGTTTTTTTTTACTAAGTTTTTTAGCTACCACGGGGAACCGAGTCGATCGGTCTGAGTTTGTTATCAGCGCTATCATACACACAGGAAATCGACCGTCTTGTAGTCCACTGGCCTGAATTGTTTTTATTGATAAAGCAATTTAGTGATCAGGACTGAATAATACTAAAGTTGATAATATATGTTCTCATTTAAATATGTTTTATAAGTACTTGAATATTATGTATAAGATGGTATAATTGTTATCGTACATTTAAGTAACTGAGCTAATGTATTTAGAAACTATCTTAAGAGTAACGCTAGATTCATATAATATTTTTTCGATAATATTGGCTTGTATAAAAATATCCGATTGTTAGGGTTCCACCTGGGGTCGTGTGCGGGGACGCACACGTTGTCAGAATGGACGATTGTTAGGGTTGCTTATTTGTTGAAAATAAATGTATTTCGTTTTTGGATAAATTACTCAAGTCTCGATATCTATGGATATACTCGATATTATTTAATGCTAGCAACTGTTTTTTGTAACTTTGACGTTGTCGCTGGTTCTTTATCTGTCAAATGAAAAAAAGGTGGTACGATGAGCCCGTTTTTTTGAGATAGAAAAATAAAGAACGAACGAAAAGGTCGGAGATTCATTCTGGCTTGGATCGTCGAACAAGTAACATTGTGAAAAGTACCTACGTTGGTCGAATAAAGAAAAAGTATTTCTGTACCTGAAACATCATGCTGTTCTTCTTTCTACAAAGTCCTGAAATAGTAGTGAAGTTTACACTGTCAAGATGAGTGAATCTAATGAAGAAATTTGATACATTTTAAAATTTTACTACAAAAAAGGTAAAATGCAACGCAAGCCGCGAAAAAAAATTGCCATTTTTGAAAAAGTGGAGCAAGATCGGCATATCAGTAGTTACGACGTAGCTGAAGAACTGGGAATTGACCACAAAACAGTTTTGGCACATTTGAAAAAACTGGGGTACACAAAAAAGCTCGATATTTGGGTACCTAACGAGCTCACTGAAAGAAACCTAATGAACCGTGTACTCATTTGTGATTCTTTATTACGACGTAATGAAACCGAACCATTTTTGAAGAAGCTTATAACTGGTGATGAAAAGTGGATCACGTACGACAAGAACGTGCGAAAAAGGTCGTGGTCAAAGGCCGGTCAGGCTTCACAGACTGTGGTGAATCCCGGGTTAACTCGCAACAAGGTGATGCTGTGTGTGTGGTGGGATTGGAAGGGCATTATTCATTATGAGCCACCAGTGTGTTACCACCAGGCAAGACTATCGATTCTGAGCTCTACTGCGAACAACTGATCAGATTAAAGCAAGAAATTGAGAGAAAGCGGTCGGAATTAATCAATAGAAGGGGTGTGGTATTTCATCATGATAGTTTGGCTGGGAGGTGTTAATGCATCCGCCGTATAGTCCTGACCTTGCACCTTCAGATTTCCACCTGTTTCGGTCTCTTCAGAATTCTTTAGGCAGTGTCAGGTTAACATCACGAGAGGACTGCCAAAACCACTTGTCGCGGTATTTTGATCAGAAGCCCCAAAATTTCTATAGCAATGTTAAACTTTTGCCATCTTGTAGGGACATGATCCTGTCCCTACAAGATGGCAAAAAGTTATCGAACAAAATGGTACCTACATACTTATATGTAAATAAAATATATTTAAAAATGTTTTGAATTTTCTTAAAAAAAGCGAAGAAACTTTTTCCCCAACCCAAATACAGATAGAAAACACATTATTTTATATATTATACTCGTACCACACAGAAAACAAGAATATAAAACCTTAAAAACTTAAAATGGCGGATGTAAATGGCTAAAAGTGATCTTATCGTTAAAAGTGATTTCTTCCAAAACGAGTAGGTACGTTGAGGGCGGTGACTTATTGTAAGATAATTGATGCAGATACTTACTAATAATAATGTCATATGATACATTATTCACATATAATAAAAATAAAATTTGTGTAAAATATTTTTATTAAAGTCTTTAAATATATTGGTTAATTTAGTTCGACTCTTAGCTTTCAGGCCTTAGCTTTTAGGCCTGCTCAAGGGAGTAAAAACAGGCTATTGTATGTATTTAAAATTTCATACACCGACTGATCCCCATAATATTTTATCCATCTTCAAACCTTTACCCTTTGCATTGAGTATTCCAAACTTTCTAGCATATGTATACTTAGTTTAGCTCTGGGAAACGACGATATTATAAGTACCTAAAAACCATCTTATAATTTTTTCAATATTGGACCGTTAGAACAAATAAAAATTCACACTTCACGAACGTAACCGCGGGCGGGTAAAACCGTCTTTGACGCTCGAGAGACGGCTTTGTATTTCAAAGCAAAACAGTAGTAGTTAATCTGATAGCCTTTTGTGAATGGTGAGTGCGGAGAAATAGAGAGATAGACAACCATTAGACGACGAAACCACAAGAACATTGTACTACTGAATCTGTCGATGATGTAGTTAGTGCACAAAGACGACGAAGTATCTATGCGTAACATAATTAAGAAACATCTTCCTCCTCATTTTAGGAAACATGGTACCTATATTCAAGTCAATACTCCAGCAGTAGAGGCACGCCGTGTACGCACTTTGTTTTGTACTAATAGGTACACTGAGCTGGCTCGGATTGAGAAATTGTTATACTATGACAATAGAATCTTAGACAGTGGACACAACACGACCATGCTAATCAAGGTTATGTTATGACCTTGAGTGGCAAGTTCAATGTCGTGTGCGACAAGACAAGTCGCGTTATTAAGAACTCTACTGTAGGCTTAGAATAATACACGACTGTAGATAAGTTATGATTCGACACCATACCTACCACACTCGTGTTGACCGAGCTGGGCAATTGGCCAATGCACCGACCAAACTCTCAAAACACGCAATGGGTGCAATTCCCCGAGTAAATCGTAGTTATTCGCGAGTAAACAGATACTTGTATTTGACATTTCTTATTCCGCGGAATAGTTATTCTAAAAGTTGGTCGAAAGAACCCTTAGAGGTACAAAAAGTAGGTACTTATGCAATAATAAATTATCTTTTCACGATCCTGCGATTGTATAATACTGAGCAAATTTTACGGTTTTTCGCCTTTAAAGCTATTTACTTAGTTTTTTTTAACGTAGATAATTAATACAGCTACTTATAAGTTGACTGTGTCGTCGCTATAAACATTTTTAAGAAGGTGGAAATTGAGGAAATTGGTATAAGTAAAGGTAACAAAATTTAAAAAAATAGTTTGTATAATAATACTTACTACCTACCAACTGAGGCCCAAACAACGGCTTCAAAATGCTTTGTCTTGCACACACTGGAAAATCTGTGACACTGGGCAGATATTTCGGGTCTACCTAGTAGGTACCCTATCAGGAAAAAACAGCCCTTATATCTAAAACTGAGCCCTATTGATTACGATACCCTCAAAGCATGCAGTTGATCTAGTTCGCTCATATTGTTTTTTTTTTGTTTCTTGCGTTTTTATAAAAAAAACTGCTTAATTTAATACAACTATGATGGCAAACACTCGGTACATCTGCTGGTAAGTGGATATCGGATATCATATAAAATATCGACCTTGCTTCTGAAGGAGAGACATTATTGCCTGCTTATTGTATCCACTGTAGTCTGTCTACAATGCGTGAGAAAAATACTAAAATGCTTTTTCTCCGAGACCTGAATGACCAAATTATAAAACACAACACTTGTTACGTATTTTTTGCTCTATGCATTTTATTGCATGTTCATATCATGTTATTTTCCTCGTTTTAACCGACTTCAAAAAAGAGGTGGTTCTTAATCGTTTGTATGTCTTTTTTGTATATTTGTTGCGATCCTTTTTTGTTTGGTTAGTCATACTTCGGAAGTGTTCCCATATAAATACTAGCAGTTCTTCGAACAGCAGACCTCGCAAGCACAAACTTGTAAAGTGAGCTTTGAAAGTGAGCAACATACTGCATTCTAAGGAACTATTTTGCTCATCACGCTGAAGATCCTCATCATATCTTCACCAAATATCATACAAACTAAAAGTTTTAACTTACCTTTCAAATAAAATAAAAATCATCGAATTCAAATCACATTAGGCGGAGATATTCAGCAGCCCCCTTTTTGTCCCTTTTTGGAGAAAGTACGCCCCCTATCAAAAATCCCCGACAACAATTAAATTCTATAAAGTCATAGAGCCTGTATACAAAGTTTCAACCAGATTGGTTAAATACAGCGACCTGTAGGCGAGAACACAAAATGACCGGACAAACTGACAACCAAAAGCATTTTTGGCCAACCTCGAAACTGAGAATCTTCGCTCGCTTCGCTCGCTCGGTCAACTATCGAAAATTATTTGACACGTTTTGAAAAAATCTACAAAACAAAATCTCGTGCAGGATTTGATTGTTTTTGCAGTTTAGTTTTTTACAAAAAAATAATTAATTAAAGAATTGTGGGCCACAACACATTTCTAGACAAGAATTCAATCGCAAGAAAACAAAAAAAAAGTGCATGATACATTAAAAAAAATATTATTTGTGAGTTATAGTGTCTTATGGCTTGCGCTCCACTTTTGGTGCATAACATTAGTCAAATACATTTAATTTGTATTTAACTGATCCCGCTGTGCTATCCTCTGGACTGGACGTGTCTTTTTTTGTTTTCTGGGCAGTGGGCCGCCAGCTGTTGCGATAGTGATTTAGGCGTTCTTTGTAATTTGCGGCGGTTTTTTTTTACTCATTTAAAGGTGATAAAGGTGAAATGGTACTGTTAGTTACCATGGGACGGTTGGTTATATAATCAAAAATGCAAACAAACTTACCGTATTTATTCTTAAGTTATCTGAAGAAATCCATGAGTTAGGTACTGATACAATTCATACTACAAAGGTAACTTGTCTAGAACATAAAGTCACACTGGAAAAAAATCACATCCATATCATCGAGTTTTTGAAAATTAGTAAAAAAGTTTCCGAAGGAATTCGCGAGCTCTGGGCGGGCGGCTAGCGCTAGGCGGGCGGCTGACGCGACGCGGTTGCAAATCTGGCCTGCGAGCAAGGCGGGCGTGCGAACCAATCTTACTACCCAGCAAATGCGCTGTACCACTGATTGTATTTTTTTTTAAAGTTTTAAGATAAATCAGTTATGTACGGTTCGCACACCTACCTTTTGAACACATGTGAGGAAATTACTGACATAGGGTAGGTTGAAAGATTCCTACAAACGTAATTCATGCTTTTACGAATTATTTAAAATACTGGAGGATTCATGTAGAAGGTACAATTATTTGATTGAACGGACGGATTAAACAACTAATAAAAAATAGCTCTGATCATAATATTTCAAGGCATGTAATAAAATAATAGTAGGTATATGTTTGCAAGACTGCGTAGGAACATTGTGCTAAATATCTAACTATTTAACTCTGTATACAGGGTGGTCCAAACATAGACATCAATAAGAAAAATTTAGATGCCTCAGATTCAGGGGTATCCGAAAATACCCCATGTATGTTCCCCGATTTTTCGCATTTTTGAGTTATGATTTTTTTTTGAGAATGTTTGGTCGGAACGTTTGAATCTGATAAAAAAATTTTTGGAGGTTTTTATCCAAGATTATTTTTTTGTAAAATAATTTCAATGAGTTGTACAATCATGCATAAAATAATCAATTTCCTAGCATTAGTACAAGTTACAAAAGTTTTGATGAAAAGTGACGAATTTTTGTTTGAGAGAGTCAAAATTGAATTTTCAACATTAAACTAAAAATCAAAAAACCATAATCCATGGTTTGTAAGTGTTCTTAAAAACTTTTAAGAAGCTCCCACAGGGTTATATTTTTGGACCTACATTATTCATAATATTATGCAAACTCGCATTAACATAACACCTTTAATTACGCGAATCCTTTTTGTGTAGAAGGTTTATCTAACCTACTGAAACAACGCACGAAGCTGTTATGAAAATATGGCTTTCTGCCAACAAACACACTCTGAACGTTGACACAACTTTGTACAGTCAACATCAAAAGTAGTTAATTCATTATTGGACATATTATCTTCAACTCTTCCCTGAATTACTTATAGCAATCTAAGTAGATACTTAGAAACTTAATAATAATGTCGCGGGTTTGAATCTCGGCCGAGACAAATTATTTTTGTCTATTATCTCAGTAACCCTATGGTATATCAAGATGATTGTCACTTTGATGGGTAGGTAATAACTATTTCATCGGTTTACTTATGATATGGTCTAGTTTTTGTAAAACAAGCAAATAACTGAGTTTTTCTCTTATTCCGGACCACGCGGGCGTCGGAAGCGCCACGGTGAAGCGCATTCCAATTTCAACTTTAATTCAACAACGGTACGTTTTAAATAAAAAAGTCCAAGCATCGAGCTTTGAAACACTCAACTGAAGTTTAAGTACCTACTTACTTGAAAACTATTTTATTTTGTTTTTTTTCTTTACCTTACTTATTCAACCTTTTTTATAATCCTATACAGTATACACAAGTATACAGTAACCTCAGGAATAAAATAGCGTGTTAAAAAGTTGAATGGTTTTTAGGATAATTTGACAATGAAAAAAAATCCATGCAATCATCATTTCCCTACCCTTTTTCGTTATGTGGGGTTGGCACCACAGTTCCTTTCTTACATTTCTCTCTATCACTCGTCAACTCGGTACTCACTCCTTTCTTACGTAGAGAGTGCCCGGGGTGTGCTAAGGGCTAACTAAGGCACAAGGCGTTTATTTTGATTTTGTGTAGGTCGAAGCGCGCGCACGACAGCGCGAGCGAAAGTGTGCTATCTCGCTCTTGCTATAACAGGGTGGGGCCAATCATGATACTCACCTAAACAATGGTACCGTTTACGTACACAAACCATGCATGACGCATCATACATTTTATTGAGTGTCCGGTGTGTGGTTTATGTAAGTAATTTGTACTTATTTGTGTCTTTCTGTAGTTGACCTATGATCATTAGGATAACTTTTTGTAGTGGTTCGGAGAGCCTATTCGAATTTGTTCAAATCCAACATATAAGATCGTTCGTTCGTTCGTATGAGTCAGTGGCCAACTCTGGTGACAGAGTTTCTAGGCCGCCCGAAGGCCTCTGTCATGGCCTAATAACTTTTAAAAAGCCGGGACCGACTGCTTAACGTACCCTCCGAAGCACGGGAGCGCTCAGTTGAAATTGCTACTGGCAGTCACCCATCCAAATGATGACCCCGTGGAACAGTGCTTAACTTCGTTGATCTGTTAAGAACAACTTAACCAGCTACGTCACGAGCGCTCCATTTATGATAAAAAAAGTAAACAGTCTGTATTTTAAGTCGCAAGCTGGCCACACTGTTGGGTGACATTGATTGACTGGTAGTGAGTGACAGTGAGTGTTTTTTTTTCGTATTGTCAATGTACTGTAGTGTACTGTTAATAGCAGGGCTGGGATTCGTACTACAGTAGTATTATTTGTACTACAATTTCATGCTTCGTACTTTTTCGTACTTACTACCCATACCTAAGGGTAGTACGCTAAAATACTACAGTTTCATCACGCGTAGAAATTACCATAAAATTAAGAAAATGTATAGTGAGTTTGCTTCTTTTTCTGTCTGAAATAACTTTGTCATTTTTGTCAACGTCATTGTCAACTACAATAACATATTTTAGATAATCGTAAATAAACTCACTAAATTCCGTGTTTTTTTTATTAGTTTTTGAACAATTTTTGGATAATGTTGGAAACGTTTTTTAATCAAAAAGTAATAAAAAAAAAGAAGAAAAGAAAATATTCGCTAAGTTAATGTTGGTTTTAATGATTTTATTGTAAGTACGTTTTATTTTTTATAGTGTGCTACAGTTTTCTTATAAATATATTTTATGATTATTAAACTACAGTTTTCATCGGGCTTAAATCCAACCCTGGTTGTTAAAGAAGAAGAAGAAGGACGTAATGATAAGATAAATTGTATTACGTCCATGTATGATGTATGTACTGTTGTCAATGTTTAATTATTTTTAATTTGTTTTGTTTTGTTTGTTCGGTTCGATCAATCGATCGTTTCAAAACAAGAAAGATTCCTTCTTTCCTAGATAGAATCAAAAGTAAGGAAGAAATCAAGAGAGAGAAGTGAAACTTTACCGTTATCTATAACTAAGTTGAGTTCTATTGTTTACACATATTCTTAGTCTTACCAGCAGGTAAGTAGTAACAATAGAAAAGAACTTAGTAAATAGGTAATCTAGGTAACTCTTTGGTGGTGAAAAATAATAACTTTAAATAAAAAACCAACATTCAATGGAAGAAAATCACATTGATAAGTTCGCGCTGACTTTCGAAAACAGTTCGGTAAGTTTACTCAGTTTACAATAATAAGAACTATAGGCTATAGTTAGGTTAAGAAAGGTAGAAAACTTGTTCTCTATTCCCTACTTATTTGTGTAGTAGGTACCTAACCTACTAGGTAGGTACGTCATGTATGTGTCGATGTGATGCAAGGTGAGACCGATCCCGTTCAACGTCGAACCATAGCCCGTACCGAATACCGTAAATAACTACCTATGACAATAGAGTCTATATAGATAGGCAATAGTGCCTATCTACCCGTGCAGGTTGTAAAAGTCAACCAAGGGAGGGGTTCTGTACAGTGGTGCTTGTAGGTATCAAATAAACATCGTTGATGCCTATGAAGTTGAAATTACTAAACTCCAACAATAAATCAGAGAGGACCACTTGAAAATAAACCCGGCCGGTGCCAGCTGTAAAGCACCTGCAATCAAACCGACTCCGCACGTACTGACTTTGTCTTTCCTGCGGGTACAGTCGGTAAGATCGAGAGGGTAGCATGGGTTCTTGGGAAAGCCTGTGCTACCAATTTAGAGTCCCAGGCAGTGTGGCGTCAGTGGAGAGGACACTTCGCCCACTCCAGCTTGCTGGTGTGGATAACAACACGGGGAGTGGCAGTGGCCGGTTATAAGCCCGTGCAGATAGACGTAAGTACGGGCGCCAGGGGTCACTCTCGTCAGTGGGAGAATCCATCGTAGGCCCATCGACTAGTTAACGCCTGCTAAAAGCCGGGCAGCCCCCGGTCAGTTAGTTACTAGTCCGTCTCGGTGCTGTCTTGTTTCCTTTGGGTGAAGGGAACACTAGGATGGATATGTATTTTACAGTATAAATAATAAATAAACAAATAAATAATGCTGGACAATCCACACAGCATCATCTAGCCCCAAGATAAGCTACTGTTAAACAGAGCTGTGTTATGGTACTAGATGACTGATATATACTTAATACAATACAATACATAGATAGATATTTTTTTTTTATTATATATAGAAAATACCCAGAACACCCGGAACAAATATTTGTATATCGTACAAACATTTGACCCGAGGCGGGAATCGAACCCGCAACCTTCGCGTCGCAGGCGGACCTGCGCCCGCTACGCCACATCGGTCGTCTGTACAGTATGAACTGTACATGTAAAAAACGGAACTAAGATAATGACTTGGTTTGATTGTCAATCAGTAGTACCTACCTACTACATATTTTAAAAGAGAGATTCAAAGTTTTGTATTGAAAAAAAGAACTACTACATAAAAAAGTTTCAAAATCTAAACTTTCTGTGACCTCAGCTCCCAAATTTTGTTGTAAGGATGTAACATGTAACATGGAGCTGTGTAGTTGGTCAGTGCTAATATGGTGGGTGGTCTCTAATTGTACTGCATTCAGTGTTCCTTATTTTTCTTATATGCACATTACCCTCCTAACACAGTTACCTACAGCAAAATAATTTAATTATACCCAGTGTCACAACTCATATTAGAAACAACTTTCTTACAGCATAAGTTATTTTTAGTTCATAGGCTTAGGTTCTATTTTGTGTTTAGAATAGAATAGAATAGAAAAATATTTATTTAACGCCACACAATTTACATAAAAATAAAAATAACAATACAAATTAAAACTTAACTATTGTGACATTAAAATGTAATTTTCGTAAATAACTTCCAAAGTGTTTAAAATTTTAGTTATCATGCCGTTCAACTTGACAATGTCTAGGTTTTTCTCCGGTAATTTTTATTCAATACTGAACATAAGCATTGTTTTCTTATCATTTATTGAGTCCTATATTTTTCCATTTGCTATTATTAAATGGATGGTTGTGTTGGCAAAGTATGGTGGTGTTTTTAAATTATTGAGTAGTGATAAGTCTGAAGATAAAAAATTACAAAACACTCGGTACAAATATGAGTTGCAGTTGATGACTACTTGTAAAGGGGATGTGGTGGATTTCAATGAAGTGTCTCATGTTAGCTTTGTGATAGAGGCTGATGCAATCCAGGTAGGTAGTATACATAAATTTTATCTATAATTTAGCTATAAACTTACCTACCTTATTTATGTAATGTAAGTAAGTATGTACGTTCTACCTACATAATACCTACCATCAGTAAGTACTAGTTTACTATTTACTTGTGTTACTTTTTATTTTTGGAGCGCTCGTGATGTAGCTTTCTAAGTTGTTCCTAACAGATCCCCTTACTAGGAAAATGAATGTGTCTGAAATCCTCGCAATCTGGTCATTCAACCGAAAAAGTCAGGCAGAATTTTTGCAATATTTAAAATAATTATAAAAAAAATGCTTTTAAACCCACGCTATAACATCACAGGGTAGGGGATGTTGGAAGCAAATGAACGGTCATAAACAGGAGAGCTTTAATGCCGGCCGGCATCAAGTAGTAATAAATACTCGCCATTATCTTAATAAAGTGACCCTTCGTTAGTGTTGTTGTTACGTTTTCCGGCATTTCTGTCAAAATGATTCTGATAATAATAGTTTGTACTTACGGTTGTACTACTAAATAAATAAATAATGCTGGACAATCCACACAGCATCATCTAGCCCCAAGATAAGCTGCTGTTAAACAGAGCTGAGTTATGGGTACTCGATGACTGATATATACTTAATACAATACAATACATAGGTAGATAGATATTTTTTATTTTATATAGAAAATACCCAGATCACCCGGAATTAATATTTGTAGATCGTAAAAACATTTGACCCGAGGCGGGAATCGAACCCGCAACCTCCGCGTCGTAGGCGGACCTGCGCCAACTGCGCCACATCGGTCGCCAATTTTTACTATTGCAATCTTTGCGCAGAGGTCACTCTACTGAATGGATTTGTTGAACTGTCTCGCCTGATGATGCTAACTGTCCGGCTTTTTCGTTAGTTTGCCGGTTTCTCCGAATTCAGGAATAGATATCCAACACAGTAAAGATAAATCCAGTAAGACGATACGTGCAAACATAAAAATGTAACGAAAACGGTAATAAAGTTTACGATCCAAAAGCATTAACCTGGTGTTCCTTGGACAGCTAGAATTACACTTTTACGAATACGTAACAAAAATGCCATCTTTATTCGCCAGTAAAGTTATTCAGAAACTGGACACTAGAACATTTTGGTGATCGCGGAAACGTGGTGGGCATTTTTTGATCAACGGCGGATTTCATATAATATAGGTACTTACTTTCAAAATAGCTCCGAAATGGCACGGATTTAAATTCTGTAAAAAATATATGTCATTTAACACCCTTGACCTCTCTCACGAGAACGTCGGGACTTTTTTACTAATTAACTCGATTTAATTTCTAATGCGAGGCAGCTGGCGCTGGATCATAGAATCGCCTAATCACCAACAGTCACTCGACATGCACAAATAATATGTATAGTGTACTACTTAGCTTAAACTTACTTACTATTTAACTAGTCCCTGATCCCAAAATCATGTTTACCGTTTCAAAACGATCCTTGTGATTTTATTGAAATAAATCATTTTCGACTTTGACTTTGACTTACCTGTGTCGCAGGTCATCAGAAACTACGAGTATAATATTCTGGTATAAGATAGACTTGAGGGTTCTAACACGAAATTACTTTCAGCTCAGCTACTGCGGACAAGAATGCAGAAGAATTCCGCCTGCTCTACAGAAAATGTATGGTGCAAAAGTAAAATATTTAGATTTAAGGTAAGAAACGAGAACTTAAAAATTAAATGAAATTTCGTTGTTCATTGTGTCAAGTTTCAAGCGTAAATTGCAACAAAGAATAAATAATGAAAAAGGGTCCGGCGAGATTACTTTGAATTGAATGAATTGTAAAGGTTCTTTTGTAAAATGATTTTGGTGTAGTGACCCAAAAACTTTTTAGAACAAAATTTAACATAGTCACACTGTCTCATTGCTAAATTAGAAATGCTAACGATAACAGTATATAGAAACTGTAGAGGTTACATACATTACAAAATTCAACCACTTTTTTGTTAGTAAGATCCAGAGCATTACAATCTCGGTGTTTGCAAGTCGCGAGTTATCAGGTTTCATTTAGCATGTCATCTTAGACCACACCGTTACCATCAGGTTAGGTAGCTCGCTTGTCTATCGTCAATAAAAAAATGTTAAACAGTTTTTTTATCGTTTTGCTTAGTTATTGAAGTAACTAGAGATCACCATATCATTTTTTTTATGTCAGCAAGTGACAAGACGATCAAATCACCCACCTGATGTTGAGCACCACGACTAACCATAACAGATACAGTGCTACCCATAGTTTTTAAGTTCTGCGTGGCACTGCACTGCGCTCATCACCCCAAGACATTGTTGTTAAGTCTGTTTCGCTCAGTAATTGCACTTGCTACAATGCCCTTCAAACCTAAACACAGTAATGCTTGCACACTTACTGCTTGGAGGTAGAATATCTGACACTGCAATGTTGCCCACTACCCACCAAAATGGACTATTGCTGAAGAGTCCTACCATTGGTTAAAACATAGGTACTAGGTAGGTTGGTAACTGTTTTGATTCTCACTTAACAGTATCTTAAAACTAAGTATTAAACGTTGTTAGAAGTTAAAACTGTTTGCCTAATACAATAATTTATGTAGTACGAGCTGACCCGCGCGGCTTCACCCGCGTTTTTGTTTTTATGCTATCCCACAGGTACAGTTCATTTTTCCGGGATAAAAAGTGTGTTATTCCAGGACTTAGCTATCTACATTCCAAATTTCATGCTAATCGGTGTAGTCGTCAAGGAGTAACGTGTTAACAAACATACTCACACACACACCCAGACATTCGCATTTATAATATTAGTCGGATGAAGTTGCACAAGAACTTTTCCAATACTTTTGTAATGCCTCAATAATCTGTACAACCTTAGCTATCTGCTCCCTATTGAACAAACGTTGCCCTCAGTGACTCCCAAGGACATGGAGAGGGATTAGATATTGTATCAGAGGCTATTTTCAGCTTTATAAATCTAGCTGGACAATTTGTCATGTTTTTCAAAATGTCTATTTTTGATCACAATATACATAGTGTACAATTCCAATTACATTATTAGAAAATTGTATCGTTGCGCGTCAATTGTTCATAAAATATAATAGAATGGAATAGAAGTTATTTATTTTGCTCCACACTACAAATAATATAGCTACATAAACAATGTAAAATAAGTCCGCTTAAGAACCACAAATTCTACAATATACGAGCTAACGATATCAAACTCCTGCAAACAGACAGTAATTTAACTTTTCTTTTGAACTATAGCTAAACAATTTAACTTTCCTAGTATGTACTAAGCCTAACTAAACAAACCATGGCTCCTCATTAATACAGCGTCCTTTCAGCTACAATAGCATCGAGACGCTAAAAGGGTTGGAGGATTTCGCGAGATTGGAGGAGTTGATTCTTGACAACAACAAGCTTGGCGACGCTCTCTTGATCCCTTATCTTCCGCGATTGAGGACACTCTCGCTAAACAACAATCAAGTAAGTGCTAAACGACCGGTGTATTTATTTACCCTTTGTTTTGCTGACGGACGCGACGAGACGCTTACCTACTCGGCACAATATTTGTTTCATTTAAGGCCAGTAGGTGATCACTAACTCATATTCTCGATTTAGCTTGCCTTTATTCAATCTATGAATTAAATAGTGGAATCTGACTTTGTTAGGGCGATGTTTTTTCGTCATTGTAACATCTCGTATTTTGGTTAGAATATCTTTATATGTAATGTATTTTTTATCGTTTCATAAGTGCACCATACCTTAATTTATTTTATAAGAGTAGGTTAATTTAAAATTACTCATTAGCCTAAACGTAAGGCTACATTGTAATAATATGGAATACATTATTTTAATATGTATTCTGAAAAAACAAGTTCACCATACAGAAACAAAAGGCAATACCATCTTAGAACAGTTAGTAAAGTCAGTTATGAATGTCATTTTGTGTTTTTTTTTACCTATTTCTTTCCACTGCTAGGTAAAGGTTTCTATACCTACAAATGTGAAACTTTGTAGAGGGTAAGAGTAGTAGAGTTCTCTGTGATAGAGCTCGTCCGGGGAAGGACTACCACCATACCTATTTCTGCCGCCAAGCAGTAATGCTCGCATTGCTGTGTTCCGGTGTGAAGGGTATGGTTTCCGGTGAAATTACTGGCACATGAGGCTTTCGATCTTAGCCTCAAGGTGGCAACCCGCGAGTGATACCTCTGGTATTGCAAGCGTCCATAGGCTGCGGTAACCGCTTACGATCTTGTGGGCCGTACGCTTGGTTGCCACCTCAGTTGTATAAAAAAAAAAAAAGGGGAGCGTGATCTTTTCAAGGAGGTTTCCTTGAAAAGATCACGCTGTAACCACTGATCTGATAGCAGTAAAATTTGGCACGTGCATGTGTAGCTAATAAATTCCTTAGACGTAAAGATGCAAGTCTGCATTAATATAATACGATTCTGTATCAAATCTCTACCAAATTATATAAAAAAGAGTAGAGTTCTTTGTGATAGAGCTCGTCCGGGGAAGGACTACCGCCATACCTATTTCTGCCGCCAAGCAGTAATGCTCGCATTGCTGTGTTCCGGTTCGAAGGGTATGGTTTCCGGTGAAATTACAGGCACATGAGACTTTCCATCTAACGTTTCAGGGTGGTAACACGCACACGCAAGTGTTAAATTATGATGTTGCATGCGTACAAAGGCTACGGTCCGCTTACCATCAAGTAGGCCGCTTGGGTGCCACTTTAGTGGTATAATAAAAAAACTAGGCCCAATGCGGGCGGATTAGTAGATGACAATAACTGCTAAGTCTTGGACATGCCGGTATCCTCACGATGTATTCCTTCCGTTTGAGAGCACTTGCAATGTGCACATAGTTATTATGAATGAAATAACCTATTGGTACACGTGGTTTCAAACTCATGACCTTAGGATTAGAAGGCTTGGGTGTTACCACTACCACTACACCACCAGGTGCTCTTTATAATGATTTTTAGCTTACTATTGAAAATTTAAAACAAGCTCTGTTTTTGTTTCTCATTATCAATGGTAGCAGTGTTTATCATCAACAAGGCTAATTTAAAAACCATGTGCAAAAATATTTTTATATGCCGATCTGCCCCCAGCCTGCATCCTGCATCTGCCTTCGCACGGGTGCAATGAAAACTTTAGCTCGCGTGCGAAGCCGGGGCGGGTCGGGGTTTCTCAGGGATAATGTAGAATTTTAATGGTAAAATATTTTTTGAAATCGGACCAGTAACTAGTAGTTTTTGAGTTTATTCGTAACAAACAAAAATACAAATCTTCTCACTTTACAATATGAGTACCTATAGATAAGTATGATCTCATAATGAGCCTGAATAAGCAGATGAACTGCTTATTCAGGCTCATTATGAAATTATGTGTAGGTAGTAATTACGTTAATGAATTATTTATAGTTCGCACAGCGGATCTAGGCTTCCGTGAAGTTAGCTGTTTGTAATGCGCAAACACAATTTCGTTTGAAAAAGCTCCATTGCGCATCGAAACGGCTAATTTCACGACGGCCGAGATCCGCTGTGAGAACTATACTTCTTTATTGGGCTGCGTAACCATACTCTTAAATGCACAGAAGTTTAGCTAGAAGGTTAAAATAATAAAAATATATATATTAGGTTATATATATATGTATTAGGTAGGTTAGGTACTTAGGTAAGTTGTATGGTATCGTATTGTATGTACGAAGTACCTACCATTACAATTGCATAGTATCATTGGTTATGGGTACGAGTACTCTTGTAAAATGTAGGCTTTCTTACAAACACACAATTTACAAAGCTAGGAGAAAAACCATTGTATTTAGTATGAAGGCATAAAGCAATGAAATCTTTTTGCAGATTTATTTTTCTGTTTGTGTCAAGCTTTTGTTTGTGCAAAACGCGCTGTATCTGGTACCTACATAAGAGCTACATAAAGTCCTACACAAATGTAAGTGATAATGGTACAAGTACAACAAAGTACGACATCGTTGATTCAAAGAAAAATGTAGTAACAATAAAATGTACGTAATAAGAATAGGACAAAGCTTTAGTCTCCGCAAAGCCTCGTAGTAAGTACGTTCTTAGTGTTCATTTTGGTCAACACGCTGTGTTTTTGTTAGACAATCGCCTGTTTGTTAAAATAAAAACTGTTTTTCACGCCAGGTCGAGCATACTTAAGTTGACCCATGGCGTCCAACTTATCCTATGAGTAATGTGGTGATCGAAAAACGAGTGACGAACATTTTTGCATTTAAATTTAGTTCATGCCATAGTTACTAATATAAATTATAAATAAATATTGGCGGATATTTTTACACATTGCCATCTATCCCAAAACTAAGCAACAACCAACGCCCGTAATAATATGGGATCCAGATACCTACGAAACTTTATAAGCGTTTAAGCGTATTGTTCCAAGAGAGAAAATAAATATATAAATATATTGATTTGATTTGATTTATATGATTGATGGATTTCCATCGAGCTGAATGATCACAGAACACGATGTTCCACTTGGCGACTTGATGAGTACGGTGACTCACTTTACTACAGTGATAGTGCAGTCTGCAATTTGTTCACTCTGTCGAATAGGAAATGAATCGGATCGATATTCGGAACTTTCTGAATTTAGTAAGCAGGTCGGATATACTCGTAAGTTTCATCAACAGCGGCTTGCGCTTGCGTGTTCTCTGATTATAGATTTATGTGGTAAAAATAATAATGTAGTGCCAGGCTATTTACTACACACGTGCCAAATATCCTCTCATTCTGTTTAGTGGTAATGGCGCGCCGCCACGAACAAAAATACTCACAAACCACAAACACACCATAACAAACATCTTACTTTTTATAGGTACCTACTTCTACTTACATATCTCGTTTTTAATTCAAGTCGGAAAAGGTAAACAATGGTGATACCATGGAAAAAAATACTTTCTTTTTGATAAGGAACCATGCTATGCAAAAATATTGAATAAGAATTTTAAATTCCAGCCAAGACTTGTAAAACTATTAAAAATACATTATTTTACCATAATTTTATTTTTTATTTTTTGTTCCGGGTGTTCTGGGTATTTTCTATATATAATAAAAAATATCTATCTATGTATTGTATTGTATTAAGTATACAGTGGTGGCCATATAATTAAGAACGCTGATATAAAAAGAAGATTTTTTCCAACTAAGATGCAAAACTAATTGTATGCATTTGTTTTTATTTCTCTCGGTATCGTAAAACATTTCCATATTACCACTGTATTCATTGATACACATGATTGGCTAAAAATCAATAGGCAAACTTTTTACACTACTTTTAAACAAAGTATTCCTTATTACTGGCTGGTCACGTAATTAAGAACGCTAAGTAGTTTATACCTTTATTCAAATTTAAATAGAGAACACTCAGTCGATTTGTTACTGTTTGTATAATTTTGGCGCAATTACGTGCTGTAAAAGATTAAAGGTGATTGCTGACTTCCGGTTTGGCGGGAACTGAAAGCGCGCCTATTTGAAATATAAAATATTTTATTTTAAATAATATAAAGTTTTAAAGAGATTGGAGCAACTAAAACGGAGGGATGGCTTCCGAAAGCGATGGAGATAAGGATTTTGAGGAGGTAAAGCGGGACCGTAAGAAGAGAAAAATTTCTTCTGCCCCCAGTCTTGGTCAAGAACAAGATAAGTACAATCCTTTTATTAAACCACATTATAAAAGGATATATCCTGATAAATCAAGCCACTCAGAGTTCGCAATATTCCTGGAGAGTACTACGGAGGAGCAACTCGGCAATAGAGATCCAATATCCGTTCAAAAATTAATAACGAAATATCTAAAGGGACAATATGAGATGAGTCGGGCTAGTGCCCAAAAACTGAAAATAGTTTTTAAGCAAGCAACGGACGCTAATGACCTGCTCTCTCACGAGCATAGTCTTGAGAAAATCGGTATAAAGGCCTTTATTCCAACGCATTTTGTAGAAAAAATAGGAGTGATACAACACGTTTCAACAGAACTGTCCAATGAAGAACTTTTCCGCAAACTTTCTGGCGAAAACGAAATCGTGGCTGTGCGCCGTTTTATGAAGAAAGTAGAAGGTAAGATGGAACCCCTGAAAACTGTAACTGTTACATTTGTTACTGACACTCTCCCGCAATGTGTCTATTTAGACCATTGGAGAATGCCAGTAAATACATACGTGCCTCAGGTAATGCAGTGCTATCGTTGCATGCGATTCAACCATACAGCAAAGGTGTGTAAAAATAAACAGGTCTGCTCGGTGTGCTCAGGTGAGCACCAATACAAAGACTGCACTAATGAAGATAATATAAAATGCAGTAATTGTGGAGGTGCTCATTTAGCAATTTCCAAACAATGCCCAATAAAGATGCAACGCATTGAGACACAAAAATTAAAAATACAATCTTATGCCAATGTTATTAAAGAGTCCTACACAAAGAGCTTCCCAGCTCTTCCTAATCAGCAAAAGCCACAACAAAGTCCTTGGCCACAACAGACACAAAAACAACATCAATCTCAGCAATGTCCACCCATTCCAGCAAGGCAAACAAAAGCCCCAGAAACCTCTCAAAATAATATCAAAAAGCAGAGCTCTGCTTTCGTCATTGATGAAAATATTTTAAACGCAATGGTAAAAACCCTAGTCATTCTTGGAAATTCAACGGATAATATTCCGTTAACTTCCACTAAAATCAGGGAAATCTTATTAAAAAACTTGAAACCCTCACAATAAAGCAAACAGTAAAACACAAATTAAAAATAGTACAACACAATATTCAAAGCATTAATAATAAAAAACCACTTTTAAAGACACTTATAATAGAAAATAACATAGATATTTGCTTATTAAACGAAACATTTTTAAAAACCACTAGCCCTCCTCTTAATTTTGCTGGATATAATTGTTTTAACAGAAATGCCAAAAATGAACATGGAGGTGTGGCCATAATAATTAAAAATAGTCTTAAATATAACATTATAAATCCTCCTTTTTATGAGGATATCCAATCACTGGCTATTTCTGTTGATACCATAGCTGGCCCCATAGCAATTGCTTGCTTTTATTGTCCACCTAGAACAAGTAGAATGCGTGTAAGTAAATTAAAATCAATCATCAATAGTTTGCCTAAGCCATGTCTCATTTCTGGAGATTTTAATGGCCATCATGTAGCTTTTGGCTGTGCTATTTCTAATGCAAGAGGTAATGCACTTTATGAGCTTTTTGATGAACAAGACTTATGCATTTTGAATACTGGCAGTCTTACAACTGTTCAGCGGCCTACCAGGGCTGCATCAGCAATTGATGTTTCCTGCGCCAGTCCAGTCATTGCTCCACTCTGTGAGTGGTATGTTGGAGATGATTCTTTGGGTAGTGATCACTATCCTACTTTTGTAGATATAAACATATCTCCTTTTATGTATAAAATCAATGAAAACATAGAAAAGTTTTTATTTCATAAAGCTGATTGGTCTAAATATTTTCTTCTATCCAAAGAATTATCTGATAGTTTTCAAGTAGAAGTGGATAATCCTTTACAATCCTACAATAACTTTTGTGAAATGTTAAATACCTTGAGAATAGAATGTATTCCAGTTTATAAAGGTAATTCAGCTACACATTTTATGAGGGCACCTGCTCCTTGGTGGAATGATGACTGTGATGAGGCTGTAAAAAATGCAAAAGAAGCTTTGTTAAAATACAGATTACAATATACAATTGAATCATATATTGAATACAAGAAGTTAAATGCAATCAAAAAGCTTGTTCTGAAAGAGGCTAGGAAAAATAGCTGGAGAGTTCTTTGTGCTTCGCTGAATAGATATACACCAATATCGAAAATTTGGAATCATATTCGTAAGTTTAAACGTATTCATGTAAAGAGAAATATATACAGAAATGATGAGTGGATTCAAGACTTCATAGCAAAACTTAGTGATACCCCAGACAATAGTTGTAATATTAACGTAGATTCTTTATTTTTATCTGAGGGTACTAGTTGTGAAGCAGAGATGCTTTTAAGACCTTTTACATATGATGAATTATGTATTGCTTTAGAATCAAGAAAGAATACTACTCCAGGGTTGGATGAAATTCCTTACATCATGCTTAAAAAATTACATTCTACTAACAGATTGCATTTGCTTAATATTTTTAATGGGTTATGGCAAAAGCAGTTAGTTCCTGAGTCATGGAAAACACAATGTGTCATTCCTATACTAAAACCTAATAAAGAACCTAACAACCATAATTCTTATAGACCTATTTCTTTAGCTTCTTGCATTGGTAAATTATTTGAACAAATGATTAAAGTAAGACTAGATTATTTTGTGGAAAGAAATAAAGTATTACCTGATTTTCAGTTTGGTTTCCGTAAAGGAAAGAGTTCCACAGACAGCTTTGTTCTCTTAACAGCCGATTTAAAAAAATGTTTGCTATCACACTCATCAGCTGTATGTGCATTTCTTGATGTCCAGGGTGCATATGATAATGTAGATTTGAAGCAACTCATTAGGGTCTTGCATGAGATGGGTATTCCTGGAAAATTATTGAAGTGGTTTTTTAAATTTTATTGGCATAGGACTATGTATGTTAAGTTTAATAACATTCTACATGGACCAAATAATGTTTCAAGAGGTTTGATGCAGGGTTCCTCTCTGTCCCCATTGCTTTACAACCTGTATACATCACAAATTTGTAAATATGTTAAATGTGATGTAAAAGTGCTACAATTTGCAGATGATATAATTGTGTATAAAGTACATAAAGAAGTAACTGCTGCCCAGTCTATCATTAACCAAGCTTTACATCAATTGAATGAATATTATACAAATGTTTTAAAGCTTAATATAAACTGTCAAAAAAGTTCAGTCTTGGTTTTTGGTAGTGATGAGACTGTAAATATTGTGTATAATAATGTAATTATTCCCCAAGTAAGGGATCAAAAATTCTTAGGTGTAATAATAGATGATAAGTTAAAATTTGACAAACATATAAACTACATTTGTAAGAATGCCATTAAAGGCATTAATATTATGAGATGTATTACAGGTGTGTTTTGGGGTTCTGATCCAAAGACTTTGAATATGATTTATAAGAGTATTGTAAGGAGTCATTTTGAATACAGTTGTTTAGCATACATGAATGCCAGTCCAACTTTTTTGAAGAAACTTGATGTTTTACAAAACATTGCTCTAAGACTGATTAGTGGTGCCATGAGAACCACTCCCATAAATGCAATGGAGGCAGAGACTTGTATTGAGCCTCTTGTCATTCGTAGGCTTATTTTAGCTCAGAGGTTTTCTTTAAAAACTTTATCACAGAGTAATTCATTTGTACTAGATAATTTATGTTTACCTGAAGTTTTGAACAGCTCAATTCAGGATACATCTGTGAAGCCTTCAGATGTTTTGTCGAACAGACTTCCTGTAATAACCACAATAATGAGTAAAGTCAATGAAAAGGCAGTAAATATGTATAAATCTGATATATGGACAGTGTATACATGTTCATATGATGCTCTAACATTTAGCAAGGTTATAATAGATTCACGTAAAATAGAGGATAAGTTTATGTTCAGAGAACAAATGGAGGAAAAACAGAACACTTATAAAATATTCACAGATGGATCTAAATCACAGACAGGCGTCAGAAGTGCATATTATGACCCACAGTTGGGTGTCACTAGAACATTTAAAATTGATTCCAATTGTAGTATATTTTCTGCAGAAGCATATGCTGTATATAATGCTTTAGTGCACATTATTAATGTAGAATCACATAATCAGTTTATAATTATTTCTGATAGCTTAAGTGTTTTAATTAGTTTGCAAATGCCAAATTTCTCATACAAGCAAAATTATATAGTATTTATGCTAAAATCCATGTTATCTAAGATAGCTAGTACATGTAAGATAGTAGAATTTAAATGGGTTCCATCTCATCAGGATATAGAAGGAAATGAAATAGTGGACAGAGCAGCAAATTCAGAGCCAGATGTAGATCATTCAGATATATTAAGAGTACCCTTCACAGACTATTATGTCTTATTCAATGAACAGAAGAGGGTTTTGTGGAAAGAATATTGGAAGGAAACAAGCAAAATTAAAGGACAGTGGTATTACAATATTCAAAAGGAATTACCAGTAAAGCCTTGGTACAACAAACATAAGAATATTGATGAAAGGAAATTTATTACAATAATCAATAGAATGAGATTTGGACATTGCCTTACTCCTGCTCATTTGGAAAGGATGAAAATAGTAAACTCTAGAGAGTGTGCACATTGTGGTTTTGATAATGCAGACCTTCAACACATAATCCTGGACTGCCAACATTTCTTAGTGCAAAGACTCCTCATGACCTCAGAGTTAGTTGAAATAACTCCAGATGTTCCCCGCCATCTCCAAGACTTATTATCCAATAGTGAAGTGTTTGAATCTTTATACAAATATGTAATCAGCACTGTGGAAAAAATATAAACATAAAACTGTGAAAATGCAATGAAAAGAAAAACGAACAAAACAAACTCAAATAAAAAGAAGTTGAAAGTGAAGTGACAGCAAATTGAAAAGTGACTGTGACAGAAAATGTAAATAGGACTTGGCGTAAGGACAAGCATCCAAGCCAAAACAAATTAAAAAAAAAAAAAAAAAAAAAAAAAGGTGATTGCTTCTTTAGAAAAAACAATACGAAAAAATAAAAGTTGTGATAAATCTACAAGGGAAGTAATAATAAAACTTCGCCGGAAGAATTGGTCTTATAAAAAGATAGCCGACCATCTGCAATGTTCAAAAACGATGGTTTTCCACGCTGCATTTTGCTACGTATCAAACTACTTCGAATGTTCCACGTGTACCTAAACGGAGAAAAACAACTCCTCGAGATGACCGAAACATCGTTCGTATGGCAAAACAAAATCCTTTTAAAGGGTCCAATGAGCTTAGAAAAGAATATTTTGGTGAAAACAACTTTTCAGCAATCTCAGCACGCACTATTCGAAGACGTTTGGTAGAAGAAAAATTGCACGGTAGGATAGCAAGAAAGGTACCCATGTTAAAACTTTGCCACAGGCAAGCCCGGCTTGCATTTGCGAGAAAGTATATGAAAACTGGACTGTGCAACAGTGGAAAAATGTACTTTTTTCTGACGAGACGAAAATAAACAGAGTATGTTCTGATGGAAAACGATATGTACGACGTCCCCCGAATACAGCATTTGTCCCAAAGTACACGAAAGCTACATTAAAGGACGGTGGTGGAAATGTGAAAATTTGGGGTTGCTTTCCTGGACATGGTGTAGGACCTGTAAAGTTGATAGAAGGTAACATGGATCAGTTCCAATACAAAAATATACTGGAAGAAACAATGTTACCATACGCTGAAGACGTTCTACCGGTCATTTGGACATTCCAGCATGACAATGATCCAAAGCACACTGCACGCACCGTAAAGGAATTTCTTACAGCGCAATTAGTTTCTGTCTTAGACTGGCCTGCTAACAGTCCAGATCTAAACCCAATAGAGAATCTGTGGTTTGAAGTAAAGAAAAAGGTTTCAAATACAAAGTGTGGAAATTTAAGAGAGCTGTATGACGTTTTTTTAGAAGAATGGAACTCTATTTCTCTTGCGAAATGTCAAAAATTAATAGAGTCAATGCCTCGCCGGTGTAAAGCTGTAATTAAAAGCCGTGGATATGCTATTAACTATTAATTTTAGTTAAATATTTCTTTTTATGTTTCCTGTGCTACATAATATTGTGATTTTTTAAATCTAAGTGTCATACAAAACAATTCCCGAGCAGTTAAATAAATCGTTCTTAATTATTTGTCCAGTTTCAGTACTATTTGAATGTGTTACTTTGATAAAATCAATAAAATGTGCAAAAAATAGTTAGCGATTTCATACTTTATTCTTAAGTCAGGTTGCTCTATTAATGTGACTATTATATAACATAAAGAGTTGCTTCTCAAAAGGTACACATCTCTGTGTATGATACGATTTAAATAAAAAACTTCTAGAACTTCAAATCGTTCTTAATTATATGACCACAACTGTATATCAGTCATCTAGTACCCATAATACAGCTCTGTTTAACAGCAGCTTACCTTGGGGCTAGATGATGGTGTGTGAATTGTCCAGAATTATTTATTTATTTAATTTTATTCAGATATTCATGTTTGTTAAGAAAATACCTAAAAAAACATTTTTTTTTGTATACTTAAATATTTTGTGGTACTGTCACATTCTGGGGTAGGTACTTACTGTAAGATCTTGCATTGCTATTACCCATTTGGTTTATTTTCATTCGTATACCGAATGTGCTTGTCGGAAGGTTTCTCGTTGTGTTTTTTCGTCCCGTTTACGTTTTGTCCAGTTTGTTTGTTGTTAAAGTTATTTGTTGAGTTTCTGTTGTGCTGTTACTGTATCTGTTTTTGTTTTGTTATTGTTGCTGTTGGAGACTAAATGGAACCTATTAATAGCTATTTATTCTACAAGTATTATCGATCCAAACGTTTTGCTTTTCTGAGATACACAAAATGTTACATTTGTTTGTTTACCTTTTCCGACTTGAATTAAAAACCAGACTAGGATGTTTCACGGGGACTCCGACTTATAGTTTTGGATTTATGGTGATCCTTTAAAAAAATAAGTAGAGTAGAGTAGTTGTTTTTTTTCATACATTAACACAAAGACATTAAGAATAATAAATTTGTTTACATGTTCGAAGCATTAACATACCTCATCGTGTTGGATTAACATAGGATAGATACCTTTAGGGGAACCAAACTATTTTATCGACCTCGAAGATAAATTTACGCCTCAGTTGACTTCGGAATCCTACACTGAGCATAGAGCTACACCCGCTTCGCCAATTTATTTAAAATACCAGCCCTAAACATTGAAGTAATATCGCGCTGTTTATGCTCATTAAACGGAAATAACTCTATCTTGGGTAAACAAGCTTTGACTCGACTCACAACATAACTCTGGTACGAGCCCGTAAATAATAACTACAAAAACAAATAGTAGGTAAGATACTATACTATTACGTACTTATAACATCCAACGTACTTCTATTTATTTTCAAAATGTCACGCGGCGATATGCAGAACTGAGTGCTTTTTTAACTAAAATAAAATATTTAATAAAATATAGAATTGTTGCAGTCCTTTAAGTAAACAGTCAGTTTACTAGCGAATAAAATAAATTACGATTTGTTCGGAGAATAGAGCCTATTCGAGGTTGGTCGAATCCAACTCGACCAACTTTTGGAATAACTATTAAGTGGAGTAAGAAATGTCAAATACAAGTAAACTGTAAGTTTACTCGCAAATAACTACGACTTATTTGTAGAATATAACCTATTCGAGTTTGGTCGAATCCAACTAAGATACACTAACAAAGGCGATAATATTTTATGAGTGTTACAAAGACATAATATAGATATATTTGGCTACAAGTGCTCTAACAGAATCGGAAACATAATTGGTGGCTGTAATTGATTTTTATTTTCGCAGATAATAGATCTGGAAAGTCTAGTGAACAAAGTATCCACTAGCTGCCCTGCGCTCACTTACCTAAGTTTGTTAAGCAACAAGGCGTGCCCCAATGAACTGTCAGATCTTGACAAGGACGACTCCGACTATCAGAGATACAGGTATTTAATTCTGACTTTGACTCTTTACTACAGCTAGTTTCGTCGGCCATTTTGCTATTAAGGCATTGTTTTTCTCTTTATAATAATTAAGTAGGTAAGTTTTTTGTGTTTTGGTGGCAGTTCATTCAATATAACTCGTTGTCTTAGCACAAATGTAGGTAATTAAATTGAAGGGTAATGCTTGTCATACTAATTATAGTCGAAGATTCTCAAAAATTAGTTTGGCTACTTTACTAAGATTACTTGACACTGGCAATTTGTGTTATCATGGATTCATGTTATCGCAAAATAATGAACTAAAGACTTACAAGTGATATTTGAGAAGTGTTTTTAACTGCGAACGGATAATAAATCTGTTTTGCGTTTAAAACGATACCAACGCCAAAACGTTTATTTATTCAGTTGATTGAGTGGGCGAAAGCACTCATTGAATGCGGGAAGATGGAATGTGTAACAGAAGCAGTTTTAGTCAATTTGGACTCGCATAACCTTGAAATTAAACACAGATTTATGTTTACAAAGTAGCCAGTAGTAAAAGCTATTTTACATTTATCTAAATAAACAGCCAAATATTTTTTTAATGGCTTAGCCTCGCTTTGGTTGCTCTATGAACTATTTGTCGGTAGGTAGCATAGTAGCAGGTACTTATGATTTCGACGCGCCTCGCCTCTAGATAATCTCATTTCGCGTCGTACAACCTACAGGCATACGTATTGAATAGGCTTTGATAGAGATACCTTCTTACTAAATACGAGATACTTGCCGGATTAAATTAATAATGATAGAACTTTACCGCTTTGAGATTTTGTGAGGTGTTATGTTGCCGCGGAATTATCGCGGCTTCACAAATTATGCTTTATACTTCGAGCATATATCTAGCTTTGTAGTAGGTATAGATAGCGAACTAGCAACTGAGTTACAAGACTTTAGCCTCTAACTAACGGTTCAGTCAGTAAGTATAAATTTTAATATTATATACCTAATAAAGGGAAAAGTTTTATGTTTGTGGGAGCATCACGTCCAAAAGACTAAACGGATATAATATTAAGTTTGGCACAGGCATAGATTACCTAATCTATGCTATTCTTGAGAGTAGAGTAGAGTAATACGAGAGGAACGTTTACGTACTATATTATGCGAACGAAGTCGCGGGCAATAGCTGGTAATTACTTTACTTTTTACTAATAAGACTAGTTTTTACTGTTAAATCCAGAAATAAACCATTGACACTACCGAATTGAACTTTACGACGAAATCCTATTTGTTGCAGATATTTCGTCATTTATAAACTACCGAAGCTACTGTTCCTCGATTCGCGACGCGTTTCGTCGACCGAGCGGAGTGAGGCGGCTACTCGGGGGGAGTTTATGAGAGTCCGTCGGCCTGCGGTGATGCCTGACGGCCCTGCAGCCCCCGCGACTAGGGGCCCGCCACTACGCCCGCTACCTGTCGATTTCGACGCGTTAGGCAAACACAAAGGTAAGCTAAGCACCCAAATCAATCTTTTGAACAGTCTTTGATCCCCCGAGATTTATACTGTTTTTAGGTTTAAAAGGGAAAAAGGAATTGATTAGAAAAGCTTTTTGGTTTGTAGTAACTTTTGGGATAAACTAGGATTAGATAACCGATAGATTCCATTAGTTTTCTATATCGTCCGGTCGGTCTCTAGAAATTGTTTTAGAACCAATGAACCAGGCAACTTTTTTGTAGTCATTATACCTAGCATGAGCCCAGTTTTATAATGTTTTTTTTGTCTGGCTTTTTTGTGCCATCTCGTCAGACTTACATAAAAGTTACTGGTACCTTCAATTTATTTTAAAACATGTTAAACTACTTTAAAATATGGTAGTGAGAGAAAAAATCCTACCTGTATTTAATTATATGATATGATCGCGAACGTTTGAAGACCGATGTGGCGCGGCGAGCGGAGTTCCGCCGGCGACGCAGGAAGTTACTGGTTTGATTCCCGCCTTGTAACAAATGTTTGTACGATCTGCAAGTATTTGTTCCGGGTGTTCTGGGTATAATAAAAAAAATATATCTATGTATTGTATTAAGTATCAGTAGTCATCTAGTACCTACCCATAACACACAAGCTCTGCTTAGCTATGTAGTACCTACTAATATTTGTTCTGTGGTTTGGGGCTGTGTGGATTGTCCAGCATTATTTATTTATTTATACTTGTAAAAAGTAAAAACAGGAGAGTAGGTAATTGTCAACTGTGATCGGATATTTTGATTACTTTTCAGGTGCCTACGGCAAATGCCAATATAAATACACAGGGAAGCACTCTGAAGGAAACAGATTCATCGTCAACAGCGATTTATAATCGAACCTACTCATGAATAGCGAGTATCCGGGGCTTTTGGTATAAAAGTTCTGCGTAATTTTATTTTCATAAAAGTCAGTGTTATCATTATTATCATTGTTGTTACTGGATGGTAGGTAGGCACTGGGGGAGACACAATATAAGTAGTTTCGTTTTCTATCTCACGTTTTTAATGAAATCTAAAAATAATCTACTTACTTATTTCAACTCTGTGTAATTTTTTTTATGTTCCCGATAAAGGTAACAGTTCAGTGCAGTGTACCTAGGTTAACTTAACTGGTAGTAAATTTATTATTTTGAAACTAGGAATTCTTTTAACACTTATCCTTGGTGAATACACATTCCAATAGTTTTATTAAGGTAGCTGCTTTTTCAATATTCTAATCGGTTAGGAACTAATTCAAAATATTGTTAATTAATAACCAAATATTATTCTAGTCTCTGTTTAAACATACACTACGGCTCTTTTTGAAGGTAGTTGAGGTATAAAAATGAGGGTATGTAGAGATTTCAATTTTAATGTCTATTGAATATTTAACTTTATGTATAAAGTATGATGTTTTTGACGTATTTGTAAAATTGTTTTTTATTAAAGTTTTACCATAAATCGATTTTCTTTACCTACAGTCACACCCAGGACACTCAATAAAATGTATGAAAAAAAGAAAGCATGATAGATAGAGCGAGATAGCTCACTTTCGCTCGCGCTGGCATGCGCGCGCTTAGACCTACACAAAATCAAAATAAATGCGTGCCTTAGCCCTTAACTTCAGTGCCGGCGAAAGGTGCCGTGGCCCGTGTGGTGCCGGCAAACTCGCGACGGGTGGGGTAACTAAAACCGGTTGTAGATGTTCTGTGCTACGAAACTAATATTTATTCTGTGCCTACAGGAAAGAAAAACAATTTAGAATTATTCATAGATGTATTTATTTCATAAATTGAATAATTATTATGAATGAACCAATTCAATTGTAGGAATGCATTATGAAGGTACAAGATACATAAAATAAATTAAGTACTAAAATGATATAAAAATGTTTTTATATTATGTATGATACAAAGTTACTGCTGCGGTTTATTACATAAACCTCGTGTACTTGACCAGGCTCTGTTATGTACAAAGTAAACATTAACTTATATTTACATCAATATTTAAATGCAAATGATTGGCTTGCCCTCATATGGGTACAAAACAAAATAAAATCCGGAAGTTACGTAGCTGTCAACGATTTCAATTTTCGATCATTTAGAAGTTGAGAAGACCTTGAGAAGACATACAAAAAATAGTTTGTTTTGAAGCTCTGTTAAAATCTCATACTCTTGTTATTGTTACGTACTTAATATTGAAACAACTACGGTATAGCATAAATATTACTATACGTACCGTGAATCGTTTGAGATTTTGTAGTTCATTTGTGTATAAGCGCTACAAAAAATACTTACGAATGACCCGTTGACTTTTTAAATAGTAGCTAGTTTTTCAAGAACACAATACATAATGTATAGATAATAAAAACAAATAAATTAAACCGCCTTCTGAGTGAGAATACTATTCTTTCTTGAAAAAATTTCAATTCAACAAACAGCAAATAAACACAAATGCTTCTTTCTGTAACAATTTCCATTTCGAAGATCACTATACTTACTCGGGGTCTGGTAATTTTTGCTTGTGGATTTTTTTTAACATAGGTATACGTGTTACTCCTTGTTGACAGTTCGATACTACATTACTAAAGTAATGTTCGTGCTAGAACTACTGTGCATATGGTTTCGAATTCAACAACTTTGATTGAAATAAATTTGGTTAGTTACAATTATTTGCAAGTACAAGACAAAAGCTTATAGCAAATACAATTTGATACCCTAAAATCGCTAGATGTGTTCCAGCATAAAACAACGACTAGGCAATTAATACCTATGTGTATGTGTTCAAAACACGTATGAGCATACTCGATTGAGCCAGTGCAATGTTTCAACAGATAAAAGTAATTTCACATAAACACAATTGGTCACTTATAAAAATAACTGTCTTTGTGCATGCGACTCAGTATGTTGAATGCATGTACTGTATTGAGGTGTTAGTACGTATTATATCGATGGGATTTAAACCTCAAAAATCAGCTTAAGGGCTCGGTATAAGTTTAGCTTCGTTAGCGATCAAAATTTAATATTTAAAAGCGTTCAAAGGTCTGATTATCGTAACTAAAAATAAACAATTAAAGCATGTTTTATGTGACCGTATTTGTGCATGATTTAAAGCAGTTTATACACTTAATAAATTACTTTAGATTTAGAATAACGTTAGGCATTGTCTATCACATAACCTATATCTACAACCTACTACAATTAGTTTACCTAGTTTAGAACATGATCTTATATCATTTGTAGTTATTCAGATGCCAATCAGGTATTTGGATGTTTAAATTTATCTTATATCTAGTCTCAGATAAAATACATGTAATACTAAACATATTCTTAAAATTATTCATAGTAATTTTGTTAGGAAACAATCATTATTATAATATAACAGGTGAGTCCGAGTCATAATCACAAAGATATGTTATACAAGAAGGTACAGTGTTATTTAAACATAAGCTTATTATGTACACATAGAAAAATATATTAACTGTTTAATAAAAATATTGCTTTGAAAAATATAAAGGTACTTAATTCTTACTACTGTTATGTAGTTTCGATTGAAACTTTGGTTAAATCTCTTAGATTAAAAGCAGATTATTATGAAAAGCAACTTTGCAACATATTGTACAGATACGCGACCGAGTGGAATGTACGGATCACAATCGTTATTAAATTTACTTGCCGCGTTTTTAGCTTTGCTTATTGTATACCAATGTGCAGTTCAAATAAAATGGCACAAAATTTTGTAATCTAAGTCCAAGTTTACGAAGACATTATGCAACTTGCACCGAATCAATTATCACTAATCAAAATGCGAAATATCTATCACATCTCTATATTAATTCATTGGAATATGTACATTTTGTCTAAACGCTCGATGCTCAGTGCATAAATTTGACTAAATTTAATTTTTAAAGTTTACATTACTCATGCAACATAATTTTAAGTCGAATAAAAATGTAGTTTATAACATTTTAAAAGTTAAACTTATTCAAAACTACTAATTACTTCTTCGAGCGATAATGTTCCGAAGCAAAAAGGGGCGACCGACGAGCCAACCAATACAATCGTATCAGAACTGCATCATAAATTGCGTCACGTCAATTTCAACCAATGCAATGTTGAAACAATTCTATTGGTTGACTCTGCTCCGGTCCGATCCACACCGCTTCGGTAGACGATCGTCCTTGAAACACACACATCGCTTGACTTCACATAGCGAATTCCTAGTTTAAGAATAGGTACATTGACTAAAAGTTTAAGTAAGTACACATACAAATATAGCACGTTGATACAGTACAGAATCATAATATTATGTATTTATCAATATCAATATGTATTTGCTACCACAATATTAATAATCTCCGATTCACAACTATAAGAAATACAACACAGTAATACCCTAACAATATGAATATCCCTAACATCGAAAAAGTTTATAAAAATTGCGATACAAAAAATAAAATCATACATCATACAATTTTGATAAAGCTCCATAAATAACGTAGGTATATTTAAATACAAAACTGCCCTGAAAAGTGAGGCCGTCGACATTCACTAACAATTTATAGCACTTTATACAGCACTAATAATAAGCACTGAAGGTACAATCAAATTAGTTTACTAATCGAGGTAATCTCCACCACTCATGCAAAATGTATTCTCGATCAAACTTGTTACTCTTCACAACGACTTACACAAAGAGTTAGCGGCTGACTGTTTGCCGGTTAGTGCTCCATATATTTTGACATTTCGCGGCGACATGGTGTGCACAGGCCATACAAGGTTAATGTGTTCAACAAACTTCTAATGTAACACAATCATGTGTTACAATTAGGTCAACATTTCGCTCGTCGACTTATTCGGTTCGCCTTTAGTAGGGCTATTTTGCCAATTTATGGCGTTTTGATCTTAGACATCAGTTAGCCACGCGCCGCGTTTGTTTGCCTGATGCGTCCGCATCTTAAATATCGTGATCGAGTACCCTTTGGACAATGTGACAATCGCAACATTGAATCACTAATACGACACGACACTAATCACTAGCACGAAAATTTCGTGTTTTGTGTTTTTAGAGTGTTTTGTGATAAGGACTCTGATAAACAGAAGAGTCTTAGCACGTGCTGAGTCAAAGAACTGTCCCTGTCACTGTCTAACAACCTTGAAAAACGCAAGAGCGTAAGAGTGTCAGAGACTAAGTAAGTCGTTATGTAACTTCTATTCATGCTTCGTTCAAAATTTCTGCCTCTTGATCACATAACTCTGTTAGCGACCAATCTCCATTGATATCCAACTGTCTAGCTAGTCAGTACAGCTTGGCCAAATTGTCATAATAGACAGTTTGAGATGGAGATCAATGGAAATCGGTCGCTAACAGAGTTTTGTAATCATTTTCTCTTCCGATTTCTTCTCGTTGTGTTATGGAAGAACTTGAACGTGCCATTGGTGAAATCGTTTTCTCTCCACACAGCCCACTTAACCAAGAATTGAATAGAACTTTTTAAATTCTGACCTGAAAATTACACAACGGGACTAGCAACTGGTTGATTTCCATGATTAGTAAACTACTCATCTATCGACAACCTATAACGTCACACCAATTAACTGAACAAGCACTAAGTCACTTCATGTAAAATTATCCTATCTAAAAGTACACGTAACTTGAATATTCCCGGCCGCGGCCACGGGTCAATGACCCGTATGTCTCTCGGGGCAGTGACCCGTATGGCCCACGGGGTAGTGGGCCGTATGGCCCGCGGTATAAGGGCTACACTTGCGTGACACAGTGCGCTAGTTTTTCAACTTCGGTTTGTAAAGACTGTCGCTTTTCTGATTCCTGCTTTAACTTCGACGTTAGATCCTCAATGGCGGTTTTGAACATTGTGTTTTGTACCTCTATTAGTTTTTCCAGGTTTAATATCTGTAAAAAAATAAATAAAAGTTTACAATAGCTTCAATCATGTCAGTATTTATTTGTTTTAGTGAAAATAATGCCCTAAAACTGGGGTGTTTTTGCTTTTTTTTAATAAGTATATGACAACAAGTTTTAAATATGGCTGTTAGAATAGCATATTAATATTGTATACTTATCAACATACCCTGCTGTTCAGCTGTGCGATCAACGCATCACTGCCCTCGTTTTTGTCGGGTTTACTCAAATGCAGTCGCCTCTCTAATGTGCCCGACCCACTTTTCTCACTCTTCTCCGGTTTATCTTCGGTTTTCTCCGTACGTTCCAGTGTGCTTGTCCTAAAATAATATTTGATCACTCTACAGGCCTATACCAAGTAGTCGACATCCAATGGCTGATAATAATGGTGATAGATAAGTAGTTTATTGCATTCAAGATTTTAGCAAGTTCATATGAGTTAGTGGCCAACTCCGAGATGGAGTTTATAGACCGTTCGAAAGCTCCTTCAAGACCTGTTATAGTTGGGACCGATAGCTTAACTAACTGTACCTGATCTTAGTGCTACTAACCTTTCAAACATGCTGCCCGATGTTCTACTAACGACTGACGAGCTGATGGTGTCTGATATAACTGTCTCGCTCTTTTCCGTTGCACTGACAATCTTCTCTGTCTTGTTGGGAGACTTGTCGATTGGTAAAACGGATATTTCCGAGCTTGTGCGAACCGACGCGAGGGGCGGGGAAGGTGCGAGTGGCTTCTTTACGTCTTCCAGCATTGATGTTAGCGTTCGACCTGTATCCATAATACCACAAGGATCACTTTCAAATATCTTACAAGCTAGGAAATTTACGCCAGTTCCAACTCGTCCATGCCGTAAAAGAACTGGCAAGAACACCAGCTGAGTTCCCATCGCTTTTTTGCCATGACGCCTTTCTATTGTTATAAATAAATAAACAATAACTTTATGAGCACACAATTTGCATGGTAATTTTTCAATACATCATTTTTTTTAAATGTAGTCCTACAAATGGCGGTCTTATAGCAAATGGCGATTTCTTCCAGACAACCCTTACTAACTTAACTAAACCTAACATTTAATAACTAAGCTACTGATCTACTGATAAACAATGCATTTGTCATCGACAAACGAGACTGAGAGAGTTGAAATCCCCAACCCTCGAACTAGTATAGAACTGTATACCGAGGGTCAGGTATCCTCCTCCTACAGTCTCTGTCATTGTGTGGCAAAGCCCAAGTTATGGATGTCAAGTAGAGTAGTAGTAGTAGTAATAATAACACGAGGCTACAGGATTGGCTGCGTTCCTAGCTGTTTTTTAATGATCCATCCATCCTAGATTAAAGCCGGGTTTACATTATTCTGTCGTGGCGTGTCGTGACGCGTCATAAAGCAAATCGTATCCATACATTTTGTATGGTTAGAATTATATTACTAAAGCGCAGTAAGTCGTGACGCGTTCTGTATATGTATGGATACGATATACTTATGACGCGTCACGACACTCCACGACAGAATAATGTAATCCCGGCTTTACTTAGCTGATATGTTAGGAAAGACTGAACATGCGAGCTATGGCATTAGCACTTCGATCAATGACTGTCGATAATAAAAATAAATAACAAATAGTACAAACCGGCAGCGGTTGGCGAATGCAAAACTGGCGTAGGCTTGCTGGGCGGTGGCTCCGAATCTCTGTTATTGAACTCTCTGGCGGCGGGCGACACGTCTTTTCTAGAGTCTATCGAATGTCGGACTTTCGTACTCTAAATTATAGAAAAAGAATTGATATATAAGTTATAGTGTAACGTTTATCTTGCAACTTCTCTGCTGTCATCACAGTGTAAAGTGCAAAACACACATGGAGCGGGCGCGTGTCGGGTCGTATCTGTCGCGTGTGTATTTTGTTTAATTTGTATGGATGCACAAGGATGACAGCACACAGACCCGACCAGACCCGCGCCTGACCCGAGCACGCGTTCAGTGTTTATTAAACAAAATACACCCGCAACGTACCTGCCGTCGCCCGCTTTGTGTTTTTTGCGCCGGTTTAATTACTTAAAATGACTAATTGAAGAAAGGAAGTTGGTAACTAAGAAAAGTTCGCACGAGTCTGTGGCCAGCTCCAATTACTTGAGTTTATAGTTCGCCGAAACGTCTCTTTCATGATCTAGAATTCTAGACTCTAGTTTTAGAGACTGTTCTAAGAGGACATCAAACCGACCAACAACACGGAAGCTCTGATTCAAATTCCATTGGCGGTCACCCATCCAGATGTTGTATGTCGCTTAACTTAGCTTAGCCAGATATGCTATATTTTATCAACAAATAACTAACCTCTTCGAAACTCTCCAGTATCGACATTCTGTTGCTTATAGATGACGTGCTTTTTGACATTTCCATAGAATGAGAAGACCTCTTTTCTTCTAAGCCCACATCTAGGATTCTGTAAAAAAATTGGTTCAGTTTGAGCTCGACCATTCACTTTGTCATGTTGTGTTTCTCGCACTCATAGACGTCTAATATTTGGTATCGAGATATGACCGAAAAACTCAATTGAACACCTATTTATTTTCGAATACAAAGCTACAATTTCACAAACGCAATGACTTCAACTTCATTTTTTCCATAGGGAAAGCAAAGGGACAAACGGCGGAAAGCGACTTTATATCAAAGTCGCTTTCATATCATATCAGATTTACATAATAACAATGTAAATATGAACAAAAGTGATAATTTTTTTGTTGTTCCATAACCTGACGCCATCTAAATCATCTGCAATACATAATAATTATGTTAAGGCGAGGTATTCGCGCGAACTGCAGTGTTCTAGTGCACAATTTTTAACCATAACTGCACACAATTTGTGCCGTTTGTGGGAATATGCCAATAATGATATGCTACCTGTCTGTGCTGCCGCCGCCGGCTTTGCTCGCGACGCCCGCGTCTGAGGAGCCCGAGACAGAGCGCGACTTGGTCTCCCCGAAGCTGGTTTTCTTCGCTTGGTTCAGTTTGAGCTCCGCCATCCACGGCGCCTTGTGCTTCTCCCACTCGCGAGTGCGCGGTTTGATTTCCTCGGCCGCTATCGCCGCTGCAGACTTCTCCGCTGGCATCGGCGGTATCGGCGGTGGTTTTTCTGTTGGTACTGCAAACGCGGAAACCAGATAGTTCGTGTGAAAGCGAAAATACACATAAATAAATAATATTGGCAGACATTTTACATAGCATCTAGCTCCAAATTAATCAAAGCTTTACCACACCCCGGACACTCTCAATTAAATGTATGAATCAAACGCGTCGCAATCACCACATGCATGGTTTGTGTACGTAAACGGTGCTGTTGTATGTATGAGTGTCACATCCCAACCAGTTATAGTAATAGCAAGATAGCACATTTTCGCGCTGGTATGCGCGCGCTATGGAACTACACAAAAAATCAAAATAAACGCGTGCTTATAGCCCTTAGCTTCAGTGCCGGCGATAGGGAACATGTGGTGCCGGAAAACTCGCGACCGGGGTGGGGTAAGTAAAACTGGTGGGAGGTAGGGAGTGGCCATTCTGTACGTAGTACTAATATCAGTTCTGTGGCTTTACTATGGTAACCAGATAACCGAGGTCGTAATTTTATGTTCTGTGACGGTAGCGTACCTTCGTGACCATTGCTGAGTCCTATTTGCTGCGGTGTGTCGTCTCTTAGCGCTTGACTAGGCGGTCGGCGGCGAGGCGCCTTTACTCTGAAACCAAAACATATTTACTAACTTTAAAAACAGTTTTTAAGGTTTCTCGTCTACCTATTTATGTAATGTTTAGAATAAACATTTCAAAGTAATGAAAATTTCAAACATAAGATAGTGGATTCAAGGCACACAGTCGTCCATGAGTTTTTCTATTCGAAAAATGTATATGCGCAAGGCCGCTTTTCCAAAGTTGTTAGGCCATGACGGGGCCTTCGGGCGGCCCTCAAAATTATGTCACCAGAGTTGGCCACTTACTTAAACGAACTTACTTACTTAGTGATTTAAAAACAGAGAAGCCGACTCTAAACATTCACTAAAAGATCGAGACATTGTGCCATCAACCAATCCGCATTGGGTCCGTGATGATGACCCAAATCATTCTCACTCGAGAGTATGCCGATCTCTCAATACTGAGGAAGGCTAACCGTGATTTTACAAGCGTAAGCGAAACCGATCGCATATCCATCACTCATTTTGTAACCTAAAAATACTATTTTATCTAATGGTACGAGTAATACACGGTTTACTTCTGCCTTTCAATTTGGATGATGCAACCAAATTAATCCATGCAAACAAAAAAATGAATCATTCAACGACAGCATATTATATCCATACATTTCTGAACGCTTGTGACATAGCTACCTAAGTTGTTCCTAACAGATCAACGAAGTTAAGCACTGTTCCGCGTAGTCATCATTTGGATGGGTGACCGCCAGTGGCAGTTTCAACTGAGCGCTCCCGTGTTTCGAAGGGCACGTTAAGCAGTCGGTCCCGACTTTTTCAAAGTTGTTAGGCCATGACAGAGGCCGCCGGCGGCCTAGAAACTGTCACCAGAGTTGGCCACTGACACATACGAACAACTTACTTACTTTTTTGCTTCATTCAACTAAATAGATTCAATTCGATTGAACCGTATATTATTACGCTAACCGAGAGAAAACATAATGAATGAATCATTCATAATTTGCATTTGGTAATATGACACAAACAAGATCGTTCCGCCAACGCTGTCTACGCAGATACACATAGCAGAGGGATTATTATGTATTGAATCTACTTTACTAGATTTCATAGACGTTTTTTGTATGAATAAAAGCTTTTTGACACGTTACTGATTGAAATTGGATTGCAATTGAGCTACGTAATAGACCAGCTGATCTTTAAACAGGTTTTTGTATGTTGATTATAAAATAATAATGATAGATAGTAAGTCGTTCGCCTTATGTTAAGCGCCACGCATGACCATAAGAGTTACAGTGTCACCTAAAGATAGATGTTTAATAGTTCTGCTTGGCACTGCAGTGCACTCGCCGCCATCCCATCCCCCGAGACGTAGTTATTAAGTCAGCTTGCACACTACTGCTTGGAGGCAGAATATCAGGCACTGCGGTGGTACCTACCAAGACGGACTCTCGCTCAAGAGTCCTAACACTAGTTAAACAGGATACAGTTGGTATGGCTTCGGGCCGTAAATAGTAATGCAAAAAAGTGAAATAATCTTATAAAATATTAAAAATATAGCCTCAGCCTTGGCTGAGTCATAAAATGTGATGACCGCATGTAGGTCAAATCCTACATCAAAATGATGCTAATGTTCTCACTGTTGCAACACCACTACACACCCTACTCCTGAGCAAGAGTGGTTTATAATCCACCGCGGACCCTGAATCCATTGCTGATTGGCTGATTTTCTCACGATGTTTTCCTTTACCGTTTGAGAGCACTGGCACTGCGCGATTTTTTTTATATAGAAAAATTCATTGTCACACAACCGGTTTCGAACCCATGACCGTAGGATCAGAAGGCGGGGTCACTACCACTAGACCACCAGTGCTCTCATCAAAACCACATAGCTTAGTGAGTGAGTCAGTGATTAGTGTAGTTTTGATAAGTAAAAGTTTAAAACTTTCTGTAACGCCATAAAAGTAACACTCCTTTCTTGGTAACTTGAATTTAATATTTTTTTATCACTGACCTGCTCGTTAGCGTAGGCATTGGACGATTTTATGGCACAACCGTCTTCTACACGCCTTTAATCACTACTGAACAAAAGGTCTCGTTTACAGCTGATCTACTGCCTTACGGATCGCACAGCAAAGAGCCGTATTCAAATGCGTTGGCTGAATAGGCATGATGACTGCTTTTGAAAAACTGTTCTATTGTATTCAGAAGTATCGACTTTAGGCAAAAAATAACCTATTAATCCAGAAATTAATGGTTTGGTAGTAAAAAAAAATGCGATTGAAATTTGAATTTTAAAATTCGCGTAGTGACAGCGGTGACGTCAATAAGTCAGTTTTCAATATAAAATTTTAAATATATAATTATAAAATTTTTATAGCAATATGGTTCAGAATTCTGCAATATTTTTGATACCATCAATCAGAGAACCTAGATGCTCCTGATCGGTGTTCAAGCTTTTATGGCGGATTGCTGTATTTTGTAGTTATTTTATTAAAAATACTTTCTCTTTGTACCTATCTGTGCACATCACGATCGTGAGGTTAGACGGTTCCATTTGAAAACCAGCGCCGCTACATCTACATGGAGCGGCATTAGAGCTGAAATGGAACCATTTCTGGATCACATAACTCAGCGCGGACTAATTTAGACCTCTCACAATCCGGCCTATCTATTGTATCTATGTGTATAAATTATTGTGCGCTGTTTGTTGTGTTTGTCCAGAATAAATGTATTTTCTTTCTTTCTTTCTTATCAATCTTGCATCTAATGTAAAAAGAAATATGGTTTTTGAATTCCTTGAATCCTTTTTCATAAGGTGAAGACGTGATTTGATTGATTATTGGTCATCTTGCCTTTTGCTTGTGACTGGTACACCTTATTTAAACTCTCCTTTTTAGCTAATTTTACAATTTAGCAACATTGGAATCAGGTTTTGCTATGTATGCTTGCAACATCACAGACATATCACTTGCGCATTGCCACTCTGAGGGTGGATTCCACCAGCATCTGGAATAACTATTCCGCTGGATAAGAAATGTCAAATACAAGTAAACTGTTAGTTTACACGCGAATAACTACGATTTATTCGGAGAATAGTGCCTATTCGAGTTTGGTCGATTCCAGCCTGAGACATAGATCGAAAGTCTCTTGTGCCTGTAACCACGGAAACCATACCCCAACCGGAACATAGCAATGCGAGCATTACTACTTGGCGGCAGGAATATATATGGTAGTAGTGCTTCCCGGACGAGCTTTATAACAAAGAGTTGTACTACTCTTCACATTAGTTTCCTTGAATGATGTCGCAGGCAACAGCTGTAAAGATAAACCAGTTTAAAAATGAACGCCCCACTCCAAAAATTGCCATAGTCGTCACACTCAAATCTATGACAAACGCGGTGGAAGAGCGTGCAGATTTAGAATGGATTATCTATACATAGGTACTGCCCTGCCGGCGCTTGCTGGCGCCGCCGCCGTGGATGCGGTCCCACTCGCCGCTGCTACAGCTGCCGCTAATTGATACCGTGTCCGATAATGCTCTTCACGTTAGTTTCCTTGCGAACGATGTCGCAGACAACAGGTGTACATAAGTACCGACCTGCCGGCGCGCGGGTCGCTCAGCAGCGTGTTCCGCTCGATGTTGTCGAAGGTGCTGGTCGGCGCGGCCGGCTTGCTGGCGCCGCCGCCGTCGATGCGGTCCCACTCGCCGCTGCCCGATACCGTGTTTGATGACTTCTCTCTAAAACACATTAATATACTTCAGTGACGATGGGTATTGTCTATGTATTATATATAGTGTCTATGTATTGTATTGCATTAAGTACCCATAACACAAGCTTTACTTAGCTTGGGGCTAGATGATGCTGTGTAGATTGTCCAGCATTATTAAATTATGATAAAAAAAAAGATGATTTCATCATCATTATCATATTAGCCGCTAGACGTCCACTGCTGGACATAGGCCTCCCCCAAAGAGCGCCACGACGACCGATTTTGAGCCTTCACCATCCATAGACTACCTGCGACCGCTTTAATATCATCGGTCCATTGAGGGGGCCGTCCTACACTTCGTTTTCCAGTTGATGAATTATGTACATAATAATGATAACATAATTTTTAGATAGTTTATCAACATGATCATTAGTCTATTATTCCACTGCTGGTCGATGGAGGCCTTTGTGCCTTTTTAAAACTGTGTTACCACAGTTAGTCAGTATCTTATACACAAGCTACATACAAGTAGGTATTGTGTAAGTGCTTCGCTTTTTATTCATATAGCTTCTCATTAAAACTATTGTTGCATTACTGTGTATTTTTATCTATCTAATGAATAAAATAACAACAGAATTTGAGGCAGTTTTATCTGAGGCTTACAAATTATTATCAGTAATTGAAAAATCATAAGCTTACTTATCTGTTGAAGGTAACATTTTATTCTTCAGTCCGCTGAACAGTCCTCCGACAGCTGATGAAGGTGTGGGACTCTTTTTTAATGGCACCGGAGGTTTTTTCACCTGGAAAGAACATTAACTTTTAATATACACAGACACACATCTATTTGCCACTTAACACACAACATAAATTAAAAAAGAAAAAAGTTACAGTATGTATCTCTTATGTTTCTTTTATTTAAAAAAGCTTCATTGCGCATCGAAACACGGCCAACTTCGCGGATGCCTAGATCCACCGAGAGAACTAATACATACCTAGCCATTATTATAGTTTAAGATTGCAAGAATTACCAGTGCATACCCAACAGTCACACACATAGTCTTGACACTAAGATTATCTGCTTCTTGGATATTGAAAACTGCAAGTACCATGGTACAGAACCTAAACCCGGAACATGTTCACAATATCAGTGCTCTCATACGGTGAAGAAAAACATCTTGAGGAAACAAGTACAAGCACAAGTACTAAAAAATCTAAACACATGTACCATCCACCAATCCGCATCGGGTCCGCCTGGTGGATTTAGACCCAGTAACCTCTCGTTTGAGTACTCTCAAGCCAAGGCCAATGTCCTAGCAGTGGGAATATTAAGGATGTCATGATGAAACTTTGTAATCAATATCGCGATCTCAATGCCAGAGTACATTTGCTACGCTTATCAGTTATCCGGTGGAATTGAGTAATAGGCTTTAGTGGATCACAGTATCTAAAGTTATACCTTTGACCATTGACCTACTAGCGTTAGTGGTGTGGTGACCCAGTTTGACTAAAATCACACTAATGAATGCGAAAGTTTGTGCGTGCATGTGTTAGTTTGTAACTTCTTCACGCTCAATCGGATGAAACTTGTAATACACATACTTCGTGACCTGGAGTAACACATAGTTATAATATTTGCGGGATTATATCGCGTTATTACCTTTTTTATTGTTGACGACCGATGTGGCGCAGCGGGCGCAGGTCAGCCTGCGACGCGGAGGTTGCGGGTTCGATTCCCGCCTCGGGACAAATGTTTGTACGATCTACAAATATTTGTTCCGGGTGTTCTGGGTATTTTCTGTGTATTGTATTGTATTTAGTATATATCAGTCATCTAGTACCCATAATACAGCTCTGTTTAACAGCAGCTTACCTTGGGGCTAGATGATGCTGTGTGGATTGTCCAGCATTATTTATTTATTATTTCCGACGTTTCGATTGTCCTGCAACAACCGTGGTCGCGGCCAGACGGTGTCCATCGGGAGAAATAAAAAATGTAATAACGCGATAAAATCCCGCAAATGTTATATCAATTATGCGTTCTGATCGCGAAAGTTAAAAAAATACTGGAGCAACACATCGGCTACATTTTACCCCCGAAAATGTAAGGTCCCTGTGAGATAGCATCATCATGACGCCTTCTATGTACTCACTGCTGCTATCACTGGCCTACTCTCAAGCGAGAGTCATGATCATGACAGCCTTCTTATGTTCACACTGCTGGGACACTAGGCTACTCTCAAGCGAGAATGATTGAGTCACACCACGCGGATCCAATGCGGATTGGTGGATAGCATATCTTCTGAATTTTTAGTTCTTGGACATGACGGTGAGGAACCAGATGTTTTCCTTCGCCGAGATAGCACAAAAACTGCATAACCGCAGGTGAAACAGCGGGACGCCGCTAGTTAAATTATAATAACATTATCTTAAATGTGAAGAATCAATTACATTTGACCGATTGAAATAACACATGGAATCTATCATAAGGGCACGTGAACTCTTGACTGATAAGTGATAACTCTTATGTGAGAACTGAGACTAGTGCCTTATTGATAAAAAAAAAAGATTTCATTAAAGAATAGAAGAATACAGTGAGGCATGAATTTTTCTTCCTAAAATTGAATGCTTCTAGGACTTATTGTTTTGCCTGTGCAATCATTTGTCAGTGAATTGCTCAAGACCCTACTTTTTAATTAATGATGATATTAACAAAGATTATTCTTACTCCATCTAGCGTTCCGTCTGTGACAGTTTCCGAGTGGATCAATTTCTCCGATTCGTTTTTACTCGTGTTGGTGACTATCGGCTGTGTGTTTGTTTCTTTGATCAGCGAGTTTTCTTTGTGCGTGCTGTAACGTAAATAAAACGAACACAATTAGTAGTTTGTATGTTGTTGCAGTTATTGGTTTCTTAAGTATGCGTATAGTTTTATCACATTGTGTACAAACACATACTAAAACAGTTAAGGGAACATCGCATAGTGGTTATACTAGCATAATTATCCTATTTATTATCCGTTTATTTCAGAAAGGTAGGTCTGATTCAATATGTTCTTAGGCTGGATTCGATCAACTTTTGGCATAACTTTTACTATTCTGTTGAATATGAAATGTCGAATACAAGTGAACTGTCAGTTTACTCGCGAATAATACGATTTATTTGGAGAATAATGCCTATTTGAGTTTGGTCGAATCCAAGCTTAGTAAAAACCGACTTTAGTCCGGTTATTTGTAACTTTAGCATGCGGAGCAGTGTGATCTAGCCCTAGTTTTCGCAGATGGTTTATTGATTGGCACATAGGATCTACACAGAAGTTTCCCCAAACCCCCAAACACTCACCAGCCTTGTAGGAACGAGATAAACAAAACTATTTAAATTTACACCTACCTGTTTTTAGACGTGGTGAGTTCCTTGACTGCCGCTGTCTTCTCTGAGTACTTGTTGAGAATGGGGTAGATAGGGGAGGCTGTCTTCGAAGGGGGTCGATCTGGCTTCTTCTCTTCCACTATGCCAGTTGGAACTGGAAATAGTAGAAAAGTCAATATTATTTATGGTGAACAATATAAATATTGAGTTATTGTAACTATTTTTTTAATTACTGGCAATAGTTGATAGACGTATCGACACAGAATAAATGGTATCGATCGAGTTCTTGATGTTTGTACTATTACTTGTGGTTTGATAGTAGTTAAAGATTATCTCATCGGTTGTATTGAATAACGTCACTTGGTTAGTGATTAAAATAAACAAAAGCAACGTTTTTTAAAAAGGCCATTAAATATTTAACACTGTTTTTTGTAACATTAAAATATAATGTTTTGTTTTTAAATTACACATTTAGCACATTGTAATTTTTTTCTGCGATAAGTTAAGAAAGATCTGAATCATTACACACTACAACACTGGAGACACTAGATGACTGCTTATAAATTATGCATGGTATTACCCTATATGCACTCATTGCATCATGCATTATATCAATGCATCGAGTCACTATTTAAAAGCCAATGGAACACATCACAAGCACATCTCACGAACTAGGTACAAAGTAAATGTACTGAAAAATCAAAACTCACTTTCAGCGCCCATTTTCAAATGGAACCTTTAACAAGGAGTTTAATTTTACAAGTTCAAAGAACAGATAAAGCTTAAAGCCTAGAAAAACATGTCCACAATTTATACGAGCTCTACTTAAAACTTTATAATAGAAAACTAGGGCTCATTTTCGACAACCATTTACGGTTTTTTTTTATATTAATATAGAAGTGAAATTGATATAAACTAGGATATTAGAGCGACGCCAACGCTGTCGGTGAGGCAACTAAAACACGCAGGCGGAGGCAAAGCGAGTTATTACGCAAAATCACGACTACGCTCGCGAGACCTTCACGAGAAATGTCAATAGCAAAACATCTAATACTAATCTTTAGTGGGCAGGTTGTTTACAAACTACAGCTCACGCTTGTGTCTGTGTGGAGCCAAGACTAGCGGCTGCTCACGACTTTACTTGAAATTAAAATAACTCAATAAAAATCATTAATTTTAAAATCGGGTGTTTTCACGTACTGACACGTCGAAACAGTGTCGGTGAAGAAGCATTGACACTGTTTCGAATTTCGATTCAATTTCGAGAGTCTTCATCAGGGTTTATCAGTAACATCAATGGAATTTAATTTATTTGACAACACAGCAGGCATTTTCTTTTATTATTTGGCAAGTTAATCATCATGCCTTCTAATTTTCCCTCTGTTAGGGCAATGATCGACTTTCGACTGCACGATTCAATTTAGATTGGTGAACCCTGGCATATCAATCATATTATCTTATAATTTTTAGGTCCTGGAAATATCGCTTTATTCGTAATGTTTTTCACTGTTTGTGAGTACTTTACATTGTACAATGATTTTTCGAATAGAAAAATCTGAAAAATTGGTTCAAGACTGTTTTTGAACCTACGATCAAAACACGGGGTTACTTTGTCATTTACTCAAATGGAACTTATAAGCATTTTTGGCATTGAACCGAGAGAAAGGAGGGGGGAGGTCTTTGCCCAGCAGTGGGACAGCTAAGTATTTTTTTTTACAATTATATGTATACATAATAAAAGTCATTTATATGTAATAAAAAATAAGTTTGTATGATGGCACAAAAGTCTGTATAATAAGATGATTTTCTTACATGCCGCAGTTAACCATTTTATAATAAAATCGTCACGACTTTCACTGATCAGACTTTATTCTTGGCCGCTAAACAAACTTAAATTCAGTTACATTTTGTATAGTAAGAAAAGGCAGGTCAGTGAAAAATAAATAGATATTGTTTTGGCTGGCAGCATGAGGATGATCAACCAGTGGTTTACACACAATGTGGTGCTTAAACTGCATGTTATTACTTACCACATAACTATGCTCAAGGTTTTGTTAAATTGTTTTATTGATTGGTCAGGTTTTTATACAGGGTCTTTCATTATTAGTGCATAAATTAGTGGCTGTGCCATGAATTTGATATTAGATTAGATCATTGGTACTGAAACCTGAATTATTTCACATCAATTTATAAAATTAAACTATGTATGTTTTTTTTCACTATTAAACGAAAAGGTTAATTAACAGCTGTATTCCTTAATCCAAAAATAGCTTTTAAACTATAGTAGGATTAACAAGAAATATACCAATGAATGTTATCCTTTATTCAACATTGTGTAACAAACGTTGTTGCTTATCTCAAAGAACACAGATACTTTTAATGAGCAAGAAAGGGCTTTTTGTCTTGAAAACAAGAAAATTACTGAATAGTATAATGAAATGATAAAAGTTCCTAGAAATTCTAAAAACAGTAGCTTTGTTATAAACGTAAGGTTACTTTATTACGATATTTATTAAACAGTGCTCTTACCTTGCTATAGCCATGCGTTTAATTTATTATGGACACGCGTGCCGAAACTAAAACGAATCTAAGCAATAATGTAATCCACGGTAAAGCTGTTTTGGCAAATAAATACAAATTGTTTAATTAGTAAGCGGGAAGTGCATCGCAATTTTTAGTGCGTCGTATGCATAGAACGCATGGAAAGATAGTTTAATTCAAAGTTCCGCTAGAAACAGTAGCCATCTGTGTGCGTAAGAAGCAGGTAATTACGGTGGCTTACACGCACACAAGCACACGAGTTATATCGAAAGCGAATGACATTTTCTCTAAAAGAATAGCTGCTGTTTGCACTAAGACGTTATCTTATACAGAACCCGAAAAGAGTCTATTTGAGTTGGAGCAGACTACCTTATAACGGTTAAACTTTAAGCGGTTCTATACGATCTATTTCTATGACGTCAAAAGTCAAAGATCGTTTATTCATATGATGCTGTAGTCAGAAGAAATTAATACATTAAATTAAATTAAAGGAATTAATACAATGTTATTTTGTATAGTGAACTTTTACTTCATCATATTTTGTATAACAATATATGAATTTGTAATCAACCTACTAAGGTAAGTAATCGATTTGTTAAAGAATCTATTTCCTGATATTGTTTAACGATGACACAATCCAGTCTTTAGGAAGTGAATGCAACAACGAAAGCCATAACTTTTAATTAATATCAAACGATTCTTTTATTTATAACAATTTAATGCAGATAGTTGATACTTTACATAATCGAATATCATTATTTGATAACGTAATCTTTGAATTGATTAATAAATATACCGCCCAAATGATGTCTTAAATTCTTTTAAAACTACACTACCTGTCTACACTGTCTACTAGGATCAAACTATTTTTGATTTAACATAAATAAATAAATATTCGCGGACATTTTTATATAGCGCCATTTAGCCTTAAACTAAGGAAAGCTTGTATAACAAATATTTGCATCCCCGCTGCGGCACAAATGTTTACATGATTTCGTGCAAACACTTGTGCCGCAGCGGGGATCGAACCCGCTACCTCTCGCTTCTCAACCGGGCATTCGCCCACTTGCACCGAGGTTGTTAGATTTTTGACTTGAGAGATATTTGATTGTCGTGCGATACCGGTTGGTTTCCAGTACCTCATAATGTTTCATGGTCCATGGGAGAACTAAATTACCGCAGGACCAGCTTAGAAGCTTTTATTATGATAAATTAAACAAGTGACTTATTGAACGTATAATCTCACGTTTCAAGTACACGTTTGTTTTTTGTGGAAACTACAATCATTACTTACGCTTCTATTTCTATAACGGTAAAGTCTAAACTCACCTGTATGTAGGCAAAATTTGTACGAAATTGTCGGGAACAGGCCAACAGCGGTCGTGGATCATGCTTCCCCACCACCCTGCATTCGGCGTTTCATTGAAAACTTTCGTGCTTATGTCCCCAGATTGATTTGATATCTACGCTTGGAGACTACCATCCAATAATTTATACGCCCTTATTTCAAGAACCTTAAAGTCTGAACTCACCTGTAGGCAACATTTGTACGAAATTGTCAGGAAAGAGTCCGACCCGGCCGTGGATCTCGCCTCGCCACCATCCTCTGTCCGGCGCTTCTTTGGAAACTATGGTCACTATGTCCCCTTCGGCCAGAGTCAGTTCGTCTTCGTTCACTGCCGAGTATGGAAACAGCACGCGACATTGCTCCTTCACTGTTGACAAATAAGCGCTGCTATTGATTGAAAAACATTATAGCGTCTCGTAAACTATGAAGATTTATTGCCTGGAGTTTTATGTTGGACGCTGGCGCTTGCGTGTAACGAGATTTATTACGCAAAGACAAAATGAGTTACATCTAATAAAAATCACAAGGATCGCATCAAACGAACTAGGCGAGGTATTTTGGTGTGGGTAAGTATATTACTAGAAGTATCCCGGCCGTTGTGACACAGTTGTGATGCGCAACGACAATTGAGTTCGATAAAGCTCTATTGCGCATCGAAACGGCTCACTTCACGGCGACCGAGATCTGCCGCTAAAACTATAATATAGTAGATATTTGGTTATTTTTTGCCGCTACTAAAAACGCTTAGCTTATAAGCTTACGCTGAATATTCGCATTGCTTTGTTCTAGTTTGAACAGTCGATGAAATTAGAGGCGCTTGGGGAATTCCGATCTACGTCTCAGAGAGTCAGGGGGACACAACTCGGTGATACGTCTGATACCGCTAGAGGCATAGGCTACGGTAACCGTTTATCATCAGGTGGATCGTATGCTTGTTTGTCACCAATTTAAATTCCCAATGCAACTAATTAACTATTTATAATAATGCACCTCCTAGTTGTAAAAATAATTATGTTGTTCATTTGCCCCCGGGATTGCCCGCGATTCCAACTAATCTATGTCAATTCAGGTCATATCTATCTCTCTGGTTAGAGTCTACATTTCCAGGCTAGATTTTAGACCTAGATCTATAGTCACATGTAGTTAGAGCCTCTTTGGATAGCGTTAGTATTTAGCGCCTATAGACTAAGAGGAAACGCGGTCATCGGTTTTCCACACCGCAACAACTCAGGTCTTCGAGTTTTAGTGTGATTATCATTAGGATATTTTAGTATCTATAGGTAAATAAATATTGGCGGACATTATTATACAGCGCAATTAGCCCCAAACTAAGCAAAGCTTGTACTATGGGAGAAGCAGATAACTGATAGAATACACATATCGATGTTTTCCGGAACAAAGGGCGTAAACACCATTTTGGGCAAAATGACTTGAACGCAGTCTTACTTAACTTTTTACGTTCTATCGATCTGTATATTTAAAATTGCGCTAGGAAGAAAAAATGGTGATTACGACTGATAAATTTTACTGAAAGTAAACCTTATTTTTATAATTTTTTTTTTGTGTAAATGCACACCTATACAAAACAGAACAGACACCAAGACCAACCCGAGTCACCATAGAGGTCGTCTAGGTGCTCGATAAGCGACGGAAATTCTTCTTAGTTTGCCCGACAAAGTCGAAAGAGTCACCGAGCGTTAAAGAATATCATTGTGAATGATGTGAGTCCCAACAATTTTGTCAGACAAGCGTATTTTATTGAATTATCCTCTGCGACTCAATTACTGGTTGTGTGAGTAAACAGTGAGTAGGCAGACACGTAGTATTAAACCGTTATAGCAGACGTATCCTCGAATTAACATTCAATGTAGAATGAGTTTCAAAGTTCTGATATTAGAGTGTATATTGCGATAGGTGCAATGCAAGAATTTCGCTTTAGTGCTTAGTTTAGTAACCTCACTCGTTCTAACTTTTAGCTGTCCATTATAAAAGCAAAGAAATAATGACTATGGGTCCTGTTTTTTGATCACAAGTGGCCTATTCTACCAAGTTTATGGTTTAAAAGATTAACAGTTATTTAGATTTAGGCTGAGCACTTTTTAAGTTTTATCTAGCCTTACAAGTGCGCGAACACATAGAACAGTACCTAATCTACTGTGACTGTGCAGAAGCTGTGCTGGTATTCTGAAACCACAAGTAAGCTCATATAGCGGGTCGTCGACCGACTAAGGCTGCGTTTCCACCAGACATGTGCGAGGCAGCTGGGCGGTGCGAGGATGTATAGCTATAAGCTGTGAAACGGTGTGCTTGTTTCCACCAGAGATGTGCTGGGCCGCTGAGCGGTGCGAAGATGTGTAGGCTCGGTTCTGATGCGCACACCGTATAGCGACAGCTATTTTTTGGGTGTGTCCGTCCCTAGCACACATCCCTCGTACACATCCCTTGCTACACATCCGTATTTTCAAAATCCCTCGCTCCGCTGAGCCGTCTACACTTACGCTGTGTTTCCACCAGAGATGTGCGAGGATGTGTAGCGAGGGATGTGTTTGTTAGGAACCAATAGAATCATTTCATTTACCTAGTATCGCTATGCCCAGCTTTAATCAAGTGATTATATTGGTTCACAAACACATCCTCCGCTACACATCCTCGCACATCTCTGGTGGGAACGCAGTCTTACACTATGCGTATGGTACTAGCTAGAAACTACTAGCTAGAAAGATGGGCACTCTTAAGTGACCTCATAAAGACGAAATAACCGAGACTGCGTTGCGGCTAACCACATTGAACCCATAAAAGGGAATAGATAACGGTTTTACAACACCCGCGCAATACTTCTAAACAACGTGAATATGTAAGACTGAATAAACATTATATAGTTAGAGAGTTTAGTTGTATGAATCACTTCCTTTGTTTGATAAGACGTAAAGCTTGTGTTGTAGGTACTGTGGACGATTTAGACTTGAAGTTGATGAGTTTAAAAAAAATATGGATCGATACATACAAAATATTAAATAAATGAATAAATAGATATTTGCGGACATTTCCTCATTAGAATTTATATTTGCATGACATATTTGTGATGTTCTGGTAATAAAGGTGGACTCAAAAAGGTGTGGTTTGTTAAGTTTATCTGCATCTTTGCGTAATCGTCGCTTTTTCTTAGATTATTTAAACTAAGCAACGGATTTTAATGCAGTTTTCATAGTTTAAGCAGGTATCCGAACGCCGCGCCGGCGCGGCGTGAACCGCTGAGCGAAAAATGTTTTTGATAGCTCTTGTCGCTCAGCTACAAACTATTACTAGATTGAAGGTGAGTCTCGCCGGTGCGGTGCGGCGCGGGTCGGCGGTCAACCATTAATATTTGCATCTCTTTTGTTTGCAAGGAATGTATTATTTTTTATACGTTTCTTGAGCGAGAAATTCGCCGATAGTTAGTCGCTTACTCACCGGTGGGTGGTCGGATCACCCTTAAGCACCCGTGGTTAACTTCCTGCTAATATTATAAATGCGAAAGTCTGTGTGTATGTTTGTTACCACGTATCTCCGTGTTGACTTAACTGATTAACATGAAATTTGGAATGTAGATGGCTTAAGTACTTTTTATCTCGGAAAATTTACTGTTTCTGTAGGAATGCATAAAAACTGCTAAAATGCGGGTGAAGTCGCGCGGGTCAGCTTGTTTAATATAAAAGTGACATACCAGGTTTAGGCGGCAAAGCGGGTGCTGGCTCGACGGGCGTGACACTCGTCGGTGTGTCCAACATGACGACAAAGTTGGATGGAAACACGCCCACTTTGCCTAGTCGCTTGCCTTGCCACCAGCCCTCCTCTACCTGAAACGAAAATAACATTGCATTTTTCTGTTTGTGTCAATTCACCTCTTACTTAAGTCTTAGCTTAGACGTCGTCGGTAGCGCAGCAGGTGTGCCCAGTTGAGAAGAGAGGTTAGGGTTCGATGCCCGTGAGACTAATGCAATCATCATGACAGCTTTCTAATGTTCCCACTGTTGGGACACTGGCCTACTTTCGAGCGAGAGTGATTGGGTCTTAATCCACCACGCAGACCCAATGCGGATTAGTGGATCGCACATGTCTTTCGAAATTTTAGTTCTTGGACATGTCGGTTTCCTCACGATGTTTTCCTTAACCGTATAAGAGCACTTGGCATTGAGCACATTGGCGGGCCTAGTCTTCCTACAACTTTTCCTCCACTTCGCTCTATCTTTAAAGTGGTAACCAGGCGTATGACCCACTTGGTGGTAAGCGGTTACCGTAGCTTATGTAAGTACGCTTGCAACATAAGAGATATCACAATATGTGCCCGTAATATCCCCGGAAACCATACCCTTCGAACCGGACGTATACGTTCGAGTTCTTTCACGAGAAGAAATCTACTACTCTCCTCTTCTTCCTTTAAACATTACATGACGAATAAAGACACTATGCGTTAGTTAGTTGCATTATTTACAGCGAGTAAAAAGACGACTACCGAAAACGAAAGGGGGTGGTACAGCACCCCAAAAATCAAACCAAAAAAAAACACGCGTCTGAAAAAAAAAATATAGCCGGAGAAAACACGATTCTTATGTTTTGATTTTTTTTAGCAGTCAGCTATTAGTCGTATAACGCGACCGCGAGATTGAGAGCGGGCGCGTGGCGCGGCGTCCGCAGGAGTCTCGCGTCTCGCTCACACGCTCGGTCGATGACCTCGCGAGATCATCTGTTCGTGCTGTACATTGCTGTTCTGAATTCTATTTTGTTTTTAGCTTTTATTGTAGATAGATACCTCTCCAAGCACTTCAAGGACGTCGCCCACGCAGAGTAGTAGTTCATCAGGATTCGCCGGCTGGTAACTGAACACCGCTCGACATCTGCCCTGCACGCCACCAGGCCTGTTAAAAGTATTATTTAAACTTTTGCTCTTTTTCATAAAAACTATTTTTACTCTAGCTATTTCAGCGGCTTGCTGAGTCTTTCCTATTCTTTTTTCAATGAACAAAGATTAGTTACATTTAAAAGACCTTAGCTAACAGAGGTTTAAAGTACGTTTACGAATAAGGCTCTTAGAAAACAGTTATATTTTTGGTGCCCGCAATATACCGCGCACCTATTCGCATTTGTTTTGTCAGCAGTCTGGTTGGAAACCATATCGCTTAGTAGGTACGCGCCACCAGGTTCAAAAAGCTCAGCCTCGTCACCATAATCTCGAAGAGTTTTCTGATTGGCTGATTTCTAGCTTAATCATAACTATAAAAAAGATTATGGCGCCTAAAGATTATTTGCTTAGGTATCGCTTTTATTTTGATTATTTTGTTTAATTTTGTTACTTAGACCTAAAGTTACGTTAAGTTACATTAATGTATGAAATTTAAAAAAAAAGTCTTGTCCTTAGTATACCTATAAAGATGCTGCAAACCAACCTTACGTGTACAAGCCATTAAAAAAAGTTACTTTTCTAGATCTCATTGATATTCCTATAATCCAGAGGTTGACTGGAGAATGGGGAATACCCCAAGTCACAATAGTTAGAAGCCTTTATCGCTTAGCCAGGGTACGTAATTACATCAACCGCGACAATCATTTTTTACACGTCATAATATTTTCTTGATAATTACTGTTAAAAACATCATACTATAACGCGCAACACACACAGCGGGCGGGCGCGAGTCGGGTCAGATCCGCCGCGGGTGTTTTTTGTTTTAATTTGTATGGACGACAAGGATGACAACACACTGAACGCGGAGCGGCTGCCGCGCTTCACCCAACCCGCGCCCGTGTTACCGTACCGTAATCCGCCCCCAAACGTGTGACGTCAGTACAAATACAACAAAAAACACCCGCGGCAAATCTGACCCGACTCGCGCCCGCCCGCTGTGTGTGTTGCGCGTTATAGTATGATGTTTTTAACAGTAATTATCAAGAAAATATTATGACGGGCCCGCGCCCGCGTTCTGTGTGTGTTGCGCTTAATTTCTGGTCATACGAAGAACAACCAAGAAAATATCAAATGACATAACTTACGTATTACTTATTTTAAATTATGTACACACAACCAAATAAACCTACTTACCTACTTAAAATTCGTAGCGATGGTTTTATAAGAATTCATTAATGAATTTGTGAGTCAGAATCTTGCTTCGCGTTTATTTCATTTTCTTGTGGCAAGCTGGGCTAAAATATTATGATACTACAGTTTCATCACTCATTAGATCACCAATTTTAACAATCACACTCAGCTCCGAATTCGCTAAAAGATGGCTAACTAGACTAAGCAAGTCAAAAATATTCAAAGCAGCAAAAAACATCACCATGGGCCAGCAAACACTGACAGTGTATGCGAGTTATCTGCTTATCACCGCTGATTAGATAGCGTGCACAATCATTATTTCTACTAATCGAAAAAATATTAATAAAACATCGTGATTAATCAGCGAATACACCCTGGCTGGAATAGTAAACTATCGTATATAAGAAGCGGGTTATTAATTAAATAGTTCGCGCTTTAGATCATCTCGTTTTTATCTAATCCCCGAATAACTGGCGGTACTAGGTAGTAGATATTGTTAACCTGATAAAAAAGTAAGTTTGTAAATCTGTGACCAGTGGCCAACTCTGGTAGGTAACGAAGTTAATAGACCGGCCGAAAGACTAGTTATGATGGCTGTTAAAGCCGAGATCGTGACCCCTAAAGCACGGAAGCGGCGGTCACCCATCTGATTCATGTCTGTGGCGCCCGCGCTGCCTTCAAATTGGTAGGATATATTGCGTGCGAAGACGCAGCCGGCTTCTGATAAATTTGGGTGCTTTTGTAACACTGGAGGTAGTCAGTCAAATGATCTTTAATTGAATTAGTGTAGGTACCACTTGTGTTGTGTTATAGGTATGTTCAGGCATAAAGGCCTATATTTTTTACCGGACCGGCAACGTTGCCGTCCAGTCAAAATATACTGCCGCGGTAAAGTAGGAAAAAAAAGCATAGGTATTCCCTGAATGTTAATAATCCGGTTCATAGTGCTCAAGACAATGAAATTGAAACAAAGACATCAGACCTACTCCAACATCGAGTTTGGTTCAAGGCTCAAGCTCACGTATTTTATACATGAAATATTATGTACTACTCCCACTTCGCCGTTAGAACTAGTAATAAAAAGATTAAATTAAATTACCAAACAAGTAATTTTCATAACATAAAAGTAAAACCAGTTACGCCGTCTTGAACCACTTTCGCTATTATCCGGTGTGCATCAAAATCAAGCCAGGCGGCATGCAGTAAAAGTTTTCAATTAGGTTTACGAGCCATTTACGAAGTACACAAGCATGTTATTCGAGGCTCTTACCTCACCACACAGGGCATTAAACATATATCTTTTATGTTAATAATAATAAAAACTACATGCTATGTAACTTATTTATTTGAACATTTTGTAGGTACACACATACACAACTTTAGTTGGTAAGTTCTACAACAAGGGCGAGTTTTAATCGATAGTCAACGAAACCAAAGTGATCCTTGTGATTTTGTTAGTTAAAAACATTTTGAATTAGATCCATTGAAGCAGTAAGGGAATCAAATTTTAATGTTCACTGTCAATTTTCAATATATGTATACACACTTTATAAAATTATTAGTACTTAACCTACCTACTTGTTGATACAATAATTACTTATGGTATCTATACATGTATGACATCACTAATTGAGTTAACACCATTGGTTAGGCATGGAGTAAAATAAATAAATGATTTAGCTATTTATGTAATTGGCAACAATATCAGATAGAAGAAAATTAAAAAACTTCGAGTGAGGAGGAGGACATTCATGTTTACATGTGTATATTGAAAAGATATTAACTTTTCCAAAAACATTAGAATAAACCAAGTAAAAGTTTTTTTTTTTTAAGATAAGATATATTTATTTAGAACACAGTAATACAGAGTCAGATTACAGATTGAACATTGAGACTACAAAAGTTAAAAACTGTGTTTACAAAGAGGGTTCCACTATCTGTAGATGAATAATTGTTATCTACCATGTTTTTTTTTAATCTGACCAAAACAAACTGCAAAAACCAACTGTCCTTATTATTATTCCAATAATCAGTAAATTTGGAATGTTTAATAAAAATAGGACACCCAACACAGGTTTACACTACTCATTAAAAACATAAACTCCAAAGGTATTAAGCCTAGTGTTCCCGTAATTAAAGGGTATCACATCGAAATACTAAAAAAGCCCGCGCACGTGCCCCACCCTGTGGCCTGACAGAGGCGTGCATAATATAATATAATTATGAAATAGGTAGTCGCGCTGCTAAATCGCGCGGTCGGCTTTTACCTTATGGATGACTAGCGACCCGCCCCGGCTTTGCACGGGTGCTTAAGTTTTCATTGCACCCGTGCAAAGCCGGGGTGAGCCGCTAGTTACCAATAAATTACTATTGACTATTGACAATTGACTCTAGTCTAGATCAGTATCTGAGTAGGGGAAACTTGGATCAAAAGGCTGATCGTGAATACTGGAAAGTTACCTGGCATTATTAGTATCCGGCAGCACTGACACAAAGTTGTCGGGAAACATGCCCCGTCGCCCCCTAAGCTCTCCTCTCCACCAGCCACCTGGCAGTCGCTCCACAGCCCACAGCACATCTCCTGGCCTGATTGTAAGTTCATCAGACTCTGATGCATCATACACATAGTTCACCATGCAGGACACTGTGGGATAAAATTCAATTAAAACCAACCTTTTATAACATGCCATACATAAAGGGGGGTTGATAAGTTTTTATTATTTTAATAGTCCTCAAACTTTTGAAGTCAGCTTGTTTGCTTGTCTAAATTTCTATTCATAACTCTTTACAAGCTTGTCAAGTTATGTTTGTGAATGGTAATTATTTTACTTTTAACAGAAGTAATCTTCTTTTTTTTAATCTTTTCCAAAATAATCTCATTTAGGTACCTACCATTGAACTATAAGCATTTCAACATTGTCTCTACTTACATTCCATTAGCTCTTCTCAGTTGGAGCATATGGTACCTACCTACCTACTTAATTAATAATGTTCTCAAAAAGGTTAAGGCATGTCGCGGGAAATGTTTACTAAATTAGCGTGCAGTTCTCACAGTAGTTGTGTCATCACAACAATTCAATGAGTCATACAACTACAGGAATACAATCTACAGAAGGTTGGTAGGTAAGTATGTAAATGTCTTAGATTTCCTATATTTTAACAGGCTTATTCTCAGTGATATGCCTTAAGTTAGGCCGATTTGATCATAAACGATTAAAACTATGTCAGTATGTGTAACACATTAATAAAACTTAAAAGGTCCTTTGACAAAATGCATCGGGAGATGGAAAATGCGTGTATGAAAACAGTTCTCACTTTCAACCTCTTGTCGATATCCTGTATACGCTAGAATACTTTAAGAATAACTGTATTTACGATTAGGAATCACTCTGCCGACAAGGTACTCACCCTTCTGATTTGCATTTGTCTCCATTTCGGACATATCTCATAACCTAAATCACTTCATCCTATGTCTTATAAGCTAAACATACTGCACAATTCACAGATATCACAAAACAACTCGAGTCACCACTTTTATTCAATTTTAATCAAGAAAAACCTAACACATTGCTTGCATGCGTGCAGTACCTACTTTAATTTTTTATTTGATTTGTTTTTTTTTTCTTTGTTGTCAAAATGTGATGATGATGAATCAAGTAAAATGCTGTCTGTCTGTACTTTATCAGCAGAGAAAATGTACGATACGACGGACGCGACGAGCGAGACGACGCGCGAGACGGTGCGGTGGTACACAAGACAAGCAAGTGAGAAGTGAAGTGAGTACGACTGTGACAGTCTGTGGTCCGGTGGTTGGTACGACCTCAGATTATGGTCCGACCGAGTGTGGCCGTGCATGTAGGATCTGTAACAATGTGTATTGTGTTGTATAACTATATTTACCCAAATTGTTTTTATTTTATTTTACGTAGTCTTAGTCCAAGAGAATGTAAGCACTACGTTTAGTCTTAGTAAAGTACTAAATATCTATTCTGTAGTCTAACAAAAAATATTTTTTATAGCAGATACATAGATGGCGTTAAAACAAGATTTCTAAGGAAAATATACAATAGCTTTCCTGAGATACCTAGTGTATTTGAACAGGGGATTAAAAATTAAAATAGCGGCGTATTGTTTATTGGAAACTTTATTAAAATAATATTTAAATCTATAATTCAAGGCATTGAAAGAGTAGCTAAGTACCCAGCTGTTTTTAATAACTACAATAAAATACACCATTCCATGAATGTCTGTCAAAGATTTTGTCCCAGTGAACATTTCTTCCTCTTATTTAATATTGTTAGGATCATGTTTCATCCAATTCTATGTCTGCATAGTTTTTAATATAATAATAAATAAAAATATTTGATCAGACATCATTTATCTGATGCTAGCCGGCAACTTCAAATTATATGTTTAGGAATCGTTATTAAAAACAAAATGAATAATAATTTATGTTTATTAACAATTAATTAACTAACAATGATTCTAGATTTTATTCCCTACTTCTTGAGGGGACCCACTGAGTCTGGGGGGATGCCAAGTTCTTGGTCAGTCCATGTGCTAGGGTCGACATAAGGCCATTCCCCCTGAAAAATAAAATATAATTATTTAATTTGAATTGTTCAAATTAACCTTGGTAACCTTAAAATTGGTAGGTACCTATTATACCTACATTAGGTTTTATTTATGATTGTGTTATAGATAAACTAGTTTAAAAATGCATGCCCCACTCCAAAAACTGCTAAGTAGTCAAAAAAAAAAAAAATGTTTTATTTAAATTACAGTTTCGAAATATTACAGGGTTTGGGGCTCTTCAGTTAAGTTTTAATAACCTGTGTGAGAAGAGCCCCCTCTTATCTGTGGTCTCTAAGTACATTTATAATCACTAAAAAGGTTTGGACTTAAGTGTAATCTTATATAATTCAAAGTAGGTAGGCAGCTAGGCAGAATTTGATGTAAAGACTATAAACTTATAAATAAATAAATAAATAAATAATGTGTCTTAACCATGCGTAAGTATATCTAATTATTAAAATGTAGGTAGTTTAAGACTAATGCAGGTAGGTTAGCGAGAATAGTAGGATGTGAATAAGTCTGCGTTTAGGTAGGTAATGTTCGAGGATCGTAAATGATTACAAACCAGAGAGGCAATTCACGTAAAATTATGTTACTTCGTTTCAGTTCTAAATTTTCAATCACTTTTTATTATTTTAATGTCATATCAACATTTTACTGTTATTAAGTAGTCACACTCAAAACACAGTGGAGGGTTGTGCAGTTTTAGAATGGTTTATCTCTACCTAAATATCTTGCATGCATACTAATGTTGTACTTACATAAACATGTTCAGGCTCAGTGAAAATGTGGTAAAAAATCCACCACCAAGCCAAGGCTCCAATTCCTTCTGCTAAATATATAACCTTTTTTGATGGCATAGGAGGAGGTATGCGGTAGGACCAGGTGCTGAAGGACATAAAAATAAACAGATGAGTTTTTATACACAATGTCAGCATAAGTCCTATAGCTTATTCTAACGTTTGGCTAAGCATAACCAATGTTTGGATAGATGATATTTCAATAAGTAGGTAGGTACTACATAATTAATTAAATTTCTACTAAGTAAATTCGCATGAGTCAGTGGCCAACTCTGGTGACAGAGTTTCTATGCTCTACTGATGTATGACATAACACCTTACCCATGACCTGCGTTCCTTTTAGTTTGTTTCAGATTATCACCAGCATTTTTGAGAGACCTGAGTAGAATAGCCCTGGAGACAAGCGTTTTAGTAAACATTTTATGGGCTTGAAATAAGTTTTCAAGCCGAATAGCTGTTCTGCTCGAGTTTGTTTACACTAGTTTTGAGTTTCACTTCACTTCCAAAGAGAATGTAAGCACTACGTCGTATATTCACTTCTTTGTGTATGGATATGTTTGTGGCGTCTGTGGCTTTGTGTTGTCACAAATTCTGCCAGTGAGACACTGACAGTCAAGTATGATTAACAGTCAGTAACAAAGTCAGTGCTGACCCGCTACTGGCCTAATGTAAACGCTGTCGGGTCAGTACTGACTTCAAACTCTGGCGTTCTGACCTTTTGTAAACAGAGAAAGTCAGTTCTCAAAATCAGCGCCGACTTACGGCTAAGAAAGGTCAGGACTTAAACGAAAAATTCAAATTATTTATTTACCAAAAGAAAAAACAAATACTGGAGGTCCCCAGTATTTGTTTGCACAAGGGCTAGCCTGTATCTCGGGAGACCGGTTTACAGAAAAAGGTTACCGCTAAACGAGGGAGTAACACGTTAAGTACAGGGCAAAAACTAAAACAAATAAAATTAAAATTAAGGGCACAACTTAGCATTTAAACGCTCACCGCTTAGAGAAAATGCTTACTAACCTACATACAGAAAAAAATAAAAATAAATACATGAAGCCAAAAAACTGAAAGTGCCGTGTAACATTGCATTTTGTATGACACGTTTAGTGTCGTTTCACATGTTTGAACTCCACGGTGTTTATTTTTTACATTTCATGCAATTCAAATGGAACTAATTAATAAAAAATGTGTTTTAGATATTAATCGGCACAACAAGGATTCCGAAAAAAACATTATTATTATACAAGAACCTAGAGTTCACTTAGGTCAAAAAGGGTTAAACAATAACAGATGTTCAGGGCTGCTTAGGTAGTGTGAAATCACATTTTGGAGAAAAATTTAAGACGCATTTCATGAATGAAAAACTTCGTTATTTCAAAGTCGTTGAACAAACATTTTTTGCTCCTCTATAGTGACACAATATATATTTAAACACCGTGTATTTCAACCAAAATTTTTAATCTAAGTTAAACTGTATGAATTTTATTATATGTATTACCAACCCTAACAAGTGTCTCATGTAAAATTAGTCTTGTGGTGAGTTCATAGGTAGTCTCGTGGGAAGTTCATAGGTGTCTCGTGAGGAGTCTCAGCGGATTAATCATTCATTCATTATGGCGGTAAATTCAAATTACTCAATTTTAAAATCTTAAATTTATTATAAAATTAATAGATAGGATACAATTTAAATACTCAGAAATGAAAAGAGATGCCGTCTCTTTTAAAATTCAATGTTTTCGACTTGTTTTGGCAATAAAATATTGCACAAATCGGCATTTCAGGGGAGCTCTTTTCATGCTCACTTTAATTAAAACGGACAGAAGTTCCAATTACATTAATTAAAGATATTATGTAGGTAATTTACAAAATCACGTTCACGTTCGTTCACGTTCACTCACGTTCCGAAATGGAATTGGAATCATATTGCGTTTTGGATTATGGCAGAGGGGAAATGCAAGGCATGTGGCGCGTCCATCCTAATATGTCTGAGGGTAGTGGTGATTGTGATTCAGTTCATAAAGTGCGATTGACATTGGGTCAGTGACCGACTCCAAATGAAGTCAGTTCTTGAGAACTGTTTACAAAGGGTCAGTACGCGAGAATTTGAAGTCAGTACTGACCCGACAGCTTTTACATTAGGTCAGTAGCGGGTCAGCACAGACTTTGCTCGTATTGGAGTCAGCACTGACTTTGCTACCGACTCAATGTAAATCATACTTTAGTTAGATAATCTCATAAAATAGATGTGAGCAAGATTCTTTTCATTTTGTTTTAAACTCAGACAAATTAGAACTTATCTGAGGTTTTAAATAATAGACCTGCTGTGCTCAGACAAATTAGAAAGTAGTGGGTGGTGTGTTTTTTTTTTTGAACTAGTTTAGGAATCATTACAAAATCAGTCATAATAAACTAAATTCATACCTACAACACTAAACTACACCAATTAATTTAGGTATTCTTAGTTTGACCCTGACAACATGGCTTAGGTTCATTCGCAGAGTATCCATTGTCAGGTATTGCTTGATCATTGAAAGGAACATTGACCAGTTTTAGTGTATCTTCTGTTATCTTAGCTTCTGAAATAGGAAATATTCACTTATATAAGTCAAAAGTTAGGTAAGTTGGTGCACATAATAAAGAGTAGTAGAGTTCTCTGTGATAGAGCTCGTCCGGGGAAGGACTACCACCATACCTATTTCTGCCGCCAAGCAGTAATGCTCGCATTGCTGTGTTCCGGTGTGAAGGGTATGGTTTCCGGTGAAATTACTGGCACATGAGGCTTTCGATCTTAGCCTCAAGTTGGCAACCCGCAAGTGATACCTCTGGTATTGCAAGCGTCCATAGGCTGCGGTAACCGCTTACCATCTTGTGGGCCGTACGCTTGGTTGCCAATTCAGTTGTATAAAAAAAAAAAAAAAAAAATAATAAACAAAACAAGAATCTTTATAATAAGTAGGGTACATAACAACATACCAAATACACCAGGCTTTACTTCTTGAGCCTGAATGACTTGAGACTTCAATGCTTTTTCTACATCTTCACTGAATTGAATCATCTGTAAGAAAAAAAAAACAGCTAAGTAACTATGTATAATTCGCACGGCGGATCTAGGCTTCCGTGAAGTTAGCCGTTTATGAAGCGCAAAGACAATTTAGTTCGAATAACCTCCATTGAGCATCGAAACGGCTAACTTCACTACGGCCGAGATCCACTGTGCTAACTATACTAAATCTGTTAATAAAAATCGACAGTTCAATCACACCCAAACTCATATCATTAATAAGACAGTTTTTGTCTATGTTTGTTCACACTCGACTCGTCAATGAAACTTGAAATATACCTACCATAATAGTTTGTGATCTGGAACAACACATAGCCTAAAAGTTAGTTTCTGTAAGTTAACATTAGCAGCAGGTAAAACAAATAATAATAATTTATCTTCAGACTTACAGCTATAATTGAATCTTCATCTTTCACATGCTTATTTCTTTTATAATTCTCATTTATTTTGTGTCTAGCAGCTGTTATCGCTTTTATATCTCCTGCAAATACTTTAAGACTCGTCCTGTGCAACTTTTTGAAAGTATGTAGAACCTGAAAGTCAAGAACTGTGGCTAAGTACCTACCTACTTTTTGCATGATAGAGGTACATACCTAGTATACCTACCTACTTAGTTAAATTAGTTAAAAGTATCAAAAATAATAATAAGTCTTCTTCTAGGCCAGACAGTGTGCTACTACAGACAGGCTGCAGAGTAGGTACTTATGTACTATGTATTTTCTTTCAGTGGCTTTGCTGGTTTGGTAGGTATTTCTTATATTTGAAAGTTAACTACCTACCTACCTTTATCAAACTAAGAAGTAATTACCTACCCCCACAATTACTAAATGTGTTTTATATATAAAACGAGACTTTATAGACTACAATACTTACTAATGTTCGAGTTTTATCCATTTTTCAGTTATGTAATTTAGTAGTAGGTTGGTAATAGTGAGGTGAGTGTTATGTAGGTCTCAAAATCACAAATTCATCATTTATCTGAAAAAGGGGAAGAAAATTCTGATTACATGGTGAAAATTACACAGTATTTACGATAATCTATGAATTACACTGCACGCACTGCAGAAGTCAACATAAACATAAGTCAAGTCAAGAAGCCAAGTGTAAACGTAGTGCTTACATTCTCTTGGAAGTGAAGCAAAGCAAAGCATTACAAGGGTTGGATTTAAGCCCGATGAAACTGTAGTACAAAAACCATAAAATAGTAGTATTTCTAAGAAAACTGTAGTACACTTTATAAATTCATCTAAAACGTACATAAAATCATGAAAACCAACGTTATCCTAGCCAAAATTAGCTAGCGCACCCCAAGATAATGTTGATTACTTATTATTTTTTTTATAGAATAGTAGATTCAAAGATTAATATTTGTATTATGTTCCATGTAACCATGACGCATAAGTACCAGCTCCCCCACCCCACCCCTTAAAATATTATACGTAAACGTAGTGCTTACATTCTCTTGGATTATTACGTATCATAACAAATCAATCAATCAATGCCGAGACCCAAGCCGAGATAATAGGCATAATGACTGATTTTGAAAAACTGTTCTATTGTATTCAGAAGTATCTACTTTAGGCAATAAATAACCTATTATTCCAGAAATTAATGGTTTAGAAGTTAAAAAATGCGATTGAAATTTGAATTTTAAAATTCACGCTAAAACGCGCCGAGTCGCGGAGTGACAGCGGTGACGTCATCATGTCAGTTTTCAATATAAAATTTTAGCAATAAGGTTCAAAATTCTGCAATATTTTTGATACCACCAATCAGAGAGCCTAGATGCTCCTGATCGTTGTTTAACCTTTTACGGCGGATTGCTGTATTTTGTAGTTTTATTTTATTAAAAATATTATCAATCTCGCATCGAATGTAAAAAAAAATATGGTTTTTGAATTTCTTGAATCTTTTTTCATAAGGTGAAAGCGTGATTTTAATGATTATTGGTTACTGTCATCATGCCTATTTAAGCGCTAGCTACGTCAATCAATGTTCCATCCATATAAAGCATGTACGTACTCTCTGTTCTGCTGACTGCTGTGCCCGCCCGCGTACGTACAACCAGCAAAGATACAGTTAGCAGAGAAAGTGGTCTATCACTTTTGTTTGACCGTTCAAACAAATCGCAACTTGGTGGTAGACGGTCTACCACTAGACCACATTTTTTGCTGACTGTATCTAATAGTTCCATGCAGCAAAGACAAAGCAGTAGCTCTGTTCTAATTTGTCTGAGTCTGTGGCAGTAGAGTGCACAGAGTACATTGATTTGTAATAGAGTGGAAAAAGCTCAAGAGTAAGCACTAGAAAATCTAGAAATAGCAATATTAAAAAAAAAAAACAACAACAAACAAACAATGGAACTTTTGTCTGTTTCTGAAGAAATCTTCACACAAAAATTAGTATGTCTCTCCCTATTTGCCTTCTTCAAACAGTTGCCTTTTTGGTGAGTCTACCCACGTAGGGTTTGCTGCTTTGGTGTTTGGTGGTTTTAACACCAAAAGACATGTAAAGCAAGCTTGTTGTAAACTTTGATGATGGAGGCCAATAAAAGGCTTATAATGTGGCAGTGTTTTATAACTACTCGTTGATGGTTGGCTCACAACTGGCTAGAGCAATTGATACTGGCAGTTAAACATGCCCTCTGATGCAAGTGCTCAGTTATTAGAACCTATTAAAGCACACAATCATCTGTTGCTAACTTAAATACCTACTTATTTAGGAACAATTAATTATGAAACCTATCCTGGGTTGTTATCCAAACATTGGAGAATGATCTGGATGAAAGGTCTTTGCTAAAACAACAGAAGGCTATTATTGGTGGGACTCCTAAAATTACTTAACTACTTTTGATTTATAGGATCTCCTTGCTGTTGGTCTCATTATACCATTGATACCAGGCCATGTACGAGAATTAGGAGGGAACCACATTTATGTTGGTTTACTTGGCTCCTTATACGCTGGATTCCAGCTAGGTTCTGGACCTTTACTTGTAAGTTGATAAACATTTTTTTATTTGGGTATGTACCTACTTAAAGTGGAATCAATAAATCCCTCTTTTTTATTTCAGGGTAGCCTCAGTGATATAAAAGGAAGAAAAGCAATTTTAATTATGACATTGATTTTGTGCAGTGTTGCATACACTGTAATTGGACTTACAAATTCAATTAACATAATTTTGGTTGTTAGGGCTTTTTTAGGTATGTTCTAAATGGATGTTAGTCAATAATCATCTATTAAAATGAATGCATTTGTCTTTGCATTATATTACCTGTACTTTTCTCATTTAAGGTTTATTCAAACAAACCCAAATGCTGACAAAAGCAATGGTGCCAGATTATGAGATCAATGTGCAGAAACAGGGTGAAATATATGGTAAAATGGTGGCCATTTCTGGTGCTGGTATCACCTTGGGACCAGTAATAGGAGGGCACATTGCGGAAGATTATCCAGAATATGGATTTACTTTCATATCAGCTGTTGTTGGCATCTGTTTCGTTGTGAATGCAGGTAAGACAACCTTGGTGGCTTGGTGGGTAAGTCCAAGTACCCAGTTTAGAAGCGGGAGGTTGCAGATTTGATTGCTTCTGCGGTACAAATGTAAATATGATCTGCAAATATTTCCAGACTTTGTATGTGACTATTTGGAGTGTTCTGTGTTAGGTAGTCTTTATTTATTTATATATTTTTTTATTTTTCAGGTCTAGTATATTTACTACCAAAAGCAATAAAAAGAAAAACTCAGAGAAAATTAAGTTGTGCTACAAATATTCCACATTCCTTAGCATCTAGTCTAAATCAATCTTTTGTTGAGCTGTATAATATAGAATGGTCCCACTACTGGGATGTTTTCCTGTTAAAAGGTTTAGTAGGTTTTGCTATGGGGGTTTACTATTCTAGCTATTCTCTTTATTTAAAAACACTTTATGAGCTATCACCCAAGTATGTGGGCTATATCATTTCATTTCAAGGAGTAGTAGGCTCATTTTCAAGCTATTTTATTGGTTTTATAAACAGTTTTTATAAATATGATAAAGATTATAGCCAAAGGAATTTTCATGTATTTTTGTTAATGACTACCTCATTATTAGGTTTAATTTTATCATTTAATGTTTATTTTTATACAATATGGTTAATACCTCTAGCAATTGGTAATTCTATGGGTCGGTTGGTAACATTAGAAATGGTGTTGAAAAGAAGCCATGGTGAACATAGGGGTACATTAATTGGTGCATCAAATAGTGTAAGATCTTTGTCTGGTGTTGTAGCTCCTATGGTAGCTGGGTTTATTGGTCAATTCATTGGAGTTTCCTATGTTATTTATGCTTCGTTTCTAGCTACTTTTTTGGGAGTTGTTGTAAGTTACCAAATTAAACATAAAAGACTGAAAGTTGACTAATGTAATTTTTAATTGAATTATAAATATACAGTTTTGAAAATGGTATTTAGCTTTTTTTTATAAATATTATACCTACCCTATATAACCTTTTTGTTCCTACTTCTATCTAAGTATGTAGGTACCTAGATAGTGTAAAACACCGCGAGGGCTATTTATTGCCTATTATTCATAGTGCCAATGGAAACTGTAAGTAGGTATAGTTCTCTCGGCGGATCTAAGCTTCCGTGAAGTTAGCCGTTCGATGCACAATGGAGCTTTTTCTAACTAAATAGTCTTTGTGCATCACAAACGGCTAACTTCACGGAAGCCTAGATCTATACCTGGGTTTGAGTTTGTGTAAAAAAATATTTACATTATAATAATTATTAGCGTAGAGTATCTGTAAAATATAATTTTCGATGCACTATTCGCCTTCCAAAGCACGTTTTTTCCTCATATCTAGAATGAGTTTCTGGATGGCATCTCTATCCTTCTGGTTTTCTGGAGGAAAGATCTGGCGTTTGGTATCAGTTACCCACTCCTCAAAGTACTTTGGTTGGTTGAAAAAAAAGAAGAGTGCTACTGGAAATGAGGTATACATCGCCATTCTGCCCACTTCAAGCTTCCAGCTACCCATGATTTTCAATTGAACACTGCAGCAATCCAGGAATAAATATTATTAATCTATGACGGCCGACGACACGAGATTCATTAAGTTAGATTTTCTTGCTAGCTTTTATTTTCGATGAATGTGCGAGTGCGAGTAAACGTAGTGATTAAATTCTCTTGGAGTGCGAGTGCCAGTGCAACAGAACACTAATATGCGTGCGAGTGCGAGGCGAGCGAATGAATTCCATTTCACTTCTTCTTCTTCTTTTAATTTCTGGCGTCTGTGGCCGGATTTGCCACCAGTGTGACCAGATTAAATTTTACGAAAATACCGAGGCACCTCATAAAAATACTGAAATATACCGACTTACATAGGACATATATACCAATAAAAATACTGATTTTCTTAACACGTTTTATTTATTCATTCTCACAATAAATGTTAGAGTTATATTTTAACATCCTTTTCGAAGGATTAAAATTTACTCAACCTCCTTCAGCCTCACACCTTGCTTTGTTTTTAAAATAGCTGACACATTTTTGTTTATAAATCTGTTTTTATTGGTCCGTTTTTTTATTAAATTTATCTGTGAAAATATACGCTCGCATGCAGCATTCGACACCGGTATACATAGAAGAGATTTACTAAAACTAGTTATATTTTTATATTTTAACATGCCATCACTGTTAGAAATTTTCCCAACTTCCACCCAAAATTGTTCACACACACACACACACATTTGTATATTGTAGTATTACAATACTACAACGCCGGCAACGGCCGTCTTTCTTGTCATATCTGTAACTTACTCATCTTTGCTCATAGATAACATATATTACATAAGTATAAACTAAATCCGGGAAAGTCCCCAATGTTCGCGTTTCGGGGAATTCCGCAAACATTGTCGCAAAGACGATTACTCACTACGGTGTTGCCATAAATTCAACCAAAATATACCCAAAAATACTGACTGCCAGCAATGTATCTGAAAATATACTGATGTTCGGAAAAATCGATGAAATATACTGAAAAAGTATTAAAATACTGAATCTGGTCACACTGTTTGCCACAATTTTGCCAATGTCAATGTCGACAGGGTTGAAACAGTTTCTTTGTGGTGTCTACATCTGTGGCCTATTGGTCGCACTCAAGGGCCTTATTGCTAATGTCAGTCAAGTAATGGTTGCGCTGTTGCGCACCAACATTGTAAGTAAGTTTATACAAGAACAGGGTGTATAGAATTATCTTTTAATTTCGTATTTTTTAGCAAAATGTGGTGATATTTCTCACTAAAAGCAGACTAGATATTGTCCTCGTGGTCACAGAGTAAATAGTTAAAAAATACACTAGTAGCATATAAATCAAGTGGATGGAAGTGATCATCGTGATCATCTTACGTTGTGCTGTGCTTGCTTTCTTTCCGTACCGTACCTACTAGGCATGAAACATATCATAAGTAGCAGTGAAAAATCATATGAAATAAGTTTTCATACGACACACCTGCTACTTACCTACACACACACTGCTATTAATCGCAGAAAATGATTTCAGATTGTTCGGTTTTAATCGGAAATCATCGTGTGCACTGCTATAAATCACAGCAAATTATTTATTACATATTGCTCGCATTTCACCGGAAGCCATCGTGTTTGTAGGTAAATAGCAGTGATTCGTGAGGAGCATCGATATCGTAGGTCGGTAAAACCGTCCCGCCCGAGCGAGAGCGAGACGCTAAATGCCTATTTACGGCGTGCGAAAAGAGCGAAAAAGAACCAATTTCATAGTGGCCTGCGCAAATAATATAATAATAATAATAATATAATCTTTATTTCAGGCAACTTAGTACATAACTTAGGACAGGCCCATATTTATATATACCTTAAAACTAACATACATATATATTAAATTAAATCACACTGATAACACCATAAAAAGTCAAGGAATTTTTTTAGTCGGTCGTGCCTCCCTGTAGCTACGGTATACGATTCCTGTTGTCCAGAAGTCAGACTCGAGGAACATATCCTTGTACTTGGCAGCCACCTGGAGCACGTAGGACTTGAAGTTAGTTGCCCTACTGGACTCCAACCGCTTCAAGCCAAGCACAAGGCCTTCCGGAACTTGCTTGAGCTTACTGCGGACTCTCTCGTTCACATACCAGAGAATCTTATGTTCGGTAGTAGTCGGGTCCAGTCGGGAGATGTATATTCCGATGGACGGTTCCACCACCTGCAGCGACTGCAATGAGTCGGAAGCAGTTCCGCGTTAGTTGCGGGAGCGCTTCGGTCAACGCTTCTTTTCCACCAGAGTGAAGCTGTTCTCATCGACTTTCTGCGCTACGAGTTTCGCGTGACTCATTCGCTGAAGCACAGCGCTGGGCACTGGGCGCGGCGGCTGAGGCTGGCGAGACACTTGTGCTCAACTTTTCTTCTGCTGATGAGCAAAGACAATTTAGTTTAAAAAAGCTCCATTGCGCATCGAAACGGCTAATTTCACGACGGCCGAGATCCGTTGCGAGAACTATACCTACTTCATGGTACGGTATGGTTCGCACAGCGGATCTAGTCTTCCGTGAAGTTAGCCGTTTGTGTTGCGCAAAGACAATTTAGTTTGAAAAAGCTCCATTGCGCATCGAAACGGCTAATTTCACTACGGCCGAGTTCCGTTGTGAGACCTAACCTTACCTACATACCTAGGCAGGTTCAAAGCAAGGAACATTAGGCGGTATGGTCTCAGGACTTTAGCCTGCCTATTGGGGGAAAAAAAAAAAGCAAGGAACTTAGCGCTAGAATAAAATAAACTTTCTTTCTACTGTGTTACAAAAAGAAAGAAGAAATCTTAGGAAAAAATGTGGAAATTATTTAATATTCATAAAAGTGATCCTGCTTTTTATCTGAAAGTTAAAACAAAAACAACACCAAAAGGAAAGAGCTACACAATTTCCGTTACAAACTATGTAAAACTGTGGTCTGGGGTGTTTGATGACAACAGTATTACAAATATTATGCTTGTAAGTTTCATTACCTATCGATTTGTTTCTTGTTCAAAATAATTATATTGTTACTAGCTATTGCCCGCGACTTCGCTGGCGTCGAACTCGGGAACAGTATTAATTAAAGTAATTATGTCCTACTCCCGGTTATTATTTATCTATGTTTTAAATTTCAGACAAATTGGTTCAGTAGTTGTCGAGTTAAAGAGGAACAAACATCCAAACTATTACTTAAATAATATTAGTGTGTTGTATGATTATGTGATTAGTGTTTTTTTTTTTTTTTTATACAACTGAAGTGGCAACCAAGCGTACGGCCCACAAGATGGTAAGCGGTTACCGCAGCCTATGGACGCTTGCAATACCAGAGGTATCACTCGTGGGTTGCCACCTTGAGGCTAAGATCGAAAGCCTCATGTGTGATGTGTTTGTATGTCCTACTCCTTTTATGTCCATCGGATCCACATAAAACCTATTGGTTGTGTGTGTGTAAGCTTGAAAGCTAACCTGTGGCTACAGGACATTTTTACACATTATTATTTTGCTTAGGTTATTTTACTTACCTATTATTTTACCTCAATAAAGTCAATAAATTGAAACCCTTTTGGTGAATTTAGGTATTAAGTACCTACAGGAATCTTTTTTTCCAGGAAAGTAACAAGGGTGTTGAATGTAATGATATACAAGAATTTCTAAAGAAGGGCCTTGATATGCTAAACAATCCAGAAGTTGATGATAAGAATGAGTTTAAAGAATTGGATAATGGCGATTTGAGTATAAAGTTGATATGCTTCAGCCCAATTATTCTGAAAATGTTATTTACATTGAACGTCTGTACTGCTGATGAAGTTAGTATTTGAATTTGTTAATAATTTAAAACAATGGGTAGTGTAAATCACCATACCCATACCACACCTCGGACACTCAATGAAATGTCATTACCACCACATGCATACCTTACCTACTATGTAAAAACTATAAATAAATACTTGCATCCATAATTTTTACAGTACTTCTATGCCATCACTCGGCCTTTACTGCTCATAATCAATGATCAAATGAATAGTGAAAATCAACTACGGCATCTTTTGTTTAAGAAAGATGATGAAATACAAGGATATTTGGATACACTCCCAGATGGCAGTACACTGAGTGAGTGCTAAATACATAAGCTTATTAACTCTTCAGCAAAAGGTTATCTTGGTGGGCACTGCCTGCAGAGCCAGATATTTTGCCTCCAGCAGTAGTGTGCAAGCATTACTGTGTCATTCTGACATCAAGATGACTGCTTGCCACTATCTAAATATATCAATAAATACTGGCAAACATTTTTAAACAGAGCCATCAAGCCGCAAACTAGACAAAGCTTGTACTATGAGATCCAAATAATTGATATACATAATATCTACTTGATAGTATATTATTTTTTTGTGAATTAAATACATAATTATAATACATAGAGACACTAAACTATTTGTCCCACAGCAAAGATTGCACCGCTACCTCTGGCTTCTCAACCGGGCACTTGCCCACAGCGCCATTTTGCATTTGTGACAATTATGCTGTGAAAAAATAAAAAAAGTAAACTTTATTAAAAATGTATTTAGGCACATGATTCTTAATCTACTCGTATATCCTAGGGGGTAATGGGCAAGTGAAATATACTTCTGCACTAAAAGTCAATCAGCTCTGTATGGGCCTGTTTCAGAGCGTGTTAGCTGCGCCAACGTCTGACGAGGCTAACATGCTCTACCGGTCCATAGGTATATGAGCTACTAAAAGACTAAAAACATTGGGTCCTGATATGATTATTCTAGAAGATAAGATGGAACTGACATGGTCCAAAAGGACAAAAGTTCCTTATAAAATAGAAAAAAAAAACTTCTGGTATTCCAATGTCTGGTCTATGGTAATAGCTTACCCTATGATAGCCCTTATGCTTGTTTGCCTGTGTTATTAAAAACGGTACATTGTCCATTACATTACACAATTCTGCATCGCATTTACATTTCACCCGTGCGAAACTGGGGCGGGTCGCAACTTGTGTTATAAAAAAACGCAGTTAATTATTCCAGTGCGGTGTCTGAAAACCAATGTTTACAATGATAAGAAACACATGAAGAACTATAGTGTTATGTCTTTCTTATGGGGCACAGATCGTGATCTAGGAGTTAACCCTAGGCGCATACTATGTGGGAAGCCATTACCGAATAACAAGTAAGACCTTGAATATATTTTTTTTTAGATTTTTTTTGATTTGATTTGATTGACTTTTGGTAACACTGGCCTACACTCCAGCAAGAGTGATTGGGTCATACATAAGACACGGACCCAATGAGATTTCGTGGATGGCACCATGTCTTTCGAATTGCCAGTTCTTGGACATGCCGGTTTCCTCACGATGTTTTCCTTTACCGTATAAAAGTACTGGCATTGCGCACATTTATCAAATAGAAAAATCCATTGGTACACACGACATTAGGATCGGAAGGCGGGGTCGCTTAGTTTTATTTTCTACTTACAAGATCTACTCAGGTATAAATTAATTAAACTCGTTGAATATTCCAGTGTTAAAGCGGAGACTAGTGGGACAACCCCTGTCATCAAGGTGGGACCAAACAGTGATGGATCAGGCCCATCACAAGTATTGCCATTACCCACAATTACAAACACGTCCGTTCAGATTAGTGCTGTCGAAAATGAACCAAATGATGGCATAAATGAACCAGATGTGTCTGCAGTTAAAAGAGAACCTAATGATGTCAAATGTGAACCCAATGATGGCAAAAGTGAACAAGATGATGGCTCTACTGTAAGTGGATTAGACGACGATAATCAACCGCAAACTGATGCTGCAAATGAAACATCCACTCAATCTCCTGGACAGAATGCTGATTCTATCAAACAACCAACAGCATCAGGTGTCACAGAACAGTCAGGAGAGTTGGATCATACACTAGTAGACCAAGATGCTATTCCGAATGCTACTTTGATACCAAAAGCTGAGCCTTATAGTCAGGGTATGCAAAATAGCATACCTATCAAGCGCAGAAAGAATTTGAACTATTGAACTAGAAAACTCATGTCTACATACAAAACACAGCAAACACAAAATTATGGTGGTGATTTGTGACACTCTCACTCATATGCCAGTGATTGAAAATCCCCATTTGCCGTCTGTTAATGATCTCAATTACATTAAATGTATATAGTATATTTTTATAGTAGTATTTTAGGTATACGGGAACGCAAATGAATGGAAAGATATTATAACGTAGATTGTTTGATAGGTACAGACTTTATTATGAATTTCATTTTTGAATACATACGTTTTTGAGTACATGGTATTGATGGCATTGTGTGTATGGTATCTTAACCTTTTTCTGATTGGACACGGATCCGAATCAGACATTAGTTCTGGCAGTTTATGGATAATCATTCCTTATAGTATTCGTTATTGGGACATTTTTACAGACTGTCCAATTATGTGTATGGACCTTGTCCTATAACTAGTCATCGACATGTAAATTAGTATTATAATATCGCGTCACATATTAACCTTATTATAAAATATGAAGTTTTAGTTTATCATTGTCGGAATTAAGTAATTGTTGTTTATTAACATATCCATTTTAATCCATTTTATCTAACTAAATATGAAGGAATAAACTTTATAATATTATAATTATGACTAAAGTAGTTACCTATCGTCGTAATCACCATTTTGTTTTAGCTTCACCAAAGTTATAGTTCGCACAGCGGATCTAGGCTTCCGTGAAGTTAGCCGTTTGTGATGCGCAAAGACAATTTAGTTTGAAAAAGCTCCATTGCGCATCGAAACGGCTAATTTCACTACGGCCGAGATCCGTTGTGAGACCTATACCTACTTGTATCATTTATGTTTATCCACTGTCATAATTTAATAACTCTATATTTTCGGTGCTCATACGGTGAAGGAAAAAATAAAATCGTGAGGAAATCGGCATGCATGTCCAAGAACTAAAATTTCATGACATGTGCCATCCACCAATCCATTGAGTCCGCGTGGTGGATTAAGACCCAGTCACTCTCGCCCGAATGCAGGCGAGTGTTCCTGCTGTGGGAACAATAAGAAGGCTGTCATGATGATGATATTCTCGAGTAAGTATCTACGAAACCGAAGGCGCAATCCTACAGCGAGCGGTCAGAGTTTTGCGTTCCGTTGGCTCAGTGAGCTATTGAATCCAAGATAATCCAAGCCAAGAATGTGGAACATGGCTGTCCAGTCTGTCCATAAACCAGATATTTCTGTTCCCAACATTCAAATAGTCGCGCGCCGCAAGGCAAGAGATGAAAAGCCGTGGTTACGTTTGCACTATTGAATTTCCCCAATAATGAGGAAATTCAATGGTGCAAACGAGAATTGCACCATCAATTAAATAAACAATAGTCAATAATCAAATAATTGACCATCATCGTCAATCAACACCATAAATTGTCTATGTAGGTATTTTAAAAGCTTTCTTTTTATTTTAGAGAAAGAGCTGCAGGATTATACTGAATAATACTTAGTTTATAGGTATTATGTTGTCTGTGGTGTGGTAGGGATTACAGATTTAAATCGACATGATTCCGGTTCCTCGGTGAGCATAGCACGAGCAGCATGGAAATTGCTCCGCTATTACAGGAATTTGCGCCGTGTAATAGCATCTATTATTATCCTTTTCTCATCTCAGGCTTACACCTAACTTACACCGAAAGCAGGTGTTGCCACTCACTGGGGCGGCAGGCGCGCGGCGCGGTGCGGAGGCTGCCGCGGAGCGTGATTTGATTATAGTCAGCGATCATAGCCGGACACCGTTAATCAAAAAGTTAACTTCGTTAATCGTTAATCCGCTACAAACAAAGTTAGCTTCGTTAAACGTTAAATTTCGGCAGAAATAACGCAAGTTAACGTAAATCGTTGTTAATTCGTTAATATGTGTCATATTGCATCTTTATATCGTTGCGTTAGTGAACTTACTTAAAAAAGTATTTGCTGGCCCGATCTGGATACAAATTCCACATACTCAGTCAAATGTGGCCATGGATTCTCATCAGGACAGCTGGAATCGAATCCGATTCCATGTCTTCCAACACCCATGATATGGTTTTATTTGAATTACTACACAGTACACTTTTTCTATAAAACTGAATTACACTGCACTCTTCTTTATCAATTATCAACACGCAAATGATCACTGACAGTAATTTATAACAACAAACAAACAAAACACTTGTCACTCTAAGCCCCGGCGCGGCGCTTATTAATGAAATGATCAAATAATGAAATGATCAAACGAAACAAATCTCTTCGCAGTTTTCTCACTCGCACGCGCCGGCAAAATATAATATGTATAGTTCGCACAGCGGATCTAGGCTTCCGTGAAGTTAGCCGTTTGTGATGCGCAAAGACAATTTAGTTTGAAAAAGCTCCATTGCGCATCGAAACGGCTAATTTCACTACGGCCGTGATCCGTCGTGAGACCTATACCTAGTTTTGTACCTATTTGTTTCACTCTCTGTGCATTTCTAAAAAGTAGGTAAGTAAGGTAGGTAGGTACTTTGGGTAACCGAACCAAACCTTCCGCGCGCGAGTTACTCGCACTTGGCGAATTTAATTTTACCTTTATCTACCTAGAATTGATAAACGTCTTAAACTTACTCCAGTAGGTTCCCTACCTTTAGTAGCAAAACATTAAGCCAATGTCTGTATTCAGATAACAAATCGAAATCGTGCCGGGTCCACATTAGCAGGCAGCACGTTCCGGCCACACAGAATCTGATAGGTAATACCACTGTTAGAGCACGGCGCTATTTCATGTTATTACAGTTTGCTGGTGTTCCGCCGTGCAGACAGCAATATCGTCGGCCGATCGCTCCTCGAGACTCGCCCTTCGCCATCCGATACTGGCCATAGAACACAGACTGGAAAGTGTTGCATAGAGACGGAATAACACAAGAGAAGAACTCGTAGTACCTGAGCGTAGAGCGTAGAGGAAGTGCAGGGACACTCAACCCTGATGAAGACTCTGGCTGACTTTTTTTATTTGATTTACTAACTATAAGTTTATAAGTAATTAAAATTAGATAAATACTTAGTCTAATAACTAAAAATACATAATCTATCTATACTCAACTAGGTACCTACCTACAATGTGACTTGAATGTGGCGATGCTTTTGCTGAAATAATATCTATACTTAAATTATAATTTAATAAATTATATAAGTACCTACCTACATATTAGACAGAATATATAAGTAAGTCTTATGTACAATACAGAGAGTTACTTCCTGTATTGTACATTACCTACCTAACTACTACTATGTTTATGTATAAATAAATACCTAAATTACAATTAGGTAGGTACTTAACTCTTTGAATCCCGTGTTAAATTTCTATACCTACAGGATGTATTTCAAAATCAAAATCAAAATAATTTATTCCATTCAGATACAAAATAGTACACTTAGTAAAGTCATTAGAGTAGGTAAATACAATAATTTAGGTATAATCTAATATTTAAAATATCCAATTTGGTAATAAAAATAAATAGATTAACACAATTTTTATAAAAATAAAATAAAAAATAAACAAAACAAGTCAATAAATAATAGATACATTTCATTGTACATTTAGGTCATCAGCGAGTGCTTCGTCCAGAGAATAGTAGGATTTTCCTAATAACATATTTCTAACCTTTACACTAAACTCAATAGGATTAGACTGTTGCAGTGCATGGGTCAATTTATTAAATAGTTTAATACTTACACATAAAAAGCTACTTCCAACTTTAGTTAGTCTATGCTTTGGAATACAAATATTATATTTATTTCTAGTATTACAATTATGAATGTCACATTTTAAGCTAAATTTATCCAAGTTCAGTTTAACAAACATTAGATTCTGAAAAATGTATTCTCCAGTCATCGTCATAATTTCTAGCTGTTTAAATTTAAGCCTGCAAGATTCCAAGTTCTTCATTTGCAAAATGGAACGAATTGCTCTCTTTTGCAATATGAAAATTTTATTAGACTGCGATGCGTTTCCCCAGGCAAGTATTCTGTACACCATAATGGAGTGAAAATAGGCATGATACACTATTTCCGCAGTTTTTATGTCACTAAGTTGTCTTATTGTTTTTATTGCGTATACTGCTGACTTTAGTCTACTAGCGGTGGTGTCAATGTGCTTAATCCAGATTAATTTACTGTCAATAACTAAACCTAAAAATTTCATGTGGTCATGTCATTTAAAAAGATTACTCACGATAATATGTAACAAATAAGCAAAAAATAATATCCAATGGGTGTAAATAAGAATAGAATAGAAGTAGGATACCTAGTTGACTTAGTAAGCCATTCGACCGATGGTGTTGATATATAGAATTTTTATCAAATGAATGTTGTCTTACTTACGTTACGTGTAGGTACTTAATTTGCAAGAGCGTATTGTGAATTTGTATCAAGAGGCCTTTCCAAGATTTAGCGATATAATTCATGAAGTTCGCGTGAATGTATCTTTATATAGTATAAGTAATAGCGCGCGCGACGAGAAGCGATACGTTGTACCTCCATAAGCGCTCAGCGCGGTTTGAGAGTCGCTGCTTCGATCGATATGATTATAAGTGCGCTAAGGTGTGATTTTAAAAAAATCGTATTAAAAAAAGTCAATGCTATTAGACTATTTTCTTTGTTGTGTTTATTTAATAAAAACTTAAACTTTAATTAAGCAGGTGTATTTTTATTGTAAACTCCTTACTTTAGCAGAAATAACAAGCGTAAAATTGGGAAAAGTACGCCTTTTTTAGACCGTCTTTTTTCAAAAATATTGAACTAACATGCTGTATTTTTCTATGTTAAAATATGTTAGATTTTGTTATTTCATTGAAAAAATAATCGAAAGTTGAATGGAATTGCTCATTTTACGAAACGTGCGTTACTAATTATTTTTTTAATAAGTTATGTCTTGAGTTAATTAATATTTGCTCTGTTGGCTTAAATTTTAAGGAATAAAGCTTTTATTTGTTTTTATTTTCGTTAAAATATCTTCGACACACGAGCCACAATAGTGTTCGAAACTTCACGGGCTACCAGAAAATTCAAGGATTGTCAAGGATAGGGCTCTTAAATAAGCTTAGCAGATTTGTGCGTGGCGCATGGCGTCTCGTGCGATCACGAACGTTATCCCTGTGACAAAACGACACGAACGCATGTGACGCGACAAAAAAAAGTCACCCATCTCGCACTGAGAATCGGCTCTGTATTATAACTGCATTGCTTTGCTTTTGTCTGGGCTTTGTGGAATATTCATTTAGATAGAAGCTCTCAACGTTCATGAACATACCTACATGCTAGGTGCTGCGTGCGGAAGCTCCGTCCAGACTCCAGTCAATTATTGTTAGGTAACCACGGTACCTAGGGTACCCAGTTACTGCATCTAAAAGCATAAACATACGGAAATTAAATCAAATAGGAAACGCTTTTTTTAGCAAACATCTCAATTTCATAGTCCATGTCTCGAAGCAAAGCAACAGTTGTAAGCCGATTTGTAATAATTAAGCGCCACTTAATATGAGAATTTACGACCGTGTCCAACAGGGTTAGGATGGTAGGCCATCGGCCTGTGCCGCGGCAGCTATACAGCTAAAAGAAATTATAATACTTTGGTAGAGAGCGCGCAATTTTAACGATTGTAACGATTTTAGTTTATACGTTTTAGTTTGTATTTAGAGTTCAGTTTCAGTTTCAGCACAAAACTTAGTCATAGTCGTAGGTGCCGTACCGTTCGTACCTCATTTATTAAATGGACTCACGTTATAATTTTCGCTCTGTCGATGTCCAGCCAGTGATAAATTAATTTCACTCATCTAAAGGACATCTTTATGTGTCCGCCGTGCCTTGCAAAAGCTTGCATGGAGTTTTAACGGTTGTAAGTAATGTATCGAGCTCCACCAGTCATCTCTGTCAGCAGAGTAGAGTATTAACGGGTATAGGAGGTTAACCTATTAATAGAACTTAGAAGTACCTACTAGGATACTTCAGTATGTACGAATGAGGCTCGTAAAAAACAGGAACACAACAATGCGAGCATTATAACTGATTGGCGGCAGAAATAGGTACATATTATGTACAGTAGGCGTCATAATTAAGTAACCCCCCTAGTAGCTAAAGTTTATCTTAGCCGTCCTCACCAAACAGTAGGTACCTATCTAATATAGAAATTCTCGCAATCACAAATAATAATCACAATAATGCAAATACTATACTGTCGTAAGGATTCGATCTCGAAACAATCATGTTTCACACCATGACTGATCGCTTATCTAACTCGGCTGTCGTGTTGATGACAAACGCGTTGAAATTATAAATCACTAGCGTCCAATAACCTATCCTTGTCTAGCAGACGAATGCAAAGCTTTCTCGGTTTCTCAGGATTGGAAATTCGAGTATGATACCACTGTTCCATCCAACACTGCTTTTAGCAAAGCAGTTGAAATTATGATTACGCTTCCTTGCATGGTTATAAAATATACTTAATTTATTTTTAAGAGCAAAACTCCATAGTAAGCCAAATGGATATGGCGTTGGGTGTCGTCTTATACAAGAGGGTTACTTATCTCTGATGCGGTGTGTACCTTGACTACGTACCTTGATTGGTTTTTGTACGGTAGGTTAGGTATCATAAATGTAAGTATCAACCTACATGGGTGTTGAAGGCAAATAAGTCGATGCAAACTTATCCGGCTTTCAAGCACATGAACTTTGGTTGCCTGCATAGGTAATTTGAGTAGGTAGTACTATCAAAAGGCCACGTTTTCCTCTATGTACCTATGTATCGTATGTATTCAGTAACGGGATCTATCTACATATGTAGGTAGGTATTTGTACTTTACATTACAAAAGATTTATCAACCAGCACTTAATCGTTTTATAATGATATTCATGAAAGCTTTTGTTGCAGCCCCGAGCGAATGCGCTCCGCAGGGGTCGTCGGTGTTGATTCAAAACGATTTCAATTTGTACCTACCATACCATTGCATAATATATGAAACCTTTAGAATAGGTACTGCATGTTGAGATGAATGTTATAAGTTTCCCAAAATAGGTATCTAACTGTTGCGCCGCGCCACATAACCTTGTTAGGTATTTATTTTATTTATTTACTAGCGGCTCGTCCCGGCTTCGCACGGGTGCAATAAAAACGTAAGCACCCTTGCGAAGCCGGGGCGGGTCGCTAGTCATTCATAAATCATAAGGTAGGAGCCGACCGCACGTTTTAGCCGCGCGGCTACCTATTTCATAGTTCATGTGCACGCCCCTCTCTGGCCACGGCGGGCGGCGCGGGCTTTTTTAGTATTTTGTTTTGATTGACATTTTTATAATTCGTCATAACTTTTGAATGGAATGTCTGATTTCAATAATTCAAACAGTTATCTACAGGTATTGAAACAGTCTTGAATATGAAATGATTTATTTGGATAAGGATTCATTTAAAGGTATAGAATACATGGTCTGATTTTGGTCGACATTTCTATCAACTTTTAAATGGAAAAAAGTAGTTATAGAACTACAATAGTTGGACATATAGTATCGCTGACTTTTTTGTAGATATCAATATGTTCTTTAATATTGTAGATTTTTAAAACATTTTTTTGTTCTATCATCAATAGTTTCCGCAGCGCATGCGATGAAAGACATTTTATGGCATTTTTTTTTACATATTGGGTTACATTATTTTTGAAATCGAACCAATAGTTTTTGAGTTTATTCGAAACAAACAAAAATACAAAAATACAAATCTTCTCTCTTTATAATATTAGTATAAAAGTATAGATTATTAGTATAGAGTATAGATTAGTTATTATTGTACCCTTAGAATTATTCTCAGGTTGTACCGTACTTAGGTGTGCTTATGTAGGTAGGTAAGTACCTACCTAGTCTCTTCACGCCTAGTCCACGCTCCGTGAAAGTACCTAGGTAACTTAACTACCTACTTGGTTTTAATTTTCTCTGAGGTTACGCAGGTAGTGGTCTTTAGTGCAGCACCCTGCCTGTTATAGGTACGTACCACATAAATCGGAGTACCTACTTATTACGATTTCTGTGGTACGTAGGTACTAACTTGTTACCTTGCTTGTCACTACCTAGTTGTTTCATAAAGCTTTAATACCTAGATAGGTACCATACCGAGGCAGGTTGCAATAACTCGAGGAAATGATCACCGCTTTGTTTCCTTTCCTTTCACTGAATGCTCCAAGCTGTGTTTTGATTTTAACACCTGCTTTATCTCACTGTCAGAGACCAGAGTGCGAGCTCTAGATTTCAAGCAAATTGTAGAGAATAGGTAGCCTATTTTATTATATTAGGTACCTACATATTACCTACTAGCTGCGCCCCGCGGTGTTACCTACGTATAAGCAGTTATTTTATCCCACGGGAACCAAACATTTTTTCGGGATAAAAAGTACCTTTACACATTCAGTGCCGTGCCCGCCAAGGAATTGTAGCGCTTCCTCCTCGTGCTCTATTAGATAAATACTCCGGAGCACCGGGCGGGACACCCATGTCCTGATGCTCTGAAACATTCCTTGCTTGCCACCGACTCGCCTCGCGAGTCCACCTAAATTTCATCCCAGAGTGCCTTCAGTGTTGTTCTACTTTCAAAATGGCGGCATCCGTGTAGTATGACCACAGATGTGGTATGACAATGAAAATCGTAGAGCTTACTTAGTGGCTTTAAAATTAAATGTGTTATTTACCTACCCAAAGAATTTATAAACTAGCTAGTATAAAAATTCCTTGGTATTTCCTAGTGTTACAGACTAGTACTACTAATCCATGCCTGAGGTAGCCGAAGGAAGGTCTGGGCTTAGATTAAAGGGTTTAAGGGTATGTAAATGTAAGTGCTAACTAAAATTAAGTAAGAAATTTGGAAAGGTTTTTATACGAAATCTTCTTGGATGGCACCGTCTTTTGAAAAAGTCGACATGCTGCCGCGTGCCTACCCACGATACGATCCTATCACGATTGTTTGCTTCGCCGAGTGCACGTACAGGCGGCACATAGATAGCGCATTTTGATTTCTGAATAAAAATAATTATCTACCTACCTCTAATTTCGACCTTGGTGAATGGAACGGGGGTCTAATTTTATTTGAACTCTAACTCGCTTATAATACCTACTTACGTGTTATGCACATTCCGTGTAGGTACTTATAATAGTAATACGTGCTAGCGTGTTACATTTTTTACCAACTTCCAACCAATTCTTAGTGACCAATATAAAAACTCCTATAATGACAACAATGGAGTTTGAAATCGAGCTCATTAATAATCGATATCGATCCGAATCCTTAGTATTTAAATAAGTGTTGGGATCGGCCCTCATTGAATTATAATGAGCTGTAGAATGACAAACTACTCTATTCCATCACCGCCTACAGACGGTCAGCATAATGAACCTGGAGACGGGGAACAGGACATCCGTATCCATTTCATAGACTTGTACTAATATGAGTGAGCCAAGGATTCATAAATACGCTATAGTACAAAAATATAAATTTATTTTTACAGTCTAAAGACGATTAGACATGACCTCTTAGCCTTTTAAATAAGGAATAATTAGCACTAAGGTACCTACCTATTTTTTATTTCCACCTATCTTGTCCACTTGTCTTCCAATAAAAAAAGTCTTCCAGGATACGTCCGGATCTTTGGCAGTCTCCCACCACTCTCCTTCGCAAGCGCGGATCCACGGGGGGGGGGGGGTCAATGGGGTCATGACCCCCCCCCCCCTTGGGCAGGGAAAAAGTCAACCACTGATATTTTTTTTAAAGGTGTGATTAGGAAGCTTTAATTTAGGTACCTACTCTGTGTGTGATGTGAACTGAACCGAGGAACTGAACCATTGAACTATCGTTACGTCTGTTAACGCTGTGACGTGCTAAAGAAAAATAGTGATAAACTTAATAATTATTACCAGAAATAAAAAAAAAACTCACTGTTCCCAGAGTTATGCTCATTAAACTAAGTCAGTCAACCTTTTAATAAGCAACTATCAAGTTGGGTATCTGTATAACGACAGATATCATTATATCTAACATAACAGCAATGCCACTCATCGAACGCAGCATTGTATTTGATTGTATTCCGCACTCGATCGATGCGATTACGATACGCTGTTGATTTGTCTTTCTTTCTGTACTAGTCATTATTCTGAGATCTATCTTTAATAGTACCTATACCTACTCTGTCTACGGTTGTAAACGTAGTGCTTATCTGGCACGCGAGGTACGTAGACTCACTCATTCTACTCAAATATAGTTCTGTGGGTACTGCTCACTAAAAAAGTTGCTGGGCAACCTACAACAGTTTTGTTTAATGCCCAGCGACTTTTTAATTTGACAAGACAGACGCCAAACCAGATAGTTTAGATAAGTTCCTTGCGCCAAACGCAAAAAAAAAAAGTTAACAAACATACAAACCATCCAATCCACACTTTTTATTACAATCAATGCTATGAAATATGGTTAAAATTGGTTAAAAGAGTTATATATTAGTTAGTGTTCTGTGCCTGTGCTGCCTACCTATCTCCTAATGATTTCTTATATCAAAAAAACAGAAAAACCTTGTTGTAAATAACCAATAGGTAATCCATCTCACTCACCAATTCTGTGCACTACGCATTAAACACCGCACACACCACACCACAATATAAATAAAATGGTCAGACTCGACCCTGCCTTTGTGGATAACATAGTTGAGGCTTGCTTTAATTTGTACAACAAAATTCCTAAATCTGGTAAACCAGCAGAAAATGAGTGGACAGTGCTATCATGTATTGTGAAATATGATACAACCCGCCAAGAGATAGAGGTTGTGTCTTTGGGCACCGGCTCTAAGTGTGTCGGAGCTACCAAGATGTCCCCTAGAGGTGATGTACTAAATGACAGCCATGCTGAGATATTTGCTCGAAGAGGTTTCTTGTTATACCTCTACGATAATATTAAGAACACTTTGAAACAAGAGTCCTCAGTGTTCAATTACACAAACGGGATATTTGAACTGAAAAATAACATTGAATTTGTATTTTATGCAAGTCAGATGCCCTGTGGGGATGCTTCAATCGTACCAAAAATTGAAAACGATGAATTTTATGGTGACATACTTCAGACAAAGAAACATAAATTAAAAGAGTCTTGTCAGACAGAATCCAAAAAGGTTAAAGTAGAAGATGATGTTCACAGGACTGGTGCAAAATGTCTACCAAACACGGAGCAAGACTCAAAAGAATCTGGAACCAAATATCACACAGTTGGTTTAGTGCGGACAAAACCTGGAAGAGGTGATAGAACATTATCTGTCTCTTGCAGTGATAAAATTGCTAGATGGACACACCTAGGCATACAAGGAGCTTTACTCAGCTTGGTATGTGCACCTATTTACATTAGTCATTATATCTTTGGTGCTGGTATGCCATATACTGAGGAAACCTTACACAGGGCGATACTACAAAGAAGCTCTGACTGTTCTACTGTGAAGCCAGATCTGATACCACAGTTCTATCAGTCTTCACTAAAGTTTCAAAGCATACGAACTGAGGCTACAGTAAGGCCTACTGCTGGCAGTATTATTTGGGTCAAACTAAACATCCCGTAAGTTTATTTATAATTTAATAGCTGTTGCCTGCGGCTTTGTTCCCGTGGAACTCGAGAACCGTTCTTTTTCCGGGATAAGATATCATCATCATCGTGACAGCCTTCTAAGGTTCCCACTGTTGGGACACTGGCCTACTCTCGGGCGAGAGTGATTGGGTCTTAATCCACCACGCGGACCCAATGCGGATTGGTGGATGGCACATGTCATTCGAATTTTTAGTTCTTGGACATGCCGGTTTCCTCACGATGTTTTCCTTCGCCCTATGAGAGCATTGACAATGCGCACTTAAATTTTTTTTAAGTGCGCAATGGGTTTTGGGGTTTGAACCCACGACCTTAGGATCGGAAGGCGGAGTAACTACCACTAGACCACCGGTGCTCATCGGCTATCGGGATAAGATATGCCTATGTTCTATTCCCGGACATTATCTACCTATGTTATAAATTTCAGCCAACTTGGTTCAGTGGTTGTGGAGTTATAGAGGAACAAACATCCAATCAAACATCCAAACATCCAAACTTTCGCATTTCATAAAATTAGTGTGACAGTGTGATAATACTCAAACTAGAATTTCCTATGATCCTGTGATGTAAATGTAAGAAGTTATTACTACCATGATACTGCAATATCTAGACCCAGAACAGTTATTTGCAAAACATACAAACATTTGAACCACAGCAGCAATCAAATTCGCAACCACTCGCTTCTCAAACGGACACTCATCCACCGTGCCACAGAAGTTCTAAATATGTATGAATGAGCCCTGAGAATAGTGTATTATGGTTTCTCAATTAGACACTCATCCACCATGCAACAGAAGTTCTAAATATGTATGAGCCCTGAGAATAGTGTAATGAGGTTTTTACTTTTGATTAATTAATCTCTTATTCTATTACTTTGACATGAAATCATTATGATTGCAGATTATCTGAAGTGGCAGTGCAAGGAAGAAAGTTGGGTGTTACAAAGAAAATGGCCTCCTTACCAATTAACTCGCTTTGTATAAGCAAATACAACATTTACAAGATATTCTTAGATATTTTGAAAAATGATGATGTAAAGAAAATGGTTTCAAATGATGTTGCTTCAGAGTCTGTGCCATACAATATAATGAAAAAGAAATCAACAAAATATTTAGAACAATGGTTGGAAGTGAAAGAAAAGTTTTTCAAATCATGGACTGTTAAGCCGGACTTGTGGGACTTTTGTGTTGGTTCGAGGCAGTGAGTTTGTATAAGGTAATATTTTTGTGTTTTAATCTACATTATTTATATATCATCTTAAATCCTCTCTTGTATTACATTGCTGTGCGTTACGCTCGCATAAACTCGACAACGGCTGGTCCAGTTTGGCTAATTTTGGTCTTGAAATGTTTGTAAGAGGCCAGGGAAGGTTTAAACGGTAAAAAACCGCACCGGTTCTACTAGTCTTCTTCTTTCTTATATATAAAAATGAATTGCTGTGCGTTAGGCTTGCTAAAACTCGACAACGGCTGGACCGATTTGGTTAATTTTGGTCTTTGTAAGAGTCAAGGGAAGGCTTAAACGGTGAGAAAATAAGGGAAAATTGCGAAAAAATAACGCGAGTGCAACAGCGCCGGGTCTACTAGTATTAAATAAAATTGGGAATTGCAACCACACCTGTCACTTTGGCTGGTATCCTTGCCTGCTGTACCACAGATCTTTAAAGCTCAAGGCGATGGTCTGATCTAGCTATAACCATCATCTCCAATTAATTCTAAAGGAAAAATAAGGAACAACACAAAATAATATGTTCATCAGTCCAGAAAGCAGAAATAGACAGCACTGGATCATGGAATCGCCTTGATTATAAGCAAGTAATTTAAAAAAAAGTATAAAACACAGTCGCAACTTAACTGCTTAAAAGTCATGATGGTTTGATTGAACCTTGTATAGTTTTCACGGCGGATCTCGGCCGTCGTGAAATTAGCCGTTTCGATGCGCAATAGAGCTTTTTCAAACTAAAGTGTCTTTGCGCATCACAAACGGCTAACTTCACGGAAGCCTAGATCCGCTGTGTGAACTATACCTGGTGTTATAGTGTATAGTCCAACCATAAGACCAATAGCGTTAATGCGTCAATGACATACTAAAGCTAACTCAAGGGTACTCCTCTAATGGCAAGGCTGTCGACTTAGCTAAGCATGAGACAAGTAACGGTATGTTATGAACTTATGACAGACTCATTACTGTATTTAGGATTAGACCCACAGGCCACAACATCTCCAGTCAATGTCGAATGTGGCCACCAAAAGCGCGACGCGATGCCACAAAAACAAACTGGATGAGATATTAATGACAGATCTAGTTTAGTAAATGCATTTGTACTAATGAGATTTGTATAAAAAAATGTAGGTTACTGTTAATTGGTAGTATGATGTTAGTGTTACTCGCTGTTTTGGGTGTAGTAGGTACCTACTCATCTATACTAATATTATAAAAGAGATAAGATATTTTGTATTTTTGTATGTTTGTTTGTTACAAATAAACTCAAAATTAAAAGTTCGATTTTAAAAATTCTTTCACAGATAGTTCTTCACCTCTTCGTTCGCCACCACTCATGTCTCACTTACTTATACGTTGACATCAGTTAAATTATTAAATTAAATCTAGACTGCTGCTAACTAAATGACGAAACGTAACAGTCACATAAAGCCACTTAGATACATTGCTTGTCTTGCCCACTGAGATGTTTAGTAATAGCTTACTCATATCGTATTCAGTCATTTATAGAGAGTTTATTCATAACAAACAAAAATACAATCTTCTCTCTTTTTTTTTTTTAACCACTAAAGTGGCAACCAAGCAACTTGATGGTAAGCGGTTACCGTAGCCTATGTACGCTTGCAACATCAGAGATATCAAATGGCGTGTTACCATCCTGAGACAGATAGAAAGTCTCATGCGCCTGTAATTTCACCGGAAACCATACCCTTCAAACCGTAACACAGCAATGCGAGCATTACTGCTTGGCGGCAGAAATAGGTATGGTGGTAGTCCTTCCTCGGACGAGCTCTATCACAAAGAACTCTACAACTCTTTATATTTTTATAATATTAGTAAATATTAGTGAACAATGAACTTAAAAATCTAAAATTATTTGAGTTAGTTTAAGTCTAGAACTCTTACTAAATCAGAAAAAAAAGTTTTATGATTTTTAATGAAAACAAAATCAAAATATTTAAGTAAGAGTGAGCAGATACCCCAGTACGAACAAAACACCCATATTTTGTACTGCTTTACCATAATTTTCAATAAATACCGCGAAGCAGTTGAATGGCTTTCATTTTAATTCATAAAAATAATAACTAAAATATGACAAGACAAAGTGAGCTTTGTTACATTTTAATATAAATCACACCCACTCGCTTAGCGCCTAAAACCCGGGAAGGACCACCGCAACGGTACCTACACGATTACCCGTGACATTAGGAAAAGACCACCGGTAAAGGATTGATTACTGTAACATTTTATTATACAGTCCTCCGAGGTACAGTAGTGCCACAGAACAAATATTAGTACTGTATTGCTTTAATGTACGGTAAAATGATGATAAGAGGGCACAAACGTGATTTATATTGTCGAATTTTACGCACATCACCAGTATTACACTGTGTCACCAGGGTCTACTCCTGCTTGATAGCGACAAATGATAATCGAAACAAATATCGTAAATCAACTTCAACGTCGGTGACAATTATCTATTATTATTATTTACCTCTATTTCTGTCCAATCAATGTAATCGGTGGCATATGTAATCGCAATACAGATCTTGGATCAAAGAACTAAAACTGCTCGTCTATCGAAAGTTTTGAAGGGCCCGCCTTGAAAAACAACCAAGAACTGAACATAACGACTAACTATCCATTACTCTGTGGCTGGGCTAAACAATGACCTGACATGGACCTGACCACAAAAGCTCGAGACTTGATATGATAAGAGCTTTCGAGTTAAGTAAAATAAATGATCCTACATCCACTCTCACATTTATTATGAACATACGGAAAAGATTATTGCGTTATTGATCGTGCACATCACGGTTTTCCTCGTAGGACATGCCGACAGGTTATCAAAGACATTTTGTAACATAATCAGACACATTAGTCTTGCATTTACAAATCGGCAAATGCTAACTGGTAGGCGACTCGAAACGACATTAATTACCTACTTACTAGATTTAGCAATAGCGGGATTTTGCAAATTGACTACGAATTTCGCTAATTTTGCCTGCGTAGCTTTGAAAGTTCTATCTCTTCCTTTAGAAAAAAATGCTTGTATGAGCTGAAAAATAATAATAAAACACCTGACAATCAGATTACAACATTACTAAACACAGTATTGTTGACCACCTATGTCGTTCTGACACCAGACTAGGATTTATAATTCGATTATGAAATAACAAAGGCTCCGTATTTTAAACACTTAGGTAAGTATTTTGCAAGTAAGTTGCCGTTTGAGAAGCAGGAGGTTGGAGGTTCGATTCCCGCTGCGGGATAAATATTTGCATGAGCTGCAAATGTTCCGGGGCTGCACTGGTGCACAATTTTTTTTGGGGCACGATCGGTTTATATTATGTTATTGTAATCGGTGGGTTCTTGTGGTTTATCAAAAAACCTAAAGCCCGTACCCCGTACCCAATACAACAATGCAATGCAACAATGTAAATAGAGTTTATATAAAGTAGTTTTTAAGGTTCAATGTACCTATTTGACATTGCGTTACATTGCATCTATTTATGCAATGTAACGCTATGGTAAATTATAAATGAATATCTGAAGCATGAATAGTAACATCCAAACGTCACAACATCCATGTATAAAGTCATTAAAGTCAACCTGCAAATTGATCCAATATCAATATCTCAACTGCATTCTGTTTGCATTTTCTTACCTACTTTAGGTGTTAATTAATTCCAACCCGTTAACCCAGTGTTGGTAGGTACTGGTGTTATTTATACAATGACAGTAGTGGATACACTCGCCATCAGAACTAACTGAGCAACTCAGGTGGCCAATAAACCTTCATACTCAAAAATGCAGCGTAGTGTGACGTCGGTCGTGACACTCTTTAGAAAATGCCTATGTCCAGCAGTGTACGTCTATTGGCTGATATGGTAATAATGATGGTGATGATGATGATGGTCATGGATGATCAAAAATACTACGCTTCTGCTTGTCATACATTTGCTGGGATTTGCTGTCAGGAGAATGACGTCATAAAAATCTTATAAAAATCGTAGTAGTTACTCGATTTTGTTGTGCTCACATGCTCAATCCTGCATTCAAATCCCCTTACTCATAAAAAAACTGTTATTTTCGTGGCTTGCTAAGTACCTGTTGTCTTTCTAATAAAGCCCAAAGCCTTTAAACATGAACGCATAGAGTAGACAGAAGGTAGTAAATAGGTCACGATGGTGCCAAGGTGCCAACGCGTGGCCCTCATACGCGCCTCGCGCTATATCATTCGTCGGTGCCATTTCTTTCTAGGCATATTTTTACGCCTTTACCTTTGCATAAAGATTTCGTACTGCGTAATGAAAAGCAGTATTATTGTCCTTGCACTCGGCCTAACAAGTCTCACTTTCTACGGCCCTACGTGTCTCGTCGTCGCCTTATCAACACTTCACAAGATTGAATTTTAATCACTCGTCGCCGCTCACTCGTGGCCTTTCCAGTTTATCTTTGTACCACTGTCACAGTAATGCCACTGTCGCTATCAAAAGTAGCTGAGCAATTCTGGTGTCCGATTATATCTAAGACAGGGTAATGCATTCAAAGCAAATGGGTAAGTTGATATCTTCCATCGTTGGATTTTTATAATATTTTTAAGACTTAATTAATTGCTAATTAAACTTTTAATTACGTTGCCAGCGCAGTGCCTAAATGTTTGACGGTTTGTTTCGTGGCGCAGGGCCAACCCGAGGCCCTAGGGCACCAACCATTATATAGAACAGGTGTTTTCGAAAGATGAAGAAACTCTCTAAGGTACACGTACAATAAAAGCCGAGTGTTGTGACACTGCCGCGGTAGGGTGCATGAATTTGACACCAAGCATCGTCGCTTTTCGACAGAGTACACCCGGCCCGTTCCGTGTTCAGGTTCACCCACTTTCTACCGGAAGGCAATTAAAAATAATTTGCATTTCTCTTTGTGAGCCTGTCAATATTCCGCGCAAATTTGTAACGACTTGCATTTCGCGCGTCGCCGGAACGAGAGCAAGGTGACTCCTTCGATTCTACCAATTATTCGGACAGCTTTGTTAACTTAATTTACTTGGCAGGTCTTGGTAAAAGAAACTTAAACTTTCTCAGGCAAACGATCAATTAACTTTAAACTTATAATCCCACTGCAATACACTCTCTGTTTGGAGAAGTGGCTCTAGAGCTACTAATATTTGCATAACAGATGTTTCTCTAAAAAACTATTAAGTACACTTTTACATCTGTGATTTAAAAACAGTCAGCAATGAGGTAATTTTGTAATCTAAAAGTAGTAGTTGTATATCGTTGTTGGACCTTGGATTAGACTTTGGGGCAAATGGTAATATTTCAAGGTAATTGGAAAGTCGCATTGCGAAGTGCTTCGTGTGAATGTAGAATCTTTTACCATCAGATCTTGCAGCTAATTCCGATAGGTACTGTCTCACGATAAAACATCTAGCGAGTCCTCAGTTCAACTACCTGTTGATTTCAAAAGCAACAAAAAAAAACGCGACTAATATGACCGCGAAATTAAAAGCAATCAGATTAAAAACCAAGTTTGGGAGATTATAGAACCGTTATAGAAAAGGTGTCCCGAAACAGCTTTAACAGGGACGTGGATAGTGTGAAATGGTGGTGATGATGAGCAAAAATGTTACATTAGATGTTCTTTTAAAAAAAACCGTTTCTCTTTCGTAGTTAGCTGCATGGAGGTTTGCGTCGTATACCATTGCAATTAAGACAATTCTACTAAAAAAGTTTTTCAACTTCAGTTCAAAAGCTAGGACTCTTAAGCATTCAAATTGACAAAACTTGGAAATAGAATTTGTAGGTACAGATTTAGATAGAATGTTCGCCTTTCTTCATTATTGTCTGGGCTGGGACACCCTGTGTTTGCTTAACCTCTGAAATCGCTCTAATTTGCTAAGCTACCAGCACTTTTTGCTCAATGCCAACTTTACATCCACGAGGTGATAGGTCGTGATAATCTGTTGCAAAAAATCGGGTCCATCCATTAGCACCGTTTTTTTTATCTAATTAGTTCAGCATCGTGCTAAATAGTGTAGTGGATTTGTGATGGAACTTTCATGTCTGATGTTGCTTGTGTTCAATGTCAAACAACATTAGGAAACCAAAGAATTTGGAGACGGTGGAGGATCTCGTGAGTCGTGTTTCACCAGCGCCTCATCATCATCATGACAGCCTTCTAATGTTCCCACTGCTGGGACACTGGCCTACTCTCGGGCGAGAGTGATTGGGTCTTAATCCACCATGCGGACCCAATGCGGATCGGTGGATGGCACATGTCTTTCGAATTTTTAGTTCTTGGACATGCCGGTTTCCTCACGATGTTTTCCTTCACCAGCGCCTAATATGGTACAATAAGCATCAGCTCATGTTTTATCAAAGACTTGTTTTATTTAGTACTAGTTTCTGCTTGCGGCTTCGCTCACATAGTAGCAAGATAAAAAATAGCCTCTAAATTCCAGGCACAGATGTAAATTAGTATTTCAAATCCGTTCAGCTATTACGGCTTTACAAATATCCAAACTTCCGGATTGATAATAATTAGTGGGAAGGGAAGTGAAAATGGCTTTTCCGAAATTTAAAAAGCGCTTTGGTCGCATAATGAAAAACTATCACGTGTTTCATTTTCGGAGTTCAGTGTACCTACTGGTAACGTTATAGATAGATCCGCGAGACCGACGTAAGGTCGTTCATAGTTTATTTATAACGACATCACAATACCTGCGCTGCGCCTTCGCATAAATAACAGCAGGTGAGAGGATCGTCCGTAGTGCAGCTACGTAGCAGTTGTTTACTATTGTTGTATTAACGGAACTAAATGTTGTTATGTTTATTCTTATTTTTTTACTGTATTTCATATTGCACGGATTTGATAAAGATTTACGCAATTTTTGGTCGTACCTAGTTTAAAAAGTTAAAGCAAAAATCTTTCAACTCACAGGTTCTTCAGCCAAGGTCTTTTTTGCTACCGATTTCGGATAGCGGATGACACCAAAGTTCCAAGCTCAAACTCTGATTCATTCTAGAGTAGACGCTCAAGATATCGATAATCTTTACCTTCTCCGTCTTCGCTAGTGTTTTGGGTCTCTATCAAAATACTAATCAAATAAAATCATCGAAAAAATCTCTTTGAGAAATTTAGTTTCTCAAAAGTATGATGATGATAATTTTCATAATCCTAGTTAGTGGTGTAGTTTTGTCTTTGTAAGTATATATAATTATTATATTTTTTAAATTGTATCCCACTTTGCGATTATAAGAACGTGAGTTCAAACCCTCAATGGAGTTTATTATTCGGCTAACTTATGTGGGCAATACCCTCAAACGGTGAAGGAAAACATCGTGAGGAAATCGGCACCAAGAACAAGAATCGAAAGTCATGTGCGATTCAGCAATCACTCTCTCTCGAGAGTAGGCTAGTGATCCAGCAGCGATCATTAGTAGGCTGTCATAAAAAAAAACTAAACTATGATGATTAAAGTGATCATGACCATCCGCGATCCGACATGTAAACTAAGTTCTCAATTCGTCGTACTCTCATCTTCACCGGATTTCCGAAATGCCCTCGTCTCGTTTCCATCGGGTTCAGAACATTGTGTAAAGATCACAGCTAGCTCGTAAATTGGACGGTCTTCACGGATCCCGCTATAGAGGGGGGTGTGTTCGCTCACGACTCAATGTTTATCCACAACATAACAAATTGCCACAGACAAATCCGCAACAGAACTTGAACAAACTCTTTGTTTAGGCAGCTCTATTTACGATTATTGTTTTTGACCCATTGGAATTGACCAAAGTAAGCTAGATTTTTGAAAAACAAAATACTTGTTGTTCAATTATATACACTACTTTAGGTATTTTACGTGTTTCAGTATAAGTCATAGGAAGGACGAGGTATTGTTTCCTTAAAATACCCAGTTGTGAAATTATTTATTTTATCTGTGAGTGCTTTATAATAATTATTATAAGAACGATGTATAGTACTCTCGACGGATATCAGCCATCGTGAAATTAGCCGTTTCGATGCGCAATGGAGCTTTTTCGAACTAATTGCCTTAGCGCATCACAAACGGCTTCACGATGGCCAAGATCCGTCGAGAGTACATAACATAGTAACAACAGAAAAGAACATAAAAAGTCCTTTAGAGTGCAGGAAAATACATTTTTAATTATAGGGTTCTATTCATGCTAAATAGTGGCTTGATTAGCACTCCTCCGAGCTCAGAGACTAAAGCAATTTCTTGGTGTCTCGAGTAGACACGAAGAAATTGCTTTGGTACACTCGCTATTTGTAACCAAAAACGATTCAAGTGTCTATTCAGTATAATTGATGTTCATCTTAAAGACCAGAAGTCTCATTACACCTGCAATTACAGGCATTGTTCATGCATCTTATTGCTTAACAGTTTATCACTTCAGTATTTACCGTTTTTCACTTTAGGTTTTAGAATTTATAGATTATTTAGCACCTGTTCATTTCGTGTAGCCATTGGAAGAAATCCATTATTTATTTTATATTCTCCTTTCCGTTGTATTAAACAGTTATCCATCTGTGTGGTCCATATACAGGGATTTTAAGGGTCATTTCATCGGATCGTTTACTTGAAATTGGTCAATATAGCGGGTATGCGCTAGCTGCGTTCACGGGCATCAGTTTGCGGACCGTTCCGTGCTCGCCCTGACGGTTTTAGGTCAAAGGTATTTATTTACCTAACAGATATATCGGCTGATAGCCTTTTTCGCAACTGGTTGTGCCACCCGTGAACGTGCTGCGTTAACACCACTCGATATCCCAAATGTACCCGTTGCGTTTTGAAGATGCGGGTATTTATTAAGCTGTAAATATGTTTTTTATTATCCGAATGTCTCGTAACTTTGAACGTCGTCAAAAAGCATTAAGTTTACTGTTAATCGCATTTTCAATACGTTATCTTTATGAATTACCGTCAACCGTAACGGAGCCTTCAAATACCGCGCTATATTATTAAACTTTTTTGGTTTGATCTATATAAAAAAAGAACTTATTAATAGCAGTTACTTATAAATATATTATTTCTGTTACAATTTGAGGTGGCTTGGAAGCACTCCAACAATCTAAATCCTTACTGTCCAACTGTACCATATGATAATATTATAACTTATTGTGCTTTATTTTATTAGAGCATGCAGGAAAATCTGACTTTATTTATTTTTATTTTTGCGCATCGAATATCTTTGCTCTCCTCGGATAAAAACACACAAATTCCATTGGTTGACCCCATTGTGTAAGATAGGTGTCTTGATTTATATTTGTTATTGTTAAAAACAAAATTCGATACTTTCTGCACGCTTTATATTTACACAACGTCGTCGCTCGCACGGTAACGTGTTTTATCGCGTACAATCGACTAGCAGTTTTATAATTCCAGTTATATTTTATAGTTGATGTTCTAATAATTTAGTAGTAATTTAGCTTGCGCTTAAACGTAATTATTGTGGTGATAGGTGGTCGAGTATGTAGTTTTATGAGAGTTTAATCTGGCCAGACTAGCCGGCGACTTGTCAGCTTACCTATAGATTTTCTCTTAATTATTTTTTGCATTCGCATTTTTTGCTTGCATACTCTTGCATCTAATATCATTTGAAAAAAAAAACGTATTATGTTAGGACGAATATTTTAAGTTCTCATTTCGTCACTCCGCTCTGTATTGTTATTATATCAGTAGCACATAACTGGATTATGAGACTACTACTTTCTTTGTAATTATTAGGAAATTACTCTTTTAAAAGTCAAATCAATATTTCGAAAGGTACTACTTCATTAACATTCAAACGATTAACATTCAAATTTTGCCTAATTAATAGTTTTTGAGCGGCCGTCTGTGTTATCTATTATTTTATTTTATGACAGGCATTTTTAAACTATATTCTAACTGTCAACTTAACCGTTGTTAACCCACGTTTACCGCCATTTAATGTACGGTTAACATCAGCCTTAACAAACTGGTTCTCTCCTACATCTGGACTCTAGAGGTGACAGTTTACGATACTTTGTTTCATGTAAAGCCACGTTAACGTTTACATTAGTCTGTATTCTGATTATGTTTATGTGATCGATTTAATAAGCCGGTTACTAGCTCAGTGGAGCTCTTGCTCGCCGACTTAAAAGTTCTCAGACGTGCCTAGTAACATTTAGCTTAGCTATGGCATTTTGCTAGTTGCAACTATGTTGGCGGTGTTGACTGGCTTGGCTTGGCGCGTGCTTTGTCTGGTCTCGTTGCTCACTATATCAGATCAGCTCTTTATTACCTTCATTTATTACCACGATCCATGCTCTCTCTGTTGTCCGACGATCGCGGAAATTTCATGAACACTCATTTATCGATCGAAGACTAAACATAGGTACCTAAATAGCCCATTTTTAAATGTATAATGTAACTTTCAGCTTAGGCTTTTACTAAGTAGATGAAGACTATTATTCTTTCTTCGTTACGCAATATCAAAAATATGCACGTGAAAGTTTTATTTATACTGATGTTACTCAAATAACCATCGTTATTCCATCGTCCAAGAATTTAATCTCAACGCGACATACCAGAACGCTTACTATGTTGATTTTAAGCGATGCCGTACTATTAGCTGGAAAGATGGCACTCGTGCAAAATCACGCAGGAATTTTATCTAAGATGTCCACAGCGGTTATAAATGACACACTTTTTTCTTTGTGTCTGCGATATAGGGTGGAGCAATCGGTGTTATTTTAAATTTATTGTTGTATTGACAAAATGTTATGTAAGAATCGAGGCGTGAACAGTGAAATCCGTGTAGAGAGCATGTTTCGGCAGTGTCGACTGTCGATGTCGTCGCGAAGATTTCGGCCGTGCCAATGTCCAGCGTCGATGTACTCAACTTTTAAACGACTTTATCTCGCACTTATCGAAAAACAAACGAACATAACAATAAAATCATCATGATTACATTGCACACATTTACAGTTTATGTAACTTCGGATGTCGATATCGAAACCGGGTAACTTTTTGGCGAATTCGGTCGATCGGCGTCGTTGTACAAACGGTTTCAAAATTACAAAGGTAATCATTTGTTATTTATCGGCGCATAGCGATATATGGCAGAAAATATTCTGGGGCATATTCGAACTATTAAATAAAATTAATTGGATTGCTCTCGCAAGGCTCGAGTTAAAATCCAACTCGTATTTTATGTTTTTGCTTTTTTATACGGAGAGTTATGGATTCACTGTTAAACATCTTGTTGACAGTAATTTAAGCGTTATAGGGCGGGTATCCACTGAAGCTAAGCGGTGAGATCACAAAATCTGTAAAAAATAATAACCATTGAAGGCTGAAGTGAAAATAACCCTGTACTCCATTGTAATTACACAGTAATGTATGAATCATCCTCGTATTAATCATTCAATAACCGCTGAGCTTTTATTGAAACTATTTATTTTAGATTACAGGGTATACCGTACTCGTATGAAGATAAAGCTTCGTTCATATTGATGGAGTAAATTGCTTCGGAAATTGATTACGGTGAAACGATTACCAGTGTAAACTAGACTTTAACGGAGCATAAAAACAAATAACTGTCAATTATTGGCAAGGCGAAACGTAGCAGGATAATAATTAAAGTTACAGTTTTGTCATTTTGCGTAGCCGAATGTTGGTTTAATTAGTGCCTCTGGCAGATACAACAAAGTGTTGGGCGCCAATCGATTGACCCGATCTCCGACTGGCTGCGTTGTTATTGGGTTTTGCACGGCGAAGAGGTTGTGGTGTCTACCTTTGTAACCGCCTGAACTTTGGATTACCATCTTTGCAACCGACACCATGAAAATAACTCTACGAGTTTGAGACTTTATTGAAATGTAGTAAGTAGGGCTTGCATTCGAATATTCGAATATTCGAATAATTCGAATATTATATTAGGTCGAATATTTGAATACTTAAATTGCAATATTCGAATATTCGATTAAAAGCAAAAACATCAAACTCACTACTCAAATACTCTGATGTGTATTGTAACAAACTATATAAAACAATGTGGGTAACGTCGTTCGAGTAAACAACATTGCAAGTAAGGTTTTTATCGTGCTCTGTGAGTCGCCGTGTATGGGTAACTCGGGGAACCCTCGAATTGCTTTAATATTATAGTGGGGTCGTACTAGCGAGAAATATTGTTATCTCTGTCGCACCTGTTAAAATAAGTTGTTAAAATACCTATTCACCTAGATTTTAAAGACTGTTTTTTTTTACTAAGAATTTGTGGTTGATTGTGCCTGTAAATCGTCAATGCCTCGTTACGGCTTCACAACCATCTGTTAATTTTAATTTGTTTTGGCAAATAACACATAAGAATAAAAGCAGATGTGATTATATAAAAAACATAGTTATTTTTTATTATTCGAATAATATTCGAATAATTCGAATAGTACCCGAAAAAAAATCGAATATTCGAATATCTAAATTTTCGAATATTTGCAAGCCCTAGTAGTAAGGTATATTATAAAACATTAATAAACAAAGACGAAATAGTTTTTTTATAGAGCATTGATGGTCTAGTGGTATACACTGGTTTTGGTATTGGGTCCGCGGTCTAGCTAGAGTGTGCCTGTGTCCCATCAGCAGGAACATTAGAAGGCCCTCATGAAGAAATTTTCTTTAAAGGTCCTTAGGTATAAGTTTTGAAACAAATTGCAAAAACCAGATTTTTTAATAAACGCTCATTTATTTTGCAACTCAGGTACAAATTGATCGATGGACCGTAGTTGTTGCAAAAGAGCAAGTGCAGTCTGTAAAGTTTGTAAACACCACGCGAGGCATTGTTTTCGGTACCGGCGCCGGCGCATGCGGTGAACGCGCCAGCTAACAGTAAGGGTCATATCATATTAGATGTCATTGTATTCTTCAGCACTCCGAAGCTCGGTGTAAAGGCATTACCAAGCGCAAGCCATATGTCTAATTTCTAAAAACTTCTAAGTTTAAGGAAATTTCAAAATGGTTTTTAGGATGTGGATTGCCTTATTCAATTCGTATCCATTACTGCAAGTTTTAATGAGCAGCTTGTTGAGGTACGTAATAGAAATATAATTTAATAAGAGAGACGTTTTCCACGTTTTAGTTTTTTGAAAATGCCTCTTGAATGTTTTCCGATTCAGAGGTTGAGCGCATGGTTAGCACAGTCGTAGGTCGTTAGGTCCCGGCTTTTTCAATATAAAGTATGATTTACATTGAGTCAGTAGCAAAGTCCGTGCTGACTCCAAATTCGAGCAAAGTCAGTGCTGACCCCTTATTGACCTAATGTAAACGCTGATGGGTCAGTACTGACTTCAAATTCTCGCGTACTGACCCTTTGTAAGCAGATAAAGTCAGTTCTCAAAGTCAGTCACTGACCCAATGTAAATCGCACTTTAATAGAAAATATAATACCAAAACTTACATTGCTGCAGCGCGCTTAAATACAGCTCAACCTTACTGCGCGAAGTTCATTACTACTCGCTTCAATCGCCGTTACTCAATGCAAATTTTTCATCTTTCATCTGAATGCTAGAAACTATTAGCGCGTATTGTACTAAGACGTTTAGTGTTGGTACACAACTACACAGCTAGTGAGGCTAAATGATGGAGAGATAGAATCGTTTAATAGCCAAGTGTGAACAGTGCTGCCATTGTCGGGCCCATTAAGAAACGAGTTTTGACACGCGAGTATGTGCTTGCGAAATGTTCGACTCACGACTAAATAAATAAATGCTTATTTACATCGTTGCCCAAGACCTGATACCTAATTTAATTAGAACAGCTTTAATTGAATATTGGACACAATAACGAGACCGGTGTGCCGATACTGTTGCAACAAATTAATCAAAGTTATGATCCGCGCATGCGTCTGGCTCTTTGTTACAGTAAGCTGACTTATTTGTTGTGAAATGTATTTATATGTTAACAAAGGCAATTATTTTGTAAATGTTGTAAGCAATAATTGTTTGCGTTTGAAGGGTGTTGATGTCGATAGTGTAAGTATGGCGTCGCGTCGCGACTGCTGGGGCCTAAGAAAACCCGACGTTTTTGAAACATTTTATTGGTTTTCAGATTTATCTATTGATTACTTTACGCTCTTTGATTTACCTACTTAAAATTTTATTACAAAAAAAATATTAGACAAATTAATGAATAAATTCTAAAAATTCTAAATAATAAATAATAAAAGGCGCCTTCTTAACACGTAAGTATTCAAAGATAGCAAAATAAACCCTCAGTCTATCTTATTCCGTATGTGGCTATAAAAAGCTCACCGTATTACGCTGCAATTGCATAAATAGTGTGTATGGTAAACCTCGTTCAGTAGACACCGAGGAAGTTGCCGCAGTAACGATCAATTTGCGTTGAGAGACAGCGTTTTTCTAAAACCAACCTTCCTTAATTAGCAGAGAAACGCTACTGATCCAACTTCTATGCTAATGCATTTTCTTCTATTTTCGAAAGTACCATCTTTGTGAGAATTATGCACCGTGCTTATCAGTGATTCATTGGATTTTACTTTTACACGAGGTCGAAGTGAAATGATTGGAAACGGATTGATTGAATTCTTCGGCATATTGAATGCCTGCTTAAATAACTTGCTATTAGTTACAATCATTTATGTAAAGTTGGTTCTACTGTTAGTAAAAATGATTTTTTAAGCTGTAGAGTAGAGTTGCAGTAGTTAAAGGCTCACCGGATAGTAAGCTGTTACCGTAGCATATGGGCACTTGCAAATACCAGTGGTATCACTAGAGAGAGGTGTAGATAAAAAAAAATTAAACCCTTTGAACAGAAACGAAGCAATGCATTATTGCTTGGCGGCAGAAAGAGGTATGGCGGCAGTACTTTACAAGTACTCCCGGACAAGCTTTATCTATCAATGAACTCTACCACTGCTTGTGAAATCGTGAACTTTCCGCTTCTGTGCAGTATATTTATCTGTAATTTGATGAGAACAAAAACATAAAAGTACCTACCACTATGATGATGCCCTGCTGATGTCACATACCATGAGATTTCCAATAAGGAAAATCCAATCGACGCACCATTTTCTCAGATTTATCGGCAGGTACTGAACGTGTACAAATAGTATTTAGGTAAATATTGCAAGAAACAACAAATACGTCCGTAGGAAGGCCAAACTATTAATAATTTTCCCTGAATACAAATAATTACTGAATGACTACTGAAGCAAATTTAAAGATTACCTTGTGTGCGTCGAGTGTTGAAACTTCGTAACCGTGATTATCTATATATTTAAATCCTAAGTATAATGGAGACTTTTCTACAGATGCTTTTCCTGACTTCTGTGTGCAGATAAGCTGTTAACCTTAGTCTTTTTATTACCTTACGTGAGCGATTCCTCTGGTATTGCAAGCGTCCATAGGCTATGGTAACCACTTAACATCAAGTGGGCCGTATGCTTATTTGCCACCTTGGTGGTCTAAAAAAAACTACAAATCTAATAATTAGTGCATTCTATAAAAAAGTAATTTTACAATTTTCTTTTTAACAGTACCTAACCTACCTGTAAAACTATTACCTATAAAAAGTGCAGTTCCATATACTCGTAAACGTGGTTGAAGCATTACCTTAGCTTTGAATTCCACCTTAAGCCAGGAATTAGTGAAATGCCTTCATTGCAATTTCCGCTTTCTTAGTCTTCTCTATCGCATATAAATCACCCTGTTACTGTAACGTATACTTCTACTTGTATTATTTTAAGCTAAGAAGCAGTAGGATAGCTCAAGCGTAGGCGAAGCGGGTCCAATTATGTCGCAGCGAGAACGAATTTATGGCGACATGCGACGCGACGCGACGCTCTCACCTTGACATGTCGGGGACACCCAATCCGGACCAGCTCCCGGACCTTCCGGCGTTTCATAACGGAAAATAATAACTATTAATTTTATTACAATTGCTTTGAGAGCAATCAAAAAGACTTCAAAGAATTCATAGTTCAAACAAACAGTCTGAAATGTTTTCTCGAAAATTGGTCATTGAATTTATTTAAATTAAATATTAATGTATGCACATATATACGATCGAAGTTATGCGGTTTAACAACAGAGTCAAAGGCTGCGGGCGGACACAGACTGCGCTCGCGCAAGTCCTAGCTCTCGAGTCGAGTCGAGAGGTGCTAGATTGCCGGCAGTCGCGCGGGAAACACCGCAGCGAACGGTCGAGCACACCGCTTGCTAAAATTTCCTTCGGAAATCGCATTTATCGATCATATTTACGATAACTTAAACTATTTTTTACGAAAACAGTCGTGCAGCGTAAATTTAGTGAAAGATACGTATGTGTTTTAAAATAAACTGGAACCAATATGTCTGGTTAGGCGATTTTTTTTAATAAACTGTGAAAAACCAACTCAGTCCAAATGAAGATGACTGTGAATCGTATAAGGGTGGTGGTTCTAGGGAGTCCGCGCAGTGGAAAATCAGGTTAGTAATTGCATTTCCTTGTTCAGTTTCCAGTAATCTTCTAGCATTTATTTGCCCAGTTATAGAATGAATTGATTTTAAATTGCGGTTTAATACTTTTCTCTTATCAGCTCCATGTAATGTCTATAGGTTCTAAACATTTAAGTAAATATTGCTCCAAACCAATGTTTATAGGATGTGAAAAATTTACGACTCGGTAATATAAAAGTGCAGCAATAGGTACCTACTTGTAGAGTAATAAAATAAACGATGTATTATCATGGTCCGGTTTTTGTGAGTTTAAGTGCATGCCCTGCAATTTGAGACGTCCAAATTGCTTGTTGTCCAACGTCACACGAGCCACGAGCTTGTATAGCGGGATATCAGTATTTTATGCGAACACAAAAAAAAATCCAGTAAAAGTTGAAAATATAACGGTTTTTCTTTAACTCAAATAACTATAATCATGTAAATGTATCCCGGGGACATTTATTTAACTTGATTATATTTTATAGTCTTTAAGGTATTATACAGGGTTGATAAGAATCATGTGTTTTTAAAAAAAACATGATTTTTCGTTGAAAACAACGATTAAAAAAAAAGATTTTAAACGCGTTTTAAATCATTGATTAAATTTAGATGATTAAAATCATATCAACCTTGGTGTTATAGGTACTAAGTATATTTAAGTATTTGTGTCGGTAGGTTCAAATCAAACAAAAATAATCATTTCAAGAAACGGTTGAAACTATCAATAATTAAAAAAAATGTGTTAAAGCCTGATAACGAAAAATTTACATGACAATAGCATTAGCATCCATAGTTATTAATTATGATTTATTATTTTTATAACAACGACAAAATCAACAACAAAATCTCCCACAGCAAAAGGAAAACCGATTGCGCATCTTGATAACCATTAACATAATCATCAGGCAACCCGAGGTGCAAAATCTAAATTAAATATTTATTTGGCCATACGCTTTATCGACGCATACCTTTCAATGGAATTCTTCTCTTGACACTGTGATAAACTGATTACAATCGCAAACACATCATTAAACTTAATAATGATTATAATCATAATAATGTTATGTGCCTACTCTTTGTTAAATGTTTGATTTATCATTTTACATTCCTTAAAAAATCTATATTTATTAATTAATTTCCGTGACGACAATTTATTTGTTTTTTTTATTTCATCCCGTCAGATTAGTACTTCGATCTGAGACATGCACGCGTAAATCTGATTAGCGACGAAGTATTTGGTTAATTTTGGAGTTAAATAATTTAGAGAAATAAATAAATAAATAAATAATAAATAAATAAATAATAATTTACTCATACATTTTGTAGGAGTGAGAGTGTTAATACAACTGAAGAAATTTTTGGCTTAAAAAATTAGCAATCAACGTCTTGCTGAATGATTTAGGGTGAGTTGCACAATCACGTCAAATTGTTCGACGACTATTGAACATTAGATGGTGCAACTCACCCACCAACCATGGCATTTTATAACTCGAAGTTCCAAAGCTGCAGAGATACTTACCTATAAGAATTTTACCTTTCCACTAAGTCGTTCAGCCAGATCAATAAGAACATCAGGCACAGAGCGCATCGGCAAGATCTCACGTGAAGATACTGTTATTGAGTAAGAACTTCTAGTCACATACATAGACCTGACATTTGACCCTATAGAATTCTGTCGTGAATATCAGAAACTACGAGAACCAAAGTCTGACATTGTTAGGTATTCAGAGATTATACCCATGCTGCATTTTACTTCAATGTTGATCATAAAACCTCTCATCTCTCAGGCGCCATACCCAAGGAGGTGGTCAACAACTAGGTATGATTAAATTACCTGTAATCAAAATTCATAATGTATGTGTTCAATAAAACGACATGTAAGTGGAATTCTGCTCTGAAGCATGTCTACAATATTAATAACAACACTTAAGCAATTAAAGGAAATTCCATTACTTCTTTAGCAACTCGCAACCGTTAAAATACCTCCAAGTCTTTTAGCGAAACAGGAATCCGTGTTCAGATAGCTTTTTCATTATTATAAGTAGGTATAATGTATGTATAGTAATGTTGCGTGTGGAACAACGACCTCGACGGCTATGGCGTTAATGGGCGAAGAATTACACAACGTGGTCCGGTGGCTGGCGCCAGCTACAGGCGTCGCGTCGCGGTCGTCGGGAAATCGCACCGCTGACCCACCGGCCAAGTCGCACAGCTTAGCTCAACAAGCCAGTGGTTGTAATTGCACCGCCCTAATTGTCCACCGGTTGTCTGCCGGCTGACGGCGAACAGACCGGCCGACGCATGCGTTTGCAATTCATTACACCGCATCGGCCGGGCACCGAGGGCCGACATGCGAAATTGTTTTCAAAGTAGATCCTGTCTACGAGCCGCCCGTGGGAGTGGCTCTCGTCAGTCACGGATCCGCGGCCGACTAACATCGTTAATGCCCCTAGGAAGGTACAGCCTCACCAGCTCAAAATTATTCTCGGAGCCCGTTCTTATAAATAGCTTCGTTCTGGGATGCTTTATTCACATATATTGTATTCCGTTACGTGGACACTCATTAAGTGGTCGCAGCCCCATGTTTATCTCAGCGCCGATATCTGGGTCAGGTTACGGCTCCGCTCTCAAAAATATGATATACGGTATGTACTTCAGCACCCTGTGGTTATCCAAGGAATTAATTTTAAATCGGCACGGTTTCATTATCTCGAACTAATAAAGATTTTCAATTAGGTAGACCGCAGCTGCGTGCGTACCTTACTTTTCACCGGAAAAGGATTGCGTGAGAGCAATGAACTTGGCAGTTTCGTATGAAAATTACTTCAGATTTAATGATGAACTCGAAAGATGCAGCTGCATATAAAAGTCTTGGCTGTGTTTTTTTGCTTCGTGTCGCGACGGTGTCAAGTATGACGTTAATATCGCGTCGAGAGGTTTATGTCGATGTCAGTCGGACGACCGACCGACGCATGCTCGGGACGGCCGGCGGCGCCACCAGCCGCCCGCGCCGGGGCGACCTTCACAGTCAGTATGATGAATTGCGGCACTGTTGAAATATTGATGAATTGCTGGCATACTCACTCGAGCACGCCAATTCTGTCACGTTTAACTGTAATGGGGATCCACGAAAATGAATTAAGAAGGGCCCGAACCCCTTTCAGATTTTCTTATAGTCGTAGTTTGTCAATTTTAGGAACCGGCCCAAAAACGGTCTCCAATGATGAAGTGGAGATAGAAATAAACTCCAAATTGAGTTGAGTATATTGACCAAACAGAAAGTGTTAAAAGCATGTGTAAGGTATATTTCTAAAATTGTATTCCTCACGGTATTTAAAATTAGAAATAAATCTACAACTACGATTGTTTTTATGGAAAGGCGAGTATGCTGGAGAGCTAAGATCTGATGTTAATTATTTGTGGAACACTACTTGAGGACCTTACTTACTTTATAGAAACATCTAGATACCTACTCTATATACCTTGCCATAACTCCAATTGAGAAACTAACTTACTAATCTTTCTTACTGATTGTTTAAAGACTGTACCTGTTTCGATGACCGATGATATGAATAGACACAGTATTGTAACATCACTGACCTCTTCATACTCTGTCAATACCTACTGATCATACCAAAATGGCGGCCGTCAACGCACGCCATCATGGTCGGTTCGACAGCTGATGGATGATGTAGGTAATCTATTAATTACCCATAGTTCTCTACCGATGGTCCCTCGTCGATTCCCATTGTTTTTGTTGCCGCTCCATCTATCAACCCACGTGGTGCCATGTTGTTTGATCACTGTAATTTGTCTTATACACTTCGGCGATTAAAGAACTTTTTTATTTGAAATTGATGGTCGAGTTTGATCGATCTTCGTTTAGGATGCGATGATATTTTTTGCTTTGGAATTTCCCATGTCAGCTTTACTGTTTCTAGATGCGGTACAATAAAATCAAAACGTATGATTCCGTTACCTATAGTATATATCCTAATTTTGAGCGATGGTTTGGTTACAACAAGCGTGCAAAAATATCAATTCCGCATGGTTCCAGCCAAAGTAGACCAACGAAACTTTATCACAACACACGTAATCGTATCGCGGAGAAAGTAATGCGCTTATTACAAATACGCGGATAAAAAATTGAAAGGAAAATAAGAGTGTGGAATTTTGATCGTATTTCATAAACCACTATGTTGTAACGCGGCGCCAAATACTTAAAGGTTTTGACTTGGAACTAGGTTTTTATTGATGTGACAACTATACTGTGATATAATATCTTATCTTCTATTGCTGTCGATGTAAGCAATAAACACACTCAATTCTTAACTATTGCCTGGACGATAAGAATGATATAATATGTCACATTATATTTATTTGATTTGTAAAGAATAAAACAATCTGTGATTGTGTGGTGTGATGTGAGACATAGGTACACATTCGATTTACTAAAATAACAAAGAACCTTGACACCCAATACAGGTACTACTAACCTATATACATGGATATGTTGATGTTACAAAATGTTTAACTCCACTATCTCTCAGCAACATGAGCAATATCATGTTGTAAAATTGTAATATTCATTTCCTTTGTGCTCGTTAGTGGCACATAAGGCGTCCCCTAAGGCATTTTCGTCGTGATCTAGTTTCTAACTGAAGGATCTAGATCAAGGCATGCATCACTGTGCTCTGCTGCCTCAGGGATAATAAAGACCAGCGTTTTTGAATGAACGACTTCCTCCTTCTTATCAAAATAACACATTGCTTCCTCTATGAATTTATGTTTCAGCTTTTGTTTTGCACAGTTTGCATGTAACAAAACTACTTAATAGATATTTTACATATACCTACTTTCGCGGCTATACCCTAAATAGTACTTCCTTTACAAAATGCTTTAACCGTTGTTTTAAAATAACGATACGTAAACATTACTTTTTATTTGTCTGTGTTTATATTGTTAAAGCCATCTGCATTATTCGTGAATACGGCCTTAGGTTAGAATGCGATCGAAATGTCTTCCAAGTCCATTGTCATGCGAATGCGTTGCTGTTGCATAGCATTGTCACAGAAGTTATAAAATAGTATTGTTGTTGTGCAACAGCTGGTCAAGAGACCAACAGATATGGTCACTCTCCTTTGGGAAGCGACCCAATGATAGGTTTTGACTGTGAAGTAGCTAGCTGGGCTTGTGTAACGTGTTGTATGAATTTACTTTGATTAGCTTGCATTTATAAATACACATAATATATCTGTTATCAATCATACTCACAATAAGATTAAAACAAAAAACATAGTGGAACTTGCATGCTTACTGTCAGCGGACATTCTGCCGCAGTTCTAAGATACGGATTAATCTTCTAGGGCAATCTACAAAGTAGCACAAAAATATATTCTATGGGCATTTTATTTAGGGTTTAAATTAGCCCGCTCGCTTCTTTAACAATTTAACAATTTAACAATTATTTTTGTGAAAAATATTTTCATTTCAAGGAAATATATTTATATATTTTATTTCATTTCATCTAAGTGATTTGACATAACTAATCTACGCAATAATCAAATCGTTAGGATAAGTTTAAACAATATTGAATTATACACCCAAAAGAAAATTATATGTTTCGATCAGTGGTAACCATAATTACAGACATCGAGAGAAGTACCTACGATCCGAACTCGCAATTCTCCCAGCAGCATTTGAATAACTGATTACGTATAGTCGCAAGAAAGAGTAAAATGTTCTATATCAGTTACATTTTTTATAAATACTACGGTGTCTGTAATGTTTAGAATACACTGTGACTTTTGGAATGGGTAGAACGGAGTGTTTGTGCTGTCGAATAAATACTTTTCTTTCTTTCTTTCTCTCTTTCTTTCTTTCTTTATTTCTTTCTTTGGACATTAATGAACCAAAAAAGAGATAGCATAAAATATTTTTATTTGCACAAACCGTTTAAAACTACGATTCTATGCGCTGAATGAATCCTTTCACCAAACAGAACAGAAATGAACAAAAAAAAAGCATAAGGTACTTGATGATTTAATCCAAGAGCTATTGCTGGCGACTGTACCTACCGGCATGTAATCATGTTTTTGAATAGACAGCTCCCTTTTGACATGCCACAGGATTCTTCAATTCACCACGCAGTACGCTTCATTTTGAAGCCTCTAGCTATTGATAGAGTCGAAGCAACTTGCACAGTCATTGTTGATAACTGTTTGTATTGTGTCCACCCTCCAGGGAACACCGGGAGTGGAAAGACTAATCAATGCATTGATTGCTTCTAGAAAGTTAAGGGTGATGACCCTATAGTTCACATTGTAACTATAGTGTGATGCAATAGTTTGTTATTAGTTTTTATACGACCGGCGTAGATAAAAGGTGTTTTATGGGTTACCTCTGTAGATATGTACCTAGTATGTATTTTAAGAGTAGAGTAGTAGAGTTCTTTGTGATAGAGCTCGTCCGGGGAAGGACTACCACCATACCTATTTCTGCCGCCAAGCAGTAATGCTCGCATTGATGTGTTCCGGTGTGAAGGGTATGGTTTCCGATGAAATTACTGGCACGTGAAGCTTTCGATCTTAGCCTCAAGGTGGCAACCCGCGAGTGATACCTCTGGTATTGCAAGCGTCCATAGGCTGCGGTGACCACTTACCATCTTGTGGGCCATACGCTTGGTGGCCACTTAAGTTGTATAAAAAAAAAAAAAAAAATTTGTTCGTAGTAACTATTTAAAAAAAGTGCTCTAACAAAGAGGCTTGAAACTTTACTTTTAAACATGTTACCTACAGTACGTCTTTTGTCGATCTTGGAACACGTATCCTTTACACGACAATAGTGAGCCTTAGCAAATCGACTATCGTCAAAGACATACACGACAGTCTCAGTCTATAAATCGATATGCTAGTTGTTGCTAAATGCCTTTTTTTTACCACTGACTTTAATTTGACTTTTCGATGATACTTCGCGTAAATTAGACGGCAGATTCGGTTCGCTGCATTAGATATCATTATGAAACTAGCAAACTTAAGACAGCAATCTTCAGTGTTTTATGAAAGTATATGCTTTGATTAGTTTCGACGCTGTGTAAAAATAGAATATTTTTTATTAATTTTTTAGTGCTGTTTGACAATATTTATTTATTATTATTAATAAGTTCGAGTTTATTAATATTTCGTCTCTTTTTGTTGCAGCCGTGGTAGTTCGCTATCTCACGAAGCGGTACATAGGGGAATATAGCTCTACTGGAGGTGAGTGATAAATAATTGTAGATACAATTCTTTTATTAATGTGATTATCTCTATAGATATTGCAAAGCAAAATGTATATTTTATAAGTTTATGTACCTACCTGATACTACTACCGTACTAGATCAAATTAAATTAACAAATCTGCGGATGGTGTGCAGGGTTAAAACCGTTCGTCATCGCATTTTTGGTAATAGCCTTTGTTTAGCAAATTGCTTTTAACAATAATTCAGTAGTTTATTATGACACAGAGTCAGCCCGGAACAGAACCTATGCAATTTTCTGTGACATTCAAATCGGAGCACAAATTACGCTGATATCGGTTTTTGTCTCGTAATGAAGTTGAAATGTCTTTCCTTCCGACCTTTTAGCGAGTGTCTGTGAAACTGCGTCACGGCGAAGCTTTTATGATTATGATATGAAATGTTAAGGCTAAAATAATATCAGCTTTTAAACCTTTGGTTTCCGTAAACCACGATTCCTAAAACCATAGTATTGTAATAAAATTGTAGTAGACGTCTGGCCCCCTGGCATGAGCTTCAAATATAACGGTTTTGTTCATTTTGAGTTTGTAAATTTTTCTGGCCCCTGATCACCGATGTCTTTGTCTATTCTTTGGTGCTCATGCCGGAGGAGGGCTGTTCTGTCTTTGATAATATACAGTTGAACCGCTAAAAACAATGGTTTCAGCGTCTCTTACCAACTCTTTATTCCTGGAATCTACTACTGAAATGTACTCTGTAATTCTTCGAAAAAGTTTTTGGACCATCTGATGTCGTAGTGGCGTCCGTCATAGCTTGACGATCCTTTAAGGCGCACCCTTCGAGTATCTGAAGCGTAGATGTAAAGTCAATATTGCCCATTTCAAATTATGTAGCCGTTGAAGCTGCATTATGATGATACTACGGCCACAACATACCGGCTTCCGCATTAAAAAAACTAAGCCAGCTTTCAAGAGCTGGAACCGTCACGGCCTCTACAACAGGACAATATACCGTTATTTTGTTGTTACAGATTTCCTTTATCAACACAGAGTGGCTTTCGACGGCGCCCTTTCCGAAGTTGAAATACTAGATACGTCTAATTGTGCGGTAAGCAATGACACCAATATCTTTATAGATTTTCTTGTTATTAACCATTCCGTCTTATTGACGTATTATACTTCGACAATTATGACGACAAGACATGACGTTAGATATAGCACTCACTTTCAGACTTTTTACACACGAAATACAGTATACGAATACAGACGAAAATAAAAAAATACTAAGAATTTTGTTGAAATTTGTTATATTTTTAACCCATGATCTGAAGAACAAAGAAGAGAGTATACTCACAAATCAAATCAATGCTACGTCTTACAGAAAAGGGTGATAATGACACGGTTTGATTGCTTGTTTTTACATTATCTCGTCTTCGCTCTCTGCCTAACAACACTGACATAGCGGAACCGCTGTCTGAAGAACCTTGCCTTGATTGTCTATCTTTCAGTGTGCAAACAAAAGACTCGCTCTGATAGGTACTGATGTAAATAAAGCGATGAAATAATAGACAGGTCGAAAGTTAATTTAGCAGTAAACAATAGAGATGTATATCTATCTGCGGAGGCTGATGGCCGTTGTACAATTTAATTAAACGAAGTTTATGTGCCTTGTACTGGCTTATCGGATGCAATCGTTACTGCCGTGTTCACTGCCGCCTCGCGACTGAATCCTACGTTATAAGCCTACGCGTGAATCTATTGCGTAATAGATGTTTTCATTAATAAAACATACGTAGTCTCGTAACTGGATTCTCTATGGAATGGGCATTTTTTTTTTTTTATACTAGTGAAGTGGCAACCAAGCGTACGGCCCACAAGATGGTAAGCGGTTACCGCAGCCTATGGACGCTTGCAATACCAGAGGTATCACTCGCGGGTTGCCACTTTGAGGCTAAGATAGAAAGCCAGTAATTGCCAGTAATTTCACCGGAAACCATACCCTTCACACCGGAACACAGCAATGCGAGCATTACTGCTTGGCGGCAGAAATAGGTATGGTGGTAGTCCTTCCCCGGACGAGTTCTATCACAGAGAACTCTACTACTCTTAAAACTTCTTACTTTAAGTTTCGGGGAAAGAGAATTTGACCATGCTTGTTCTAAGTTGTTAGGTTACTGACTCGACTGTTCTTTGATGTAGTTTTGGGCTCAGAATAAAAATGTAAAGCGTTTCTACTGTATAAAAATTCCAATCTTTTATACTTATTTAATCGTTGTTAAAATGACAAGAACAAACGTTTTATTGAAAGTTATAACTTTATGACTTAAGAATAAAAGGGTCAAGACTTAATGAAATCCATCCTTATGATGTCCATAAAGAACATAATTATTAAAGTTTGAAAATCTAAAGATCCTAGTTCACCAGTCTGACATAAACTACAGTCAGATGCTGCACATAAACTTATAGATGTCTTACGGATATACCAGTTGTATCTAAACAATTTGACTACGGCTTATTAAAATAATCGATAACGGAACTGAGATCGAAAAATCGATTGTCGTTGCGCAATCGGCGATTTTATTCGGTGCAGCGAGCGACCTCGATACTGGATTCCGTAGCGTACGCGCCTCTTGTGACTTCATTATTGAAGTTCACTGACTTTTTATTACAATTCTTACGTCGCTTTTCGAGGTGACGATAAAAATAAACGGACGCTTATAGGATTAGATTGACTATAGGAGTTAGCGACACAAATAGATTGAGGTTTGTAGGTGTGATTTAATCGATGATTGCGGTCTAGATGAATTATATCTCTAGTGATGGACCTGCAGGTGTCCTAGAATATTTGTATTCCAAAAGTGGGTCATTCTTTTTTGACCGAGCGAGCGAAGCGTCTCAGTTTAGAGATTGGCCAAAAATGCTTTTATCCGTCAGTCAGTATATCCGGCTGTTCTCGTCTACATGTCGCACTTTTCAACTGATTTGGTTGAAACTTAGTTCGTTTTATATGAAAGATTTTTACTTTAAGTTGGTTTCATGGAAGAAGATCTAATAAGGATCTTCAGCGTGATGAGCAGAATATCTCCTCATAATGCAGTGAATATATCACTTTTAAAGTTTGTAATGTGCTTGCGAGGTCTTCTGTTCGGAGAACTACTAGTTTTAGTTTGTTTCACGGTTTTTAATAATTCGTTATTATTCCCATCAAAAAACTGGGTTTTGGTTTATGTACTTCATTATCATCATGACAGCCTTCTAATGTTCCCACTGCTTCAGTGATTGGGTCTTAATCCACCACGCGGACCCAATGCGGATTGGTGGATGGCACATGTCTTTCGAATTTTTAGTTCTTGGACATGCCGCGGGACTTAGGTAGAAATAATACATTGCAACTTTGATATAATATTTGACCGTTGAATTATGTTGGGCGCGTGCCCTCAGCTCTGTTTATGAGGTTCGATCTCAGTTACGAGACAAATGTTTACAATGCTCTATGGGTACTCGTAATTTCTGATACTCACAAGATATATCAGGTCCTATAAGTCAGGGTTTTTTATTTTATTAAATTTTAGTATCACTGCGACCATGCAGGACTTTGTGTTCGCAGGACTATGTATGTGACTGCATGTTTATGTTATTGCCATAACAGATCCGCGGCTGCGTAGGCGAGCACGTGCGCTGGGGCGACGCGTTCGCGGTGGTGTACTCGGTGTGCGAGCGGCGTTCGTTCCTCGCGGCTGCCGAGATGCTGTCCTTGCTGGAGCGCACCCGCCTACCGGGATGCGCGGCCGTCACCCTGCTGGGGAACAAACGAGACCTCGAACACGCTAGGTAACACTTTTTTTTTATACTTACCACTAAAGTAGCAACCAAGCGTACCGTCCACTAGATGGTAAGCGGTTAACGTATCCTAAGTGCGCATGCAACATCATAGATATCACTTGCTTGTTACCACCCTGAGACGTTAGATGGAAAGTCTCATGTGCCTGTAATTTCACCAGAAACCATAACCTTCGAACCGGAACACAGCAATGCGAGCATTACTGCTTGGCGGCAGAAATAGGATCCCCGGACGAGCTCTATCACAAAGAACTCTACTAGGTACTCTTAAATACTTGACTAGACTTGACTTTTTTATTATAACTCTGGCGCTCCAGCCGTACAATAACGCAAATCTGTCGAGACCCGAGACCGCCAGTGACTTTAATTACGGCATTCTACACGGGATTGATAGATTTTGTCACAATCTGATGTCCATTCGTGTTGTTTCGTAAAACTTACAGCTTTTAAAGAAATATTTGATATTATTTTATTTTTAGAACAACAACATTCTTTAATGATATTTAAATTTAAAACTTGAATTAAAACCTTATTTTATTGTAACTATTTCTTTAAAATACTACACTAATTAATAAATACACACTTCAATGTTTCATAAAAATTCAATTTGAACTTCGAACACATTTTTTTTTATATCTAAGAAGACTGCGTGTTATTTCATGTTTTGAAAATCCTTATCTTGCTGTTATTTTTTAGTACAAAAGTACTTACAATCCTGTCATTTGGTAGGGAGGTCCACGCGGAAGAAGGGCAGGAACTGTCCCTGCGGTTCGGGTGCCAGTTCTACGAGGTGTCGGCGGCGGAGTCGTGCGCGGGCGCGGCGCTTGCCTTCCACGCGCTGCTGCGCGAGGCGCGCTCGCTGGCGCTGCTGCTGCCCGCGCCGAGGCGGAAGCTGGCAGCTTACTCCGTCTCTAAGGTAACTAACCAAGACAACTTCACCCTTATTAACATGTTCAATGCCTACACGATTTTCATTATTGTATCTACGGGTGCTGATAATAATGCATTTTCAAATATCACTGAAAAACCCTGAACTCACCACGCGAGTCGCCGGCACTGAGACGTAAATTATGAGGACTCGCTAGGCGAGTCGAGTATCGTAGTAGTTTATTGCCACCGATGGCAATAAACGTGTATACAATTACTCCATCTAGGTGTGTCCACATTCGTGCGCTTTTTGCTTCCTGAGATTTATAATGCTAAAAATGGTCTGAGTCTGATCAGGTGAATTTAATTATATAATTTTTCGTTTACATTTTTAAAAATAAAGATTTTCATTCAAAAAGTCAATGCATGATGTCTATTTTATAGCGCAGCTTTTGAGTCTAAGTAGGTACCTACCTACCTACTCCAAGTTTAAGCGACTCGCTGCGCATTCTGGTCAATATCGTTTCCCGTACGTAAGCATAAATTATGCGGCTTGCTTCACTCTGCGTCAACAACATTACGATAGTTAAGCAATTCGGTATTAGGTAATTTCTCTTCATCATTCTATCTTGTTGGTAATTTATTTATGTGACTAAAATGCGGTTTTCTTGCAGGTAATCGGAACGATATTCGGCAAAAACAGTAAGAGCGTCCGAAAAAAGCGCCCATCCCTGAGCATTTAATTTGTATGATCATAAATTACTTAGTTTTAGTTTCAAATCCCACAGACTGTTATGTAAAATATATTTTTAAGCTTATCTTAAAGTTGTATGTACTTAATTAAGTATCTACAGTTAGACCCAGCATTTATAGAGTATCCATAGTAATTAGTAGGTATTATCACGTCAAATTTAAATAGTTTTCTATTAGTCCAATAATCTGATAGACTACTAGACTGGAGGGGATAGCAGATAATTTGTATTGTGTCCGGATTCTTGCGTAGACATTCGAAGGGTTAACGAATTTTAAATTTTATTGTAATATAAAATAGACCTCGCACTAGACTTATGACTGGCCACAGATACAGTAAACAATGTAAATATTATCTTATAAAATTAGGTTATGATTTTAAGTTACGTGCAGTAGGTATTATATAAGTACCTATCCTGTTAAGAGTTTAAGATCTAAGTATAAAATAAAGTTTTATAAATTTTAAAATTGTTTGGTATTAAGAAATTTAAAACACCTACCTACATTTATTTACACTCTGCTTTCTATAAAAAAAAGGAAAAGTAAAGATTGCTCTATTCTGGACAACACTGGTCGCATCAATAGATCTATCTCCTAATAAAAATGCACACATACCTACTAAGTACCTACATTCAAGCTTTGGTTCAAAGCCCCAAACAAATTAAAAAGAACTTTTGGAAAATAATAATTGCTTCAAAACTTACCTACTTATTTTGAAACTGCTTCCTATTTCTTCGGGATAAAATATGCTTGCATGCTCTGCAAATATTTTTCTGTAGGACTACCCAAATAATTCTAGTGCAATATCAAAGTCAGGACTATGTTTAGAACTGTTGGGTGTGTTATATTTAATACGCCCCGGCTTCGCACGGCCTTCCTCTTGAATAACTGTATTATAATTATAATCTATTGATGTAAACTGTATTAAAATCAGTACAGAGGGCCGGAGGGAAGCGACATTGCCCTAAAGTAAATTGTATGAATCAAACGCGCCGCAATCATGTAAAGGCGGCTGTAGGTACACTCCCACCGAGACCACAGGCCCGGACCCCCGGACACTCAATAAAATGTATGAAGCTAACGCGTCGCAATCACCACATGCATGGTTTGTGTATACCTACGTAAATTGTGACGTGATGTGTGAGTGTCATGGTTGGCCCCACCCAATTATAGCAAGAGCGAGATAGCACCTTTTCGATCGCACTGGCATGCGCGCGCTTGGACCTACACAAAATTAAAATAAACGCATGCCTTAGCCCTTAACTTCAGTGCCGGCGAAAGGTGCCGGCAAACTCCCGACCGGGGTGAGGTAAGTAAAACCGGTGGGAGTGGCCATTCATTAGGTACCTAATACTAATATCTGTTCTGTGCCAAGACAGGGCGAGCGCGGGAGATGTTATGTTTTGGTATCATTGCCATGTGCAACAGGCGGACCGCTGATGATAAATGAATAATGCTCGAATAGGAAGGAAAGCGTAACTTGAAGTAAAACTGCCGCTATTTATGGAGTAATACAGTCTATTAGTAATGTCGGCGCCCCGTGGCGTATATCACTTACAGCCCTCCTTACTGCACTCCACTCCACACATGCTTCAATTGGAGGAACTTCTACTCTGTCAATGTAAGCTTATTTTCTTTGATCACGGACATCACGGAACATTTTTAGACGCTAACGAGCTGCTGTTTGTTTACACTTTTACTGTTTACCTATATTGATGCTGTAAGTTTAGGTGTTTACACTTTTACTGTCTAAAGATGCAGTAGGTAAGTTTTTATACCTACTATAAGCTTTGGTACTAAATACATAATTTATTGTTCGTAATCATAAGTAGGAACCTACCTACTACCTAAGTAGTATTAAGTTTATTCGCGATTAAAATTACGAGCGTACGATTTACCATTGATTGGTAGAAAACCCGGCCCAAGACGGCATGAACGCACAATGCACAAATTACCTAGGTCACAAGCGTGGCGTAGGATAAGAAGTCAAGTCGTTTTCCGATAAGTAGGTAATTATTCTAAAATTGACCTTTATTGACCCAGATAGCATGATGTGACCGATGGTGGAGCTCGAAAGTCTAGAAGACATCTAGGTACATTACCTAGGTACCTACCTACCCTATTCAATTCACTCTAGTCTTGAAAAGGCCCAGATTGTATAATAAATGTAAGTACCTAAGTATGTATAGGTACCTACTACTAAAGACACAGAACAGATATAGAGGTAGGTAAAAGTACATAATGTATTAGCAGATAGATTGCAAATTTGCAATCCACCTTCGTCCTGCCCACAGACATGGATCATGTCTGTGGTTCTGCCCTAGAGCAAGATACAAGAGAATAAATAAGTTCTGTGCCAGTAAGTAGGTAGGTAGGTCTAGGTACCTACCTACGTTCAGCAAAGAATCTTGGCGCCGCGCGCCGGTAATGCGATCAGCAGGTCCGATTTATTGCTCTTAATTATCTTCACATCGGAATCGGTACCATCTCTGTCTACAGGATGTATAAATAAGGCTCTCAAAAAGTACGATTCACACTATAGGTATCTACTGCGATTTCACACTATACTGGACGACAACCAATTATCGTACACGATATTATCTACACGAAAAAGCCATGCGTGGCTAGTAAAGAGAGGTAGAAAAATATAAATGTTTTCATTACTCATACTCTGAAAGTAGGTCTGAAGTTGCCTGAGGAGCGGGATGAAAGTAATACTTTTCATCCCTAAGGAGAATTGCTTTCAACTGACACCTGTCAAATTATATTAAAAAAAAATAGTTCTATTTTCACATTTCTATTGAACCATTTTCCAACTTTCTATACAGCCACGATGTAAAATTGAAATAACATTAAGTTAAGTATTGAATGAAGAATATATAATTATTAAATAACTTTATTATAATTTAGTTTCAACAATTTCTTTAAAATAACATGGATATGGGCAAAACATTTACCATTTTTTCAATGATGAAAATGAAAAATAAATATATGAAAAGCTGGCCGGCCACAGAAAAAAAAACAAAATAGACGGGAAAGCGGCAAACCGATCTTCATTTGTTTTTTCGAGTTGTAGAGTTTTGTTTATACTTCCGTATAGCAGAGATTTGTATAAAATGAGTTTTAGAAAAAATAGTCTCTAGCTAATTCATGTTTTTATTTTTACTTTCCTTGTATTTGTAATGAAAAGCACAGTGTTTACCTCGGGTTAAAGACACGGGTTAGTCCCTCGTTAAACCCCGTCTCGGCACTGAGTAAGTTACTTTCACCCCTAGGGTAATAATGTACTATTGTTTTATAAAGGTAGGTTTATTAGATAGGTACTTTTTTCTATAGATAGGTTAGTGAAATGTATGAAGTACGTATGATCGAACTTCACACATTCTTGTGTATCGGAACGTCATATTTTATTGTGAACACAGTGAATGAAAAGAAAAGTTGTGGGTTAAACTTGGAAGCACTCTGAAAAACGAATCACTATCGGCACGACTTTGTCTAAGTAGGTATATGTAGGTACTTGTTAGGTAGGTAGGTAATAAGTGAGTTCACTTAGCGTTATTCTGTGTTATCGTGTAGAATAAAGTGAGTAGGTAATCTGAATTTATCTGAGTAATCTGTTCTGCGATCTGTTAAAATTCTGAACAGATTTTTAATATTTATTCAGAATTTTCTCTTGAATTCTTTTCACCTTGTATCTACCTGCATGCCAATCCACCCTCAATTTATACGCCACAGAACCAGCGGAATATTGCATAACCACAATTGCTTATTGCACGTGCTACGGTTCATTTGAATCTACTTTAGGGTCAAACTACATATAAGTAAGAATGCTTCAGCATTTCTTTCATGCCTCTACTACTCTATCGTGTTTGTAATTTTGCATAGAATGTCATCAGCTAGGTACTACTATAAGATAACTATTACTGTTCTACATTTTATTACGGATTTTGGACGTCTTATTACGAAAAACCAATGAGTTTTTGAGAATAAAAATGCATGTAAACTTAGAGGGCTATACAAATCTGTATAGCCCTCTAAGTTTACATGCAAAAGCGTGGTTACGCTCATATCGCATGCTGAAGCAAACTTCCTTGTAGCCTGACCCGCGCACTTGAACTTGATGGTTTATCTCCGCTTCCGCTCGATCGGTTCGCAATTCTGACTTCTGTTATTGCACTTGTTGCTTTCACATGTTATTGAGCGAGTTACATAGGTTCCTGTATTAGACGTTATCGGCGGATCGGACGTGGGCTGGATCGGACAAGGCCGGGTCGTGAAACTCTCTCCGCTACCCTGTCCGATCGATATTAGTCCGACACGCCGCGCTGTGAGACACCCGGACACTTCGCGAGTGAAAACAGAAACTCATTAGAGCTTTTAACGACATCGTAGGTGCAAGTTGCGATGTGTGACGCTATCGGGTATGATCTATGAAAGTGTCTGGGATACATGACACCCGTATCGATGTAACAGCTTTGAAGGCTAATCAGCGGGGCTTGACCGACGGGTGTGTGTTTAAACGTGTGTCGCGCGCAAGCGTTTACTTATAATATAAGTTTGGTTGCTTTAAAAGTAGGTATTTATCAGTAACATAAAATCTTTATTCACTAATATTAAATTTGAAAATTTTAAATATAGAATCGTTATCGTTTGACTGCGGAAAAATTAGGTAGGTACCGAAATGTCTTTTCTTTTCTATTTTACTTATCTATTATACTCTAATTGAATAATCTATAATCTAATTAATTAAGATGGTATTTTATAGTAGATAAGGTAAAAGACTCACATAAAGGTACATAAGTAATATATTTATAGTTTACTTATACGTTTTCCGTAAGCGTTTATTTGAATGTCAAGTTATTTTTTAAAGTAGCTAGTAGAGTTCTTTATTGATGAGATGCTGGTATTGCAAGGTACCTACATAGGTACTGTTTGTACTTACAAAGTAGGTACCTACTTATAATTGAAACCTAGAATCGCATCATCAGCAAAATTCAAAAGTGTACTAGGTAGCAGCTGTCCCCTTAGCTCTGAGAAAATGGATCTAGATTACCTAAAATAGAAAGTGGTGAATTGCGCAACACCGAAATGAGACGCTGTAATTTCCTATTCATCAGGTACATAATCTCTTTATATTTCCGCACAAACTCTTGAGAACCGCAAAACTTAACAATGTTGGACTAATGGTTAAGTTTTTTAGCAAGAAAGGCTTTGAAATTTGCAAACACAGTGCCACTAATTCAATCAGAAGGGGGTCAAATACAGATGATCCCACAATCAGTATTATTTAGCGTCAATTAAAGAATATAATGAATCACGAGAGAAAGCTAGATGTAATCAGAGAAATGAAATCGCGATGAGTGCGTATCGAGTGTCCATCGGAAAGATCACGGCACTAAAGCGGTGGATATAATGCTAATGTCCGTGGTAGGGTCACTCTCACACAATACCCACTATTGAGAGTTTGGGACTGTATCTAAGTCCTACAATTGGTCAGCTATTGCTGCCCATAGCCTACGGAGTTTATAGAATTACTAAAGCCCTATACAAATGTACTAGTCCAGAGAAAATACTGCTATGGAATATATAATGAATTGATTTCTAAATAAATTCGAAGAGGTACCTGATATATTATTATAACTATAATAAATAAATAAAAATAAATAATGCTGGACAATCCACACAGCATCATCTAGCCCCAAGGTAAGCTGCTGTTAAACAGAGCTGTATTATGGGTACCTACTAGATGACTGATATATACTTAATACAATACAATACATAGATAGATTTTTTTTTATTGTATATAGAAAATACCCAGAACAAATATTTGTAGATCGTACAAACATTTGACCCGAGGCGGGAATTGAACTCGCAACCTCCGCGGCGCAGGTGGACCTGCGCCCGCTGCGCCACATCGGTCGTCAAACATTACTAATTACATTATAAATACCAAACAAAATACTTTTAGATACTTAATGAAATAAACGTAATAAGTAGGGTATTTGTTTTGAGTTATGAATATGGCGAGTAGTAAGTACCTATTGAAAGTAGTGAGTAAAAGTTAAAGGGCAGATCAATAGGTTGATGATCTTGCATCGAGATAAACGAGCTTTGGATTCTGGTGACGTAAATCTAATCAGATTGTTTGAAGCGTAATTATTCGTAGCGTAATGTAATGAATGACGAAACTAAATCAATGTAAGGCAAGATGCGATGCAACTCAGTGACAAGAAAGCAAGTAGATTATGAGATATGACGTGGGGAAATAGTCGCAACTCGCAATGTCTTGCGTCCCAATACCAGAGACTTGAAGAGACAGGGAGGTGCTCAGAGTGCTTAGCACGAAAAATTAGTTTGACAATCGTAAACGTAAACGTATCGTCCAGCTGTCAATTTGTATGGAGTTTTGGTAGTTCATTTAACACACTAAAGAAGCGCTGTTAAAAATTCTAAGTATGCTAATTGTCAGCTGGACGATTCGTTTACATTTACGATTGTCAAAGGAGTTTTTCGTGCTAAGCAATCAGGTAAGGATAATCCCTACTTTTATGGCATATCTACATTGATGATAAAATAATTGTTCCGGAATGTTTGTAGGGAAAGAGGTATCTATACATACCTACTTATTTATGTATATTCCAGGCATATTAGTAATACATTTTAAAATAAACAACAAGACAATACATTTTCAGACAAAGAATTCGTACGCGTGTCAACAACAATCAAAACAAAATACTATCAAACACGTGACGAACACCTGATTTTTTATCTCTCACTCAGCTAATCTATTGCAAATACTTTGTTTGTTTATATTAAACGCAGCAATGCAAACAATACCATGCCACGCCACATTGTGATTGTCATTAGTAACTTATTATTTATATAGGCATTATTTATATACTATTATTATTATAGGCAAACTATAATTTTATTAAAATTCCACTGTCCTCATTAACGGGGACACGGTTAATGAGGACATCGGGAATACACAAACTAAACACGTTTTTTTTCAGTTAAACTCTGAGTTTAATTAAGTAAGTAAGTTCGTATGAGGCAGTGGCCAACTCTGGTGACAGAGTTTCTAGGCCGCCCGAAGGCCTCTGTCATGGCCTAACAACTTTGAGTTTAATTGAGTCTGTGCCTCATAAATTATGTAAGTAGGTATATTATTAAATATTTACTAATAACTAGCTCAATATCGCTCTGTGAAACAAGCCATGGTTTCGTAAAGTAATTTCGGAATATGAATCCGTATCGTTAGCAGTGTTAAAAATGGCTGGTTCGATACACAATTTTAAATAAGTACCTAACCACGTTATTAATTAAATAACATACATTTTTAAACAGTACCATTTAGCCCAAAACTTAACGAAGCTTTTACGTACTTGGTGAGAACCGAGAGCAAACGCTTCTCACCCTAGCCTTTGGGCGGCCTAGAAACTCTGTCACCAGAGTTGGCCACTGACTCATACGAACTTACTTACTTACCCTGGCACACGCTCACCACGCCACCGAGGTCGATAGTTTTGTACCCCCTCTACATCCCTGACTACGACCTGAACTATTTTATCATGCACTTTCATCTGAACGTTTAGATGAAACGATTACCAGTTTAGTCTAATTGCTCGTGTCTTGTGGAATCGGTCATTGAGACTGATGCATGACTGGCGCTGGAACCTGTAGCTAATGATACTGGTTCGGTTAGCTACGGTGAGAAATGTTCATTTCCAGTTTTAATATAGCTTGGAATAAGTATCACTAAAATTGTGGCGGTTACTACAAAATCAGCCAAACTTACTATTAGTTAAAATTTAAATTAACTTATATTTTTATAAGAAATCAAAAGGATCATTTGGTAAGATAGCTAAGCTTTTAAAGAGTAGTAGAGCTATTTATGATAGAGCTCGTCCGGGGAAGGACTACCACCATACCTATTTCTGCCGCCAAGCAGTAATGCTCGCATTGCTGTGTTCCGGTTCAAGGTATGGTTTCCGGTGAAATTACAGGGACATGAGACTTTCCATCTAACGTCTCAGGGTGATAACACGCAAGTGATATTATGATGTTGCATGCGTACATAGACTACGGTAACCGCTGACCATCAAGTGGGCCGTACAGTGGTATAAAAAAAAAGCTACTAAAAAGTAGTAGCAAGAGCACTGGTGGTCTAGTGGTAGTGACCCCGCTTTTCGATCCTTAGGTCGTGGGTTCGATCGAATCCGGACGTCCACTAATGGGTTTTTCTGTGAAAAAATGTGCGCAATGCTAGTGCTCCCAAACGGTAAAAGACAAATTGGAAAGGTTACGTCCATGAACTGAAATTTGAAAGACAGTTGCCATCCATAAACAACATTGGGTCTGCGTGGTGGGTTTTGACCCAATCACTCTCACTCGAGTGAGAGTACCTATAGGTTAGTCCCAGCAGAAACCTTAAAAGGCTGTCAAGTGTGACTGTAGGTACCTACATACAACGGCAATCCTAAATGCCTAAAAGTACCCTAAAATAGCAAAAGTGCCTCTAAAAGGCACCTACCTAGTAGCAATTTCTTAAGATCCTATCATTGTAAGATCCATTAAATCCATTAAATACTACTTTATCTTCTATCTACCAGCACCAAAGTATTCCTAATCTTCGTATCAGATGCTGGAGCTAAGTTATCGTCGAGCATCGGAAAACATTCGCTTAGTTTTATTGGTAACATTGTCATGACCAAGATCCTTAGCATAGATAAGAAGTCTCTACTGTGCTGTACTTTATGCCCAGATACCAAGATTCACAGTATTTATATACCTTGCAACCAGTATAAACAAAATTTTCACAAAAACGGGATATTTACCATAATTTGTGAGTTTTACTGATTCCCGATATTTCGGCGCAGTTACATGCACCATGATCACGGGAGAACTTTTAAAAACTATACAGTAAAAACAGTTCTGTAACAATCGCTCAAATACTTTTATCTACTAAATGACAAACGCTAAAATGAAAAAGTTATTGAGTTCTTTCTAATCGAACTCGTCTGGGAAAATACTGCCACTAGTAATAACTTTACTATTTCTACCACCAAGCAGTAATGCTTGCATTGGTGTGTTCCATCTGGTACGAAGGGTATCTCATTGAAATTAGAATTAGAGAGATTGAAAAATCTACTGGCACATGAAACTATTGAATTTACGTCTCAGGTTCTGACGCGCGAGTGATACTCTGCTGGTATCGTAAGTGTTCATAGGCTACGGTAACTGCTTTCCATCAAGTGTGATGTTTTCAAGTTTTAACAAGTCCTAAAGGCTCTTTTCCTGTGATGCGTATTTTCGTCCGCGCTCGGATTGGGCCGCTAGCACGCTCCTGGTCACACGCAGGACAAAGATTTCGTGTCGAAAAAGGGCCCTTATTGCATGCGTCATACTGTTTTGCCATCTAAGTGGTATAAAAAATGGTGCTTGTCAAAGTCAAAGTCAGTCAAATCGGGGTCTAGGATGCAACATATTCTTCGTAAATACTGCTTATAAATGTTTATCTTTACTGTGTAGCGGAGTGCTGCCACAAAACCGCAAGGTATCCTTGTGCGCACCTTGTTCATAGCTCTATGTAATGTTAGCTACATTATCGGTGTTGTGTAATTATTTAAAAAGGGATTCCTCGTATACTTTGTTTAGAAGCAGATTCCTCCTATGGCCCATTTACACGGTGCGATAATTGCATATAACATTTTGCTCAGAAATTTATTTGACAAAGCAGTTCTTGCATGCAGAATTATTGAGCTGTGTAAATGGGCGTTTAGTTTGCGCTCGGAAAGTATCGTCCAGTCAGGTACGTCTATCTATAACTCTACACTTATTTTAGCGATAGAAGTAATGTTCTAGAAAAATCTCCTTTTAGTGAAAAATAAAAACTTTTCTATGAACGATGAACGCACAATGCACAAAAAACGCTATAAAGGAGCGTTTAGTCCCATCTCGTAGCGTCACGTAAAATACTGTTCCACATAGCGCCGAGAAACAAAGATACCGGATGTTTTTTCTCCCTTCCTTTACGAAGCTTCATCAAAAAACAGAAAAAATAGCCATGGGAACGCGCTCAAAGTACTTATTTGACTCTTGATTTTTCTTGATTTTTTTCTGTCTGGGATCAGGCATTACAAGTTTAAAAGTAATTCTAACGAAACCAATTAACTCTGCTAACAACGTTTGTATTCCAAAATTACAACAGTCATAAACAAAACGAGTTACAAATTGAATCATCAAAACATCTATGTTTCGCAATAGTAACTGTAAAAATTACAAGTTTGAATTGTATAATCACCGGACCGCTATGCCCATGGCACTCTGAATCGGCTTATAATTAAAAAGAGCTTTATCTCGTCGGCTTAAGGTTATTTATGGAAATGGACGTTGTCAATCTCTAAACGGTGAGAAATTAAAATGGAAATGAGTTACTACACGTTGATTGACCCGTCTAAGCGCTGTAAGCTTAAAGCATAGATTAAAGCCACTGCATTAAAACACAATTTATAGTTATGTATATATACTTTATTAACTTTATTACCAATTACTCAATTACATAGCCATTTAAGTGAACAATAGCCGTGTTTTTTCAGGATGATCAAAAGCCTCATGTCATGTGCCTGTTAATTCAGTGGTCCGTTTTGAACACAACAATGCGAGCTAATGCTTGCTTGCTTGGCGGTAGAAATATGCTTTGTTGTACTTAGTATAGTTCTCACAACGGATCTCGGCCGTCGTGAAATTAGCCGTTTCGATGCGCAATGGAGCCTTTTCAAACTAAATTGTCTTTGCGCATCACAAACGGCTAACTTCACGGAAGCCTAGATCCGCTGTGCGAACTATACTTCCCTGGACGAACTCTATCAAACAAAACATCGTCAAACACGCTATTTTGATAAAAAAAATTAAAAAGTATAGACTACCAGACCGCCATAGTAAATAGCTTTATTATTATTCTTTTATACAATGTATAAAATATTACAAAAATAAAAAAATTATAATTAAATATAAATATGTACATTATTGTATATCATAATAATGTACTTAAGTAATTGTAAAACTCTCGGATTGTGTGTCTGTGCGTCAGTAAACTTTTCCGCGAATCAGACAGTATGCAGTGACATGTGATGTAAGACGAAAACACTAGTAGAGAGGTAGCATTCTTTCATCTGTACTCCTACACAAAATAGTATCGAATTAAACACTTTAGAACGAGTGTAATCCGGATCACCTGTCTGTCTGTAGAGGAGTCGCGTGTATCGGAGAGTCATTGGCGAAAGTGATACGCCTAAGATATAGATTACCCGCAACTAGAACCGACTTATAGCTGACACTGGTATCCAGAGTCTCGTGTCCATACTGGAAGAGAGATCAAAAGCTCCCAAAGACTTTAGACAGTACATGTTTAAACCGAATATCAATACTTTGGCCATATTGCAATCAAATCAATTTAAAACACGCAGAAGCTCCGACAATCTGGAGCGTTTAATGGTGACGGATAAAGAGAAGGAAAAAGTCCTCAAGGAAGAAGCCCTAAAAGGTATCAAGTATCAGAGCACCTACCTAGAGAAACCAGTTAGTGCGGCTCGACCATCAGGCGAACAGATCCAAACCGATGGAGACAGAGAGAACAAACTGCATCAAAGGAATCGCGATCTTCTGCAATGAAGGAACGACGAAGGAGAAGAAATTATCCAGATTCGTGAGGTGACGTAAAGAGTCATTATGATCATGATATCAGCCAGTTGAAGTCTGCTGCTGGACATAAGCCTCCCCTCCCTATGGAGCGCCATGACGACCGATCTTGAGCCTTCACCATCCACTGACTTCCTGCGACCGCTCAATCGAGTGAGCCAATCGAATACTTTGTTTTCCAGATCTGCAAAGAGTGATAGAGGTCAGGGCGCATGATGTACCATCACTTTGACTTCCGCAACACAGAGTACGAAGCTTTGCCTGCCCCGCATGATATCCATACTACAAATGTGCTACGACGAAACATGCCCTTATTTAAAAAAAAAACGGTAATTTCAGCGGCTTGCTGAGTAGATTGTCTTTCCCTGGCCATTTTTACGTCAATGTATTTAGACGACGATAGAACTCTTTCAATTCTATCTAACATTAGCTAATAGACGTTTTAAGGTTCATTTGACGTGACTTGGTAGAAATAAATATATATTTTTTTAATTTAAGTTTTTTAACGTTCACCGAATAAGGAACGTTTAATAGTATTATCTTGTCACGAGTTAAACCTATTCTAAATTTAACACAACGTGGGCGACTCGACATCTCGACAATCTAGCTAGACTACCTACGTTATCATGACCAGCATTCTAATATTCTTACTGCTTAGACACTGGCCTACTCTCAAGCGAGAATCATAAGGTTTTATAATACGCGGAGCTAATGCGGACGTAATGCATTAGTCGGCCTTCTTTATGTTCCCATTGTTGGGATACTAAACTACTCTCGAGCGAGACTGATTGGACTACATTTCACCACGTAGACTCAAAGCGGATTAGTGGATGAATGGCACGTATCTTTAGATTTTAGTTCTTGGACATGCCGGTTTCCTCATGATGTTTTCTTTCACCGTTTGAGAACTCTGTCATTGTGTAGGTATAGGTACTTACCTATGTTTTGAATAGAAAAACCCCTTGGTGCACGACTGGCTTCGAACGCGTGACCTTAGAATCGGAAGGCGAGGTCGCTTCGCTACCACTAGACCTAATGCATGCTGATCAGGAAAAACGAGGTTTGAAAGTAAAACAAAAAAAAAGATCTTTTTTATTATATATAGTCATTTCTAGAAGATTCTAGATCTATATCTTTGTAAGGCTATCCAAGCAAGTTTGCAAATAAAATTAATGACTAATTTGTATCACTATAATGTTGCGTAAATCAATCAATGTAGGTATAACTAGCATTTTAACTAATTGAAGCTTAGAAATGTATAAAGCATTAAGTTTTCAAACAGATTATTAAATTAACATTGAGAAATTATGAGCGAATTATCAAATAAAGATGAAACGCTGAAAACAGGGCTACAATATTATACAAGAGAACAAGAGGAAATACCTTAAAGATTTTTTTAGAACAAATATTTGCTGATCATACCATAACACGTTCTCACCATAACATCTTAAATTGATAGGTGTATATTAATATCTAATGGCTTATTGAGCCAGCAGGTAGTTGGATGGCTACCGTAATACTTTGACAGCTTACAGATGTTATGACAGTGAATGATATGAAAGTGAGATTCTGTACGGTATTTTATTGAAAGTTCGAAGTTTGTTCACTGTTTATTATATTGCGTAATCTACGAGTACTGGTTTTTTTTTACCATCAGCAAATATAAGAAGATTTTTGGCGTGTTGGTCAGGCAGTAATTAGTCCAAAATACAGAAAATAGACAATATTTAGTTCAGTAAATAAGGGACAAAACATACAACGGTTGCATTGCAATCAATTTCACTATGTAGATTTCAGTCCAAAACTGACGTATTTTGTATAAATATGACAGCTTAGTGACAGTTGCTGATTGAAAATGAGATTGCAACTGAGTGACGTAATAACACAGCTGGGTCATGATTTTTTGTAACTCTTTGTTTTTAAAATGTATATACGTTTACCGTACACTCAAGTTGGCTTGCACAAGAATATTTTAATTTTGATGAACTTATCTACTTAATAATTACAATTACTATGTTGACAAAGCCTAATTTTATAACTGGAACGCGTTATAAGTCACCGTGACTGTCTGCAGTTGGTGAATGTGGCCCTTAGGGCCTTTGCGCATCTTATCGTTGCTTTGCAAAGTTAACGAGTCCAATTGTGGGAAATTGATGCTGTCATTCAGGTCATGTCAGGTTTCAATATCTTCGTTAATATTTTGTGACTACTTTAATCAATTGTTATACATAACGTAAGTCAGTGGGTACGTCAATAGAGAAGTAACTAACCAAAGAACTTTACTAAATAAAAGCCATTTTATAAGAAAAGTAAAAGTAATTTTTTTTAGATTTTGCATAATTTTATTTACCGAGCTTGATACGTGGGTGCTCTACCAATTGAGCTATCGAGACATAAATCTCTAAATCTTTAGTATACAAAAATAACCAAATAGGGTTTTGGGTTAGTTTCAAAACGAGTCTAAACCAATTTATTTTTCTGTTCTAAAAAGGTGTACACGATGGTTGACAACTTGACACAATGCCGGTGATCAAACGCCAAGTACCTACCACTTCTCACGAGCATATTGCAAACTTTATGCATATTGTACGTCCGAAAAGGGCAAACTGTTGGACTATTTTTGTATATTTAATTTTACCATCTTACATTTATAACAGTTTTACAATAAAAATATTCTTATTCTTATTCTTATACCGAAGTAAAGAAGTTTTTTTTCTCAAAATATAAAGGAAAATATAAAAAAAACAACTCTGTTTCGGACCGTCAGACGGTTTAACAGCAATAATAGTATCTATTAGAAAAAAAAACAAAAACATGTGACCAAACCTAACAAGGAAGTAAAGTTTGCCAAAGTTACAGGTTATAAAAAGCAGGTCACGGCGGCCGGCACTGCATTACAATCAACAAGAGCACTGTGCAAACACAAGATACCTTTCAGCTCTGTTGGCTCGCCCTTGTCGACTGATGCCAAGATCTGTGGACCCACACCACAGATAACAAATAAGGGTAGAGTAAAATAAGGGTAGATAAATGACCACTAAGCACTATACAACATCAATGGTGGTTTTTATATATTACGGCATTACGGCTTAATAATATGAATTATCATTTATGGAATTTTGACTCAAAGTCAAAATAAACAATTACAAAACTTAATTGATTTTATAACATTTCACTGATTTTCAGTTTATTAGTTTTTGAGCTTTTAAAGTTCGCGATACTTATAAAAAATATATTGTTCAAGAAATTTGCAATAAAACTAAATGTTATTCTATTCTTTAAAAAATACAAAAATGGTTCATTAATATAATGCTTTGAATTATATTAGATTAAAAAGTTGGAAATAGGTAAAAATCATTTTAAATATTGACGGCTATTTACCATTGATTTTTGACATTTTTGCTGACGTTTCAAAGTTTATATTAGGCTGATCAAAAAAAAAACTATCTATTTTTTTATACTAGGAACAGAGGGGCGATTATGTTATCATGATTCAAGTCGGATTTCAACCGAGTTGCGTTGAAGAGATGTATCTTCTACTACAAAAATCCTCTGACTACTCGTGGCTATAAGTTCTCCTAAAAAAAAAAAGTGTTCAGTCACAGGTACGACTGCCCTACCACAGATTAAACACAGTCGAAATACAAGGAACTGCACTCTCCTTACCTTGACGAAAAGACGTGTGTGATCTCAGCAAGGTCTATTTACTTTAAGGATATTTGAGAAGTACTTAATTAGGTATTTGCACATTTTAAGCTTTGACCAGAGACAACGCGACTGCAACGAAAAAGGACCATCTTTATAGACTAGCTAGGGATAAGAAATTAAAAATGGGAATCGGTCGCCCTTCCACCTTACCTATTTTATTTCTGCCGCCAAGCAGTAATGCGTGCATTGCTGTGTTCCGGTTCGAAGGGCTTTCCTTAGTTAGGCAGTGACGTGCAATACAAGAGGTATACCTATCACTCTCACCAGACTCTTGACTGTTTACCATTTACCATCAGATATACTTGTTGTCATCATGCTTGTTTGCCATACCTACGTGGTATAAAATATATTTGATTTTAGACACGTCTTCTCCCCGCTTATATTCAGTGAATACTTGCCCTTACTTGGTTTCTCTATTCTATAGTGCGCCATTAACAGTCGGTTTGAGTAGAAATTTATTCACATCACCTCTTCTCATAGAAAACGTTTAGTACTGAACTATTTCTAATGAAATCGCTGCAAATGCGGTATTCCATTATGTTTTGAATGCGTCGAGGCGTTCTAAATCAATTTCTCCTCGTAATAGTTCATTACTGGGTAAAATTTTAAATAACCGTTGTATGTTGACGCCTAGAGCTGCGATATTATCACGCACACGCTCAAAACAAGCGGCGCCAACTATTAGGGCTAGACCATAATTAATGCGAGCTTCAGCATCGGACTAACACCTACCAAAAAGCTCCAGTTTTGTAGTGTGCCGACAAAACGCACATAGCATACAACATAGTTCGTTTAATGTGGCGGAGCGGGCGCCGCCTGCGACGCAGAGGTTGCGGGTTCGATTCCCGCCTCGGCAAATGTTTGTAAGGTCTACAAACATTTGTTCCGGGTGTTCTGGGTATTTTCTATGTATAATAAAAATATATCTATCTATGTATTGTATTAAATATATCAGTCATCTAGTACCCATAACACAAGCTCTGCTTAGCTTATGGCTAGATGATGCTGTGTGGATTGTCCAACATTATTTTTTTTATTTATTTATTTATTTATTGAGTAGCTTTTGAAAGCCACTGTTCCGGTGCTGGTAAATAGCTATAAGTACTTAGGTGAACGTAACAACCTACTCGCTGCCAATGATAGCCATTAGCTTGCTTTAAGCTATGGGTGGCACTGCTTCTGTGATAGTCAGGCGTGGTGCTTAACATCAGGCAAGCGCCTTGATTGTCTTGTCACTTGCTTGCTTGCGTTGCTAAAAAAAAAATAGCTGCTAGAAAAAATAACAGTGATTCTGACAGCGTTTGGGGGAAATAATTCGCTAGTTCTCGCTGGGGATGACAACCTTTGCTAAGTGTAAAATGTATAGCTATGGGATAGGTATGTAGCTTAACCTTTAAGATACTATTTATTGCAAGTCTCTCTCTCGAAGAAGACGTAATGCATCACAGTCTCTATTACGCTGATATAGAGGCCACTTTCAAAGTAACTTTATTCCAGCATTTTCTACAACAATAAAACTATCGCTCTAAAAAAACCATTTAAACCTTAGAATTTGCAGCGTAAAGTCTAGTTTTATTTAAATTTTGTTTCGATTTTATAAAATATGCCCACAATTTTGCTATCGATTCCCGACATCCGCTCATTACAAGGTGCTGGAATGTTGTTCAACACATTTTATAATAAGAATTGTTAGTTGTTGTGTTGAAGAGTGGAAATAACCGCAATTTCATGGTGTTTTGCTATATAAGTAGATTTATTGGAGAGATGGCAATACTTCCATGTAATTTTATTGGGTTGTTGTAATAAAGAGCCAATTTATTCTACACTAAATAATTAGGTATTGTTTATATCTACGGGTCTTGTATCAAGGCATAGAACGCGACTGCTTCCGCGCTATGCTACGAGTATGAACGACAGACGTACGTCGGTGTCGAGTGTGTTTAGAAAAATCTTATGAAAACGTACAGATGGTTTTTACTAAATTACTCCTAAGAATTATTATTTTCATCCTTATTATTTACTAGCGATCCACCCCGTATACGCGAGTATACGTATAAACCTTTTTCTTGAATCACTCTATCTATTGATGAAAACGGCATTAAAATCCGTTGGTCCTAGTTTAAAAAATCTAAGCGTATATACAGAGGGACAGTCAGCGGGAAGCGACTTTGTTTTTGGTGAGGGCGGCCTTACTTGCAATTTTCTGAAACCCTTCTTGACGAGGCCTGGAGGGCGATTCTCGTGCATAGATGGTTACATTGTGATATATTATTATCGTCAAAACTGTCATAATGTCTATACATTTTTGACAGTTTTGACGCTAATTAACACATGTGCACTATGGCACGAGAATCGCCCGCCTGTCCCGTATTTCAAATTTCGATAAAGCGTGGCTAAAGAGTTTCTAATGCAAAACCTCAACCAGACTAGAGTAATGAATTCACGATTTAGTCATGTTTAGTATATCGACATCTCTCGTCCTTTCGTCGTGTAATCGTGATCGCGGGCAGATCAATGAATATAAATATCAAACTACTAAATATCCAACTACTAAAGTGCGCTAAACTTCAACAAACATAATAGTGACCACAGGTACCTCGGTAATATTTAAGCACACTTTATGTTATTAAGTTCAATATTGATGTAATAAAGATATCAGCTGATTGCTGTATTATTAACGCAAGATTTATGAGAGTGTATCGCAAATAATAACTGGCTGTGCAATTATGATATCGGCAAAGTAATTCGTTTAGGTTGATAAGGCTGATAATACACGGGCAGCATAGTTTTATATGTACACGAACCGTCAACTGTAAAGGCTAGCAAAAAAACTACATTTGAATATTGGTTGTTTATAACAGCTTTTAACAGCTAAATACAAACAGAAAACGCGGCTTTGTAAAATTATCAGTGTTCAAGTTCTCAGCTGTGTCACATATAAATAATATTTTCTGGTTCTTACACCGCGAAGCATTTAATACTCTTCGTCGACACCCAGCCTAAGATACTGGGCTGTTAAACCCTGATTGGGTTTTTAACTAGCATTCTAATTAAGATCCCTATTATTTGCTGATAGATTTAGCGAAAGATAAACGTAGTTAACGTTTACTATGGCATAATTTCAATTACAATTTAGGTGCTTAGGCTTGGGACATACAGAAGATTTAATAAAACAGTTACGACATTATTGACTTGGGTGGTAGGTCTCTTATGAAATTTATTAAAATAGGTTTATGTAATTGTTAAGAAAAAAATACTCTTTTTATCCACGTCTCACAATACATACATACCTTAGCTTAACAAATATATTTTTTACTTTGAGTTTAAGTGATATCCACACTACATTATGACAAGCATCTATTGTTTCCTCTACTGGGACACTGGCCTACTCTCGAGCGAGAGTGAGTGGTTCACCCAATCGTGGTGGATATCCACACTACGCTCCACGCATACCTTGAATGTTGTCATTGACTAGGAATCCCATGTTCAAAGACTGTAAACTAAAGCGCTCTTCCAATAACTTATGTATTGGATCGCAAAACATTTGCCAAGTGTTCAGTTCACCCACATGCCTTGGACGCATATGCTTGTGTGAAAGGTATCCGCGGGCTATGCTAGACTTGAATACCGTCGCAGTCACGGAGCATCGAAAGAACTACTTATTGCCTTTTTAGTAAATTCATGTTATTATTTGCAGTTTTCAGCAAGGTTTTTAATACGTTGGTAATAAAACTGATAATCCTTCACAAGAGCAATGAAATTATGAGTTGCTGTCGATTGGGAAAAAAAATATTGGGACTCAGTGTCCTAACTGATACTTTTGATTTTAATTTACTGTCGATTCGGACACCATCAAATTATTGAAGCTAATAAATTACTCAACAGTACAGTCAAATAAGTAATATAATGTGATGAAGCTAATTAAATTACTTTGCGATGAGATGCTTGGTCAACAGAAAAGTTCTACAAAACAATTAATTTGCTTGGAAATCGATGTTTATTGGTGGTTTGGTTAAGTTGAGTCGTGAGTGCATATTTCCCCTCACTTGTGTAATCTGCTGTCAAGATAGAGTAACTCTACAAAACACTGTGAGTACGGCAAGAAACCTATTCTTTGTTCTACGTTTGCGATCGCCCGATAACGAAAGCTCCGGGCCTCCCGTAAATACCGGCAGTACATCTGGACCCTAGACCCTGGAATAAGTAATAACACAGTGGACCTGGGACCATCGGTGTAGCGATAATAATCTCTCCGGCCATTCGATACGCATCGTTGCTTCCTGCGGGAATAAACTAGATGCAGCAAAGGATCGACCTACAGATATGCCACTCTCGGTCTCTGGTCTACTTAGTTGGCTACTGAAAAAAGGTCACCCTCGTAAGTCTAGGTAAATGTAGCTACTGAAAAAAGGTTTTAATATTCAAATATGGTGGAATGTGAAAAAGTGAGATATGACCTCATTTATTTTTAATATTTAGCTTAAATTCGGAGCGAATAAAAGTATTTTAAAATGTGGAGAACTTATAAATTTAAATTCTGATGCTTTTAGTATAAAATTAGGCTTTTGTTTGTTGTTTACGAAATTTATTTTGTAACTTTGTTGCGAGGTCATTCAGCAATATAAAAAAGTAAAAGCGTACTAAGTTGATACCTTAAAATTTAAGTAAGTAAAAATTTTAATGTTTAATAGAAAAACTAGCTCAAATCACAGAGCAGATTTACTTGTGAATTTCAGCAAATGACGAAAAGACGGCCAAGACGTTCACCTTGAGTAACGCCTGACCATAACAACTGCATAGTGTTACCCAAAAGTTAAAGTTAAACTTTTAGCTGCCAACAAATAAACGTGGTAGGTAGATAGTTATTCCTTGGAATAAACTAAGAATAAGCATCGGAATTCTTAGTTTATTCCAATAACTTTATACCACGTTTATTTGTAAGGCTTTATCACGCTGTATAGAACTACGTCGCACTGCACTGCGATCTGCACAGTTTTTTTAAAACCAAAGTAAAGCTTGCACACAGCACTGTCACACACTCGACCTCGACTTTCTTTAGCAAGAGTTTGTCTTGGTTAACACAGTCGTACCACCAGTTAAATAGTACTATCTAACTTCTACGGTTAGTTAACTATGGATAAACTGGCGTAAGGTTGCGTTTGGACGACCGATGTGGCGCAGCGGGCGCAGGTCTACCTGCGACGCAGAGGTTGCGGGTTCGATTCCCGCCTCGGGACAAATGTTTGTGCGATCTACAAATATTTGTTAAGGTGTTCTGGGTATTTTCTATATATAATAAAAAAATATCTATCTATGTATTGTATTGTATTAAGTATATATAAGCTCTGTTTAACAGCAGCTTACTTTGGGGCTTGATGATGCTGTGTGGATTGTCCAGCATTATTTATTTATTTCCACCAGAGATGTGCGAGGATGTTAGCAAGGGATGTGTTGGTAGGAACCAATAGAATAACTTCATTAAAACTGGGCAGAGTGAAACTAGGTAAATGAAGTGATTCTATTGGTACATACATCCCTCGCTACAAATTTATGCACATCTCTGGTGGAAACGCAGCCTAAAAGTGTATTAGCTATTTACATTGGAGCTGTCAACGAACACGCGGACACGTTGCAATTTGTCTATTGAATTGATATTTTGTATTTTCTTTTAACCTTGAGTCTATTAAAGCTATTGTCTTCCTTTATAGAAACAAAATGTAAACAAACTTTTACTAGAAGTGGTAACTGATCCAACTTTGTAACAGATACCAACCATAGGGAGGATGAAATACAAATCCGAATCTAAAATGCCCTCAGATATACAGCGGCTCTACATCAAGTGTTAGTGTCCAAACTGATGAGCAGAAATACAAAACTTCGCATTTATAAGACCATTATCAGGCCCATTTTAATGTACGGCTGCGAAGCATGGACACTCACACAGAAAGAAGAGAATAAGCTGCTAGTGGCAGAAAGAAAAATTTACCGCAAAATTTTGGGTCCAACTCAGAGGGAAGATGGCAGCTGGAGACTTCGTAGAAACCAGGAAATCGAAGACTTAGTGTCAGAGCCTAATATCATAGGAGAAACAAAATCTACCAGACTCCGATGGCTCGGGCATGTAGTCCGCACGGGCGAGGATCGAGCAATCAGGCGAGCATACACGGGTCGCCCAGGTGGCCGGAGACCCATAGGTCGTCCGAGGTACCGCTGGAGCGACCAAGTTGAAAAAGATCTGCGCGAACTAAATGTCGCCGACTGGACGCAAACAGCGACGGACAGAATTGCCTGGCGGACTCTAGTGTCGGAGGTCAAGATCCAATTTGGGTCGCTGCGCCACAGCAGTAAGTAAGTAAGGTAACTGATACATTTTTTTTGGTTAAATGTTTTATTTGGTTAGTTAATGCAGTAATGCAGCCAGTGCTACATCTAAGTATTTATTTAAAAAGTATGTTTGTACTACTATTTTAATAATCCAAAAGGTTTTTGTTTATGACAAAAAGATGTCATTTTTAAAATAACTAGTAGCGCGTTGATGTCTTTTCCTCTTTATCCTTTTTTTTTGTATAAAAATCACAAAATAAATACACTGACAATGACTATTCCATTAATACAACAAACGTTGAGTGGTTTCTATGAATGCGTATTGTTGCACAATTTTCTCATTACGTTATTGATTTCACCAAGTTTTGTTTGATGGTCCCCCGCTGGGCCCGCCGGGTGCAGACACGGCAAGAGTTGCCAACTCATTTGAGTGAAAAGATGAAGGTTGGGGTAACAGAACAGCTGTTTTAGCGTTGATAGCATGCGTGGGAACACCACGATATCGCAGGTCTACCATGAAAAACGATTCCCAAGATTTGGCCCAAAATTTCATGCAACTACGTACCATGGAACGCATTGATTCTGAAAATTCAACACATACCTCTGCGTTTTCACGTCATTTAAACATTTATTTGCAAAGAAATAGCTAAAAATAATACTTCTATGATCGATAGCGATTCAAAGACGTTTAAACTTTTACTAGCACCCATAATTGAAATGTGAAGGTGACAACATTATCTATCTAAATAATCTATTGTTGCTTATACTTAGGTTGACTGTCGAAAGCTCCTATAATATATTTCGCAATACAAAATCTTATCTTTGATACAAATCGCTTTGATAACAAATATATTTAATTTATTATTTCAATGGAAAGAAAGTTGACGAATGAAAGCTGTTTTCACACTATCAAATAAAAGACTTATCCCAACAAAGCGTAGATTTGGATTTGCATAATTTTGTGCTCATGCAGTGGGACCAAATGAATAATGTTGAGGCATGTTTACACTCTGTAAATTTATTATTGTTACTAATAAAAATTAAACCCCTTTTGAACATTTAGTAAAGTTATGGAGTACTTCTTGCTTAATTTTGATAATATGGTAAGTACCTAGTCGTCATTGGTTACGAAATACCTACTTCGATTGTAATTCCGAATATTGATAGCATTTTAAAATGATCAAGTAAAATGCAAAATCATATAAAGATTTCGAAGAAGTCCAATTACTTACATCAAAATGGAGATCCCTATAACAGTCGTGTAGCGCCAAACAACCGATTAGTTTACTTTACTTTTTGTTTACTCCATTAATATAATTATAGCAAATGCTATAGTATTATCCTACCCTACCTAAGTTAGCTCATATAAACTTTTACTGTGAATGAAGTCCGATCTCCGGACTAACTAACCGGACTCTGATACTGGGCTGATTGACATGGCTTTATGAATAGCTTTATGAACGGCGCCTAATGATCGTGCGGTCAGCCTACGCGCTTAGAACATAATCCTCTTAACATTTTATTAATTTAATTATACAATAGCGAGGCGTTGAATTGAGTACTAAATTATTATCTTGTTTGTTGATATAATAATACTCAGTCTCGGATGACGATTTATTGTTAATTCATGGTATCGAAAGTGGTTTAGCGATTCTTATGCTAACTGAAGTAACTAATGTATTTTCTCATTTGCTTTATATATTTTGTTAGAATATAACTACATATATAACTGGTTACTATTGGTTGATTTGGCACACCTCCTGTCCGCTTAGCGTCGGTGGATGATAAGGCTGCGTTTCCACCGAAGATGTGCTGACTGGCACTGAGCGGTGCGAGGATGTGTAGCAACGCTGCCCTCAACCCTTATTTATACTGTCATTTAGCGGCTTGTTGTATTGTCTTTCCATGTCATTCTTATGTCAGTGAGCAAATACGATTAATTTGATAGACATGTCACATGTAACAGACTTAACAGTTGTTTAAAGTAAGTTTATGTAATATGATCTTTCTCTACCCTACTTCACCTTCAGTTTTAATTAAAATAAATGTTTTTAAAACGCTCGATATAGTCTGTCCCTTGAGATACTAGCGTCAATGAAAGATGTCGACAGATTTTAACACTGCTTACGTTTAGCTACGAAACAGAAATTATTATAAATAAGAGGATTAGTCTGTTTCTCCTTCAGAATAGATTCAAGCTAGAATCTGTGTTGAAACTACTTGCAAAACTTTCCACAAAGCTCGTGTTGTGACACCATCAGAGCTTTTTGTAAGTTCTTATCAGATCCCCGTGAATTATTGCTCACGGACTAGTTCTTTCACTCTGGTTTCGTCACTCGATATAAAGGTTATTAAATACATAAACAGCATAGCCTCTATAAGCTTTGTAGAGGCACGATTTCAGTTAAGTGTTGATAAAGTTAGTAAGTTAGTTTTTACTTTGAATGTTTCGTATTGTTATATAAATGACTGATGTGGCACAGCGGGCGCTGGTCCGCCTGCGACGTGGAGGTTGCGGGTTCGATTCCCGCCTCGGATAAAATGTTTGTGCGATCTACAAATATTTGTTCCGGGTGTTCTGGGTATTTTCTATATATAATAAAAAATACCTATCTATGTATTGTATTGTATTAAGTATATATCAGTCATCTAGTACCATAACACAGCTCTGTTTAACAGCAGCTTATCTTGGGGCTAGATAATGCTGTGTGGATTGTCCAGCATTATTTATTTATTTATTATAATTTTAAAGGTGCATTGTACAATGTGCTGGTGCTCAACAAATAAAATAAAAAATAAAATAAATGCTTTGGTGTCCTTAGAAGTAAACCAAATAACTCAGTCGTTTATCTGTTTGAAGAAGAGCGGCCCGCAGGAGTGAAATGCGAATGTCACGAGAGTTGCGTATTGCGTAGGGGACGCGGGTTGAAGAATGAATTTTTTTTGAATTTTGTTGGTTAAATCTCTAATGAGTGCACGAAACGGCAACTTCGCATATCACTTGCTAAATTATAATTTCCATGTTAAAAAAAAAGTACAATTTAAGCAGCGAAAGTGATATTACGTACAAGTAAATCAAATGGGAAGTGGAGTCGAAAATTAGCTTTTTTCGTTTTATTTAGGTACCGGTAGAGGGCTAAAAGTTATATGCAATTATGTTTTTGTTAATTATATTTTAATTATTATCACCCAATGCAACTTTTGAGACATATCCATAATTAGTTATCGTAATTTGAAAAAATCGACCCAAATTGCTACTCGACATACTCAGCAGTTGGAACATTGTAAGGCAGGCTATCATTTATTTATTTTTATTTATATATTTTAGGAAAATCATCGGCACAAAATACATGGCTCTTAAATAGTTAACTATGAGGCCATTTAAAGGTCTCCACTGATAGTGATGGTGATGATTGCAAGCACCTTGCAAAATCAGAAAATTATAACAGTTTTTTACGTTCTATTCCAAATCGAAAGTTTTACTGACCATGTCAAAGATATTAAAGAACGTTATTGGCATTTATTATACCAGCATTTATGGACATATTAAACATTTGAATGTGTACCTAGATACCATTCAATCTTTTAATGAACATAAAACTTTTTATATCGCTGTAGGTAGTACGGACCGTACCTACCTACCCCCCCCCCCCCTCACCTAAATCTAACTCCTGACAATTTTCCTAAAAAAAAACAATCACAATATGTTTTTGGATTTTTTAATGGATCCCCTCGATAATAGACTTTATCAGCTTAAATATTAACTTATCTAAATCAATTTATTATGGCATCGAAAGTTCTACAATAACACAGTAGGTAATTAATTAACAGTGAAGGTTCCGTAAGCACTTTTAATTTTAACTTGCGTTACAAAGTAGGTTGTAAATAATTTACTTAACCATTCCCTTTTATACAATGTTGAATGTAATATTGTCAGATTTAAAGTATTACTTATTTTTTATTTTGTAAAAGTTGCAAACATTCCAACCAAAGGTCACACAAGATGTTAAATTACAAATCAGTGTGTCAATAAAACGAATGGTTATAAAAAAAATATCAAATCTCTATAAATATTATAATAATATTTTAAAAACGGGTTACTCATTCTGTAAATTTTCTCCAAAATATTATGTATTCAATAACATTGATAAAATTGACATCAGCCACAGGCCTTTTTTGCCCTATATTTATATTAACTTCGAAATTTTAAAAGTTGTTGAACAAACATTTTCGTCATGATCTGTGGAATGCCCTTCACTTATTTATTAATTTTTGAATTACTTTAATTACTAGTTATATTTTCCCATAAAACTAAAATAATTTATGTACAAAAATAAGGATAACTAAAACGGAACCCCGTTAGAATTAAAAGGTTATCTAATAATTATATTAGAGAGAGAAACAGAAGATATATTATAAGACGTGTCGTGTATCTCACAGACAAATTGTTCGTCATTGACCGAGGTGCCTTAATCAGAAGACTAATAAGGCTCATTATAATGTTATTTTTAAACTAATACACACAGTTAAGGTTGTTTTTTCCGGATTAGTGTCAAGGTGGGAAGCGGTTTTTGTTTGAATTAGATAATATAAAGTACCTACACACCTTATTTTTTAAGCTGGTGTACGAGTAATTCAAACGTTTCAAACTTAAGCTGTCGATAGTTTGAATGAAATGTTTATTTATAATATTGACTGGAACAAACTTTTGTTGTAGAGTTATACAATTTCTTAAAAAAATAATTGAACTTCTAGGGAATTTTGAAAATTTTAAAGCCAATGAGCACCGTTGTGATGGATGATTTTCTGATTCTAAGTAGTTGCAAAAGGCTTCATTCAGATATTGTGTCAAATTACATCAATAACTTTGTTAGTCTTATGTTAAGTAAGACTTTCACGTCGTTATGTATTGTTACACGTATAAATTAAGCAGAAATGTTTGGAATTAGAAAAGCGCTAGCTCCGAGTAATTATCCAAAGATGCGCATTTCCCTGCTACCTACATTGTAATAAACAAGCATTAGAAAGTTGACTCCGACTTTGCTTGTGCAATACCGCCCTTAGATCTTGAGTCTTGAGCCCCTAGCACAAGTTTGTAGTGACTTCAAATCGCTATTAAAAGTTTCGCAATAGTATTTTATATCAAACTGATGGCAATACGCGAGTGATACCTTGCGTATTGCAAGCGTTTATAGGCTACGGTAAAATCTTTTATACCATCAGGTGGGCCGTATGATTTTAAGTTATACTATAAGTGGTAGGTACCCTAATAAAAAAAAGTAAAAAACAATCAGTTTTCTGAGTTTTGCTATTTGAGATGGCTTAACGTGCCCTCCGAAGCACGGGGAACTCATGCTAAGGGTAGGGTATAGCACCCCATCATTAGCGGACTTTCACTGAGGAAATGCAATTTTCTAGAAAACGGTAGCACGAAGAGTCTGTTTTTATCCGTTCGTGGAGAGCCGCGGGCTGCGTTACGGCATAATGCAGGTAAGTGGCGCCGAGAGTGACCCACATCCACGGGAACGGAGAAACATCAACGGTCTGGTCTGGAGGCAGGCTACAATAGTCCTGCCTCGTACCTGTGGTAGCTTGAACATCATAAACAACGGATTTTCATAGTAATAAGATGTCAAACAAAAGACAAGTAAATAGTCAAAGATGTCATATATAAGTACACGGAATTCTGATTTCCTGTCAAGTATCTGACTGCAGTAGCTTGAGCATCAAAAATAAAGATTTTAATCACACTAAGTAATAATATAAATCATCATCATCATCATGACAGCCTTGTAATGTTCCCACTGCTGGGACACTGGCCTACTCTCAAGCGAGAGTGATTGGGTCTTAATCCACCACGCGGACCCAATGCGGATTGGTGGATGGCACATGTCTTTCGAATTTTTAGTTCTTGGACATGCCGGTTTCCTCACGAGGTTTTCCTTCACCGTATGAGCACTGGCATTGCGCACATCAATTTTTCGTAGCGAAAAATCCATTGGTGCACGACCAGATTCAATAATAATATAAATACGAAAGTTTAAATAGATGTTTGTTCCTAAAATGTATAACTTGACAACACCTGAACCGATAGGACATATACTACTACAAAATAGCAAATTACCTACGCAGAATTCCGCTCGCGTCCCTCGCACGGATGTTCAAGAAAAACGCTAATCCAGTGTTCTTTTAACCTTTTTCCAAGCATTTTCTTTCTGGAATCGGTCACCGTCACGGTAATGTTCACAATTTAACGGCTTCTTATTGACAAGAATATTGTGGATGTACTATCCTATCAGCCCAGTATTGGATTGAACAGGGACTAAATAAACGTTGCAATTAGTTTGATTGTGACCAACACTTGGTTAATTTCGTCTGTAAATATCATGCACCGTGCTGAATTTATTTAAATGACGGAATAGGTATCTATGCAGTTTTGGCATTCCAAAGCATTGACATCGCCCTCCTGTCCTCGATTCTCGTGCATAGATAAATGGTTACATGTGATATATATTGTCAAAACTGTCAAAATTTCTATAAATTTTTGACAGTTTTGACGATATACATATATCACATGCACATACCATTTATCTATGGCACGAGAATCGCCCTCCAGCGTGTGTTTGATCCCAGGGCGATGGTTCCACTGCGCACGAACGGACTCAGGAATGTGTACAATATTCCAACAATGTCATGATATTGTACGTCCAAAATGGATAAGCTGAGCTTACCTACCAGTGCCATACCTAGTATTAAGATCTTTTTGTGCCTTCATCAGCTAAACAATAAATATTTATTCTTATATGACAGCGGTTGCACGCTACGCTGATTTTGTCATAGTTTGCACGAAGTCAAGTTTTTCGTAATCATTATTTTTTACAAATCGTAATTTCGTTACCTTTTAAGCCAAGGTATGACCACCGATAACCTAGAAAAACAAACTGTAGCATGGACGCTATTGGTAATCAGTCTTTCCCGTAGGTGTATTTGACAACTGAACAATATACAGGGATCTCAGTAAGTTCGTATAAGTCTTAGGACAACTCTGGTGACGGAGTTTATAAACCACCCAAAAGCCTCTAACATGGCTAACTATTAATAGCAGGGACAAACAGTTTAACGTGCCTTCCAAAGCACCTAAGCACTTGGATGGAATTGCCACTTGCGACACTTACTTTACAATAAAATCCATTTTATCGAGGTTGATAAGCAAGTGACATCTTAGCTCAGTCGGTTGGTCATTAACCCAGGGTGAGCAAGAAAAAACCGGTGACACTATAAACGAAAGCCTGAATGCATCTTTACGTAAGCTACCAGTTATCTTTGGCTAATGGCTGCAATTATTATTTAGTCACTTGTGAAATAAGATTTATTCTGCTCGTGAATCGTGACGGTTTACCTTGTGATAAGAGTTTGCTATTGTTTAGTGAAATATGGGCGATATTTTAGAGCAAAGTAAGCTAGTGCTGCTCTAGGTTTAGTTGTTGCTATAACTAGCATGATACGGATCAGCTGGTTTTCACAATCGCTGGCTATGGGGGCTAAGCATTTATATAGCTTTTTGTTTATCATTTTAGTTTCTACCTCAAATGGAAATTGTTATATTTTTAAATAGGTAATTGTACTCAGGTATCTAAAATAAAATGTTCGTAATTATTTAGTTCCACCATTACACACTGTTCGGCTCAGTATAGGTATATAAGAACTATTTACTTTAATATTAATATCAAGTATATCCATGCCTCATACCTAAACTTTAGTTTACTAACATAAGTTATAAATAAGTATTTATTATTATTATTTAAATCATGCACTATATTTTATTTATTTAAAAAATAAACGGGTCTTGCTTACTTATTGGTATAACAGTCGGACACATCTTTGGAATTAAATTAATGAGAAATCTTCCTCCATTCCCTGTTAACAAAGCATTAACTAGAGAAAACAAAAGATGATGGATTATGCTTTCTCCTGACGTGTGATGTACCGCAATCATGTTTATGGCGTCCTATCATTTATAAAGTCTCATTTCAAATGAAAGAAAGTGCATTTAAAATGCATATGAACGCGTAATGCATTACTAAGCACAGCGCACAACTGACTGCCATATCATGTCAATCAGAAAGCGCCTCTATTTCATAATCTCAAGGTTCAAAATCATGAAGGTTAAGGAGCTGGTTTTATACGTAATTTGTGAGTGGACAACCACGTGTTAGTAAGATTGATAGTCGGGTGTTTGTAAGCCATTTACTATAATGACTTTGGGTGTCTGTTCCTGGGCATTGGCGTCTAGTGACGCCTCACGTACGAAGTACCTTCATTTACAAGCGAGACTCATGCTGGGAATGTAACTTCTTATTCTGATTTCAAAGTGTAACTCATTTCAAGGTTTATTTTTTATAATTTAAACTGTAGGTACAAGTTCCTCACCAGAAATGGAAAACTTGGGAACTGCCATCATTTTCTTTACGTACATATTTTTTTCTTTTAGTAGTAAGTAATTCAGTAACTCACACTAATTAAGTATAAAAAAAATCTACTAAAGCGTTTCTAATCAAAGTTGTATTGGCTATTAAAATAGTTGCTAAGCTAAAAATAAAGGGCTTTAAACTCATTGTCTAGGTTTTTTAGGATGCCAAAGGATGTGCTTCTCTAAATGATAGAGTTATGTTTGGGTTTACGTTAATTCTATTTCAACCACGTCAAAGTTGACCAATTAAAGTAAACGATCCTAAGCCCAAAACGTCTCCAAAAATAAAAACATGTTTTATTTAATACGAAAACGGTATTGTTTGCGTCTTCAAAACATTTACAGTTATCTACTGTTTTGAATTAATTTATTGTCTTTAGGTTAATTGATAGCGGAAACATAACAGAATCTTCCTACGCAAAGAAAAATAATAAAAATAACGATCGATCTGTCTATAAAAAATGATTAATACAAATCACTTATGTAGGTAGGTGGTAGGCACCGAATGCAAATATAAACATCTAACTCTATACGAGTTTTATTGGTAGATTGCTCAAGAATAACAATTTAATAGAAAAGCGTAACTAGTAAAGAAGTTCGAGAGCTTTCTAAGAAAAGCAAGCTGGGACAGTGTACACTATACAGTGATACATCTCCATGTTAAATCCTTAGTAGGTGAAGCTACGGTATCCCTACTTATTATCAAAATAAAGTCGCTTCCATTTATGCTACGCAACGGATTTGATTGCGGTTTAAAAAAAAGAGCAAAAGAGAAAAAAACAAAAATTCGAAAGACGAGACGACGTAAGTTGAAGATTATGACACTAGCTTAAGAGTATAGGCCAGTGTCGCAACAGTGGACTGGTCCAGACCAAGATGTTGATCGTGCGTGATCCCCCTGTTCCGGATCGTGTTGTAATTTTTTTTGTCATGATTACACATTTGAACATAACAACTAGGGCTCCTGAATCGCAGATTTTTATCATCGCAAGCTACCATAGTTCTTTTATGCCAATTTATATAGGAAGAGTGGAAACACACCAAAATGTTGAAGATTCTAGACTCTGGAAAATGCCCTCAAGTTGCGCTACTGTGTTACCCGATTCTTCTCTGCCCCCACAATAGGGTGGGTTATTATTGAAAGCGTTGAGATCGTATCTCAGTTGTTAGTTATTAGCCGTGTTGATTTAGTGCAGCGCCCGGTGCCTTATTACGACCACCCTCAATTTACTGACAGTGTACCTACCTACCTACTACGCACCTACCATCTTTCTAAAATCATATAAAAAGAAAGGCGTCAAGATTGTGCGTTATGTTGTGGGTTCACTTTAATTGCCTCTGGTTTCACATATTCTTTATTTATAAATAAGAATGAGTAACCTTTATTTGCCACTCGTCTTGCTTATGCTCACTCAGTTTGTTGTGTTAAAAAATAAATAAAACAAACAGACTAATTTAATCTACAAACACCTCAAAACCCCGCCACCTTATTCTTCTGACATTATAGTATTTGTTAAGGATCGAAACTAACCTCTATAAACCTTTACCTGCACATTTATTTATCTGTGTTTAAGAATTCATTCATTCATCAATTTGTTTTTTTTTAAATACTTAATAAAATACCAATTTTTAATAAAAAACTGACTCTAATTATGTTTTTAGACTTGAAATTGAAATGTATACAAGTAAAAATACTAATATTGTATAGAAAATTTCAAAAAGGGATTTACGACGACGCAGGTGAATCTCACGAGAGATCATGGTAAGGCTCCATTGTTTACTTGTATTGTAATGGCTTATTTACTCCGCACATAACTTCCGCTGTGACTTCCACTCATTAAAATATCTCGAGTTCCTACTTTTAGAATGATTATCCAGTATTATGTGACACGGTTATGTCTTTTCTTATAACATTCTGGTGTTTTACTTTTAACAGGTAGGTACTAGGTAACTCACTGGTAGAACTAGAAAATAATTTGTTCATTACAAGATGTCATGTTCTGTAAACCTGTCGTCATGCATGAAGGTCTATTTATGACATAAGATGCCGTCTTCAGGGTTCGTCCAGACATAAAAACCAACACCACTTTCCTATAAATAAAGTGTATTTTTGGTAAGATCATTTTAGCCTTAAAAAAATAAAGACCATTTGAAATACATATTAGCTAACAGAGGTATAAGGCTCTTTGTTATCACTTTGGAATAACTATTCCGAGGAATAAGAAATGTCAAATACAAGGAAACTGTCAGTTTACTCGCGAATAACTCTGAGAATAGTGCCTGTTCAAGTTTGGTCGAATCCAAGAGAATCCAACCTTAGTGAGATACTTAAAGCAATGTATGATGAATGATGAAAGTTAATTTAGGTACATAATCGGAAACAAAACGAAATGCCGAAATTAGCCACAGAATGACGTCACAAACTGGTTTAAGGTATTACTTTAGCAACCTAGTTTGATACCAGTTAAGCAAAAAGCCTATTTACATGTTATTCCAACCACTAAGAAATTAATTTAACACCTCAATATTCATGTTCAAATTAATTATAGACGACAGCCTTTGGGTCAATACCTGTCCAAAAATTAATTGCACCTGACACTTCTAGCTTCCTCCTTGTCTAACCATAAGACTTAGAAAGAGACAAAGCTCCACAAGTGAGCATGTGAATGAACTTTGCTAATATTACGTTACTCTTAGGCCGTTGCATAAGGCTTCAAGTTATGTTCTAATAATGCACTATCGTAAAATTATTACGGTCTAATTAAGATACAACTCTATCATTATGTTGTTTTGTGCCCTGGTAAGTTGCTGGGCTCGGCTCGTAATTCCTTAACTTTTTGTTTGGACGTGACTCTTATTACAACCTTGGATGTCCTCAAGGATACGAGGAGTAAAAAAATTGGTCCATCAATTGATGACGGCCTATTTTTCTGATCTGGAAATCTGAATAATAAACATAGTTTTGTCTGTAACTTGATTTTCGCAACCTTTTCAACTGATATTCGACTTGCATCCCTCAAGTATTCTTGCATCGTACCAAGAAAGTACAGTACCTACGCAAGACGTACAAGATCTGTGCTCAGATATTTTTTCAATAACATGGCATGTTTCGTTTTGGCGTTCCAATTACTGCAACATGAATCTTGGGTAACAGCAAATGTAACACCAAACAATACGCTCCATTGAACTTTGCCTTCCAATCCGAGCGAACAATCGTAGTGTGTCAAGATTTCCTTAAGTTACCTACAAGTCAATTTTCAAAGGTGTTGGCGAAGCAAAGGTCGGTTTTACGTAACAGTCTTGACATTTGCAGGGCTGCGCAGGAGTGCGCCGGACGTCAGTCGTAACTACGTCACAACCAGTAATACGGTAGTACCTGAGAGTACTTAGTAATAGCGTAGAAGTGTAACTTTTTTGTGTCATTTGCCATAGCCGTAAAATATTATGAGACTTCCTCAGCCCACATTATTACGAGTATGCCAGCTCTATGCTAAATAACAAGGTCTTGTGGCCGTGTATTATTATAGATGTCTCAAAGTTTTGTTACATCGATATTGAGAGTTTCATTTCTAGCTGTAAATTTTATTAATTTTATATTTTAAGAGTAGTAGAGTTCTCTGTGATAGAGCTCGTCCGGGGAAGGACTACCACCATACCTATTTCTGCCGCAAAGCAGTAATGCTCGCATTGCTGTGTTCCGGTGTGAAGGGTATGGATTCCGGTGAAATTACTAGCACATGAGGCTTTCGATCTTAGCCTCAAGGTGGCAACCCGCGAGTGATACCTCTGGTATTGCAAGCGTCCATAGGCTGCGGTAACCGCTTACCCTCTTGTGGGCCGTACGCTTGGTTGCCACTTTAGTTGTATAAAAAATATATACATTTTTGTAGTACTTCGAGGCATTCCCAATTACGTCACGTTTCGAACGACTGTGGTTTTTGGCTGGAGTACTATTTGTTGAGTGATTTGTATTGGGAAAGACTGATTCGTAAGTTACTTATACTACCTGATGTTATATTTTTACTGTAATATCCGTTTGTTTTTGTCGGGAAATCCCAATAAGCTTTGATATATCATTATTTTAAATTTTTTTTCGTAGGTACTGTACATTTAGAAAAAACTTAAAACACGAGTATAGTGCATTACACAATACATAGGCGATCTTATCCCTAAACTGAGTTAAAAAAAAATATCCGGACACAAATTTCTCGAGTCCCATATCAAATTAATTAAAATAAACTCGTAAATTAATTAAAATAACGACCAACGCTGGCGAAAATTGTAAAATGCCATAATGAAATAGGCTAATTTCTTGACGTGAGCAAATAAAAAATACACATACCTAATATTCAAATAAAATATTTTTCTTATTGTTTAGAATGGCATTAAAGAGCATTAGTCGTAACAAACGTTTGTTTTTAATTCCATAATTATATATTTTCCTAGTAAAAAGTTGAATTTCCGATTGAAAAATTTACTCATACCAGCGTAAATAATTCATTATTATTCCCATGATTCTTATTATTCATCTCAAAATGGAACTTTCTGTTACATTCTGTCCTTGTACATTTTGAAGATTTAACACTGAAACGTATCCTATAAACATTCGTGGTGCATGCAAAATCTCTTGCTTGCTTCATGTTTAAGTACATTTCAAGCTTGGGTCCAGACTCCAGAGATACACGCACGTACTTTAACTTATAACGCCGTGTTTTTGCGCGGGTTCAAGACGTTCAAGTTCGAGGGAAGTTGTTTCATCTGAGTTAGTACTGGGCACCTGCAGTATAGGAAGTAGCAGAGCAACCTTGGTGATCGAATACATCTACACGCTTTGAATGTCCACTATAATATCTGAATGTTTTCTGAACTAACAGTGTAGGTACTAACAGACTGTTGGTGTGATCTACTTGGGAATGACCTGCAATATTAAGCTATATTAAAGAAGTATACAATAGGTTATTGGTTTTTATAGTATTAACCACTACAATAAAGTAGTACACACCACCACACCTAGTATTAAAGTTTGATATTAATATTCCGAAAAAAATATTATTTTAATAAGTGCTTCAAGCCAAAGGTATCCCAAAGATAATATCGAGCAGGCGAGACCTGAATTAGTGGTTCAACTTATATAGAGCATCTGCGAATCAAGCTAAAAGTTTTCAAGTCCCACCTGAGTCGATTTCATGAGAACAAGCAGATAACAATTGCCATGCTATTGCCGCGCTCGCTAGGATCAGTAACAGACTTTTGAGTTAAAAGTCTTGGCCTTCAGTTAAAATCCTTTTAATGAGGTGTATTTGAACGCTACAGTGCTCAGATACAACTGACGGTGAATGTACTTACAAACATGGGAGACTCCAGAAGCAAAAGAAGGCATGGACATTCTACCAGTTGTCGTTTATGGCGAAGCTCGGGGTTTTGACCCTGATAAGCACTTGTGCAATCGAAATATAATCGAATCCGTTTGAAGAAAGCATTTGGTTTCTTTCCATTACATGGCGATGTGTCATTGAATCTACCAATATAAAAGTGTTAAAATGATATTAATATAATAAGCGTACCTTGCCGTGCGTGTGGTTATTTGTTGTTTGGAGGAACACAAATATCTAACCAAGAATTGACAAAAAAAATAATACAGACATACTCGTAATTCATCTTAACCTACCCATTGAAACCAAAGTAGATTCTTATTTATATAGGACAGCACATCTTCTGAACTATTGTGAATGATTCAGTGCTCTCTTTTGGTTCAACGAGATTTCACCAAAGGCCCTTGCTCCCAACTACCTCTTTTAGGCAGGAGCACAAGAACCAGCAATTGTAGCAATTAGCAGAGCCTCGATCAATTCCACAATATACCTACAACGATTAGTAGGTACTTGGTTTTAGCCAATGAATTTACTGGTTTTAGCTGTAGTTTAATTTGATCGCAGTTTGTTTTTTGCTCAATAACATACTCGTATTCTATCGTTTTCAAAAACGATTACAGCAGCTACAGTTTAGTTGCGTTGACTGTATTATTATTTCGATATTTTGAACAATTATCGTCATTTTATTGGAAAAAATTACCAAGACAATATTAAACTACGTACCAAACCATCCTCTTAATCACTTTATTTATTGTTGTAAACTGCATCAAACTCAGTTGCGCATTTGCGTAGCTTAAAAGGCGGGAAGCGACTTAGAAGAACTGTCTATTAATACCTAGATAGCCATACTGTAGCGTTGATATAAAAATTATTAATCCAAAAAAGCATTATTCTAGCTAGGTACAAGCAAAGCTGTGGATAAGAGTTAAATTATAATATTAGTAGCATAGCAATGTAAAGTTGTGCGGTCATAACAACAATTTTGCTGTCCACTGCAGTGGATTTATCGTCGGTCGAATCATCGTAGGGGCGTGCATAATGCGAGCAACAACTATTTTATGGTTCCTTAGCTTCATTCCAGAATGTTATGCTACAATTTTGAAGTGTTTACGTAGGCCAAGCCTTGGAAATATATGCGCAACACGTTAGCTAGCACTTTGAATATCATCATAATTTTTCAAATCGAAATTAGATGTTATACTAAAAAAAATAAACTATCACGATAGCCTTCTGCTGATGTTCCCACTGCTGGGACACTGGCCTACTCTCAAGCGAGATTGACACAATAGGTACAATGTAACTAACACCCTCTGATTTTGTAACTTTATAATACACCGTCTGAAATTAAGTTTTTAGGATTTTATAGTATATAGATATAGAGTATCCTTACCACGAAGTACAAGTGAAGTTATTTAAATTTTTAGGCTGAGCATCAATTTTCAATGGTTGGTGTCCTTGTTTGAAACCACATTAGGCATAGCAAGAAGTTGTCTGTCAGACAGGTGTTATAAAAACAGGTCCCGAACTCCCGAGACATATTAATATAATATGCTCCAAATTAATTTTAAGTAGGTACACGAGTTTTTTACATTTTTTCCGCAACCGAAAATAACGGTCCCCAAATAAGAATGAGTGATGCATGTAGGTAACTTGCCGTCAAAAAATTACAATTTCGCGCCTTTTATCTGAATACTGGTGTTTAAGGTAACGGTGTTTTCAATTTATGAACAAATCCAACTTTCTTGCAATAATATCCCACAAAAAATCAATTGAAACAAGTCGGCAAAAAGTTTTCCATATCATGGTAATTTTATCGCTTTCTACACCATATATAAATTTTACAACTGCTAAAATCAAATTGTTGAATTACATTCGTAATAAAAACAGCATAAACAGTGGCAGAATATTTTCACACTCAATAGTTTAATGTGACAGGAAACACCACATGGTATTATGATATGTTTTATATTTAAATTCTAGTTTCTAATCCAAAATGAAAATGTGAAGAGTTTATAACATAATTCCCATTAGAGAACCACGTTAAATTATTGATTATACTTAAACTTAAACGCGATCGGTATTGAACATGGTATTGGAATATGTCATTTTGTACTTTTGAGTGCAAATCTAGCACCAAATTCAACCTTGTTCTCAAGAGTACAAAAATTTGACAGCAGTAAATTGAAACTAGGATTGGATCGGATCGGAATTGTCATTGGATTCAAGAGTCAGGTACTAAGTTTGCACTCACAAGAACGAAATAACATTTTCCAATACTTGTCCAATACCGATCGCGTTCAAGAGTAAGGCCCCTGGTAGGTAGGTATCTATTGCTTTCTTACAAAATTACAGATACACATAGCTGGTAAATCTCAAAGTTCAAGTTAACATTTGCACTATTATTAATCCTTGAAGTCTACAAAAACACTGTTAGTTAATATGTGTAATTAGGCACGCAGCATTTTACTGCTCCACTAGAGGCATTGTGCAGGTTTTACTACCAGACTTAGCTTAGAGTCAAGTCACAATTGCTTAGAAAACTGGTTGACACGCCTAATTCGGTGCTTTAAGCCAAAGCTATTATTATAAAATATGGCAAATTATTCTTCATAACAGTATACCGTCAGTTTCTGTAAAAGTTATTTGGGAACATGAAACTTTAAACTTCTTAAACACAGTCATTGGGGAGTTGAATAACAAAATAATACTTGATGAAAAAAAAAACGTGTTTGTACTAAGCTTTTTAGTAAAAGACAACATGGTATGTCTTCACCTTTACTTAAAGAATGACTTAGATAACAATATTAAGTATAAGGATATTAATATATTTTTATTTTTTATTTGCTGCCTTTTATATGTCAGCAAGTGAAGTTATTGTCAAGTACGAATAGCTTCTCTCGAATAACTTTTCTTTTATAATTAGCACTTAAATCTCACATTAGCAAGCACCGGTATGTATAGACCAGTACCAACCTGCATTCAACATAAACACGGTATAGTTTCTTACGGTCAGTCATAATAATACCACGGCATGGCTTTTACTTTGTTGTCTGACCTCCAACTGTCAATCATAACTTTTATTACTATATGCAGTCAATAATCATAGGTGGCCTCTAAAACACAAAAGGATGGCATGAAATAAAATACAGCCCAATTTCTCTTTTGCAAATTAATATGCGAGAGTTTGGATTGCAGTCAATTGAGATTGATTGATTTGGGAAGAAGGCTTCTCATCATCTTTCTAGTCTTGATCATTTGGGATATAACTTCTATACTATAATATTATAAAGAGAGAATATTTGTATTTTTGTTTGTTACGAATAAACTCAAAAAACAAGAATAGAATTCTCTCACCATTTTATAACGCTACATTATAAACAACAGCGTTGCTTACATGAAGCAAGTAGTAATTTTTTGCATGTAGGTAGTCTGTTGTCAATTTACATATTCTGTATACACAATCTATTGCAGTAGCTGGTATTTAAAAGCTAAAAGTAGATATTATTTTGTGCATTTAGCTTGCAAGCTGCCTTTATCGTTCTATCCTTGTTTTTATTCCATTTCAATTTTAATTTTAACTGACCTCAGTTTGCAGTTTACTTATTCATAAATCCACGACAACATTCATGAACACGACCGTTATGACAATGATTCTGCTAGAACCACATAGAAATGATCTACAGTAGCTGTAGAGAGACATTCGAGGTGCTATAATGGCGATATATTTGATACGAACGCGGCAGGGCGCCGACTACAGAACATCTAACTAAGGAATTCTGTTCGACCAGGGCAGCGCCACTTCAAACCAGCGACAATGTAAAGTTAACTTTATCACGTGATCTATGACTCGAATAGTTAAATACGAGTTTTAGTGGTGTTTACTACTGCGAAAATGACGTAATAACCCAAAAACTGCTAGCGAAAACTGAAATTGGAACGGCTCTACTCATTTCAGTGATATCGAAGTGAAACTTTTGTAAGATAATACTACTTCTTCTGGTGGTATAACGGTAGTTTGTTTTGTTTATGATAATGACTAGGAACAACGGCGTAGCAGGTATTACGATGTCAAAACATTAAAGCCGTGCTAATGTTTTGCTTTCCAGTTTTGTATTTTGATGTTTTTTAAGCAAGGTCTGTGTAACAATAATAATTTGTATGTTATCAACCAAAATAATTTGATTGTTTTTTTTTTTTTTTTTTTTTTTATACTACTAAAGTGGTAACCAAGCGTACGGCCTACTTGATGGTCAGCAGTTACCGTAGCCTATGTACGCATGCAACATCATAGATATCACTTGCGTGTTACCACCCTGAGACGTTAGATGGTTAGTCTCATGTGCCTGTAATTTCACCGGAAACCATACCCTTCGAACCGGAACACAGCAATGCGAGCATTACTGCTTGATTGTATGATAAAACGGATTGTTGATGGATTCAATTTCGGGTGTGGGATTTTAATTACACTCCTTATCTAAACCAATTCTTGCACAATCGAAATCTAGCATTAAAAGTGATAGTTGTTACAAAACATTAATTTTAATTTGAAACGGATGTTAATTTATTAAAATGTTACACCCATTTGATTTATTTGTCCGGAAAGTATCAGTCATCTTCAATCAGAAGCCAGTCAGGCTGGGCAATAAAATTTAGAAAACGAGTTAATGGTATTGGCAGAAAATGTTATTGACTTTACGAGTTAGACTTAGATGACGACTGAGGTAATTGATTGTCTGCGTCCTGCTGGGGATGACTGGTCTTGCAAGTTTACTGAGAAACTTTTTTCCGATATTTCAGCACAGTAGAATGAATGCACCATTCTACTGTGCACCATGATGTGCTTTAATGAATGCACCATGATCACGGGAGATCTATAAAAATATATTTATGTCTTTATTTATTTGAATAATTATGATGATAGTTTTAGCTATGATAGAGACCAAGATAAGCTCCCGTGAGATGTAACTGTGCAGAAAAAAAACACTTGAATGCAAAGTAGGGAGGAACATCACTCTCACAGCCAAGATCATTTTTATGTGTGCGTTGGTGGTTCTATTTCTAATCAATGGTAAAACTAAAACGAGTTTTATCTCATCAATAGATTGTACCAAGTCCTACAACTCATCAGATAGGTATTCAGCTAAGTGTTGCCAGCGCGCCAAAAAAAACAAGCATCGCTGCTTGTCCAGTCTCATCGGAATGTATAATGATTCATCAGAAAATTCTCCCGGGGTACAACAGCAACATAAAAACGACATGAGCTTCGGAGCTTGGAGGTGAAGTCATTTATATGTATAAAATAATTGCTACTGACTGACCGACAATTTAATTAAAGAACAATCAATCATAGAAAAACTTCTAACAAAAACGCCCATTATGCTCGCGAGGACATTTAGCGCAAGCATAACAAAACTTTGGAAAAATTATTTTGAAGCTCTTCTTTTTTTGGTGGCATTAAGCATACCATCTGCTGGTAAGTGTGGGCTAAAGTCTATGAACACTTGCAATAACAGAAGTATCACCCGCGCGTTGCTATCGTGGCTTAGGTATTTAAGTAGATAAATGAACACAGTCTGCCTTCAAATAAATCTGAATGGAATTACACCTTCCGTAACACCGTAACAGTAACACAGCTTTATCTAGGTAGGTACATGAGCTTATCTAAAAAACACTACTAATTTGGCTCTTCAAATAGGAGTCAAGTTGAATGATTACCTTCATCGCAGGCGAAGTCACAAACGTTCTGCTAGCGTAAAATAATATAGTTTTTGCAACGTCTAGCCAGACAGGGCTTTAACGACCACGATACATATCAGATTCGTGCTTCTGGCGAAAGTTTCACGGAGTCCGACTGTCCCGAAATTGATGGCCCTGTCAGCGGCTGCCGGAATCGAATCTGCCCATCGCACGCGAGTACATCACGCAACACGGTCCTTCACCTCCGAATTGGGCAAGAGAGGCGTGCCAGCTCAGTGGGAGACACCCCGAGTGACACAAACTTCGAGGTTGTGGCAGATATCGTCTCGGCGCCAGATCAACGTTGGAGCAGCGGCGCCAGCGGCGGCGTTGAGGCAATTTTTTGAAGAAAAGCGCGCCTTTAGAGCGTCCTTTTAGTTTTTTTCAATCAAAAGATGATTCTTAAGGCAATCAATATTTGTGCCAACCATGTCTTAATTAATACCAAGCGCATGCCACCCAGCGTGCTTCTTCTTTCTCTTTCCACCAATATAGACTTGGTTTCCTAAAAAGCTGCTATCTCCTTGCATATTAATATAGCAAATAATTTGATAAAATACAACTTCAAATGATTGACGTCTTACATGGTATCCGCTATCGAAGTCACTTTTGAGAGGTTTTGACACGAGAGAAGAATACCTCCAAATTAAATTAATTACATTACCTGCCGGCTGATAAGCGGTGAAACTATTTCAGTGACAAGCCACCCACTTTCATGCGATTTCGTTTAATTACTAGTTACTTTAACAAGTATTGACTTTTGTACGTGCGTTTTTCTCGAGAGTTACGTAAAAGTGGAACTTTTGAACTTTGTAAGGTTTCAATTATAATAATAAGCAAAGTATTATGTAACTATTAGCACTGGCGGTCTAGTGGTACGCCTGTTGTGGGTTCAAATACGGTGTACCGATGGTTTTTGTATGTGCGCAATGCCAGTGCTCTCAAATAGTGAAAGAAAACATTGAGAGGAAACCAGCATGTTTAAGAGCTAAAAATTAAAAATATATTGTGTTACCATCTATCCATCTTACCCATCTGCATTGGATCCGCGTAAATAGATTATGATGACCGAATCATCGCTTGTTCCACTTGCTTGCTCGCATGTTGTTTGTAGACCAGTGTTACAACAATAAAAAACATTAGAAGTCTGACCATGCTGATAAAGACAACGAATTGAATGATATCGCAAAAAGTTGGCAATATTTTTTCGATCATCATGAACTACAGGATTTTTTTGTTTACCGTGGCACACCTAGGTGTACTGACAAGGTGGACCACGGGTAAATAAATGTGCCCGTGGAACATCAGGTGAACTAACAAGGGAGACCACGGGTAAGAACTGTCACGAAGATATTGATAAGAAACCACCATACCACAACACGTTTAGAGCCAATCCTACTTGTATGTTTGGTGATTCAATCACGCCATAACGGCTGAACCGATTTAAGTAATTGAAACTTTTGAAACTTGGATTAACAATAGTTCTGGACCTGAAAAAGCGTATGAATTCCTTTTTAGCTAGTTACTACGCAAGCGAAGCGACAGACAGATGCTAGTAAAACATAATATTATCATCAAACACATATGTTGTGTCCGCCACGCCACAAAGTGTGTCTAGCAATAAATCATGAACAAGTAGCGTCGTGTCCTCCATTTTTTCCAACAAAAGAAAAGAGACACTCTGTATCAGCGGCTCAAAGCGATATCAGTACTTATTTCTTCGTTTATTATCTTCTGCGAACTACTTTATCCTAGGTTTCCTAAGAAAACCTAATGTTGATATAGCGGTGGTAAATACTTTGTTCTATTATGAATAAAAAACAGACGAAAAATCTCTAGTACTATTCCGTCTGTGTGACCTCATCAGTTAAAAGGTTAAGCGGAATAGTACTAGAGATTTTTCGTCTGTTTTTTATTTTGTAATGGATTTCCGCAAAGTGACGCCTGAATCTATCAATTATCTATTATGAATACATAATATAATTTTTTTTTATTATTATTTTAAAACAACACAAAGGAGTTTCAAATTTGTATAAGGATCGGTCTTGGATGAACCTTACAGTGGATAAATAGCAGTCGTAGGTTTAAATGTTTTAACTTTTTAACGTTATTAAAAAAAAAAGAATAATAATAAATAACAAACACGGTTATACAATAAGATGGGCTACAAACTATACAACAAAATACAATACAAAATCATCAAACAAGTTACTGACCCTCGTCTCCTCGACAAAATGATGGTCACCGCTTATCCAGAGAACCTCGGTTTGAGAACAAATGCCATTGCATTCGCGCAGCTATGCAATTTTACAAATTGTACGTATTAACACAGATTTCTCTTTTTTTTAAATCATTAGGTTGTTGCTATTTTAGTTGCACCACGAATTGAAAATTAAATAATAAGTTGTTCTAGGTAAAAAAAACGCGAACAGAGGAACTATTTTATATAAAGGCTCGGGCACAAAGAGACTGGGGCTTAGGTAAGATGTTTTGGTTCACTGTTTGCGAGCTTACTTTTATTTTGGAATCAGAAAGTGGGGTCTAGACTACTCATCATCATCATCATCATTACAGCCTTCTAATGTTCCCACAGCTGGGACACTGGCCTACTCTCAAGCGAGAGTGATTGGGTCATAATCCACCACGCGGACCCATTGCGGATTGGTGGCACATGTATTTCGAATTTGTAGTTCTTGGACATGCCGGTTTCCTCACGACGTTTTCCTTCACCGTTTGAGAGAATAGCATTGCGCACATACATTTTTCTAATCTGTTCTAGACTACTATTACTCAAAAATTGTCTGTAATTAAAGAATACTTACAAAACAATTGCTTGTGAGTTAAAAAAAACAGATACACGAGCCGTTTCTAAGTTTAATCCCACGAAGACGCATACGGTATTTGACAGGTAAAAGCTAGTAAAACAATCACTATCCCAACATCGGTTAAACAGGCAGGTCAGTTATGTAAACACACCACAATCAACTAATCCTGTCCAATCAGAGCATGCACCGTGATTGGTACTGACAGAAACAAGCGGGTCAGTAGTCAAATGTGTTATAGTCCACTAGTTACGACCGCAGCTTTACCTGTGTTCACCTCTATAAAAGAAGCTGAAATAACGTCAAATACAACTTTCAACCTTACTAAAATAAAAATAACGTTTCAGCCATAATAAAATATTTCTTCCACTCTAACATACTATTCCTAAACTCGTATGTTATTTTCAGATATTAGGTATACTATTCAGTTAGCTTAGAGTATAAATATAAACTAACAGGCAGACGATATGTAAATACATAAAAATGAAAATCCGATACATTTCTCCAGCTAATTGGAAATGTTAGACCTTTGACCAGGTTCTAGTAATGACTCGTCGTGTAGTTATGATTGACTCGACCTTGAGGGTTACCTACAGTCATGCAACGATTTTATCAATACTTTGTATTCGATTACTTATATTTTTATACTTTTGGGGCTCTACTTTTGGAGAAAATCTCGACTTGCAGCATTAGTCTAATCGTGGGCTTACGTATGAGCGACCATACTATTATGCAGTTTTTACACCAGGCTTCAATTTCGAGCGGATCTTTCAATGAAACTATCGGTCTATGCGTTCTATGTCTATGTTCACAACTATGTGTTCCCACAGCCATCAACCTGGAATGTTAACCCATAATAAGCACATCCTCATCACTGTCACTTCTTTTGCCATCTACTTGCATTATTTAAAGCTTATCAAGCCTCTTGGTATTTCATGCGACTTGTGTACGTTCACTACTTCATTATTATGTTGCATAACAGGTCATGCCTGTCTCCTTTTCTGGCCCAGTATTGTGACTAGTGTTATTTTATTCTGTGCCAGTATCCATACTATCAAACTTATTATTATTAATGCGAAAGCTTGGATGTTTAAATGTTTGTTTGTAAATAACGTCTGCTGAATCTCTACCTACCAAAATTTATCGAAATACATAATAATATTATGATCTTGATAAAAACAAGAATAAATTGTACATTTCATATTTTTTTCCACACGGTTTTCGATAAAAAAAGTGTCCTACAGCAGCTTCGTAATATTAAAATGAAAAAGAACGTCTGTCTGTCTGTTACGTTTTTACGGCAAAACCGCTGAACCGATTTGGATTACATTTGGCACAGGTGTAGTTTAAAATCTGTGGATGGACATAGGATACTTCTATGTATGACACGAGCGAAGCCGCGTGCGGCTGCTAGTTGCTAATAAGAAGAACACGTTTCCTTTTGTGATGCAACCATGTTTATTATCTATCGAGTCCACGTGTATGCTGCATACATGCTCTCGGATTTTTTTATGACTACAGGATATTAATTAAGTAATACCTACCTATCTATTATGCCTGGAAAGTTGCATATTATCTATTAGACCAGTGTTCAAGAACAAAATATGGATATGACTCTACCTTTGATATTATATATTTTTTGTCACCTTGTTTGTAGTTACAACCCTGCTGTGAATATTAGGTGCAAGGTATATTATTATTAATTTTAAAACCATCATAATTATATTATTTAGTGATAAAAAAACTGTGTTGGTATTTATATCTTACCCAAAACGTACTTTTTGAGTATAATATAATTACCAACACAGTGAGTACCTAGTTTTAAAATGTTTGTTGTTTGAAAAGCAGTATAGTTTTTATGGCTTTAAATAATACTTCTTTTATTTACTTTACTTTATTTATAAGGTAAAAATTATCCATGAAGGGGTCACAACCCTCAGCTAGAGGATAACGACTCGAGGAGGCGAAGGAGTATATAGGTACTCTAAGTAGGTACTTTATTCATAGACATATAGAAAAAAATTGTAGCAAAATACAAACATCACTACATTTTTTATTATACAAGTAGTCCTCATGAATCCTTCCTGACAATATTGATATAGCCTCTATCCAAGCGATCTACAATTCCACTATTTCTACGTCGAACTGTGCTCTCATTTAAAATAACTCTCATTAAATCAGACGCGGCATTCGCTCAAGATGGACGTAACCTAACTAACTCCATCTGAGATGGGTAGGATTGAAGTTGCTGGTTTTAATTAACCTCTGGCATCTCAATCGTGAGTTATTACTTCGGTCAGTGTTGCCAGTCAAAGCTTTTGCGGCTACAATCTAAAAAGTAGCACTCTTAACTCTCTTAAAAGTTGCTTGATGATGATTATCATAATTTTTATCCTATATGTCGCTAATCTATCATTTATAAAATAACCAAATCAATATTTGATAAAAAATACATCAAATCTAAAAATGTTATTTACATATGCAAGTTGTTAAAGCTAGCTGAGTTTTTCATAAATAAAAGCTCGGCTATTACTATAGCAAACATGATAAGTATTAAAACCTAGAATAGTGACAGAAACTGGCTAGATCTCACAAACTCGGATCAGCTGGCAAGAAAGTTTGGTCGACGTCTAGCTACAGATCTGACTTATTAGATTAACTATCTCAAGTTCCATCTCGGAGCTGCTGCGCTTATGAGCTTGCAATATTTTATACCTTGCATAAGTTTTGCAGACCTAGCTCTGCACTAATCAGAGTCTCCATTGGTTATTCTACAAACTTGGACGAAGGACGAAGTCCTTGTAAACGGGTCAAAGAAAAATTGAAAACTTGCAGGGATCTACAGTTATGTCTCTTGTGTAACCGTATAAAAAAAAGCATTGTTTAAATTACGTTAGCACTGTTAATGTGTGTTAAGGGTGTCTTACTAACAGTGCCTTACACACACTAACTTGAATTCCTTCTGAATTCGAGGCATGATATTACCAAAAAATTCACATTGCGTCTGAAATCTTACATATGAATATCTCATGTCCCAGCAATATAGGAATATTAGAAGGCTAGTCATATAGAAACGTGCTTCAAGGCTTGTCTGGAATAAGCAACCGTCAGTCTATTAGTCCCTTTGGACTGATAGACTGACGGTATCTTTATACAATTAATTAAGTAATAGTATTTCCGAGTTGTGCTTTACTGTATTATTGAGCACGCATATGATTATCAGTTCCAGATATGGACTTGACCGACTGTTTTGATCTATTCGTGTCACAATAAACCTGCTCATAAAATATTCATACAATTAGTTCGAAAAATCGATTTTACAATCTCACAATCTGTTGCACAAACCATTTAACAGGACAATACACGGATTAAGAAACCATAAATTGTGATTTTATGCAACCGCTGGTAACAAACGAAAGTGAGTGGACACGTTATTAACACTCGAGCTTGCCCGTCTACGCCACATCCTCTGACGTGACACCTGCACACAAGGCATGGCATGATGGTGTAGTGTCAGTTTATGGTGTGTCACAAAAAATGCTGTCAATATTTTTGAATGATCAGAATAAAAGCACGGGAGATTGATAGTGACCCCGCCTTTTCTAGATTTTTGGGTTTGAACCCGGTCGTGCACTAATAACACATACCATAATTTACGAAGACAATATACTACCGACTGTAAACTGGATCACATTGCCGAAAGTAATTTTAGGTGTTTGTACGAAAAATTTAAAACCCCTATTAAAATCCTCTAACTGGTATTTTGCTACGTGTAAATATGCTTTTTATTGTATTCTATGCAAAGCTAAACAGTCTATATTGATTAGGTGTACGCTTTTAATTATTTTTGTGATCGGACATAATTTTTGAACAAACAGTATATTATGTAAGTATAACTTACCTAAGTTGTTGCAATCCAATTTTAATTTATAAACAGATATTGTTTTTCATTGCCTATTCAGATGCATGATAAGACAGAAACGTGTCAAAAGAAGCTTAATTACTACCACAAGATTGACACCACAGCATCCAGTATCTTTATCGCCGTCGTCTAACATGTCCTCCGAAGTTTGTACGTTATGACGTTTGCTTTTCAATTTGGAAACGTAACACTTTAACAAAACTCTGATTTTCCGTATATCGCAATAAGCTCACAGTAGTAGTCCTAGTATAAATGTTTTTATTTTTTATAATTTATATTTGTTGCACTAATATTAATCTAAGTATTAACTTTAAATCACACTAATTTATTATAAACTAGCTGTCGCTGGGAATCGGGAACCGTACTTTTTTCGGGGATAAAAAAACCAATGTCCTATTCTCGGTCATTATTTATTTATGTTTTAAATTACTGTCAAATCAGTTCAGTGGTTGTCGAGGTATAGAGGTAAACATCTATCTAAACATTGAAACAAATATCCAAACTTTCGCATTTATAATATTAGTGTGATAATGTTTCTATCCTGACGTAACAAGTGTACTTGTTTAATTGGTTTTTAAACATCGTGTTAGTAAATAACGAAATAAAAAAAATAATTCAATGTTCGCTTTCGCCAAACAGTCAAACAGGGCAAACAGGAGTCAATTACAGTCTACCTTAAACTTTAGTGTTACGTTGTCTTAATAAAGTTAAACTCTGTCTTTCTCAGTTCAAGGCACCAAACATAAATCTAATCTAATCTTAGTCTTAGAGTAATGGATTAATTTTCCCCATTTATCGCCCATTAAAATGGTCACACGAGCCATTATGCAAGGGTTACTGCTACTGGCGCCGGCTACCGCACCGACGTTGACGTGTTTCCTGAAAGAGTAATTGAGTTACGATATTAAAATTGACTTTAAACAACGCATAATTACCTAGAGCGATCGCCTGCAGCGGTGCAAAAGCACCTCTAAGCCTAAAATTGCTTGCAGTCTCTTAAAACTTTTAGAAGGATTCGGCTGTGTTCTCTACTTACCGTCTCAAAGAATTTTTCTATTTATAATAGTCTTGCGTAATTAAGAAGTGTGTTGCGTAATTGGCCATAAGTTACTGTTATAATGAGCATCAGGAAGCTATTAATATTTGCTTAAGTCTACGCAGTAAATAAGTGGCTACACCTTTCAAAGGGTTTTCTATGGGGCATATTGATTACATTGTAATATTGTCTTTATTAGCTTATGATAAAGACACTTTGCTTATGTAATTATTTACGTAGGCACACATACAGTTCTCGGTTCTTACTATGGCATAGTTTTAGTCTAGCATTTAACAGATAAACACGTAATTTTTTTTTGTATTAAACTATAATGTTAAGCATCACACTAATTATATAAATGCTGCAAAAGTACAAAGGCCTTATTCATAGAAGTACATAGAACATCTGTTAGCTAATAAGTCTTGCAAATGTACCTATCGTCGTCTATAATCATTGCTAAAAGAATGTCAAAAAATACAATACTTAGCAAGCCGCTGAAAGGATAGTTTTTTCTATGAATAATACCAAACATTTTGTAATGAAACCACGCGTGCGAAACCGCGAGCGTCAGCTAGTTATGAACACAACATAAAAGTCGCACACGCAGATTTGCTTTACATTAAACAGGCCCATCAATCCAAGCGTGTACAATCGAAGAGCAACGTTGCCTCAATCAGGCTGAATGTATAAACCATCAGTCATGTAGTTGCATTGCGTCTACTTGTATCCTTTGAGGTCAGGCTGGCATTGGCATTGCTTTGTCAGTGCCAAGCGCAGATGATGTTGGATGATGCTGTCACGTTGCAGTTTTTACGAGGTTTTTACGAACGGGCGATTGTATTCTAAATCCAAAATTAACGAAGAAAACACTTAAAAGCGAATAAAAAGTTTGCATTCTAAATTCAAAAACTTGTATTTTAAAGATCCCAGTTTTACAGATTCCCAGTCTTACAGGTTATTGACCTATACAGATTAATTCAGCTCACAGACTGTTAAAGTACATGTATGTAAGTATATTTTTTTTATGTGTGGAACCTATTCCTTGAATAATATGCGCCAATCAAGGATAATTCTGCGAATCGCGATGCCAGCCAGCAGTTCTATTTCTTTGATTGAATCATTTGAAAACTATCCGGTTTCGATCTGGAAAATCAATAATAGAGACTATGAACAGGGCACTTCTTACAACCATGAGCTTATATAGATAAACGCGACGGAAGACTAGCGCTGGGTAGCTATGCGACCCAGCAAATGCTGAGTTGGAGCCTTTTTGTGGCGATCGCATTTTTGTGTAGGTACAACCAAAGCACACGACCTATTCTAACTTACGTAGTTTTTAATTTTAGTTTTTGTTTTTTTTTAAATTGTTATTATATTAGAATTGTATGTACCTACTCTGTATATTGTATCTACTTATGCTCGTCACAAATAAAACTATTTTCTTTCTTTCTTTCTTTATAAAGATTAGAGTTAGGTACCTACGTTTCCACAGCGAGTTTATCATAATGTAATTTTGCAAAGTTGTCCGTCTATCAAGCACAAATATTCAAGCTCAATCGAAGTGTCAATTCCCTGTCCGCGACTGACATTGCATTCAGGCGATGAATAGCTTTGTAACTACCCGCGTCTCGGACAGGACAAGTATATTGCGTCTATGTGTTAATAATGGAATAGGGTTGCTAGATTTATCGACTTTTTATAACATTTCCCGGCTAAAGCTTGAGTAACTTTAGTGAAGAAGCCCACGCAAAAAGGGCCGCATGGAGACATTATTTTACGAAACGATGAAAAAGAACTCGCAGGATAGATCACGAAATAGGCCCTAAGCAATAGTATCATGTGTTGTAAGATGATTTCTACATACACGTCGTAAATGATGCGTTCTTCTTCCTCGCCCTTTTGTAAATATACAATAGGCTTAGTTACATAATTACAGCACCAATAATCGTATCAGTTTTTTCGAAACTTATGAGTTTGAACCTATGATGCATGGTATGATTGCTGAGCCATTAGGTCCCCGTCAGGGACTCCGATCTGAGTTTCACCATGAGTTCACACAAAGTTTAAACAGATTAAGATGTGTTATTATTTTTAAACAAAGTACTTGCATGGTTTTACCCACGGCTCCTATACCAGGATAAAAAGTACCCTACATTTCAATCCATGTCAACTATCTCCACTATTTGTCTAAAAATTTGCATCTATTGTATGCAGTCTGGATTTACTTACTTTTGGCTATTTAAAATGTTTTACTTAACTTTAAAAGACATGATTAATTAATTTAACATTCATTTGAATATAACTATGAAGTATTTTCTCTTCTCAATCGTAGACTCGAAGACATCAAGTCAATAATTAAACCATGATTTAAGCCCTTGTCAGCTAAGGGAAGGGCGAGGGGTAACTATTGATTAATAAGCGAGCCTAAGGCAGAAAATATTTACTATTCTATCATGGTATTATCGTAATAGTCACCTGTCGGCTGAGCACATTAAACAATACGTCACAACAGCTTAGCATAGCAGTATGTACTTGCGTTTGCATTTAACTTTGCACAGAGACCGTATCCGAAATAATGCTTATGAAATCGTAAACGTTAGCTCATTCGTATGGAATTTTTGTGGTTAATTTTACACATTTTATAGCTGCTGTAAAAAATCTCATACAAATTGACAGCTAGCATGGCCTAGAATGGCGATTTCATCTCTACTCTACAGTAGAATAGGCAAATGTTTCTTTTCTTTTCTTTTTGGAGACTTCATTTCATTTCTTTGTTCATGGCGCTTGTGGCATAGTTGTCACATTTTCTCGTACCTACACTACGTTAAACTGGCATGTTATCTGCCGCCACTTTATTGAAAAATAAATATATAAAACCTTACCACGTCCATGGAAATAAATTTAAACTTTTCCGAGCTTCAAATTGATCCAACATTGTTACTTAGCCAATTCAATTTGTCAAACAATATCGGTTTTGATCGTAAAAGCTGATTCCATACTCGTTACCTTCATTGGTCTTTCAGACTCATAAATAATATGCAAATCAGAAATAAATGATACAAGTTATTCTGTACTCAATAATACTCATTGAAACATTGTTTTTACTGTTTTTTATATGTAGTCGATTCCACTTCACTCACTAAGCTGACTTGAGGTTAAAAAAAACACGCAGAAAAGGTAGGTACTTACTTACTTCTGTACTCGTATATTATTGTTATTCAAAATAAATTGTTTTTTAACACCTCGGTCGGTCGGTACTTTACTACCCAGTTAAAAACAATTTACGTGGAAAATGCATAATGAACTTTTTTGAATCCAAAATTATCATGTGACATAACGTTGTCGAAACGTAACGAACTGCCCGTAGCTGACACGCAAAAACCAAAAGGTCAAAATAAAGGATTAAGTAGCAACATTTAATTGGTCACTTTCGAACTATGTTTACTGTACAATCCGCGACAAAAGTTGCTTAATTTTACGACTCGTTTTATGATTTAATTGGTTTTATTTATCAATTAGGCGTCGTAAATGCATAAAGATGATACTCGAATACGATATTTTCTGGCTTTCTACGGTTAATTATTCTGGCCTCAACATACAAGAAAAACAGTACGCTAGATGATTTTACGAATTGGTGAAAGATTAGTTTAAGTTCAGATAAAAACGCGAATCACTAGTATACGAGTAGTATATATTTTTTTAATTAACAGAAAAAAAACCAGCACACTAATATAGTTTTTTTAATTAAAGAAAAACATTGTAGAGTGTAGAAGATAATATTGACTATTGACCAATCAAACAAATATATTAACTACTACAACTATTTTTTGTTTAATTGATCTTATTTTGAAATAAGCGATGACTGGCTATTATTTCAAAAAATAATGATCTAATTAGAGCTAAGTAAGTATCTGTCTTGTATTTCGAAATTCAGTGCCATTAGTAAAACAAAGAGCGTGTGTACCTACAGGATTTTGACCCGCACGCATTGCTGTTTGGCATTGACTGTACATACATTTTATTTAAATAATTTGCCTCTGTGACGCCAATGCAGTAATTAACTGCGTGAAATGTAACGTCATCCAATATTTCACGCGATCGAAGGATACGTCCGGCTTCATTACAACGGGCAATTTACGTACCGCACCCATAGATTAAATAATAGTAGCTATCTATATCACGGCGCTGATAAAGCATGGATAGCAAATAGCGCGATCATTTATATTTCATTTATTTTAATTTCATACACCTACAAACAAAATTAATGATATTAGCGCCGTGAAAACGACAGTGCATTCAAATCTAACACATCTGAATACGATACACATACTGACGCGAGTTCTAAGGGCAGGTTCATACATTTTTTTCTTTTCGTTACAGTTTGCATCTGCAACCCGCGAGTATCGAGTATCCGCGAGAGTGAGTCACCAACGCAATATCTCACCAAAACTAATAAAATTGTAAGTCACTATAAACCTTCTAACAAGTTAGTGTGAGTATTTATTGATTGATAACATTTGAAAAATGTTATCTAAATCACGATAAATAAGACAGTGAATGCTACCAACTTAGTTCTCACCGAAAGATGCGTGGCGAATTCTTTCAACCCTAGTTCTAGTTACTTTATTTTCCGTTGTCAAGTATGGTATGATATATCCAACAATAAAATTTACCTATAATAAAAGAATACCTAATGCCAACAGGTTGCAGCGTCTAGTCTAAAGCATAGTCAAAAACCAGTGGCATGAAGAACGAAGTAGATTGGAGATCTGTTCAGTGGAAATCAACACGATCGCTGCTCCACTCCTGACTGCGGAAGGTCACTCCTGGATTTATGGCACACGAACCCTTTGTAGCGCCGCCGACACAGCCACTCTTCACTCTAACGGGCCCTGTTGAGCTGAAATACTTATTGGAAACGATGGCATTGTATGGACATGGCAAACCCTATTTTTTTAAATTATGTGAGTATCATAATCTTTTTTATCTTTTTTTGTCAGTTTTATATTATAATATATAGTATAATGCCAAAAATCATTTTCCGTAAATTTTCCTTCAATTTATATGAATCATCTAAAGCTTCATCATCTAAAGACAGGATAAAAAGTACGTGTTGTTATTCTAAGAGTATACCGGTATGTTTTGTCAAAGGTGCGCCTCGGTGATGAGATCGCTTTCTATCGAAATCATTTATATCCAGAAATTAAAGGAAAGTGTAAACAGAAAGTTTGAATAGAGTTTTTATGGATTTTAAAATCCCGTTTCTTCCTATCCAGGGAATATTAAAAAGGAGAGTTATGTAGTACTGCAGCAACGTACCGGAGATCCATGATAATATTTCTCCAATCATTGTCAAACCTGCAACGATTTCCATGCCGCTTTATCAGCGGTATCGCAAATCTTGCGTAAGTGCCGTATCGTCGCTGTCCTCCTCTTTATCGAACATTTCGCCGTACAGCACAACTACATCTGAGTTTCCTACTTACACTGTGAACTAGGGTATACAGAGTGATCCACAAAAACCCAATTTAATAACATGAACAAAAAACTAACACAGCCAAAAGTCAATGCAGTTGTTCTGATCTTTTAAAGAGCTCAATCTTCTGAGATAATTTGTGATTTTTTAGGACACTAAAACTCTGTCGTGATTATCAGAAACTACGATAACATTGTACAACAACAACACCCAGACCAGGAACAAATATTTGTAGACTGTGCAAATATTGAGCCCACATCTCACTGAGCGCCTCAGCTGGAGCACTTCCCGTCGCGTCATCAAGACACGAACCAACTAAATTTTTCGTACTTCCTTTCTAGTTATTTCTAATAATAAATAATAGTGTGAGGTCAAGCCAGTTTATACACAACGCAGTCTACTCAGTGTGCGCTAAATTTAACCGAACTGTGAACAAACCCCTGGGTAGATATGACTGTTTCTCATTTGAGATCAACTGTACTGCTGGATCTTCATCATACGAGTATCAATGTCATTTTATGCCTCTCCCTTATAGTACCAGAACGACCAATCTTGATTGAGCCTTTATCATCTACCGACTTTCTGCAACCGCTTCAATGCCATCGGTTCATCGAGTGAACCGCTAGATCTTGGCATGTTATATTATTGTACCATGGATCTTGGTACATTTCACCACCCTAGAAACTCTGTCACCAGAGTTGGCCACTGTCTCATACGAACGAACGAACCACCCTGTACACGCATGTACACTCCGTGGCAACATTGGCAACGATATCGTCCAAATAAAACGGTTCTCGTGTTTTATGTCGAAAGCGTTCATGAATCAACTTAAATAATGAAATAAATCGGAAATCGAACCTTTTCGCGATTTATTACGTTAAATATATGTTAGTTCAGTGAGATTAAAAGTTAAATGTCATCTGAATTACCGGTTAGTATTCCGAAAGAATAAAAACTACTGATTTCATGAGCAAGCTCGGTGTAAGATAAGATTTCATCATCCTCCGATAGCGCGATGCCGGTATCAAGTATTGCCTTTATTTGTGTAAAATACTCGTACAATATTGTAAGCTTTAACATATACAGCTCTCATGAACACTTACTAAGTAGTGTGTGAAAGGAAAATTATTTCCACACACATAAGAATCACTGAATTGTAGATATCAGAACTACGAGCTCTACAGATTCCGAAAGGTTTCCCTCACATCATTCGGTAAGATATTTTCGGCACGAGTTGTAGAACGGTTCAAATTTTATCCTGAAATTGCATTTAAAGTTGTAGCGGTAGAGTGGTCTAAACTGAAACGTATACTAATTAAAAAACATCGATTTATTCCTTCATCATCATTACTGCCATCTAATGTTTCCACTGCTGGGACAATGGCCGAGAGTGATCCACCATGCGGACCCAATGCGGACTCTGATGATGTTTTCCTTCACCGTTTGAGAACACTGGCATTGCGCACATACATTTTTAGAACAGAAAAATCCATTGGTTTTGAACCCAATCCCCCCTTTGGATCGGAAGGCGGGGTCACTACCACTAGACTACCAATGCTTTTACTTACTTACTTTCTTACTTACTTTACTTATAATAGATAAGTTTTTCACTAGTCGCTTTAGACTAGTTATAATAGGTGGATGAGTCGACAAAACCCGAGCGTTTAGAGATCGTTTGCAATAAGCAACAAGGGATGACTGGCACCAATACTCAAGTGTCACATTACACGGGATAACTTTATCCTGAATAGGGATGTGTTACATGTAGCTGTATAATGTTGTCTATTGCTTTTTGACCGGCTTGTTACAAAATATTTTTTTTATATAATAAAAACCAAGAGATAGAAGGAGATTCCTAATTTTTTTACCTAAAAAGCGATTTATTTTAAAATAAACAGCTTATATTAAAAACGGTTTCATAATGTAAAACATCGTAAACAAACATATTCGTTGAAATGTAGGATTTGGGAAATAAGTTGTAGGTAATTTTTAAATGTGTGTTTTATCAAGATTAGGAAAACTAATTCGTGTTTTGGCTATTATGAATAAGAAGATTATCTCACACGAGTATAATTATATGAATTTCAATTAAATAATACAGTCAATAGGATTCAAAAAAATGGGCTAAAACTTTAGCGTATTCGACCCCTTAAAAAACCCGACATTAATCTTGTATAAATATTATGTTTGGACAGCGCGGACAAAGTTATAGGCTGTTTCACTGGTAATTTCTTCGTGCTGGAATCAAAAACTGCCAATATTATAACTAATAAAAGATTAACACTTTAAAAATAATATCTTTCTCCGGCTTTTCTGCGTGTGCAATAAAGTCGGCCTCAACTCGAGCATGACACCGGGGCGGATAGTCACGACTAAGAAATTACGTGTCAGATTCACACTGTGCCTGAAGAGGATATTCTTTGCACAGAATCGTTTAATATCTCATTTGAAGCTATTACCTATCTAATTGCACAGCGATATTTATTTTACAACTTTATTGTGGTGTATGTTTACCGTTTGTTTATGGTTGTATGCGATAATTACTTAGATAAGCTTATATTCATTAATTGATGAAGTATAGGATGTTATGTGACCTCGGTGGCGCGGTGGACGATTGCCTGAACCGAACCTGTAACCTCTCGATTACAGGTTCGGTTATCGCTGCAGAACAAGTGATATGACCTGTAAATATTGCGGAGAACGCTCAGAACTTGACTCTATTATTTATAAATAGAATTTCTGAGTAGTAAGAAGTTTTAAAAGTAGTTATATCAGATAGATTCAGTCCACGCATGACCATGGAAACTAGCCATGAAATAAAACGACAACTACGATCAACTTTTGGAATAACTAATCCGCGGAATAAGTAATGTCAAATTATTATTATGATTATGACACAGGCAAATCCGATAGAGGTTCAGGTTCCTCTTTACTTCCTTGAAATAAAGTCCGTATTCTGGGCCTGGTGTATCTAAGTTTCTACTAAACTACCTGCTAACGTCTAATTATGATAATATTCAGATAACTGAAGAGAATTGTAATAATATTCGCCCGTTTATTGGTATCGCAATGGAATATAATAAGCTAAGAGAGCTTGAAGATCTTGCTAGAAGATTTTGTAAAGCAATTTTACCATTACGAAGAGCCGAGTAGACTGGAATTGGTTGTTTTTTAATATAATATTTACTATCATAATAAAAAAATGAATAACAATAATAAATATTTGCGGATATTTGACACAGCGCCATCTAGTCCCAAACTAAAAAAATATCTGATAAAATACATTTACATTTATCAATACATTTCACTTTTTTTTATTTTTATTTTACATACATTATTAATTTGTAAATTCGTAGAAACACAAACACAAACCCATCCGTGAGAGAATCCGTAAAGTACAAGTCCCGCCTTAGTAATTTTTTTTGGAACAATCACTTTTTTATTACTTCTAATATTTTTTCAATCTTTGAGGACATTTTTTACGTCTGAAGGCCTAAAGCCACACCACCAGCTAGCGCGCATGTGGCCTGCACCTAGCATTGGGCATTATGACTGGAGTAGATGCCTCGTAGCGAACACGTGCCTTTGAAACACCTACCATAATAGACATAATTATATCCGCCCAGACACTTTTTCAACTAAACTGTTTTTTTTTGCCCTTTGCTTTTTGAAAAGACATTAAAAAGTATTTTAATTACTTTTTTTTAATGGCACGAAAGAACGAGGAACAGCTGTGTCAATTCACAAATTTATGTCAAAATAAAAATAAATAAATGGCAACGTGAACTACTAGCCATTAATTTATTTTTTAAAGCGCGCGTCAATGAATCGCACGTCATTGAATCGCGCGCCAATAATACGCGCATCATCAATGAGTTGAGGCGCGCGTGTTATTGACGCGCGGAAAAAAAATAAAAAACAAAAGTTCTTTGTAACAGGTGGTGCCAATAGCTATGAATGGTTGGGCCAGTGCCCATCATTATACAGGGTGTAAAAAGACTACTACCGAAAACGAAAGAGGGTAGTACAGCACCCCAAAAAAAAATCACACGTCTGAAAAAAATTATAGCAGAAGAAAACACGATTTTTATGTTTTTATTTATTTTAGCAGTCGGCAATGTACCTATTAGTCGTACGCTGTACATTATAGACATGTCAATGATTGTATTGAAAGGCCAATGATACTTTTAACGATTTTCGGGTTTAATTGCAATTTTATAATAATTAGACAGATTTTTCATGTTGTTGAAATTGTTGAAATAATCAGAATTAGTTACCTAATCTAACCATACTAAAACAATTACTAGCACCAGTTGCTTTACCCAAAATATTTCATATTGAATGACGAATTCACCCAAAGGGGCAATCATTATGTAGTTAACCCTAACATATTTTTTTTGAGTGCGGAACCTATTTCTTGAATATGATGCACTAATATTGAAATAATACTAGTTTTAGTTACTGCTGACGGTAGGTCACCATCTACCACTATAACCTTTCTTCCTTAACAATACAATACAAAAACAATAAACACTGCTACCGTACAGTTAGTAATATGTAAGTTGGGAATCTGTTGTACAGTTAGGAATCTGTATAAGTGGGAATCTGTAGGACTGACAATCTGTAAGACTGAGAATCAGTTATGAAAATCTGTAGAATTGGAAATAAACCGCCAATAAGCCACTTTCATACAAAATACGTCAGTTTTGAAACCTGGTAAAATCGATTGCAACTAAATTACATAATAGCCCCTCAGGTGAACTAAACAGTCAATCCTACCAGCACCTTAACATGAATTATGGAAAGGATCAGATAATTCCCCGGGCGGCTGGCGTGTCGATAGACTGATACCCACCCCTGGTCTAGCGGTGAACTTACGAACCCTGTCATTGGCGTATCATAAAATATTGCTGTAACCACTTCCTCTTAGCTCGTTACTTTATCTTGTTTTGATTTGGCTTTCATGTTTGCTGCGTTAAAGCGAGGAACCCTTTTTAGAAACCTAGCTCACTTCCCACTGCTGGGACTGGACTACTCTCAAGCGGGAGTGATTCCTAATCGTGTTCTGTGGATACATGTTTTACGATATTTTTATATTTTCTTGATCTTGGATATGCCGGTATCCTCATGTATTGCACATTTAAAAATTTATTGGTGAACGACTGAGTTTGAACCTGAGACCTTAGGATCGGAAGGCGGGGTCATTACCACAAGACCCCAGTGCTCTTACTGTGTGCTCTACTAAAAGTATCACATCATAAATTTTTGGGAACAATCTTGTTATTTCTTTCACTACATGGTACCGCTTTCTTAGTAATTCCTGGCTTTAGCTTCCAAAGCCTCCAAGAAATAAAAACCGTTCTACATGAACGATCACCGCGTACGATAGCAATTAGTCATCCGATTACTTCTCGTTACTCAATACACAAAGCGATCGCAAGTAGCTGACGCCAACGTAACTCAACTGTGCCCTATCGAACGGTGCACTGCGACATGCTTTATAGGCTCCGTGGACTAATATCACAGCTAATATCGAGAACTACGCGCGTTATGAAGAAATAACCTGCACAGTGCGACGTCGTCGTCGAGTAAGTCGCTCACTGTAGCGTTCCTTTGCTGTAATAGTCACTGACTAAATAGCTACTGAATCTGAAATTAAAAAAAAACTCTGCCACCAACTGTATGTCTATTGCGTCTGCATCCTTACCTGTGTTTGAGTCGAGTAAATGTTGACAAGAGGTTTTTTTTGAGATTCAACAAGTCAAGTCGTCTACCGAATACTACTAAAGCACCACGCCTGACAGTTTCAGTGTCACTCAAAGCTTTCAGTTTTTATGCACACAGCAATGCGCTCGTCACCCCGAGACAAAGATGACTGATTCGTCTAATAATTTCATATAGATATTTTGCCGACTCAGCTTTTGAGTCTCTAAGAGGTGTTTTACTGCAGCTTCTTAGAATGCAATTCGAGTTCGAATATATTTATTATCTGTATCAGTTTCTCGGAGCGTAAATATTGCGCATCCACTGGAGCATCTTACATTTCTCGCACTTGCTTTTTAATTATTACTCCTGCGCTAAATTTATTAAGCCCTTGAGGAATAAGTCGTAACACTAGATAGGTGCCACAAGCGATACCCCATAAAAATGGCAATGTCGTTTATTCTTTTGTAAGGATCTATAAATACATCATTCTACGATATTTTTATACAAAACTCACGGGTAAACGGTTTTTTCTAATCCTACAACAAACAAACAGAGCGTGAAAATGTACCAAAGAAAACAACTCGCACAAAAAAAATAATTATTTGTGTTGTTTACACATTGACTTTAATCGAGTGTGATGCTAACCAAATATCTCATACAAGCACCCCCTACTCCTATATACCTAGTAATAGGTATCTTACCTACGTAACTAATATCTGTTCTAAAGCGTGACGCTTCAGATCAAATACGCCTACCTTTACACGCCTTTGTTCTGCTAAGTTTAGAAGTCCTTTCCAATCTAATGACTCAGCTGATCAATCAATCAGTTCATTAATCTATCAGCTCAACAAACAGCTCGCTTTGTGGGTTCTGGCTGTGCGTGTTTTATTATTTGTAAAGATTACGCGCTTTGTATGGTGCATGGGCACGCATTTTTGTTATGAGGTTTTACTACGCACTATACTGTTATCTGGTAGTGCGTAGGTTTTACGTCAGTGTAATACTGTAGCATCTATATAATTATAAAATAAACCAAATCGTATTAAATTTAAAAGCATTGAGTAATGATTTGACTCATTGGCGCGAGTACCCTGTTGAGAATAGAGACGTTCTGGGTTTGATCCCCGCTACGTGTCAAAATGTATGCATCATTTGCAAATATTTGTTCCGAGGTAGTATTCTATCAATATCTGTTTTCCATAGCTCGGCTTACTTAGGGTTTATATTATTTATTGATTTATTTATAGTTTTACATAATACTTATACATCAGTAGTACAAACAGGCGGAAAGCCTAAAATTGAAAATATGCAGCCCAGAGCCTTTATAGAGTACGAACACCTAAAAACTGTAAAAGCATTCCTTATACAGGGTCACTGATTATTGGTTGATTATATTCAAGGATTAGTTTTAAAAAATTAAAATATGTGTAGGTACGTATTTATTTTTTTTATGTTTAAAATCCCGAGTAAATCGTTAAAGTATATCTGAACCATTATTAGTTACTATTACATTATTATTATATGCACTACCTCATCTTGTAAAGCGCTCAAGCCAACCTGCATTCCTAATAAATGACGATTATAACTACAGTTATTGAAATAATTATTTTCAAACTCATGTTGTTTTTGCTTAAACTCTATTATTATAATGTCTTAGCACAAATAATAGTACTTGCTGTGGTCCGCTAGAGGGCGTGTCCACAGATAATGTCAGGCGCCGGCGCAGAGCTGTATTTATGACGCTTTCTCATGAGCACTGCTGTGTTCCTTTAGATAAACTTATCTAGACAATTGTATTTCAATGTTTATTTGCTCTACAAATACTTAGCGGTAAAGTACTTAGGTGTAATACTTGGAAAAGTCGTCGTCGGTCGTCTGTACGCGGAAAAACAGCCAAACCCTGGCAGGGCCTATTTTCATGAAAATAATTCAACAGTTACTGTTTTGCTATCCTTTCTTACACCATATAAAAAAATCTAGGTAGATATAGCTAAAATTTAGGGTGACCTTAAAATTAACAGAGACACAGGAAGGTTTCAGCTTCTTCATAGATCCTATAGTAAGTACAAGTATCTATATATTTTTGCTATAATATCCGTAGGGTTTTCAATTAAATAATCCAAGTGCATATCCACATAAAACTAATAATCATAAACTAAACGGTTCTAGAGCACAAAGTTTCATCACTTACTTGCATCGACCAATAAACATATCAGTAGAACGCAATCTGCGCGTACGCAGCTAAGTGAGAGCGCGTTGAAATCCGCCTCATAAATTATTTTAAAGACTTTGTTTGAAAGAAATCAATGGAGAGAAGAAACTGAAAGTAAGAATTATCGCTTGAACGCTGACAATACTGTGTTGACCTTTAGCAAGACACGATGTATGGCAATAACTCAGGAAATATTCAATACTCGACTATGGATATCGATGATACTTGTAACAAAAGGATATTAAACTTACACAATGGAGAATGAACGTCGTTAATTTGAGAGGTCGATGGGAATTAAATAGGGTGACCGGGTATTTGTCTAAATTGGAAAACAATGCTGATGACATACATTGATCCAAGGTTGGACTACGGATGTTTGCTGCCGATGTGTTTGATAATGGCACAGGTTCTACCTTAGCTTCACAGTAGTTTTCTCAAGAAGTTCCTCAAGTGTGGAGTAAGACCTCATCTCACGGACTCCTTAGTCTTGCATCCGTCTAACATCAATCGTCATCAATATCAATAGACGATCACTGTAATCTAATTTCCAATTCGTGTGTAGGTTTGATTAAGGTCAAACTTGTAGGATCAAGGTATTACCCGTTTTGGAAGACAGACGAAATTGTACGGGCTAATGTGTAAAGCGCAAACACAGAAAGCGGGCGCGGGCCCGCCGGCGCCGTGGGTGTATTTTGTCTAATTTGTATAGACGTAAAGGAAACACACTGACACGACCCTTATCCGCGCCCGACCCGCGCACGCGTTCAGGGTGTTGTCATTTTTGTCCTTCCATACAAATTAAAGAAAATACACCCGCGACGGGCCCCTACCGACCCGACCCGCGCCCGCTCTCTGTTTGTGTGCACTACGTCAAGATTCTTTGACTGGACGACATCCGGTAGCGTGCAGGATGACATGAAACCTCACGCACAAAGTAAGGATTCTTTAGATGATGAATTTTTTTTTTAAATTTTTTTTTTAGATGGTGAATTCTCAGTTCTTTGTTTGTCGGTTCTTATGTCTTTGCCAATGCTTATTTGTGTGCTTTTCGCGTAATTCCAAAATGGTTTGTTTTGGAACCACGTGGTGGTGGTTTCCGTGTTTTGTAAAACTACCGATAATAAAAAAAAGAAATGCATATTTAACCTTACATAATGAATACTTTGGGTATTTAACATTTACATTTTACGATGTACATCAAAGTTAATTAATCAGTAACTGAATCTTTACAAGTAATTGTGAGTATAACGTATTTAGGTTTTCAGAGTAAATTTCGAATATAATTATTGTCTTTAACCATAACCGTAACCTACTTAAACTCTATATAGGGAAAACAAATTAAAGTCCGTTACCCTTAATCACGTAACAACTGTAAAACCGCGAACATTGCCAGGCTAGTTTCAATATCGGAGTTCCATTAAAAATTACAGTAAACGTCAACTTTCGGTAATATTTTTGATATAATGCAGCCTCGTCAATAAACTTTTTGTATGGAACTCCAGAGATCATTAATAATCACACTTGACCGGTTATTTGCATAATTTGGTTCACGAATGAGATGAAGTGATGGAGATAAATGCACGTGTAATGACCTACGAACGAAAAGTTGACGTTGAAAATTAGGACAGGTTTCAGAAATAACAATGTTAGTTAACCTACTTTTTCAGTATGATCTCAAAAAGTGGGCTTCTTTTCTGGTGATTAATCAATGAGAAATCGATAAAAGCTGATCAAAATAAATGACCACCCTTTGCCACAAATTATGTAATATCATAATTCATTTGTAGTAATCCAGCAATTTTTCAATATGGCTAAAGTTTCTAAAATCTACAATGCAACTGCAACTGGAAACTGTAATTTCCTTTCATTGTATTAGTATCATTTCTTTCGTAAATGTTGAATATTATCTACAAAGAATTGAATGAAAATCATCACAATAATCGCAATCTGCCAATAACGTTAGAATATAACTCAATTAGTTATACCAAAAATAAAAAGTCCAATAAAAAGGATGATGGAGATGCTAAACTGGTTTTTATTCCCATGACTACCTTAAATTAGTTCCTATATTTTTTATTTTTGGCTACAGAATATTCTGGTGTAATAAGATCCCAGCAGGACGGACCCTGTGTCACGATGCACCAATCAGGTTAGTTGATATTCATCTGACACTCATTGGCCCTAATTTTACCAATTTAAATTTGAAATTGGACACAAATTGAAATGTGCTAATGTGGTGATGCAAACAGTGCGAGATAATTATGTGTGTTTGTTGCAGCTTAAATTGATTTGTATTTTTTTTTACCAAAATCGGTTCAGCCGTTTCAAGGTCAGCAGCATAAACAAAAGAGCTTTTTTAATTTTTTATATGCCTTCATTCATAGGGTAAACCAGACGTTTGCGTCTAGACCGTGATATCCCTGCCTTTCTGCAAACACCTTTGTTTGTTCTTCGAAAATTCCCCTAAAAATAAACAAACGAGCATCGTCTGTTTTTATTCAATTTCTTGAAAGGTATGTACTGTGAATCATTGGTATTTCCAGTCGTCCACCAAATCCACATTCTACTTCTACTTTCAGAATTGCAGAAACCGGGTTACCCGAACTTTATTAACTTAGTTAGATTAGACAACGATAAGCTTGATAAGGTTTCAGGTCAAAGAGATAAACCTGAGCAAAAATTAGACTAGAAATGTACCGGAAACCTTCCGAGCAATACGACTTGCGGCTTGCGGCTTGCGGCTTTGGCACAGAACAGATATTATGGCTTTAGAAACCCAGTCCGAGCCATGCTTGGCTTGCAGCTTTGCAGCCATGGATGACAAAAAATCTCTTACTTGCGGATATCTTTCGACCAAAGCGGCTTGCGGTTTCCGGCTAACTTGTCTTGTAGATTCTGGGACTGGGGTTGTATGAAACCCATTTCTAGTAATGCGTCTTACGGCCTTGTGGTCCTGAATGTCCAATAGCAGCATGTAGCAACTTCGTTGGTTACATATACAAGTAATTATTATACTATAATTTATTTTATATTAGTATTTTCTTTAATTTTATTGTAACGAAACAATTGTGTCAGGTATTATTTCTAAATTGTATTGTATGTTTCTCAAATTGTATGGATCTAAGTTGTCTGAAATAAAGAAATTATTATTATACTAAAGTTATATAGATAATAAAGAGCAACGTATTTAACACTGGATTTTTAACACCACGAACAGTTTTTCGTCTCAGACGGATTTTTTTTTACAATATAAATGCACTGGTTAACACTTAAAAAAAAACCTATCTTGCTTACAATAAAAAAATTGTGTTACTGTCACATCCTTGCAGGTCTACCGACCTTATCAGGGAGTGTTTTGAATTAAACGGAAAATAAAGGAAACTGGGACAGACCAATACAGGTAATACCTTACCTGGTTAAAAATGTGTTAATTTTTTCACTAAAATCCCACTATCTGTTGCACGCGGGCTACTCAAGTAAGCTGTTATTGATGGAGAGCTCTCGTTCGGATAAACTAGATTGAATTCGTTGTAAATACAGAGCTATCGGTCTGTCCCAGTTTCCTTTATTTTCCGTTCACTATTCGAAACACTCACCGATAAGGTTTCTAAAAGTATTTTTTCGGTTTGGTTCGTATTTGTTAAAAATATTTTTAAAAAACCTTATCAGTATGTGCTTTGTTTAGGTGGTCTTATGAATCTATAATAAAAATAAAACATGGCGATTTTACGATCCAATCGAAACTTAAATTGATAACATTTTTACAACTCGAAGACTCTTTATTGCACACTACACACAAACCATAAGTATAAAAAATAAAAACATGATTATGCTTATTATTACCAAAAATAACACAATAAAAATGATGAGAACTACAATACATATACGAGTAGTGTGTGTGTTTTACAGTGTTTAGTTTATCTCTTTGTAAGTTCATGTTTACTTTCCACAGAAATTAGATCAAATACGGACGTCTAAATTAAACTTTTCTCATTCTAAAAATAATCAGTTTTGATAACCCTTTTTTCTTAGTTATAATGGAGGTAATATAAATTAGTCAAAAACTTTCGCAACTGATTGTATAAAACAGCTTTAATATTGTGATGGTGTTCGAAACGTCAGTAATAATTAAGATTAAAAGTGTCCGAAGATATTGTGTCCGAAACGTCAGCAGCAATTGACTGCATACGGCTCCTGGTAAGAAGGATACTCTGTGACCACATGAAGTCCTATAACTACCGCAGGTGTCGTCTGCCACGGCTTGTCTCAGATTTCATTTCTATTTGGATATTTTTGTTGTTGTATTGAACTTGATTCTTATTTTTAGCTGTTGTCTGTAATTTTATGGAAAATGCTGTGCATGCCTGTAATTGGCACACATTTCATAGTATTTAAGCTGTAATGTTGTATATTTAATGTTTGTGTACTGTTGGCGTTGCCTATTAAATAAAATAAAATAAAATAAAATAAGATACTCGTACGTTCGACATTTCACGCCCTGCGCTTCTGTATAAGTATTTGCAAGGAGTTGTCTGTGTTATTTAGTTTGCTTTTAAGTTTAGAACTTAGGCTATTAATCACGAAACTTAACGCAGTGATTCCTTTGACCAAAACGAGTATAGATATAGTTAGCTAAATACTAAAGAAACTTCAAACAAAGAGTTTCTTAAAATTCCATCAATATATTTTAGCTATTAGCAATAGGTTTAAAAACGTTTTTCCTTAAAGAACAATGGGCTAAGCTCTTTTGTATATTTTTGCACAAAATGATTTTGTCAAATATTTGTGTAGGTGTATAACTATTTTGTATATAAATATAATGTGACAAAATATATGTACCTCTTACAACCGAAAATTTAGTTAAAACTTATTTACTTACTACGATACATCAATAAAAAAATATATTTTAAGGTACTTATATTATATGTTTGAGCGTAGTCTGAAGTCTGAAAGCATAAACATTATTAGCTTGTACTGAATTAATAAAGTTTAATTTATAATTTTCAACTGAAAATTATATATTAAACTTTGTTATCAAACAAAGAAGTCAGAAAATGCAAAAAAACTCACAAATTCATTTTTTCTCAAAAACTGTAATAAATGTTTACTTGTTTTAATGCAGAACTTATTTTTATTGGTGTACTTCTGTGCTACTACTGCACAACGCGTTCAAATGCCTTCGTGTGCACAAGCTTTTATTGCCAATGACATCAACCTCAATCCTACTTTACTATCTGATGCTAAGAATTTTTAGTGAGAAGTTATCCTAATTAATTCTGAATGTAAAAACGAGTTCTGTTTTTTTTATAGCAAAAGGGCAATCATCATCGTGTTTAATGCAATTAGGTTCAAGTTATAACTTTATGCTGCATTTGTAGGTTTCTAGAACACTGTCAAGAAGAAAAGTTACTTACGCATAAATATAATACATTTTCAAGGAAAAAAAAGAACTATAATTTCCTTCCTTAACAAAGAAAGTTTTTTATCTTTATAAATTAGTAGTTTTTAGAGATACATGTAAAAAAGACTTTGAGCAAAAAATATAGAGTGAAGTCTATTAGGAACTTAGTTTGCTAATGTAGGTTTTTCATTTTTGATCTAGTGTGGCTTGGGAATGTTTGTGATTAATTTGAGATATTTAGACTTTCTATTGGACTTTCGGATCTGATAGTAGGTACTTTTCACAACTGGTCGTAAATCTAGTAATAACGTCGTATTATCGTAAAGCATGATAACTCCAACCGTCCAATCGTCATGTCAGGTCAAACCCATTTATTAACAGCGACCATGAAAACCCCAACTAAACAAAACTGCATTTGCAGTCAATCTTACACGGCTCAATCTAATAGACGTGCTTGAATGCGCGTTGCGCCAATTTCGTTGACGGCAGTCGCTCGCTAGCAGGTGTCTGGTGCGCGCGTGCGTCGCCATCTTGCATAACAGCTGATCCGCGATCGCATAATTTGATATTTGTAACCACTATTCGTAACAGACTTCGAACGAAGTTGCGCAGACGCTAGACGTTCCTTAGTGCTCAGTGCTTGACAAACGGACTGATGAAGATGACTGTCAATCGAATAAGGGTCGTGGTGCTCGGGAGTCCACGCTGCGGAAAGTCAGGTAATTAATACGCTTTATGTACTTATTATTTCTCTTTAGCTGCACTTTTTCATCAACAATCGGTCACAAACCACAGTTCATCTGCGACAAATCCATATTATTTTGTAAGACATAAACTTTATAGGTACCTTGAATGAGCAGCTAAATTAACTTTTAACGATGCACCAATAACGCTTTCGGTGCGCTGGTTTGGTGGTTCACCGAAATCAATTATCTCTAATGGTGCAGCGAAGAGTTCCTTGATTTATTTTGGTAATATAGCTGAAGGTGATAATTAGGATTATTAAATTAATTACCACCAAGTTTTTTAAAAACGGTAATAACTAAGCGGCGTCTTCAGATAGCTGATTCGGGACCGCTCGATGGCTGTCGTAGGTATTATAACCAATGATGCTAAACCATATCCGAGAAAAGTTTTGACTGACATAAGTAGGCATCCGTCGTGTGATTTAGGAAAGGGTTTTTACCAATTGCAAAATTGGTAAAAACCCTTTCTCTAGGGCTCTACTTAAAACGATATATCGAAATAACTGGTTTACAGATATTTGAAGTCGGTAAGTTAAACCTTAAACGGTCCCGGATCACCCTATTGGATCGCCTTTGGTAAAACGAGACGGGATCTTTTCCTCCGATAAAATATGAACCAAGCAGGTGTGTCTAATCTAATTAGGATGCGATGCTTTGATCAGCGATAAGATTTATTTAATATTCAAAGGCCTTATGTTTATTGGGTCAGGCATGTGAGAGTAGGTACATGGTACCGCTATCTCTTTGCTATGGGGTTTGTTTATAAATTCAAATTTGCAAATAATAATGCGCATTACTTTGGAATGTATAAACCAAACTTGAGTTATGCAGCGCATATCACAACATAATGTTATCATTATTTACGTATGAGATTACTTTGAATCCATGTTTACTCTACTCCTTATTAAATATTAAACATTTATGAAAGTAGGTATCAGATAAAGAAATTTCTCGGAATTTCAAATAAAACAATGAAAATTGCGATCAACTTAGTCAAAAGTAGGAGTTTTGTTTAAATAAATAAACAAACACCCAATATAGTCGCATAGTATACCTACACAATCTGACTCTACACTAGTTAGGATTCCTTGATTCTTTTATACCTGCTAGGAAAAAACTACGAATAACGTCCATCAGCCAGACCTGATGAGTCAAATATTTGCAGATCATGCAACCATTTGTCCTAGCCCCTAAGTCTCAAAAAAGCCATCGGAAGATGAATGGTTATATACAAAAAAATGTATGCAAACAGCGAGAAAAACTGAGAACTTAAAATGAAAAAGACATTGTCATCCACCAAACCGCATTGGATCTACTTGGTGGATTATGTATGTATCTTAGTCGAGATTTGACCAGTTTCCTAGCAGTAGGAAATTTAGAAGGCTGAGGCATCCATGATGATAAACTGGCCTAGTACCAGTAGTCCGATTAGTTTGTCCGAAGATCGGACTGATGAGACTTTGTCTCAGTAGTTCGGTGATTGAAATCCTCTAGTGGGAGGCGATGACTGAGGTGACAAACTTAGTCAGTCATATAAAAAAGAATGAAGACACGCCTGCTCGTCTACTCACTATTATAAATACCTACAAGTGTGAACCAAAATTATTAGCAACATTCGCAGACAGCTTTTTATGGTCCTGTCAATTTGCCAAATATTGCAAGTGTAGGAAAGGAATGCTGATAAAGAAAACATAGATGGATACGAACGAAATTCCTGAAGTTACGTAATTGGCATGACACTTAGTTTGCGTGAAGCCCTTCAGTGGTAGGATTAGAGAAGCAGTGTCATGTAATACTGAAGTGGCCTCGAGAGTAAACAAGGATTTCGATCTTCTTTCACTCTTTTGAGCTTGTTTTTAAACAAACCATACTTGGGGGGGCCTTACTCTTGAACGCGATCGGTATTGGACAATTATTGGAATATGACATTTCGTACTTTTGACAGCAAACCAAGCGCCAAATTCAACCTTGTTTTCAAGAGTACAAAATTTGACAGCAGTTAATAGAAATTGGGATTGGATCGGAATTGTCATTGGATTTAAGAGTAAGGCACCTGTTGTGGTCTGCGTGGAGCATCTGTCAACGCTTAAAATAGTGCGAATTTGACACTGTATAAATATGATCCAATCAGAGCACTAGCAAAATGAATGTTTTCAGAAAAGTCCAACTGGAAAAAATTAAACTGTTGATCGAACCACATGGCCACAGGAAAAAATAATAGTAAAAAAATGACTACTGATCAGTAGCAAATCATAAAAAAGCTATAATTTTATCACATAAAGTGGAAACGTTGATGATGCTTTTTCGATAGGTACTATATGTAAGTAGAGGTCTACAGAGTAGTCTGAAGTTTGTTGTGGAACACATACATTTAAATATTAAGTTACATAACACACGAACTCTTGTGCTGTATATTAATATGAGCCGGTAATAAATAGTTGATTAGTAACGGGCGCACCAAATACTGAACGCCGCCTCAGGTCATGTGCATCGGAAATACTTGAAGGTACCAAATTCACTTCCCTCTTTGATGCTGCTTTATTTATTAGGACTGGCCAAACTGATCCCAGATATTTGACCTGCATCAATAAATAAATGAACTGGAAAACAAAGTGTAGAACACCTTACTCGATGGACAGACATTATAGTGGTCGCAAGAAGTCAGTAGATGGTGAAGGCTTAATCGGTCTTGCTCTTTATAGGCTATGTCCAGCAGAGGACGTCTATTGGCTGTTATGATGATGTTGATGATCACTAAATTATAAATCAGCGCCAACTTTATGCAAAACACCGACACGGAACGCTAGGCCGCCGTTCACTAGCGCATTAACCGACCATGAGCCTAACCGATTATTTATGAATGTTTTCATACATTCCCTGGCAACATAGCCATTGATTACAATAATGATACCCTTTTATATGTTGATGAAAAGAGACGTTTAAATGAAACTTTTTTAATAATTTAATTAAGGTTTTGTTAAATAAAAATACACGTATCGGTACTTTCGTCGGTAATATACTTCATTTATAAGTGATTTCAATGAATATGTGTATGTAGGCGTGATTTGAATACTTACGTAAATGTTGTATTTCTACCTAATTACCTCTGTGTTACGCTTGATCAAATTTCTTTGTGGTCTGTGGCCTGAGATTGTATTCGATAAGAATTCTCCCAACTTGGGAATTATATTGGATGAGGTAGGTTTGCTGTTCGCCTACTTAGCTAACTTATCTATAGCATGAAACTTCAAGAAAACAATATTTTGATTTTATTACGAGCAAAAAAAACATAGAAAATGGAATTCAAAATACCTTATGTGAACAAACTTTCGAATTACCTAGGTACTTATTAATAACTCGGTTCAACTACAAAGCTCAACCAAATAATGATTGGAAGCCGCAAAACTCTTGATTTACTAAACTGCGATGCATGCAATAGAAAGTATAATATTAAACAATAACTTAGCGAAAGCTTATAAGTGAAATTGATTTATGACTGCGGCGACGAGACGTCGTTTTTGGGAAACACTTCAATATATTAACATAACAATTATAGAAAGATTAGGTAATACGATTGACGGATGCTGGTGTTGGGCAACTAAATTACAGCAACACTATAATAGCAATGGTCTCTGAACTTTTTTAGGTTCTGTTAGCTTTACCACATAGCTAGCGTTATATGAACTTACACTGCAGATCAACAAAATAATGATATTGCACGTTTTATATTCTCGACGGAGTCAAGCGAAGATTCATAAGGTCTGTTTACGCATCTTGTCTGGATTGGGTTTCAAAATAATGATGTTTTCGTGTAACTTAGTACAGAAAGTATACATTTAATGAAATACAACATCTGGTTAGTACGAAGGAGTTGTTGTAAATATTTTATCACATTTGTAAAACATACGAGTAAATATCGTGCGATAATATTAGATATATACCAACATCAATGCCTTATCATCGTGAACTTCAAACGATTGTTAACAAACAACTTCTTGAGACCCACCGTGATTTGGCTCGAGGCACAAAAACAAAACGCACTGAGCCTTTAACCCATCAAGGTGTGTCGGAACAAACTACATTATAAGTAAAGCACACCATTACGTAATTTATATAAGGCAGAGGAAGGCAGACAATCAATCAAGCTTGACCGCATGTTGATTATGTGATTAAGTTTACATCAACGAATTAAGGCTTCTGGTTATTCACAAGCTAAACGATAAGCGTCTGAAGGTTTGGTGGAATCTCTACCAACGTTTACTACGGTCGGCGGATCAAGGCAATCGTGAAGTTAGCCGTTTGTGATGCGCAAAAACAATTTAGTTCAAAAGAGCGCATCGCTGTTGCGCTTTGGAACGGCTAACTTCACGAATGCCTTGATCCACTGATCGTACTATACTTAGCTTGGAATGTTGATGAAGAGCAATGTTCTGAAATAAAACATTACACACAGTAACGCTATGAATTCCACTATTGCTGAGTCATCTTCAATCCATTCAAACTTCATCATATTTTTATTAAAAACTCGCAGAGTAAAGACACTATATAATCGACCTCTTCTAAAGGGAACAGGTCGATTATACTCTACTCATTGCCTCAGGCCAGAGTTGTCCGTGACGTGTGCTTGTAATGAATTTGTAGAAATAATTACGATAATAAACATAACGTTTCATCAACTGTTAGGTAACCAAATGTCGCGATAGCCTAGTTGGAGACAGTTTCATTTTGTAAGAATAAGAGACGTTCAACAGCAAAATCAATAGTTAAAAAATATTTAGTACCTAAGGAAAAAAAAAACGTAAATAAGACAAAATTTTCTATCTATATTTATACCTATCGCATCTGCTTTGCACTAAATAAAATATTGTGAGCTTTTACGGCGTTACGGTCGTATTTTTGTGAACCTACATACTTACCACTTATTTTACTTATAGTTTAGTTATTAGACCACAATTCTACCCAATCAGCACTACATAATAGATACTAATGTATGACATGAAGTTTTGTTTCGGTATCGAGAACGAGCAAAATGTCAACTGGCTCGTATTTATAGCCCGCGGCCCGCGTGCCAGTGAGTCATCTCAGACGTCTGCCGGGACACCCGCTCACGGATCACTTACTCACTATACAACTCACGAAATTCTCTATCGCACAGTCACCGATCCGGATAACTGTTCCACAAATAGTAGAATTATAAATATAAATATACTGACGAGAACTGACGTGTTTTAACGAGATTTCAAAAATAGGTTGATGTAACGTATTTATAGCTTTCTTGTTTGCATTCTTTACTCTACTTCCTGAAACAACGTTATTCGATATTAACCTAATATGTATAAGTAGGTACTTACTTTAAAACTTCATCCAAATAGACGAAAACTATATTTAATTTTAATTTGTCAGATTTTTCTAGAGACGGGTCCAACAAAGCTCATCAATGTCGCGCATCAAAGTCTCGTGTAAGTGAAATTTTAATTAACGTGTCAGGCTACCGTCAACACGCAGAGAAAGTTACAACAAGTCTTCGTCCACACGATTAAAGATAACATGGCGCTTTAATTTCATAATCCCCAATAAATTATGCCAAACGTTTGTAAAGTAATTGATGAAGAAAAGTATGGTATAATTAGGTGGCGATTTGAAGGTTTTAAAAATGTAAATAAAACTGTTGGTGTCCAATTACCGAAGCGTGGAAAGACGGGATCGTGTGATCACCTCCACTGATGCTCTTAATTAACATTTAGCTTTTGCTACCGTATTCGTTCTCCGCTTATCCCAGTTCCCGAGTCCCGTTATGGCCATGGTTCTCGTTACCGGCAAAATTCAGTACGAACCGGAAAATAAATTGCGATTTAAAGTTGGTCATACCGTGAACGCTTCACGGTTAATATCTTAATAAGTGGCCTCCATATGAGAGTAGACAACAGTAAACTGTAATCACAGTAGCTGAGACATCAACTTGTAAATTATGTTCATACTCACCATTATCCATATTAGGATATTGTTTATTTATAATTACTGTTTCTTGGTATTTTTAAAATCTCAGCAATTACATGATCGTAAACAATTATATTTCGTTAACCATTCTTCCACTTTTACATCCAATCAAATTTATGTAGCAGTATCTACATAGCAATTTTGAACAACTCTCAATGATAAAAATGAGTTTCGTATTCTTTCCTTCTAGTCAATGGATTTGGCTCATTTTTTTTGTAACTTGTAGAAATTCAAAGTATATTTAAAAACCTATCTAGTTGATAAAGAAGCATCCTTCTCATTGCAACAGCGACCCAGATGTTCAGCATTATCTGAAAGAGTAATGTTCTAGCGGATCACCTTGAACTGCTCACTATCAGACAGTGAAAGTTCTCGTTAGCGGAGTTAATTGGTGCGTTCTACCAAGTCTGTGTCACTTCAAATCGGCATTATATGTAAATTCTATTTTATCACCATGAAAATAAACCCAATAGACGTTGATGCCTGAAAACTTAAAAGTATCGACCGATGCTGACCATCGGGTTATGTGAGCTACTTGCCACAATATAAACAGAATCTAGGTAAGCAGGTATAGTCGGGGTTTATTGCTAGATATCATTATTTAGTTGCAATGCAACTTTTAATATTAAAATGTTCTTAGCACTCCTATTTATTCTGTTCTTCTACCAGTTGTTTATTTAGCACAATTTGATAAGAAACCTTTATTCTGCAACATGTCCAGCTGAAGTACGCTCAGGAGTTATAAACGTGACTTGCCAATTAGTTAAACTGGGCTTGTTTACTCAGAGTATTGCAGTTTCTCGGGATATCGTCTACAGCTTTTGTATCTCGAATTGCACACAGTTCTGAACAGATCGGTTATTGTTTAGTCCGTGAAGATTACTATGAATGGAAGTTGGTAGTTCCAATTAGGTACTTATAACCAGCTAAACTATTACGAGTGTTATACATATATGTTAAATTATGCAGCCTATTAATAAATTAGTGCTTGATTTGATAATCGTTAGTACAAATGCGGATGCTGTCGATTTTATTCCACACGAGATGTAGCTTTATTAAATTTCTTAAGAACCATCACTTTCTAAAAATACAAACCCTCTTTCAATCTAGTAGGTTAGGTACATAAAAAGAAAAGTAACAGCAACGAAAATGCGCCTTGAGTAGGTTACCTATATTTATTCTTTAAAAATGTTGAAAAAAAAAGTTCTGACCCTACGTTAATCATAATTCAAACAAAAAACTCGTTTACACTGGCTTCTATTGTCGACGTCGTAAAGTGGGGCTATAATATTGATGAAAATGACAACTGTTTATGTAATCTAACCATGAGCTCGCATGTCTGCGCTACGCCCCAGGAGCAAAGCAATAAAACCAGGCCTTTCTCGACAACCAATTCAAACCAATCGATTTTGTCTTGTCACCTTTGTTAAAAGTAGAAGTCTTTGATCCATTGATGGGTTGATGGGACCTATGGTAGATATGGTTGTGGGTTACATACAACGAAGTATTTCGATAGGTGTCTAATATATAGGTAACATAGGACACAGGTTGTTTGATTGAACTTTTTTGTTGTTTGAAAAAAGTCAGCAGCATTGCGAGATTCCGTACCTATCGAATAAGCTCATCGTATGCGATGTACCTAAATATATCATTTCACGAGCTTTTCTCTCCCTTTATTATCATCGTATTGCTTTGGGATCGTCTCCGTGCATCACAAGCTTTGAAACACAAATACCAGCACGACTTTACGATATTAACTGTCTAAAGTTATATATTTTTGCTATTTCATAGCGTTTACCAGCGATATTGGAAGTATTGATGTCGGAATTATATACGATCGATTCTATAACGGGGTAGACAGTTTTTATTAGGTGCCAGATAAAACAGTTTTCCGTGCAATATAGAAACGATACAAGTTTTTATTTAGGTATAAGTATCATGTTTTGCGGCAATGTTTCTATTACAATAGTGGATATCAACTAGGTTTACTGTGTTTAGGAGCGATAACGCTAACGTGTTCTACTGTACGTACATTCTCGAATTACCTACTGACATATGCATTCAGTTGGCCAACACATTTGATACGCGCTATACATAAGTATATCTACACATTCGTGCTCACAGTTCCATAGTTGGCTATTGTGAAATAGAACATACCATTTATCTCAATGGCACTCTAATTTTCTCACTGAAGTGTTTCAAACTTGCTATTATTTATCAGCTTATAGAAGGTTGTCAATCCGTCTGGTGGTTACCTACATAACACATGATCTGATGTGATTGAGTTTTTCTACGACGCGACGTGTATCTTTATAAACTAAGGGATAATTTATTTTTTATAAATTTATATAAAAAATGTTTTGTAGCCTGAGCATGTGTATTATTTTTGATTATGATATTTGTTCTCAAAAAAATAACTAAACAAAGTACTTATTCACTAATTCATAATGAGCTAGCTATATTGCGTTCCGAGTAAGTTGTAATAAAACATACTTTTGTATTTTGTAAGTCCTATTGTTATTCAAAATATAGGTAACTTCCAGACTGCAGTTGCTCGCCATCATTTAAAGCAAGTTCAATGTGTCTTACAATGTTATTTAACAACCTTAAACATTCTCAACTCGCTACATAGCGCGCAGAGAAACATCATTAGAGCAATTTTCATCAATTTTGTAATACTGCGTTAAAACTTTACAATCTTTCTATATCGTTTTACAGTGTAATTGACTCTGGCTGCAAGACTATGCATAATAGGTGGCTTTTCGTATAGTTATACAATATAGCCCTTTTGTTTGCTTTCCCTCTAATTGTGCCTTGTAGTTATAAATTCATTCTGGTAAACAACTTTTGTAACACCTCTATCAGATTAGGTACTGCTAATTGCAGCTTTCTCTGATTTCGAGCTGTTTCAATTGATACTACGAGGTGTTGCATCGAGAAAGATAAAATGTAAACTACATTAAGTTAGTATAATAACTTCACAGATAATAAAACACAAAGTTGCATGCGTAAAGTTAATGATTTTTCGCTTGTTACAGCTGTGGTAGTTCGTTACCTGACAAAGCGGTACATCGGAGAGTACAGTTCAACAGGTGGTAAGTTTATCACTTAGCTTTGCAATATTGTTTATTTATCGGAAATGTTGGATATCATTTGATTGTTATAGTGGTACACCATCCCAACTGGCACCGATCTGGTAGCGATCGCCTTGTTGATTACTTATGTTAAGAATGTCAGAGCCAAAAAGACGAAAATACCAAAGACCAGCCCTTACTGAGGGCACTTACAAGATGCCAAGCGCCGAGTGCCAATGGACGGTTTATTTGCGATATTGGCAACACCACGCGGAGAGCCAAGGCTGAAATGGCGCCCGGGCCGGCCGTTGACCTTTCAGAAATATTTTGCAAAAAATATTCCAATCATTGTCTTATCGTGAAATCTTGATACGGCTTGCTCTTAATTACTACCTGCTTCAATTACCAAAACATTACTGGTTCTGGTTCGCAAAATAAATACGAGTAATTGTTTGCAGTACCTACCTACCATTTAGTCTCTTTTCAAAACAAAAACCAGCTAGTTCGATCGTCTCTACCAAGTTTCATGTATCAATTCGTTATAATTTGTAACTGTCTGGGCGGCTAATAGGCACGCATTTGATCTGCCGCCGTATCGATGTTCTTAGGTACATTACGAGCTCATGTGACCTACATGCAGCCCATGCGGGTGATGTTATCTACACAGAAATCTTATTTAATGATATCGAATATAGATGCTAACAAAATATTATTTGTTTCAGATTTCTTGTACCAACACCGGGTGGCTGTTGATGGTGCTACGTCTGAAGTCGATGTTTTAGACACGTGTGGATGCGCGGTAAATATTTTGTGTTTTCAATGACCTTCATGATTATTTTTATTCTCTCGTGTAACTAGTAAAGCCAGTGATTTACACTAAGTTTGCACTAAGGAGTCTTCTTCCATTTGATCTGAACCATCATTTCATACAAATCAAATTAGGGTGCATTGCAGTTTGATGCTATAAAATAATCAGTCATCACTATTATACGAGTACCTAGATTAATTATTATCCTCCTTATCAAATAAGAATCTAAATAGGCATAATAATCTACCCATTTTTTTATATTACTAGGTACTAAATTAATCGTCCTAACTCTTTTATCCAGAAACGTGGTTGCTTAGCGGAGCACTTGCGATGGGGCGATGCATTTGCCGTGGTATACTCAGTGTGCGATCGGAGGTCGTTCTTAGCGGCGGCTGAGCTGCTGGCACTTCTGGAACGAACCAGGCTACCGGGCTGCACTGCTGTTACGCTGCTGGGGAACAAACGAGACTTGGAACATGCCAGGTATACCTCCAGGGCTTTAGCTATACTTTTGGCAACATAATTTTTTTGATGTCAATACTACCGTGTTACTTACTTATGTTGACGACACAATTTTGTTCGGCGCAAAACAAATACCTTTTGTGGACTCATGGAAAAGTAATCAATAACAACGTACCTGCATCAAAAGGTTCATTGTAGTTTTGTAAAGACACTTTTAGAGTTTGAAGTTTTGCATGCACTGTGCTGAACTTCCAACGACATTTTTAATAAAACATTTTGATGGGGGTAGAGACTTGACTCTGTCTTATTATAAACAGAGTCGTCAAGGCTGAAGAAGGGCAGGAGCTGTCCCTGCGGTTCGGGTGCCAGTTCTACGAGGTGTCGGCGGCGGAGTCGTGCGCGGGCGCGGCGCTTGCCTTCCACGCGCTGCTGCGCGAGGCGCGCTCGCTGGCGCTGCTGTTGCCCGCGCCGAGGCGGAAGCTGGCAGCTTACTCCGTCTCTAAGGTATCTACGATCTAATGTTGTCTTAAGTTCATTTATACCTAACTATGGAGTAAAGGTCTCGTTCCACATCCTTATATAGACTATTTCTCGATAGAGGTCAATGTTTCCTGACTTTTTGGCTGATTTTGATCTTATGACGTGCATTTATTCTATGATCTTTTTCTATCATGATTCTTAAAAGTTGCTACATCTTTGATAATCCTGTTTATCTTACTGTATCGTGTCGATTAAGACGTGTATTAATGAACCTTTTCTATCCATCAGGTGATCGGCACGATTCTCGGATTGAGCAACAAAAGCGTCAGGAAGAAACGGCCTTCGTTGAGCATATGATATGTCGGTCGCGCTACGTGGTACCCTGTTACACTCCGTGATAGGAGTTTTGTTTTATTTCTGTATCGTACAGAATGCGTTGTTATCTCAACCGTATCGGGGAGATTTGTCGACTGACGACGGCTTGGGAATGGAGTTATCAGATTCGTCTTTATGACTATGGATGTTGGAAAAGATGCGGATGCCGATGCGAGCCTTACTATGCCATTTTATTGCCTATAAGTATTTTCCTATACCTAAACCAATTGTACTCGTAGTACAGGACCTAATAGTATGTGCTAATTGTACTAAATACTTATGCCCTTATTCATAAAGTATTACCTTTTTTTATTTGATAAGCAATAAAAAACAGAAGAAACATAGTTTACTAACAGCACTAAGTCAAAAGTGTCCTGTCATTTTTATGTCAATGTAGATTTTAATGCCATGTTATGTTAACATAATTTTAAAGTTTTATGAATAAGGGTATTAGTAGTCACGTATATCTACATAATTAATGTTATTATATGGAATGCACTGTCTCATTAATTATTTTATAGTACCTACCTAATGTATTATTAATTATCGTAAGTACGATAAATGAACTGCTTGAGATAGCTTCTTCATTATCAGCTCGACTATTGATATTGACTATTTTATAAAAGTTATAAAATTATTGTGATAAATTTAACTGAATTAGGAAGAGTCTTATCTTGGAATTGTAAATAATATAGGTAAGTAATTAACAAAAATATTGGTGGAAATTTCATAGAGCGACACATAGAACCAAGTAGCTGTTATGTAATGCCTATGCACTTATATTTTTTGTAAATACGTGCTAATATTACACCCAGACACGCAAAAATAAAACTACTTTTTCATTTTAAATATTCTGTAGAACAAAATAACTAGCATTAGGCATTTATCTACAAATATTATGATTCATAATACGCCTGATTCCCTGTAATCTAATTAGCACAGTATCACGCGATTTTTTGTGGATGAAAAAACCGATAAGTAGATAAGTAGTAGTTGACAATTTGTGATAAGCTACGCTCTTATTGATTGAAAATTGTATTATTACCTATATTAGATGTATTCGTTTGAAAAGACATAAAGTAGAATAAGTCCTTGAGCGATTCTTGCCATAATTATAACAACGTATTAAGTCACAAAAACTAATGTAGAACTTAGAAAATATTAAAATTTAAAATTTTTTCTTTGGTTCCCAAAAAGGTAAAACACGTTTTGGAAAAAGCCTCGTTATTAAGTAAATATAAACTAAATACTGAGTTTTTCTCTTATTCAGGAACAGTGCCGGCGTCGCCAGAAATACCGTAGCGAGGCGCATTTTAATTTCAACTTTAATTCAACAACGTTACATTATCTTCTTATTTATTTTTAGATACCAATATAAAAATGAATTGCTGTGCCTTAAACTTGAGAACGGCTGAACCAATTTGTTTTTAAATATTTATAGGAGTCCAGGGAAAGTTTAAACTGTGAAAATATGGAAAATTGCAGAAAAAATAACGAGATAAACCGCGCGGGTGTCAGCTAGTTTAAAATAAAAAAAGTACAAGCGTGTCGAGGTGCTAATGCTAAGGGTACTGTCGGTATAGTAATGACTATGTGGGTTAATAACTGATCGTGCACGAATAAAAAATTGTTTCCACTCAAAAAGTTTATGTGCGCATTGCTCTCAAACGGTAAAGAAAAACGTAAGGGAGCCGGTACCTAAGTCAAAGAACTAAAAATTTGAAAGACATTGTGCCATTCACCAATCCACGTTGGTGGATTATGATTTAATTACTCTCGTCTGAGAGTAGGCAAGGGCCCCAATTGTGGAACAGTAGACGCTTGTCATGCATGATGCATGACGACGATGTTTTATAAAAACTTCCTATTTTGCCTGTTATATAGACACATTATATTAATAGGTACTGTTTTTCGATATTCCTAAGTTGTTCGTTTAATTATGTATTATTTACAAACCTACTGTTATTTGTTTAAGAAACAACTACCTATTTCTAATATTTAAGTACTTTTTGTTCTGAACCTCCACAATCCACTAATAAGAATAAATTAACAATTTATCTTATCTTGTCTTATTTATTTCAACACCTAGTCGCAGTGATATAATTTTATTTCCATTACTTATTCAAAAGTTACCTAAAGATTAGATATTTAAATGGCAATAGAAGAGTTAGCGAGAGCTATAACCTATAATATGGATTAAGACCCAATCACTCTCGCCTGAGAGTAGGCCAGTGTTCCAGCAGTGGGAACATTATAAGGCTGTCATGATGATGATGATGATAACCTATAAGTCTTAGAAATAGAACGTAGGTATAGATCCGCAGTACTGGCGAAGAAAGTTTAAACGTTTTAGAGGACGTCGGTGAGCAAAAAAACCAACTCTAATCGGGTTTTTACGTGCCAGTAAGTAAAGTGATAATGTACGAATCTTCTCTATGATTAGTGGCTTTACTTTATTGTAGGTAATTCGCTTGTGTGCGTGTAAGCGACCGTAACAACATGCCCCTCATGCGCACTTTTAGAAGTTTAATATACGGGGTATTTCTATTAGTGCTTATAGGAAGGAATAGGTTCCAAACACAAATAAAAAAACATCTATTCTATTTATTTTTCATTTTTTTGTCTAAAAATGTCTAGTAAGTAAATCGATTAAGTTTATCTGGTCAATTATTACCAATAGTGAGTAATAATAAAATATTCGAGCGTATGCGCCCCGTAATGGTTGCGGGGGGTCAATGACACGTGCAGGTCATTGACGCGCGGGTTATTGACACGCCCCTTTCAATTTCCGCTGCCCTTTCGAGATTTTTATAAACAAATTAATAAAAACAGTACTTACATTTTTTTTTGTGTGTGGAACCTATTCCTTGAATATTATGCACTAATAATGAAAAACCTTATTAAAAAAAATATTATGCTTCAATTATGACCGGAATTTTATATAAAACTGTTGGTCTATGTGTTCTGTCTATGGGCAACATTCAAACTAAGTACAATTTAATCTAGAATATTAAGCTAGGAAAATACCTACAGCTGATAAATAAGGACTGTAATACATTGCATTTGCTTGCAAACTCCAAGTGAGATATTTCAAACCAGCCTAATGTGTCCGCACCTTACTTACGGCTGCCGTAAGGCGTTTGTAGATAGTTAACACATCCTTAATTAAAAGGAAACTTTATAAGGAGGTGTTATCTGCTAATGTACGGTATCACGGCTTCTGTAAACACTCGGTTTAGAAATCTGCATAGCAAGTCTTATTACCATACTAGTGGAACACCCTACGATTTTGTTTGCGTTGTATCATTTTATTACATTACATAATTAATATTTGCTCTAAGGTTGAATTTTAAATTCCTTTTATCAGTGTAAATTTGACCCTAAAGAAATAGATCCTTAGATTTTAGGACTCTAAGTACAAAAAAGCTGTTGATAGTCATACAGTCAGTAGCGTTTCCATTTTGGTACCAGGATAAAAAGTAGCATGTTGCAACACAAGTCATATTCTATCTTTACACAAAATTTAATCAAAACCGGTTCAGCTGTAACCACGTGATTGAGTAACGAACATCCAAATATGCTCATTTAAAATATGATATTGTGATTAAGATGAATGAAAACTGTCTTAGATGACGGAAAAATACACTGCTTATGAAAATAGGTAGCTATACATTCAAGGCATCAGTGTAAAATAAATATAATTAGTTGATTTATTAAGCTTATAGAAAACTGTCATTCATTTCTATTATGATAATAAGGATGTTAATTGGTCAAAAGATTAGCATGCGGTAGAATAAATCTATTGAATCTTTGATAAACTTATTTATTACGCTCGAGCTAGCTGACGCGAAGCAAGCGAAAGACTTCATGAGTTGGGTTGGGTGCTAGGGGGCAAATTGGCAGAATATTAGGTACTTGTAGAATGTCCTCATTTAAAACAGAAACTGTATCTAAATGTTCAGTTTTAAAACGTTCGACTGGAATCGAGTCTGAATTCTAGGATCTGATGATGAAAGCACATGACCAAATTGAAAAAGGAGTAAAAGTTTTTCAGATTATCAAGATTTCGTCTATCGTCCATGACACTATTCAAACTTGGTAAAATATGATTTTACAAAGACGTTTAAGAGTTTTAAATTACCATTTGCGTAAGTTTATTCCAATCCAATCAACCCGTTATCTTTTCTTGTGATATATATGTCCTACTATTTTTTTACTGTCGGGCAAATACCTTCCCCGCATCTTTCCACTTTTTGTGAGAAAAATAAAAAGTTTATACAAGTAAACTTTGGAGTCGTTAATTCTTAAAATCTTATTTACTACTTATGCTATCTCAGTTGATTTTCTTACGATTATTTCGTAACAGCACATAAAACTGATGCAAAACTACACCGTCTCGATATTGAAAGCATTGTGCAGACAATCTCAGCGGATACTAAAGACAGGATAAATGTTCAGCAATTAACACTTCGTTGCGTCACAGCTTATAAATAACAGCATGCTCTATGTTTATCCAAAGTAGGCCCAGGCGATAAAGAAATACAATATCAATAGCAGAGCTAAATTATTTAGATTTTATATAGACGACCAATGTGGCGCGGTGGGCGAAGGTCCGCCTGCGACTCGGAGGTTGCGGGTTCGATTCCCGCCTTGGGACAAATGTTTGTAGGATCTGCAAATATTTGTTCCGGGTGTTCTGGGTGTTTTCTATGTATAATAAAAAATATCTATCTATGTATTGTATTGTATTAAATATAAATCAGTCATCTAGTACCCATAATACAGCTCTGTTTAACAGCAGCTTACCTTGGGCTAGATGATGCTGTGTGGATTGTCCAGCATTATTTATTATTTATTTATTTATTTATTTATTTATTAACTAAATATGTGAGCACAGTTGGCCATAATAAACACCTTTTTTTTTAATGTCAGCAACGGTCAAGTCGTGGATAACGCTCTGTTAGTTATATATTAATTAAAGCCTGTTTCATATCTACCATTTACTAAACCATAAATGTATAACAGTTTGTTATCCCGAATAAATAAAATAAAATAAAATAAAGTCGCACGCCTGACCATAACAGATGCAGTTCCATTCAAAGCTTAAGTTCAGAGTGGCACTGCTCTGCGCTCATCACCCCGAGATCTTGTTGTTAAGTCTCTTTTGCCCAGTAATTTCACTTGCTACAGTGCCCTTCAAACCTAAACACAGTACTACTTGGAGGTAGAATATCTGGCACTGCGGTGGTACCCACCAAGACGGATTTTTGCTGAAGAGTCCTACCACCTGGTTAAACACCTATAAGCGTTTAAATTTTCTTGTATAAGTATATCAATTTTGAGGTTTTAAATTGAACTAACTAAACTAGACCTAAAACCGAAGGGTTTTTTTTTCTTTACAAGCACAACTAATTTATTTTTTTGGTATTCTCTTCGAGCATAGATTATTGTCAATGTCTTTGGGTATTCTCAACAGTTTAGAATGATAAAGCTAGCCCGTAGTTAAGCTACGGCTGCCTATTCAAGTTCCCACAGGATTGATGGTAGAACCACCCACCAGATCTCGACGAAGGGATTTAAATTGCCTGGTATTCATCAGGTGTCTCAATACTCCTCATGGAGATGATAAATGTACGCTTTTCAGCCTCGCCTTTGAAAGACAGGGGTAATTGCGGATGTTCTATTCAGATTGAGGCACATTTATTTTTAGCTGTTTTTTGTCTGTTTCAAAGCTGTGGCAATAGATCTGTGTTTTGTATGGGAAACTGGCAGAAGACCCAACTAATGTTAAGCGATAACTTCGTAGAACATATTTATAGCCCTCCTCTCTTTAGATTAGCACCTCGACGCTTGATCTTTTTTATGGAATCAAAGTCAAAATTGGATTGCGTTTCGCTGTGTCAGAGTTTTTTGTTAAAACACAGAACAGATAGATATTAGATATTAGTACTTTAATCAGTTATGTGACGCTGCAATTTTTACCTATTATGTTGAGTAGGTGTCTAAAGAAATCTCTTTATTTGTAGCTTACCCACATAAGCTTAGCTTTTCAAGAGTAGCAGAGTTCTTTGTGATAGAACACGTCCGGGAAAGTACCTATACCATACCTATTTACACCATACCTGTTTCTGCCGCAAAGCAGTAATGCTCGCATTGCTGTATTCCGGTGTGAAAGGTATGGTTTCCGGTGAAATTACTGGCACATGAGGCTTTCGATCTATGCCTCAAGGTGGCAACCCGCGAGTGATACCTCTGGTATTGCAAGCGTCCATAGGCTGTGGTAACCGCTTACCATCTTGTTCCGCGTACCACTTTGGTTGTTTAAAAAAAAACCCACATACACCTACTTACAAAAAGTGTTGTAAGGACATAATGTAGGTACATAGTGTTTCCTTGAATTAAATCATACCATTTTCTATCGTAAGCTTCTAGGAAGTAAGCTTTAGAACTAAACACCGTCTACACACTACACAGAATTCGTGCTCGCAATACTTAGGTATTTGATAGGTTGCATTTTCTAAGAATCCAGACGATCGATTGTGTAATATTTTAACTACAAGCTCTTATTTCATATCACAATTCTGATTCGTTATACTCATCTCAAATCTCGGAACACTATTGTTATGCAAAATGTTTACGTTTCAATGACTTTGAACTGCCTACCAAGACAGTTAAATGAGTCTTATGCAATTTTTATTTTTAAATAATATAGCCACATTATTGTTGATATTTCGCTAACTTTATAAACGCACTTTATATTTTATACGGCATGTCTAATTATTTTGATGTGATTGGTTAAATTTGGAGCTTTAAAATACCTACAACTAAGTTCTTATGAGTGAGAGGCCAGCGCTGGTGACAAAGCTTTTATGCTGCCTGAATGTGTAGGCCTGAAGGCCTCGTCATAAGATAACTGACACAACAATTTTTTACTTCCCTCAAATATTTATTGTGTTGTTCCTGGACATAAAATGAAACCTTATTTCGTAAAGATCTTACGATCAAGGAAATGACTTGATGCGGTAGTGGGTAGGTATAATTTAGCTGTTTGCATTCATTGGGCAATGCGAAATAATAATAATATAAGCTTGGCACCATAGATATATATGTACAATATATATCTATGCTTGGCACTTTCTGGCAGCCGACAACGACATAGCAGGTATATTTTATATTACCTGTATAATATTATTAATAATTTATTTTCACAGCTTCCGCTTCGTGCATTATGGTTAGGCTACATAATTTTAAGAAGTAAATTCTTGTATGCTTTAGCGCTACATACGTGTGGGTAACGGGTTTATGTGTTTCTGTTAAGCAAAGACTAACTGGCAAAATAAATGGTAGAGACATGGTCTCGGTCGTAAAGTAGCTTCCATCTGTTTTGATGATGGCAGCATTTGCATTTTGTTTTACTAAATGTGACACCAGTCGCTACCGTATGCAGTAGATTATCTCTTCTTCTTCTTCTGTCTCTTCTGTAAAGTAATAAAATCAGAACTTTAAGTAATGAACACCACAGGGGAACATGCAAATATAGGTAACCTATACCGCGGCACGCGCATAGGTTTATAATTATAAGTACTTAACACTACTTAACCTTACCTACCTTCTGATTTTGATCTAAGTATATTCACAAGTTTTTAACCAGAAAGACCTACAATCAAAACAATTAATATATAAAATTAATATATGATTATTAATTAAAATTTTAAGCGTACATTTACGACTTTATATCAATTAGGTAATTACTAACTTTTTTGTATTACAAAGGTAAATTTATTTATTAAAATTTAGACTCTAAAATCATTTTTATATCAATTATACCATATTACAACAATTATTTATCTTGTAATTATTTGTTATCTGTAAACCAGCAAAACGTAATTGATTTACCTACTCAAGATTTCAAAATGTAAAAAAGGGTACCTAGGTACTTAGTAGATTATTATGTATTTTTTTTGTGTGTGGAACCTATTCCTTGTATAGGGTGCACTAATAATGAAATACCCTGTATCTACTTTAATTAAACTAATATTTTGAAATCTTTATACAACTCGAAGTATAATAAATACCCTACCACATCGTTAAAATTTACAATCGAAAGTTTTGGAATAAAACATTGTTTAGTCGATTTCGCTCCGGGAAGGTTTCTATGGTCGCCATAACATTACCATAAAAACACAAATTCGCTGCCCACTCGCGTGACTTTATTCCAAATATACTTGATAAACATCTACGAGTACGTAATGGATTACCGGTCATTTCTATTGACACGTTTGGTAACTTTGAGAGCAACTGCAGTTAGGTGCATTAGGGTGCATTCGACCAACTTTTGGAATAACTATTCTGCGGAATAAGAAATGTCAAATACAAGGAAACTGTCTGTTTACTCGCGAGTAACTACGATTTACTCGAAGAATAGCGCCTATTCGAGTTTGGTCGAATCCAACCTTACTAGGGTACGTTAGCTAACTGAGCGGATTGGAGCTATACTTAAATTAATTTAATTAATGAAAGAAAAGTAATAAAGAAAGAAAGACAACCTTACTGAGATAATAATGATAACAATGATAATTATAATAAAATCACTTCATCTACAAGTGATGAACTAGCACTTTATCTCGTACCTAGATATTGGTGTGGATTAATGATGTAAATTTTCAGCAAGAAGTAATACTTTGATTTGCTTTGCATGAACAAAATGCGCTGCCAAAACAGTTTGCCACTCAGTTAAATATTACTGATATTGATAAAAAAAAAACAAGCCAAAAGTTTAATGAATTTGAAAACTTGTCCAGCCAGGCCAGTTTTGAGATTTTTACGCATTTTTCAAGAGGTAACGAGGCACTTTATTTGAGAACGTATAAACATACAAGCTATTAGAAACTAGTTGCTCAGCATTGCTTCTTTTATGAGTTAAATAGCCTGCTTCATGGCAAGTCTCTATTACGAAAGAATCTCCTCTTAAAATAGAAGTATTGGTATTTGAATATTTAAGCAGCCATGCCTTATGAGGGCATCACTAGCATTCCATGTCTTGCATTATGTTAATGTGCCATTTTCAATGTGCGCATCGTAGTCGCAAGCGCTCTCTGGCGCCGCTATCTAAAACTTACTTAAAAAGCCTTAATCACCATAATTCCCCAAACCAAATTTGACCTTAAACGTTTATACAATAAGATTATTTTTCACATAGGCAAGTTGAAGACAAAACAGCAGTGATCCTGAAACCCTTTTGATAATCGAGGCAATAAAGGTTTAGGAGCGCGGAACGATTTTTAAATCTTATATAGACACCGAATTATAATATCTTACATTTAATGATTTCTATACAGAAAATTATTATCTGGATTCCATTTATAGGAATAGGTAAGTACTTACTTACAAAATATACAAATACATTTTTTTTTAAATGAAAAACATACCTACACCTGCTATTTGGTTTCCTCATAATGTTTTGCTTCATCGTATAAGAATTAAACTACTTACTTCAAGCAAATAAATACCATTTCATTTCATTTCATTTCAAAGCCTATAGTAATTGCGTACGTGCATTTTTTGAAATGAAAATTATTACACAGTCGTGGAACACAATCGTAATGACAATTGGACTGTAGAACGGGAATTATATATTCATATAATATCAGAAAAACAAGGGTATGTACAAGGTCCCTAGATGTAAACACCCCGATTCACCTGCAAGTATTATATATTTTGAAGTAGCAGTACATAAATCACAGAAATGGGACGCAATACCGTAACTAACACAAGGTGAGCGCTACTTACATGAAGCAACTCTACTGTAATGAGGTCGCCTGTTTGTTTAGATGCTTGCTTCTCAGGATCATTGAATGAATAAACAATGATTTTAAACTTGTATTGCGTTTTATCTTTAACCAGACTAATAGCGTTAGGGAACGACAATTTCACGTATAACATTTAAAACTATCTCGATTATTGTTATTTTTTATAAAAGTTTGATAATTACCATCATTTGTGAGGTTTGTTGCATCCAACATGCAGTCCTTAAATATTTTGGTCTTGATAAAATATTATGATTTTACTGTAATTTATTATAAGTATTTGGTATACCTTCATGCAATTCCCTTAAAAATTAGTTAAGTGCGAAGAACACAGATATTTTCACATAGAACGAATTATTTTTGCAGTGAGGAACATGCTTTACAAAGGCTAATGACTCAATGTAGTGTTTACTGTACTGTTATTGTTACTAACTAGAAACGTATTTATTACCTTAATCTAGTTCAAGCTTAAATGAAGCGAACGCTTAAACAACGTAGGAGTGGTATGATTTACAAGTCAAGATACAATACATCGGCAGTAGTACTCCACAATAATAACAGTACAATAATTCGATTAACAATAGTATGCCATGCAACCAAGCGTCTATGACAGAAGATATTAAACCTTTAGGAGATACTACAGCTGCCGCACGAGGTGTGGATTTGCTTGCGTGATACATGAATCCATACAGATACAAGGTATCCTATGCTTCAATCCAGGTGCCTTACTCTTGAATCCAATGACAATTCCGATCCAATCCCAATTTCTATTTACTACTGTCTTTGTTTACTCTCGCGCTCGGTATGCTGTCAAAAGTACAAAATGTCATATTCCAATACTTGTCCCATACCGATCGCGTTCAAGAGTAAGTCCCCAGGTCAGAGTCAGTGGCTTACTCTAATGCCGGAGTTTATAGGCCAGTTGAAGTAACCCGTCATGGCTTAACAGTTGATAAGCCTTTTACCAAATGTTATTAGAATCATTTTGTAAGTTTGTATAGGTCTCACAACGGATCTCGGCCGTAGTGAAATTAGCCGTTTGAATGCGCAATGGAGCTTTTTCAAACTAAATTGTCTTTGCGCATCACAAACGGCTAACTTCACGGAAGTCTAGATCCGCTGTGCGAACTATACCTACCTAGTGTTAAAATATTGACTTCTTCCTTTCTCGGATGATCAAAAATATCAATGTGAACAACATTCTTATCAGACCATCTGAGGCTGACTGTAGATTTCCTGCATCACACATTCATAATCTAAATCTGGAAGACAGAAATGTGATATCCATGGGACTGACTATTTTTATAAACAGAACTGGGAATTGATTTTTATCATTTTATAGATCACACTCGAATCTATTTTAAACTAATTTCTATTAAATTAGCCCGGCTTTTCAGGCAACCCCGTAAAAAGAAGATAATTATTATTCCCACATTTAAATAAATATCTTTTTAATGATTGGAATCCAGATTTTTGGTTCGTGACGAAAAACTGCTAAATAGCATGAGCAATAATTATATAAAAATTCATTACATATACATTACTTATTTGGCATAAGTACCTTTCCTAAATACTTGTCCCGCAACGGGAGTTGAACTTGCGACCTCTAATCTTATATCCAGAAGAATTTATCTGGAATAAATATTTGCAGATCATTTGCTTCGTAGCGGGATTTGATCCTGCTAGACTTTACCGCTTGAACGCAACGCTAAATATTATGAAAATAATTTAATTTGAAGTTTTGGGTAAAAACTTTCAATTCATCTGCAAAAACAATAGTTTTGGGGAACCTATTACTTATTGGCGAGATATATCGTTTACAAAATGTACTTTACCTAAGTAAGCTCGAAATGAAGCAGGCGTAGATCAAAGACAATTATTTGTAATTTTAAAATATTTACCGCAAGTGCAGTCGATCGCCTTGCGACTTTGTTCGTGTTTTCTTGTAATTTTTTTCCCACTACATTTTCCGCGGATTATCCGTTTTGACGGTGCGGCAATTATGTCAGTCAGTCAGTAAACGTAAGCCATAATGGAGGTCTTCGTAACTCCGTCACCAGAGTTGGCCACTGACTCATACGAACTTACCTTTTTAGTAACGAGTTTTATATTCATTGGATAAAAAATGTATAAAGATAATGCACTATGCAGTGTTGGGACTTAAATACTCCCATCTTTTAATACGTGACTCATGCCCTACTATTGGAGTAGAGTTAGTCGTACATTTATGTTGAACAGTCATATAAATAAGATCGAATGTAGGCGATTGCAATGCAAAGTGGCAGCTATATAATGGAGTGACATTGTTTCTGCATCTGTACGTGACTGTCTGTACAGAGATATTGCTTGCGGTTTCTGTGCATGTTTTTGGAAAGAAAGGCTGTAATTTGATAGGTATAGCGGATTCTTACGTTCACGTAAGTAACTTGATATGATGTTTGGTTTAAATAAAAGTTTTTTTGGTTCCGTAACTTTATAAGTAAGCTCGTAAGGTATTATCTCAGGGTATAATTATTTTGTAGTTTTGTAGTCTGTGTCATGTCAATCTTCTTTTTAACCACCGACGAAAAAAAGAGATGCTGTAAGTTTGTGGTATGTTAGTTTTTAGATCATAGCTCCTGAACGGATAAACCGATTTTGATGATTTTTGGATAAACAGAGAAAGAGATATTTTAACAAATTCGAGCTCTGTTAAAAGTTAAGTACGTTGTGGTGGTCTTGTAGCTACTATGCTGCAATGCAAGTGTGTTTTGATTTAGTAGGTTTGTAGTAATCATAGAAAAGTATAAAAAAAAATTAAGCGTATAGAACCGAAGAACCATTTTAGTTTTTTTACTCTCCTTATTTTCTTTTTTATTTTGGGGGCTTTAACCAAATAGTGACTATTCCACCGCTATTATAGGCAAATCAATACACAAAACAACAGAAGATACTAGAAGCCATTCATCATTTGCCTGTCCTTTTTCCCACGTAATGTGAGGTCGGCGTCATGTTTTCCTCTTCCATAATATTTTAGTTGTATAAAACTTCAGTGGCTACGATGTGAGTTTCAGTTCTAAACGATAAGTCACTGATATTAAATAGCATGAGTGGTAACCACTGGTGGTAGGAAGCAATTAATAGCACGCGTTGTTTATCACTGGTGCCGCAGCAGGTGACTGCGTAGGAGGTTCTGGGAACGCGCTCGTGATTTGAACGTGTGGTCGTTGGGTAAAACTTAGGCGATTTTAAGATTTCTGGAAGGTTTTAGGCTGTGTGTCTATTTAACATAATTATCATGAGAACCTTCTAATGTTCCCACTGCTGGGACACTGGTCTACTCTCAAGCTAGAGTGCTTGGGTCTTAATCCACCACGCGGATCCAATGCGAATTGGTGGATGGCAAATGTCTTTCGAATTGTTAGTTCTTGGACCGGTTTCCTCACGATGTTTTCCTTCACCGTATGATAACACTGGCATTGCGCACATACATTTTTCGAATGAAAAATCTATTGATGCACGACCGGATTCGAACCCACGACCTTAGGATCGGCAGGCGGAGTCACTACCACTTGACCACCAGTGCTAAATATTAACATAGCTGGGCTGGGCTTTTAAAATGAACCCATTTTAAGTAACGGATTAGCAACGAAGTTAATAATTTGTTTAACGGTGCCCAGTTATGCTATTTAGCTTATGATCGATCATTGTAGCATTCTTAGCTCTTCCAAGCCATGTAAACGTCAATTGGCTGATGATGATATTTTAATTTTGTTTATTCCCCAACCAACGCGGTTGTTAGCCTATTCCGAAAATGGCCGAACTATAAGTTTCCTACTCAGACCACAGTTAAAATATAACAGTAGTCCACAAAATATAAACAAAACAATTCTAGTGTCTCTATTGGGTGGATACAGTTACAAGTAGCTGGTAGCTACTGTTTACAGCGAATTACTTATTAACAGGTTTATCTAGGTGTATGTTTACACACTTCTCAGTATTGCCAGCTGGTTTTGGCAATGATGCTGTTGAAGACCAGTACCTACATAGATTCAGATCATTGTGGGATAACACCGTAGGTTTACCAGCGCGGTTTATGAGTAACCGCGTCAAAGTCAAAGTCAAAAATAGTTTATTTCAATAAAATCACAAGGATCACTTTGAAACGTCGTACAAGCTGGGAAAATTTACGCCAGTTCCATCCAACGCGCCCATGCCGTAAAAGAACTGGCAACAACACCGGCTGGGTTCCTATCGCTTTATTGGCATGACCTTTGCTATTGTTGTGGATGCCGAGTAGGGTTGGAGCACATTTGTCCCAAGCTTTTTTATCATCTAGGTTAGCAGTTATTTTATAGTACCTAAGCTTTTAAAGACAGTTTATGTTTAATTAAGTTTTTAAATTTGCCAAATAATACATTTTGTATGTCGCTTGGGACTTTGTTATAGAAGCGTACACATTGCCCTTAAAAAGATTTACTTTAGTGAGATATTTAATTAATCTATGCTGCTCTTTATTTCTACACTAAACTGTATGTTGCTACAAGGTTGTTACGTCGCCGTCGGCAGTTTTTAACTCTATAAACTAACCAGCATCAAGATGGGCAATGGCTCATCAGACAACGTACTAGCTTCTAAACTTATTTGACAACTTTGCATCATTTCAAACGTGACAGCCCTGAATAGCGGTACCATACATCCTATTTGTGTAGGAAATGCAAAATAAATCCAAGAGTTCGTGTGCAATGGTAGGTAAGTAATAAGTATACTGTTTTGTAGATGCTTGCATGTACCATCCATCATATGCGATACGGTACCTATAGGATACCGTTATTATATCTTAGCTTATTTTGTAAATGTTAAATTGCTATTTTGAATATCAACCTTATTACCATTCACTTGCGTTAGTAAATTATTAATCTGCCTTCTCTAAGATCGAATACTTACCTACATAAAATAGTTGCAGAGTTCATTGTGACGTGAGCCGTAAGTATCTAACCAGCGTAGTAAGTACTATAGGTACATATTTCTGCCGCCAATTAATAAATGATAAATGAATAATAAATAATGCTGGACAATCGATACAGCATCAACTAGCCTCAAGCTAAGCAGAGCTTGTGTACAGTAATACAATACCTAGATTTTTTTTATTACTAATAGAAAATACCCAGAACAACTGGAAATAATATTTGCAGATTGTACAGTCAACTCCATAGATAAGTATCCCCCTTGTATAAGACAACTAGCTTCAAATCCATTTGGATTACTATGGAGTTTTGCTCAAATAAATTATATTTAATAACCATGCAAGGAACCGTAATCATAACTGTTTTTGTAATAGTAGTGTTGGAACAGTGGTATCACACTTGGATTTCTAATCCTGAGAAACCGAGTTCGATTCCGAGCGTTGGGTTACTTTTTTTCAACCTTATCAATGAAGTTTGCAGTAAATAATACCTATACACTACTTACTTTTATTATCGTGTGAATTTATTCAAATAATAATAATTGTCAAAATAAAACCTCTTCGTTAGTGAAAACTTTGTTGTTTTATTAATAAGCATATTTACAACACTACAAGATAAAACGGTTTTTTTAATCCTACAAAATTATACAAATTGACATTGCCATTTACGTCTGGTAAATAATAATCTATTATAATTCACCGGCGAAAAAACATGTTAACAGTTACGTATTAACTATTTAGATCCCTCGTGAATATAAGCTATTATTTACCCGTTTTTAAGAAATGTGGGGTCAAATGATATATCTTCTTATTAAAAAATATAGTAGGTTAGGTATTCACTTAAAAAAATACCTAGTAAAATATTATTAGGTAGTGAACGAGTATGTTACACTATTATAAAATTGTATACTACTTTACCTATTTTTTCCTACTAAAGTTATAACAGTAACCTTCACTAGCTATAAGTTTCTCTTGGCGTAAATTACACTTAGACCTATCACTGGAGTTTCAATTCCAAGAACCACTTGACACCACATTTCCACATTATTCTCTATGCAAATAAATAATTATGAAGTATGAGAAAACAGCCATTTCTTCACAGTTCTTGTTCGATGAACCGCACAGAGTTTGTCCTTCTGGATAGGTATACAACGCTACAGATGGTAGCATTACTTCTTTCAACACTTCTTATTATTGCTAACAATTCATGCGCTCATCGACTTCCACAAGTTCTCCTGGACCCATGGACGATACCCACTCCCAATAATCTAAAAATAAAACACCTTATTATTAACTACTTTAATAAGTGATTGAAAACAAAACTGACTGGTAAAAGTCAAAAGCTTACGAAGAACACACAAAGTAAACAGCACAGAATATGACGTCAAGCCTGACAATGAGAATTATTCGTTTTCTTTGTTCATTCGTTAAAAATCAACGACCTACCCACATCCTTCAAATAATAAATAAAGCTTTGCATTCGTCTGCTAGACAAGGACAGGTTATTGGACGCTAGTGATTTATAATTTCAACGCGTTGGTCATCAACACGACAGCCGAGTTAGATAAGCGGTCGGTCATGGTGTGAAACATGATTGTTCCGAGATCGAATCCTTACGACAGTATAATTTTTGCATTTAATTTGTGATTGCGAGAATTTCTATATTACTGTTTGGTGAGGACGGCTGAGATAAACTTTAGCTACTAGGGGGGTTACTTAATAGTGGAGTCTACTGTACAAACATAGGTAAACTTACAGTCAGATAGGCCGTACCTGCTTTTTCTAATTTAAGTAATTTAAAAATACCATACTTTCTTGTGATTCATTGTTATTGTAATACCTATAATAATTTTGCACAATCAGAAAACAGACCCACGTGTAATGTAAGCAAAACTGTGACTGACGAGATAAGCGTAATAGGCTTACTACCAACCTTACCTAAGTACTAAGATGCACCTTTAGTTACTAGACCTAATGATGATCTGGGTTTGCAGACAAACTCACATGCTGACACGGGCGTAGTACGATATCGCTGAGTACTTGTATGGCAAAACACGGGCTGTATTTCATGTAAAAATAGTGTAATGAGTTAACTTACTGTACAAGTTATATCTACTTAGTAATCGAAACAGTCACATGGTCCTGACTGACACATTAGCGAGATTTCAGTTCGGGCATACCAGACTGTTGGATGTTATAATATGCAATGTTAGTGGAAATTATTTTAGGTAATATCTAGTGCAATTCACTTTCTAAAGCTAAGCTATACTTGCAGCAAAAGCCTTCATATTCGGTGACACAAAACCACAAAACAAAGAGGTGACCTTAGAAATCGACAAACGCTGCCAGCTGTCAGTAGTAGGTATTTGTCTAAGGTCTAACATAGATATGATGTTACACTCTGCACGTAGCCTACAGCTACCTATTCTCAAAGCATCCGGCTGGCATCTGCGTTCGTTATCCGTCAGTCAAAGTCGAGTGACAAGGTCTAAACTCGGTGCGTTCGACTTGCACCACCTAGATCAAAGATGGTGGTTATAGACATTGGGCCACTATGTATGAGCTATCGAGCTGTCTCGCTAAAGTGATTTCAGGATAAAATTAGAATAGCCGGACGGATGCAATTAAAATCTTATAACTATGCGTAGTGCTCTCTACAGAATATAAATAGTCTCACTTAACAAATTAGGCATAAGTATACAAAATACAATTAAAAAAATTATAGTATAAAAAATACAATAAAAAAAATTATAAGTATTCTATTTTTGTACTTTTCTTTTTTTAATCGATTTACATACATACAACCTATAGGTTGCTCAGCAGAAGAACAAGATTTATTTTATTTATTTATTTATTTTTATTTCTTAGGAAAACCAACGGCGGATAAAACTTTATATACTATCTTATGAAAAAACGGGAAGCCAATAATAGGTTTTCACGTTTAGAATACTTATAGCGAAAGAACAAAGTAAGAGCTACTCGCTTAAACAATCGTAATATTTTGTGGAAGACAGCTTATAAATTTAACAATTGAAATATGAAAATGAAAAACATAAAAAGTAAATTGCCTAATCATCATCACCAACAAAAAACTCTCTGCCTAACCGCTGTCTGGCGGAGTTTACACTCGTGCAGATTAGATCTAAATCCAAGATCGGTTGAATACTATAAAAAAGGTACTACGAAATAATGTTTAAGATTATTAAGGTACTTATTTGCTTATTACAAAGTTTATAAAAAATAAATAATTTAGAGTAAACATCCGTTTTTAAAACATATTTTTTTTATCATAGGCCTTTATAAGTTTCCGCAAATAGTAACAGTAGCTATGAATAAACAGTTACCAATAGACGACAAAACAACCAAACCGAAAAAGACACCGAAAGCTAGATTTTTGGACGGAGATAGACCAATAGTCGGACATGACCCAGCCAATTTATGTTAGGAGATGAGAGGCAGCTCTAGAGCACCATCACGATCGTTGCCATAATAGACCACCTATGACCTGACCCCGTTATTCAGGCACCTAGTTTAATACGATTTATTGGAAGATCGAGACATTAGTTGGTATAATATGGTGAAATTATTTATTGGCAGCTTCCTGCATTTGTTTGCCTGTAAAGTAGTATAATTTATTAGAAGAAATTATGTAAGTTTGTTTAAGTCAGTGGCCAAATCTGGTGACGAAGGCCAATAGGCCACCCGAGCGTCCGTTATGGTGAGGTTATGGCCTAACAACTTTGAAAGAACCGGAACTTAAATCTTAAAATCTTATTATTTATCCTTATTTATTTATTATATAGAATGTTCTCCGAGACATTGAAGCACTTATCTTCTACTGATTTTCTCGGAACCAACCGATATTTAGTCGTAGTTTTATATATTTGGTATGGTTTTATCTTGCTTCATAAGCATATAATATTAGTTCACTAAGTAACAGCAAAAAGTTTAATCCAAAATATATTTAAATCGTTACTGATAAAAGAAAATAGCCAATTTTAAAAAAAACGTACACCTGCACATTATAAAAACCATAGTAGTTACAAGTATAATAAATCATTAAATTAATATTTTAATTTGGTGCTAAACCTACTAGTAAGTTAGTAGACTAGTACTTAGACGAGGTTCTCACGTGACTAACAGGTAATCCATATAGCTTGTACGGAAGCCGATCCGTTAGCGCGTTCTCGGAATATTATGTCTCGGTATCTGCGCAAAGTATTGGAGACGAGTATTTGTTTCGGTTCTGGGTGTTTTTATGTATGTATTCATTTATATCAGTTATCTGGTTCCCATAGAACAAGCTTTAATTAGTTTGGAGCTAAATGGCGATGTGGAAAAAATAAAATCCGATACAAATGGTATTATTTTATTTTACAATCTTTCGTAATGTTTACAAAAAGTTCATTCCTCTCGAAATTTGATGCACTTTTTCAACACGCTCTTATTTAGAAAGAATATTGATCGAAAGTCAATGTGTTATCGATCAATATCTCGTAATAAGAAAACATTGAGGATTATTCAGAATACAGGAAGTATATGGCCTTGTTCATAATACTTGTACCAGAAATAAGATATTGGTAATGTAAACGGAAATGGATGTTTTCTTTTTATTTATATTTAAATGAATATTTCAAAGGTTTTATAATGTCTAAAATTTATGTTATGTTAATGAAGGTAGCACTCTAAAATTATAAATCAGACCACAAAACTAGTCAAATAAGATGGTGATAAACAAGAGCTAATAAATTTATTACAGTGCTTATCTGTAATAGTACGAACGTTATCCATTACCTAATTTCAGTCATTCGAAGCGAATGGTTTTCATCAAACATCTCATTAAAACTGTCTATAGTTTGTTGTTCTCGGCTAAATTATGTCAAAAATTTTCCGATATCCCGTTGAAAATTCTTATTTCTTCACATTGCTACCACGTAATCATTCCCCGAAATTAAAATTGACTCATTAAATTCAATGGGATTCCAAGATGCGTAATATTTCGATGTCTCAATATTATTTTATTTATTCTTAGGTACTTGTTTACTGGGATCATTATTTTATAAAATTATGTGGAAATAATTTAAGGAATGGGTATTATTCGAAAACATCGCATCAAATATGGATTGATTATGAAATTCTGAATTATTTCCTTTATCAAGCACTACCATCTCAGTCAAGCCAATGAGTCTTTTTACGCAGCAAAACATATAACAGTAACTCAACATGATGTTTCTGTCCATACATATTTGTACCGTCCAAAATAGTACATAAGTATTTTTAGCTCATTAACGCGTCTTACTACTTATTCAACATCACTAGTCAGTGAAGTACAACAAATTTTGCTTAATAGGACGAAAAACTGTGTGATGATATCAATAGTACTAATAAAATAATATAGGTACCTACTATTAAAACTCAACAGTTCTACCATCAAACTACTGGAAAAAAAATGTTTTAACAGTTCTATGACGTCACAGTAGTCCTATAGAACTAATGAGAGTTACCCATGATTTGCTTTGCAAGATGTAAAAAAAAATACCTAGGTACTTAAAAAAATAATTTTTGCACTGATTTTACTTTTTCTCTCAGGAACAGCATTATTATTTTTTGAGATTTTTGTTTTGTCAAGAAGTCTAGGTACAATTTCAGTGTGGTTTCAGAAGCACCTATATAACACTATTACTACACTCAGCGGCACAATTAACCGCCCACCTTGATTTTTTACGATTTCGGTTTAAATAAATAATTGTGGCAATAATTTTGAATGTTATTTCATAACGTAGGTATTTTGAAGTAAAATGAAAGATAATATTGTTTTTAATTATTACATTTATGTATAAAAAAGTCTGAAAAACACTTTGACCGTAAATTAACAAATGTGATGAAATGGCTTAAAAATAAAAAATCTGCTGAATAAATGAATTCTAATAGTGCGTATTTCCACCTCTAGCCCTCATGACTTCCATCAAACCGTTTGGCATGCTGTCGATAACATCTTTGATCTGTTGTTGTGGAATGTTCTGCCACTCCTCAATCACGGATTGTTTTAATTCATCTATGGTGGTTGGAGCTGGTATGCGGCTTCGAACACGTCTTTTTAAGTTGTCCCATATGTGTTCAATAGGATTTAAATCTGGACTCCGGGATGGCCATGGTAATTTTCGAATGCCGACAGTATCCAGGTACGCGGTAACAACTCTAGCAACGTGGGGGCGAGCGTTGTCCTGCATTAATAAAAAATCTTCGCCAATAAATGGAGCAAATGGCATTAAATGAGGTTCCAACACTTTACTCTCGCGCTCGGTATGCTGTCAAAAGTACAAAATGTCATATTCCAATACTTGTCCCATACCGATCGCGTTCAAGAGTAAGTCCCCAGGTCAGAGTCAGTGGCTTACTCTAATGCCGGAGTTTATAGGCCAGTTGAAGTAACCCGTCATGGCTTAACAGTTGATAAGCCTTTTACCAAATGTTATTAGAATCATTTTGTAAGTTTGTATAGGTCTCACAACGGATCTCGGCCGTAGTGAAATTAGCCGTTTGAATGCGCAATGGAGCTTTTTCAAACTAAATTGTCTTTGCGCATCACAAACGGCTAACTTCACGGAAGTCTAGATCCGCTGTGCGAACTATACCTACCTAGTGTTAAAATATTGACTTCTTCCTTTCTCGGATGATCAAAAATATCAATGTGAACAACATTCTTATCAGACCATCTGAGGCTGACTGTAGATTTCCTGCATCACACATTCATAATCTAAATCTGGAAGACAGAAATGTGATATCCATGGGACTGACTATTTTTATAAACAGAACTGGGAATTGATTTTTATCATTTTATAGATCACACTCGAATCTATTTTAAACTAATTTCTATTAAATTAGCCCGGCTTTTCAGGCAACCCCGTAAAAAGAAGATAATTATTATTCCCACATTTAAATAAATATCTTTTTAATGATTGGAATCCAGATTTTTGGTTCGTGACGAAAAACTGCTAAATAGCATGAGCAATAATTATATAAAAATTCATTACATATACATTACTTATTTGGCATAAGTACCTTTCCTAAATACTTGTCCCGCAACGGGAGTTGAACTTGCGACCTCTAATCTTATATCCAGAAGAATTTATCTGGAATAAATATTTGCAGATCATTTGCTTCGTAGCGGGATTTGATCCTGCTAGACTTTACCGCTTGAACGCAACGCTAAATATTATGAAAATAATTTAATTTGAAGTTTTGGGTAAAAACTTTCAATTCATCTGCAAAAACAATAGTTTTGGGGAACCTATTACTTATTGGCGAGATATATCGTTTACAAAATGTACTTTACCTAAGTAAGCTCGAAATGAAGCAGGCGTAGATCAAAGACAATTATTTGTAATTTTAAAATATTTACCGCAAGTGCAGTCGATCGCCTTGCGACTTTGTTCGTGTTTTCTTGTAATTTTTTTCCCACTACATTTTCCGCGGATTATCCGTTTTGACGGTGCGGCAATTATGTCAGTCAGTCAGTAAACGTAAGCCATAATGGAGGTCTTCGTAACTCCGTCACCAGAGTTGGCCACTGACTCATACGAACTTACCTTTTTAGTAACGAGTTTTATATTCATTGGATAAAAAATGTATAAAGATAATGCACTATGCAGTGTTGGGACTTAAATACTCCCATCTTTTAATACGTGACTCATGCCCTACTATTGGAGTAGAGTTAGTCGTACATTTATGTTGAACAGTCATATAAATAAGATCGAATGTAGGCGATTGCAATGCAAAGTGGCAGCTATATAATGGAGTGACATTGTTTCTGCATCTGTACGTGACTGTCTGTACAGAGATATTGCTTGCGGTTTCTGTGCATGTTTTTGGAAAGAAAGGCTGTAATTTGATAGGTATAGCGGATTCTTACGTTCACGTAAGTAACTTGATATGATGTTTGGTTTAAATAAAAGTTTTTTTGGTTCCGTAACTTTATAAGTAAGCTCGTAAGGTATTATCTCAGGGTATAATTATTTTGTAGTTTTGTAGTCTGTGTCATGTCAATCTTCTTTTTAACCACCGACGAAAAAAAGAGATGCTGTAAGTTTGTGGTATGTTAGTTTTTAGATCATAGCTCCTGAACGGATAAACCGATTTTGATGATTTTTGGATAAACAGAGAAAGAGATATTTTAACAAATTCGAGCTCTGTTAAAAGTTAAGTACGTTGTGGTGGTCTTGTAGCTACTATGCTGCAATGCAAGTGTGTTTTGATTTAGTAGGTTTGTAGTAATCATAGAAAAGTATAAAAAAAAATTAAGCGTATAGAACCGAAGAACCATTTTAGTTTTTTTACTCTCCTTATTTTCTTTTTTATTTTGGGGGCTTTAACCAAATAGTGACTATTCCACCGCTATTATAGGCAAATCAATACACAAAACAACAGAAGATACTAGAAGCCATTCATCATTTGCCTGTCCTTTTTCCCACGTAATGTGAGGTCGGCGTCATGTTTTCCTCTTCCATAATATTTTAGTTGTATAAAACTTCAGTGGCTACGATGTGAGTTTCAGTTCTAAACGATAAGTCACTGATATTAAATAGCATGAGTGGTAACCACTGGTGGTAGGAAGCAATTAATAGCACGCGTTGTTTATCACTGGTGCCGCAGCAGGTGACTGCGTAGGAGGTTCTGGGAACGCGCTCGTGATTTGAACGTGTGGTCGTTGGGTAAAACTTAGGCGATTTTAAGATTTCTGGAAGGTTTTAGGCTGTGTGTCTATTTAACATAATTATCATGAGAACCTTCTAATGTTCCCACTGCTGGGACACTGGTCTACTCTCAAGCTAGAGTGCTTGGGTCTTAATCCACCACGCGGATCCAATGCGAATTGGTGGATGGCAAATGTCTTTCGAATTGTTAGTTCTTGGACCGGTTTCCTCACGATGTTTTCCTTCACCGTATGATAACACTGGCATTGCGCACATACATTTTTCGAATGAAAAATCTATTGATGCACGACCGGATTCGAACCCACGACCTTAGGATCGGCAGGCGGAGTCACTACCACTTGACCACCAGTGCTAAATATTAACATAGCTGGGCTGGGCTTTTAAAATGAACCCATTTTAAGTAACGGATTAGCAACGAAGTTAATAATTTGTTTAACGGTGCCCAGTTATGCTATTTAGCTTATGATCGATCATTGTAGCATTCTTAGCTCTTCCAAGCCATGTAAACGTCAATTGGCTGATGATGATATTTTAATTTTGTTTATTCCCCAACCAACGCGGTTGTTAGCCTATTCCGAAAATGGCCGAACTATAAGTTTCCTACTCAGACCACAGTTAAAATATAACAGTAGTCCACAAAATATAAACAAAACAATTCTAGTGTCTCTATTGGGTGGATACAGTTACAAGTAGCTGGTAGCTACTGTTTACAGCGAATTACTTATTAACAGGTTTATCTAGGTGTATGTTTACACACTTCTCAGTATTGCCAGCTGGTTTTGGCAATGATGCTGTTGAAGACCAGTACCTACATAGATTCAGATCATTGTGGGATAACACCGTAGGTTTACCAGCGCGGTTTATGAGTAACCGCGTCAAAGTCAAAGTCAAAAATAGTTTATTTCAATAAAATCACAAGGATCACTTTGAAACGTCGTACAAGCTGGGAAAATTTACGCCAGTTCCATCCAACGCGCCCATGCCGTAAAAGAACTGGCAACAACACCGGCTGGGTTCCTATCGCTTTATTGGCATGACCTTTGCTATTGTTGTGGATGCCGAGTAGGGTTGGAGCACATTTGTCCCAAGCTTTTTTATCATCTAGGTTAGCAGTTATTTTATAGTACCTAAGCTTTTAAAGACAGTTTATGTTTAATTAAGTTTTTAAATTTGCCAAATAATACATTTTGTATGTCGCTTGGGACTTTGTTATAGAAGCGTACACATTGCCCTTAAAAAGATTTACTTTAGTGAGATATTTAATTAATCTATGCTGCTCTTTATTTCTACACTAAACTGTATGTTGCTACAAGGTTGTTACGTCGCCGTCGGCAGTTTTTAACTCTATAAACTAACCAGCATCAAGATGGGCAATGGCTCATCAGACAACGTACTAGCTTCTAAACTTATTTGACAACTTTGCATCATTTCAAACGTGACAGCCCTGAATAGCGGTACCATACATCCTATTTGTGTAGGAAATGCAAAATAAATCCAAGAGTTCGTGTGCAATGGTAGGTAAGTAATAAGTATACTGTTTTGTAGATGCTTGCATGTACCATCCATCATATGCGATACGGTACCTATAGGATACCGTTATTATATCTTAGCTTATTTTGTAAATGTTAAATTGCTATTTTGAATATCAACCTTATTACCATTCACTTGCGTTAGTAAATTATTAATCTGCCTTCTCTAAGATCGAATACTTACCTACATAAAATAGTTGCAGAGTTCATTGTGACGTGAGCCGTAAGTATCTAACCAGCGTAGTAAGTACTATAGGTACATATTTCTGCCGCCAATTAATAAATGATAAATGAATAATAAATAATGCTGGACAATCGATACAGCATCAACTAGCCTCAAGCTAAGCAGAGCTTGTGTACAGTAATACAATACCTAGATTTTTTTTATTACTAATAGAAAATACCCAGAACAACTGGAAATAATATTTGCAGATTGTACAGTCAACTCCATAGATAAGTATCCCCCTTGTATAAGACAACTAGCTTCAAATCCATTTGGATTACTATGGAGTTTTGCTCAAATAAATTATATTTAATAACCATGCAAGGAACCGTAATCATAACTGTTTTTGTAATAGTAGTGTTGGAACAGTGGTATCACACTTGGATTTCTAATCCTGAGAAACCGAGTTCGATTCCGAGCGTTGGGTTACTTTTTTTCAACCTTATCAATGAAGTTTGCAGTAAATAATACCTATACACTACTTACTTTTATTATCGTGTGAATTTATTCAAATAATAATAATTGTCAAAATAAAACCTCTTCGTTAGTGAAAACTTTGTTGTTTTATTAATAAGCATATTTACAACACTACAAGATAAAACGGTTTTTTTAATCCTACAAAATTATACAAATTGACATTGCCATTTACGTCTGGTAAATAATAATCTATTATAATTCACCGGCGAAAAAACATGTTAACAGTTACGTATTAACTATTTAGATCCCTCGTGAATATAAGCTATTATTTACCCGTTTTTAAGAAATGTGGGGTCAAATGATATATCTTCTTATTAAAAAATATAGTAGGTTAGGTATTCACTTAAAAAAATACCTAGTAAAATATTATTAGGTAGTGAACGAGTATGTTACACTATTATAAAATTGTATACTACTTTACCTATTTTTTCCTACTAAAGTTATAACAGTAACCTTCACTAGCTATAAGTTTCTCTTGGCGTAAATTACACTTAGACCTATCACTGGAGTTTCAATTCCAAGAACCACTTGACACCACATTTCCACATTATTCTCTATGCAAATAAATAATTATGAAGTATGAGAAAACAGCCATTTCTTCACAGTTCTTGTTCGATGAACCGCACAGAGTTTGTCCTTCTGGATAGGTATACAACGCTACAGATGGTAGCATTACTTCTTTCAACACTTCTTATTATTGCTAACAATTCATGCGCTCATCGACTTCCACAAGTTCTCCTGGACCCATGGACGATACCCACTCCCAATAATCTAAAAATAAAACACCTTATTATTAACTACTTTAATAAGTGATTGAAAACAAAACTGACTGGTAAAAGTCAAAAGCTTACGAAGAACACACAAAGTAAACAGCACAGAATATGACGTCAAGCCTGACAATGAGAATTATTCGTTTTCTTTGTTCATTCGTTAAAAATCAACGACCTACCCACATCCTTCAAATAATAAATAAAGCTTTGCATTCGTCTGCTAGACAAGGACAGGTTATTGGACGCTAGTGATTTATAATTTCAACGCGTTGGTCATCAACACGACAGCCGAGTTAGATAAGCGGTCGGTCATGGTGTGAAACATGATTGTTCCGAGATCGAATCCTTACGACAGTATAATTTTTGCATTTAATTTGTGATTGCGAGAATTTCTATATTACTGTTTGGTGAGGACGGCTGAGATAAACTTTAGCTACTAGGGGGGTTACTTAATAGTGGAGTCTACTGTACAAACATAGGTAAACTTACAGTCAGATAGGCCGTACCTGCTTTTTCTAATTTAAGTAATTTAAAAATACCATACTTTCTTGTGATTCATTGTTATTGTAATACCTATAATAATTTTGCACAATCAGAAAACAGACCCACGTGTAATGTAAGCAAAACTGTGACTGACGAGATAAGCGTAATAGGCTTACTACCAACCTTACCTAAGTACTAAGATGCACCTTTAGTTACTAGACCTAATGATGATCTGGGTTTGCAGACAAACTCACATGCTGACACGGGCGTAGTACGATATCGCTGAGTACTTGTATGGCAAAACACGGGCTGTATTTCATGTAAAAATAGTGTAATGAGTTAACTTACTGTACAAGTTATATCTACTTAGTAATCGAAACAGTCACATGGTCCTGACTGACACATTAGCGAGATTTCAGTTCGGGCATACCAGACTGTTGGATGTTATAATATGCAATGTTAGTGGAAATTATTTTAGGTAATATCTAGTGCAATTCACTTTCTAAAGCTAAGCTATACTTGCAGCAAAAGCCTTCATATTCGGTGACACAAAACCACAAAACAAAGAGGTGACCTTAGAAATCGACAAACGCTGCCAGCTGTCAGTAGTAGGTATTTGTCTAAGGTCTAACATAGATATGATGTTACACTCTGCACGTAGCCTACAGCTACCTATTCTCAAAGCATCCGGCTGGCATCTGCGTTCGTTATCCGTCAGTCAAAGTCGAGTGACAAGGTCTAAACTCGGTGCGTTCGACTTGCACCACCTAGATCAAAGATGGTGGTTATAGACATTGGGCCACTATGTATGAGCTATCGAGCTGTCTCGCTAAAGTGATTTCAGGATAAAATTAGAATAGCCGGACGGATGCAATTAAAATCTTATAACTATGCGTAGTGCTCTCTACAGAATATAAATAGTCTCACTTAACAAATTAGGCATAAGTATACAAAATACAATTAAAAAAATTATAGTATAAAAAATACAATAAAAAAAATTATAAGTATTCTATTTTTGTACTTTTCTTTTTTTAATCGATTTACATACATACAACCTATAGGTTGCTCAGCAGAAGAACAAGATTTATTTTATTTATTTATTTATTTTTATTTCTTAGGAAAACCAACGGCGGATAAAACTTTATATACTATCTTATGAAAAAACGGGAAGCCAATAATAGGTTTTCACGTTTAGAATACTTATAGCGAAAGAACAAAGTAAGAGCTACTCGCTTAAACAATCGTAATATTTTGTGGAAGACAGCTTATAAATTTAACAATTGAAATATGAAAATGAAAAACATAAAAAGTAAATTGCCTAATCATCATCACCAACAAAAAACTCTCTGCCTAACCGCTGTCTGGCGGAGTTTACACTCGTGCAGATTAGATCTAAATCCGAGATCGGTTGAATACTATAAAAAAGGTACTACGAAATAATGTTTAAGATTATTAAGGTACTTATTTGCTTATTACAAAGTTTATAAAAAATAAATAATTTAGAGTAAACATCCGTTTTTAAAACATATTTTTTTTATCATAGGCCTTTATAAGTTTCCGCAAATAGTAACAGTAGCTATGAATAAACAGTTACCAATAGACGACAAAACAACCAAACCGAAAAAGACACCGAAAGCTAGATTTTTGGACGGAGATAGACCAATAGTCGGACATGACCCAGCCAATTTATGTTAGGAGATGAGAGGCAGCTCTAGAGCACCATCACGATCGTTGCCATAATAGACCACCTATGACCTGACCCCGTTATTCAGGCACCTAGTTTAATACGATTTATTGGAAGATCGAGACATTAGTTGGTATAATATGGTGAAATTATTTATTGGCAGCTTCCTGCATTTGTTTGCCTGTAAAGTAGTATAATTTATTAGAAGAAATTATGTAAGTTTGTTTAAGTCAGTGGCCAAATCTGGTGACGAAGGCCAATAGGCCACCCGAGCGTCCGTTATGGTGAGGTTATGGCCTAACAACTTTGAAAGAACCGGAACTTAAATCTTAAAATCTTATTATTTATCCTTATTTATTTATTATATAGAATGCTCTCCGAGACATTGAAGCACTTATCTTCTACTGATTTTCTCGGAACCAACCGATATTTAGTCGTAGTTTTATATATTTGGTATGGTTTTATCTTGCTTCATAAGCATATAATATTAGTTCACTAAGTAACAGCAAAAAGTTTAATCCAAAATATATTTAAATCGTTACTGATAAAAGAAAATAGCCAATTTTAAAAAAAACGTACACCTGCACATTATAAAAACCATAGTAGTTACAAGTATAATAAATCAATAAATTAATATTTTAATTTGGTGCTAAACCTACTAGTAAGTTAGTAGACTAGTACTTAGACGAGGTTCTCACGTGACTAACAGGTAATCCATATAGCTTGTACGGAAGCCGATCCGTTAGCGCGTTCTCGGAATATTATGTCTCGGTATCTGCGCAAAGTATTGGAGACGAGTATTTGTTTCGGTTCTGGGTGTTTTTATGTATGTATTCATTTATATCAGTTATCTGGTTCCCATAGAACAAGCTTTAATTAGTTTGGAGCTAAATGGCGATGTGGAAAAAATAAAATCCGATACAAATGGTATTATTTTATTTTACAATCTTTCGTAATGTTTACAAAAAGTTCATTCCTCTCGAAATTTGATGCACTTTTTCAACACGCTCTTATTTAGAAAGAATATTGATCGAAAGTCAATGTGTTATCGATCAATATCTCGTAATAAGAAAACATTGAGGATTATTCAGAATACAGGAAGTATATGGCCTTGTTCATAATACTTGTACCAGAAATAAGATATTGGTAATGTAAACGGAAATGGATGTTTTCTTTTTATTTATATTTAAATGAATATTTCAAAGGTTTTATAATGTCTAAAATTTATGTTATGTTAATGAAGGTAGCACTCTAAAATTATAAATCAGACCACAAAACTAGTCAAATAAGATGGTGATAAACAAGAGCTAATAAATTTATTACAGTGCTTATCTGTAATAGTACGAACGTTATCCATTACCTAATTTCAGTCATTCGAAGCGAATGGTTTTCATCAAACATCTCATTAAAACTGTCTATAGTTTGTTGTTCTCGGCTAAATTATGTCAAAAATTTTCCGATATCCCGTTGAAAATTCTTATTTCTTCACATTGCTACCACGTAATCATTCCCCGAAATTAAAATTGACTCATTAAATTCAATGGGATTCCAAGATGCGTAATATTTCGATGTCTCAATATTATTTTATTTATTCTTAGGTACTTGTTTACTGGGATCATTATTTTATAAAATTATGTGGAAATAATTTAAGGAATGGGTATTATTCGAAAACATCGCATCAAATATGGATTGATTATGAAATTCTGAATTATTTCCTTTATCAAGCACTACCATCTCAGTCAAGCCAATGAGTCTTTTTACGCAGCAAAACATATAACAGTAACTCAACATGATGTTTCTGTCCATACATATTTGTACCGTCCAAAATAGTACATAAGTATTTTTAGCTCATTAACGCGTCTTACTACTTATTCAACATCACTAGTCAGTGAAGTACAACAAATTTTGCTTAATAGGACGAAAAACTGTGTGATGATATCAATAGTACTAATAAAATAATATAGGTACCTACTATTAAAACTCAACAGTTCTACCATCAAACTACTGGAAAAAAAATGTTTTAACAGTTCTATGACGTCACAGTAGTCCTATAGAACTAATGAGAGTTACCCATGATTTGCTTTGCAAGATGTAAAAAAAAATACCTAGGTACTTAAAAAAATAATTTTTGCACTGATTTTACTTTTTCTCTCAGGAACAGCATTATTATTTTTTGAGATTTTTGTTTTGTCAAGAAGTCTAGGTACAATTTCAGTGTGGTTTCAGAAGCACCTATATAACACTATTACTACACTCAGCGGCACAATTAACCGCCCACCTTGATTTTTTACGATTTCGGTTTAAATAAATAATTGTGGCAATAATTTTGAATGTTATTTCATAACGTAGGTATTTTGAAGTAAAATGAAAGATAATATTGTTTTTAATTATTACATTTATGTATAAAAAAGTCTGAAAAACACTTTGACCGTAAATTAACAAATGTGATGAAATGGCTTAAAAATAAAAAATCTGCTGAATAAATGAATTCTAATAGTGCGTATTTCCACCTCTAGCCCTCATGACTTCCATCAAACCGTTTGGCATGCTGTCGATAACATCTTTGATCTGTTGTTGTGGAATGTTCTGCCACTCCTCAATCACGGATTGTTTTAATTCATCTATGGTGGTTGGAGCTGGTATGCGGCTTCGAACACGTCTTTTTAAGTTGTCCCATATGTGTTCAATAGGATTTAAATCTGGACTCCGGGATGGCCATGGTAATTTTCGAATGCCGACAGTATCCAGGTACGCGGTAACAACTCTAGCAACGTGGGGGCGAGCGTTGTCTTGCATTAATAAAAAATCTTCGCCAATAAATGGAGCAAATGGCATTAAATGAGGTTCCAACACTTCTGTTACATACCTCTGAGCATTTATTCCACCTCTTTCGAAGATAACCAAGTCGGTGCGTGCTTCGTAAGTAATGCCGCCCCATATCATGATAGAGCCACCTTGGTAACCTACTGTTTCCACAACAGTACATGGTGCAAACCTTTCATTCTTGCGTCTGTATACACGCTGGCGACCGTCAGGACCGTGCAAGCATATTCTTGTCTCGTCAGTAAACATAACATTTTTCCATTGTTCCATGTTCCATTCGGCGTGCTCTCGGGAAAAACGAAGTCTTTCTCTCCGGTGGCCTACGAGCAATTGTGGCACTCGAGATGGTCGAAAAGCTCCAAGGGCATTCTCTCCTAGTCTTCTTCTCACTGTTCTTTCACTCACTTGAACATTGCGAACCTCACGAAGTTGGTTTCGTGCCTCAACAGCTGTAGTGAACCGATTTCATAGAACATTAGTCACAAGAAATCGGTCGTCACGAGCGGAGGTGCATCTTTTTCGGCCCTGTCCCGGTCTTCGCTCATAAGAACCAGTTTCCCGAAACCGTTTCACTGCATCCCTTAAGGTGGTACGTGCGACACCATGCTTCCGCGCCACGTAACGCTGTCTAAACCCTTCGTCGATAAGAGCGACGGCTCTCGTCACTGAATTAGCATCAAATGGCATGTTTGTGATATCCAAACACTAGCTTTAAGTTACGAAACCAAAACAAACTCAAATTGTTTACTTTTAATGCCACTGAAGCAATGTAAGCAGTATGACAGCGATAACGATAATGAGACGAAGTTCGATATTTATCCTATTCACAACTTATGCGTATAAAAAAACAAAGTTACGTGGGTAGTTTGTAATTTTTTCGTCACTACATTTCATTCACACTTGACTTATTTATGCCCAACAACTTACAACTGCGATAACATCAAAATTTGCCACTTTAAAATGGTGGGCGGTTAATTGTGCCGCTAAGTGTATTTAAGGCATGTCTTGATTGAGATAATAAGAAGTCATTTACATAGACGTTATCGTACTCAGCACCGATGCTTATAATAAATTATTGAAAATCAGGATTTTGACCCCTTGAAATTATATAACCTGAGATAAGGACAAATCACAGTTTAATAGGTTAAGTAGACGGATGTAACTGACACAAGCCCGTAACAGGTGGATCAGACGGGCCTTAAATGGCAGTGAGTGGGCCTTAAATGGAAGGCAGTAGAATGCGCGTGCGCTGCCAATGAACGTACTACGAAGACTATTACAATAAACAATGTAGAGGCTGTTCGATTCCTTCTTTAAACTACACCTTTTTAAAAAAAAAGCAGCTTAACTTACGTGTGCATGCGTTGTTGAATAAAAAACTAAATTATAAAATGGCATTCGGGCGGCCTAAAAAAACCTGTCACCAGAGTTGGCCACTGACTCATACGAACGGGTTATTCCCATTTGAAAAGTACCTGTTTACTGCAACTCCAAATCTAACTTAGGTTCTCAATAATCAAGGCGTAATTTTTTATGTTTTTTTATGAAAAGATTTTCAAGAAATATATCATCATATGAACGGCGAGTCATCATGATGTTTATGTATGCTTTCTTTTCTAAATTTATGGTACAATAAAATAATTTAAGTACTTATCTTTATTTATATTTTACCTACTCAGATAGCCTCTGTATACAATTTTACTTTTAAACTTTCGAAAGTAGTTTACTTTAAAAACATTAGGTAACGATACAAAATAGGAGTTCACCACTCCCACTCAATACTACTATTTCACCAACAATGTAGAACCATGTTTAGTTTATTTATTAGCATCACAATGAACGTGATCATAGCATTCCAAAAGGGGCCCAAAGAAAGTAAAAACTGCTAATTAAGTTTACAAATTCGCTATACTCATGTCATGTGTGAATAAGGAAGTCAAATAGTATTAGAATGTTTATAAAGTGTTTTGGATTCGCTGGTAGATAGAAATGTTTGCAGCCGGTTGTAGGTAGGGTACTAGATTCTAATGAAAATTATGTGTATGTACAACAAATACTAACCCTTTTTATTTTTTTTTAAATTATATAGAAACTTTATGAGACAATTTAGTAGGAAAAAACATTTTGTCTGTCTTCGTACCACGCTTAGTTTTTGTTTAGCGCATGTTTCTGTTACCGACTTGTCTAAGTCTTTTGAATCACTTACAAAGTCGTGTAAACTTGACCCCACAGCCACAATATATGCCACAGAATAATGTATAGTGTCACAGTGAAAGTGCACGGTAGCTGGTAATGAGCGGTTACATGCTCGTAACTAAGCCCACCCATCCGCCCAAGTGTTTTGAATAGGTTGTTAGATAATCTGTTAAATTGTATGATCTATAACAAATTGAATGTTTTCGCTAAGCTTTCTTATAGAAATATGATAGGTTAGCACTGGTGTAGTGAGATTTGTGTTAACTTGTTTAAAATTAATTTTCAATTACGGTACGTTATTATTTCAAAATGAATCCGATAACACAAATAAGCTTTTATATTATGTTTAATTCAAATTTAATCCAAATAGTTTAATTCGTTCTGGCTTGATTGCTCTCGAAACATTTTAACAGTATTTATAATTTTATTATGATTAGAATTCAGGTACATGCAATAATTTTGAAGTCAGCTTTATGAGCATTAGCGTGGCGAATTCCGAAACCTGTAGGATTATTAGTTTTGTTTGGGTTATTCTGGACTTGTCGAGACGTCGGGAACCCGGACTAAATGATGGGGAACATAGTGCCGTATTCTGGAAGTTTCAGATTGGTCCGCAAAGCTTGAGCTTTGAAACTTAGCTCTCTTTAAGATAATCCCACGTTGGCAGGCTTTTTGAATATTTTGTTTACATTGATATTGTAGAGCTATAAGAAATAGAATTGTTATTGCCAGCGACAAGTCTAGTTAAAATATTAGCCAGCACGAGAACTTTATATCAAACAGTTTCACAAGTCAATTGTAATTTATCAATTTACATTACGTATTCTTTTTCATTCAAGATTAGCCCTGTCAGAATTTTTAGCGTGCCCAAAAACTTTTAGATGAGCACCAATTGAAAAAACTTCAGCAGAATCAGACCACGGGTCAGACACCACATTCCATTCATACATAGCAGGCAATAAAACGAATTAGGAGTGATGAGTGGCTTTGAATCTAATTATACTACGGCAAGTTTTCTGAGGAATGATCTTCTATCCCGGCGAGAAGTCTAATTTTAACTGCAGCAGACTCTAGTGAATGCATTTCCTACATTGTATCAAGTTTGTGCACGCATAGAATAAAGTCATTCCGTTTCAACAGTCTCTAAGACATCGGCTTTGACCTATTGATTGAATCTCGGTATAACTATGCTGGTGTTTGATTTTTTTAAACTTGTTCCTTTTTTTTCAAACCTATTTATACGACACGTCCTCAGTATGTAACTAAAGATCTGATATGTCTACCATGGTAGCTGATGCCTTTGGTTTTGTGAATGAATTAGATAGGTAAGTATTAAATATTTTCTGGCGTAATGATAATACATTTAATTTCAAAACACATGCACTTTAATGTGGCTGCGTCTCAAGTTTTTTTTTTCCCATGGCAACCATATTTAAACCGGAATACAGCAATGCAATGCAACAGGTATTGTGGTGACATCCTTGACGAGCTCTAACACAAAGAACTCTATAAATATAGTACTCTTGCATGATATTTTACAAAACGCTGCCAAATCCGTGCATAAAAAATATGATAAGCTTATAAAGAGGTTAGATCAAGGCTAGATTGAAGGTTCAGTTCACCTTTCTTTAGGAACCAGTTGACGGTCACGACTACTTTTTTGATAAATGCTAAACGTCTCAATGTTGAGATGTTAATCTAGTTTATTGTGTATTAAGGTAAATTGTTTGATATAAGTATTTAAGGTAGATTATTGGAAACAATACTATGTTTGTTTTTAAAAAGTGTGTTAGTCTAATTTTGTATGCAAAATCAAGTAAAAAATTAATAAAACCATATTAATACACATAACCTAGATAAAAAACTGGTAACTACTCAAAAATAAGTATAAATAAGTATTATACCTGACTGTAAAAAAAATATGAACAAAGAAAATACTGAAGAACTAGAACAAGTAAATAATGACAAATTATATCTGATTTGATAAAAAGTTCTAAACAATTACTTTTTAGAACCTAGACGTAAATCTTATATCTTCTTCTTACGAGTACTTATATAATAAAAATGAATTGCTGTGCGTTAGTCTCGCTAAAACTCGAGAACGGCCGAACCAATTTGACTAATTGTGGTTTTAAAATGTTTGTAGGAGTTTAAGAGAAGCAGAGTTCCTTGTGATAGAACACGTCCGGGGAAGTCCTACCACCATACCTATTTCTACCGCCAAGCAGTAATGCTCGCATTGCTGTGTTCCGATGTGAAGGGTATGGTTTCCGGTGAAATTACTGGCACATGAGACTATCGATCTATGCCTCAAGGTGGCAACCCGCGAGTGATACCTCTGATATTGCAAGCGTTCATAGGCTGCAGTAACCGCTTACCTCGTGGGCCGTACGCTTGCCACTTCAGTTTTGTATAAAAAAAAGGAGTCCAGGGAAGGTTTAAACGGTGAGAAATTATGGAAAAATTACGCGAGTGAAACCGCGCCGGGTCAGCTAGTAGTTTAATATTTATGTGCATAGCTTTCTTATTGAATTGAATATAATCCGATGTAAATCTGAGTTAAAAAGTAACAGCTTTCCAAGTAAATATGCTCGATCCGCGACAGAAATAGACAAGACGACACAATAATGTAAATGAATGCGCCTGATTCTGTTCACCGTTGTGGGTTGCTATGCAGTCGCCTGCGAAACTCCTCATCATTAAACGTCTAGTTAAGCCCCTACTAAAGGGTCTCATGATGTTATTTAAAAGCTAAGTATATTTATTATTTTAATTTTTTAGATTGCCATGTAATTAAGTAACATTTCAAAGAAAAAAACAGTGATTTACGATCATCAGCTACTACTTGATGTGGTCATAAATTGACAATTGGTCAGAATGCCCAGAATGACTATGAAATTATAAGAAATAAACAAGCTAGGTAGGTAGTATTCGAAAATACCTAAATCAAAAAAGACGAAAGCCATTCGCTTTCTTAATGAGGTATAGCTGCTCCTTTTTTTGGTTCTGACTTTGAATTGACGCGCTGAAATACTTATATGACGTATCACGATTTGCCGTATGATATTGATTTCACGTTCGAATCGCAAGTCTCATAGTAGGCGCTTGTTCCCAGACAGGTAACGCTTGCTTGGCAATTAGCATCCTTCGACCGGATTGTTAACATTCTTCCTGTCGTCTCCATTCCCACATCAAAATAAACTTATTATTCAACAGACTAGAGCTAACATAAATTGGCGCCGGTGAATTTTTCTATAGAATTTCACATGTCGGAAATTTATAGTTCAAATAGTATTGCAAGCGAAAGTGTCGTCTTCGAGGCGTTGATGCGTATATATGCTATAAGCGACGCAGATGGTGACACAATAATAGTGAAAGCTTCTGACAGATTTGTTCTCGCACTATGACATTTTTCATTCATAAACTCATCTTGCTATAGCGATCGCGCGTTTCTAATTGGAGTAAAAGTCGTAATTTTAGAGAATTATGTAAATGTACTTACCTTGTGTTTTCATATTTGTTTAAATAAAAAAAAAAGTCCTATTGCATAGAATTGTAAAGTTTTGATTACTTTTTAGTTCATCGATGATCTACTTAATTGAATATATTTCTAATCTGGGTTCACTGAATATACCACTTTTTAATAACATTGTTTGCTATTTTAGTGGCATTAAGAGGACTAGCTTACTAAACCTATAAAAAAAAATCAATTAAATAAATGCATTTTACTGCATCATAGAACAACTTATTGAAAAGTATTCAACATGGTACCATGCAACGCCTGGGTACAAACAAAAGCGATTTATCAGTAATTGTACGAGTATATCAAGCGTTAACGCGTAACTAATCAAAACATAGAGACCACAACTAAAACAACAAAAACCCTTTGCATACCGTTCCCTCATCCGTTGTCGCTTACGCAAGGCAATTACGATAAAATCTCGAAGAACAATTACAATATAATCAAATTATCTGCATCTTTGGCCGCAAGCTGCATTCGGTGTCGTGTCGCCTTGCGCAATTAAGATGCGACTAGATACTTCGGTAATTTATACAACTGGCTCTTGGTCTATTTTTATTGTGGGTATTGATCGACCTACCAATTTGAGTCTTGATTTTATTGGTATTAATTTACATAAAACAAATATATAAAGTAATTTTATTGTAACTTTACACTTTTCTATAAAAGTTTTTTTTATAAAATACGTAAAAGCTCATAATTAGTTATTTCTTTTGCGGAAATAATAATATTATACTTACTTACTCTTAATTTACGAACTTTTATTTTTATTTGTGTTTAGAATGAATTCTCTGAATGTAATGCATTTTGACTCACAATCTTTACGATCTGTGGGTTTAATATACCTACTTAGAGTTTCAAAAAGAACAAAAATAAAACAGTACAGTACCTACTAAAAAGCCTAAAGGTAATTGTCTATCGACGTAAATATGTATCGATTCTAATTAAAGATTATTCATGTGTAAAACTTTAGCCTCAAGTGTTTTAATAAAAAAATACCCACACAACGAGTCAAAATAAGCCTCGGAAAGTCATAAAGATACTATTTACAGAGCTCCGGGCGAACATAAATCAGTAATGGTGTAAGAAAAAGTGAAGTCACACTACGCAAATTGCGTAACCCTAACTGTGTCTCATAATAAACCCATTTGTCAGAAGATAGCATCTATCTATGGGAACAATACGCTCACGTAACAGACGAAAGCGAAACAATTAGGAGATAGGGAGATCATCGCTGACTTTCGCGAAACAGATCGTATCACAACTTGCTAATCAACAGAATTTATTTTCTTCGCGAATGTAGCAACGCAAATAATGACAGGTCGAATTAAAATTTTATAAATTGCGATCGTATCGATGAAAGGAGATAGGATCCAATTTATTTGCTTTTATTAAATTACCAACTCTCTAAAAAGATTTAGATGCAGGTGTGCAAATTTGAGTAAGAAAAATAAAGAATAGATTATAGTCAAGTCACATTCTGGCATAATTTATGCGCACACAGTCATCGCAGTAAATTATGTTTACAGCGCAAGGAACTCCAAGTAATTTTCGCTGGAAATCCAGCAAACATTCGTAATGTATCGATCGATTTGAAATTGCCCGAGTTGCTCCGAGAAAATATTATAAGGCCGACAATTTCACATAGGTGCGTAATTACGCACATGCAGGTAATATATCAAAATAAACTTATTATTGAAGTACTTGCAATCTTACATCTTCTTTTGCCGTTCTCGATCGATACTTGTAAATAGCATGAATGATCTAGTAAATTGAGCATAATGTCGTCCTAAAGGCTATTCAGTTCGTTTTCAATGCGATATTTATTTTAATTCGAGTTTCGCCGACAGGGTTCCCAAGATTTTATCTTGTCACGCCTTTGCTTATTGTAAGGGCAGGCTTAAACGACGTTGTGTTTTGTTGGTGCAAAAAATGCGATCAATTGCATTCGCGACTTTAACAAGACAATGATAGATGTTGTTGGGAAAGTGGTTGTTGTGTTGCAATGCATTTTAATTGCTTAATCGGCTCTTGTTTCCAAATAAACAAGTCAACAAGGTATTTTAGCTTTTAGATTTCAATGTTTGTTTCACATGACTTCAATATTTGATTTAGAAACACGTAAAATCGTATTTGTATAACGAGACAACAGCTTATACCTACATTAAAAATAAATCAATCATGCCTGTCTAAGTAATTATTAATACCGATATGTATAATTAGAGTTATGAAGAATCTTGACCATTTGAGAAAAAGTTTGAAATTATGAACCTTTTTTAACAATGTAATTTTATTCTCAAAACCTAGAAGTAATTTCGATAGTTCTAAAATTTATTGTCTACTACTAGCTAGGTACCATCTAGCTAGAGGTATGGTACGGTCAGGAGCATAGCTCCACGTTACTAGACCTAGGTACTGTCAAGAGCGAAACATCTATAATTTATGTAGCCGCTTAGTTTCGCTATAACATAACTTTCGGTCCTTTTGTCCGAGCCGCAATATCTTGAACAATGGGAATTCGCATTAGATTCTTTAGAAAATAAGCCGTCAGTGACTTTCAGACTGTCTCTAGAATAAAATTGCTAATATGATTCTTTGAAGAGACCGATAACAGGGCTCTTAAAATAGCTGTGAATGAACTAATGCTTAGAAAATACTTACGTGTGTGCTAATGCTTAACACTTTTCTACACTATTATTAAAAAGTGGTAAAGTTTATACATTGAGTATCTTTATTCGAGCATAACTTCCAATCCGGTCTGCATGAAATTTTATAGGTTGATATTGTACTTCAGAAATTTGGCGGTAAGTATAATAATGAGAAATGGTTAGCAATATATTGGGTTTAAAAAATTGGCATATGTACTTTTCACCTCAAATTGAATATTTGATTGCGTTATCGATGCAAGTCTTTTTTTTCGACTTTGTCTGTCTGTCTGTTACGTTTTCCCGGCTGTACCAATTTAAATGAAATTTGGCACAAAGATAGTAAGTTTGAAGAACGCGATTGAAGCCAAAGAGCATTTAGCTTGTGTCAAATAATTACATGGCATTGCGTATTAGAAGTTAATAAATATTTAGAGTATTGGCATTTTTTGCCATTAAATAACGACAAACACAGTCAGCTAATTTTTAAATACTGTTTTTGCAGTAAGAGAGGTTTTCATGTTAAAAATTAAAAGGAAAAACAAACCTTTCGTCAAAACTATAGTCAACTAAGTATATTATGTACCATACGTAGACCTTTTTAAGAGTAGTAGTTTTTTAAGAGTAGTAGAGTTCTCTGTGATAGAGCTCGTCCGGGGAAGGACTACCACCATACCTATTTCTGCCGCCAAGCAGTAATGCTCGCATTGCTGTGTTCCGGTGTGAAGGGTATGGTTTCCGGTGAAATTACTGGCACATGAGGCTTTCGATCTTAGCCTCAAGTTGGCAACCCGCGAGTTATACCTCTAGTATTGCAAGCGTCCATAGGCTGCGGTAACCGCTTACCATCTTGTGGGCCGTACGCTTGGTTGCCAATTCAGTTGTATAAAAAAAAAAAAAAAAAAAAAAAAAAGACCTATTTATTTCTTACAATGTGAAAATATTATCACAAAAAAGTGGTAAGCGTGATATAAGAAGCCGTCATCTTCAACGTTTCAATTAAAGAAGACAAGTACGAAAACTTATTGCCAAATGTTTAATATGTTATTAACATTGCCAAGGAGAAAATTATGTAAATGTCTTGTATAACAAATGAAAGTTACACTTGTGATGGAATTGTCGTAATTAGTAAGCAGCTTTTTGCCCGCCGGGCAGAGGGTGATATTTTTCGCGCTTTCTGGTATATGTTCAGTCAGTAACATCTAAGTATAGACTATAGTATGTTTGTATTCTTGCTTGTATGACTTGTAGTTCATACACATGAACACTCGTAACATACACGAGGTATTCTTAGTTACCTGTTTACAAGTCAATCCAGACCATTTCTAAATTGATCTTATTAGCTGATATAATCTGGAGATTGTACTGATAGACTCGCTCCAACCAAGCGTACGGTCTTTCTACGGTTAAGGTTATCCTAACATAATCTGGAGGTCTACTTGCTACACTTGCAGACAAAAACAATATGCCGTGACAGTTTTCAATGTTATGAATTTAGCTGTCACCAACATAATTAAGTTGAACTATGATATTTGTCACGATTATCGTTTTTCGTTTTCAAAAGTAGACCTTCTCGCTGAGTTTGATACTTTTAGGGCGTTCATCAAGCGGCATCTTCTAATAGTCTTTTTCAAACTGCGTCATAATTCGTCACGTCAGTTTTGCACAATTTTGACACGCTTGTATTGGTCGCCATTAACGGTATACTAAAGAAACGGGTGACCAATAGAGTGAAAACTCACCCTTAGACATATTATACTAAAAACATTCTTGAAATAAACAGATAATTTTAATAAATGCATAAAGCATGCAAATGCATAAAAAGTGTAAATAACGTATCCGAAAATAATATTCAGGTTATTTTTTAAATTGCATGTTTTTATGTGGTAAATCCGTGACCCATTGCAATATGACCGTGTTTCACCAGACGGTAAAGATTTATGCGTTCATTTTATCAGACCCATGCGATATGGTAATTAATTACCTAATTACAATAACTTATCCATAAGTCATTGATCACGAAACGACTTGTCTCTTGCATAACGAAAAAACCAGTAAAAGTGGTTCGATCATTTCAATAGAATACATCCAGCTAATTAGGCACTAAGTAACTATCAATTCTACAGTTCGAGATGAAGGCAGTTAGTTTTCTTTTGCAAATATTTTCAAAAAGCTGTTATTTCAAATTTTTTTTATCACACGTGTTTCTGTTTCTGATCTTCTTCTTACTCAAGATTAGTGTGTCCCAGTATGGGACATATATAATATTATTATGTTATAATAATTATGTCAATGCAAAACGAAGTCTGTTGGGCAGGAATTATGCGGATTTTGCAAACACTCATCTATAGTTTTTTAATTGCGCAATGCCTTCCGCTATTACCTAAAATGTTGCGAGCAATGTTTTTAAAGTTATATCATTAAATTAGCACGAAATAAAGCAAGGCAAGTCATGAAGTCACGGTAATTGATAGTACCTACCTATTTGCTTATGCTCATAGCTGATATTTGCGCAACCGTAACAGTTTACAAATTACCTCTCAGTTTTATCTGCACATTATTGTCTATGTTGTTAAGGGTACTATTTAACTTGCAGGGATTACATATTATACAAGGGGCCTCATATGTTCATAACCGAAAGGTGGTCAATCTTTACGTTTATAAGAGAATATGTTTTACGAAAGACTTTTGGAAAATTTACTGTTTTGTATTTGGAAAATTAATGAAATTTTATTACATTTAAATATTTGATAATTATGACAAATAGCGGAATGCTCCGCGACTTAAATGACGTTCAGGTGTTTTAACTTTTATACAAAACTCTTCCTACACCCTTTAATATAGTAGTTGAATTTCAGAAATTCCTTTCTTAGAAAAAAGCTAACCCTATAAAATTAAAAGGAAGTAAATTCTTAGGATCTGAAATATTTGAAAGGACCCTTCCAACCAAGCCACCAAGGGTGTGCCCCTTCAAATATTCAGGTCTATAGGAATTACGGCTTAGGCTGTGCGTTGATTTTCAGTAAGTTTAGTGATGCAACGATTTTGTAGTACCTATATTCAGATGCTTTGAAATTTGAACGTGCCTTGGAAAATAAATACGCAGTGAATCTTTAAATATTTTTAATTATTATCATCATAATAGCCTTATAATATTCCCACTGGGAAGTGTCCCTTGAGAGTAGGCCAGTGGGCTTACTCTCAAGCGAGGACTGGGCCATAATCCACTACGCAGATCCAATGCGGAATTTCGGATTGGTGGGTATTTTTAATAATTCGCCTTAACAAAAATAAGTCAAACATGTCACTTTCTCCGCTACGGTCGCAGACAGTGTCCGTCAGATCCTCTCCTCTGATTATTTCCATTAGTGTCCATTAGCCTTTAGCTCAGTATGATTAGGACGCGTCACGAAATGGTTTGCCAATACCTATGTGTTATCTACACCAGGCGTTGAGGCCCGTGTCCACTGAATCGTTGCAGCATAAAAAAATATTCAAGTATGCTATCATACCGTTTGATGTAGGTCGGGATAAAAAATAACTTTATGCTAAACTTTTGCAGTTGTTTTAGTTTAGTATTTAAATATCGCAGACATGTTTATGCTGGTGGAAGGCTAACGCTTTAGTGGATAACAAGCCTAACTCAATATGTGCTACAACATAAATCATACGGCATTATCTCGTTTCGGAATCGACGAAATTCGCACGATTACATAACTAATTATGTATTTACGTTCGAATAATTTAAAGGATTATATAGCGGGTAATATTCTAAGAGCCGATTTAAAATAACAGTTTGTTTATTTAGTTCTAAACCGCCTAACTACGTTGCGGTAGGTGTGAATTGATATGTTGATGCTGAAACCGGTTGTAAAATGAGCTTTCGGGTATAATTTATTGTAATTTATACCAATAAAATTATGTTTGTTGATTATGTAAATGAAATAACAATTTGGAAAGAACGAAATAATAAAATTTAGAAGTTTCATACTGAATGCCTTGCTACTAGCTGCCACTGCGGCTTCGCTTGCGTGGTTTTAATTAAAAAGGTATCCTAGGGTAGGCTAACGTAGATAATAGATAACTAATATCTGATCTGGTCTATGGGTTAAATGTCACGTGAATTTAACGCGGATGTTTAGAGGTCCCGCAGCCCCGACTCTACGGGCTTAGAAGGACATCGTGTGGTTTTAGCCGGTAGGAGTCCGGCTTAACCCTTCGTTACTCTTGCACGAAAAGGTATCAATGAAGATTCCCACACGTAAAAAAAAGGTCATGTTAATTTTCTATTTCTTTCATTTACATCGTTACGGAGTTGAGTGGGAACAAACAAACACACAAGCTTTAACATTTACGTACAATACTGTAGAGTAGGTATTATTATCTTAGCACTAAATAATCTGTAGTGTCGCTCTATAATAAAGCAAATGCACACATGCGACACTACAGTGTCGCTCTAAAATGCAAGTCAAAATAAATGCTGTAGTGATTTTTAAACTAAAACGTCTGTTAACAATGGCGATAGTAGTGGATAATGGTACCTGTACCACCTACTCAGTGGTTTGATTTTATTATTTTATAAAATTAGGAACAAAATTTTTTTAGTAAGGATTACCCAAGAGTTGCCTGATTTTTTTTAAAAGGTACTTAATTATTCAAAAATTGATTCGATAAAGAAAAAGCTCTATTTAGTTGGTAATAAGTACTACATTAGATTTGCCACTCTACTTCAAATCACCAATCATCCTCAAACAGTCTTTCCCGCCGAGGGAGACACTCTCACTGCCAAAATACGAACCATATTGACAACATAACATCCGTAATGTCAATGACACCGTGCGGATGCGCTTACACAACATGCACCTTGACAGATCCTATTGATGACGCTCACGTGACGTAACCCTGACGCTTTACTTATGTTCGCAACACACTACTTGCAAACCGCCACGTCTCGCGGCAAACGAAGTACAAGAACCGCGATGTAAAGCTTACTAAAACGAAAATGGCTTGTGCCCCGTGTAGGCTGGACAAAGCATACGTCTTCAATGAGATGAAATGCTAGTGATAGTGTAATTTCACAATAAACCATTGTTCGACAGACGTAATCGATGTGAATGAACGGTCATCATTATTATGAGATAATATCTAAATCTGAACAATCTATCTGGTTCATTGATTGAAAATAAGTAGATTCAGTTTACTGTGTTGTTTATAGCTTTAGAAATTGTCTGCAAATCAACATTCAACCCCGATATTAGTAAAACGGTCTGGAGGTGTTTTACTAGTTCCTAGTAATACATTATAGACAGGTCTGTTTCACTCTTGCTAGCTTAGAATATTCTAAGCTTGCTAGCTTGTTTTCTAATGTGAATAAAACTATGATGCTTTTTTTGTTTATTTATTTATAAATACCTAGGTACTTAGTTTTCCTTTAAAATAAATGAGAGGTGTGAAAAGAAATTCAAATTGATTATAATTTCGTATTAATGGTTAAGTTACTTAATTATAACGTTTGCAGTCGCTGTTGTTAATTAAACTAAATAACATAATAAATCTGATGTTTTGTGTTTATATCGAATACATTTCTATTGATTACTATTTTCACTTTAAAACCGTAAAACGTAGGTAACCAATTGAATACTAGTGATGACACTATAAAGGCGAAAATAACCAAGCCTAGAAATGTTAAAAACTTGGATACTAAGAGGAATATACGGTAGGTACTCCAACTTGGCACTAAGAAAGGAATTTCTGAATTCAAATTCATATAAACCATTTATCTTAGAGTTAGCGGAATGTCCCCAAGACTTCTATCTTTCTATCCAACGCAAGGTTCACAGTCACAAACTCTTAAAAAATTTGCCTGAAGTACAATGTGCAGGTCACTAGGATGTTTTTTTTTACCTTCTGATTTGAATAACTAGTAAATACTAGTTATTCAAACTCCATATTGCAGCGCCCTGACGGGGTTCATGTTCACTGCCAATGTATTAATTAAAATCCATACGAACTTTGTACCTAAAAAGTAATGAATAAATAAATAAATACAAAATACAAATAAATACATGACTGAGTCATCAATATTATTGATCAGTGATAGTCACTGGGACAAACATGAATAATACGAACGAACAGTCGTTTAAACTATACCTGTCTGTCCCACCTATGTGCACCATTTTAGTGGCCAGCCAGTTTACAGCGGCTGAGGCTCGACTGCAGACGAATGCTTTTGAAAACTGTGTGACACCGATATTAAGTCAGTAGCATTTCGTAGAATCCTTCCATAGAATTCGTTTATTCACCTACTTTACTCTTCTGAGAAGAGGACTGCCCTCTAAAGTAGGTTTAAAATAGTAGGTTATTGTACAAAATATCTAGGTAAGTTCTATCCCATAATTCTAAGTAGGTACTTCTACTAAATTTTGATTAGGTACCTACATACACGCCATAGTTAGAGTTAAAATTAAAATCTATTAAAACATTGGATTTTTTATTGAGTGCCTCGTGGTTTTTTAGGCAGTAAAGGTATAGTCAAATTACGATCAAATAATTTCTTTTTCTATTGGCAGTTGGCACTAGCTTAAGATAAGATACCTATCGAATTGCTAATAGGTTTGTCGCAAAAATAAACAACTATAACAGACAGGAATTTTTAGAAAATACAACTTTAAACGACTTCACCAATTTATTAATTTTTACAGAGCGGTCTTGTACAGATTACAATTTGCCATCGAAAGAGAGCGAGAACCTAGGCGTAGGCTTTTTATATTAGGCTACCCCCTCCACTGGCATGGCTGGCTGGGGGCTGGCTGGCTCTGGCGTGTGGAGGAGGTGACGTGGCTGGCTGGCATTGGCTGATCCGGCAGGCGGGTTGCCATCTGCTTTGGCGTGGCGTGACACTCGGCTATCCTGGAACAACAATTGCTCCCGCAATGGGAGAAGCATGATTAGCTCTCTAGCAGGTCAATAAGGTCTTCTCTTTCTAGCTGTTCATCTGAGCTGCTGGCACTGTCAGATATAGGAACCGTACTTCTATATGGCCTCAAGGAATCAGCTGCTACTAAGCCAGTGAATGCTTTATAACCTCTTAAACCTTTAATGCTACGGATCCTATATCTGTCATTGCCCACAACTTTAGTGATCACATAAGGGCCTGAGTAAAGGTCATCAAGTTTAGTATTAACTTTAGCTGCACTACTGGTAGGGGCCTGCCTCCATAACACTAAATCCCCTTTACTGTACACCTTACATGGCTTGCGTTTTTTGTCAAAATCGTTTTTCATTCTATCACCTGCTTTCTTTAATTTAACACTAGCTTTCTCGCGCCTAACATTCACTGGTTCATTGACATTGTCATGAGTAGCAACATCACATTGTGGCCTAGAGGTCCTAGCAAACATCAAATCAAAGGGCTTATATGAAGTGCTTACATTAGGAGTGTTGTTAATTCCCCAAAGAACATCAGGTAAGCAATTGGCCCAGTTATTTGCAGCTTCGCTTGGATCAGTGGCTCGTAACGCATTCAGTATCGTTCGGTTTGTGCGTTCTACCTGACCGTTGGCTCGAGGGCATGCAATAGCTGTTAAGATGTGTCTGAACTGCTTATCACAAGAAAATCTTTTAAAATATCTACTAGTAAAAGCCTTTCCGTGGTCACTCACTAATTTTTGAGGGTAGCCAAACAAACTGAATATCTTTTTAAGAGCTCTAATAGTTTCTACAGAGTTGACTGTTCTAGTAGGTTCAGCTATAACAAATTTTGTAAAAGCATCAGTAAGGACTAACATGTACTGATGGCCTTTTTTTGTTTTGCAAAATGGTCCTAAGTGGTCTACGTGAACCATGTACATTGGCTCAGTAGGCTTGGGGATTGGAAAAAGAAATCCTTCTTTCTTTCCATGGTCACCCTTACCATAAGCACAATGTAAGCATGCAGTGATATATTTACGAATAAATCGAGACATTTTGGGAAACCAGTAGCTTGCTTTAATCAAGCCCATACTTTTCTGTAAACCTACATGCCCTACCTCATCATGATGCATTTGACATATTTTCCATCGTGCAGATGCAGGAACAGCAAGGCGGTTTCCACACAATGTTTTGCGGTACAGTCTGTCATTTAAAAATGTGTAATTATTGGTGACCTCAGTGGCAGCCGAGCCTTCCCTAAGTTGATCTATAATTTGCTTTAATTTATCATCCTGGCACTGGACAGTATAGAACCAGTCCGTTACTTCAAGACGATTTATATTCATTGTGTCTATCGGGTTCCTACTCAGCGCGTCTACGTGTTTCATTCGATCCCCAGGTCGGTACTCTATACTCATGTCAAAGTCTTGTATTGAAAGCCACCATCTGGCGATTCGCGGGATCATGTCGCGCTTTGTTAGTGTCGCTCGTACGGCCGTGCAGTCAGACACGACTTTGACATGTTTTCCTACGATATACACCCTAAATCGTCGTAATGATTCGACAACCGCGAGTGTTTCAAGCTCGTAGCTGTGATACATACTTTCTTCTCTACTAGTGACTCTACTAAAATACATAACAGGGCGCAACGTACCATCCGTTTGTTTTTGCAGCAAGATGCCTGCAACTCCTAATTTGCATGCATCTGTATGAATCTCTGTTGGCAAAACAGGGTCGTAGAGGGCGAGAATCGGTTTTGTACACAAACACTTTTTTAATTTATCAAAACTGTAAAGCTGTTCACTTCCCCAAGTCCAAACTGCGTTTTTCTTGGTTAGATCAGATAATGGGCGGGCAATAACTGCGAAATTCATGATAAATTTACGAAAATAACTGCAAAGTCCGAGAAACTGACGTATTTCATGTACATTACTAGGGATGGGAAATTGCGACACTGCTGCCAACTTCGACTCACCCGGTTGAATACCGTTTGATGAAATTTCGTGGCCCAAATAGGTTATTTTATCTTGCAAAAATGAACATTTTTTTATATTAAGCTTTATGTTTTCAGATCTGAATTTTCGTAATACCGTTTCGAGAATATTTAAGCCCGATTTTATATCGATTGAAGGTAGCAACAAATCATCCAAAAAAGCCAACACTTCGCCTTCGTTCAGAAATCGGTTATTGTTTTTCAAGTTGCTGACAATAGGATCATTATTGCCGTTTTCTGAACGATGGCTTTGCGACGGAGTAGATTGTAGTGAATTTACTATTTTGTTCATTAACCGCATGAAAACAGATGGAGCATTGGCCAACCCGAATGGAACGCGAGTATATTCCCAATGACCGTGCTGAGTAATAAACCCTGTTTTGTGCGTGTCTTCAGGACATAACTTAACCTGGTGATATCCCTGTGCCAAATCAAGTGTCGTGAAAATTTTCTTTCCTGCTAGCTTCGAAACCTGGTCATCGATGTTGGGAAGTGGATAACGATCCCGAATAGTGATAGAATTGAGGGCACGGTAATCTACGCAGAGCCTATGATCACCATTTTTTTTCTTTACAAGAATAACCGGAGAAGCATATGAAGATTCCGATTCTCGAATGATACCAGCTTGTAACAACTCAGAGACTTTAGACTTGACTACCTCCTGCTCACTATGCGACATGCGGTAAGGTTGTCGATAAACGGGTTGATCGCTTGTTAATTTTATTCGCATTTGTATTAAATCTGTACATCCTAGCTCTTGCGTATTACTTGCAAAGCAATCATTGTATTGTAGCAATAAATTTAATAAACTGTTACTATCGTTTTTATTTAATTTTCCTGATCTAATATTATTTAGCTCTACCCCTCCAATGGTGCTAATATTAGTTAAGCTAGTATGCAAATCAGATGAAACAGGCTGGCTAATAGAGACATAGACACTGTCTTTGGCTAATGTAGGCAAAGTATAGCATAGTTGTGTACCAACCTGAACATCCACTGGCGGTGGAGAGGCGGTGCAGCTGTCCGCTCTGGTCAGCACATCACCTTGGGCCCAGGTGATGCTTTCGGCGCCAGTGTTGACAACCTTGACGTATCCGATGGTGCCACGAAGCAGGGTGGCAGGAATGGAGTAGGAGATACCCCGCAGCTCAAAATGTTGAGGAGCCGTGACGACATCGTTGGTATCGTCATTTCCCAGCACGTTCACCCTGACAATTGAACAACCAGGCAGTAGGCATTCTTTGGAAGCTGTGACTACTTTAAATCGAGTAGGGGTCTCGACCACATCAATTAGTCTTGTAAAGTCTGTATTTTGTTTGAGGGTAGCAGTTCCGTTACAGACAATCAAGGACATACCATCGCTGTTAATTATTGGCTGTCCAATTAACAAGTTAATGCCCCCCATATCTACATCTGCTAAGTGAGCTTTGCAGTGAATAGATATACCATCGATTTCTAATTGAAATGAGACTTCCCCCGCACTGGAGAGGTGGTCTCCAGAAAAACCCTTGAGAACGGTTTCAGTAGGAGTGACATCCAAATTTAATAGCTTTGAAACGTGGCTTGTGTCACGCCACGCCAAAGCAGATGGCAACCCGCCTGCCGGATCAGCCAATGCCAGCCAGCCACGTCACCTCCTCCACACGCCAGAGCCAGCCAGCCCCCAGCCAGCCATGCCAGTGGAGGGGGTAGCCTAATATAAAAAGCCTACGCCTAGGTTCTCGCTCTCTTTCGATGGCAAATTGTAATCTGTACAAGACCGCTCTGTAAAAATTAATAAATTGGTGAAGTCGTTTAAAGTTGTATTTTCTAAAAATTCCTGTCTGTTATACTCATAAGTGGGATATAGAAAATGAAGCGTCACCACGCTGCCGCCACGTCCGGAAATCTAGTCCGCCCGCCCGGATGGTATACTTCGAATGAAGACTCAACCAGAGAGGACGAAGATGACGTCACACCACCAGCCAGAAAAATCCTACGGAAGTTACTGGAAAATGAGGTGCAGAAAGCCATTCGAGAACTTAATGAAGACCCAGTCACCGCCACGCAGCCTAAGGGACATCGTGCAGCATCTCTCATTTCGGAGTTTGACCCGGACAGCGAAGACTGTACTACAGTGACCGCATGGCTAAAGAAAATCGATCAAATCGGTGAGATCAATGGTTGGAGCGAGACTACGAAGGCATTCCATCTACAAGATAAACTAAGAGGACAAGCGCGGAAATGGTATAACCGATTAGACGAATATGATTATTCATGGACAGATTGGAAGGAAATGTTAACACGTGCTTTTCCGCGGCATCGCGACTACGGAAACATGCTCGACGAAATGATGAACAGAAAAAAACTACCCACAGAATCCATGACAAAATATTACCAAGAAAAAGTAGCCATGTGCTTCCGGTGCAAGTTGACGGACAGCGCGACTGTTTCCTGCATTATTCGTGGCCTACCGACTTCACTTCAAGCCAATGCTAGGGCATTCCAATGCGAGCGACCCGAAGAACTGTATGAAGGTTTTCTGTGTGCGTTAGATGACTATCAGCCACCATCCGTTGGCTCACGACCGCCAAGCAAAGATACCAGCATGGGAAATGTTAGACAAAGCAACGACAGGAAAAAATCAATCCTTGATCCAGAGGTCGACCCCTGCCCGCGCTGCAAAAAAACAGGACACCTACTGCGCAGTTGCCCACTTCCGGATACGCGCACGTGCTTCAAATGCGGCAAGCAGGGCCACATTGCTCCGCGCTGCACTACTGCGGGTAGCCAAGCCAGTTCTACGAAGCTGTCGGCGCGAACTGAGAACTCCGTTATGGACATTAAACTACTGCAAAACTACAGCAACGTTTATGAAAAGGGTGAACGTGCTGGGAAATGACGATACCAACGATGTCGTCACGGCTCCTCAACATTTTGAGCTGCGGGGTATCTCCTACTCCATTCCTGCCACCCTGCTTCGTGGCACCATCGGATACGTCAAGGTTGTCAACACTGGCGCCGAAAGCATCACCTGGGCCCAAGGTGATGTGCTGACCAGAGCGGACAGCTGCACCGCCTCTCCACCGCCAGTGGATGTTCAGGTTGGTACACAACTATGCTATACTTTGCCTACATTAGCCAAAGACAGTGTCTATGTCTCTATTAGCCAGCCTGTTTCATCTGATTTGCATACTAGCTTAACTAATATTAGCACCATTGGAGGGGTAGAGCTAAATAATATTAGATCAGGAAAATTAAATAAAAACGATAGTAACAGTTTATTAAATTTATTGCTACAATACAATGATTGCTTTGCAAGTAATACGCAAGAGCTAGGATGTACAGATTTAATACAAATGCGAATAAAATTAACAAGCGATCAACCCGTTTATCGACAACCTTACCGCATGTCGCATAGTGAGCAGGAGGTAGTCAAGTCTAAAGTCTCTGAGTTGTTACAAGCTGGTATCATTCGAGAATCGGAATCTTCATATGCTTCTCCGGTTATTCTTGTAAAGAAAAAAAATGGTGATCATAGGCTCTGCGTAGATTACCGTGCCCTCAATTCTATCACTATTCGGGATCGTTATCCACTTCCCAACATCGATGACCAGGTTTCGAAGCTAGCAGGAAAGAAAATTTTCACGACACTTGATTTGGCACAGGGATATCACCAGGTTAAGTTATGTCCTGAAGACACGCACAAAACAGGGTTTATTACTCAGCACGGTCATTGGGAATATACTCGCGTTCCATTCGGGTTGGCCAATGCTCCATCTGTTTTCATGCGGTTAATGAACAAAATAGTAAATTCACTACAATCTACTCCGTCGCAAAGCCATCGTTCAGAAAACGGCAATAATGATCCTATTGTCAGCAACTTGAAAAACAATAACCGATTTCTGAACGAAGGCGAAGTGTTGGCTTTTTTGGATGATTTGTTGCTACCTTCAATCGATATAAAATCGGGCTTAAATATTCTCGAAACGGTATTACGAAAATTCAGATCTGAAAACATAAAGCTTAATATAAAAAAATGTTCATTTTTGCAAGATAAAATAACCTATTTGGGCCACGAAATTTCATCAAACGGTATTCAACCGGGTGAGTCGAAGTTGGCAGCAGTGTCGCAATTTCCCATCCCTAGTAATGTACATGAAATACGTCAGTTTCTCGGACTTTGCAGTTATTTTCGTAAATTTATCATGAATTTCGCAGTTATTGCCCGCCCATTATCTGATCTAACCAAGAAAAACGCAGTTTGGACTTGGGGAAGTGAACAGCTTTACAGTTTTGATAAATTAAAAAAGTGTTTGTGTACAAAACCGATTCTCGCCCTCTACGACCCTGTTTTGCCAACAGAGATTCATACAGATGCATGCAAATTAGGAGTTGCAGGCATCTTGCTGCAAAAACAAACGGATGGTACGTTGCGCCCTGTTATGTATTTTAGTAGAGTCACTAGTAGAGAAGAAAGTATGTATCACAGCTACGAGCTTGAAACACTCGCGGTTGTCGAATCATTACGACGATTTAGGGTGTATATCGTAGGAAAACATGTCAAAGTCGTGTCTGACTGCACGGCCGTACGAGCGACACTAACAAAGCGCGACATGATCCCGCGAATCGCCAGATGGTGGCTTTCAATACAAGACTTTGACATGAGTATAGAGTACCGACCTGGGGATCGAATGAAACACGTAGACGCGCTGAGTAGGAACCCGATAGACACAATGAATATAAATCGTCTTGAAGTAACGGACTGGTTCTATACTGTCCAGTGCCAGGATGATAAATTAAAGCAAATTATAGATCAACTTAGGGAAGGCTCGGCTGCCACTGAGGTCACCAATAATTACACATTTTTAAATGACAGACTGTACCGCAAAACATTGTGTGGAAACCGCCTTGCTGTTCCTGCATCTGCACGATGGAAAATATGTCAAATGCATCATGATGAGGTAGGGCATGTAGGTTTACAGAAAAGTATGGGCTTGATTAAAGCAAGCTACTGGTTTCCCAAAATGTCTCGATTTATTCGTAAATATATCACTGCATGCTTACATTGTGCTTATGGTAAGGGTGACCATGGAAAGAAAGAAGGATTTCTTTTTCCAATCCCCAAGCCTACTGAGCCAATGTACATGGTTCACGTAGACCACTTAGGACCATTTTGCAAAACAAAAAAAGGCCATCAGTACATGTTAGTCCTTACTGATGCTTTTACAAAATTTGTTATAGCTGAACCTACTAGAACAGTCAACTCTGTAGAAACTATTAGAGCTCTTAAAAAGATATTCAGTTTGTTTGGCTACCCTCAAAAATTAGTGAGTGACCACGGAAAGGCTTTTACTAGTAGATATTTTAAAAGATTTTCTTGTGATAAGCAGTTCAGACACATCTTAACAGCTATTGCATGCCCTCGAGCCAACGGTCAGGTAGAACGCACAAACCGAACGATACTGAATGCGTTACGAGCCACTGATCCAAGCGAAGCTGCAAATAACTGGGCCAATTGCTTACCTGATGTTCTTTGGGGAATTAACAACACTCCTAATGTAAGCACTTCATATAAGCCCTTTGATTTGATGTTTGCTAGGACCTCTAGGCCACAATGTGATGTTGCTACTCATGACAATGTCAATGAACCAGTGAATGTTAGGCGCGAGAAAGCTAGTGTTAAATTAAAGAAAGCAGGTGATAGAATGAAAAACGATTTTGACAAAAAACGCAAGCCATGTAAGGTGTACAGTAAAGGGGATTTAGTGTTATGGAGGCAGGCCCCTACCAGTAGTGCAGCTAAAGTTAATACTAAACTTGATGACCTTTACTCAGGCCCTTATGTGATCACTAAAGTTGTGGGCAATGACAGATATAGGATCCGTAGCATTAAAGGTTTAAGAGGTTATAAAGCATTCACTGGCTTAGTAGCAGCTGATTCCTTGAGGCCATATAGAAGTACGGTTCCTATATCTGACAGTGCCAGCAGCTCAGATGAACAGCTAGAAAGAGAAGACCTTATTGACCTGCTAGAGAGCTAATCATGCTTCTCCCATTGCGGGAGCAATTGTTGTTCCAGGATAGCCGAGTGTCACGCCACGCCAAAGCAGATGGCAACCCGCCTGCCGGATCAGCCAATGCCAGCCAGCCACGTCACCTCCTCCACACGCCAGAGCCAGCCAGCCCCCAGCCAGCCATGCCAGTGGAGGGGGTAGCCTAATATAAAAAGCCTACGCCTAGGTTCTCGCTCTCTTTCGATGGCAAATTGTAATCTGTACAAGACCGCTCTGTAAAAATTAATAAATTGGTGAAGTCGTTTAAAGTTGTATTTTCTAAAAATTCCTGTCTGTTATACTTGATAAGACATTGACTTGGCTACCTGTATCGATATAAGTTTTGACGTATGTGCCATTGACTTTACCCACCTTTTCATAAACGTTGCTGTAGTTTTGCAGTAGTTTAATGTCCATAACGGAGTTCTCGGTTCGCGCCGACGGCTTCGTAGAACTGGCTTGGCTACCCGCAGTAGTGCAGCGCGGAGCAATGTGGCCCTGCTTGCCGCATTTGAAGCACGTGCGCGTATCCGGAAGTGGGCAACTGCGCAGTAGGTGTCCTGTTTTTTTGCAGCGCGGGCAGGGGTCGACCTCTGGATCAAGGATTGATTTTTTCCTGTCGTTGCTTTGTCTAACATTTCCCATGCTGGTATCTTTGCTTGGCGGTCGTGAGCCAACGGATGGTGGCTGATAGTCATCTAACGCACACAGAAAACCTTCATACAGTTCTTCGGGTCGCTCGCATTGGAATGCCCTAGCATTGGCTTGAAGTGAAGTCGGTAGGCCACGAATAATGCAGGAAACAGTCGCGCTGTCCGTCAACTTGCACCGGAAGCACATGGCTACTTTTTCTTGGTAATATTTTGTCATGGATTCTGTGGGTAGTTTTTTTCTGTTCATCATTTCGTCGAGCATGTTTCCGTAGTCGCGATGCCGCGGAAAAGCACGTGTTAACATTTCCTTCCAATCTGTCCATGAATAATCATATTCGTCTAATCGGTTATACCATTTCCGCGCTTGTCCTCTTAGTTTATCTTGTAGATGGAATGCCTTCGTAGTCTCGCTCCAACCATTGATCTCACCGATTTGATCGATTTTCTTTAGCCATGCGGTCACTGTAGTACAGTCTTCGCTGTCCGGGTCAAACTCCGAAATGAGAGATGCTGCACGATGTCCCTTAGGCTGCGTGGCGGTGACTGGGTCTTCATTAAGTTCTCGAATGGCTTTCTGCACCTCATTTTCCAGTAACTTCCGTAGGATTTTTCTGGCTGGTGGTGTGACGTCATCTTCGTCCTCTCTGGTTGAGTCTTCATTCGAAGTATACCATCCGGGCGGGCGGACTAGATTTCCGGACGTGGCGGCAGCGTGGTGACGCTTCATTTTCTATATCCCACTTATGAGTATAACAGACAGGAATTTTTAGAAAATACAACTTTAAACGACTTCACCAATTTATTAATTTTTACAGAGCGGTCTTGTACAGATTACAATTTGCCATCGAAAGAGAGCGAGAACCTAGGCGTAGGCTTTTTATATTAGGCTACCCCCTCCACTGGCATGGCTGGCTGGGGGCTGGCTGGCTCTGGCGTGTGGAGGAGGTGACGTGGCTGGCTGGCATTGGCTGATCCGGCAGGCGGGTTGCCATCTGCTTTGGCGTGGCGTGACACAACATTTCAACAGTTGCATAGTGTATGTAAAAATGTATGACATTTCCTACAATGAATAACAAAATCTAACATGATTATTTGTGTGATTGCGACGGACTCGCTGGCAATTACACGTCAAGAAATCTAAGGGAAACTAATCGTAAGTTATTACTTAATTTGATACAAATATCTATTACCATTAGTCTTGGGCGAGCAACATGAAAGCCGTTGTAAAATGTTAATGAAATGATGTAAAGTCTCTGTTACACGATCGCTTTCCATCGGTGTGGGCAGGTGGCGCCTACGACGCTTGTTCTCCTAATGCTATTAGCATTAAATTGTTTTGTACTACTAATACGTGGTCTACAATTTTATGTTTGATGCTAGCAGTATTAGTACCCAGTGTTATAGACAATACTCTCTGAAAACCGTGCTCTTAACTAATGTTCTGCAAAGCTGAATGAGTTTTTATGATCACTGGTCATAATAGCTTAGCATTAGGTAGGCCGTGCTTGATTGCCAGCTAAGTAGAGTGAACAAAAACATGATTTCAAAGGCATGTTAAGCTTTGTTTTAAGTTAACTTAACGTTAACTTTTAAGTTAAGCAAACTGTAAGGCTTGGTTATTTTTATTTGATAAATTTAAGGACCTCAGTGGCGCGGTGGGCGAGTTCCCGGTTAAAAAGCGAGAGGTTGCGGATTCGAACCCCGCTGCGTGATTAATTACTAAAGGGGTAAGGAGCTTTACGACTACATCTCTATTTGACTAGGCAGCAGATATGACTAGATCGCTTTAAGACTAAATCGCGATATGACTATATCGCGTTGGGGTTACATTGCTTTTGGACTACATAGCCAAAGGACAAGAAAGCGTAATGACTTAATCCTCGTTTGTTTTCTAAAGTACAACTATGGCGAAAATCAAAACATTCAAGCTTATAAGTAGTTACCTTTATTAAAAACAAAATGTTACTTATACTTATATTTGAGTTTTAAAGCACTAACATAGCACATCTTCAAAACAAGATAAGTAGTACATAGTTATAAACAAGATAAGAGCTTATTGTGTCAGAAAACACAAAGAACAGTAAATGCTTTATAGCTTTATAAAGAACCTAATAAAATAAGTAACAATATTTTTTTCAATAAAGTCTTGAGATAATCCTTTTCGAGCATTCTTTTTTCTTTATTATCAGAATATATAAAAGGCTTTCGTGACTGACATACAGATCAACACACAGCCTAACTAAACCATAAGTTCTAAAAACATGAAATAAGGAAGGTTGGTAATATATTGATCTTGTGGTGTAGGGGTGCAATAAGAAATGATTTTTCGAAATTTAACTCTAAGAGAACACAACAGGAGGATGAAATTCGTACAAAAACTCAACGCAGACAAAGTCGCAGGACGTTCCACTATTTTCACATGCAAGCGTAATGATTCCGTGAATAGCATTATCCATACCTCCTATTGATTTATTCGCAATACAATTGTAAAAGTAATGTTAAATATCACGGTCTTTCCAACCTTTAGCATTTAAACTTTTAAAGAATTCTCTTCACACCTTTATGCTTCTTTGTTATTCGAATCTACAAATCAAGACAAGATGCTGATTATGTACGCGTCCTTGTTGGCAGAATAAGGAAATTAAATGTTACGATTGTTTTGAAAAAAGGCTGCAGGTATAGTTTATTAAACTTCATAATTGCTTGAACACCGAAGACAACGAAACAAACCGAGAAGCATTTGGTTAAACTCAAATAATAATTACAGGTTTGTGTCATTACACAAACCCATTGTTACACGACCGATTGTCAAAAACTTAGAATCCGAAGGCAAGGTTTTCACTAAGAAAGTAAAAAGAAAACAGAAGGAATATTACCTAATTGATTATTTGTAAAAAAAACTACATGCTAACTTGTTTATTTTTACGTTCATCAAACATTCGACAGAACAGATAGCAATTAAGAATCGTCCCAGTTCACTATGGAAGTTTACACAACAGTTTAATGGATGGTGAGTCACACTAATAAGAGACGCCCTAGTTACGACAGTTCGTTCTGTCACGGGGATTACGAGGCGGCCTTGCGACCCAAATACCAGCGGATTTGTTCCGTAAACAACACAAAAAACTTAACTTCTCTAAAATTTCCAGTACCTATACCTACTCTAAAATTTTTCAGCAAGCGAGACATTAATCTCTGTTTGTCAGGCTCGTTTTTTTATGAAGTTGCAAAAATTTACAGTCTGCGAAAGTGTACATTTACAGGACTTGCTGTGATAAAATTTCGTTAAATTTTGCAAAGTAAATGAGGTAAATTCTCATCGTGTCAGAACATTCCTGAGTACACAACATAGGTATAGGTGGTTTTAGAGTAGCATGAGTAGAATTAGTGGCATATTGTGACATTTTTTTTTAATGTCAGCAAGTGACAGGACAATCAAAGCGCCCACCTGATGTTAAGCACCACGCCTGACTATAACAGTATAATATGACATATTATGAGTAAGAGTTTATTTTTGGATACCATTTATGTACTTAATTACACGGAATGGAAGCGATTCAGTAACCACTATATATTTTCTATTAGACTCTGTGAGGTCTACAAACTCTCTAGCCAATATGCAACTGCAAATAAACTGTAATAACAAGCGCACCACGATCTAAATGGTCAAATAGAATTAGGTATTTGAAAGAGCAGCAATAAAAGGGTCAGTTGCATTACACTTGGCGCCGCCCGGCGCCGCTTCGATTATGTATGACTTCATCTCCAAAGGAGAAATATGCAAGAAAGTGCACATGATATAATATATATGATATGAGAACCCGAAACAATCCCTCCTTCACAGTTTTAGAGCACATAAAGCGATTACGAGTAACATTTCACAAGTGGAATAACCATTGATGCACACGATTACAATTTAATATGTTTTAGTCTTAGCTTTTCAACATCCTTTATTTAAACCCAAAATAGGCTGAACTAAACGTATATGCAGGAAAGGACTTAAAATACGGTTTATTTCCATCCGTCACCTAGTTCTGTCCATCTAGGGTGACAAATAGCACAAAAAAGTTCAATCCTTTTTGTGATTGGGTGACAGATAGAACTTTTATTTTTTTAAATAGTTCTATCAGTCTGACTGGGTACGGTAGTCAATCTTTTGGAACCTTTTCTACTTGTAAGACGATTGGTGGCATGTTCTAGTTAGAACAAACCCTGTAAAAATAAATGAAAAAAAAAACTCCGCGTATGACGAAACTTAAAAGAATTTGAATCGAATTGCACGTAATTGCAAATAACGGATCTCCGGACTTTGATGGACAGTACTAGAATGTATGACATAACCATTGACGCAGGCGCAAGGTGCGACATACTTTTGTATTTTTTTTTGTTATACAAATAAAGATCACATACCAATGTTTGAGCACTTTCTCTGGTGTTGCTGCTGTATTGATGACGTCAACCTCGATAGTAATAAAAAGGTTATACTAAGTATAACTAATATGATTATGATTAAAGTTTATAGTGTGTTAGGTATGGGTAGGTCTAATTATGAAATATTATTGCTATGTTGATAGTTCGAACTAGGTACATAGAGGAAATTATTATTTTACTGAATGACATTATACTCGTATTTAGACTATAGCAAGAGTCCGACTTGGTAAGTAGGTGCTACTGGAGTATCAGAAGTCTGACAAGCAGAACGACCTGGGGGCCTTACTCTTGAACGCGATCGGTATTGGACAATTATTGAAATATGACATTTCGTACTTTTGACAGCAAACCAAGCGCCAAATTCAACCTTGTTTTCAAGAGTACAAAAATTTGACAGCAGAAAATAGAAATTGGGATTGGATCGGAATTGTCATTGGATTCAAGATTAAGGCACCTCGTGTCGTTATTTGATGACATCTCAGAGTACATGAAAGGAGGAGAATTCTAATGTCTTCGGATGACATAAACAAAAAATCGTTAATAATATAACAACTCGGAACATCGAGTAGTTTATTACTTGCCTAAAAGCCGCAAAATTACGCATAACCAGAAGTGTGAACACAAATTAGCTAATATTATAATTTGACTTTTACCTCATAACTCTTTGCAAATTGATATTTGACAGAATGTTTACAAGATAAATGGTTTCCATTATAGGATGTATCTGACCTCTGTCTGTCTGTAGGCGCCGATCGTGTTACAATAATGACATAATGAACGAGAACGCGCAATGGCCTGAATGCCTGAAATACTTGATTGCAGTGACCGAGAATGTGGTAAAGATTTTGTAAAAACCAGGTCCGAAACAAAAAATCATTTGAATTGGGTCAAACACTGGTGGAAGTAACTAATGGTAAAGTAAGTAAGTAATGGTAACTTTAATAAAATAAAAAAAAATAAAGGGAGAAGTGCACAGCAATATCATTATAAAAATCATTACTTAAGAGGCCTTTCCAAGATTTAGCGATATAATTCATGAAGTTCGCCTGAATATATCTTTATATAGTATAAGTAATAGTGCGCGCGACGAGGAGCGATACATCCTCCCTCCATAAGCGCTCAGCGCGGTTTGAGAGTCGGTGCTTCGATCGATATGATTATAAGTGCGCTAAGGTGTGATTTTAAAAAGTTCGTATTAAAAAAAGTCAATGCTATTAGACTATTTTCTTTGTTGTATTTATTTAATAAAAACTTAAACTTTAATTTAGTAGGTGTATTTTTATTGTAAACTTCTTACTTTAGCAGAAATAACAAGCGTAAAATTGGGAAAAGTACACGTTTTTTAGACCGTCTTTTTTCAAAAATACTGAACTTACATGCTGTATTATTCTCTGTACACTTAAATTTTAAAACTGTGATTATTATAATTGCATTTTTGGAAATATGTTAGACTTTGTTATTTCATAGAAAACATTATCGAAAGTTGACTGGAATTGCTCATTTTACGAAACGTGCGTTACTAATTATTTTTTTAATCAGTTGTGTCTTGAGTTATTTAATATTTGTTCTGTTGGCTTAAATTTTAAGGGATAAAGCTTTTATATGTTTTAATTTTCGTTAAAATATCTTCAACACACGAGCCACAATAGTGTTCGAAACTTACGGGCTACAAGAAAATTCAAGAATTATCAAGGATAGGGCTCTTAAGTAAAATGGAAAACTAAGTGTCTTTAATAATTAGTTTAGTAAGTAGTCTTTAATATAGCAATAGAATATGACTAAGGCATAACCACAATAACTATAATTAAAAAAATGTAGCAAACCAATGAAAACATTCTATTACATTTACTGGTTTTATTTCAACCATTTTTATGCTATAAAAATAGGTCCGCTATACTCCAAACTGTTGCTTTACCCTAAATAGGTTCACTATGTTTAACTTAACACCTAACTACGTAAATAATGATTGCAATAAATAAATGAATACTGAATATAAACGGGTGAGTTGCACCTTGTTCAATAGTCGTCGAACAATTTTAAGTTAACATTAGATAAATTAAGGTTAAAAATGCTATCTCGCTCTACCTATATATCCAGAGGTATACCTCTGGAGCTCACCTGATTTTACGATATCGAATTGAAAAGGCAATTTCCGATTATGTATTAAGTAGGTAATTGATTAGGATAAGATCAGTATCTCGAGATGATCGATAGTAAAGATCGGTTGGGACCTAGAAAGCGGAGTAAGTCGTGATTTTGCTAATTATTAGTGTTACGTTTGTATATGCTCGCACTGTGAAAAGCCGTGTGATTTTAATGAAGTAGAATATTAAGTAATGATCAAAAAACTTTCGAGATTTTTTTGTGGCCATCTTATTCTTGATGCAGAGCCTTGCAGAAAAAAATATGAGATTGTAATGTATTGAAAGTATTACTAAACTGAGATGCATTGACCAAACAACATAAAAAAAATATTTATTTAGACAAACAACAAATAGAGAAACCAGTAGTAGAAAAAAAATAGTAGAAAAATTTTTGTAGGTAGGTAATAGTGATAAGTAGGTAATAATTGAAAACAAAGATGAGACATTCCTTCCGAAAAGAAACGCTACAGTAGAAACTTTTTCCTGATCCCACAAAAAACCATATCTATCGCACGATGCTTTTTCGCAGTGCTTTTAAACTGCATTACGACAAACCATTGTCTCTTTGTAGTGAATAGGAAGATTTATAGCCATTAAACGGGCCATATTAATTATTATAACTTATTCTGTGTCACAGTGGCAAAATCTTGCTAATATAACCACAAAACTAATGAAGAATAATAAATAAGATTGCTAAATAAAACTAAAAGTGGTACATAATTTCTAAATCCATGTTGACATCAACGTCGACAAGTCATTTAATAAACAACATAGCATATATAAGTAACGTATTCTGGTCTTTGTTCACAATATCTTCCTTCATTAAAAAAGAAAAATACCACATTTAGCGTGCGATATTTCACTAAGTTTAAGTGCGACAGTTGTCGATTTAAATATAAACTAAAGCCATAAAAGAGTCCCCTTAAAGCTGTAATCAAAGAAAAAGAGAAAGACTATAAGTCACTCGAAGGACACAGGGATGCGTTGTAAATTTTCCGGCATAAGATTTTTCAATGCAGTAAAATGTCTCGTAACAAAATAAGTTCAACGGTAATAAAAGCTACAAGCCACAAATTAGTCAACGACAAGGATTGCGGCTTTTTGTAAAATATTACCTTTGTTCGAAATTCCGTTGGGACCCATACCTACATGCAACTACCGATTTATCTGCATACCTATTCGTAGAATAATGTATTATTCGTGTACAATTTTGCACTTCAATGAAATACCATTCTGTAACAACCAGCTTCCAAACAATTAAAACTGAACTGAGGCTAGACTGAGAAAAGAAGACAGCATTAGGAAAAATTTAAAGAACTGTTTTCTAAATTTTCCGCGAATTCAGAACACTAAACCATCATAACGCTAGAAAGCTTTGTATAGAAAGTTATTTTAGCGAAACGTCGTGAAGCAGACGTGAAACTATGTTTCCTGGACGCACGCATTCATTATGCCCCATTGAAGTGTTGCTTCTACTTTGATATACTGTCCATTTAAACAGTAAAAGGACAGCCACCATTGTGTTATACGCAGCCAGTGCTCAGATTACAGATCTATTGCCTAACGTATGATTAACATGCATTATCGTTTACAGAGGGACTGGATTCAGGAAAATGCGAACTAAAAATCTTTGCTTCGGCATCCCGTAATGAAAACGATATATCAATTACTACACTACATTATTCTAATGTGGAATTAAATTCGCATAGCTAAGGGTCTTCAATCACCTAAGAACAAACCACCAAAATAGAACAGATGAAAAAAAAAAGTGCTAGTCGATCTGCGAGTAAATAAATACTCTAAATAGGAATCCAAATTCAAGCACTATTATACATAGTGGGTTCAACAAAACGATGACATCCACATCCAACGAATCCCCTAGAAATTCAAGTTTAGCTCTGGTTTACACCCCGCTATTGAATAATTTCTAAGGCTTGCAAGTGTTTCTTTGGAATGTAGAAACTAATTTTATAGACCCTCAGGCTTATAAAGCTTAGCTTCTGTGCGCAAAAGTTTCAAAGAGTAGGCAGATAAGCTGTTAACATAGGTTCTTTTAGAGTTTATAGCGTTTTAACGTGGTGTGTGGTATTTCAACAAAATGTCTGGTGGTGCTTATTTATTTTACAAATAGTTTTTTTTTGTATGTTTAGGTATAATGAGTAGAAACTCTGCAAAATTTTTCTTTTGTGAATTTTGTGCTATTCATCTACCCTGGACAACTTTGTTTTCATCTCCTAATGTCGCAAAAGTCTTTACATTTTCACAACCCACAAAGCATCTTGCAGAATGTCTAGTCGTTTATCGAACTTAAATCGCATAACTACATGATCATTTCCAACAAAACAACTATTATCATACAGGTTTTTACAACTAAGGCAATATTTTTCAATTTCACGCATTAACGCGCAACCGACGCGTCGGCGCCTGCGCCGTTCTGACATTTACAAGTGGGACCTTGCGAGCGATTTGCGAACAATGAGGGCTTGTCACCGGAGTCCCGGAACACATGTGGCGCCGCGCCGCGCCGCCGTCTCCGGGAAGGGTGACCTCAACCGTCGACCCCAAGTTGAGCAAAATTATTGGACAATGCTATTGGAGCTAGGTTGGATAGTCCCGTAGGCCTTATGGAAATTTGAGAGAAAACATTTTGGGCGTACCGAACGTATACAACGTGAAGATAAGTGCTTCATAGTAATCATGGGGAATTTGTTATAAATAATGAAGATATAATCTTATAGAACTTGATAATTATCAACTTGTATAGTTCGCACAGCGGATCTAGGCTTCTGTGAAGTTAGCCGTTTGTTATGCGCAAAGACAATTTAGCTTGAAAAAGCTCCATTGCGCATCTGCTAATTTCACGACGGTCGAGATCCGTTGTGAGAACTATAAACAAGACAAAAACAAAGTAAGCAAACTTTTAAAAGAAAATAAATATAAATATAATAAATAATGCTGGACAATCCACACAGCATCATCTAGCCCCAAAGTAAGCTGCTGTGAAACAGAGCTGTATTATGGGTACTAGATGACTGATATTATATTTAATACAATACAATACATAGATAGATATTTTTTATTATATATAGAAAATACACAGAACACCCGGAACAAATATTTGTAGATCGTACGAACATTTGTGACAAGGCGGGAATCGAACCCGCAACCTCTGCGTCGCAGGCGGACCTGCGCCTGCTGCGCCACATCGGTCATCAAAGCAAGAATACAACACTCGTAAATCACACAAATCGAAACTCAATGACGATTACAAAGACAGGTTTATAGTCACACCCACACGAATGATTGCATTACATAACGCCTGTTTATCATCAAATGTAATTAATGAACGGAATCAAACAGTAGACGCAAAAGCAGGATCGCCCACGGACGGACAAACCAATAAAGTTCAATAAGACATTGGTAAAGAAAAACAAAACAGCTAGTTTAATTGATACTTATTGCAGGATATCATTATGCCCAGCACCTACACCATTCTCTCAGAATAACCAGCCTAATCCACAGGAAAGACACGGAGTAAACTACGCTGAAATTCGCTACAATCATGATCTATGAACGGATAGACAATGAAAAGAACCCTCAAGGCAAGTAAGTTCGTATGAGTCAGTAACCAACTCTGTTGATTGAGTTAACAAACCGCCTGAAGGCCTTCGTCATGGCCCAACAACTTTGAAAAAGACAAGATGAAACCGGCTGTTCTCATTAGCCTGTACAATCTAAAACTAATTGCTCCACAGTATTCCCACAAGTGCGTCACGAACGATTAGGTAACATAGCCGGATCTGCAGGCTCATTAAATGAAAAAAAGATCATATCGCTGACAATAGACCACTCGGCGACCGAAAGTGATAGTTTTAAAGATATTAAGCCGGCGATGACGATAGCAATACGAAATTACCAGTTAAGTGTCCAGTCACTCTTCCAAGTAAAGATAGCTTCGATTTTAAATGTTCCTATCACGAATCACGATAGGGGCTTTGTTTTTGACGATCACTCAGTGGTTGCTCAACGCTAATGGTTTAGGCAACTTTTATATACTTACCTATATTATATTATAGTATTGGTCAAGATTCCAAGACTTAAAAACTAGGTACTACTGGTACTACTAAGTATACTGATCAATGTAAAGTATGCAGGTACAAAAATGTTAACAAGAAAATTTGAAAGAAAAACATGTAAGTACATACAATAGAATTATTCTAAGGTATATGTCAATGTATTCTTAAATTGTACTTATATTGCATGTATTTTCAGACACAATTATTATTGCAAAATTGTTATTAAAATAAATAAATGAAATGAAAAGAAATGAAATGTTGCTATGTCGGAAATATGCCATATTGGCACCACACTAATTGACTTTAATAAGAGGTCACGGACCGAATTTTTTAATGAACCGGGGTCGAACGTTGAAACTAGTAAATATTAGGTTAACGAACAGGTAAATAGCCCTCCGAATATCTACGAGCTACGAGAGAATAGAAATCTTTGTAAATCCCAACTTTCCCTGAAAGCGAATTATCCAAATTACAGCTTATTATCGAAGACAAAGCCTCGGAGCAGAATAAGAAGGACCCACAAATCTGTGCGCTGGAGATTGCGCACCCATCACTCGACCACAAAATATATAGTAGTTTGTATGACACAACTCGGGGAAATTGCTGGGAAACAGAAGCCAAGCGTAAACCTTTTGAATAGTTGACGTAGGGTTGACGCTAGTGCACTAAGGTGAGTGCAGAAGATTCGGTGGGTTTTTAGTCGGTATACCGTCAGTTGCTAATTAGTAGCGGACGGAGAGCCCGACATACCCCCTCTGTTCTCCCCAACTGAGGGGGATGCGTAATGCATTTTCCCACCGTTAAAAAAAAAAAAAAAGGGTTGACGCTAGTAACGAAAATATTTTTTGTTTTCGGTATCTATAACCGCAGGGAGTTAGTTTTTTTTTCTATTGCTATATTATTTCATACCTGTGCAAGTATGTTAAACACAAAAAACGTAGGTACCTAAATACATGAGCGTGTGCAAGCAGGGTACTCGCAAATAGCTAAATTAAAATAGTACACGACTACTAAGGGTAGGTACGTATGATTGTAAAATGGGGTTTCTCTAAGATCGAAAATAATGGTAGGTACTCTATTATTGCTGTGCTTATATCAAAACTCTATTTAGATGAGCAAGATCGCAGCCCTAAAGTTCGCGTTTGCAGGAAGGCAGCATCAAAATCACAACTATTTACGATACATCAAGCCTGGCGGTAGTGGTTTGTGGTTGACAAATGAAGTTGTACTGCAACAGGTACCAATCTACCTATCTGTATACAGCTACTGTGTGTATTTGACCCCGAATATCACGTGAGTTATGTATAACTAGGTACTGCATACAACGAGCGCAAAATTACATCTTAAGACATCTGTCGAATGCCCCTTGGTTCCTTATGACCTCGGAGTTGCATAGTGAACTGAAAGTCAACAGTCACCGAAGAAATAAAACTTTATTTTTCCAAATACAAGGAACGCCTAAATGTACATCTAAACCGCCTGGCTGCACACCTAACTACTACCAGCTACCCGAAGAGACTACGCAGACAGCACATCATGGAATTAGATGGAACATGATTACTGAACAAAAGAAGAAATCTTCTACAAGCCAAACTGACTAAGAGTAGTAGAGTTCTCTGTGATAGACCTCGTCCGGGGAAGGACTACCACCATACCTATTTCTGCCGCCAAGCAGTAATGCTCGCATTGCTGTGTTACGGTGCGAAGGGTATGGTTTCCGGTGAAATTACTGGCACATGAGGCTTTCGATCTTAGCCTCAAGGTGGCAACCCGCGAGTGATACCTCTGGTATTGCAAGCGTCCATAGGCTGCGGTAACCGCTTACCAGCTTGTGGGCCGTACGCTTGGTTGCCACTTCAGTTGTATAAAAAAAAAACTGCCTACACACCAAACCTGCTCATAGTCTGAAGACTGATGGCAGATAAACACAGAAAAAAAAAGTTGTGTTTTAAATGTATATGTAATGCAATATCTACCTCTACAACATTAAGATTATTCTTAATGTCTTTGAACATTAGTAATATATATCACTCTTTTTTTTTTGGCTCAATTATCGGTTTTAATAAAGGGCTGTTACTTCACTACCAATGTTAAGAATAAGATGAAAATGCTATTGCACAATCTGATTTATGAAAAAAAATTTAATCAAAAAACTCCGGCTAGCATCGGCCTTTTTAGACAAAGCCCCAACTAATACAAAAGCTCATAAAATAAACAACCGAATCCGAGGAGTGACCGTATCACCAGTCAATGGGCATAATATGGTAATGTCATTCACGACACGATAAAAATAAACTCACAACAAACTTGGCCTTGAACTACAGCCATATAACAAAGCAGCCGAAACAAAGGGACTTGATAAACGATCAGTACGGACGGAGTCTGGTGAATTAATCCTTATAACACGAACAAAAGTTTTTTAAGAGTTTGTTGTATGTTCGTTTTAGTAGAGTTCTTTGTGATAAATCTCGTCTGGGGAAGTACTACACTGTACCTACTGGAATCAGCATCGAGATCAAAACCACTGTTACTAGTTACCAGTTAAATGCTCTATGTATTTCTGTGACCAAGCAGTAGCGCTTGCATATAATAACCTTATCTACCCACTTTTATTTACCGACTACATCTTTGACTATATCCCAAGTCTTATTTTCTACGCGAACGAACCCACCGGGACAGCTAGTTCGAGTTATTAACATAGACTCTAGACTGAAGAGATGAATCAAGACGATAACTCCTATCATGGATTAAGTAAACCAAATGAAGCTCATAATGCAGCTACACTTCCATGCCACCCGGAAGACTATGCTAGGTACGCTGAATCAGAAAATACATGGCCTACTTTTATACATAGAAATAGGTAAGGAACTTAATGCTTGGTGATATGTTGCATAATTTGCCAATTAAATCAATCAGATGTGCTTTATTTAGTAAAATCACAAGATGTTGTGACCATGCCTGATTATATGCACAAAACAAATATAATATCATACCAATACCATTGTAAAATAAGGTATGAGAGACCCGAGATAATTTTATTTTCAAGTGATTGTTCGATATTTATTTTAATTATAATCTCTATAATGATAGTATTACATTTATAGAAATAGGGTGTAGAGGTGTTAGTAGAACGCGTCACAGTTAATTAGCATTTTGCTACCATTAAGCGTATGATAGGTCAGTAACATTCACCTGTTGATTACCGTAATATTCATGGTGAGAACTGCCAAATATAGGTATAATGTATAAAAGTAGGCGCTACATAATAATATAGGTACTTGGCAGGCCAGACAGTAACGGAAAACCCCAGGTTACCGAGGGTGATACCTATCATCATAGCTTGTATTAGAGGTTTAGTATTAGGTAAGTCGGGGCGCCCGCACATGCGCATACACCCTCATTGATTTTTCCCACTTTGACAGTTCACCCCTTGTTTTGAGACATCGCTCGCGTACCAACAAGAAAGTAAACAAAAATGGCTCTAGATTTCTCAGCGACTTATAAATTGCTAGTTTTAGGCGATTCTAATGTCGGCAAAACGTGTATAGTGCACAGATATTGCGACGAGAGGTACTATGATATCTACATATCCACAATAGGTGAGTCAAAGCTTATTTACTTCTTCTTTTATGAGCCTTTGTCAGACAGGTGATGTAGTTTTAGTACTGTAGAAACACAATAATATCAGGGATTTATATATTCCGCTGCGGATGAAAAGCGTGAAACAATGGAACATAATAGTGCGAAGGAACCATTTAATAATTTTATGCCAAGGGACTTCCTCGACTCGTTTTACTGTTAGAGAAAATGTACGCCCGTAGTGCATTACTTATTCAATTAACTATAAAAATTAAGATCGGATATTACAACCGTATATAAAACGCTTCAGCAGAAACTGATTATGTTAAGGAACAACTTGAGAACCAAATTGGTAGTAGAGTTCTTTGTTATAGAGCTTGCCTAGGAAAGTGCTAAGGAAACTTACTTATTTCGCCAAACAGTAATGATTAGGTACATTCCTGTGTTCCATGTTTCATATAAGTGATATAACAAAACTTGAGTAGTACTACAACTTTATTATGAATACCTATTGCACAAAATACAACCATCAACCCTTTGTTCTGTTTAGGACATATTCTGGATATTGCAAATTCGTTTCATGCATGTACATAATATAGACTGACAGAAATCAGAGGATGACTTAATTCCTAATGATCACATTATCATCATGCTGTCGTTTGTCAAATTTGCCTATTATAAACTATCATCGCAATAATTTTGTCATCAAAATAAACGCTGGGATGTTGAGACTGAATCAATATCAGCTCTCGCAATGGGTCAACTATTTTAAGCATCTAGTCGTGTTAGCAATTTGTATTCCGTTCGTTCGATAAAAGAAGAATCGATGGGAATTTTTCCAATTGTGCTACCAACAGTGTAATTGCTATGAATGTTTGATTTCAACCAAAAAATCCCTTGCTTGGTAATACACTCTTGTTTTTTAATATGGATTGTATTAAGTTTGAATAAAAAAAAGTGTCTCGGTGTACGAACGATTGCGACTATCAATGTGCTTTCGATTGAGTTTAAAAATGTAATTGTTATCAAAATCATCATATCATCAGTCAATTGAAGTCTACTGCTAACATAGATCTTGCAGTCCAAGAGCGCCATGACGACGATCTGAAAACTTCACCATCCACCGATTGCATGCGACCGCTTTTATATCATTGGTCTCTCAAGGAGAGCCATCCTATACTTCGTTACTACCAAATGTAGATGAATGATTCACTTACTGGTTTTCTTCTGTGTTTTCAGGCATAGATTTCAAACAGAAGATAATTAACCTCGATGGGGTGCCGATCAAGCTGCAAATCTGGGACACAGCTGGGCAAGAGCGCTTTAGGACCTTGACTACCGCTTATTACCGGGGCGCTATGGGCATCATTCTGATGTACGATATCACCAACCTTGAGTCATTCAACCATTTGTCATATTGGCTGCGGAATATACAAGAAGTAAGTTCTGCTGAAACAATCATTGATATTTACTTACACTTGAGCGCAACACACACAGAAAGAGCGCGGCAGGCGTTCCCGCGTTCAGTGTGATGTCATCCTTGTCGTCCATACTAATTAAAACAAAAAACACCCGCGGCGGATCTGACCCGACTCGCGCCCGCCCGCTGTGTGTTGCGCGTTAATCATAGTTAGCTATTAAATCTGTCACCAGAGTTGGCCACTGACTCATACGAACTTACTTACACTGTTAAACTTTGTAAACCATTCGGATGGGAACACCAGTGGCATTTACAACTGAGCGCTTCCGTGCTTAGGAGAGCACGTTAAGCTGTCGATCGCAGCTTTTTCAAAGTTGTATATAAGCCGTGGTGACCATCAGACTGTCTACGGCCTACATGCAAACTTACTAGCTCAAAACTAAACTGAAACCCAATCGAGACGACTCAATGGTAGATTTTTGACAGGTTAGTAGGTAATTAGTAAGTACTTTTCTGACAGAAAATCTAAGGCAGTGTGAATAACTTATCATCAGGACAAAAGCCTGAATTTAAAGAACAAGTGACTTTATCTGATGTTTGCATTCTATGTTTTCCAAGGCACTGGGACTTCTGACAAAAATGAGATCGTGGCTGTCTGACCAGAACGAAGTGCCGAATATACGAATATATTTAGTCTAATCTCACTGATGCCAGCTAAATCATCCTCAAATTTCAGACCAACGATATAGTTACCGAGTTAGTTTGAAATGATCATTCAATTTTGTTACAGTATGCGTCTCCGGATGTTATCAAAGTACTAGTAGGAAATAAATGTGATGTGCACGAGAACCACAGAGCAGTTCCGAGGGAGCGAGGACAAAAGGTTTGTAAATCTATCTACTTTCTAAACTTTTTTTTTTTTTTATACAACTGAAGTGGCAACCATGCGTAGATGATAAGCGGTTACCGCAGCCTATGGACGCTTGCAATACCAGACGTATCACTCGCGGGTTGCCACCTTGAGGCATAGTTCGAAAGCCTCATGTGCCAGTAGTTTCACCGGAAACCATACCATTCACACCGGAACACAGCAATGCGAGCATTACTGCTTTGCGGCAGAAATAGGTATGGTGGTAGTACTTCCCCGGACGTGTTCTATCACATAGAACTCTACTACTCTAAATAGGTACTTACTTCTTATACTACTAATATTATAAATGCGAAAGTCTGTGTGTGGGTGTGTGTGTGTAGGTATGTTTGTTACCACATGTATAGCTCCGTGACGACTTAACCGATTGTGATGAAATTTGGGATGTTAGATGGCTTAAATCCTGGAATAACACATTTTATCCCGAAAAAAGGTACTGTTCTTAGGGGATAGCATAAAATATGCAAAAACGCGAGCTAAACCGCACGGTTCAGCTCGTACAAACCAATTGCCGAACTCTTTACAAAAACAAAACCACTTTTTCTCGACAATGTAAAAAGGGGGCTTCTAAATGAACCATACATTTACGGAAATATGTGACTATAGGTATAGGTCTCACAACGGATCTCGGCCGTAGTGAAATTAGCCGTTTCGATGCGCAATAGAGCTTTTTCAAACTAAATTGTCTTTGCGCATCACAAACGGCTAACTTCACGGAAGCCTAGATCCGCTGTGCGAACTATACTATTGTCTAATTACAAAACAAAATCTATTGTTCAAATGATCATATATTATAATACCTAAAGTTCGTGACGTAGCTGGCTAAGTTGTTCCTAACAGATCAACGAAGTTAAGCACTGTTCCGCGGGGTCATCATTTGGATAGGTGACCGCCAGTGACAATTTCAACTGAACGCTCCCGTGCTTCGGAGGGCACGTTAAGCAGTCGGTCCCGGCTTTTTCAAAGTTGTTAGGCCATGACAGAGGCCTTCGGGCGGCCTAGAAATTCTGTCACCAGAGTTGGCCACTGACTCATACGAACGAACGAACGAGCAAACCTAAAGTACTTTCAAAAAAAAATTGTCGAATACGTAAGCTCTTTTAAAATTTCAGATAGCTGATGACTTCGACATGCCGTTTTTCGAAGTATCTTGTAAGAGCGACATTAACATAGAAGAAGCATTTTTGACTTTAGCCAGAAAAATACGGGAATATAGAGATTCAAAGGTAAGGTTATTTTGTAATTTGGCAAAGGTAACAACTAACCATCAAGTGGATCTGGGCTTTCTACCAGTTCTATCGACATATCATATTAAAAAAAAACTTACACTGAGCTTATCTACCCACATCTATCTTCCGCGTGTTGGTCTTCGTTGTTTACTTGGTTCTTTCAGACCACTGAAAAAATGATTGTTTTCAGGCTGATGCATTCGAGTTGAAAGAACGGGACAGCGTGATAAAGGCATCGGAATCTGAAACAGACGTGTCCAAATGTAGCTGTTAGCTTTTTAATTCAAGACAGTTCAGTGTATTTGAAGCACTTTATAAACACCCCGAACCAGTACAACATGTGTTTTTAGAAAAATGTAAGTTATGCATACCTTTACTCGAATCAAAAAAAATGGATTTATGTAGGTACTTCATCATCAACATAAAATTTAATAACATATCAAATTGAAGAACCTATAGTTTCGAAATTTACCTATTTATTTATTTTTATTTCACAGGAAAATAAAATATTAGTAATCTAATGATACAGTTATAGACCATTTAAAAGTTTTCCAAATGAATCCAGAAACGAATAATGGTTGTACGAAACACTAAGTTCGGGGCACCGTAATGTTAATGTGAGCTCTACAAACACCCATATTCTAAGACGATTCCTCAAAAATTCCTCGCCTCGACCTCTCATATAAATCCGTATTCTTAGTTGCAAAAAGTCTCTTCCACTTACTTCCACTCGAAAGTTTACCATACCTTAACGGAGGAAAATTGATCTTACCTAACGAAGAAATTATTGTCAAACTCAAGGTACGAGGCCTACCTTGAGTCGAGTGGAGGAAGATTCGAGGAAACTTCTTAGAATACTTATGAGTGTTAGACTCAGTTTACCAATCTTTAAGATCTACAAAGCCTGCTCTTATTATGCTCAGGCTTAATAGATCTTAAAGATGGGTAACCTTAAAAGTTTTGTATAATTAAAAATGGGTTAGGTAATCATGAATCTCTAAAACAATGTACTTATCTTTCTTAGTAGTTTTTTAATCGTGGATTTGAGTGACATGATTAAGTAGGCAGGCACTTACGGCGGAAATCACACAGAAGAGGAGCGGAATCAACCAATATAATCCTGCCAATACTGCGTTACTTTATTACGCGCAATATTGATGGATACCTACGATTTTGTTAGACGACGCCGGCGCCGTTTCGCCTTGGGCCGTTTATGCGTAACACGTAACAAGTTGCGGGTAAAAAGGTAAGTAGTGACTTGAAAATGCTGGGTATTTAAATGGCTCTGTAGGAAAAAAATGTTTATCAATTTAGTAAGACCTACAAGTAAGATTAAGGTGTTAGACTTCGCTTTACGCGTAATGTGTGCTATTTTGAACCAACTATTGCAATTTCCAAGCGCATTGCGATTATAACTACAATAAAAAGAATTAGGAAGTAACTACTTAAATAATAGATATAAGTAATATTAAATACTTATGTAGGCATAACGTATTTATCTACTTATCTGAAAATACATCTAAAAGTAAAATCGTAGGAACTTATCTAATAAAAAGCTGTTAAAAGCATTTGATGCTGAGAATAGAAGTTACTTTGATGAAGCCTACTCACTCGATTTGCTCAGCAAAATAACACCTAACATTAGTTCAGGAGACAAGAAAATAATAATTGTAGGTAAGGTAACCTACTTGTATATATTGATAAAAATATTCTTATCAAGAGTTTCGGGTTATTCCCGACGACCCGGGGAGCTGGTACCTTGGCTCAAACGAATGGCACATTATTAATAAAATTTTGGTAGTGCATGATTGCCGACTTTACGCAAGGTCTTCGAGCATTATAACCACAGAAATATAACTCTATGTCATTATGCAAGGTACCTATAAGTAGTTTCGAGTTCCACTCGTATAATAGTTAAGGATCGCATTTTACCAAATTATTTGTCTCTTGAAGCGTGTCTATTATATTATTAATTTGTATGTACGGTTACTAGGCACATCTATCTATCGAATTTAAATAAGTTAATTAGAAAATGTAATTTTTTTTTATTGCATCTCGTTAAGCAATTTGTTGCAAATAATGAAATTTTATTGGAGATTCATTGTATTTTAAGGCATACTCGTATCATGTCACATTGAGTCACTTACTGCGTGACTTATCTTAACTAAGATGACAAGGATTGTGTATTCCAGAAAACTTAAACTAAGGGCGATCATCCACCGAAGCGGAATGGAGCCGGGGAAAATTGAAGTGACGTAATTAGGACGCATTTTTAATTCGATTCCATTTTGTTGCCGCCTTCAGCTGTGTTCCGTTTTGGTGGCATAGTTAGAACCACATAACAACCACATCTTTTGTGAGGCTTCTACCTTAATGGAGATGAATAGGTAAACACCCTAAATTGAAGCCAGTTTTTATAGCGAGTCGTAAAAATCTATGCATGAGTCAGTGTGACCATTTATTTTGTGGTAAGTAATAGGTAAGTATCTAATATTTGTCATTTTTCTTTGAGCGTTCTGCAGACTGTCAGATAGCGTGCGGAATACATTTTTTTTTTCTCAATAGTCACCCTGGCTTGAGTCCAGTACCTACGCGCCTTTGTCGAACACCAGATTATAATATTTAAGTATGATATATTTACGGAAAAACAGTGTCGCGTCAGTAGGTCTAGTACTTACTTACTGAGGAGATCAGGACTAGAAACACTTTTTTTTTTGATAAAAAAAAAACACATAGGTACGCCTGATGCTTGCATACAATTCTCACTTTGGTACCCACTGAGGTCTGTTTCATGGTTGATTATTTTGAAAATCTTGAAAATATAAATGTGCAATGTATGCATATATTTAGTACACTCAAAGCGAAATGTAGTAAAAAGTTATTAAGTGGATAGGGCTGGTCCCAAAAACGTTTTCCCTAAAGTTTTAGGAAGAGCAAATTACAATTTTTACTTTACAAATGAAACAACGAATATATGTTATGGTATTATATTGGCTCTAATTCTAAACAATACTTTTATTAACTTGCATTTGTATTGTGAAATAAATACTTACTAATGAGATCTAGTATAATACTAAAATACTTACTTAAATAAAGTATAATATTGAATAATACTGTTTTAGGATTTTTACTTGAGCATTTCGCTTAAATAAATCAACGCACTATTTTGGCTACAGTATTTCGCTGTCATTACTTTCTACTTGGTGCTTGAGAGGCATCTTCAGAAAGAGTCCGCCTTGGTGGAAACCACCGCAGTGCCAGATATTCTACCTCAAAAACTCTGAGCAAATGACTAACGTCTTTGCTCCAAGCAGTATTAAGTATTGTGTCTAGGTTTGAAGGGCACTATAGCCAGGTGAAATTAATGGGCGAAAATACTTGGCACCTAAATCTCGGGTTGACAAGCGCATTGCAGTGCCACGTAGAACTTTTAAACGTTAAGCTTTGATTGACAGTCCAACTGTTGACTTATGATCAGGCGTGGCAAAACTTGATCGTGGGAATGACGTGACCGTCTCATCATCTGCTGATATAAAAAAAAATTAAATAGAAAATGAAAGAGAGACCCTTTACGATTTGAAAGATAATAGAAGAAACAAATGCTCAAGTAAGGTACTAAAATACGGTTCTTGTTTGTACACAGTTATATAGTACCTAAAGTAATAGATTTTAAAAACATTTACATGATTACGTTTATAAATTACTGTGTAGTAAGTATGTAGCAAATCTCAACATTTTATATTACTGGTTGCTGTTTCGAATTAACGTTACGCCAACGCATTCGCAATGCAGAATTGCGAAAAGAAAAGTATGCAGTATAAGAAATTGCGGCAGAGTGAGCAAGACATGCGAAATTAATGCGCCGGTGTTTTAATGGCGCTCTTTACACCATCACAGAGACACCATGCACCGAGCCGCGTTTGCGATCGTTCGTTTATCGTGCTCACTCTACTAAAGTTGACAAGTAAAGCAACGTCTTCTGGAATTTTGAATTTTTGAGTGCGTTTAGCTAGAAATTAACTCATGTATTCAAGCGTTAAGTAATAAGCAGAATCTAAACATTATCCAATGATCACTTTAATAGTAAAATTTTATACAGCACAACTGATGTAATATCGTTAGTTTCTAATATTTCATATTATAATAAAGTTTTTAAACAATGATTATTTTACTGATTACTTACCCTTATCCCAATACATAATTTAAATACCAAATGTTTGCTTCTAACCCACACGTTTCCTGTATTAAATATTATATTAGAAATGCTACATGCCTACATGCTTTACTTTTTTGTTCGTAGACTAAAGTATTTGCAAATCATGTAAACATTTGTCTTACCGCGGCATGCAAAACGCACTTGTTTCTCGCCAGTTACTATCTCGTAAACAAATTAAAATTAACATAACAAATGGTGCCATTATTAATGATTAACCTTCTTATTTAACTTTTAACTATCCTTTACAATATCTTGAGTGAAAAGAATGTTTATAAACTAGCCAAGACAGACAAACTTGCATTTAATAAACGTTTAAGTAATTTTTTAATGTTGTTTTTATACTGTCATCACCGACCTAAAACGAACACGTTTTAACTGCAGTAGGTACTCTTCTATTTGAAAAGTATCTACTTATTTGAAACTGCTTTATTAAACAAAATAAAATATGTACATAATTACATTACATTACAAAATATACAAAATACATATGAAACAGTTGAGCCATCTACTTATTTAACTAATATGACATTACAAAATATGTACTTAGGTACTTTTTTACTCAATAAACTACCAATTAAACTGGTTTTATGTGTTAAATTAATTATTTCAATGAAACTAAAAAACGGTTAAAAAACCAACATTAACATCGGAATAACTTCCCGTGAAATTTTTCCCTAAAAATTTTGTCGTAGAACTAGATTTTACTTTAGAGATTACTCGATAAAACTACCAATCATAGTAAAATACACAATTTATTTTAAGTAAAGTACCCTTTTATCCATAAGTGTTACGAGATTGAATATAATGCCAAATACTGGGTGCCACGTGTTTATGGCAGGTGTCCCACCGCCGCCGGCGAGGAAGCGACTAACTATCGGCGACTTTCTTACTCAAGAAACGTACAATAGATAATACCGTTCATGTAAACAAAAGAGATGCATAATTAATAGTTGATCGCTGACTGTTCAACCCGCGCCGGCGCCGGCGAGCCCTCGCTCCACACCACAGGTTTAACAAGACAAAAGCTGTCAAAGATATACTCGCTGAACGATTCTCGCTGCTCGTTTGGCGGTCAAAACTCACGCCGATAGACCAACAAGCTGTAATTTCTATACGACTGCACCGCCCAGCCGCCGGCGCCGCCGCGAGAGAGGGGTGCGAGTAATCGCCTGTCGCATTTGTACCTTCGCTGATAGTCCAGCGACCAAACTATCGGAACTACAATTTGTATTATTGGAAACTTTTCCTCCTTATTTTATTCTTTGTGTAATTTTATATAAGTACTTTTTAATTTATGTTACTTACATAAGTACTTACTTTAATTAGGTACTTGATAAGTTTATTTTTACTAGTAGTAAGTTGCCTCGCTAATAACGCATGCTGTGATACCCTATAATTACGGGAACACTAGGCTTAATACCTTTGGAGTTTATGTTTATAATGAGTAGTGTAAACCTGTGTAGGGTTGGGTGTCCTATTTTTATAAAATAAAATAAAATAAGAATCTCTCTTTCTGCTGTTCGGAAATTCGTTTCTAGTTTCTAGCTCTACTCGCTTCTCGCTTATCGTCGGCGATCGGACAACTGCCTAAATTTTAATGTATTGCGGGCAGATAGCATATTAGAAATCGGATATAACTATTATAGATTATTCGAGTATATTTTTAATGACTAGATAAGACCTTCTAAGGTCACTTATTATGATAACATTAATGGGCTATCCTATTTACATGCCACCACAGAAATAAATCAAGACATGTCACAATATTAAAATGGATAATAAAAAATATATAATAGGTAAAATGGAATCTAAGTAGACATCAAAATTATTATAAAATATCATGGTAACATTAGGATGTCGTTTGATATATCGAGAGATTGAAATTAGTTAGAACTTTGAATTCTAGTTTTTGACAATCAATCTGATTTAGATTCTTCATTGCCTTGTCGAAATGAGATTATATCAGCCAGTAAAAGGCCAACTTACAGATAAGAAAATACCTGGCAACTTATTTTAAAATCTTAGATACTAACGTAGGCCTGTCCATTCATGATCTTTGATCATACTTTTAATGTTTCCACTGTTTGGACACTGGCCTCTGTTGATTAAGGTTATCAATCAGATTTAATGTGTACTTACCATAGAAGAGCGGTAAAACATTAGGTCAATGCCTAATTTGCAGACTCGCTTTGACCTTATAGTTTGCTAGCTTTTAGATGTGCCAACATTATCAGTGATACAGAAGCGTCTTGTAGACCTATTCTCGTATACTATGCAGTATAGTTGAAGTTCAGTGCTTGTCACGATGGAAGGTCATAGATCTAGTGCATTTTAGGTACTTACCTAATAGAGTTCTTACATTTTCACGTCGCCTGAAGTCGTAGATTAAGAGAATTGGGCCGCTCCAATCTGATTTACAGTTTATTTTATTATATCTTGCGCTTTTTAGGCATGCTATTTTCTATTTTTTGACCATTCGGCTCAGCTTCTTGGATCCCTGCTATCTGTTCATTAGAATCTTGGTCTATTGGTGTAGAACCCAGGTTTTCTGCTTGTTCTTTGATATCAGTTGGCATTGGTTGGTTTGGGGCATCAGTTGCAATTGCAGGATTCTGTTCCGGAGTTTGAACAGTTTCTTTCATAGTTTGCAGTTTGGTATCCATATTTGATTCACTTACAGATATGCCGTTGATTGTTTCAAAACTGACAGTGTTTGGTTCAATTGCTTTATAGTTTAGATTATTTGTGCCATCGTTTGGTCCAGTTGCATTATCGTTTAGTTCACTTGTGCCATCGCGTAGATCACTTTCGCAGATACATCTGGTCCTGTTGTGTCATCATTAGAACCATTTATAACTTTCGGTTCTTCTGTGTTATCATGTGTTATCACTTATATGACCACTTGTGTCTTCATTAGGCTCCTTTGTAGCGTCAGCGTTTGGTTCTATTGCATCATCGTTTGAATTAATTGTGCCATTGTTTGGTCCAGTTGCGTCATTGTTAGATCCACTTGTGCTCTCGTCTGGATTGACTGTATACGCAACAGGTTGAATTGCTCCATCACATTGTCTACAATTGATTACGTTAACTTGAATAATACTTGGATGTACGGTTATTGTAAATAATTTTAATATGCCTGGATTTATTTTTTTTGGACAATAACATAACCGTTTAGTAGCTACTCCGCTTGGTCCCGGATAATCACTAGAATGATAACAATACATAATTAACTTTTAGATCACTTTCTAAGTAATGCGGGCGTGCAATTTCTAGGATAAAATCACTGTACACTGGTTGTCTGAGGTAGTGGACCCGCATTTCGATTCTAATCTCGTGGGTTCGAATCATCGGGTAAAAATAATATACTATTAAAATAATATTACTAGAAGTCATGCAGGTATAATATAATAAACTCATATAAAGTTCTTTGTCTAGTGTAATAGAAGCCTTAGCATTTGAGCTCTAAGTGTTTTGCAATGTTGATCTAATTTCTGTGATATATAGGTCATTAATAACCTTTAAACGCTATTGTTAGAGCGTAGGCCAGTGTCAGGGAACATTTCTAGACGATCTCAGGGGCGCGGGGGACGAATGCCCTGAGAGGTTGCGGGTTCAATCCCCGCTGCGGGACCAATAATTGCAATGATCTGCAAATATTCTTCCGGGTCTGGGTGTATGCACATATACACCCAGACCCGGAAGAAAAAAAATAGAGTACTAGTAATATTCTAACAGTTATCTGGTTACCATAGTACTACAAGCTTTGCTTAGTTTTAGGCTGCGTTTCCAGCAGGTGCGAGGATGTGTAGCGAGGGATGTGTTTGTTAGGAACCAATACAATCACTTCATTTACCTAGTCTCGCTCTGACAGCTCGCTACACATCCTCGCTTATTTCTGGTGGATACACAGCCTAAAGCTCTCCACCCGCCAATTTATTCATCTGCTTATTTATTTATGAAAAGACTGATCATGATGATGATAATCTTAAATACAGGCATACCGTTGTTAATTTTAATTTGATTTTAATTTTTGGTGTAATACAATTAAGAGTTATCTATCTATCTATTTATCATACCACCTTACAAGAGAGAAAAGTAAATAGGTTGAGTGACTTACCTATTTATATCCACTGGCTCGCTGTCGTACGGTCGCATCGGCAGTGGCTTTCTGCTCAGTATGTACCGCGGGCAAACGCCGCGATCCTTGTTTTTGCCCCAAAACTTGGCCGTAGTATTGTAACGGTTCATGTGTTGCCAATCGTCATAAATTTCTGATCTCAGGTACCATGCTGAAAAAAAAAGAAATAAAAATAATAAAAATCTAAGTTTGGCCTGGTATGATCGGGGTACGAGGCTAGTTTTTCAAAGCTAGGATGGCAAGCTAGAGCATCGGTATACAATTTTGTGACGCTAGCAGGATAGTATCCAGAACAATTTGAAGGATCACTAGCCTTTATTTTTTTTATGTCAGCAAGGACAAGACAATCATGACGCCCGCCTGATGTTAAGCACCACGCCTGACTATAACAGATGCAGTGCCACCCAAAGCTTAAAGTTCGCAAAATACAATACAATACAAAGATATATATTTTTATTATATATATGTATAGAAAATACCCAGAACATCGGGAACAAATATTTGTAGATCGTACAAATATTTGGCCCGAGGCGGGAATCGAACCCGCAACCTCCGTGTCGCAGACGGACCTGCCGGCCCGCTGCGCCACAACGGTCGTCAATATAAAGGCCCTCGTCAAGGCCTAGTCTAGACCGACCTAGACAGTCCGGCTAGAGCTCCAGTGCATATCGCGACGCGGAGGAGGAAGCGCACCGTGTCACTCAAGCCTGATAAAGACTCTCGAAACTAATTCGAAACAGTGCAGCGCAAACAGAACAGCGCCTTGATTGTCCTGTCACTTGCTGATATAAAAAAAAAAAGTCAATACGTTCGACGTTCTACTACTGGCCATAGGAATCTGTTTTTTAACAAAGAAAACTGTTTTTTAAAGTATCACTCTTATTAAGCAGTATATACTCACTCATTGGGAATTCTTCTCTGAACGTAGTCAAAATCTTTGAGACTTTTCGTTCTTTATATACCAGCAATTGTCGCAATTTATTTTCACAGTGCATTTGATTATCAGCTATTATTAGTAATGGCCGAATGATGGTGTAGAAGAACTGAAAATATATTACAAATTTAACTTAGACCTTACATCTATTATGCTAAGTTTGTATGAGTCAGTGGTCAATTCTGCTGGCAGCATTTATAGGCTGTGCAAATGTTTCTGTTATATCTGTTATACTATTATACTTTTTTAGTAGTAGAGTTCTCTGTGATAGAGCTTGTCCGGGGAAGGATTACCACCATACCTATTTCTGCCACAAAGCAGTAATGCTCGCATAGCTGTGTTCCCGTGTGAAGCGTATGGTTTCCGGTGAAATTACTGGCACATGAGGCTTTCGATATTAGCCTCAAGGTGGCCACCCACGAGTGATACCTCTGGTATTCCAAGCGTCCATAGGCTGCGGTAAGCGCTTACCATCTTGTGGGCCGTACGCTTGGTTGCCACTTCAGTTGTATAAAAAAAAACTGAGACCGATAATTTAAAGTGCTCTTTTACTATTACTTAAACACATGAAAACACCCTGAAACTTGAAATTTGTCCAGCAGCCGAGATGAAACCTGCAACCATTCACTATTCAACGTGGCACTCGTTCGTGGTGCCACCGAGGTTGTCAAAGTACTTACATTATCAGCAGTAGCAACGTTCAAGGAAAAAATCATTTTCAGGATAATCGGGCCCAAGCATTCCAACTTCACACTCAAACACCCAGTATCAAGTTCTGTGAACTCTTTAAGGTCCACTAATTGTGGATTGTGCAGAATATGAAGGCCAGCATGTAGAAGTCCTTCTTGGTCTTCCGTTTCAATATCTTTGTTGCTTTCCTGAAATAAAAGATATTATTTTATCACACAATAATTGATATTGAAACTTGGTGGGGGGGCGTGCAGTTTTCTGTATGATCTTTACCTGGTGGTAGAATTTTCAGCAAAAGTCCATATTGGTGGGTGGGCATGGTAATAGGCCGCCTGAAGGGTTGCCATGGCCTAACAACAGAACCATAACAAGCAGTAGTGTGCAAGCAGTTACAATTGCAAGTTATAGGTAAGTACTTACTTAGGTTTAAGAAAGGACCAATTTCATAGTGGCCTAGGTCTTTGGACCACCATAGAAAAATTGAAAAAAAAAAAAGACTAACAGTAACAAAAAAAATATTTTTAAGTAGGCAAACAAAGTTCTAAAGGAAATGAATAAATGTTTATCGTGTTGAGTTTTCAAAAAGGGACCACTAGAGGTGCGCCATGACAGTTATTAGCAATGATCACGATGTATCTTGAGTTTGACAGTACATAATAACCCAGTTGTTCATTAAACCCGCCATGTTGTTTTGCATTGTTGTTATTTCACAAAGATAAACTTACTTTTTATGAAAGAAGCTAAAATAAAATAAATAAACAGTGATAAACTGTTTCTTTAATGATTATCTAATTATATAGACCCTTACAAAGGACCAGGGCCCGGCTCCATACTGCGTGAAACAACTCCTTTAAAAAAGAAACAGCAAAATCCAATGAATTTTCCCCTCTGAAAACTCATTGGCAAAATCAATGAAACTTACCAACATAATATTCACTATATCATCGTAATCAAACACCCCAGTCCACAGTTTTACATAATTTGTCACGGAAATTCTATAAATGAGCTGTTCTTCTCGTGTTTTAGGTCTTAGTTTTATTTTGCTAAATATATCGACTTTTAAATAGATTGCAGGTTCGTTTGTATTTTGATTATATGATTTCCACATTTTAGGTGGTACCTAGGTACGGAAAACTATTTCACAATGTTTACAATGTTTTAGTTGTGTTTTTTTAATTAAATTTCAATGAAATCTCGAAAATTTACATCGAATCGAATGGAAACTCGAAATAAAACTACCTCTACTTAGATTTTTTTGTATACTGGCACCAAAGAGAATTTATGCACTACACTAGCACCTTCCAGACGTCACGTCAGTCACAATTTTACAATTTTGGTAATGTCAATGTCAAGTAAATTAACCGTCGCGTACAAGCAACACTTCGATCACGTAACAAGTGATCTAAAAGTCACAGAAGCCCTGAAATAAAGAAGTCGAGTCAAGTCAAGTTAAATGATAATTCATATTTTTCTGAGACCTACAAAAAACTAAGCTAACTCTATGTTATTATTCTGGTTTTGATACTTCGATCGATTTATAAAAAAAACAACAGGGCGGAGATTCGTATGAATGGCGTGTGCGTGTCTTGTTAATCTCCTTAGAATTTTATTTTTATTTTATTAGTTATTTTTTATTTTTATGTTAATTGTGTGGCGTTAAATAAATATTTTTCTATTCTATTCTATTCTATTCTAGAAAGGGGATTTTGGAAATTTTAGTGTCAAAATCCCTTTGAAGCTTCAAACTCAGTCTTTAAGGGATTTTGACACAAAAAAATCTCAAAATCCCCCATTATGTCTATCGGTGTCGGTCGTATCATTCTGCGGGTGTAGTGCTCGATGAAAAGTAAATCGAGTAGCAAAGCTAAAAAAAACAGCCCTAGAACTAGGTAATTAGACTGTACTGCCGGCAAATCTTGGCCGTGTCGTGAAGTTAGCCGTTTCTCGTGAAGTTAGTCTTTGCGCATCATAAACGGCTAACTTTACGATGGCCGCGATCCGTTGGCACTTGGAGGCAATGCGCTTGCGTCGTAGCTAAGTTGTTCTTATAACAGATCAACAAAGTTAAGCACTGTTCCGCGTGGTCACCATTTGGATGGGTGACCGCCAGTATCAGGCAATTTCAACTGAGTGCTCCTGTGCTTCGGGGGGCACGTTAAGCACCGGCTTTTTCAAAGTTGCCATGCATGACAGAGAGGACTTCGTAGGATCTAAAAACTTTGTCACCAAAGTTGTACCATAGTCCTAAATACCTTCGAACTTACTTAGCTACCTACCAACTAATAAACATAGGTATGTATACCAAGTGGTTAGCTTACTAAATATTAGGTATAAGTACTTACCTACAGTCAGCGTCAAATTGATATGAACGTATAAAGTATCTACCTACCTACCTAGTCAAAATGATCTGGTGGGTAACCACAAGCTCAAAAGCGTTATTGAAACAATATTAAACTGACATTTCGACATACAAAAAAAACAGTGTAACATTATTTCAATATTGCTTTATGAGGTCGTTATATTCCATGGTCGAATTTAACCATTTTGACTACTCTAGTTAGCTACGCTCATATCAATTTGACGCTGACTGTAGGTACAATGAGGTTTAGCTACGAACGTTGAAAGTAATAAAAGTAAGAACTTTCCTACCTCAGAATAATATATAGCCCACAGAACTAGATCTAAATCTAGTTATAAATCTAGTTCTGTAATATAACCAGGTACCTATAAATATATAATTTGAATCGCTCTAAGAGTTCATGGTAGGGGGGCGATTCTGAGTTTTTTGCTTACCACTCAAGAATTTGTAGTGCGGCATAGGATCACAGTATTGTGATTTGAACTCTATTCTTAAAGTTCTAAGGTGTGTTATATTTCAAAGTTGACCGAGCTCACCCGATAGATACACGGAAAATTTGAACTCAGAATCGCCTTATATTGTGGAACTAACTCACAACTTTTAATTAACTCGAACAACACCACACCTCAAAGGTGCATAACTAACTTAAGCTCTGCCTGAAAATGATAATGCATGCACCGAATTTACAAGAACTCTGCATAGTTGTACTATCTCTGAATCTAGGTAATTTTATTAATAACCTACATCTGTTTAAGTAGGTACCGAAACTTAGTTTGGAGAAATTCGAACTCGGGTAGGAGCAGCAGAGGTCCAATTGCAAGATGTCAAGTACGCCGTGAGTTGCCGTGTATCGAAGTCAGATGAGAGCTCACTCTTACCACACTCTTACCTCACTACGGTTAACTGTTAGAAGGTACAGTAGATACAGAAAAGAGGCTGTGATTATTTAATACACTACCAGTGTAATTCAGGACATTTTGTACAAAAATTACTACAATATATAATAATATACACTCGTTGGTTTATGAAATTTAGATTTTTACGAGCTGACCCGCGCGGTTGTAGTTTTTATGCTATCCAACAGGAACTGTTTGTGGTAGGTACTTATAAAAGTAGTCATGTGTTATTCGTCGTATCGTATTATATCGTGAAAGTCGTCATGTAGATAGGTGGTAAGAAACATTCACACACACACCCACACTTTTGCATTTATAATAGTAGGATTAAATTTTAATGTAAATATTCATCTATACTTTTTTATATAATAATTGCAGTAGCACTTCGTAGTCATTCCAACAAACTACTACAGAGCATCTACGAAGTGCTACAAAACTTGTAGCATTTCGTAGACGCTCGTAGCTGTAGTTTCTGTGGCTCGTCTAGTATTTTATAAGCTGCATTGACGCATTGTTCATCTGTGCGGCGGAACCAACTTTCGCATGGACAATTTGCTGTAGTGTACTCAATAACGACAGTCCATACCTTGCAAAGCAACGTGCAAATCTTTATACATAACATACTTTTATAAGTGTGATTTCATTTTTACAGTATAACATAGTCGCTCTGTTTCCCGCTGTACCTATAGTATGTAAGTATGTATGTTTATTATGTATGTTTAAAACGCTTACAAATTTTAATTTAATCAACAGGTAGACAGAGTGATTCAAGAAGAAGGTATAGTTTAAGCACCCATGCGAAGCTAGAGCAGATCGCTAGCTACATTAATTATTATGTTTTCTTACACCTCTACTAAAATGAAACACGGTCGGCACGGACGATGCCCAAAGAATCAGCGGTGCCTAGCTAATATATGGCATTTCCCGTTCGTGATCAATTGATCATGCGAGTTATTTATAGTTCCAGAGGACTATTACGGGAAACTCGTTTGACAATCGTAAACGTAAAGGTATCGTCCAGCTGTCAATTTGTATGGAAACAAATGTATTTCCAAGTACCTATAGCTTTTCGCACATCAGCGTTTTTTTAAACGCGACGCGTTTCTATCGCGCAGTGCTCTATTTTCAGTGTTGGATGGAGAGTTGGATTTTTACCGCTCTTATATCGAGAGTCCGCCAATGCAAACGCCGGGTTTAAACGCGCGGTAAAAATACGTTTGTGCGAGCAAGGCCTCACGCTGAAGAGGAGCTGGAGCTAACAAAATCCTAATTAAATTAGCAAAATGATTGCTTTATCGTGTTTGGAATATTGAGAAGTGTGTTTGCATGATACGCCACACTGACGATGTTTTGATATTGTAGGGTTAGCTCAGCCCCTAATAAATTTATTTTAATGTAAGTACTTAGTTTAATATGTTATGTAGTGCAAGTTTTTATGTATTTTGTATAATTATACCTTATATAATTAAGTACAAATTTTTATTTTGGTGGTTTATTATATATTTATTTAATGGAAAAAAAACTTATGACATAAATTTATTAATAACTCACACTATGTTACATAATAGGTAGAAGACTAGATAAATAAGCAGTTGGCGTTCCTATCTGAATATTAAATAAGTAAAGACCAGTCCCGGCTTTGCACGGGTGGACATAAAAATAGCCTTTGTCACTCAGGGATGATGTAACATTCTATTGGTGTAGGAATTTTTAAAATTGGATCAGTAGTTTTGTGTTAGATAGATAGAAAACACTTTATTGTACATCACACAGAAAACAAGAAAATAAACAAAAAATTGCGGAAGTACAATGGGCAGCCTTATCGCTGAAAGCGATCTCTTCCAGACAACCTTAGGATGGACAGAGACAACGAGTACGTTAAGGGGTGTGTTATTCGTTACAAACAACAATACCTTCAAATCTTTCCTATTTAATTAATATACATTTAGGTAATAAGAGAAAATAATACTTTCTACAGGAATGGAATTCGAAAGATCTTAAAACATTGACGATGTTTAGTTGGATTTGGAAGCGTTAGGGAAAAGGAGCTATTGAAATGTAAAAATATATAACTAGGTAGATTTATCTAAGACAGTAGCCGCAGACCTTGCTGATTAATTATAGCAGCAATTTGAACCAGCCATCCGGGAAACGCGACCGCAGCCACAATATTGGACAAGACAATCGATGCTATTATGCATAAGTTACAGTCTTACCATAATTGAATCTCGCCCTCTGGGAATCCTGGTTTATGATAGGGATTTTGTTAATTTTGTTACAAAATCTCATACTTGTACCTACATAATTTTGACAGAAATGAAGTTTTACCTTGCTAATAATGCTAAAGAATATACCAGACCTACCTATTGCGTAATCTAAGCTGCTAAATAAATAACAGCGAGGTCGAATTCTCATAGATTACTCGAATCTAGACCTCATCATCAACGGACTCATCAACAGACGCGCAAAAAGCTAGGGATTCTATATACGTTGTTAGGTAGGTGACCAACTAGGCAGAAAATCGCAAGGAAAAAATGCGAGCGAAAAATTCACTCGCATTATAAAGCTTGGTTTCAGATCCAATGCTAGGATTTTTATTAGCCACTCAACGCACACAAATCCTTGGAACATCAAGGTCACTCCTCGAAGCCTGCGAAGACCCCAGGAAACTTCTGTGCTTCTGGGTGGAGTTAGGCTGGCTTCACGCATAGCCAGCTCCCCACGCACAACGGACCAAATGCGCGTCCAAATGCGGAAAAGGGAGTCCATATAAATAAATAAATACTTACAATTAAAATAATACCTACTTATTTTTAAATTAAATATCGAATAATAATTAGCCCTTGATTGGCTAATTACACACGGCGTACAGAATAGTAATAATTAGGTATGTACTAAGTACATCTAAGCTCATTATTTTGCAAGGTCCGACTCTTACTAGACCACCTTATTTCATTAATAAAACCCATGCAATATTGGTATGCGTAACTACCTGCCTACTATCCAGAATCTACACTTATTTAAACTAGTTGAAAACTGCAGTAGAGTACACAGTCTGTGGTAGACCTAACAGACATTGACAGGTAAAGTTTTCATGTTAGCGCGACGCGACGCTACACAAATTGCCACGGTCGTCGGCGCGTATTTCCCCTTTTTATAATCGGGAGGTAGCAGTGCGGTGTTTTTTCCGGACGATCGACTACGCCGAACATCCGCCTAGTTCCGCTATGCTTGTTCGTACAACATTGCAGTATGTACGTTCTATAGAGTTTCTTATATGGCTGCCTTTTTTTCGTCACAATAGTTAAGTTTTAATTTGTATTGTTATTTTTATTTTTATGTTAATTGTGTGGCGTTAAATAAATATTTTCTATTCTATTCTATTCTTATAACAGATTAATAACACGGAAACCTTGTGTATTTGCTTTATGTTTCTGAGTAGAGTGGGTATTTAAAAGTTTACCGCCGTGATTTCATTGTTATTTCAGCCTACTGCTATATAAATGCTAAAATACGTGACACATTATTCCCGCTGGATGTCCTGTTGTTTTTTCAACCGTGTCGTGATGAGATTGGGCGACTATCAAAAGCTTTTGTATTTTAGTCGCAGATTTCAATCAGGATAGTGACATAGAAGTGGCTTCAACAGTTCACGTTGAGTTTTATCTCAAATTTACGTCTGGTGAAAGCGTAGCGAAATTCAATTCGACGCAAAATGTTAATGCCTAGAGTGATTAATCTCTTGGAGACGATTTAGAATTCTTGTTTTATCATTCTATGGAAAATAATTTAATTAAAGACAGATGCCTATTATTGCGATTATTTGTCAACAATGACTTAAAAGTTAACATAGGTTACTTACCTTACTACCTACTAATAAAATGATTTATATATTACTAGCGGACGCTAAAAAACTTCATCTTTATTTGCTCTATTTATTAATGAAAACTGCATGAACAAGACGGTGGAGAGCGATTTTATTTTATCTTAATGTAAAGATAATCTACTGTCATCTTTTTTGTATTCAACTATCAAGGACATGCTGCATTAAAAAAAATATTATGATTTTATAGGAGGTGCAAGAGCGCAGGTCTATTTTGCCTGCCTAGTTTTAAATGGCTGATCTAAATCACAGCTTGAATCTGTAAACCCATTAAAACGGATTATAAAGTGGGTAAATGACCGTTATTCTAGAGAAGCCACTGCCGCGCATCAGCCAGCCTCGTGTCGTGTGATGCATGAGGCAATACGCCCGCACATAAACATGCATGGACGAATTTAGGCACGGGGGTACAACTACTAGCTTTTTATCAATTACAATTTAAACTAATGTGGAGCGAACATGCTATAACTAGTTATTGAAAATGTAGTTTTGTAGAAAATACACTAAAATACCTGCCTACTCTGCAGCATAAAGTTGTTTTACCTAATATGTCCTAGTCATGTCTAAATCTGATAGATATATAGGTAAGTACCTTCTAATATATTTATCTTACACAACCTGTCAACCTTAAAGGCTCTGGTACGAGCCTAACATGCGAGACACGTAGTGATAGTTCATTACCTTTTACTTTCATATTTATCCTTTTATTCGAAAGGTGGGTTTATCTTGGTAAAAGTCTAGCTGAGACATAGATTTCTCTAGGACCAAGCTCGAGCTAAGTATCTTCTAATTTATAAATGAGGAAAAATTTAAGACACCTTAAAAAAATAGCAAAAAATATTAATAAGTATCGATTAATAATGATAAATTAGATGCACTAAAGTGTGCAAACTGCAAGTCGCTAATTGAAACGCTGACGTCAACCTTTAAAGAACAGGATAGTGCACGAAAATAATTATTAGAACGGTAAATACATATTTTTTATTAAATAAAAAATTAAACCTAGTCATAACAAACCTCTATGTTCGTCACACAAAATGTTTGTACTGAGTGGGAATCGAACGCACAACCTATATTATCGCAGAAGGTAGAGCTACTACCAACAGTTATCAAAACATTAGTCAGAAAGACAAAAAGTTCTCGCTCTTATTAAAAGAGAGGTAATGTTCCAACAGTCGTTTAATAGAAGAATGTTTCTGCGTTTTGGGTTGGGCCCTGCCTTTATCTACGAAAACATGCAAAATACGAGCACTGTGTCGGTATTGCACATGATTCACTATACACCACATATGAGTACCTACCTAGATTGGGGAACCACACGTTTTAAATTTATATATAAATTTAAAATGAAGCAGGCTTGAGTGCTTTAAATTGCTAATTATTTTAAAGCTATCGACCCGCCCCGGCTTTGCGCGAATGTTAAACTATACCTACTTATATACGTTCCTCTTGAACCCCTATTTATGGAAACCGCATTAAAATCCGTTTCGTAGTTTAAAGTATCTAAGTTTTTTTGAGAGCACCGGTGGTCTAGTGGTAGTGACCCCGCCTGCCGATCCTAAGGTCGTGGGTTCAAACCCGGTCGTGCACCAATGGTTTTTTCTGTTCGAAAAACTAATGTGCGCAATGCCAGTGCTCTCATACGGTGAAGGAAAAAATTCGAAAGACATTGTGCCATCCACCAATCCGCATTGGGTCCGCGTGGTGGATTAAGACTCAATCACTCTCGCCTGAGAGTAGGCCAGTGTCCCAGCAGTGGGAACATTAGAAGGCTGTCATGATGATGATGAATTTTTTTTAATTTACTATACCTACTAAGTACCTATGTTTAAAGATTCTAGTAATGGTGGCAGGTGGGCAGGTATACGCTATTGCCACCTCAATTGTCAAATTATTATTACAAACAAATTTTCTTCTTCTTTTCTTTTATGGCCTCTGTGGCTAGTTTGCCACAATTTCGCCAGTGTCAAGTGTATTAGTTTGATTGTCGCTTAGCAACGTAAACAAACGAAATTTGGAAAGAAACGATGACTTTTCTTTCAAAATTCTCTTGGAAAGTCTTTGACTAAATTACCAACCAACATCACCCCTCCATTTCAATTACTTACACTTGTGCTAAGTAAACAAGATAAATTGGATAAACTGCCACCAAATTTACGCAACAAAACTTAAAATAACACGAAAAAATAATTAAAATGGGAAGACCCATGTCGTTTTGACAAGATAGCCAAAGACAATCCAAACTAATTTTATAGAATGAGTCAGATTAATTTACAACAGCAAAATGCTCGTGACTGACAGAAGTATATATGCTGAAAATAATAAATCCCTAATAAGAATATACTTATGTCATACTGTGAAAAGTTGAATAAGTCGCAGGAGTAAATAAAACAACTGAGTAGGTATATAAAAACAAAAGTACCTACGTATCTAACATTAAACGTGTTGATTTACAATAATAGTCGACAAGAAAAATATAGCTACCAAAATAAAAACGCTTCCTGCTTTGACGTTATTGCTGTGGCAGTAAAGTTTGAATAAAACTGACTGTTGACTGTACGAAAGTCGCACAATAAATAAACGTAATACATAGTGGAAAGAACAGCTCCAAAGTCGGTATTTGCGTATACAACTGCCAGTAGAGCAAGGGAACCTATTTCCATTAAATAATTGTCGTCAATAACGACAGACAACGCCGTTTCCGTTCCAGTTCCAGTTTATAAGACTTTTTGAATGTCTCTATAATTTTGTTTATGTTTATACTTTTGTTACATTTTACTGTAATTTTTATTTTTTGGTTCATCGTTACTAATTTTTAGTAGAGTTATTTTGTATAAATTATATTATCTACACAAAAACCAACAACTATTTAACAGATTTAAAGATCAATATAACTTACCTTTTCCGTAGTGTTAATTTGTATATTTTCAACAAACTTAATTAATTTTGTTTCAAAATAGAAAGAAGACCATGCACATTTTTAATTCAATCAAAATTAAAGGTTATTAAAAGTTATATCTAATGTCCCAAAAATTCTCTCTAGTATGGGATTAAGGTTAACAATATAAAAACGTAAACCAATTGATGATGCTTATTAAAATTATTAAATAAAAAAGACAAACAGGATTTTAGTAGAGCTGTTACTGGACGCAAAGTAGTAAATTGAAATTTAAAGTCGATTGCTATTAATTGCTGAAAACCGAAAATTCAGACAGACATTGAATTTTTACTAAAACGAGGCAACGTTCATGTGATAATGCAATACAAATACAACTGTGCATGACATAATCACAATATAAATAAGTGTTCTGTTTATGCTTTGGCGGCTCCTCATGATATTGGAACGTAAAGTTGCCTGTAAATTGAAACTATGTTATTTGTTTTCCGTTTTGTATTGAATCCATTCATTGTTGTTACACGAAACAACAGAATCTAAAGCAGAATGAATACAGGCCAAACTGTCAGACAAAACTGCGTGCGTGCAGTGTTTTACAAATGCAAATATTAAAAATTACATAACCATGGAAGTTATAATTCATTATGTTGAATAGACTACCGTATTCTGTGCTGCGGTTGTCTACAGAAGTAAATGTTTTTTAAATCATAACTTTACCTTCGCCTGGTAAGCGATGATGTAGCCGTCGGTAGAGCACAAAAGTCTAGGATAGTACCTATTTAACTCTAGCCTTGATTTCTTTCAAAAAAAATATTTTTTTAATCACACGAGAATTTTTGAGCACCTACGCGTGTGAAGTTGAGTGCACATTGTGCACATAGATAGGGTTGCAGAACAATACGTTTATATTAACGATTGCCAAACGAGTTATTCGTGCTAAGCAATTTGTATAGGATTTTTAACAGTTTTTCGTGATAAGCACTCTGAACCATACTCACGTTTAAGATTGTCAAACCTGTTTTTCGTGATTCGCTCTTTGGTCAGGCAAATCTGAACTGTTCGTCTCAATATACCGTAAGTAATGAGATTTTATGATAACCCATGCTAGCCCATGCTACGTCGTGTGTCTATTGTTCTAATGCATGGCAACTTGGTTTATAACGTGTATTGGAATTAGTTTGTATTGTTTCGACAGGATACAAGATTTGCGTGTGAACGGTCTTTTAGCACTATCTATTTGTGATTAGATATTTAAGGGATTGAATATTAAAAGTGTGGGTGGAAATAAGCGAATGTGAAACAAGCACTAACTGCACACGGTACCCAACGTCCCGTCGCGCCACCGCCACCGTCCCGTCACGATCACGCCATGACGCTGATTTTAGTTATTTTGCTATTTGATTTTAAATGTTCTTTTGGTTTTATATTACTTACAGTAATAAAAATAAAGCAAATAAGTATTTAAAAGTTTTGACGTTATGCATACTTAAATCAAATTTTGGTAATTTTTTTATCTGTATCGTTTTTTATTACCATGACGTGTAATTAAACTTTAGCAGCTACCTAAAGTACCATATAATAATATTAATAATAAGTTTATTTATTTTCACAAAAAGCAATGTCTTACACTAATATAAAGTAGGTTTGTTAGCACAAGTTTGTTACAGTAGGTTAGTTTAACAAAGGGGTAAAAAGTAGTGTCCGTGCGGCAGGTATAATGACCGTGACTCCACACTAGGATTCCCTGTATTGTAGTATCAAAGCCACATACCAACACCATAGGCACCACTTATTTATATATCTGGGTACTGTTTATTTATAGTGCTAAGTAGGTATTACATAGCATCTTATGTAAAGGGTAAAGTATCTAAGACTAAAACTTACTGTATGAGCAAATATTTAATAAGTAATATTATATTAGAGAATTTCTCTATAAATAGAGACAAAATTTGGTTTTTGAACTACTGATATTTCTGTGGAAAGTAAAGGAGTTTTACAAATAATTATTGAACCTACCATCCATCTGGCATTGCTATGCATTGGATGCTTCCAAAGCATTTAGGTATTGTAAAACTAAAAAAAGTAGGTGTGTACTTAAACAAAAATGTTTAGCCAAAAGTGTCTGTAAAAACCTAGCTTTCGCTTACATTCGCGTTTCCACTCGGTATGATGACCTACATCGCCTTGATTGGCTTACCATTTCAGCGGCTACAAACGGATTTCAAACAAAACAGCCTACGGACGGTTGATCGCAATCGCAGCTCTATCGCGTGTTATTGTTGTTGCTGGTTTTGATGCAAATATTAAAGTTTGTATGTTGAATAGACCGGTCTAGATTGCTTTGGACAAAAAAAACTTTGAAATGCGACACGAGCGCTTTTGTGTGCTTGTGTGAGTAGAGTAGGGATTTGAGATCTGTGTTGCTAGGTCAAAAATTTCGGCATTGGGTTCTCTGAAAAATACGCGTTGCATTCATAGCAAAATAAGTAGTAAATTATGCATCTAAACTCGTGACACAGGTAGGATGGCACAACAAGTTGTGTCATAAGAAATATTTACTCAATATCCTTCCATTATTGCCTAGTAAATGCCAAATGTTATTCAGTTCATAGATAGCCAAACAACTCTACCAATGACGTCGAAGGTCATTAATCATTTAACAATGCCAGCGAAGCCGTGATTGCCAGCTAATTTTATAATAAGTCAACGTTTTTTTAGCCGTATCCTTGATAATCGAAAAAAAGGTACCTACCTTCGTATCAAAGGAATAAGTAGGTACCTGTTGTACTAGGATAACAGGTAAGTATACTTAAAATGTTTTATAACAAGTGTGCATAGCATGCATTTGTTAACACACTTACCTAAATATAAAAACATAACACAAAGCAATTCATATTCCGTCTATTAAGCTTTTTAGGCATGTGAATGTCTATATTTCTTTATCGAACGTTTAACTAATATCATAACATCATTAAATTTTCTTATTAAAATCGGTGGTATTGATTGATAAAAACCTAGGCATTTGTTAAAAAAAGTATATGCACATAGATTAATATATCGTCTAGATGCAGCCACATAGGTACAATAGTATTTTATGAATAGAAATACTTCAACATAAACTTTAAACTACAAATAAGTACTTACTCAATATACTGTAATGTTTTCCTTTATATCTTGAAAACCTTTTCAGATTTCTAGTTTGTATCAAGTACCTATTGGTGTTGACTTTGATCTTGTATAAACTTAATAGGATTTAGGGTCATCACTCAATTTAAAAAAGCTTTTTTAATGTTAAATTGAAATTTTAGTCACCAAATGTCTGTTACGCGTACCGTCTGTGTCGTTAAATCTAAACCAACGATATAACCGAGAACTACTAATAAGATATCTTTGCCTAGTAAACTGGCTTTATAGTAGGCTGCCAAAAGTCATGCGTTAATCCCTCACGTAGTAAACTCATTTATTAGCTGCTAAATACAGAAACACAAATCATAAATGCGAAAATACACATCATGCTTGTAGCTTTCACAATAGCATGTAGCTTGCAGACACCTTATAAATACGAAAACTCATGAGCCTGGCACATTATTATGGACATTGCGTTAGTGCGAAGCTGTCATTTGACTTGGCGAAGCGGTTGCAATGACAGCTATGCAACTAACGCTATGTTATTAAACATATAGTAATAATAATAATAAATTCATTTATTTCAGACAGTACATATGATATGACTCATACACGGCCCATGACTTCTATCTTCTTCTTTTAATTTGTGGCGTCTGTGGCCGGGACCATGACTTCTATAACCAGCTGCTGAATTGTACACCAAAATATGATATTGACATAAAGAAAACTGACATACTTTTAACTTAAATTACAATTTTCATGGTAAAAATTAAATTCGTGCATTTCCTTTGTATGCCTTTGTGGGCAAGCTACAGGCATGTGTATCGCAGCCTTCATAGGCTTATGACACTGTCTTAATAATCAGGTCATGTCGGGTGTCCGTAATGAAATGGAATGAGGGTAGAGTCACACTAAAGTACGGATTATGCCTAGTATCTGCAAACACAAGTTTGTACCAGTTTGATAATAAGCTTGAAACTATTACATGACCTGTTGTATAGTCACATTAAAAATTAAATTTAGTCGTTTTGTCTACCTTTTAATTAGGTATTTTTAATGCAGTAGGTATAGATTATAAAATTATCACAAACAATCGGCATAGGGAAACTAAAATAATTCTAGATTTTTTTTTTTTTTTTTTTTTGAGGGGACTCCCTTTTCCGCATTTGGACTCGATGGTTGGTCCATTATGCGTGGGTACTGGCTACGAATGTAACCAGCCTAACTCCTCCCAGAAGCACAGAAGCTTCCTGGGATCTTCACAGGCTTCGAGGAGTGACCTCGGTGTGCCGAGGATTTGTGTTCGTTGGGTGGCTACTCCCGCGCATTCCAGGACTACGTGGGCAGCTGTTTCTTCTTCGGCTAGACAGCCTCTGCAGAGTGGACTGTCTGTGGCTCCGATGTTAAAGAGGTGTTTGTTCAGGGGACAGTGTCCTGTTAGGGTCCCCACGATGGTTTTGAGTTCTATTCTTGTTAGGTGCAATAGACGACGTGTCAGTCGTTTGGAGGCCGTTGGTATCGCAGCCCTCGACTGTCTGCAGTCCGTCATCTTTGTCCAGCGTTCGTTGTGTAGGTTTTGGGTATGCAGCCGTATCCAGGTGCGTAGCTGGGAAAACGGCAGAGGGAGGAACGGGCTCGGTCCCTCTATTGTTGTTTCCGATCCCCTCCTGGCTAGCTCGTCCGCGGCGTCATTACCCAGTGATCCACTATGCCCCTTTATCCATTGTAGAGTTACCCTGTTCCTCGTGGCTATGGTCTCTAGGGCAAGGTGACATTCGTGTATGAGTTTGGAGGTGCAATTACGGTTCTCCAGAGCTTTGAGTGTTGCTGTGCTGTCCGAGAGAATTCGTATGTCGTAGTCATCGACCTCTCTCCTTTTGATTGCGTAGGCAGCTTCCGTTATAGCCACACATTCACATTGGAAGATGGAACTGTGTTTGCCTAGCGTTGTTGTTGTGTTGATGTTGAGATCTAGCGAGTGAACTCCAGCACCTGTTCCCTGGCCAGTTTTCGACCCGTCAGTGTAGACTCGGATCTCACTACTCCCGGATTGATCTCTTTGGTTCTCGTATGTTTGTATACGGTAGTGTTTTTGTGATATTTGTTGTTTGGGGATTTTGTCGCAGGGAGCAGCTACGAGTGGTTCATATGAGATTGCTCTATCCAAAATGGATGCGTGCAGACTTCTTGAACATCCCCAGAGATTTAAGTGTTTTAGTCTGATAGCTGCCATTGTTGCTTCCTGTTGTATATGAAGATCAAGTGGGGTTAGACCCAGGATGATCTCTAAGGCAGCTGTCGGCGTTGTTCTCATGCAGCCCGTTATTGCAGAGCATGCCAGTCTCTGAAAACGTTGTAGCTTGGTAATTACGGTGGTTAGTTCTGTTCTGTTTCACCATACGATGGCTCCGTATGTTAGTGTTGGTCTTATTACGGCTGTGTAAAGCCAAAGGGCTATCTTTGGAGAGAGCTCCCACGTTTTTCCGAGCATTCTACTGCATTGGAAGAAGAAAATAATTCTAGATATTTAAGATAGAATGTAAGATAGATGAACTAATCCAAACTGTTTTATATTGTTGAGATTTTTTTTCACGATTGTATGATTCGACCAAAATTGCCCAAGGTTCGGTACCCTATTAAACTACCTAATATCCGGCCAGTGAGAATATTACGAGTCTGATTATATGAATATTATCTAAACCAAAAAATAGCGGTGACAGGAATCTTCTAGTTTAAAGACTTCGCCTGATTCTCACGCACATGGAAAGCTCACTTCAGATTTAGTAAAGTAATCTGAAATAAACCTAGTCCAACCACTGTTTCATTTTAAAACAGAACGAATAAATAATACGAACGAACGAATACACTTTACACACGTAAAATGCACTAATTTACATTCACTTATTTTCCCGCACCTGTTTGAACGATTCAACAGAACATAAACATTTTAGCGCAGTTCCAAAGCTGTGACAGCCCTAAAGGGCGATACGTGATACGGTTAACGGTTTACGCAACTGTACGCGACTGTACCACAGCTTATAAAGAACGGATGATTCATTTCATTACTAACATAGAACTAACTTCTTCTCTGATATGAAGCGAATAAGTTTGTTCTATAAGTGTTAACGGAATTATTTACACATATTTTAATTTCTTATTGTAAAAAACTGTAATACCAAAAAAATAATTTTGTTCGGTTCCATTCCACGCAAATATTATAACTTTCCTATTTTATTTTCTTCGTACCTTAACTTTCAATCAAGTTTAGAATAATATTTTATTTATCAAACGATCGTCTGTGAGCTGTCAACGAACTCATTTATATAAATGAACAGTGACATCGCATCGCTAGTACCGCGTCGTCTGTTGCGCTACGGCGGCGTAGCCACTTGCTACACCTTATTATACGTAGCATTTACTTGACACTTTGATACAACACTAACTTTATATTTTGTAACACTGCTTAAAACTATGTAAAGTATATAACTCTGAATACTGTTCAATATTTTAAAGTACAATTTAATTTCATTTCAGTTTGCCCCGTACAGCAGGTGTTTGAGTAGTCACCTTGTTCGTAAAAACTATATAAACAAAACGGCTTATTACTACTATGCATTATCTGTCTGTGTCAGTGTATTAACCTGATGTTTTAGAAAGACTGTGGCTGTACACTCAGGTTGAGCTCTATATCGAAGCGATGGCAGACCACATTATAGTTAATAGCGCGACAGCCCGGCGCCTTTATGAGGAAATTTTTATGATAAAACCTCCATGCGGTCCGCATAAAAGTTAACTATACAGAAAATGGCGCGAAAAGCGTGGACAGCTAATTTTTCCTCAATGGCCAACGAAAAATAATCGTTTACGGCAGGTTAATTCAAAATATTTGTATTAGGTAGAATAAGTTTTTCACGTAGCATCCTTTTTACGGTATTTCCATAATCATAATCATTCATGGAATACAAACAGTGCATTCAATAGTTTTGTATTTTTACAATTTTAATTCATTTTTTTAAAATAAAATCATAAGGATCACTATGAATAAACTTGTGAGAGCACTTCTTGTGGTAGTAGTGATCAACTGATCTTATGATCGCAAGTTTAAAACTTAACGTGCACCAATAGATTTTTAGATTTAGCTCTCGAATTATGATGAAAAAAAAAATTTTAGAGACAATTATTATTACATAAAACTACATTGGGTCCGCATGGTGGGTCACAATCACTCTTGCTTGAGAATAGGCTTGTTTTCCTTCAGTGGAAATATTTAGATAGACAGGTGTCTATGGGTAAAAATAGTCTAATGTAATTTTTATTGTTTTATTTTATGTTAAAGTTTATTTTGTTTTTATTTACTTTATTTACGTAAACTCTATGCTATCATAGTTTTACTTATTACGGAAAATGGGAGAACTTTCTTCAAAATTGGATAATCCCACCCAGAGGCGGCTTAAAGAGGATTTTGACAATAAACCCTGTAATTACCTATAGCTTCCGTACTTTCTACTTCTTTAGTTACGTAACAAAAGTTGTTAATGGTGCTTGGTTTAGAACAAACTTTCCGCCACTGCGCCGCTTTGTTGTGATGAGCATTAAAAATATTCTTGCGCAAACTGGCTCTTGTGACTTCGTTATAAAGTTGCGAAGTTTGCTGCGCGAATGGCTATTTCTTACTTAACTTAGTGAGACACACTTTTGACCCTACAAGTTATGAAGCACTCATTAGGCCTACCTTACGAGTGCCTGATAAAGTCAAGAGTCAACACAATCTACACAACCTTACGTTATGCCGTTCCATGCCTATACCCTACACCGTTCCATTTCCTCAAAAGCAAATATAGTTTTTAAAATAAAAATTATAAGTAAGTGAGTAAATAGATACTCAGAAATGAGGGGGGTAATTAGGCAAGCGCTCACAATACTTGCATTCCTTTCAGTTGCATAGTTGTATCTAATCAAAAACTGTTAAATCATAGCAATCAAGTAATGCGTTTAATGCGAGCGTCTTACATGATCGCCCTGCTAACCGAAAATGAGCAGATATTGAAAATGTGCAGAAATCTAATCTCACTGCCCGCATGACCCAATAGCCAGTAGGTACATAACCTGTATGTATCTGAAGGGGCCCTTTAGCTTACGGTATCAAGATTACCGGAACAGCTACCAATTTAATTTGGGATATTGCATTATACATTAGGAGCTGGTGGCACTTAACTTATATCAATTCGCCACTTGGTGCATCTTGAAAGCAGCTAGACTTGATAGCGCAGGGTCTAGGCAGCCTAGGCTGACAAAATATCTTTACCACGAAGACTCAACCAACTTAATTTCCACTGCTACTTCTTTTTTTTTCTTCGTTACACTCTTGACAGTGCAGTAATTGTAGTCACTTCAGGAGGAGCTGTGGCTCGCTTCACAATTCGACGCCACTGATCTCGAATCGCAGCTTTCCTGGTACATTCATGCAGCGCGCCACCCAATGCAGTCTTTATTTGGTCAGTCTATCTCAGAGGTGATCTGTCTCGGGGTCGTGGAGCCCTTCACTTTCCCTGCGCTTCGAGGCGTTTATGGAAACCTCCCCACGCCCAAGTCGTGAAATGTGTACGAAGAACGTGAGAATTATTATTATTAGATTGGTGCGTGGCTAAAATAACACTGCGGCCGGGCCTTTTGTGCTAACCTTGAAAGTGAAGATGCTAGACTGCAACATGTCTTCATAACATGACTCACTTCCGAGTTCATGAGATTCCAAGCATTTTTCTCAAGCACTACATTAAGAGGGCGCCTGTCCTCTTTTTCTCAGTTTTTTTTTATACAACTAAAGTGGCAACCAAGTGTACGGCCCACAAGATGGTAACCGGTTACCGCAGCCTTTGGACGCTTGCTATACCAGAGGTATCGCTCGCCACCTTGAGGCTAAGATCGAAAGCCTCATGTGCTAGTAATTTCCCGGAAACTATACCCTTCACTTCCGAGAAGTCCATGTTTCTGCAGCGTAAAGGTATATAGGAAACATTAGCCCACGAACGAGACATATTTTTACTACTGCTACACACTAGTTCAAATACAAAAATTTTTCAAACGTTGATAAGCAAAGAAGATATTAACTGTCAACTGGTAATATAATTTTTAATTTCTTACTTAATTTTACACAGCGTAACTTTTGATTTTACATCTAAGCATTTGATTTATTCATTAAAAAAATAGATACGTTTAAATGCTTGCAACGGTTTAGAAGTCAAAAGCGCTATTGCTTTAACTCGAGTATAACGTAAAAACAGTTTGCACTGGCTCTTTGACTCATTGCACGCTCAGCTATAAATGAACAAGCGATTCCCGTACACATTACATAACCCCTGCCACAGTAAATTCGTGAAATTCACAACTTGACAGTGTCATTAATGATCATTATTGCGTGTATTTATCAACCCACATTTTGTGCTCCAACTAATGTGTTTCAGTCACATAAAACTTGATTTAGTTTCAACATGGATTATTAAATTGTTCAGTTAGTTAGTGTCATTACAAATTAAAGTTTTTAACATAATATAACACACTCAACAGTCTAGTAAATTTCCCCAGACACGACAGACGACAGACGATGAAATTTACGGTGAACCGATGATATTGTAGCTGTCCCAGAGCAACGTAGTACTAATATCAGGCCCCAACCATGAACTCTTATAGCGACTCAAATGAAGACCTAAATTAAATAGTCAAACAATTTTGTACCATACCATCAATTAGACAATCATGTCATGGTATAAAAATTTTTGACAATTTAGTTTAGGTTTTCATTTAAATCAAATTTGAATCGCTCTAAGAGTTCATGGTAGAGGGGGGGGGCTATTCTGTGCCTAGAGGATGGGTGGATGAATAAATCGAACATTCTGGCACGGGAAAGGTCTATTATTATAATAATATTATATTATGAACTGACAATGATGATGATGATGATAACTGTTTTTTTTTATAATTATTTATGTTGGTATATTTTTTTTTGCTTGTTTGTAGAATTTGTGTAGGTAACCAGTATTTATTAAAAAAAAACGGATTACGGTACCTACGTGTGGAAATAAAACACTTTTATGTGGCACAAATTGCATGAAGGTGGAATTGGCAAGCGAAGCTGTATCGAAATAGGAACTCGGATCGCGGTAGTTTTGTGGTGTAATTAAAAGTTAAGAGCAGGATATTTTTCATCCAAGTGACGCTACAGCGAACGGAAAAGTTAAAAGTTTTTAAGAAATACAGCAACTTACAGAAAAATAAAAAGAAACTGCGTGTTTTTTTAACAATACAAGTCGACCTACAGCTAAAAATAAATAGAGGTTTCAACTCTATGATCTAAGGACTTTTATGGTCCATATTTCAAATCAAAACTCAAACCTAATTGACTGGAATATAAGCCGCAATTACACAGGGAGTAATCGTTATCGTAAACGAAAATAGCCAAGCAATTACCACCATTCGCAGCTTGCATTCAAAGACTTCTAATTTCACATTCAAATGGTGCGTGACTATTTTCTGACCCAGCGCTATTCTATCGCGCGCTGATTTTGTAGTTATATTTTTTATTATAATTATAAAATCATTCATACTTAATAGGTAAGTGTAGATACTTATAAAATTATTGTGAATTATCATTAATTTAAAAACGGAAGCTTTCAGTGCATTTCGCAACGCGGAGAGGGAAGGGCACCGTGTTTCTCAACACTGATGGAGACTCTTAAAAGCAGCACTTAGCAATAATTTTATCGAAATTGGTTCAGCACTAAAAAAAATTTTAAAAACGTTTCAATAACTACATCTTCTTGTAATGTATCTCAATAATCAATCAGTACCTAAACGTCGTACGTACAGCAATAAAAGGCACACGTACATTCTTTTAAGATATAAATGATCGGATTAAAACGTGGTGGCTCTGCTGGGTGTTTGTTTTTTTCTAAAAATTAATCAATTACAGTACAAATTTTGTCCTGAAATCGATTTGACAAAGTAATTCTTACAAGCATTTACTGAGCCATGGAACTATCGCTACTTCGTAGAAAACAGCACGAATAAGGTTTAGGTACTGATCGTACCTTTACCTAAATCAAGAGTTATGTCTGAGGTCAAAACAAACCACATAAGCCTCACCACGGAGATCCACCATTTCATATAGCTAATCATTTATGTACAGCTCGAGGGACCCCGAGACGTGAAATGGCCATGTAATTGAAAATCCCTTGACATAACGATGTTTTTTGCGGCATCCAGTGGTTGCGTGTTACAAAAATGTTTTTCGCTTTGAAAATGAAAGTGCTTTAATATTATGCTTGTATTCTAGAGTCATCATTTTTTCCTTACGACAGGATTGTTTGATTAAATACTGGCTAGATAAAGTTAATTTTGTCAGTATCTGACTCCTGAGTATCTGTTCTGTACTCTTGTGTTCAAAAAAGTAAAAAAATGCCTAACGACTTTTAAAATACAGATCAAAAGCATAGAACAACAATATTATTATTATTACCGTCCTCGGCTACCTTAAGACCCTCGCCTACGGCTCGGGTCTCAATGGCGCCTCAGCGGTAATCACCAATGTTACACACTAGTACCATAATGTACTATTAAAACTGTTCGAAAAATTATTTAATTCTGGATAACTTGCAAGTTGTTGACCTACAAGCCTCAAAACTCACTGTATTTATCAGAAAAACGTATTCTCAATTTTCCTAGGTTTGCAAGAAGTGATTTGCGATTGTTCCATAGAGGCATTGCACGTCACATGCTGAATTACACTCAAAATTTTTCCACACGCATCTTTCCACGCCCACCGCTGATTTCAATAATTTGTTGGTTGCTAGCCAAAGAGGTTTTGAACTAATAATGTGTATTTGTTTGTATTTTATAAGTAAATTATAATGGTGCAGGCATTGTATTTTATAATTTCTTTCTTCCGATAACCATGGTGATGATTATGCGTTAAAGAAGTTTCGTTATGTTGATGATATGAGTCGCCACCAAGGAAGTCGATAGATAGAAGGGCCCTGCGTTGTTTCTGTTGATCTTTGTTGGTAGACAAGTAGTAGGTCTGATTCTGATTAGTACGCAGGTACAAGTATTAATCCGAATTATTATCGATCCAAAGGTTTTGCTTTTCTGAGATACACAAAATTAGCATTTGACAATGACATTTGTTTGTTTACCTTTTTGGACTTGAATTAAAAACCAGACTATAGGTCTGTCGTATCGCCATAAACAACACGGTGATGAGTTAACACATTTTAAGAAGTAATATTTCCCAACATAATATTATTTTTAATACAGTGTGTCAGATCTAAGTTCTGTTAAAATAGTAAACCGATTTAGCTGCTGTCGAATAAAACACAAGATATATTTATGGTATGACTAAACACACAATGCGCGGTTCAGGCATACGACCGCCGCCATTGCTTTTATAAAAACATAATAACATTTTTTTTTCACTCGCATTGTTTATTTTAAATGGGCTTGCAAACGGACGGGAACTCTGGCCATTAATTCAACACAACTGTGTTACACGTTGTGCCTAAACTGCGTTTTTCGAACACCATCTGTCTACACGATCGCAATCAATTCCATCGCAGTATTGTGAATAACAATGGCTTGTTTTCGTGAAAAATGTGTCCATTTATCCGGGCTGGGCACCACAGAATTTGAGAACCCTAATAAAACGAGTGATATTATTTTGAGTATAGAAACGGAATTCCGTTCAGAGGGTCTCCTTTTGAAAGCGACCAATGATAATCAGTGTGTATGAAAGTTGGAATAAATGAAGTAGGTATCTAATAGGTTTTAATAAATAAAATATAAGTATTTTACAGTAAATATGTAGGTAGGGAAAATTAGGTAGGTATCTAGGTAGGAGAGCCACTGTGGAGAATCCCCACAGTGGCAAATATCGTAGTTCAACCAATGTTGGTGACAACTAAGTTCAAAGCATAAGCTGACATAAGCTGAACCACGAAAACTGTCGCAGTGTATCGCATTTGTTTGCAAGAGTAAATCTTCTGAGTGGAAGACATGAAGCACTTGATTTTTCATACTAGTAGCTCTTTTTTGTAAAAAAAAAATATTATATGGCACAATATTATTTTAACTCAGCGAGATATCCCTTGAAAAACACCATTGAACCTGAGTGTTTAATCGTCTTTAGCGGTCCATCAGAATCTGGTAAACGCATCCTCCTGACAGAAAATAACTCTCTCATCGATATGTGTAACACGCATTGAAACCATGCATTATTTCATCTCAAGAAATAAATTACTTAGAGAACATTTTTAACCCATAAAATAATTATTATATTAATTCGAGCAGTTATTTTCTCGTACTAACAAATATGCTAGTTTCACTTCTGTACGCATAGTTTTATAATGTACTAATGCCAGAACCCTAATAAAATATAGGTACTGTGGCCGTCTTTTCATCATTTCTTTATGTGTGTAACCAACGTAAAACACGTAGTTTACGTTCGAGTACAAGAGAGGACACACTTATTGTTGAGCTTGCTTTCCTTAGGAATGACCAGTATCTGAACCAATGTCCTTGTTTGCTTGAGAAAATTTACGATAACCCTTCGCTTCATCGGGTTACAATATTTAAATAAGCTGTATAATACCTTTGATTTATTTTATAAAAAGTCGGATATGCTAAATTTAAATCTAAATATTAAGAGTAGTAGAGTTCTTTGTGATAGAGCTCGTCTGGGGAAGAACTACCACCGCACCTACTTTTGCCGCCAAGCAGTAATGCTCGCACTGTTGTGTTCCGGGTTGGTTTTGGTTTCTGGTAAAACTACAGGCACATGAGACAAGGCGGCAACGCACTAGTGATACCTATCTCTGATGTTTCACGCGTACATAGGCTACGGTAACCTATTACCATCAAGTGGGCCGTAGGCTTGGTTGTCACTTTAGTGGTATTATTAAAAAAAACTCACACTTGTCATAGTCGCAGTGATAACCACCACGGCGTGGCGGGTGCGTGCTCTGTTGGTAAATGAAAGGTTGCAGGTTCAATTCCCTCTGCGGACCAAATGTTAGCATGATCTGCAAATATAATATTTGTTCAGGGCCTGTTATTGTGATACCATGGTACTCGAAGTTTTTGATACCCACGAATGAGGGAATCATAATCTTCGTTCAGGACTATGATTCTGTGACTGTGTTATGAGTGTGTTATAGTCAAACGTAAGTCTTGTATCTAACAAATTTCATGCAAAGCCTTTTTTTAAGCTGTTGTCAATTAAAAACTTGGTCAGAATCAGAATCAATTCATTGTCAAATAAAGGTTTATTATATTATACATATACATTGTACAGTAAAGGTTTATTAGTTAAAAACTTGGTCAGAATCAGAATAAATGTGTGTTTGTCAAGTGTTCAACCGGCCATTAGCAAAATGAACTTCCAATCTCAACCAAATTAACGTTACAAGCGGATCACATTAAAAAGGAATCAGAACAGTGATCAGAAACATTGATAACGGTCGAGTTGATCCTCCACTCAGCTATAAAAGTTGATGAACCTCCGTGAAGCACCAAACCGTGTCTTATGTAGAAAGCAAACTTCTGCTGAGTAGATCTTTTTGCAATAGAGCTCGCCCGGAGAATAACCTAATTTACTCGTGACACTATCAATAGTGTCACGGGAAATAAACATTATAGCACTCTTTCTAGTTGTTGCCAATCAGTTTTGTCAGCATCGCTGTAGTTTTGTTTAAAAGGTGTCTATAATAAAAGTAAAGTAAAGGTTAATTTTTACATCTTTCAGGCCATAATGTATTGCCACGTTAAACCAATCGACTAAAGTAACTGAACGTACCCAATGCGCCAGGTTAAATAAATAAAGGTACTTATATAAGTAAGTTTGTAAGTGTCAGTGGCCAACTCAGTGACAGAGTAAATAGGCCGCCAGAAGGCATCCGTCATGACCTAACTTTGAAACGCTGGGACCGACTGCAAAACGTTCTGAAGCATAATGAGAACATAGCTTCAATGTCATCACAGTAGACACAAATATGGATTAAATACCTGACTGAGTCTTCATAGGTCTCTGCCTGCTGCTTTTTTAAATCAAAACTCCAAAAGACAGGCACCGATGACCTGTTTTCAGCGTGAAATAAGAATCACCGCCTTTCTCCTTAATGGGACCGATAATTGAAAACTTGGGTATAATCCGAGATTTGCGTAAATTGAAACGTGGTGGGGCGGAAAAAAGATAATTATTTGATATTATGAAAAAACGAGATTCGTTTACGTTAATGATATTCAACATTTAGGACGCAAATCTTTTAATTCATTGTTCGGTTTCGATTTACATAACAAATGTTTAATTTTGTATGGAAAGAGAATGGAAGCTGGAACACCATTGTTAGCGCATAAACTGATGATACGCCTTGACACCTATTCAGAATTATTCAGATATTTATACACTATTCGTTGCGGCGTCTCCTCATACTGTGGACAAAAGCCAAACTAACTGACTTACCACAACGAAGATGGTGTGAACATACGCAAATACCTTTATAAAATGTATTTCTCACGCATTAAGCGCCCTATTCTGGAATACGAATAATAAAAATAAAAACCTCAAATTGATAGCGTAGATAAATAGCACTGTTTCTTTGGTTGTTCTTAGTGATAGGTTGTATGTACCTATCACTGATACTGAAAAAGCAAACGTCCTGTTTTAAGACTATCATAAAACAGGAAGGCGAGAACGGTGACTTTATTGAGAAACTTTTTGCATTATCCAAACGGAAAACGCTAGGAAATTAACGATTTTGTGGTAATTTGGGATCCAGCTTTGATTATAGTTTAAAGGTAACTTAAATTTAATGACAATTAAAAAATTGGCTCGATTACTGTTTATAAGTACTAACACGTCATGATGTGTGACTTAATTTTACACAAATCGAAAAAAGGATTTGTGTAGATAATAAAACGTGATTTCAGGAACGATAAATTGTCTATGTAAGGCTGTAAATCTTTCAAATTTGTAAGAAGCGGCAGCCGTAATGTAGCGGCAGACAATTACATTATTATCAAAAATACCCTCAAATGTCTATTTTTCTTTACTTAACATTACCTACTTCTATTATCGCGATAATGCGCGCCACTCACATGAAGTTGAGACAAGCTTGATGGTTCTACATGTCAGGCATAGACGTCAAATCGAAACAATGTTTGAGAAAGCCATTTTTAGAGAGCCCATACACGTGGTATAATTAAAAGGAAGAAACTATATTATGTACTATACACATACATAACAATAGGTTTCTGTTATGTGTATGACAGTATGACAGTTGATAATCACTGAAACATGATCTTCAATTATTATATTTTATATTTTCATGACACCACTACATACCAAATTACTTCAGTAAACCAAGGAAAGTAAAAGGAAATTACTAAAATATTTATTTTATTTCCTAGGTCTAGTAAATAGCAGACATCATATTGTATTAAGTTCAAGTAACATACCTACATTCGGCTCTACATGACACTTTTAACCGTTCATGCAAAACCTTCGAGCACTACCACAAAACAGAATAAAAAACACAACCCAGCGTGAGTGGCGTCCATTACATTACGACCGTTATTTGCTTTTGGGTTCCCTTGTTACTAAAATTTGCTAAAAGAACGTCATGATGAATTCTTGGCAGCATAATGAATTGGAGGGCTCCGTGTCCTGAATATAAAGCCTGGGCTAAGCTGCTTAGCTCTTTCTCAAAAGATTTAGGTCTTTGATTTATACACTACTACTAAGATTATACCTACTGTTCATAAAATATTGTGATCTAGAAAAGCTTGGACTAAAGCTTTATCAAAATGTAAGAATACTAATAATTGAGGAAAACCGTTGCGTAAGCATTACTAATACAGGAAATGTGTAAGTTACTTTTTATGAAGCCCCAGGTAGTAGTTACTACATAATACATACAATTTAGATAAGTTATTGAAATGAAAACAATTAACTTTATCGGTTTAAAAACCAAAAAAAATAATTAATTAACTTTGGATCAACGAGCTCAAGTACCTGCCTACCAATATTTCCTGAAAAATAATTAAAAAGATGTCCACGATTACAAGTGCTACCGATCTACCAACATTTCCTGTCAATTTCAATTACCTATGTGGATCCAAACCAGGGTATGCTGAATGATTGGCACTTTAATCCTGATATACGGATGTAATACAATAAACCCTCTACCTCCGTCACTGGTGGAATTACTTTAATTATATTTCAAGTAGAACCAAGACAGTCGCATCGATTTCAAAGGCTACCTATAAAATATACGACATATTTCTGTACTGACTTCCACCATTATTAAGCATTACGTAGGCGTGTAAACAATAGAACAGACAATAATTCCAGGAGGTCGGTTGATCTGCTTTCCGATACCCTCAACAATTCGAGGCGTACCTTCGTCAAACTAAGGACTTCCTAATAATGCCGACGTTGGAATTTATGTCGACCCCAGCTTCCCCCTCAGCCCGTTGAAATGGTCATTTTGAATAGAGCACCTGTCATTCTGGCCCTGATCACAATAAGTGGGCGGTTACTATGATCGGTTAAGTTGACGATAGATGAAAACCATTCATGAGTCAGAAACCATTGGTAAAGCACACGCTGTAACGTTGAATGAATCGTCGCGTATATTGATATGACTTGCATTTCTAATTTGAAATATAATATTGTTTAATAAAAGTTGAAATTGGAATAAGTTTAGCACTGGCCCCTTACAGAGCTAGAAGTTAAAGTAACGAAACTGCGGATTTCGCAATGCGCAGAACTAACGTAAGTATAAAAACGCACTATAAGTTAAAAATTAAAAAAAAGAAGTGTAATAAACTACGAACTTTGAAAATACACTCTATGATTACTACAAAGGGTTCTAAAATGCACTGCGCTATTTTTTTTTCGGTTTATGTTATATTCGCTGATGTGCTTTGGCCTTTTGTTTCAAGGCATCGTCCAGTTAATGTGATGGTGATCCTACTCATGTTCCTTAATAATTCAGGTTAGAATAGTGTCCAATCAAACAGAACGGTTGGGTAATTAATCTTCAAGTAAAGGCGTTATTGCACTAACGTTTTGTGACTGAGTTTTTAGTGAGATTCTGTCTAGCTCACTATAATGTAAATCGAGTCGTCAATATGGCAACATTAACCAGTATCTGTATCTAAACCTGTCTATTTCGATTATCGCGCCCACAGGTGGCCCAATATCAAACTTGTTACCGTTTACTCACATTATAATGCCAAGTTGGATAACTCGTTATCATCATTTTTTTTTTTTTACATACAACTGAATTGGCAACCAAGCGTACGGCCCACAAGATGGTAAGCGGATACCGCAGCCTATGGACGCTTGCAATACCAGAAGTATCACTCGCGGGTTGCCACCCTTGAGGCTAAGATCGAAAGCCTCATGTGCCAGTAATTTCACCGGAAACCATACCCTTCACACCGAAACACAGCAATGCGAGCATTACTGCTTGGCGGCAGAAATAGGTATGGTGGTAGTCCTTCCCCGGACGAGCTCTATCACAGAGAACTCTACTACTCTTAGAACTCTACTACTCTTAGAACTCTACTCATCATCATCATCATCATCATGATAGCCTTCTTATGTTCCCACTGTTGGGACAGTGGCCTAGTCTTTCGAAGTTTTAGTTCTTGGACATGCCGGTTTCCTCTCGATGTTCTCCTTCCCGTGCCTTCTTCTCTGTGCGCGATGCCAGTATGAGAGCATTGGCATCGCTCACATTCATTTTTCGATTGAGTTTGAACCCACGACTTTAGGATCAGAGGGGGGAGTCACTACCACTAGACCACACCTGTGCTCTTGTGGAACTGCAAGTTATCAATAAGGAAAAATACTTACTATAGATTGCCTGTTATAAACACGTTACAAAAACATCTCGCTAGCACTTTTAAGCATGTTTGCGTATCGCCAGTGTAACAACACCCTCATATCCGTTTTGTACGATTCAGGTTGGATTCGACCAAACTCGGCGCTATTCTCCGAGTAAATTGTAGTTATTCGCGAATAAACTGACAGTTTCCTTGTATTTGACATTTTTATTCCGTGGAATAGTTATTCCAAAAGTTGGTCGAATCCAGCCTCGGGGAACAACACGTTTTGCGCATTTTCTAACTCATGATCTTCATCAGTTGTGAGACGTTGAATGTTAGATATATGCTTACCCATTAAAATGCTTAGACAAAAGGTTAGAAGCTGCTTTTATCGAGTTCTTATTACTATAGTTAATAATATAGTCGGTACGTCTTCTTATAGTTAATAATGGACGGTACGTCTTGTGAATACATTTACTTTAGTACTTTCCATAAACTCAATAAAGTTAGGCACTCTACAATATAAATATGTAACTCTGGCGCTTAAAATCAGGCGAACAACTTCACTGTCTCGTGACTTGCATCATGCATAAAAATAAAGTCGCCTGATGAATAACAGATTAATGTCCACCCAAAGTTTTACTATTTAAAGTTATGCGTGACCCTGAACTGTGCACTTTATATACAGTCATAAAAACTAAAAACAGTAGGTAATGTTGTATATAAAACCTTAAGCCTTTTCAATGTGACCTAGAACCATCTTACATACATTTGCTTCATTCCTGTTGACACAAATGTTTATTACTTTTCGATGTCGTGTCGATATAAAAGGCTCTTGCTGCACAGGCTTGCGGTACGCCCCCCGGCTACACATTTGGGATTCTAGCGGAAACGTCTGTACTAAATCTTATTGCGTCCTCGATAACAAACACAGCCTTATATTCACAGCTATAAAGTTTAGTTTCCTGCCCATTAAAATACTGTACTTTAGGAAGCTTTTCAATGTATTATTTCGACTGTTATCGCGAGGGTATCTGCTTTATCACATCTTGGGAATGCGAAGTGCCTGCTTTACGGGATATAGGGATTTTATTGACATAATTTTATGGTTTTCGTAAGAGTTTGTGAAGGCTGTTAGCTAAATTGCAGTTTTATTGGAGCGACAATTTTGTGTGAAAATTTTAGGGTTTAATCCAAAGGTGTGTCAGTTCTTTCGGAACTGCATCAGTTTTAATTTAAATACGGATTCCACAGATGCAATTATCAAAAAAAAATAAGCAAAACAAAATCGTTGAATATTATTGTTGATTTACGGGCAATTACACAAATTATTATGATAATGTTCAAATAATACAATCCTCATCGATACCCGATGAACATCGGCCGGGCCAACTTCGTAAATGTTCACCTTTAATACTGATTATTACAAAATACGTAAACGTTTTAAATATTTGCAGGTCGTTATATGTGTGCGATTTCTAAATAGTTTTGGCTCGCTGTTGTAGCTCGCTTTATAGGACACAATCTGGCCTATAAAGCGAGCTAAAACATAAGCAAAAGCTAGTGTTAAATCCATTTAACTACTGCCCAAAATTACAAGCAAGCTTATGCTTTGACTTCGTTTAAATGGCAGATCCTTTTAGATAATTCCTCAGCTTTAGAACTAAAACGGGAACTGGCCATTTTACTGATAGTAAACCGGCCAGTGTCAAACTGTCAGGTATCTCAGGCTGGGTTGAAGATTAGGGAGCCGGCAGGCACGAGATAGTTGCTATGTCTACCTTTAAATAGGTATACTCGCTCGTGACGTAGCTGGCTAAGTTTTTCTTAATAGATCAACGAAGTTACTCATACGAACTTACATACTTTTTACTATAAAAAGGACTGTACCTAAACGACCCCTTAGTAAAGGGTCGTTTAGGTACAGTCAGCAAAAAATGTAGTCTACCACCCTAAAGTTGACATTCATTTGAATATCATAGGATTTCACAGAAACTTTTGTCAAAAGTGATAGACCAATTTCTTTGCTGACTGTACTTACATTTAGAAAATGTTGCCAAGACGAGATCATTGACCGCACTGTCAAAAAGTTCTAAGTCTGATCGCATGTAGAGCCAAGCTTCTAAACTCTACACGTCCTAACTTTACAAATTCTACATCTTAATCAAAATAATGTGGCTTTGCAAAAACTTTCTAAGAAGTCAATTGATACATAAAAGCTATTATAAAATTGACGAAGCTTTTGTTGATAAGAACATGTTTATGGTTGTTGTGTGTTATGTTATTATTATTTTTAATTTGATTAAGTTTACCTGATATAATATAATTACCAAATTACTTTCTGTATTGCATGACTTATCTAAGTAAATCGTACTATATCTCTATGTATAAATAAATACATTACAAATAACAAACCTATATAATGTAGTAAAATAGTTTATTTAAATTAATATATAACGGGCTCATACAAGCTTAAAAATATATCCATCACAGACGCTTACAAAACATCTACAATAGTTATCAAAGACTTATTTTCCTCATCATTTATTGTATCCACCACGGCCGGGGTGAGTGCCACTGCCGCCACCGTGTCCGTGTCCGCCACCGCCACCGCCACCTCCACCGCTCTGGTGGCCATCACCACTGCTACCGTGTCCCGAGTGAGCCGACTCTGCCGCGTGGTTAGTCTCGGCAGGGTGAACGGCAGGTTTGTGACCATCAGACTTGTGACCATCAGGTTTGTAACCATCAGGGAGGGCCGAGGCATACGCCATGGTGGCGCACGCGATAAGAACGGCAATAGTTAACTGAAACAATAAAAAAAATATGTTTTACTTCTCGGTTTTACTTCCTTACCTAATTATTATGTATGGAGTGCTCGTGACGTAGCTGACTAAGTTGCTCCAATCAGATCAATGAAGTTAAGCACTGTTCCGCGTAGTCACCATTTGAATGGGTGATCGCCAGTGGCAATTGCAACTGAGCGTTCCCGTGCTTTGGAGGGCACGTTAAGCAGTCGGTCCCGGCTTTTTCAGAGTAGTTAGGCCATGAGAGAGGCCTTCGGGCGGCCTAAAAATTCTGTCACCAGAGTTGGTCACTGACTCATACGAACTTACTTTCTTACCTATTTATATCACTGACAGATATTACAATAATCACACTAATATTATTAACTAGCCCGCGGCTTGTTAAAATGTTAGACTTAGATTTCCAATTATTCAAAAGCATGAAACAATAAATGCTTTCTGTTTTCTAATGAATTCAAAATATGATATAAACTAAGTAGGTACATAATAAGTGATGCGCAAAGATAATTAACTTTACTAACTTCGCGATTGTCTGAAGACGCCGATCATACTAACGATACCTACGTAAAGTGTCTATCTTCCGACAAAAGTACCTACCCAATTGCACATGTAGCCTTAGTTAAAGTAAAATAACTATATCTAAAAATAAGTAGGTAAGTACACGTACAAATAAAATAATATACAAATAAAATAATGTACAAATCAAATAATTTAATAATAATTACAATGTTTTACTAGGTCTGTTTCGTTCTCCCCCAGTCCCGTTTTCACCCGGCCCGTTCTCACGAATTAGATAAAGTTTATTAGAAATATTTTTTGTTGCTTTTGCGTTAATTTAAAACTGGACTGGACAGATTATGTCCGTCTTTTTTACACTCAAGTAAAAAAAAAACTAGATATCTATTGCTATATTTCATAGATAACTCTGTGTAAGCTGCTATGTTTTTCTTTTTTCTTTCTAAAAATTTTTAATCGAAAAGTTTAGTGTGATTTCTCAAGGTGATTTTTTGCAAGAGCAGGAGTCTAAAAATTATGAACTTATTACTAGTAATAAGTTCTAAAGGGCATTCGTTATACTATGCACCGAAGTAATGACTCTTGAAGTGTGTGGACGTGTTCTGTGTGCACCAAAATACAGAAAGTGTACAGAAAATTGGTTCAAACAAATTAGAAAACCAATGAAAAGAAGAACTATGATTATGTTAAATAAGTATGATAAAGTAGGTAAGCTATGTATTTGATTTTAAATCCACTGTAGATAGATTGTTTTTTTATCTAGTGATTAGGACTTTGCGATTTAGAATTTGATTTCCTTTTTCAATCACAATTCAATCAGTAGGTACTTATTTACACTGTAGCTATGTACCAATTGTTATTATTACTAAAAATAATAAATTAATATCCATTTCAATACTAATTACTTACTTATTTCTAGAAGTCCTCAGTTGAAAAAGAAAGATTGCGCTTATTTAGATACAAACATCCAAAATTTTACTTTCTACATAACTTAAGCCCAACACATTTGCGGGTGAGAACGGGCCGGGTGAATACGGGACTGGGACGAAACGAAACAGACCCGTTCTCACCAAGATGAATGAATAAATACTTATAAATTATAATTTAACAAGCTGTTGGGTACTTACAGTGTTCATTGTGGTAGATCTTGCAGGATTATGTTTGAAAGCTCTTGAACTGACCTGTATATAAACAATTTGATTATGACGCTAAAAAGGTCTTATAAGCATGCATATTTATAAAAATCATAACAAATTGAACTTTATGCACATCAGATATACAGATTTAAAAACCCAGATGACTGGGAAGGTATATTTAGCAATTAGAAAACACAAAACAACATTTTGCATTATGTTCAAAACCTGTTTTTTTTTGCGCCTAATATCTATTTGTTATTTTCAAAAACAAGATGCGGATCACAACAACAGCGGTTTCCTTTGAACGATTGTTTTGTTACTATGTACTAACGTCTAAATAAATGCTACGTCTTAGCTGCAAGCGCTGTAATGTCGCTCGACGTTTAAATTGGTTGAAATTGGTAAAAAATCAAAACACTACAAAATATCGAAATCGAAGTACTATCCATTTAATTCCAATTGTAATATGTATTTTTTACATGAGCTGAGTTCAAAATAAATCAATACAATTCCTAGAAACGGTCGGAAACGGTCAAATTCAAGAAGTTCGGGCCCTTCTTCAAGCAACACGGTACACGGTGACATCACAAATCATTTTCGACCTTTCAGTTCTCAACCATGATTGTAGACATTGGTTTGCCACCAAAATTTGCTGGGAAAATAGTTGAAAAACAGCCGGATCACCTTGGTGGGGGACCGGTTTGAGACAACAACAAAGTTTTTATAGTCAATCCACACACACTGTCACTGACACTGTCTAGCTGTTGCCTGCGATTTCGTTCGTGTGGAACTCGGGAACCGTACTTTTTACGAGATTAAAAATCTATGTCCTATTTCCGGTCATTATCAATTTATGTTTTCAAGTTCAGCCAAATCGGTTCAGTGGTTATCGAGTTATAGAACAACAAACATTCATCCAAACATCCAAATTTCGTATTTTTTATATTAATGTGTAAGAATGATCACTGTGATAAGGTGATGTAATTAATAAGGATATTAACCCTTAACCACCTACCACCTATTTTTGTCACACAACCACCTACCATGGGTCTGTGAGACGCCGCAGTAAAGTGACACTAGACTGTGATAATTATAAATGTATGAGTTTTTTATTAATAAAAACAGTTTATAGATATATCAACTCTATTTATTAGAAAAATAAAGGCACGCAACGATCAAATAAATATTCATTTTAATCTTAATTTGTTCCTAAAATCTCTAATTTCAGGTTTACAATCTACCATGTCTAGACAATGAGGTCAACTAACTTGACACAATTAAAAAAAATTTTTTTTCTAAATTCAACATTTAAACAAAATTACAGGTCTCAAAGTTACAATTTTTCAGGACAGTGAATGCATAACTTGTTTGTACTTTTTTCATTCATTCGTGTTCCACTGCTGGGACACTGGCCTACTCTTGAGTGAAAGTGATTGGGTTTTCCTGCACCATGCAGACCCAATGCAGATTGGTGGATAGCACTGTCTTTCGAATTTTTACATTTGAGTATCGATGGTCATTTACGTGTATGGACTAGTTGTTTGATTTAGATTCCTTGTCGGATAGATCTTGTTCTAATCACCGCTCAATAATTCCGTCATTAGAAGCCATTTTAAAAAACAGACGAAAAATCTGTAGTACTATTCCGCTTAACCTTTTAACTGATGAGGTCATACAGTTACCACAGTTAACCTCAAAAGAAAAATATCGACACGTGTTTCATCCCTCCACGGGACATCCTCAGGACCATCGACTTGTTCTCCGGCAAACGTGTTGCTCCGTCGAGCGCTGGAGCCAAAGATTCTGTGTGACCTCATCAGTTAAAAGGTTAAGCGGAATAGTACTAGAGATTTTTCGTCTGTTTTTTATTTTGTAATGGATTTCCGCAAAGTAACGCCTGAATCTATCAATTAAGCCATTTTAACTTAAAACATTAAAATATACACAATCAAAAAAGTTACGTAACTACCTACCAGGGGTCTCCTGGACTCACGGTGATAGTTTTTTACTTACCCAAGATAAACGCGTGGACCTACAACCCTGACAAGCGCTTGCGTGTCACTAAGGGATGCAGGGAAAAAGTACAGGAACCGAATACGTAACTTGCGAGCTGGAATATTCTCGATTTTAAATTCGTCGGAGTCTGTGAGACGTATGGTAGGTGGTTAAGGGTTAAGACAACTTTATATGAATGTTCGAAGCGCTAGAACAAACACAATAACATAAAAAGAGGTAGGTAGAGCTGCTGTTTCGGACTAAAGGACAATGTCGTAAATAGTAGGTACCTACCTGGTACCTATGCCGTCTCGGTAGTCCTATATGGTCTCGTAATGGAAAGTTACAAAATAGTCTAATCATTTTATTTTTTTTATGTCAGCAAGTGACAAATCAATCAAGACGCCCGCCTGATATTAAGCACCACGCCTGACTATAACAGATGCAGTGCCACCCAAAGCTTAAAGTTTTTAAGTGTTTGCGTGGCACTGCACTGCGCTTATCACCCCGAGACATTGTTGTTACTCTTTCGCCCAGTAATTTCACTTGCTACAGTGCCCTTCAAACCTTAACACAGTAATGCTTGCACACTACTGCTTGGAGATAGAATATCTGACACTGCGGTGGTACCCACCAAGACGGACTTGCTGAAGAGTCCTACCACCAGGTAAACCTACCAAGCAACTCTCAAAGTAAATAAGTCAGCCGGAATCGAACGATCGAGAAACTTCGTTTCTCAAACTCTTGCATAGGTATTATTATTCTATTAAATTGATTTAGTAACGAATAAGAGTCACCGCAAACTATAAAAAAGTCTGTCAGAAAATATCGCATGCCGCCGAAAGGTCATTTTGACTGTCCTGCGATTGACGCTCGTCGGATGCACGCCCACCGGACGTCAGAGATTTGTGTGATCGTCCGACTTGTGTCCGTCATTCGACGAAAGTCTGGGCGCTCTCTGCCACGGACCGTCAGACAGTCTCACTAACAGCATAGTCTATTAAAAAATAATAATCTAACATTTTTTTATAATGTGAGGCCGGCCTTACACCTTGGTTTTAAATTTCTTATTTTATCGTTAATAATTTACAGCTTACTAGTTGCCGCTTATCTTTATCTTAAACTTATCTTTATCTTTATCTTTATAAATAACATCACGAAGTAAAACGAAGGACTTGACCGTCACACATGCTCGCATAATAAATCTCTGGTTTAACATTTTTCCATTTGAATATTGTAAAACGATGTCAATCCAAATTACATTTTATAATGAGCAAAGTTAAATATTTCAAGTTGTTGAAACAAGTTTGAGCATGTAATCTGATTAAAAGATTTGAATTTAACTAATAAACGAACTTGTTCAAGTTCTTTGACTCAGGGAAAATGTTGAAAAACAAGGTAGCAAAATTTCATTTGGGAATGGACTTTTGAATAAGTAATTTGATCAACTTGTCCTGCAAATTGCTGAAAATGTTTTTTTAAATGTAGGTTATTTTAGTGGTGGTGAAAATGTTACAATTCAAAGTGACTGTTATGAACAGGGCATTACAGTGGGACCAACAAAGTGGGATTAAACAATCTAATCCACCAAGCCAACATTAAAATTCTAGTATCTATGGATCGTAATATTTAGGTACTTTTTTACCATTTTATGCCCCATGCCACCGCGCCAGTACCGATGTCTAATAAATAAGATAAACTGCTGGCTATCTGACTGTTTGATTAATTGAATGACTGACAATCAATACACAACCAAAATGATAAGTTAGGACCGATCTGTAATTTTAAATTAATTTTTCATTCAATGTAAGAGTGCACTAAGTTTTAAGAGTAGTAGAGTTCTTTGTGATAGAGCTCGCCCGGAGAAGGACTACTACTACACCTATTTCTGCCGCCAAGCAGTAATGTTCGCATTGCTGTGTTCCGGTTCGAAGAGACACACACATGAGACTTTCCATCTTAATGTCTCAGGGTGGTAACACGCAATTCTATTCGCGCTATTATATTCTATTCTATTCTATTATATTCTATTCCATCAAGTGGGCCGTACGCTTGGTTGTCACTTAAGTGGTATAAAAAAAATCGTAATTTAACTAGGAGTTATTATGAGGATAGGTACGAAGTTTGTATGAAACAAAGTCAAGGGGGACAAAATCGCGGAGCGTTTAAATGGTCAAATATACTTATGCTACTGAACCCTGTAAATAACAAAAAGCAATATTGCTTACAGCAGCAACGGGTTATCCAAAGTGTTACTATCATTGTAAACGCAATGACACGCAGCTCTATACGCATGTACCAATTATAATTAATTTACAAAATTGCCCGCAACGTGTTAAACTAGACTACATCCATCGCCAAAGGCTGTCAGCCGTTTATAGGAAAATTCAATGTACCGTTTACGTTATTTCGGTTTTCCGGGCTGGCGCGTCGGGTAATAGCCCTTACTACCTAGCGATGCCCATATTATTATAGCAATAGCTAGATCTCTCCGTACATTTGGACTCACAGCTCAGATGGTAATAGCTCTGCCTTATACGCTGTGGGTTCGATTCCTACCCAGGATAAATGTGTCGTAGACATAATAATCGGAATTGGTTGATTCAAGATGATTCTCCTTTAGAACAGACTCTGAGAATTTTTTTATAGAAGACAAATTAATAATGAACATAATGCGAATGTCGTGGAATGACTGATAGTCTCATAACGTGCTGTTATAAATAAAACATTTGTTATAGAACACGATCAACTCATAACAGTAATAGAGTGGACTAGCTGAACACTTAACTGCTGTATCTACGAAAATGTGTTCGATGTGTATACGATAAAATTAGATGAGACTCGTGGAATGGCGTTGCTGTTACCTAAATGAAAACCGAAATATTTGGGAAGGTTTTTCTGAGCACACTTCTGGGAGTAATAAGAGTCATATTAAGTCGAGGTCACGTTATACTGCTAGATTTTTCAAGATTGATGGTTAAATAAATTACAAAAAAAAAAAATATCGAATACAACTAAATAACAACGATATTTAAAGAGGTGGTTTCTAGAAATAAAATATTAATTAATTTATAAATTATTTTTATTATCGAGATCCAGAGAAAAACAATTAAGTGTTGAATATTTAATGTGAAAAATGTCTCAAACATGTCAAGAATTTGCAGGCATTTTCTCATAAAAACTTTACGAACCTCTCAAGACAATACAAAAAATAAAAAAGTACCATTTCATATCAACATAATGAGAAAACTTTCTTGTAAGTGATTTTCCAAAAACTCTCCCTACCGACATCTGCTTTCCCTTAACGATTCCACTAAACATAAAAAAACTTTTAATTAGTTTTTACCTAAATCGTGCACACAATAACAAATATTACTTTATAATAGAGATCATATTGAATTAATATTTGCATACAAAATGTATGTAATTCAAATCAACAATGATGGATCATAATGTAGCGGATTAAATAATTTGCCGCAGACATTAAATCTTCGCAGGAGTTTTCTGGAATAAGCCCAATTTTTATCCAGAAATCCCGACTCTTTTGAGAGTTGTAAGGGATTTTGGACAAAAAATCCAGAAATCCCCTCGCAGGATCATTGCGAAGATTTCTGGAATAAGCCATATATTATGCACCACGTAAACTATCAAAGTTAATTTCAACAGACTTTGCAACAGCATAAAGTTTCCTAAAAAGCAACGTCCGTCTTTAGACTTGCGACTGTAAATCTCAACTAGCTGTATTATTAAGAGTAAATCATCTTATTACACCCTGTATCCATAACCATAATCATAACATCTTATATTTGCAACAAACTTAACTTGCTTAGTTTAATTTAAGCCCTATCTCCCAGAAAATCTAACAAAAAAAGCAAAGAAACATACAGATAAATTGCGTAGGCTAACGCTGGTGGAATGAAAATGTTCCAACTTTCAATTACTTACCTACAGTGTCAGATTATATGATAGATTTAGCTTACTAATAAGGTTGAAATTAGCTTATCATACAAAAAAAGCAAAGAAGCATACGGATAAATTGCGTAGGCTAACGCTGGTAGAATGGAAATGTTCCAACTTTCAATTACTTACCCACAGTGTCAAATTACAGATTTAGCTTACTATTATGGTTGAAATTAGCTTATCACGTACACAATGAAAGTCGCCGTTTCACGAGAAACAGTGCCGGCGCTTGCGGTCAAATGTTGTTTGACGTGAATCTGCTCCGTCAAGTTACATGGAAAGTTTCTCTTTGTGGCGGTCGCTGCAACACGCGACTCTGATTAAACCAAAAGTGCTAACATCCCTCTTACACATGTTACAAGAAATTTTGTTTGTTTTAAGTGGATGAAGGTTTAGGAACACCGTGGCTTAATTGTATTGAAATTTGTATTTATTATTTGAAGCTTCAAAAGCTTTATCAAGCTAATAAAATCTGGCATTATGAGCCCTGAATTGAGAAAAACGTAATGGTTTTTTGAATACCATTGCAAGTTTCTAACGATACTACTCAATGTCTAATTAAGAGAATTTCGTTCAATCAGCTTTAGTTATTATTCCGCGCTTTCAATTTTGCTGTAATACTTTGAGAAGTTTAGATATAAATTATAGGGTGGTTATTTTCTAAGTCAGCACAATTAGCATGAGCATTGTAATTGGTTATTCAGTGAACTAAACAGACATGGTAAGAAGTTAAGAAAAAAAAAGCCTGCAAAAATCCAATACCTATATTCCATTAAACATTTGCTACGGTTGAGAACCTTGGTTTAGTTATACGATGTATTTCAGCTATATACCTACTCCTATTGTATGATCTCGTACCTTTTTACCGAGAGTAGAGGAGGAGAGCAAAGGTCGTCCTGACTACAAAATATAGAGGTACCTTTCAGTACCCTGTTATTGTCAACTACAAAGTAGAACCAATAATATGAATTTGACATCACATCATTCACAGGTTTCATTGTTTGATTTCATGTCCGCTTTGCCTTGTTTGATTTAGACCTTGGACATAGAAGGATATTCTCTCATTGTAATTTAGGGGTAATACTGAAAAGCTATCATAATTAACTTGTGAGGTTGAGCGGAAGGATTTTATTGTATAAGTAGGTACTTAGGTATTTTATTTACCTATGGTTTAAGTTGTAGGTACGTTAGGTAGTCGCTTTTGACTTTATCAGTCGCAAGGCTAATAGATGTCTTTAGATAGAGGCTCATCCAAATTTTATTGAGTATTTAGCCTAAAATAAATTGTATTTATTTTGGCGGCTAAGCCTCAAAGTAGCGGGCTAGGCGACTGTTCATTATAAAAAGGTCATGTTTGAAGCCTTTGTGGCTGAAATGAACTTACGACGCGTAAGAGGTATTAAATTTAGTAACAAAATGTTTAACATAGTCTAAATGAAATAAAAGCGAGTTTCAATGATAAAAATAAACTCAAACAATTTTTTTGGCAGTAAAAAATTAGTTGGTACATTAATTACTTAATTAAACAACATTTAAACAATCGACGATCGAAAGAAACAAAAGAAGCTTTTCCAACACAATGAAATTATAAAATGATACTCGAAATAGCCAGACACACAAACACTTTCAGAACGCTAACTTTTATCTCTTGAAACAAGACACAGGCCAGGCCATATAATTTTCTAAAGCATTTATTTTACTCCTTGTACGAGTAATTAATTCATTGCACAAAAAGCGAAACAAAAGTGTTTATCGTCATCATCTAATAGCCCTGAAACACCCTCTTTTATTGCCCTTTGGCCCATTTAAGGCTCTACTTAGGTATATATATCGCTCCGGAAACGTAACCTAGTTACAAAAAAACCTGAACACAAAAACATCTTGTGCATTTTTAACCGAACACAATTTTCTTCCATTACACTTTTCCGTCGCAGTGACAACAAATAACTTTAAGCATTTTAGCCCAATTCAAATTTTGGTGAAGCTATCTATATAAATATTGCGTCAGTCATAATATTCTATTCTCATAGCTTTTGTCACTATTTTCTGTTGTGATTTTCTGTTAAATCGTTCAATAAAATTGTTTTGTAAAAAAATTGTGGGGCTCAGCGCACTCGTTTTATATAAACTGCAATGTGGCGTGTCATACTCGTATGCACTTTCTCCTAATATAGTTTTCACATAGATTTTTCATATAGAAATCTAGAATTCTACCAGGGTGTCAATATGAACGCAAACGTGTGTTTTCCAATTAGTATTTCGAACGAGTTCTTTTAGCAGATACGAGATATTTGTGTTCCGGTCCGGCTCGGGTGGCTGAAATTGATTCCGATACATTTTTAGTTTCGTTTTCCGCACCCCAATTGCACCAACGCCACCAAGAGTTGGCAGTCGGATCATACCAACTTACTTTACTTTTACTACATTATCCAGCGTGATTATGAATAGAATGGTTTGACTTCAGGTCCTCACAAATAGTGTGATAGTGTGATTATGTCCATCAAACATATTAAGTATTTCATATGTAAACAATTACGTGATGACTCAATTGAAGGTAGAAACCTACAAAGAGACCTAAATATTTTTTTTTAATTTAAGCATTCATTTTACGAAAGACCTACGGCAAAAACTGTACCAAAAAATTGTTCTACAATTCTCTGACTCAGTTACTGTGCATTAAACAACCACAGTTAAGATAACAGGTATAAGCGAGTTGGTTAAAAGCACTTGGAATCCCTTACCGTATTAGTCGCCGGAAAAGGTTTAGTATCTCAACATGCTTTCACGAGACCCTTTCAGATTTGTTCTTATGGCTGAGCATTTCTATTTACAATAATGTTCTCTTGCCTTTATGTACATATAAGTAACGCACAGAAAAAACGCGTACAGAAGAGGAACTCGAACTACGTATAGAAAAGTGGCATGCAATCGCGCTAAGAATGTTAAATGCAGCACTGTCAATTTCAATAAAGGGGGGGTCGTACACATAATTATACGTGTTCAATAAACAATTTAGGGTATTATGTTGTAGAGAGGAAGTTAAAATTACATGTAAGTGACAGACAAGATTATCACTTGCGATGTGATTTGTGTAAAGTAACAATTATCAACCACAAAAAGGTCGTATATAAGTAGTAGAAGGGCCCAGTGCAGAAGTCATGAAGTCCAAAATATTAGGTTTAGAAGATAACTAAACTTTGTGTTCATGTTTGCTAGTTTTTTTAGCTCATCAAAGTCAACTTGAATTAACTTCACAATGTTTTATTGTTTCTGTTGACAAAGCTCTAGTGAAGTTCAATTTCAAAGTAAGTTTAAATTTAAATTTATTGTAATATTGAAACAATAGATTTCCTCTGGCTACTAAGGCTAGGTAGTGTTATATTTTAATATTTCTTACAGGGTTCAAAATTATCAATCTTGGTGCGTACAATACGTGAAATTACCAACCATGATCGTAACTTTAATAAAATATATCCTTTAAAAATATCGTTTGCTTTTATTTTATCAGTTTTTATCGGTATTTGTAATTTTATTTAACGCATTTCGACTTAAAATGTGACGTCTCGTGTTATTGGTATAATTATATCAGTAAACACACTTCTAAGGGTGAGTTGCACCATCTGATGTTAACGTCAAATTGTTAACGTTAGATGGTGCAACTCACCCAAACCAATGCGAGCATTTGCTTAATTCTGTTTATAAAATCAACAATATCGTAGTGCGGTGTGAGGTTGCTCACTAATCTAAACTTTGCTTGAGGGGGTTTTGAAACAAGCTGAGATGCTCTACAAACATGCAGTATGCTATTTATTCAAACGTGCAATCACGTTGTGAGCTAGCAAACTGTGCGTCTATTAATTAAAAGGTTTAACCGAATTGTTTCTCAAACACAAGTTGATCGCAACGTTTGCATAGGTAGATAGAAGATACAAAACACTTTTGTTCCAGAAAATAAGAGTAGTAGAGTTCTTTGTGATAGAGCTTGCCAGTGAAAAACTACTTCCATACATATTGCTGCCGCCAAGCAGTATTGCTAGAATTGCTGTATACCGGTTCGAAGGATATAGTTTCCGGTGAAATCACAGGCACATCAGACCTTCGATGTCCGTCTCAGAGTGGCAACACGCAAGTGATATCTCTGCCTATGCAAGCGTACTTAAACTACGGTAACACTTACCAACAAGTGGGCAGTACGTTTAATTGCCATTTTAGTGGTTTAAAAAAAAACTCTAAAACTAAAAATGGCGAAATTATAGTGAGTCTTCTGCAAAGCTATAGATCTAGGCAGTAGCAAGTTGTGGAATGAGCTTCCTTCCGCTGTCTTTCCGCTGAGCTATAATAAGAGCCGCTTCAGGGAAATATAAAAAGAGTAATCCAGGGCAGGCAACATATTAACTGTACTTCTGGTGTTGTTGATGTCAATAGGCGACAGTAATCGGTACCATCAGGCGGGCCGTAAGCCTGTTTGCCTATGACATATAATAAAAACTTAGAGGTACTCATTTCTAGAATAAGTAAGTTGATGTGGCAGTGAGCAGGCCACATAGCTCACCGAATCAATAACCGCTGCAGATAAAACGTTTTTAAATGACGACCGCGAACTGGAAAATTAAGTACTTAATATAGTACGAACCCCCACTCGATGAATTGACGACATTAGAGCAGTCGCAGGAAGTCGGTGGATAGTGAAGGTTCAATAACGGTCGTTACTCGTCATGGCGCTTTTTGGGGGCCTAAGTCCAGCAGTGGACGTCTATTACCTGATACTTATGACGATGATGATGATATCCATTCCAAGATCACACGTCAAATTGAAGCATCAAAAATCAAGTTAAGTAGGTACCTAACTTACTAAAAGTTACATAATTAGCTAGCCAAAACAATTTCGTCCAAAAATATACCGGCAGTATTTTAAAAAGTTTGGAATACGCTTGGGGTAAAAAGTTTAGGTTAGAGCAAATGTTAACCAACTCATTAACCGGTCGTTCAAACCTGCTTAGCCTACCAACAAAATGTAGTCCTTTTATCTTACCGATTATTATGTTACGGCCGGTTATTGTATTGGTTAACGCCAGTCTAAGTAAAATCCACATTTTGATGGCCCGGTCCCATTTGTCTGAGCGTGATTGATTAACTTCGTTTAGTTAGTTAAGAAAAACTTCAGAAGAATAGCCTAACAACACGGTCTTCAATCAAAGATGTTCAGGAAACTGTCTACTAAAGCACCGCTACAAGGGTCTATTGACGGTCCAATAACAACTGTCGCACCGATCAGTGACCGATAGACAAGGATAATTAGTTTTATTGATTTATCCGTGAATAGCCTACTTGACTCTTACTCGAAGATCGTGGAAATAGGAATCACATAGTAAAATTCCGTCCCATAAGGCTAATTGTACTTGGGTTAGAACGCTCCATCGTCAAAATGTACAACATGCCATGGTCCCGTATAAGTCAGTGGCCACCTTTGGTTATGTAGTAATTAAGCGGTAATCAAAAAATTGGCATAAATAAAAAATGGGGCGGAAAAGTTTGAACAAAGCACAAAGTGATGAAAGTCTAAATAATGTATTGTCAGTCAGTGAATTTATTTGGCAATCGTTATGCAAAAAGTCTTTATATTTAATTAAAATATGAATTGTGATATGAATATTGAAATTATTAGGAATTATTAATAAAATTGACAAATCGATTACTTTTCAATCCGCCTTCAGGCGGCCTATAAACTCTGTCACCAGAGTTGACACTCGTACGAGTTTACTTTTAATCCAAATAAATATCTTTGATCGAAGGTTTACCTAAACCGTATGCCTACCTAGGCATACGTATACATAAGTAGGTATTTACGTATAACAATACATAAACTGTTGATTCCGGGACTGGGTAGTCAACGTAACAAAATGTTCAACGGTTGCTTTTCAATCTAGCGAAGTTTTAGATTGGGCAGTTACCTACTCAGTTCCGAGTCGCCAGCTTTATATGTCCATTTGATTTACCGTCCTTGATAAAATTAATCCTCATTTTATTCAATACGTTTTTATATCCTTCTGAAATAACTGGCTAAACGTGATAGCGGGGTGAGCCAAGTTGTTATTGAAAGAGATTATGAAGAAACTGCAGAGAATAGCTTTGCCGGTCCGTGAAATAAAATTTGGATGGTTTTGCTTTTTGTAGTAAAGCTTTCCAATTTTGTTTCAAATGTCACAAAAAACTTTGAAAAACATTATGTGCCAAATGTGCAACCGATCTGTATTGAGTCTGCGTGGTGAATTAAGACCTAATCAGCGAGAGCTCGAGAGTAGGCGGGTGTGCAAGCAGTAATTACATTAGAAACCTGTCATGAAAATGATTATGTAGCCAAAGTTTATTCACCTTATATCATTCATAATCATTAAGCTAGTTACAAACCCAGAAAAATGATCTGACCCCTCATTTTGAATATAGGCAAGAACATTTTTTTGTAGTTAGGTTCTTTAGTTTAACCCACATATTTTTTTGCCGCTCCAAACGCTCCAAAGGATGCATTGAATTTGGAATGTTTTATATTAAAATTCTTGCACTGACACCGTAGCCTTTGACATACAACATAAATTCCTCTTTCCTTTGAGACATGGATATTTAAGCCTCTTTCTAAACCAATCACGCTTTCAAGAATGTTTAAGGCCATTTTAAACGGAAAGCGGTATGAGGCGCGTCCGCGCTAGAGGGGTAGATAGTTTATTAGCAAAACACTAGACTTGACGCTTACAAAATATGCCTGGTGCAACCCTACGACGCTAGGTATTTTTGAGGTATTGATCATCGCGTTATGTAAACGTCTAATGCCCTATCGCGGTTCTAAGAACCATGACGATACGCTAAAAAGCATTTTTCAAACAGAACGCGCCAGAAAACGTGTGCGCTTAGCGTGAACGTATATATGATTTTAAGTCGTATTAATCTACTAATTATGAGACTGCGATTGTCAAAAGTATTATTCTGGATCGGCCCAACAACTACAGCTTTTTCGTACTAAGAACAGTGTACAAAAAAACGTGATTTATATCTAGCCCGATGCTAAAGCGCATTCTATTTGACAAGGTCTTAATTTTTTTTGGTGTAAGCTTACTTTAATCTTTACAACAACTTTTTGATTGAACAAGAACATGAACCCTTAGTTTTCTAGCGACTCGTGTAGTTTTAGTATATTTCTTTTTTTTCATTTTTATCCAAAATTCTGTAAAAAAAATTAAGATACGTAGAGTGATCGAATAACATAAAGATAAAATACATCAATAGGAAAAGATTTTGTAAAGCATTTTAATAAGGACAAGCGTGTTCAGAGAGATATTAAAGCCTTAGGGGTCACCATTGTAGCGACAAAATTATGAGATTAGACCCTTTATGTTGTCTACGCAGCATCAGGTAGGCTGAAGGTCGAGTGGGTAAAGTTTGACCTTTGTACCCAAGTTAGATATTTATGAGATTTGTTTAAACGTTATTTATTCTGACATTGTAAGTACCCAACTACTATGTACTAACAAGTTTAACAAAGAATCTTTATTTATAGCGGCAAATAAGAAAAAACTTTATGTACAAGTTTTACTACCTAATATTTAAAGGCTCTTGTACTAAAATATCTTTTGTTATAAAACAATATTATAATTATCATCAGTATCAATCCACAGTTATAAATGGCCGCTTCAAAAACCGTTAAATGGTCTTGAGCCGCCACCACTGACAAATGTGTCATCGGTCCACCGTAAGTGGTTCTAAACTTAGTTTGGGTTGTGGTCGACTTTTTTTTACATTTTGACTACAAATTTCTGATTTTAGCTCATAGTGAAATCCCAAGTCTCATCAAGCTAATAAATATAAATAATTAGAGATCATAATCTCAGCGTCATGTGGCAGTTTACAAAACAAAAAGCTTTACTCTTTCGTAGTATTCCCAGTGTGATGGTTAACACTATAAAAATAAAAATAACCAAGTTATGTATAGTTCTCACAACGGATCTCGGCCGTCGTGAAATTAGCCGTTTCGATGCGCAATGGAGCTTTTTCAAACTAAATTGTCTTTGCGCATCACAAACGACTAACTTCACGGAAGCCTAGATCCGCTGTGCGAACTATACCTTACCATTTTTTTAAAAAGATCTTATTCACACTTGACTTGTTTATTCACTGTTCACTTAATCATGTTTTACGCTAGGCACGTTTTCCATCGATACCTCTGAAGTGATGCCTGCAATGTGCAAAGCCGACAATTTAAGGCAAATTTGACTTTGCCAGAGGTCGGAAGTTTTTTCATTAGTGAACCCAACGCGGATTAGTTATTCTCTTCGTGTGCCGTACTAATTGACCTCGAGAAAATCTCACTTGAAACCACGATTTTGACTGTGAACTGTAAATAATGCACTTAAAAGACAAAAATGACACAAAGCCCTGAACTTTTTGATATCAAAGATTAGATCATTATCTAACGGCTACTTTAAGGTTTTTAATATAATATGAAGTTGCCTAGCTGGCGCAGACTTTAAATTCTATGCCAAATTTCATCCAAATTGGTCAGAGTTATTTTCAATCTGTGCCTAACGAGTATTCGACTCACGATACAAAAAAATTTAACGAAAACTGTTTGAAAGTCGTGTGATTTTTATAGGCAATTTAAAAGATGCAAAGTTTATTGAGTGACGGATTAAGGTCCTGAGGGACAGAAGGCAAACTTTCTTACAGTCTCTTTGGTGGAATAACAAACAAACTTACATCAGTTGTCAGAGACTACCTACATCAAGGTAGTCTCTGACAACGGTGTTTCGGGTTTGTACGGTATTTTTGTTATGTCAAAATAAATTGATGATAATGAGGAGTTTTTGTCTCAAGTTATCAAAAAAAAAAGCTGTCTTTTTTCTGGCGAGCCCAAGAGAATGTAAGCACTACGTTTGGCGAGCTATGGTGAATGTGTAGGAAATTCAACATTGGTTGCTCCTGCTGTCACTGTCTGTCATACCTCTGGCTGGTGTCAAAGTCATGGTACGTACTACGTAGTACATTAACTTTGTTCGTACTGGAGTTAAATTATTTTGCCTCAAGCAGGACATGAACCCACAACTTTCCGCTTGACAACTTTTTTCTTGTTTTGATAACCTTTCCCAGTATGGCAGTAGGGCAGATAACGCCATCTGTCAAAGCAATCGGAACTACTTTTTTTTTTAAATCTTGAATCGAAAACTCCTCATTCCAGCCCCTGTTTTCACTGTAACTACATAACAGTTTACAAGTTTGTTACGTAACAAAACAAATCGAAATGATTTACTTTTTAGCCAGCTTTTTATTTTTATTTTTATTTTTCTGCTATTAACGTTGTTCTATTCAAATAATCTCATTAGTCCTCTTTATGCCTCCTCTAGGAACATGTTTATAAAGACTCCTGGCCTGAGGCGCGGCAAGTGACTGACTTTCTTTAAAAAACGACGACTTAACATCCACTTCATAAATCGTGAACATAGTACATAGTAGTGTGCCGATGGTAGTGGCTGCAGATCAGAGCCGGGTTTTGCAGCGGAGCGAACGACCGTCGCCAGCTTTGCACTAGCGCTATTCAATTTTTAATACCTTTAGGTTATTGAGGCTCTTCGGCGAATAAAACAATTTATTTGGTAGCTGCACTTCAAATTTAGCGTGGCATTTTAACTCATCATGATACAGCCATCTAACGTTCTTACTGATGGGATACTGCTCTACTCTCGAGCGAGCAAACGGACACAATGCGGATGGGCACATGTTTTTGTGAATTTTAATTCTTGGACATGCTGGTTTCGTTATTCGCCTTATGAGAGCACTGGCATTCAATACAGGGTTCGAATCCACGAATTTAGGATCGGAAAGGCGCCGCCGCGCCTTCCGACGCAGTGTCATCACTAGACCACCAATGATCACATTTTATAATGTACCTAACTTTATCATGAAGACCGATGATAGCGCTGACGTCATCAGTCGAGCATACGAGTAGCTATCATCAATCAAATGTACGAACAACATGCATAGTGCCCTGTCAAAAAATTGGCACATGTGGACAGCTCAAACAAAATCCTTGAGAAAGCTTTATACTAATAAAATAAAAGCTGGTATTAATCAGTCAGGTAGCTATATTATTTAAAACTTATATTACTTTCTAAACGTAGAGTATTCACAATCGGACAAGCACTAAACTCACCTAAATTATAGCGACTATAGCATAATTAGAAAAGGGCATAAATGCTGAAACTGGTGCCACACCTTAATGAATGATACATAGATAATGTAATGGAATGGCAAAGTTGAACACGGTTATTTTCCGCGTAGGCAAAATTATCCATAATTAAATTGAACTAATGTATCTAGTAGATTTATCATCAGTTAACCGTTTTAACCAATGTTTAATGAAGGTCAAAGTTTTATAGCTAATGATTAAATTACATCTGGGTTCTTCAATAAAGGTAGCGGCTTGCACGGATGAATACCCATTTACAGCTAAGGTAGTAGGTACCCATTTACAGAGCTTTGAGCACCAATTTTTTATGTTTTACGTTTGAACACAAGTATAAGTAGGTAAGGTACCTATCCTTACTTAATAAGGAAACGTTGATGCCTTTATTCATAAAACAAAATGTAATTTTAGCAGCTTGCTAAGTGTTATCTTTTTTTTTCATTCTTAATGTCAATGAACAAAGACGATGATGATGAGACACATTAGCTAACAGAGTTTTATGAGTAGTTCGTTTATAAAAAGCTTCTTAATATTTCAAGTTCTAATTCCCAGATGTGGTACGTTATTTTTTAATTTAAGGTTATTATATATACAGAAAAATTATTTTTAACATCCAGCAAACCGAGAGAGAAAACAGCTCAAAAATAATAAAATTATCTTTATCTAATTAGTTTTGAAATTACCGTTTACTCAACTGAACAAAAAGTAATTTGTGCTCTAAGTATCACGTTCCACATTGAGCACATTATTAAAGGGATCAGAGCGAGGGTCACAATAACTTAATTAAAGACACTTTGCATGGCGTTGAATTGATGTTTAATTAACTAGTTTAATATTGAGTAGTTTACAGTTCGGTCGTGAAAAAGGGGTCACCTTTCGGGAGGCTGTACCCGTACTTTGTAAAGGTTTAGGTTTAAAGTGCGGTGACAATGATTCCGGAGTATACAGTTTCTAATAGTTACCTCTGGCAAGGTAATGCGAACTAAAATATAAACAGTGGCACCAATAGAGAGCTTATTAAAGTACAGTGGGCATTTCCTCCAGGCAATCAGGCCTGACGAAGCTGTGTTTTTTTTGCTAGAAAAAACATTTTTCATTAGAGGAAGCTAGAACGTTGTTCTCACTAAACTTAAATAATATGATGAATTTAAAATATGTAATATTTATTATTTATTTATTTATTTCATCAAAATGTTATTGTCGCATTGAGAACCATTTAACTTACTGCCATTTTGATACAACTATTTGATAACTAAATGCAGTAGAAATTTTCGATCACAATCCATTACAGTTAAAATGAAATTTACAACCGCTATTTCATTTTCATCACAAACACCACTAGTGCATTGCGATTTGTGGTTCGAATTTCATCTATCAACGTCAACGAAAACAAGATTAAAAGAAATGTACGTTGCATGGATAAATCTTCTACCAGGAAATCGTGGGTTTTGAAACTTGCTTTTATTTATTTGTGATAAGGATGTTATTTTAGAAATATTATGTTACAGGAAAAAAAAGCAAAATTGGCTTTATAAACGTTAGAATGTTCAATGTTTCTGTTAAAACATAAACGTCTTACGTAATTCAAAGTTTATGAAACGTATTATTTTTACCTTTCCCTTCCCTTTATATTTAGCAAACTAATCTTTTATACATTTGAGGTTATGCAGCACTAGTACAATACGTCTCGTTGAGTTACAAATTACCCTGAACAAAGAAAAAAAAAAGAAAGTTTTCTCCTAGTTTTTCTAATATCTGAGGGTTACATGAGGGAAATGCTAAATATAATAGGTATTTTAAATTTGATAACGATTTTGGAAGTGAGGTGCCCACCATAGTGCTTAGCTGAGAAGTGCAAGGTTACTTTGGATTCAGTTCCCGTTGTGAGATAAATGTCCAAATGTTTGTGCAAATTTTTGTACCGAATTTTGGTAATTGTGCTACCTTGCTGCTCGTAGTTTCTGATACCCAACGACTAATTTAAGAATTCTGGTATAAGATCAAAATTTTGCGTGGTACTACCCAGCAGAGCCACCAAGTTAGAATCCGATCATTTATATCTTAAAAGAATGTACGTTAGACGTACATAGTGTACGTATGCAGTTTATTGCTGTACGTTCGTCAGGTACTGAGAAAATCGACTTCGCTAGTGGTTAGGAAGGATGCTTCTCAGCAGAGCCACCTTGGATTATGTATTTAGGAAAGATAAACGCTACTGTGCTTAAGCAGAAACTGTTGTACGTATTGTGTTTAGTAGGTATATACGTGTTAAAAATATCATTATTATGCAGTGGTTTTATTTTTATAACTGATTTAAACTATACAAACATTTTCTAACGTGGTGGCTCTGCTGAGTAGTACCACGCATCACGTCAGAAACTGGTGTTAACCGCTGGTAGCATTCGCTTAACTTACCGTCGTTTTTCTTCCCACTGGCCCGTAACGATAATTAGGTAATACGTACCGACCCTTATTATGCGAGGCAGCCTTATCTGCTTCTGTCAGTGGTCGGTTATTAATCGTTGGTACCTATCGCTGGGTCATCATACATAATAACCCCTGTAGGAAGCGGTAAATAAAAGTTACCTATATTATTCCTAATCAGTTTATGCAATTCACGAACACGTGAAGCAATTTGAATCTTAAATCATAGAGACCATAACTTTATCAGTTACTTGATTGACAATGTTGATGAAGAGGGGACTTTGAAATCGGTTTTCAGTTTGAGGTGGAACCGTTTAAGCTTTGATGGTGTGTTTAGAAGCTTCCTTACCTTAGATAAGCTCGTCGATGCTTACCTTTAATGATTTCAAACGTAGCTTACTTGAATTACATTTTATATTGAAATGCGTTTCACCGTGGGACTTATGACGGCCATGGTCTGGAATAACAGAATAATCTCAGACATAATTTTACTAGGATTATTAAATATGTTGTTCATGTAACGCCTGTATAATATTATATAGTTTAATTAGTATATAAAAATAATTATATAGAAATGCCTGATCAGGAGATACTTGAAGAGATTTTTCCCAATTGAGTTTGAGAATCGTATTTGCGGCTTATTTAGCTTTAGTAAATCAATCAAATACCACCAGTAGTAGTAGTATATATACACTTGTATCTACATATTTAAAATGCTGCAGTCTGTTGATGTAACAGAGATTCTTGGTATTATTAACTGATGCTATGTCATCGTACACCACGCATACATGACGCAACATCGATATTCACATAGACTATGACAGGACGCGATTGATTGAGTTTTGTGTTTTGATTTAGGTCGTAAAATATTTGTGTGAGTCCAGGGAAGATTTAAACGGTTAGAAAATATGAAAAAATAAATACCGCGCAGGTCAGCTAGAAAATAATAATTAATTTAATAAAATTTAAAAATATGACTGTCATTCTATCCAATTTTCCTTTAGTCTGGTTTAAGTAACTAGTTTGCTATTAATGCTCAACAAACCAGCGTCAAATTCATGTCTATTATATTATAGGACAATGTAACAGTCTTGATCACTTTTTTTTTGTACTTAGTATATTTTGTAACATCTAAAGTAGGTCATTTAGATATTATCTACGACAAGTTTTGTAAAATTTTAAGCATTTTGAAGCAGACACTTTCAATGATTTTAAGTAATTTCATTAATCATAAGTTTTTACATAATTACTATTTGTTTTAAATTCATGAAAATGCGTTCGTCGCTATCAATATAAACGCGAAAACGGTTTACGTTAATGGTTTTAAACGGTGCTTTTGTGGTTGTTATTATACATAAGCTGATTTTAATGGTTTGTCTACACAAGTTGCATTTAAACACAAATTGTAAGTTTGTATATACCTAGTGTTTGTAACATATTAGCTGTTGTTAAATTATTGATTAAAAAAACAAACCATTTTCTAATATCACTATTGTTTAAAATTTTTACTGCCAAAATGTAATTATTATTATTATAAATACGTAATTAACAAATCATTAAAATCAGTTAATATATAAATAATGCTGGACAATTAACACAGCATCATCTAGCCCCAAGGTAAGCTGCTGTTAAACAGAGCTGTATTTTGGGTACTAGATGACTGATATATATTTAATACAATACAATACATAGATAGATATTTTTTATTATACATAGACCACCCAGAACACCCAGAACACCCGGAACAAATATTTGCAGATCCTACAAACATTTGTCCCGAGGCGGGAATCGAACCCGCAACCTCTGCGTCGCAGACGGACCTTCGCCCACCGCGCCACATTGGTCGTCAAAATATCGCGTAACAATTATTAAAAATATACGCCATTATAAGACAATTCTAATTTAATAACCACTTCCTTCCTTTAAAATTAGTTTTAAATGCAATCACTTTTTGGCGATACAGCTTAGAGAACGTTAGACAATTATCCACTCTTTTATTTATTTATTTTTGTTTTCACAATATTTTGGCTTCTACAAACAGAGCAAAGCACATAAATATTTCCTGTGGGGAGACAGCCGCGCGAAGTTGGTCGCATTTCCACATACCTAGTTAATGTTTTCGCATAAAAGTTGAAGCTCACCACATAGGTATTTGGCATGAGTTTCGATCTTTGTATAACGGTTGTAGTTTTATGGAATTTATTTCGTGTTATGCGGTCTCCCAAAATTTAAATTGGACATGAATATTTAGAGAGCTTTGAGACTTTGCGTCCTTCCAACGCTTGAACTTAGTTGAAAAGAGCATTGGCTATGGTAAATTTCCACAGATTCATGAGTTTTGAATATCCACCGTGGGTGTACAAAATCTTAAAATGAAAAGCTGAAGTGCTAGAGATAATTTCCTGTTCGTCTGGTTATTATCAAGACTCATCAACCAGAATGGTTCTAACCTAATACAGAATTGTGAACTCGCTCCCGTGAGTTACTTTTCATACTCGAAAAGTCGATTTTGCTATTTTTCTTCAAAACTTCACAAAATAGATTTCTGAATTTCTAGCTCAAGTATACATTTCTGGAATACGAGGCTTAGATTTTAGTTGAAGATCCACTTAGATAAGTCATGTTCAGCGCAGTCATTACTGAACAGCAGTGCTACTGCTTGTGGTTTTTATATACTGAGGGGTATCAAGTTTTAAAACAGAAACGTAGCTGTCGGTCAATAAGGCTATAGTAGCAGTCGTAAGGATTTGTTACCTAGTAATGTGCAACGTGAAATGCCTCGAGATCTCTGTTAGTTCATAACTTGCATAATTTATATAAAACTACCAAACAAACAGTGATACCTAAACCGAACAAGGAATGGAGAGCAAAGCAAAACTTTGTACGTCAGTACTTCTATCATAAATCGTTGAAAGTTTATCTATCAAGTTTTAAAACAGAAACGTAGCTGTCGGTCAATAAGGCTATAGTAGCAGTCGTAAGGATTTGTTACCTAGTAATGTGCAACGTGAAATGCCTCGAGATCTCTGTTAGTTCATAACTTGCATAATTTATATAAAACTACCAAACAAACAGTGATACCTAAACCGAACAAGGAATGGAGAGCAAAGCAAAACTTTGTACGTCAGTACTTCTATCATAAATCGTTGAAAGTTTATCTAAAGCGACGCATTACTCATACGTGACCGCAAATTTGTGACTTTCTGTTATAAAAATAAACCTCTCAATCGAAGTAAATAACCTCTCATAAACTTTAATGGCGGATTCTGTGGGAACCGAAAAGGCTTAATAAACATTTCAAAACAATATTTTGTTACAGGTTCATTTTAAAACTTTTCTCTGTTGAAAATACTTTAGCATTGAACGTAGATAACAAAAAAAATGTATTTATATTAAAGCCAAAAAATATCCCTAAAGTTAAAAAGAACAAAATAATATCGTGATCTGAATTTTACTCTCCTAGTTTCGGTATATAATAATTAGAATAAGTTTTATTAACTCTCTCAAAAGTAAATCAAAAGAGCAATAACGAGATGGGCAGAGCAATTCTCGTCCTGCCAGCATGATAAACTACATTATTTATTTGGCGAGAGATTGCACTACATAAAACCGGGTATTCATATGCGATTCGTAACTGTAACTGTTTGAGTACTGGGTGTTCTTGATACATCAGCTTGCTGCAAAATCTTGTGGCAAGCTGATCTTGTCTGTTTTTAACACGAATCAAATTTTGTTCACAGGGCGCACGCAAGTGTCAAGAAACTAACAATGAAGGCGAATCACGAAAAAATGGACAACCATAAGATGAACTACCAAAATCCTATAAACAAAATGTCTAACAAAATTCACAAAACAATTCCGTACACGATTTTACAATTTTTTTTACAAAAACAAAAAAAAAACAAAAACAAAATCTAAATTTTGTGTTTTGCCTTATGTGTTATTATTTGTCTCTTTTACTAATGTAAAAAACATTAATAAAACATGGTGCAACTCGCCCTAAGTATAGCTCAATATGTTAGTTAAGTTAATATTTCGCACCAGGATAAAAATATTTATGATTACCAAATGTGCACTTTTTCGAACTACCGGTTCAGAAAACGACATTTCGATCTGTCGCCGTCGGCGTCGTTTCAAACAGTAGGTATTTTCTGTTCATTTGAAAAAATGCCGATCCATAAATCGGAATACCCCGATGTAACAGTCTTCTTCCGAACTGCGCGTATGGCGATGTATGGAAGTGAACCAATGAACTGACACAATTATTTAGTTTATAAAATTAGCTGTTCATTTATACAACTATTTTTTTTTTGTAATAAAGTGGCAGCACCTTAACTGCCAAAATGTGTATTATTTATCTAATTATAGACAATAAGTTAACGTTTGCGATGATCAAACGAGTTTTTCGTGATTGGCCAATCAAACACTTGACATTACGGTCACTTGGAAGACAGGGATAACGTGTATTATACACACACTTCGTTATTATGTTTGCAATAATTGTAATTACGACACGCTTATGAGTAACTGGCTGATGTACTTAAGCGTTTTCCCGCCATGACATAAGCGACCTCTGAAGCGCCCTCATTTTGTTTACTTTCAAAACACAACAGGTTTTCCTACTCCACTTCCGACCAGTCATTCTCCTTTAATAAATGAGGCATGAGTTCATAAAAGGTTGTCAGTGTAGGGCCATGTCCCTTCTAACTTGTTTTTGTACTTATTTTTTATCGATGACTGGGCTTTTTAGGGAGGCTCTTTCGAGTTTTTCAGTGGGGGAAAACGACGGAGCGTTGTTGTTGTCGTAACTTACGAGTGCAAAGTGATGTCAAAAAATGTTACATAAATAGTTTATCTTTGGGTTGTTTGAGTCATGTTAGGCGCGTCACTAGATGCGTCACGCACGACGCGACGACGTGAAAATGCAAGGAGCCTTTTCTTACAAATCTCAAACTATTTTTTTTTTAAATTTGTATTTTACTTGGTCAACAATATTTTACTTTTACAGAAACTTTGTTAAGAATTGAGTGAATTTTTCACCACTACTAATGTAATTAATGTATTCTTCTTGTGAACTAGAAATTCGAAAAACATGAGCCATCCTCATGATGATGATAACTGCGAGATAGCTCTGGCTTTGAGGTCCATGGCATGAGTTAGAAAGGAAAATTAAGAGAGAAAATACAACAGCACAGAATAATGAAAAAAACATTACAGTATTTAGGTGAATGTTGCTGTGTTGCGTTGGTGGGGTACAAAATAGTCCTAAAAATATTCATAGTTCGATGAGTCTTATACAAATAACACACAAAGATGATTCAGATTATTTCTAAAAGTATTATATTATGCAGATAGCTTCCTACTTCTTTTATACTTTGAATCACAATCGCGGGATACTACAATGGGATATTCGTACAGTTTAAGTATTACTATGTAGTCAGCTCTACTACATTCGCCTACATTAAATTGCGACCAAGTCAAGCTGAAAACCAGCTTTTTCCTTATACCGCTCCGCAACCAACAGATCCGCCTAGACAAAGACAAATAGTCCTCAAATTACCGGTCTCGTATCGATAGATTGGATAAAAATAGCGTGCGCTTCTCGGTAATAAATCTAACTTTGGTTACCCTATACCCGACTTTCTTTACCTTAATATATAAACTGTAGAGTTAGTGATTGACTGGTTACATACCAATTGAACTATAGTTATTATAACTACTCTTAAAATAACTACGGTCATAAGACCGCAGTTATACCTACAGAAGGTTAAAATAACTACAGATTGTTTTACAGAATTTCGTTATAACTTATTAACGATATCCCTATTGAACAATTTGACTTACGGTTTATTCGCCTATGGTTAGTTCATCGCTGGTTCATTCGCCTACGGTTTGAACAACTTCAACCTAAAGTTGATTGAAACAAATACAAATTTCTGGCGCTTCGACCGCTGCTGAGGCACGCTTGCTACGCTCACTCGTTTCGCGCGTAGTTTTTTCACTAACCTGGCATAACTTAACCTACTCATTTCGATCTAAGCAGTATTAGATTAAAATAAGTAGGTTAGGTTATGTTCCCCTCAATTTTGGAAAAAAACCATTATTCATAAACCGTAGGCAAGCCGTCCATTAGGTATTTCAAACATAGTGCACTTGATTATAGTTCAATTAAAGTTATGTGAATTTAATAGTAGTTGACTCGACCAATATGCATTATGAACATAGGTAAATCGATCGTAGATATATCGAGAGTAATAACTATAGTTCAATTGATATGTAACCGATTGACTGCAGTCGTGATCATGATTGAGCGATTCTTTTGAGATTTGTCAGAACTTGGTGCTACAGGTTAGTGCCTCAGTTTTTGTATGGCAAACAATCATTTTGAGTAAGCAGACAGCAAGCACGTTTTTGACACTTGTCTTCTAATTCCCTCACACACTATGCGTTTCACGCCCTGAGTCCATAAAAAATAGCAGGGGGACTCGTGTGTTATTTGGTTACCATACCAATAACAAAATCACTAATTTTAATCGAACGGAATTAAATTCGTGAACCTTTATAAATTTACTATAATACTCATAACTTGTATAAGTTTATTTAAAATCTGATCCTTATACTTTATAACTCTTTAAAAGAGATCATAACTTTCAAGAACTCAAATAGGTGGACGTTGAGCGCCACTTGTCGAGTTCAAACAATTTGTGGAAAACAATGACCGAACTTGGGGGCTTCAGTTTTAAAATTGTAGGAGTGAAGCCAGCTAATTCATTCTAGGGTCGTGCCACAGAAAATATTTTTACTTAGCTACAGAAGGATTCAATAAAAGGGTTTCGGTTTTGCGATAAAAAAGGATTAGGTGTAGCCTTTATCAAACTGTAACTTTTAAAAGCAGTTAGTTTTGATACACGCCTACATACTCGCAGTTAATTATTATATAGACTAATAATTGCAAAATAAATCTGCTTTGAAGATTAAACATGTTTAATTCTACAAGAGCTCGGCGCTCTACGACAAAAAGTGGGAATACGCTTCGTGTGACATTATAAGCATACTTTCGCATGACCTGAACTTTTGTTGTTGATACTACCGTTAATACTCGCCTTGATGATTGACGACTGAGCCGACTGCATAATAAAAAAATGTAGCTTATAACAAGTTCATAATTGCATGTGATTTTTTATACAAAATCAGTAATATTATAAACTTGTAAATAACTCTAGAAACTAAAAGCAGCATATTCACGTCACTATTTCACTCGCTGCTTATAAATAAATAAATAATAAAATGTTTATTTCTTCTCACAAATAGGTTTCTTATGTACTAGTCCATGAGTATTTTTACTTTAATTAATATAAAATTAATCTCTATAAACCTGATTTGTGAGAGACTGGTGCCTGAATTAGGTTGTACAGTAGACCTGTATAACAAGTCACCAGTGCTCCACTGCACGGTTATTAGGTACATATTCGGGAAAAGGTGTGTGTAACAATTTCCTTAGTGCGAGTTAAACATAATTAATGTACGACAAGAAAAATAATTAACCGATGATAAACTTAAACTTGAACGATGATAAACTTATAAAAGTTACGTGTGTCCTACGCTACAACTTGGCAAAGACTCATCTGCTGAATTCTCGGTTTGTATTAGAGGCTTTACAAAGTAGACAGAAACGCGTGGGCATAATTGTCCTCTTTAACTAATCGTTAAGTTACAGTAGTGATAACTGACTGTCTGACTGATACTGGATAGTGATCAGTAATGGGTGCATTTTTTAAATCAAGCTCTAGGTTGTTATAAAGTTTATTATTAAATTATTCCGTCGCATTAGCAGGGAAGAAAAGCATTGGCTAAGGACTAAACCAAAATTATCTTTTTTACATAAAAACAAATTTGAGAGAAACAATCTGAAGCTAATAGGTATAAAAAATATTTTGTCGCAAAAAACTACTTGGGTAGTTACGTAAATTATGAATTAATTCTGGAAAAGAACTTTTTCGATTTTAATAGTAAAAAGTTTTACTTTTGAATAAAAACTGTTAGAAAACTATTTCATGCATGTGAAGTCGCGCGTATCAGTAGTATAAAAAGGAACGTAGTGGAAAGTGCTTAAAAAGTGGTAGTTGTTGCTATTAAAATAGCAACAAAGGAGTTTGCCCGCTGGCTGTGGTTGATCTGTCGCCGCGGTCACGTCACAACACAACCACTGAACGACGCAAATGTTCTTTGTGTAATAAACGCTTTATTTATTTAAAGACTTCGTTTTATATTCAGCTAAAAAGGGAGCAAAAGGGATGTTCGTGGTTATTTTAAACGAGTTTCAAACTGAGATGCACGCGCTGGGAACTTTATCATACCATTTTGTTTTTGAAGGAAATTCTTTTGACATTATTTTACAGCTTGACACACCGCTTTATCGCCGTCGTCGAACGCATCTTCCAATGTTCGTACATTGTACTAAAGCTCATCTGATTTTGATTATAGAAGTTAGAATGCGTATTGTGTAGCATTTACACTGTAGCACTACGCAGCCTGTGCAGTGTGATCTAGATATTAAAGGATTTTTTTGTTATAAATAAAATAATAATAAAATGACCCTTTATTTCTACTAGGTACATGCTTTGCTTATGACTACTGTTATTTCTTAAATCTAACACTCATGTCTATGTAGGTACTTGTTGATTAAAACCTACTTATTATAATATTTCATGTATCGCCATCAGTAGTAGTCGCCTCTTTGGCGTAGGCCTCTCCCATATTCTTGGGTTAGTGTCAAAATCTCCTTTGAAGCCTCAAGCTCAGTCTAAAGGGGATTTTGAAAAAAAAAATCCCTAAATCCCCTTTGAAGGGCTAATTCTTATTTACTATTCTATGAAATCTTTCAATAAAATACCCTTCTCTGTTTCTGGCCTTTGACATCCAGTTTGGTCCCGCTTTCTCTATGAAAATGTCTTCCTATCTTTTTCCAGGTCGACCTCTTTTTCTTGTTTCATTTCTTGGTATCCATTCCGTTATTCTTTTAGCCCATCGACTGTTTTCCATTCTGCACATAATAATATGTTCAGCCCAATTCCGTTTAAGAGATTTTATTGTTTTTATTAAGTCTGTAAGTTTTGTTTTTTTTCTTATCATTGTATTCTGTTGACTTTGGCTTAACAACAAATAATAATAAATGTTTACTATTTATTTATTATGTAGATACTAGTAGAACGCCTGATTTGGTCGCTCTTTTCAAGCAAACTTCTTCTTACTAAAGCGTTAAATGACATCATCACAACGTGTCCATAATATTCCTAGCCGTAACGAATAGAATAAATTAGTGTGCATTAGATTTCAATAAAACTATTCTCTCGCCAAAAGTTCTAGCTATTTCTTTCATCGAATAGGGAGAAACTCGCCAATATCGTAATAGTGAACTTTGTATTCAGTGCTAACCAAGCAATAAAACCGACTTGGGGCACTTCAGATCAGCTTGCAATGTAAAATAAACTTTATAGTATTTTGATAAGAATCAATACGACATACTTCAGAATTGAATTTTGCAAAAAGTAAACTTACCGAAGACTCTATGTAAACATGACTAGATTTAATTTGTTACGCGTTATGCTGTCTCAAATCAATCAGTTTTTTTATAAACTCATTGTGGTGACAAACAAAATTACAGCCCATCATCAGTTAGTGATTTCCATAATAGCTTGTGCTTGCACTACTACAAGATGTACTATAATCTGGTTTATCTCGCGTGTTGCCAAATTTCATGAAATATTTCTGTAATTTAACCAGCAACAACATGACCAGCCTTTTATCCCACGGGTGACGAGTGAGAGTGATTAGGTCATAATTTCCCACGCGGACCTATTGCGAAATGTTGAAGGCACTGTCATGTCTTTCGTAATGTTAGTTCTTGGACATGGTATTTTCATCACGATAATTCTTTCATGTACTTAATTTTTTTCTTGACGACTTTAGGATCGAAATGTAGATGTGTTCACTATACCACATCCCACCAGTGGACCCCCCGAAAACACTTCATTTTTCTCTCAATGTCAGTGAGAATTTAGTCTTTATGTGTTTTTAACCATTCTGTGATCAATTCGAAGTAGGGGTGGGACAAAGTTACTCATTAAACTCGTAATTTTTTACGGTTTTCCGTTATTCTTCGGACTTCTGAAATTGTTTGAGAATTTGAAATGGGTATAGATTTTATGATTCGTTCAGAGTTTTAGCTGTTTTAAACACACCTTTAATTTATTTTAAGTACCTTAGTATCGGTTTCCAATAATAATGAAAGATGCAATACCTATATATTTCTAGCGCGATTGTCGTTGGCTTACATGGAAAAATCTAAATGTAGAGGTATTTTGTTTTAGTATTTTGTTACACAACTGCTTATAATATTATATTAAAAAGTTCTCAGTCTTAGGACAGATTTATACAAAGTCAAAAAGATTGCTGTAGTAATTCAGTTGAGGCAATCGATCAAAACTTTACTCTTTGGACACGTCTTGATAAGTTTGATATCTCGCCGGTATCAAAGCAAAAGTTGAGGCTCTCCGCAATATAATTCTCAAAATAGCGGCAGCGCTCAGCACCTCTAGTATATAGTGTAGACCTACGCACTATAGAGGCGCTATTAAAAATTCTATACAAATTGACAGCTAGACAATACGTTTACGATTGTAAAACGATTTTTTTGTTAATCACCCCAGATATTTTTTTTGAGTAAGCTACTATCTGTGATTTTATAAAGAAGATAATCAGATAAAAACAGATTTTTATGAACATATAAGGGTTTTATTGATATTCTGACAGTAAGCATTCCTCCAAGATCTTCACCGGCACTCGCTATTATTTCCTGAACCCCAGGGTCTCCCCCCAGGGGTCTGATATGCACTCGCTAATGTCATGTTGACTGCAGTAATAAAACTGTTATAATTGTGGTGATCGTTTTTTAAACAACAAAAGCTCAGTTTTAAGACGAACCGCGAAACTCGTGATAAGAATATACCTCGAATGGTTTTGATCCTTCTTTATTGACAGTTTGTGGTAAATGATCTCGTTGCAAAGTTCTTTTGAACTTTTGAAACTACGCAAAGCCATTGAAATCGCTTTCAATGGATGCGAGGCATTCTCTATGAAAGTTTTGTGTTGTCTAAACAAGTTGCTAGAAAGCTTAGTCGAAAGTTAGATATTGTTACGAAGACAAAGAAAAATGTATTAGTCCTTCAGGTAAATAGATAGTTCCGTGTTAAAAAAAATATATCTACCATGATAAAAAGAAAATCGAATAGTGTTTTACAATGAATATTTCGTTATTTATCATGTTTAAGTAATTCGAAGCCACTACTACACCATCAGTTTCTTCAACTAAGTAACTAAGTTTAAAATATAAATTGCATCTGATTTCAAAACGGAACAATTATTAGGTGGAACAATATAATAGAATCCTTTACAAAATCAATCAATGAAATATTACTGGACTAAGCACTCAGCATCCGTATCCGGTGTTTGTTGTGAGCTATCGATCACGGAAGTTAAACATTGACTCTGGGTCGCTATTCTTATATTACTGGAAATTGTGTAGAACACGCAAGCGTGACGTCCTCGTCACTGGAGGCCTTTTTGTATTCTACCAAAACTATTGCGTAGATCGTGCGTGATCTTTGCCCGTTTATCATTGCAAAGTGACGTCTGTGCAGTACAGAGCCTCAATTTAGCCATTTCTATGACGCGTATGTATAGATGACATGAAGCGAGCCACTCGAAAGCGTCACGCGAACGTTCAGTTTTGTTTTGAGGTTTTTAATTAAGCAACTGTCAAAGTAGTCTCAAATAAAAAAAATATATATATAAATGATTAGTTTTGCGTGAATATTAATTTTATAAGCTATCATTATGAATCGACACTAACAATTTTATTTATTATTAGGTACCAACATTATCATTCAATTGTTGACATACTTACCTATCTATCTACTTTTTTAATATGAATATCTAATGCATAAACGTCGGCCTTGCTCCATGTTGCCATACCCTAATAACAGGGTTCATGTGTGATACTATACCAATTCTGTAACAACTACTTAATGTACCATATGACAGCAATAAATGTATTGATTGATTGAATAGTTGTAGTTGAAGAATACCTTACGCTAGCATTTTACGTTCACTTCAATTAAACGGCATAGAGTAGGGGAATTGCTACGCCAGGTCAATACTTAATAGAGTAACCAATAAGCTGCACTAGTGGATCCGGTGCCCATAATGAAGTTTACTAGTTTAAACGTTTTAGAATCACTTACAATTGCAAATGATATCACACATATGAATTAAATATGAGATTTAAAACCTAACTCCCATCAAGCATTTTAAAATTGCTAAAAAACAATTATAATTCATTTGACAATAGTAAACATAAACGCTAAAATTATTCACCTGTCAATCTGTGTGAGATTTTGTTAGTTTATTTCTGTCACAAAAGACCCTTACAAATCGACAGTTAAACGATAAGTTTACGTTAGTTAGTTAGTATGAGTTAGTGGCTCAAATGTTTTTATATCTTTAAGTTTGTTTTTGTCACATTGACAAAACAATCGCATCATTTTGTATATAAAATTAATAAAAGCGAACTTTTTGAATCAGCATATTCGTAACTTTATTTGGTTTTGCTATCTTTACAAACATAAATAAAATTAATTTCATTGAGCTACTTAGATTGTTTGCACGTACAAAACAAGACACCGGTGAGAGAGCACCGGTGGTCTAGTGGTAGTGACCCCGCCTTCCGATCCTAAGGTCGTGGGTTTGAATCCGGTCGTGCACCAATGGATTTTTCGCTACGAAAAATTGATGTGCGCAATGCCAGTGCTCTCATACGGTGAAGGAAAACATCGTGAGGAAACCGACATGTCCAAGAACTAAATATTCGAAAGACATGTGCCATCCACCAATCCGTATTGGCATTGGGTCCGCGTGATGGATCAAGACCCAATCACTCTTGCTTGAGAGTAGGTCAGTGTCCCAGCAGTAGGAATATTAGAAGGCTGTCATGATGATGATGACAAAACAAGAAACATTGGGTGAATCTTATAAAACATGATTGAGTTTCGTAAAATGACCTCTTGAGATTGTGAGTCATTTTCATTCGTATATAAAAGGACCTAACTGTCTGTTTAGACCATGTTGAAAACAAAGCTGTGTAGAATATACTTGTCGATCCAATAGAGAAAGGCCCGGTATCAAGAGGTTGCAAGATAGCGAGCTGGGTCAAAATAATTAGTTAAGTTAGCTATGCTGCGTTGGATATTATCCTTTACATTCATGTACGGTTTGTTTTGTCTGTTCTGCGTAACTGTGGGTTGTCAGCTGTCACAGAATAGGTATAAAAAGCAATTAAGCCGTTTGGAACGAAGCCAAAAATAGTTCATCCATAACAAGCGAAAATAGATTATTCGTGATTCGTCCGAAAAAGTTGGACCATTGGTTGGTATATTATTTTAATTTGTATTAATTTAAGATTACAGTCATACTCGGTGGCAAAAAGGTGTCTTTTGCTGTTTTGTACTCTTGAATGGATTCGACCAACTTTTGGAATAACTATTCCGCGGAATAAGAACTGTCAAATACAAATAAACTGTCAGTTTATTCGCGAATAACTACGATTTACTCTCGAATAGTGCTTATTCGAGTTTGATCGAATCTAACCTTATTAATTGTTAGTTCCTTAGCCACACGACCGCTAAGAGTCTCTATGTGTTCCAGCCAATTTAATAACCGGTATCAACCCCAAGAATAGATGCTTTAAGAACAACTTCGACCAAAGCCTAATGAAATTGGCAAACAGTCCTCAAATCCAAGAAACATCAAGAGTAACGAAATTTGAGTGCTTCGTTACAGCCCCTGAGTCAGCCTTTAGGAAGTCGTTGACCCTTTATTTAACACCCTACCACGAAAATGCTAATTTTATTTCGGCTACCTACATTCTGATTGCTTTCGGCTTAATGGAACTCACTTACAAAGCCACGGTCCGTACAAGCCTACTAAGCTTACTAAGTAATGAAAAAACTTTGTAATTAGCAAACCAAAGCTCAATTACTTCGAGATTGGAAACGATTTTCTGAATTGTCTGACCTCATCAGACTTTCGAATCTTTGCAACACAAACAGATGTTTTTTGTTGGACAGTCAACATCAAAAGCAACCGGTACAACTATTCAAGTATTATAAATACTACATACTCTACTTTTTTTTGTAACCAACTATAATGATGAACAAGTCAATCGTTTAAATGTATGCACCATCATAAACCCAAAAGTATAAATCAATTGAGAGTTGAAATAAAAATTAAAAATGTAAATCAATAGGCATGATGACAGTAACTAAGAATCATTATAATTACGTCTTCACCTTATTTATGAAAAAAGATTCAAGGAATATAATAACCATAATTTACTTTTTAAATTACATGTGAGATTGATAATATTTTTAATAAAATAAAACTACAAAATAGAGCAAACCGCCATAAAAAGTGGAATACAAATTAGTGCATGTTGGTTCTCTGATTGGTGGCATCAAATAAAATTGCATAATTTTGAACCTTACCTATTGCTAAAATTTTAAATTAAAACTTAACTATGATGTCACTACTGCTACGCTGTGTCATGGCCGCTTTTTGTTGTTAATTTTAAAATTCAAATTTAAATCACGTTTTTACTACTAAACCATTAATTTCTAAAATAATATGTTATTATTTTTTTGTATTATAAGCAAAAAAGATCAGTTTTTCAAAATCAGTCACAATTTTCTCAAAAGTCATTAATTTCTGCATCTGAGAGTACAAGATAAAATCATTTTTGGAATAATTTTGTAAATCAACTGAATTTGTATTGAAAAGGTGTAACAAAGGCAGAAGCAAAAGCAAACAAAATGGAGAGCCAAACCTTCGAATTAAAGATCCAGCGTTTCGTTTGAAAGATCAAGTGAAGTGACGTTGACTAATTGAATTTGTAAGTGAACAGAGAACGCATTAACATATGAGAGCCAACAAAGTCTTCAAGGCAAGAATTAAGGTACTTTCTGACATGATAATTGCTTTTTGAAACATTACAAAAAGAATGTGTATTCATATTTTTACGTATAATAATGGAATACATCATAGGGAAATGTAAACGTTTTCCTTCTTAACAACATAGTAATACATCATGAAACAGCTGAACCATCTCAATATTACTCTGGTAAAATAATCCAACTGAAACTCAACTCAATAACAGGAACTATTTTTTAATGCACTCTTACATTACATTAAAAAAACCAAGCCCTGAAAATGCAGGTATCTAAGGTTTACCGTTTCGACAATGCAATCAGTATTCAGTATTATAATACTTTTTTTTTTTTATACTACTAAAGTGGTAACCAAGCGTACGGCCCACTTCATGGTCAGCGGTTACCGTAGCCTATGTACGCATGCAATATCATAGATATCACTTGCGTGTTACCACCCTGAGACGTCAGATGGTAAGTCTCATGTGCCTGTAATTTCACCGGAAACCATACCCTTCTATGACATCAATTTCCTTTAATGTACATGAAACCTTGTGCAAGCCGTTTCTAAAATCATCTTTATTTGACTGCTAAGCGATTATCCTCTTTATTTGCTCCAGCTTTGGAAGAAAATTAGCATAAAAACAAACGGTCATTAAGGGTGCTTGGGGAAAAGTCATTTACTGAATTTAAAAATTGCTTAATCGAATTCAAAGTTGGATAAAATCGTAAGCAATGTACGCAGACCTATTCAGCAATAATTTAACATCGCCTCAAGTCTTGCGGCTTAGTATTTGATTGAAGCTCTTTCTTTTTGCAACGCGTATATGCCGCTTACGGGCTCAATACGATTGCACGCACAGCTTCCGTGCTTGGCGCTTGCATTAGAAGACTTCAACCAACATTCGTCGTGTGGTCTCCAGCCATAGCCGCGCCGTCGGGTTGAGACGCTTACATTGCGTTGAGAAATCAAAGCTAAGGCGATGGGGGTCTGGTGCTGAGCTTATTCGTATGCGTCAACTTTTATGATTCTACTTTTTATCGCTAACAGCACCTTATCAAGTTCAAATTTACAATGGTCAGTTTAACAATTATTGTTTTTAATTTCTATTCTAATATTTTGTTTAGACTGCTCCATCATTGGTGATTAGGATTTAATTCAAATTGTTAACCGTTACTATTTACAAATAAGCACTTTCAATCTAGTTAGAAACTAATCGTCACACTAAAAGTGCCAACTTCAACAAAATTCGTACGCCCGTGATTGTTTTACCAACAATCGTGTTAAACTTTAAGTTGGCAAATATTGCCGAATTTTATTATTCTGTTGCAAAACTGACCACCGGAGGTTTCGCTCCCGGACTTCCGACCATCCCAATTATCTGTCGGTTAAACTCGGATTCGGGTTTCAAACAAACTGGGAGCCAAAGCAGGTATTGGCAAGTGACCGCGACGAAACAATTGGGATTTTATTCGCTTTGTTCATGTTAGGATAAAACGTTTTGAGTAATCTGAGAGATTTGACGGACGTTGATTCCTTAAAATGGTATTTCCTTTTTAAAAACAATAACAATAACTTTTAGTATGTTGCTTTATTGTTAGTTTTTTTTTATACAACTGAAGTGGCAACCAAGCGTACGGCCCACAAGATGGTAAGCGGTTACCGCAGCCTATGGACGCTTGTAATACCAGAAGTATCACTCGCGGGTTACCACTTTGAGGCTAAGATCGAAAGCCTCATGTGCCAGTAATTTCACCGGAAACCATACCCTTCACCGGAACACAGCAATGCGAGCATTACTGCTTGGCGGCAGAAATAGGTATGGTGGTAGTCCTTCCCCGGACGAGCTCTATCACAGAGAACTCTACTACTCTTATCTATCCACCTTTTTTAATTTAGATTACAAACAAGGGCTCTAACTCGCCCGTTGTCACCCTGATTAGATCAAATTCTCATGTGCCTGTAATTCTACCGAAAACGCGTTGAACGGAAAACACTGGAAAGCAAGTACAGTGGTTGAGTATTTGTGAAAATATTGTATGACTCAAACTGAATTGAAAACACGTGAACCTTAAAATATATGATAATGTAGAGTTCTTTGTTTGTAGTTGTTTGTAATAGAACTCGATCACTGTACTTGCTCTAAAACTTTTCACACAGAACCCATGGGTGCACGTCTGAAATTCACACGCACCACCTGAGATCGGAAAGCTAAACTTAACCAAATGATTGGTATATTTGTAATGGGTACATTTCATGTAGCTTTCTTTTATTCCGCACATTTGTTCGTGATTTATGAGTTTCCGTTTCCATTGAGCCTCACCCTTTCCCGATTGACACGTATTCGTTTCTTTTCCTTGCGCTATTACCCCCAATTTCCTTTTAGAACCCTGAGCCTAGAGTCACTGCATTATGTTAGAAATTCATCCAACTGTGTATCAATAAATTAATATTGGCAGACATTTTATCACAGCGCTATCCAGCCCCAAACTAAGCAAAGCTTGTATTATGGAAACCAGATAACTGATAGAATACCATACTATGTAAAGTTAGGGTGCTTTGGACCTGTCTGTAAACCCTTACTTTGTTTTTTGAATAAATATAAATATAAATAAATATATATAAATAAAATGCATTTAATAACATATAAACCAATAAAAAATAGTTTTTTTTGTCTGCAAATGACGCTGCAATGCATTGACAACCAAAATTTTTGTAACTTTTGCAGCTATAAAAAAGTTTTACAATATGCTAGCACTTCACTTGGTGTATTTGATCAAATGTTGCTTGTTTCGTTAAACACAGTAAATCTGAAAAAACTTTGTACAAAGTTTAGTTTAATGATGAAATATATAATATAACGCAAATATTTGAACAAATATGCCTAGTGAAGCTAGCATTCGGTACACCCAATGAAGTTTTACCTTGTGTGTACCTGCTCGTATTTTATTCTGTGGTGTTTTGTATGGAGCAACCTTTTTTTTTGTATAGATAGTCCATCCTTTGAGCTTTACCTCAACTGTTCCCCCATTCCGTTGACATGCTCACCGCTGTTCACAAGCAAAAAAAAGCTCAAACGTTTACATACCAGAAGGCTTATCACGAAAAAATTGTTTAACATTCGTAAACGTAAACGTTTCGTCAAGCTGCCAATTTGTATAGGATTTACAGTAGCTCTACTTTATAGCAAAAAATTAACGAACAAAATCCCATACAAATTGACAGCTTTTTTGTTTACGAAAAGATTTTCTCGTCAAAACGTGTTTTTAAAAGTACTTTTATTAATTATGTTACGTTTGCTTATTTTTTTTTATAGTTACCACAAATACCTACCTGATGGTAGGACTTCACCTGGTGGTAGGACTCTTCAGCAAGAGTCCGTCTTGGTGGGTACCACCGCAGTGCAATGCCACGCAAACACTTAAAAACTTTAAGCTTTGGGTGGCACTGCATCTGTTATAGTCAGGCGTGGTGCTTAACATCAGGCGGGCGTCTTGATTGTCTTGTCACTTGCATGAATTGTGGTAAAATATGTGCTATTATATTAACTTTTTAGCCGCCACAGCTTTATACATAATTTTATTCATTGGTCCCCTTAACTAAATAATACAAGATGCTGGGAAATAAAGGTCCTTGAGTGGACCCACAAACTGAAAAACGAAAAGTAGGGCGGCCACTTGATGGCACGATAACATTGCAGTGATTGCAAAAAATTAATGGATGTTAAAGGCTTATGTTTGGACTTTCAAGACAGTTGTATGTCTATTAGTGGACTGTTATAATGATGATGATGAAACATAATAATATTCGATTGACCGAATATTTCAATAAACATTTTACCGAGATAATAAAGTTATATTTTCTCGGAGGGATACCTCTAAGTTTTAACACTTCCGTCTTCTCAACACGAGGGTTTGAAACGGCTCATATTTTTATATAGTCTCTCAGTATGCCCGTGTCACTATAAATCAGCTTGAAAAGAAAAGATTTTACTAAAAGTAGGAGCATGTAGTATACACGACTAGTTGTTACTTACGTATTCGTTAACATGTGTACTATAAACTTTTCCCTTGAAGAGTCCTTGTATCTATTGATGAAAACCGTTTTAAAATCCGTGATGTTGTTTATAAAATTTAAGCGTAGATACCATACTGAGAGAGAGGCGGCGGCGGGAAGCGACTTTTTCTAAGTATAATAGTCTAAGTATAGTAGGTGTGTGTCAATGTGTGCGTCAGTTGTATGTCTCTCAACTTCTGGAATAACTATTCCGAGGATTAAAAAAATGACAAATATAGTAATAATATAATAATAATAATGCTGAACAATCCACACAGCGTCATCTAGCCCCAAGCTAAGCAGAGCTTGTGTTATAGGTACTAAATGACTGATATACTTAATACAATACAATACATAGATATATATTTTTTACTATACATAGAAAATACACAGAACACCCGGATCAAATATTTGCAGATCGTACAAATATTTGTTACAAGGCAAGGAATCGAACCCGCAACCTCCTGTGTCGCAGGCGGACTTTCCCCCACCGCGCCACTTCGGTCGTCGTATAATACAAGTCGGTAAATACAAGTAAACTAAAGTTTACTCGCAAATAAGTACGATTTGTTCGTTGAATAGTGCCTTGGTCGAATTCAACCAAAGGCGTGAAGGTGTGACGACAAAAGGTGACGACCGATGTGGCGCAGCGGGCGCAGGTCCGCCTGCGACGCAGAAGTTGTGGGTTCGATTCCCGCCTCGGGACAAATGTTTGTAAGATCTACATATATTTGTTCCGGGTGTTCTGGGTATTTTCTATATATAATAAAAAATATCTATCTATGTATTGTATTGTATTATGTAAATATATATCAGTCATCTAGTACCCATAATATAGCTCTGTCTAACAGCAGCTTACCTTGGGGCTAGATGATGCTGTGTGGATTGTCCAGCATTATTTATTTATTTATTTATTCAAAGAAGTAGAGCGGAGACAGTGTGTAAAATTAAATATGGAAAAAACAAAGCCTTTTCCATGCAGTGGGAGAGTAATAGCTATATAATAATAATAACAGTAGAGCCATTTATAGACTTACAAACGATCTGTAAAGATACCATAACAGATGTTTAGATCAATATAAAAATGGAAGCGCATAACTTTTGTGAAACTATAGCGTACGAGAGAACTTTTACATCTGTGTTCCTGGTCGTGAATTCACAAGGTCCATGAGGCTGCGTCCATACGAAAGGGTACGTTAATCATATGGGTATTCAATAAAAAGTCACCCACTGGAACAGATGTGGGCGCCGAAGTCATAAACCAGGCTAAGGAGGTTTTACGGCCTGCCCCGTAATTGATATCCTTTACTTTATTGTTATTTTTGATATCCGTATCTCGAATCTTACCTTTGCTGCTTGGATTTGTAAGCAAAAGGTGCTCTGCAAAAACTATTAATGATATTTTTCATGGCAAGTAATAAATGCACCATATTATTTTTTTCCCAAACTACCCCTAATACCGGGTGTAGTGGGTGGTATTGTTTGTATGGTAACTTTGTAACGCTTCGTGCGATTTGTTTGTAAGCAATAAAAGTACTAAAAAATTACAAAGCCAGTCAGCTAGCAAGCCAGCCAGTCAGTTGATCACTAGTCATAATTATTATTTTTATTATTATAAAATACTCTGTAGGCACTTACTAATGCGTTTGAAGTTCTAGTTTAACATAATAACCTTACGCAGTAAAATCTTTATAAAAATGTTTCATATTAGCATTGTTTGATTGGGTTTTCCTTCACGCGTAGTCACTGCTAAGTAAGTTCGTATGAGTCAGTGGCCAACTCTGGTGACAGAGTTTCTAGGCCGCCCGAAGGCCTCTGTCATGGCTTAACAATTTTGAAAAAGCCAGGACCGACTGCTTAACCTGCCCTCAGAAGCACGGGAGCACTCATTTAAAATTGCCACTGGCGGTCGTAGCGTGCGCGCTACGTAGCAGTGACTATGATGACCGCCTACGAAGCAGTTGCCTCTACGAAATAGTAGCCGCTACAAAGCCGTAGCTGTTTTCAGCTCGTGGCAGTTATTATAGGAACAAATGCGTCACATTATTTTCCCTGAGGGTGACCCTAGAGTATGTTTTTATTTAGCTAACGTAATGTCTGGGGTGAAGCTTTTAAGTCGTGTTTAGGAGGCACTCCAGTGAAATTAGGATTTACTATTATGTTTGTCCCAACCTATGCTTGCAGTGTCTAATCATAAAATAAAATTGTAGACAATTATTTTGCAAGTGAAACTGGAAGCCTGCAGCTTAGATACAATTACAACTTTAGTTAATTTGACATACCATTAAATATTTAACAAAAAAGATAATAAATAAATATTGGCAGACATTTGCTTGTACTATTATGGGAACTGATACAGTATTTGTAATTATATCTCTGATGTTGCAAGCGTACATAATATGCTACCGTCAAGTGTGCCATATGCTTGGTTGCCACCTTAGTTGTATAAAAAAAAAACTTACAATACACAGAAACACCCAGACAAGGAACAAATATTAAGGGGTCGAACCCACTACCTCTTGCTTCCCAAGGGTGCACTCGCCCGTCACGCTACGGACGTCATAAACTGAAATAACATGCCACAAAACGGCAGTATAACTGGTGCTTGACACTAGTTATTTAATTAAGAAATTACCAAGTTCAGTAGGGTAGCAGGAAAATGCTTGTTCTAATTTTGGTGGCCTGCTTGCGAACGATAAAGTAGGATAAGATACTGACATAATCCTTTTCGAAGGGCAATTTTGTTTGTTAAATCTTAGCAAATAAGACTAACAGATTTGATGTAAATCAGTATTTTATGTTTGGGGGCTTTGGTTGCGTATGAAATAAATTTAGTAGCCACTCATTTTCTTCCATAATAACGTTTAAGTTATTTTTTGAAATGGTTAGCACATTACCCAAGGTTCCTATGGTAACCTAGAAACATCACCAACTGATAGGATCGAAATCACGTACCTAAGTTTATGTTCGTTTCTACGTTCCTTTCTACTAATTAGGATTAGAAAGGCAAATGAACAATTCGCGATCGTAATCTGTATGATTCTCGGCGGCGTTCTCAGAGAACTCCACTTTATTCAATGATAATTATCTTAATAATCTTACTAGGCGTTTCACAAACCCAAGCGATGCGACGAACCTAAGGCAGATAAGAGGCAAAAATGTTGGTTTTCTTTTTGCTACCTAATTTAATTCGTGAAAATAAAAGATTAGACGGTAAAAAGATAATTATAATTGCACAGGACCTGTTTCGTGGTTTTCGTATAAGTGACAATAAGCTAACTGTAGACTAGTCAATATTAACTGTTGCGGTGAACAGTAACTGATAGACAAGAACGTTAGTGTGGAGATTTTGATATGTACATAAGAACCGTACACTTTGATGGGATAAAAAGTAACTAATTAGCTATTCCAGAGATTATAACTATTTGAAAGATTTCATCCAAAGCAAACGAACAAGCATCAATCCCTTTGTATTTATAATAGAAGCAAGAATTTTTTGTATAGATACTACAGTTTTGTAGAAAAGTTGTTTCTTAGGTTTTCGGGCTGGTTAAAATCGTTCGTACGTAGTTGAGCCTCAGTGGAACTTCCTTAACTATTTATGAGCCTCACAGGCTACAGATAACACTGCGAAGTCTTCTTATCTTTATCTATTTGAGCTGAGCCGTTTCAAGGTACTGTGATTTAATAGTATTGAAGTGGTGAGATAAGTCGTTAAAGTAAAGAAAAATAAGTACCTAATACGAAAATGGGATAGGATTAAACTTAAACTATAAACTCCATTAGAAGTTTCCCAAGTCAAAATAGTTCAACTTTAATTTAGTCTGCAGTTTTTTTTATTAACCGACGAAAAATAGACGATTCTCATTAATTACATTATTAGAAAGATTGCTTTTATTTTATTATGTAAATAGCACTTTACATTTTCTAATTATTGATGAGGAAAAACTTAATTGAAGACTTACACAAGGCATTAATCACCATATAGGACACCACCTACGATTGTATTCAGGCGATTTATGCCTCAAAATTATTTTACGTGCAACACGAGTATTGCACAGCAACAGGACAACAAAAATACAGTTGATCTAAATATTCCAAACTGTATAGATGCCAACGTAAACATTTCAAACTAGAACGTAACTTAAAACTCCCGAGAAAATATATAAAAATGTAGTTTACGCTTTAAAGTCAATTTTACAAAGTTATAACTTAGACACTTTGTAAGATGATTTAAAAACTCTAACTACTGTTTAATATTTAAGTAGCGAGCTTGTTATCAACAGCTGTCGCTTCCGCGCAACTATTTATGTTTGCTTTTGTTTGTCGGTAAGGATTTTTGACATTTCGACCTTTTATCCATGGCTTTCTAATGTTGTCTCTTATACATTATGACAGCCTTTTATTGTTCCCAAAACTAGAAACATTGGCCTACTCTCGAGCGAGAATGATTGAATTTTACGCGCAACACACACCGCGGGTGGGCGCGGTTCAGGTCAGATTTGCGGCGGGTGTTTTTTATTTTAATTTGTCATCCTTTTCGTCCATACAAATTAAACAAAACACATTTGCGGCAAATCTGCCGCGGGCCCGCGTCCGCTCTGTGTGTGTTTTGTGCTTTAATTCAACACGCGGACCCAATGCGGATTGGTGAATGGCACATGTCTTACAAGTAAAAAAAACTGGGTTAAATTACTGTTGATGAATGGCAGCTTATCAAATTTTGATTAGCGTTTATCTATTTTTAGAACAAAATAACTCATTGGTAAATATTTGTGCTATTTTTACCCATAAATTGCTCAGTAGGAACACAGTGAATTCGCAAAAATCTGGGCATTTTCCTCTAGTGTGACACTTAAAAAATACGTTAAGAAAACTAAATTTTTATATATCACCATAGAGAGGTTTTCTTTGTTCGCCAAGTGCAAACTGAACGAGGTGTCGAGCACGTACGTGAAGTCACGTCGTCAGTTACAACCCCCGCGAGGCCGACGCGGCTGTGGTCAAGTAAAACCAACATTTGTTATTTATTGGCAATTTCATTTAGCTGCGGACACTGTTGATTGAATGTAACTGAGCGCAACGAAGAGACTAGAAATATGTATTAGCGAGAAGCAAACCACTGCAAGTAATGTAATTTCAATAATAATTATATTTGTTAACGGTTTTTATATTTATAATTCATTATAAAAGTATTTTGATAAATTGTTTCTGTTATAAAATTATTGGTTGATAATAATAACTATATTTTTTCTATAATTTTTGATAAAGGATCTTTCAGACAGCACCATAAGAGTAGCCCCCAATTACAACATTTGAAATAAAAGTTCATCTGCCATTAAACTACGACTCGCTTAAAAACAATTATTTTGCAAATTTTTGCCTTACAACAATCTGTAATAAAAATAATTTACTCCACTTTTCCTTTATAAATAACCTTTTTTATCATACTAAAGTTCAGTTTGTTGCCAATTCTTAGCTGCATTATTCCACATATTTTCTTGTTTACTAACTTTGGAGAAAATGCAGTGTCACATAGAGGAATATGTTCTGAATTGAAAAGTTCTCACCTGTCTCACCTATACGCCGAATACAAAGAACAGAGTTCCAATACACTTGAAACTTCGACGTTTGAGGTACACATTATCAAACTTATTCCCCCTATGCAAACTTTGACGAGCAAGTAATTCTGATTCTTATCTTACTGTAAATAAGAGTTAAGTTGCATTTTGTTATCCCTTTTGTGAAGATATATTGGTTGGTTTGTAGCCGATTGTCAGACGTGTATTAAACTGAGTAAAGCAGGTGCCAAATCCAGCCTTTAACGTCGATACTAAGCAGAGTAAGAAAGGATTAGGCATAAAGAGGTGCACTTTTATGAGAGTAAGATGTTTATTGAATGTGCACAACCAAAACTTGCTATGGATTAAAACAAAAGTTAGGAAATAAGGTTTTGTCTGGTATAAACAGTATACTAAAAACTAAATTACTCTCAAAATTATATTCATAAAACAGTCAATTAATTTCCGCTACTTATTCAATTATGCCATCTTCAAAATAAATCAACTATCTCGATAGAAAGAGGACGATTGTCGAGGTATTTTCCATTACAAGCCAAAGACGTAGAAGGTAGGTACATTTGGGATGAAATGGGAATTTAATTTTACACTTGGCCGACCATTGGATGACATGGGTGTGGCGTGTGAGCATGTCCCACTCCGCCTGTCCACGTTGATTTCCCATAATAATAAGTTGAATCACGTGCAATGTTTTGGTTTAGACGATTATTTTTTTTACAACAAAACATTAATTAACCATACGTAATACATCGACAGCATTACGTTGAGCACTTGAGCATTCAATTCCGGTTTTTAAAGTTGTTAGACCATGAGGTCTTCAGGAGGCCTAAGTTGATGGCCACTGATGTAATGCAATCTTACTTACACGAGCTTAGTATAGGCACAAGTTTTTTTTCAACTTTTTCTAAGGAATTGAGTTTTATGCCGGACATAATGACTCAGGAAATTGAGCGTCCAAACAATAATTTCCGGCTAATCACTTAGTACCTACCTACCGCAGAAAAATACTTTCATTGAAAAAATTTATTCCGCTATATTAAAATCAACTCTGTATTGAAAGTACTGATTGCTTAGTAAAACTTCCTGGCTCCTGGGAATTGAGTATTATAAATATATAACATTTCTATAGAGTACGTACACTGAACAGTCATAAATTAAAAATCCTTTGGGATAAAGCGGTTTTGTTTTGACATAGGGCTGGAGTCCTTACATTTTAGAGCGATATAAATACTGTAGTATTATGTATTTTTTTTAATTTGGTTGTATTCCATAAAAATTTTACACGTTTATAGCGATTCGGCTATCTGATTAATCAAGTTACGTGACTCTTCAAAACTGACAAAGGAATATCTACTTTAAAGCGATGGAGATGTTTTCTATTTTTGTTTACTTGCAACTTCTCACGCTCACATAATGCTTGATAAATAAAAATAGAACTGATTGCTACCTTTTTTTTTATGCAACTAAAGTGGCAACCAAGCGTACGGCCCACAAGATGGTAAGCGGTTACCGCAGCCTATGGACGCTTGCAAGACCAGAGGTATCACTCGCGGGTTGCCACCTAGAGGCTAAGATCGAAAGCTTCATGTGCCAGTAATTTCACCGGAAACCATACCCTTCACACCGTAACACAGCAATGCGAGCATTACTGCTTGGCGGCAGAAATAGGTATGGTGGTAGTCCTTCCCCGGACGAGCTCTATCACAGAGAACTCTACTACTCTTACCTTGCTACCTGTTTAAAGTTGATATTTCTGCGTTGGTTAACGACAACACGTCACTTGGCGCTACTAGGTACTATCATTTCCAATAGAAAATATCCGTTCCGTTGAAAAGGGTTCTGTTTTTTTTTTGTTTTTTTTTTGTGATCAAGATCATATATAATAATTTTCAAAGAATAATAACTATTATGACAGTATTTTTTTTAAATTTCATTCAATATAGGATATTTTTTTGCAGTAACGGCAACGGTAAGGTAAGTAGATTTGCATTTATACGTGAGTGGCGCATTCCTTCTTTTACAATACATTGAAATAATCCTACTGCTTTGTAATCATTTGCACACACACAAGCTTACAGCAGCATTTCAAGCACACAAAACAAACGAGATGACAAACAACTTTATACCATCACAAACAGACGCCAGCGAACATTAAAACGAAGCCGGAATATCATACAAATTAATATCGCAGAACTCATGTTATCGCCATAAAAGTTGCCTGTTATGAAATAACATAGGGTGGAAAAGATCGCCGTGAAAAACGATACAAGAGTAAAAGCTGCTAGTAAAAAATATTTATTGCCAATAAATGGCGGGTGTATCGTTACGGCGATCTGGGGGTTGGCGTAGTAAATTTAATTTGGGCAATGATCGAGCCTGCGACACCGACTAGCATATTTCCCCGGGGCTACTTATAAGTCGCAGCTTTCCGTTTTTTTCTCCAGAATCGATTACGGTAATTTACGATTATTATGTTCGCAATATTGCACAACACATTATACAGTGATTTGTGAACGGTTTTAGGAGGGTTTAATTTATTTGGACCGAGATTATTAAAATCGTTGGTTATTAATAAATAAGGGAAATATAGGCGTCTTCGGTTTAATTAAACTTTTTAAAACTTAGTTGTTAATGTTAACACCAGTGTACAGTCGGGGTAGGAAAACCTTCGTCAGTTATCTTTTTCATTCCTTTGTCAAGTCGTAAACTCTTAGTACCTTTTGAAACTAAAGCATTACGCAGACAACCGCACATAAAATTATACTGACAAAGTATGACAACAAGGGTTAAATTAGTGCACACATTTGACCTACGTCTAGTTTCATATCAACATCAAACCTTTTTAATGGCCTATTTAGTTATACAAACTTTTTATTAGTTACGATATATTCTGTTTAATTGTCAATATCTGTCACTGTCACATATTTTTGCAATACCTAATAATTTATTGCTACGTCGTGTGAAATTTGATAATGCCGAGGAATTTAAGCGTCGAGGAAAGAGCTGCCATTATTGCAGACCATGAAACTGGGTATAAAATTAGCAAAATTTCGTCAAATCTAACAAGAGATACTGTAAGGTTCTGGATCATCAGACACGCGGAAGAGGGTAATCTTATTGATAATCGCTATACTAGTTCTGGACGCCGCCCTACCCTCACCCATGAACAATTAAATTTTATGAGGCAAAAATATGAAGAAAACGGTTTTGAGAAAACTAGTTTTTTTGCTGAAATGTTTGACGTGTCTCCATGAATAATAAGAAATGCATTGCACTCAATGGGATTACATCACCGCCGTCCTGCCAAAAAAGTGGCTTGAACTTTTGCTCATAAAGCTCGACGTTTAAGTTTTGCCCGATCATATTTAAATTTCGATTGGTGTCTACAAGCTGTAATTGATGCGAATGGCGGATATACTCGGTTTTAGTTATGTTTTGTTTATTTAAATAAATTTACCATAGTTGCAAATTATGTTTACTATTTTATTTACTTTTACTAACTATACATCCACGAGACGGCACTATTGAACACGAACTCAAGCCGCATACTCGTAAACAAGATGACACAGCTGTTACCGTTATCTCTTTCATAAGATACAAAGCAACCTAATCGCCGATATTACCCCCCGTCAGTATTTATCAGTTGGACAGATAGACATGCTTATTCCTGCTTGTTCTTCAATTGAAAAAAAAATTAACACCTGAAAAGCATTATACATTAAGTCTGTTTAGGTAGTATGTATTACAGTGGGCAAAATTACATAATGTCAAACTATCAGTCACAGTCACCAACTGTATAAAAAGTTTTGCTTGCAAACAAATTGCTTGAATTTAACATCGCAACCTTTCACTTCTTAACTGGTCACTTTGATCACTGCACCACCAAGCTGTAAAAAAAACTCTGTTGCTGGAATCAAAGTTCACTCGGCCATTTACGACCGATGTGGCGCGGCGGGCAAAAGTCCGCCGTCCAAATATTTGCTTCAACTGTTCTGGGTATTTTCTATGTATAATAAAAAAATGTCTATATCTATGTATTATTATTTATTATCCTACTAATATTATAAATGCGAAAGTCTCTGTGTATGTGTGTGTATGTTTGTTACACGTATCTCCGTGACGACTTAACCAATTAATTTGGAATGTAGATAGCTTAAGTTCTGAAATAACACATAGGCTATCCGAGCTTTTTATCCCGGAAAAATAAACTGCTCCTGTAGGATAGCATAAAAACTGCTAAAACGCGGGTGAAGCCGCGCGGGTCGGCTTGGTGTAAATACATAATATATAATATTATACTATATAATATTAGACTATTATTTATCAGTTAGTACCCATTACACAAGCTCTGCTTAGCTTTGGGCTAGATGTTGCTGTGTGGATTGTCCAGCATTTATTATTATTACATTTTTTTATTTACCTTCGAGAAGGATGGTAGCTACTTAACGAGCTTTTAACCTTCAGTGGAATAGGTACTGAACGAGATTTATTGAAAATCATATCAAAACTAAATGCACTTTACTTCGAAATAAATCACCGCACTTGTCTGTGGCACTTTTATTGTGGCCTAAAAGTTAGGGAAACCTTTCTTCAATTCTTGCGAAGTGTCATTTATGAATTTACGACACTATTATTTCTCTCGTATTTCCACTTAACAGGAGACAAGTGATATGGGACTTTTTGATAAATTCGCGGGGCAGGTAGGTACAGTGAAATATTATCCACTTCTCTGTTTTCTTTTAAGTGATAACTAGATTTGAATAGTTCATTTAAGTTAATTAATAGATTATATTACTTTCCGGAATAAAATAGGTTCGCTAAATTATAGCCATTTTTTTTAACGACATAATATCTAAAAGAAGGAATATGAATAATATAATCATGTTTACTGTCAAACTGAGCTTGATCTTGGTAATTTACTAATCACAAGTGTTTTAAATACGCTCGAACTTGTGCTTACGTTAAAGAAAAACCTCAAACAAAGATAGGCGTTAATGACATAATCGCCGCACAATAGCTCCAGCCAAATAACGGATGACAAAGCATTCTGGAGGAAGACTACAAAAGATTACATAAACACTTCGAGATGAGACAAAGTGCCGGCGCGTATTTACTGCTAAACGCAGCGTTTTCTCTAAAAGGACAGTCTAAACAAAGCTGATATGAGAAAGTATCATAATACCTAAATAAATAATTTTGCCTTATATTCATAATAAATAAAAAGCAAAATAAAAAGGGTAAAATAATTTTTATTTCAAAAAAAAAAGGTAATTTTACTTAATATGAGAAACCTAAAATAATAAATATCTACTAGATGCTTTTTTAAGATAAATATAAGGTTGTTCAGGCTAAATTTACGTTATCTGCTTTAATATTCACCTAAATAAACCAATTGATGAACATAATGTTTTATACATGTTTTTATACTGATTATTGTTAACCTAAAACTGCAGTATTACCAAAATTATAATGTTTTAGTAATGTTAACAACATTTATGATTATTTAACACTGGTTTTATGACTGTGGATTTACTATTTTTTAGGTATTCTAATGCCACACTCGCTGATTCGCTATATCCTCTAAGAAATATCTACGAATCTCTGCCAGAGCCTCACTCCGAGGAAATAAAAGATTACTCTATATGAATAACTCTTCGGGCTCGACTCGACGATGTTTTTCAAGGGGCACGATAATCTGCTCCATTATTCTTTCTCTGAATTTACTTTGCAGACATTGCATTGAAATTCACGAGAGAGAGTAAAAAGGTTTTATCTAATTGTGCTCTATCATACAAAATTGAAATGAACATAGCATATTGCCAATTTTGTTTTGTACGGACCTTAAAGTATTCGGTAGGGACGTGTCCTGTGTATATTAAAGCGTTGGGAAATATTATGCTTCATTTATTTTGGATTTTCGGAAGACGGAGCTCTGAAACGACAACATTTCATAAATTATTCATAAAAAAACCTTCTTTGTCCTATGTTTATTATTTGTTTTTATTAAAGTGAAGGTATTATAAAAAGGTAAAATCTAAACTGTGTAACATGATGTCATTTAAAGACAGTAGGCTCGAAGCATGGGCTTGATTACTCAATGGAAAACGCCTTCGTTCATTACCATCCTGTGCCCTGATGAAGAATAATTATGCTAGCTGGCACTATAGTTAGCTTGCATGGAATTTTGGAAATTAATTTTCTATACGATGGTGGAGGCGCTGTACAAGATACGAGTATCAAACAAACTAAGGAAGTAATAGCAAAACTACTGTTGATGTTATATTCTCGTGATGAACTTTTGGGTATTCAATCGGAAAAAATATGAAACAAAAAACACAAAATAATAAAAAAACGTGTCTGTTTAAAAATGCCGTAACAAAAAGTTATTTTTATCCTAGTTTTAATAGAACCTGAACTGATCTTCAAAGAATTCAGTTTATTGCAATATACCTAAACTAGATGTCTTAATAAATTGATAGGCTTAAACAAGATCAAAGAGCTTTATTTTTGACGCCCTCGTCCCTTTCAATATCAGCTGTTTGAAATAAAGTCATAGCGGAGTAGGTCAGCATGTTTTCACTTTATGATAGGTATACCTGAAAATATTTGAGTGCCAATGACTGGTTACGCGTTTTCTAACTGAATTTAACTATTCCATTAATGTGCTAAACATTGGCGTAATGGAAATGTAGTCTAGTTTGAATTGCGCTGACTGCGCGGACTGCACAGTGAACAGAGCTGTCATTAACTACTAAAGCAAATTTTTCAACGTACGGACTTGAAATGATATAAGTTTCAAAAATTCGAAATGTTTTTATTGAAATAAATCATTTTTGACTTTGACTTTGACTAAGTTTGACGACGGCGATAAAACCGTCGTTTAACCCATGCAGTTTTTAGCAAAACGTAGCAGCGTAGAGTACTCAACTGCAGTAAATTTAAATGCATCAGCGCTGTGTGATGAAATAACGCTATACTACCGCTTTTTGTTTGACAATGTCAATATCTTTACCTTTAAATCTGGATTCAAACAAGCTAAATCATGTTTGAGCCCAATATACCTACCCTACATACATGACAGACGACACAGGATTCGTTTGTTGATTACTTGTCCGACGATGTGAATAAAGATGAATAATTTGATGCCGGTGAAATGGTGCCGTATTTTCACGACTTTATTATTAGCTTATAAACAATAATCTCGAACATCCAAGAATACAGAGGCGTATGACCTCCGATATAAATTATCGTCAACCCACGATAAATATTGAGCTTACTCAGTCTAGAAATACCTACTGGGCTAAACTAAATTGGATTGTAAACTTACCCGTCTCGATTTAGCCAGCCTGAGTAGAGCACACGACATAATATTTCCTCTTTGAGCTCTGTGGAATCCCACTCAATTCTACTTTAAAAAATCTTGTATCATATAATGCGTAGGTATGTGATTGCTTTGGTTTAATAATCATGAATGATAATGTGTTTCTTACCTCTAGTTTCACATATAAATTTTAACATAACATAATACACCCAACAGTTACATACATAGTACTGACCCCGCACAAGAATTTATTTGTGGTAAGTATCAAAAACTAAGAGTAACAACACACAAACCACAACACCTAGACCTGTAACAAATACCTACGTATCTGCAGAGAGAATCTGACCGGCCACCTCATACCTCATGCTTCTTAACCAGGCACTGGTTCACTGCGCCACCAAAGTCGTCAAAAGTGAAATAAAAGCTTGCCTCTTCATCTACCCCGGCTTGTTAGGAACGATCATGAGATTGTACTGTTTGCTGACGTTTGCACGTCACTTTTATTTAAATTAAAGCGACAAGAGACTAACTTTGACAAAGTAAACAATGCAATCTCTAAAATTGTAGGGTGGTTTAATGTAAACAACTTATTGTTAAACGAAAATAAAACGAAATGCGTTCGTTTCATACTACCTAATGTAAAACAAAACCAAACTAATATAAAAATAAAAGATGAAAAGCTAGGCCTTGTGGACACCACAGTTTTTCTAGGCATAACCTTAGATAATAAACTGCAATGGGGCCCACACATAGATAAATTGTCGAAGAGACTTAGTTCTGCAGCATACGCAGTCAAAAAGATCCGTCATTTCACCGACGTCGATACAGCCAGACTAGTTTATTTCAGCTACTTTCACAGCATTATGTCTTACGGTATTTTGTTGTGGGGGAGTGCTGCAGATATTAACACCATATTCGTGTTGCAGAAGAGGGCTGTTCGCGCAATTTATAACATGGGTCCCAGAGAATCACTTAGAGATAAGTTCAAAGAAATCAATATTATGACAGTACCCTGTCAATATATTTATGAAAATCTTATGTATGTTCGCAAAAATATTGATCTGTTTAAAAAAAATTGTGATAATCATAATGTTAATACTAGAAATAAAAATAAACTCGCTGTTCCCACAGTTAGGCTCACTAAGGTCAGTAAATCTTTTAAAGGGCAATGTGTACGCTTCTTTAACAAAGTCCCAAGCGACATACAAAATTTATCAATTGTCAAATTTAAAAACTTAATTAAACAAAATCTGTCTCAAAAAGCTTACTATAAAACAACCGATTACCAAGATGATAAAAAAGCTTGGGACTAATGTGCTCCAACTCTACTTGGAATCCATAACAATAGCAAGGGTCATGCCAAAAAAGCGATAGGAACCCAGCCGGTGTTGTTGCCAGTTCTTTTACGGCATGGGCGCGTTGGAACTGGTGTAAATTTTCCTAGCTTGTAAGACGTTTCAAAGTGATCCTTGTGATTCTACTGAATAAATATTTTTTGATTTTGATTTTTGATTTTCAGTGCAAGGAGCACAGTTTACAGGTTAGGTGATGCTAAAGGACAAAATGTTTGCCTCATCTGCAAATAATCTGCTTCTGGTTTGGGTGTTGTGGTTACACATGGAATAGTGGTTTATGTGCTTCTATAGATATTCTCGTCGCCGCCAAGATACTTTGCTAGTTAGCAACCTGTCTAACACTTTTCCAGAATAAAGACTTTTCCATAGTCTCTTGCAGACTATCGACGTCTGAATCTACAAGTTTGTCTTTTGTTCGTTTGATATATGGAACTTTGTTTTGACACAGCTCAGACCCTTGCTATTAGCAATCTGCCTAACACTCTTCCAGAATAAAAACTTTTTCAGGGTCTCTTTCAAAATGTCCGAAACAGTGTGTAAGAAAGGTAGCAGAAAACACTAGTGGCATTCAAATAATGCAGAATCTGACCGGGTGCAATGATTCGAAGTTAATGCGCTCGTTACTTTTGTGTTTCTGCATCATAAACTCTGCCCTCAATCGTAGATCATGAATGACGACAGCTGCTTCACTTTTTACACATATTCACCAAATAATAATTATATTTTACTAGATGACACGTGTGGTTTCACTCGCGTTATTTTCTCGTGGGTAAAATAAGACCCAATCATTCTCGCTCGAGTAGGCGACAGAAACCTACGTGGAACGCTACTCAACATATCAAAAATTTTGTAAACGTCCGCGCGCTGGCTCTTTTTTTTGAAGTTGTGTTACGTTTAGTCCGCTCACACGTGGTGTATTCGAAACATTTTCTTTATTACAATGGCGCGCAAATACCGTACCGGGACTTTTTCCCATGCCCAGTCTCGACATCAGGAGGGAAAGAAAGTTATGAAACAAAAAGAGTTATTACAAAAATGAGGATATATGTTTAAATAGAGGTAGCCATCTCTTATAAAAGAGATAAAAATGTTGTTCAAAAAAAGGATACAATATACTGAATAGGTATTGAAATGAAGAGAAAAATTTGTATAAAATGTAGCATTTACCTAGCTGCTACATTTACAAGCTGTGTCCAACACTGAAAATGTGGTGAGAACGGTTTATGGGGGCATGACATGACCTAACGGCGTTTAATATTTATCTTTCAAAATAAAGTGGTTTGGAGGCTTATTTCGGTATAACTCCTGAAGTGTTACATTACGTATGGGTCGATATTTTTTTTACATCACAATAATAATACAAATGCAAAAGTTTGAATCTTTGTTACTCAAACACAAACTGATTTAGATGAAATTGGCTATTTAAGATTTTATATTGAAACATAACATTATTTTCTTTGTATCTTGGTACTACACCAGTAAAGTCGCAGGCAGCATGTAGTATAGTCATTATTACAGAGTGTATTAAAGCAAAACTGTAGCTATATTTTCTTTTTCTTTCAGTCTCACGCATCTTTTCAAAATAAATAACGCTGTATCTTATCAAAGCACCCTATAACATGTAAGAAGACATTTCTTTCTTATAGATCTAAATAATAATGTTTGTTAGAATAATGCTTGGTAATAGTCCAAAATATTTGGTAACACACAAACTATATTATTCCATTCATTACAAAGCTTACACGTAATTCAATTTCACGAATTCTGAATATCTGTACCAATAATTTTGAATTTAGTGAGTCCCTCAAAATAATATTGTGTTAATTTGAGAATTTTGCTAAGGCTGCGTTTTTAGTGAGTAGCTTATGAGTATTTAGATTGCAAAAATAGAGTAGATAATGTTATTTTGGGTTTCAAGTCAAAAGAAGCTTTAAAATTGTCAGTCAAGAGTGGGGTGAGGCTACCGACCAGCTGAACCGCATCCTTAAAAAAAATAATTCTTAGCATGAATAATGAAACAGTAGATTTATTGGCTTGACTTTAATAATTGTTTTCAAATAATAAGATTTTTAAGATGATAAATATTAAATGAGAAAGAAATACGTTTGTTTTTTTTGGCTGTGCTGTGCAGTAGTGGCCATAACCATAAACATAATGTGATCATAAACATGTACTCATCACGTGACGTTTGCCAACGACACTCAAATTCAGATCCAATTTGGTATGTTTATTGGTAATAAACTAAAAGAAATACGATTACTCGATTTAAACAGGTGCTAACGACCCGCTTTGCGCGAATGAGGTCTTATACGGGAGCTACCCTAAGCCCATAGATAACGTGGAGGCATAGTATGAACATAGGTGTATTGTAAGTCTTAAATTAAGGAAATCTTATTACGAAATTCCGACGTGTGTCGCTGGCTAAAAGCCGGAGCGAGGAAGCCTAATGAACGTGCTCAAAATTTATAACACCTTTAACCTTTTAGTTACTTTGTAAGAAGAAAACTGTACCCCAAACGCGTTAACTTATTTTGCGTACACATTTGCTTGGCGGAATTTTATTCGAGGTAAATAAAAGAGCTCTATTAAATGAGCTTTGATCGCAATTTCTGAAGAAGTGAAGCCTGAATTGTGTGTCAAGCTTTTTGTAAATTTGTATTGACTCAAGGTAAGTGTTTTATAGAGCAGGTACTGTTGTAAATCAATACATATTACAAGAATCTTTGTCTTAATTAACTGACGACAACGCACACAAACCGCTGGTCGTAGAGACTTGAAATTTACATCAGAGTCATCATCATTTAGGGTACATCCGTCTTGGTGCGTAGGGGTGTATAAAGGAGAGATTTTTTTAAACTCAACCCCTAAGAGGGTGAAAGGGCATAAAACATTTGTATGAAAATCGTATTCCTGTTATTTACAAACTAACTAAAGTTAACTAGTTAAAGTTTGTATGGGAACTTTTAACGCGTGATTTGTTTGAATCGTATTATAATATTCTTCTTCATGGCAAGTATTAAGCGTTACTAAATTATTTTTTCCTAAGCTACCTCTAAAAACGGCTGCTGGGGGTGTTATAGTTGGAACTTTTTAACGCGTCATGCGATTTGTTTGAAACTACACAGCAAGTAATAAACGTATGCACTAACTTAATAGTACCAGTGGGAAAACGGGTACCAGTGGGAAAATGGTACTAGTGGGAAAACAGTACCGGTAAGGAAAAGGGGGTGGAAAAATGATACAGCCAGCTAGCTAGCAAGTCAGCCAGCCAGTTAGCCATTAACTATTATTATTATTTTTGTTTAAAAAAACACTGTAGGTATTAATTAATGCGTACGAAGTCGTGGGCAACAGCTAGTTTGTGATAAAAGCTTTGAATGTACATCCAATGAACACGCGCTTGCCTAATTTATGAACCTGAAAAACCTATAGTATATAATAAGGGTTTGTACCTCTACTCTCAAGTGATTTGGTATGAGATAAATCGGTTCCATTTAAATTTTTAGTTGACGCCCAACAGTTGTTTATAAATTATAAAATGAAAAATTAGTTCCTTTCGTAGTTTATTATTACTTATAATTTACGAACGAACGAACGATATACTAGTTATTCTAGCAAAACAGATTCTCGTATAAAGTTGAGGTAATTATTTAATTATCATTGTTTCAACTAAACATTTTCATACAAACAATAGTAAATAAAGCTAGCACGCTGAGCTCTGGTCTGAAGTTGGTAGCGGCTCCAGTGACGCTTCTGATCCAGGGGGCATAGAGTGAGACCCTGGTGTATACCTCGGGGTAAGAAGATATCTGACACGAGTTCGTGAGGAAAAGAAGTCCAGTCAGTTCGCCATTGCAAATGAGAGCGTTTCCTTGGTCACCCTAAGAGAAAGACAATGGTAATATGTAATTAAAATCTTTTAAATTTTATATGTTAACCTGACTACATTATGATTCACATTGATGCACTCTATACTTTAAATTTATATTCTTTATAGATTACACACACACTTCACACCTATATACATAACTCATGAAGAAACTGGACGCCATCACCATCTAGAGTCTGCATGATTACTCTTGCTCGAAAGTAGCTCAGTGTTCAAGCAATAAGAACATTAAAAGGCTGTCGTGATTATGACGGTGGCAAATGACGTGAGAGGAAGCTAAAACTTATCTAACTTAGCTGACCAAAATTCAAATTTTGATAAGCTATTTAAGAGTAGTGGAGTTCTTTGTGATAGAGCTCGTCCGGGGAAGGACTACCACCATACCTATTTCTGCCGCCAAGCAGTAATGCTCGCATTGCTGTGTTTCGGTTCGAAGAGTATGATTTCGTGAGACTGGTGAAATTAAATTACGGGCACATGAGACAACGTCTCAGGGTGGTAACACGCAAGTGATATCAATGATGTTGCATGCGTACATAGGCTACGGTAACCGCTAACCATCAATTAGACCGTACGCTTGGTTGCCACTTTAGTGGTAAGTATAAAAAAAAGCTTAAAATTGTGTTTTTGACTCATAATTTAACTAATAAGTTCTTACATGACATCCCGATGAGATGATGTCGTATGAAGCAGCACATATCATAGAAGGTAAGATATTAGCTGAAGTAGGTATCGCATTCCAAAGAGTTGCGCATGTGACATTATTGTAGACATACTTAGTTACGTATCTAAGCTCATTGCTGGCCTGAAAATAAGAGAAAAGGAAAGATAAAATAAAGTTGAGTGTTATCAACTGATAAAGACGTGTTGTTATCCTAAGAACTTTTTCAAGAACTAGAAAATTTGAATGACATAATGGTATCCACTGCATTGGGTCCAAGTGGTGGATCACTCTCGCATGAGAGTAGTCCAGTGTCCCAACAGTAGGAATATCAGAAGACTGTCATGATAATCTAATTGGTAAAACTTTATAAATAAATAAATAAATAAATAAATAAATAAAAACTTTAAACCTTTTCGATTAGATAGTTTAGAGGAAACAGTCAAAATATTTTAAAGAAGTCAAATTAAAATTGAATAGTTAATCATTAAGCATATGGTCTGATTTGATGCTAATAATTACTTTGAAAAATGTGCAATGCCAGTGCTCTCATACGGTGAAGGAAAACATAGCGAGGAAACCGGCATGTCCAAGAACTAAAAATTTCAAAAGACATGTGCCATTTACCAATCACTCACGCTTGAGAGTAGGCCAGTGTCCCAGCAGTGGGAACATTAGAAGGCGGTCATGATAAATAATTAATTAAATTAGATAAAGTCTCTGTACATCTGCTTTACTAAACGTGTATAACAAAACCAAGAGTTCCAAAAGTGTTCCAGCCTTTGCCTTAGAAGTCCATATTTATAATTAAAGAATAATTATGAATAATCACGAAATACTTACAAAGACGCTATTATTAAGTGCTCCCCACCCAGCCACGTTGCACAGCGTGAAGTCAGTAGGAATGAAGTTGACAGCAGGTAATGGGACTGGAAATACTGTGGTATTCAAGAACGGCAATACAGTCTGAAATAATATACTTAAATCAGTCTGTTTTTTCCTATTCACCACGTAAAAAAAATAAAAAAGGACAATATTCAGATAATATATACAAAATGACCAAAACCGTTATGTCGATTTCTTTCTATGTTGTTTTTGCTGCGAATAAACTTTTCTTTTGTTATGACAATCAACAGAATCTTCATTTAGTAACCTATCAATCATTCCTGGTTTACTTTAGTTTATCTGATAGAATATGTTTGTTGATAGTTGACAAAACAGATAAAATGTCTTATGTACTTGTTGATTCATTGATAGCAAAACATTTGTAACTTTAATAAAATAAGTTTGAGTGAGTCACTGATCAACATTGATGTTGGTGTTTACATGCCGCTTATAAACCTCCGAGACTGTCATTTATACGTGCTTTCTAAAGCACGGAAGCGCTTAAATTTAAATGCCACCGACAGTCTATCCAAATGATAATCACACAGAAGGTTTTGTGTTGTAGTCATTTAGATGATCAACACGAAATCTTGCTGAAGAGTCCAACCACCAGGTAAATGACAATATTAACTAAACAGATAAAGCTTATCAATTATCAAAGCGTAATAAAAATAAATAATAACATTCTACTTACAGTGATTATGGCAATATCATTGACTGATGATGGGTAGGCGATGTGCTCGGGGTGAATAGTAAAGTTGGCGACATTTCTCGATCTCTCTGATGAATCAGCTGTTAAGAGCACAGTACCCGCAAACACTCGATAATCAGATGCTAACAATGGCACCTGAATACTAAGAAAAAAATGTAAGTAGATGTATTTCTATAAAATATTAAAAGTAGAATATTGAAACTGCCTAGGACTGTGTAGCAAACGTTGCTTGGATGATACTTTTTTGCCAAAACAACGTGTAAGCTTACACATTTATTCCATAAAACTTGATAATATTAATCATCAATATTTACAACAGAGTTTGCACGTTTTTTTATATAAAAATCTGAACACTTCAATATTGTGAAAGTATTGCTGCAAGTAAATCCGTATAAGAAACAAGGTCATCGACATAGCACTTAAAAAGTAAGTTGAAGTGGCAGTAGGCAGGCCATATAGCTCGCAGAACCGATAACCGCTGGGAAATACTGGAAAACTAAGTGTAGGGTGGCCCCCCACTCGATGGACCGATAACATTAAAGCGGTCTAGGAAATCGGTGGATGGCGAAGGCTCAAAATCGGTCGCGATGGCGCTCTTTGGGGAAGGCCTATGTCCAGCAGTGGACGTCTATCGGCTGATAGATTGCATACTTTTTATCGCATCAAGTATACGCTTAGAAACTTATGATAAAGGTTTTAAAACGTGAATTACTCAACCTTTCTTAATTAATTGGCTCTTCTTGCAAAAATATAGAGACGGTAAAAAATTGCACCACTATTTAAAAAGTATTATTTGAAATTACCTACTTATTGATAAGGGTATACACGCAAGAAGCAAGTGTCAAAGCATGTTGCAGTGAAATCAGAGCACCTCCACATTTGTGAGCTTGAATATGGTTCGGCAGCTCCGAAATTTGTTGCAAGGAAATCTGGAAATCATTTATATAGACAGTTTATTAACCGTTTCAAATACGTAATCATAATTTTATTATAAACTACTTGTGAGTGTAAATATTACAGGATACTTTGCACAGTAATCTATATGTTTTGTACTGGCATAGAATTTGTTTATGACACTTCTTGCTTTTGAAATTGGAACCAAAATCGTATCTAAGAAAAAAATAAAAACCTCCACCTGTGTATAGTTCGCACAGCGGATCTAGGCTTCCGTGAAGTTAGCCGTTTGTGATGCGCAAAGACAATTTAGTTTGAAAAGGCTCCATTGCGCATCGAAACGGCTAATTTCACGACGGCCGAGATCCGCCGTGAGAACTATACGTACTTGCTTATTTTGTAGGTATAAAAATTATTTATTTATTTATTTTAATAATAGACGAGCAGCTTTCGCTGATGTGTCTATGTCACAGCGTTGAAGTCAAGTTCACTTCGTTCGTTCGTTCGTATGAGTCAGTGGCCAACTCTGGTGACAGAGTTTCTAGGCCGCCCGAAGGCCTCTGTCATAAGCACTGATTCTATTAAACTTTTTTATTTTTAATTGTTAACAGTTTATTTGTTCGCAACATAAAATTACTTATTTTAATTTAAAAAAACTTACTACATAAGGAAATTGGTTTTCCGTAGCGCTTGGACTATTGGTGATTCTGTTAGATGATCCATCAAGAATTGAAATTGCGCCAACATCTGCAGCACAGAAAAACTTTTAAGCACTTTTAGAATCTCGAAACTCAGACGACATCCTATAAATATCTTACCTATTTTCTTGTTTATAACCATACGTTTTTATAAAATTAAGATCAGCAAGCAATAAAAGAGGATCATGGTATGTTTTTCAAATACTAACATCAAACATACACAAATTTTATAGTTTCTTTTGGTGTTGTCTGTTAAGTTTTTTCCAAAAGCTTGGAAGAAAGTCACCATACTCAATTTTGTAGATATTCATCATACCTTCTATTGTTCCCACTGCTGAGACACTGGCCTACTCTCGAGCGAGAGTGATTGGGTCTTAATCCACCACGCGGACCCAATGCGGATTGGTGGATGGCACATAAATGTCGTTCGAATTTTTAGTTCTTGGACATGCCGGTTTCCTCACGATGATTTCCTTCACAGTATGATAGCACTGGCATTGAGCACATACATTTTTTGTAGCCAAAAATACATTGGTGCACGAACAGATTCGAACCCTAACCTTAGGATCGGAAGGCGGAGTTACTACCACTAGATCACCAGTGCTCTCACTAGAACGATTTTTGTAAAATTTTTGTAGGTATTATTTAGGTGCAAGACTACGCTATTAGTAAGACGTCATCAATGTTTTTTTTAACCTAACGCCGCACTGACTATCTACTATTTTGAAATTCGAACGTATTATAATAAAATTAATACAGAAGAAACGCGTGATGATATCCTAAATTATTACGAAAACTGAACTTACAGCCGACTGCGATTAAAACCGTAAACAATTTTGCTGACATATTTTTGGTTATAGCTAGTATTATTAGTTGTAATATAAAGTTTTTCACTCTACACTTTCCGTACTGCAAACGATCTAAACGTTGAAATATTGGTAATACTGTTTATATAAGAAATGTCAACATAAATTTATCTAATCTTTTATCTGAGAGATTTCTATATTATCTGAAACGTTATCGATTGTCCCGTTAGGATACAAAACTGGGATAGGTTTTTGAAAATATTCAATTCTATTTCTTATTTTAAGTTTGTCTAATGGTCTCTTTGCTAGGTCTTTTAATAATATAATAAAAACAAGTTGTAATTGTGTCTGAGTGTGTGAATATCATATTTTACATAATTATAAAAGTTATAAAATATAAACGTCTGTTTTATGAAGTCAATGAAAATACTTATAATGAAATAAACCATAGTGTTTATATTTTTCATCATAACAGCCTTCTAATGTTCCCACTGCTGGGACACTGGCCTACTCTCAAGCAAGAGTGATTGGGTATTGATCCACCACGCGGACTCAATGCGGATTGGTGGATGGCACATGTCTTTCGAATTTATATTTTTACAGGGTTTAAAAATTAAGGTTGTTCAAAATATCGTCTCGGCACCAGATTAGCATTATACGTCATCGTTCCTTGTTTTTTTTCTGAATATCAAAATACAGTTTCAAACTGCTCAAGTTGAGGTGATGCTGATCTGTGCCGGGCGATAATCTGCCACAACCTTTAGGGTGGATTAGTCGACTATAATGAGCATGTTAATATTACTACACCCTTGTCACGTAAATCCATTAAATACAATTATTTGGCTTAAAATAAACCCCGTGTAATCGTATACGAAGCCTGTTTGAAATATTTGAAGCTTATTTGTCGAGTATCTACCTCCATAAAATGGGATAGTTCAGAAACACTTATTCATATGAACTATCGATGGAGATTTTAAAAATTATAAACATCAAGGGACGCAAGCGAAGCCACGGGCAGAAGCTAGTTTAAAATAATCTGGCCAAGCGCATCGTAAAACCAAGCGAAGTGTTCCGTAGCCAGTTAGTTCTGTAATCAATAGAGGGTCCGCAACCCTGACTAAGCAGACGAATGGTTAGAACACCGCAAGGGTAACTGAATTGTCTTATAAACTTGGTCAGCGTTGATTTATTCGTACCATACTGAAAAATAAGTGAAAGCTTCACGCAAATGCACATAAGTCTAATTGAAAAAAGCTTTTTCCATTATTTTACGGAAAAATAAAGCTATATCGGGCATGATTATTCACTCAAGAAAAAGAGATAATAATTTGCAATGGGAAACAAAACTTAGTGATGTTTTTGATTAACTTTTAAACTATATTATGTAATTTTAAACTATATTATGTAACCAATAATTTTACTGTGCGAAGAACCCGCGACTTTGTCTGCGTTAAGTTTTTTTTTTTTTTTTTTTTTTATGATTACAAACTTTATCTTCTTGTTGCGTTCTAAAGAAGTTGTATTTAAACTAGTTTTGTTTACTATTCTCTAAATTTTAGCATGCATTCTATAAATTTAGTGGAAACGTGCACTTTTGAGTTAGAAGTAAGAAAGCTTTCATAATTTCAGAACCTTAACGCTGTCGTCGAACGTACGAGTACCTTCCAACGTTTCTAATTTTTGACGCTTGCTTTTCTATTTTGAGCATAGCGTCGTTAGTTATAGTTCAAATTAGAATGCATTTCACTGTAGCACTTACGACAGCTCTGCTTACTGCGCACTCCATGCGGTCTAGTGCAATCACAGGCTAGCTATACCTGCTCACTTACTCTTAGATTGAATCCGTAACGTTTTCATTGCACCATGCCATTCGTATGCTGATACGGGGCTCCTAATAAAAACAAATGGGATCAAGCCGATCCAAATATTAGGATACAAACGAGTTTAGCTTATAGATCTCTTTTCGAGAACATAAACTACGCCGGAATCGTAGAAGCGTTCTGTTTGGAGGTTCTCTGTTTGTTTTGCTCTTTCAGCTAACTGAATAAGTGGATTACTTTTTTGTTTATCAATCCTTATAACTATATAGGACGCCTCGAATATTTTTATTTCACCATCATCATCATGACAGCCTTCTAATGTTCCCACTGCTGGGACACTGGCCTACTCTCAGGCGAGAGTGATTGGGTCTTAATCCACCACGCGGACCCAATGCGGATTTGTGGATGGCATATGTCTTTCGAATTTTTAGTTCTTGGACATGCCGGTTTCCTCACGATGTTTTCCTTCACCATATGAGAGCACTGGCATTGCGCACATAAATTTCTAACAGAAAAATCCATTGGTGCACGACCGGGTTTGAACCCACAACCTTAGGATCGGAAGGCGGGCTCACTACCACTAGACCACCAGTGCTCTTACTTTTAATTAAGCGAAATGTTTTATGTACTCGTATGATCTTAATTCATGCTTTTATAATCATAAATAATAATGATATAAAAACACTTAGACATAAAAGTCATTTTCATGAATGCGATCTTACGATTTCTATAATATTTTTTACGACATAATTAAACTAATAGATTCTTACAAATATATGATTGTAATTGAATTAACAGCAATGAATATAAGTTACTATTGAGTTACTATCATAACAATTACAAGAAAGCCCATAATTTATCCAATAACTGACATTTAGTTACTAAAATAATTTGATTCCTTGGGTAATAAGAGTTATGCTCGCTTGATCACTGTTTGTCCTAAAGCACTTCGTCTGAAAGCAATCATACCGTCTAAGTTATACCTATTGGCTGCACTCCCATTATTTTCAGGCTATCCTCTATTCGCCGTTCTATTAGATGTTTAATAGCCATGTGTGTGGATATAATTGACTTTTGTTTCTCCTTTTGTCTTTGACTTTCACAAGGGCACAAAGGGACTATTATTTTGGGGAAAATATCATCATTGTCAAAAACTTTTTAATATTTCAGTATAACTAACTTGTTTTACAGATCTAAATCACACAGTTTTTTTTTGTTTGTTGGCAACATCTTTTACGTTTACAAACATAATTTTGAATTATTGCAACTGTATTTAAAAAAATTATATTGTCAAAACCAACGAAAACAAGTGCTGAATTAAGCACATTGGCCGTTAATTTATTTTAAACAGATTTTTGGAACCTTTTTTACTTACAGTTTTATATTTCAACAGCTTCGTATCATTTCAACCACAATCTCAACCAATCCAAGTTATTTTACACGCTGCGGAAGTTTCATTCATCATAACTTACGAGCAAGATAAGAGTAGTAGAGTTCTAGAGAACTATTTTATCAGGAGCAGTAGCCGTCAGATTCAAACTCATTTTTAATTTAACACAAAGAGACTCAGTCAGTATTACAAGTCGATAGCGAAGTTCCGATTAACTGTGATTTATGTTCTAAGGATTTTAACTTGTCACCATAGCAGAATTAATTTACTGAAACATTTACGCTTCAGGATCCAAGATAAAGAATCGCCCTTATCCATCACAGTTGGATAAGAGTGCGCAGTTTACGTAACTTTTGTTTGTAGAGGTAGGTTATCGGCAGGTGGATATAAATACCTACGGACACAGTAGGGTCGAAACACACTTAATTGCGTTGCGATGCCGCACCACCAAAATTAGCGTTCGTCAAAATATCTATCGTAAATAACTATAGTGCAACTAATTTAGAGGCTTTATCGCCATTTTCAGACGTATTTTATATTTTTTTACGCTACAACCTTGAATATACTTTGCGGCTGGCATTGCTTACTTAACTTATTATGGTGTTATATAGCAGCATGCACGATTATATGAGTTTCGGCCCTTATTTATAGGTGTACATAATAGACAGAGTGATTGGCACTGTACTACCTTTCCTTATCTTTTGTTCTTAATTACTTAGGATAACAACTATTAAGATTAACTCATTGGTTTCATTATGAATATTTCAGTAATAACCATAAGCATTATTACTATTTATTATTACGTCGATTCCACTATTTTAGTAGAATGTCTCAACTACTAGTTGCAGTCGCTGCGTTTACAAAACTATGTCGTTGATTACTGAACTAATTTCTCAGCTTGACACAGTACTAAGGAAACCCTAAAGGTGCTTGTACATGACACGGTTTTTTCCCGGCAAGCTTGTACATACATAGATAATACTTGTGCCCGTGACTAGATGATAACGTGCGTTCTTATTCAGTCGGTTTTGACTGAGAACAGCCAAGTTCATAATAGTCTTTCTCGGGACAGGCAGCCAACAGTGCCTGATAGAAACCCTGTCTATAAACAGCCTCTTAAAAGCCGGATAAATCGAGGTACTAAGTCTTTTATCACTATATTCTTTGATTTAACACTAACTCTCTTTTACTATAACGCTTTTGCTATTGGATAGTTTCTAGACTGAGCACTTACTAAAAAGTCCCTTTTCTTGCTCTCGAAAAAGTTTAAACTCAGCTCTATTTTCGCTACGAAACTAGAACACGACGCTCAATCGCACTAATCCTTCCGTAAACAAAAAGTTTAACGGACTTTGCAGTGTGGTGAAACCGCAATGCGTCACGTGGAATAAAATATAAACACATCCAAATTGTATTAGGTGGAGCGTAGCTAGGCGAGCTAGTTGACACAGAAAATTTGCAAGGCTTAGAAGCAGTAGTGATACTATGAGCTTTTCGCTTAGATCTGGAAAGAAAACTGGAGTCGTTCATAGAATAAATCGCTTGAACATACTTTATTATGCTGCATCTTGCAACTTATTATATATCGGATCTATCGTCATAATTGAAAGTATCTTCCAAAGATCGTACTAGAACACGACGATCCACGTCACGACAATTGCTTTTCTTAATAACATATTAATTTTATCGCTAAATTAATGTTGACATAAATATGCGTTTCGCTGTAGCACTTCTTAATATTTTTGTGCACTGCGAAGTCCGCGTTGACTGCGCAATGTTTGCACTGCACTGCACTGTGTATATAGACTTATAACAAAATGTCTTCGTTACGTTAATGTTTAACGTCAGCATTTCTGTAAGGATTCTTTAAATTAAATTAAATTAATTGCACCGTAATATTGTATTTGGTTTAAAGCAATGTTATCTCTCAAATATCACTGTAATGTGCGCGTGCGAGTTAAATTATTTATATGTTTTCCAACAAAAAGCCAAGTGCAAAGGCGGGAAACATACTGTATTTCAAACTGTTCTGTGCAGTTGGGGACTCCGCGGCATTTTTACAAATTTATAGCACAGAACAGCAGACAGTCGGGCCATTACCATCAATTCGCTGCACTTACTGGCTAGCTAACTGTTAAATAACAAAGAGCTGTACTTTAAGTTTCGCGCTGAACGGGTGGTGCGGTGGTGCCACCTTTTATGAGTCCCAAGTCCCAGCAACGGTCGAGGACCGAGCTCATTATAAATTTACCTAATTTCAAAAGCACAGAGAATTCCAAGTGTTGGTGTTTGCGTAAATTTAATTAAATGCGTGTTCGTTATTGTTGGTTTGCGGCGAAACTAATGAGTCAGGATTTGCAAGGAATTTGTTAATTCAATTTAAAAATTTAGAAAGTGGAAGGTTCTAGAAAACGACCTGTGAGTTTGGAACATTTGCCTATGGTTTTTGGGGTCTTAACCGTAACCCTGTATTATATTATATTATAATTGTTATCCAACCGTTTGTTTGTCAAAAGGTTTTAACTTGTAATAAATACAAAAGTTAGCGACTGATAATATATACATCTAAATAAATAATGCTGGACAATCCACATAGCATCGTCTAGCCCCAAGCCGTAGTACTAATATCTGTTCTGTGCCCAAGCTAAGCATAGCTTTATACTTAGTACAAATACAATACAAAGATAGATATTTTTTATTATACATAGAAAATACCCAAAAAATACCTGTAACAAATATTTGTAGATCATACAAACATTCGTTAGATGGCGGGAATCGAAACCAGGACCTTCGCCCGCTGCGCCACATTGTTTGTCAAATGATGAATATTTATAAAACCATTTAGTTCATATTGTTAGGAAATTATTAGGCTTCTGGTTTTCCGATATTACTCCCCTGTGGAGAATAACAAACGATATTTTTAATAGAAAACCATAAAACCCGGGAAACAGAATTTTTATAAGGTTTACTAGGTATGTAAAATTTCTAATGGTTTAGCCTTTTTTTTATTATTTTGGATAAGGAACATAAAAAAAGTAATCATTAGCAAGGCTGCACAGCCTGGCGCATCTATTACTTATTCAAACTAACGTAAAACATCGCAAGAAAATAGGCTAACTTTAAATTCAAAATGGCCGCTGCCGCTCGTATAGTCACTTCTGCTAATCGAAAAGTAGTTTTGGTCCCGGAAGTAGATTTTTCGAAGAGAAAATCATACAAAGCGTAAACGTCTATACCTAAGAAATAATTTTTGCAAGTCATCCTTATTTATTATCAAAAATTGCAAGCGATACGCCTAGTAATGTCAATGTTTCTAGCCAATAACTTAACTAGTGCTATAGAAACGCAATATTATACCTCGCCGCATATGCCAACACTTGCATTAGTTCACGTTACTGCGCCGATGTGAAATATGCAATGGGCGTCCACGCTGATGCACGAAACAACGCCTAGGCTTAAACGGTGCAACTCGCACGTGGTTTGTGTCAACCAAAGCGACTGTTAGCATATACGACGGGCGTATCACTAGACTTAAAGGGTCTGCATAGTTTTGGGTCCTTTGAGGGTTATAAAGCAGCTGTCAGGTTGAAAAAGTAAAAAGCTCGCGCTAATGAATGCGCTGATTGTTATTTATTCATCAAAGGATGAATCAACAGTCGCTTACCGTTGGTGCTGATGAAATCTTCATCATCATCGTCTTTAATAGTCAATTAACGTCAACTGCTGAACATAATTATTATGCTTCTTCCATAGATAGTAAAACGACCAATCATAAACCTTTAACATCCATCAACTTCAACCACTATGATGTCGTCGGTTCATCACAAAATATAGCGTGTTTTAGTAACACTGCTTACTTAGTGCTGAGCGATTTAAAGAAAATAGTTACGCGTCCAGCCAGTACCACGATACAGCACATGTATGCTGTGTTTAGTCCCAAACTCGAAGGACAAGTTATCATTGTAGCGGTCGCAGGAAGTCAATGGATGGTAAAGTTAATGTCGGTCGTTCTGCCACTCTATGGGAGAACTCTTTGTCCAGCAATGTACCTCTATTGGCTGACAATGATGAAGATATTAGTATTTCTAAAAACGACTAAACAAACCACAAGCGCTTCTTTCGTGGCCTATCTTATTTATTTTGATAGGCTTGAAAGCATATCTCGTTGGTACGCGATTACAGTTGCCTCGCTGCTTTTATATTAAATCACTCAACCGCTTTCATTTCAACGCCTTCCAAAAAGCAGTCTCGTGGTAGACAATTAACCTGATAGATATTCACGTGTTTCAGGCTTCAGCGCAAGTGATCAAAGAGGTTGCACTCAAATTTCTCCGCACGAAGGATTTCAGTGTAATTTTATTATCAAAAGCTTATGAAAATGTTTATTTATTGAGTTTGTTACACTTACGACCCAACCCACAAATATACTAAACACGAATGTTTGGATATTTGTATTACAATCGTAACTCATGCTATCGGATTTGAATAAAACTTGGAGTAATAATACTTCTGGACTTGGAATAGGCATTATAAGATACTTTATATCTAGTTACCGCACTCGATTAAATCCCCGGGCAGAAGCTAGTAATTTATACATTGTACTAACCTAACCCGGAGCACAGGTGGTCTAGTGGTAGTGACCCCGCCTTCCGATTCTAAGGTCGTGGGTTCAAACCCGGTCGTACGCCAATGGATTTTCTTGTTCGAAAAAATATGTGCGCAATGCCAGTGCTCTCATACGATGAAAGAAAACATCGTGAGGAAACCGGCATGTCCAAGAACTAAAAATTTGAAAGACATGCGTCATCCACCAATTCGCATTGGGTCCGCGTGGTGGATGAAGACCTAATCACTCTCGCCCGAGAGTAGGCCAGTGTACCAACAGTGGGAACATTAGAAGGCTGTCATGAAGACTAATCTAAATGTGTATAAATCGTTGTGTTTCTGGCTGATTGTCTGACTGACAATCAACGGTAGTAGGGGTGCATTAATCAGCAGTGGAACGCCCCGCAACTTTGCCTGCGTTGAGTTACTTTATACTAGCTTTAGCTTCCCGGAGTTGAATTCAATCCAAAAAAACCTTTCTTCCCGAATTTCAATTCTAGTTATCTTAGTATCTAGCGTTTATTTTATAAATATTTAACTATTTTATTGAAGTAGGCAGGTATATTATTAGGTACTTTTAGCTCACTTTACTGACATAGGATATTTATTTATTATATTATACATAGGTATTTATTAACACAGTCCATATGTATTTTATTTAGGTAATATGTATATAAGTAGGTATTTATTTATGTATTGTATTTATTTGTATTATCGCTATTAGACTTACATTAATGTTAGTACACCGCCAGACATTCTTCCAATAAATTAAAAGTCCTCTCCATCCAAAGGTTGCCTAGAAGAAATAGCTTCTAATCGATAGATAAGGCCGCCCATTGTACCTACCTATTTTGTAAATGTTATTATCTAACTTTATGTTTTGGTGTACAAGTACAATAAAGTATTATCATTCATTCATTCATTCATTCATTCATTCTAGTTCTCGTAGTAATTTATAGTAGACACAGCGGGAAGTTTGTTTGCATGACAAAAAGACAGTGCGGACAAAGTCGCGGGTTGCTTCACTAGTAGCGTAAAGTTCGGGAGGATGTTGGATCTCTGTATCTCTTAATCACGTCGTTAGTACTTATTCATTAATGGTATTCCAGGAGTTTCCGAGAAATTCAAACAGAATCATTCACGTTGTGAGTAATATAACCGCTCGGGATGAAAATAACTTTAGCTCTGAGTGAACCATTCTGGTTTTTACGTTTGAGTATAGATTATAGAATATGATTACAACATTTATGTTATGAACTTGCTTACTGATTTGACGACCGATGTGGCGCAGCGGGCGCATATCCGCCTGCGACGCAGAGGTTGCGAGTTCGTTTCCCGCCTCGGGACAAATGTTTGTACGATCTACAAATATTTGTTCCGGGTGTTCTGGGTATTTTCTATATATTATAATAAAAACTATTTATTAATGTATTGTATTGTATTAAATATTCATCAGTCATCTAGTACCCATAATACAGCTCTGTTTAACAGCAGCTTACCTTGGAGCTAGATGATGATGTGTGGATTGTCCAGCATTATTTATTTATTGATTGATTGATAGTCAACGTAATCAATGTGAATGGTTAAAATTGTGCCCAATGTTAAAACGGCGTGTAGGAAGGCCCCTCAATCGATTGACTGATGAGCGATGGCATTGAAGCGGTCTTTTTTCTTTTTTTTTTCTGTGTTGTTAGACTGTCTGATGGTCCGTATTGTCTTACCCAAACTTTTAACTTCATCATCATCATGACAGCCTTTTAATATTCCCACTGCTGGGCTACTCTCAGGCGAGAGTGATTGGGTCTTAATCCACCACGCGGACCCAATGCGAATTGGTGGATGGCACATGTCTTTCGAATTTTTAGTTCTTGGACATGCCGGTTTCCTCACGATGTTTTCCTTCACCGTATGAGAGCACTAGACTACCATTGCTCTTTTAACTTAAAGCGGTCGTAAAAAGTCTGTGGATGGTAAGTAAGTAAGTTCGCATGAGTCAGTGGCCAACTCTGGTGACAGAGTTTCTAGGCCGCCCGAAGGCCTGTGTCATGACTTAACAACTTTGAAAAAGCCGGGACCGACTGCTTAATGTGCCCTCCAAAGCACGGGAGCGCTCAGTTGAAATTGCCACTGGCGGTCACATCCAAATGATGAGTACGCGGAACAGTGCTTAACTTCGTTGGTATGTTAAGAACAACTTAGCCAGCTACTTCACGAGCACGAGCCACACTGTGAATGATGAAAACTCAAGATCGTTTGTCATGGCGCACATTGGGAAAGGCCTATGTCCGGCAGTGGATGTCTGATGGCTGTTATGATGATTATTAAAAGTGTAAGACGAAAGAAAAAATCACACCCATGAGTAGACTAGAAGTGATGAAAAACAAAATTAGCCCATTAGACCCTTACCTAATATTCCGCAGCTTATTATTCCAAAAGTTTACTTCCCCCATAGGAACTTAACCTTGCCAAGTAAAGAACCCTCGTTTGCGCACGCATTCTGAAAGTGGCAAGTTTGAGGTGACAGGTGCGTCCGTAATAATTCTTGCAAGGCTGTAATAATACCACAGAACTTATACAGCAGAGGCTCGCGGCATAGCCTGTCTTATGTGTTCACGGTAAATAATAAGTGTTATTATAATAATAATAATAATAGTCTTTATTCAGACAAAACGTTACATAAATTACTTAATGCTAATTGTATAAGTCGACATCGACAGCCTTGTCTGTTTGCCCAGTTTTGGCAAAGGTCTTGTCCAAATAATAAATGTTACTTGTAACTAAATAATATATTACTGTGCTACCCGTACTGCTAATATGTACTCGTGACGTAGCTGGCTAAATTGTTTATAACAGATCATTGAAGTTAAGCACTGGATGGTTGGCTGCCAATGACAATCTTAACATCAGAGCGCTTCAATGCCCAATGAGGGCACGTTAAAAACTTGGTCCCGCTTGAGCTTCTGCGATCTGTAATTTAATTTTTCATTAAAAATTATCTGTCCGTTTTTGAATCCAATCTACTCGTATTTTTTGCAAAGCTTTTCACTCTCTGTTTCAAAAGTTTGTCTTATTCTTTTATTAGCCGTTAAGAAACTTTGCAAAATGATATAAGCAACACATTTCGGTCTCTGTACGGTGGTTACTCTATGATAATTTTGTGGGATAGACCACTCAGACTGACATAACAGGGACATTAAGCAAGCCCCTCCGGAATAATCTGCTTGAAATATATTAACTTTCTCTAACACGTGCTTGATAATACTGAGCTTGACTACATACTTACATGTCTTATTCAAATTCAAATAGTTTATTTCGGAACAGTATACAAGGCTCATTAGTAACAATTAAAAGAAAACGAAAAATTATTAAATTATAGTTTAAAAGATAATGTTCTGTTTAAATGTAAACGGCTTTTTGTAGTTTCAGACACAAACATTTTCTAATTGTGAGTATATTTTGTAAAAGATTATTTGTAGCATACCTTGGTTTTTAGATGGCTCAATCGTTTAATATAATATGTACATGTAAATAATATTGTTTACAACAATACTTTTTCTTTTGGTTCTGTATATAAATTCTCACTATTCTGTATATTATTTTTTGAATTAACATTATAGCTGGAGGATAATTAATTTGACAAAGATCTGAACTAAATGTATAAATGTATCGTATTGGCATCGAATCTTCCCGAAAAACGTTAAAAGCAGGTATGAACCTTCCAATTCAATTCTAGTGTTCCAATTATAACTTCACCATTGTATCATGTCAAGCAATAATAATTGTCAAAGTATTATATCAGTTGGTCTGCCAAAGGCTTTACTGTTTTTGGTTTGTTGTTTCATTTAACATAACATCGGCCTGTCAGGAAGCACATCAACAGTTTTAATTGGGATTCAGCCAATAACTCTCGGCGGTACGAAATTCAATTGCATCGATAATATTTCAACCCAAAAAACCATTCCATCACATATTGTGCAAACCATTCACGAACGAAAAATATTGTCTGCGAATCCTGATTGTTCACGCAGGGATTATTGAAATGTGGCGGCATTGCAATCAAGTTGAATCATGAAAATATAGGAGGCCTATCATCATCTCTAGTTTCTTAATGTTCCCATAAACATTGGTTTACTCTCAAGCGTGAGGGATCGTACCACGCAAATCCAATGCGGATTGGTGGATGTTGTTCAGTATTTTTTTAATTTTTGGATGCTGTTGTAAGTTTTTCATGAATAAATTAATGAATTAATGAAAATGATGTTTACCTTCACCCCGCAAAAGCACTGGCATTGTGCACATCATAGTCACAATCGAAAATCAATAGATAAATTATTATAAAATTTTAATAAAAGTGAAATGACATAATAAATGTCTCAGCTTCTTGCTATAGTTTTGCTTTAAGATTTAATCTTCCACATCCTGAGCCTGAGTTCTTTAGTTGAAATTAATTAATCGCCTTCTTTCTTCCTGCATTTTTTAATCTAAATAGCGGAAGTCGAAACTAAGTAAGCAAATTCTTAGAGTCAAGGGGCAACTTTGGTTGGTTCTAGTTTTTTTAGTTAAAGCTAAAACTGAGGCATTTGATAAATCTTCAACAATTTAATAGCGCCTGTTTGTTTTGAAGTTGGCTTTCAACTTCGGGGCCCCAGCATAGTTTTGGAAGGTTTTAGGCAGTTTAATCAACTAATATAATATACGAGTATAATTTTATTATTATCTACTGAAGCTTAGCAGAATCAACAACTATTGTCGAAGATGGCGTATGAGTATAACAACTCAGTTTAAGAATGATGGAATTGTTCGGTTTTTTTTCTACTCAGCTATAACATCACAGCAGCAGCATACATCCTAATTCAAGGTTAATTAAAAAAACTTACTTCAATCTGGCAAGTTCTATATAAAAATTAAATTGTCGCTTCCAACACCAAAATGCTCTTCCAGTTTATGCCGCAAGCACTAATTTGCGCCACAAAACGGCACGAGCCAAGCACTAGCTTACAAAATGACGCTCTCGGGAATAATTAGCTGCACAACACTAGTTCTGTTACATTTCTTATCCATTAAAACTTCTAGTGGGGTTATAAGAGCTTTTGTTCTTTCTGTTTCGTTCTAATGAAACTTTTATTGGAATGACGTAAATTATCTTTGTTATTTTTCAGTTTCAAAGACTAGGGGTGAGGCTCGTGAATCACATATCTAAACAGATACAGCGCCATCCCATCCATTTCTTTCCCTTCATACCACATTAAACTGATCACAGAATACAGAAGACAATAAATCCTTTAGGTTAGTTCAGTATCTATACCTACGTTGCTTTTGGCTCTTTTCGATTAAATATGAAACGTCATCCAACCTTATAAAAAAATTATAAGGTCAAACTTTAGAAAGTGTGCTTTATTCCTTCTTAAAAACTAGGATCATTGCCAACCTGATGATAAGCATGAAATCTGAAAACGAGCACATGGTTCTTGAATAGTGTATTTTATTAATTAGTATTGAACACGTAATGCTTATTAGATACTAGTATATAACTTAGTTGGTACTCACATTCAGTCTGTGCAATTATTCTAATTACAGTAAGTTCTAAAGAAGATTGCGTAAATGTTATTCACCGCAAACAATAAAAGCTTTAGTTGAGTCTAAAGATGTCAGAATGCAGACTTAATTAAAATGAATTTCGAGTGCAAACTGTTTTTGTCTCTGTAATGAATGTGAGCAGAGGTTAATCTGATCAGGTAATAAAACAGAGTGCTGGACGTTTGCTTGTTTGTAAATTAGGTACGAGTAGTACTTCTTTCGTTTTCTTTCGAAAACATTCGGGTATTTGTGGGGTATTCCCTGACATTAGCTGACATTCTGTCGATCTATATCTAATTTTTAGGAATTTTATTTTCTTTCTATTGTGTCGTGGGTCACTGCCAGGGGTCCGTGACACTTTTCATCTAAATATCACTTTTTGAAATGATTTTGCGCAATCATGATCTGATTCCGTTGCCGGTGACTTGTTTAATAAGTACTTATATGTATGCTTTTTGAAGACAGTTTAGCAAAGCGGGTACTAAATTGTTACAAAGTTCCTACATAAACAAAATCGTGAGCTTTCCACTAGGTATCAGACATACTGGGCTCAATCTTTGTACAAAACTCCATACACAGTGATCTTGTTTCATATAATGTATAAGTAGGTAGGTACATTATCTATTTCACAGTGGCGTTACATAAACTATGCTTCGCTCTACCTAATAAATTATTTTAATCACCTCTATGATCCCCAGGACCCAAAGGTTTTGCCCAGCGTAAGATTTAATACTTTAAAACCGTGTGTTCATTCAAGACAAATTACGCAATTCACGTGTCCTTGCAACATTACGTCGCGTAGAATCGCACGTCATGTATGTTAAGAGTGCATAGCTGAATATTCGAAACGATACGTAAACTAAGGATGAAATATATATTATTACGTCCCAAGATATAGGCTCTCAAACTCGCGAATATAACTACTTACTAGCAAAGTGTATTTAAATTCTAGAAAACAATAAAATAACCAACAATATCAACAATATATTTTATGCAATCGTGCTCAATGGTAGGCTTCATGATCACATGACATCATGCAATATTGCGAATAAACAAAGAATGAAGTGCCTAAATAATAATAATAATAACTGTTTCGGGATAATAATTATTGATGTTGCCCTTTACACGGCAAAGTTACCAAACCCAATAGATAAAACGGACTTCGATGAACACTATAAAGTGCTTGTTATTTAACACAGACACCTTGACACGTCGACGACGCATGACTACAGATCTACTTCCTTTATTAATCGTTGTCGCATGGTCGCGCTGATGTAAACGTAGCTTTAGGTTGCGTTTCACATTACTTTACTTTGCCTAAATTAAAACATAAAATGTATTTTTACGACCAGAGGCTATTTAATAAAATGTCTGCAAAGATTTTTATTTTCTTAAGTAAAATTGTTTCTGAAAAAATTACAAGAATATTTTTATCTAATTTTAATTTATTAACATTACCTACGAACCTAAGTACTTAGTTATATCGCAGTTTTTTTACAGCATAGGTTTATTATCATTTTATACAAGTTTTTATAAGTAATAGGTAAGGTAATACCTAGGACAAGACAAGGCTGAAATTTTTTTTTTTCGCAACTTACGTAATTATTTCTTAGCATACTAACATTTTTTTTTGTTCAGTTTTGCTTGTATTTTTTTGGATATTGACTGACATTTACACCAGACATGATAAAGTTTTTTCAACTTTAAGTTGAGACTTATAACTAATACAAATTTATTATACACTACAGCCTAAATTAAGGTCAAACCACGCAGTTTAGTAAAGTATTTTTAGGCCAACGCAATAAATACTTACTTGGATCCACTCTAAAAATCATATTGCGGTCACTTTTCCACTTACAGTCATGAAAATAAAGTGTCACGTTACTTACCTGAGGTTAATGTGGTGAACCGGCCGTCATGCGTAGTTACCCCCAAAAGACGTTACCTACTGCGTAAACATAAACTGTCATAAACACCTTAAACGACGACCTTATTACCCTCAACTTAAGGTTCAAGTTGAGTAGCTTTGCATTCGCTCACAGTAAACAAAATTAATTTAGCAACTCGCTATGTTATTACGAGTGAGCGGCGAGAGGTTGAGTTAGTTTCGTCGGCAAATATAACTAAGCTGTAGCTGCTTAGAACATATCACTTTTTGTGTGGATCATAAGATCACAAGTGTGATTAAGTCACATCGCTATAAAAAAAACTGTTAAATAAACATTTTATAAAAACACCCGTTTTTAGCGATTCAAGATACTTTTGTGGAGTCTTTAGTAGGTAGGTAGACACAGTTAGTTAACTAATAATTACCTGTGATTACATCTAAGTACTGGTGGTTTAGTGGTAACGTCTTTTGACACCATCATCAGTAGGGTTTTACACTCAAAAAATGTATGAGCATAAACCAACAGACAAGGAAAACATCATGTCTATGTCATACATGTCTATGTGTATCCCCAGCGGTTATCGGTTCTGCGAGCTATATGGCCTGCTTACTGCCACTTCAACTTACTTATTACTACATAGTTATAATACGTCCGTTATATTTATTGAAAGTCGTTATTTCAAAAGCCTTTTCCATCCTTATAATACTTTACACTTTTAGCTATATCAAGTGCTATTAAAACAAACTGCCAGCATTCTATCTAAAGCCTTGGTTTAAACACGTTGCGTTTATTTTGAGCTTGATACTATCAGCAAAACCTTTCGTAGCAGATTTTTTATTTCCAGTTCGTAAAATGTATATAATTTACGTCTTGTATAGTAGTATTAGAGTAGGTATAAGAGCACGTATGTAGTAACCCCTTCCGATCCTTAAGTCGTGGGTTAAAACCACGTTATAGATAGATATCATATTAAATTTAGATTTTATTATTTAAAAATTTGCCAGTGCTTTCAAACTGTGAAGAAATATGTACTATGTATACATTGCAAGAAAACCTAGCAAACCAGAATAAAAAAAAAGAGACGAATGGATAACCTCCTCTTTTTTTGAAGTCGGTTAAAAACAAGTGCCGTCCACCAATTGAATCCACATTAAGTCCAACCATTATCGTTTGAGATCAAGACCATGTTTCAGCAGGATAAACATTTAAAGGCTTTCATATGTGTAAAGTAGATATTTGTAACTGATTTTCAAAAACGTGCAAACAATTGATGACCCTAAAATGCGGTGACGCGGCATATTGCAAACGCCGTTTCTTCAGAACCAAAGTTTAATCGACGATTAAGAAAACATAAACACTGAAGTTTGAATGACTTTCAAGGATGAAATGGTTCTAACTTTAAGCGCTCGGCCACAGGGACTGCCATTACGTTTTGACGGTTACTCGGCGAACTTTTCAAGTAAAGATTTAAATTAGAGCCATGTTTTGAGGATCAATATAAAATCAATCTAAATTATGTGTCTCAAAAAAGATGACCTAAACTAATGGCTTAAAGAGACATGTTACATATAACAAATCATTTAAAAGATAATTTAATTAAGATTTATACTTCAAATCATTGTTATTTTTCTAATGTAGAAAAATGGACTACTAAGTCCATTTTAGTACTTCCAAAAGTACTTAGCAAAAGTAAAGTAAATAATTTGTGGTAATTAACGAAATAATCTTTGTGATGTCCTGGCTTGACAAAGAAAAAACAAAGAACTTATAAACTCTATGTAGTACCTAATAAAAGTTATAAAACATTTTCTGCTTCAGTTTGTAAAGATTAGTTTTCTTTTTGGAACGTTCTAGACAACATTGACCAAGTACCTAGCTGAAGTTAAGCTGTTTACAGGCAGCCGTGTTTTGTTTGGTGACTAATCAAGTTTGTCTATAGATACTGTGTAGTAATTAACAAGTACCAGCTACTTGCTAATTACTAACTATACAAATTTGTATTCATTTTCATGTACTTAAAATCACCGCAAACATCATGTACATTGTACAACCTTCTAACTAAAGTTTACAGATACACCTTGCAATGCTCACGAAATTTACTTGCTCAGTTTTGTTTTCATTATGACTGTTTGAGACGTGACACTCAAAGTAGGGCTAATTCACCAGTTCAATGTCGCACAGCGAGTTATGGAACGGGCTATGCTCAGAGTTTCTCTGAAGGATAAAATCCGTAATGAGATTATCTGACAGAGACAACTAAAGTCATCGATATAGTCTAAGAATAAGCAAGCTGAAGTGGCAATTACACGACCTTAGAATTGTAAGAGGTTACTACCACTAGACCGCCAGTGCTTTTAAGCCCAGTCACACTATACCAGTTTCATAGAATGCTAAAACTACCATCAAGATTGCTATTCGAGATGGCAATCACATAATTTACTTCACAGTCGGTAAACGGGTCTCAGAAATGGTTTCTAGACATAAATTCATAAAGAAAAGGATCTTATACAATAAAAATTTGAACTTTAAACGGGCTTATTCATAATACCTACATAATTTATGACTAGCATTTTCCTTTTTCTATCAAAATATGGTTTGTTCATCAAATAATATATTGCGCTATGACCATTTTTATTTAAACGTTTCACCAAAATAATAATCTAAGCCACAGCTAAACAGATAACTACGGACTTGCTCCGCGAAAGAGAAAACTCAATTTTTTCTTTTATACAAACTTTATCTTCCCGCTGCGTCTTATAGAAGGGACCAAAAGCTAAAATTATTTTTATTGTCTGCCCTGAATACTTCCTAATTTTTTAGGTCATCAAAGAATGTGCGTTGGTTGTCAGTCAGTTAATCGAACTCGGTGATTGATTTTATTTATCTTTAAATACAGCCGCAATATATCTACCAAGTCGTCAAAATATCAGACCCCGGAACACAATTTTGAAAATATTATCATATTTCACCACAATCACCCTCATAATAAGAATTAATTATTTGCATTGCATCATATTGCATGAATCATCCCGGGTAGCGGATGGCGTGGGTTGCAGAAAATGACATGCGCTATCTCTTTTACTCTATTTCCTTTTAGCAGTGTAATTTTCAGCAACACAATTCATAAATCTTACAAATATTACTCTAATTTTTCAGTCAGAATGTTATTCATAAAACCGTGATAGGTGTAAATATATTTCTCTCTCTCATGTCATGTTAAAGTTTCATGTGTCGTAAAAGTCATCTCATAAAATTATGTCACGCCTTAGCTATGAGACTTTATTAACTTTATAGTGTTATTTTCAAGAAAGCCTAGTTTTATATCATTTTCGTGACTTTGAATACAACACTTATCAACTGTGTTTGCAAAATTAAGCGGACAGAGAGAAACCAGCTAAGTAGTTAATATAAATAGTAGGGCTATTCCTAATACCTATTAGATAAAACTATTGACCCTAGAAGCACACCCCGGACACTCTCAATAAAATGTATGAAGCAGGGAGTGGCCATTCTGTACGTAGTACAAATATCTGTTCTGTGCTAGAGTGTGTTAGTGTGCACGTGCTGTCTAGATTCAAGCAGCGCTGTGCTGCCACCGAGTATAATATTATCCTGAATAGTATGTAAATATCCTGGGTAAATCAATAATGTGTGCTGGATAAATCAACCCACAATCCGATCGCTCATGACTGGGTTAAAGCTTCTCGCTTTTTCTAATTAAGAGTATTGAGGTAACAAATTAAACTGAAGCGAGCACACGTGTCTAGCTGGTACCCGGCTTGGTACCAGTCCGTTATCCACACGGCACATGAGCCTCAGCTCCAGATTATGCCTAAAAAGCTAATAAGTCTAATAGGATGCACATCGAAAAGCTGACCCAGCAAAGTTTTTATTACCTAATCGCTACAACTCTTTTAGGACATCGCCACGATCCCTTTCAAAAATACAAACAAACAAGGTTGCACCAAATTGCTTCCTTTCCTGGCTTTGTTAACTTTAACAAAAATTTGAAAACAATAGCCAACTAATACCTGAAATTAAGATGCCAGCTATATTTAGCAATTCGCAGAGACAGTTCTTTCAGTTATTTTCACTTCAGTATATAAGTACTCGTATAATAAAATATCGAGTCTTCAAACAGATCTTTGTCATCGCAGAAATTCTTCATTTTGCGAGACACAATCATTGTTTAATAATACCATTTAGAGGAAGATTAAGCCCTTTTGTATTAGTGACACAAAAGCCTATTTCATTATAAAGAAGCAAAATGGTCAATTAATTCTAAATTTAGGAGACTTACCTTCATAAATTTTATTCAGTTAATATAAAGTGTTGCCAAGTGCTGATAAAATTAACAATTTTTGTAAGTTACGTGATGCAATAGGCTAGCAACAAATATGCTGCAAAATGTCTGCTCGCGGATAATGCCCGTCGTTGTAACAAATCAAAATTTTCAAAACGCAACTTAGCTAAAGAGACAATACAAAACATTCCACATATTTTAGCACAAATTTAATTATTTTTATATATTAAATAGGGCACAGCCCACAGCGTGGTTCATTATGTAGGCTTCTTCTTCTTACCTTGTAATGAATAGTTTCTTGAACGAATTGTGTGGTATTTAATCATTAACGAACTCACAAAAGACATCGCATACCCAGACTGAATCAATAAAGCTAAACTAGGTCTCCATAGTTCATGAAAACTTAGCAGTTTTGACCCTCAAGTGTATTATTTTCATTTCTCTGCCTCAGCGTGCATTAAAATGCAATGCGATACTTGACGTCTTGACACGCACATTGCAGTTGACAAACTACTCGTACTATTAAATCGTATGCCGTCAATTTGTAAAAGATATTGTAGTTTTTGACAGCTTACAATACAAAAGAGACATAATAAAGAATAAAATTATTTTCCATTATTAACCGGAAAGATTGTACTTTCAAATAAAAAAAGAAATTTGAGAAAATATTCAGAAGTTTTTTTTTTTTATAGTATTTTCAAAAAAAAAATTATTTGGCGGACCCTTTAGTACAAATTCATACCACGAGTATACCGTAGGTCTACGTAATTGGCTACCACGTTGCGGCGAAGCGTAGACACTGCTACGAACTGCTACGAACGAAACGTCTAATATAAGTTTAAAATGGAATCCTCTTTTAAAAGTATGAAACCAGATAGTATTTTATAGTATTTACACCAGCATTCTTTCTCAGGCTTTCGTGAACAATGCCGAGTTGCGAACAGACTGACGCTATCGGGACGCCTTCCGTTTCCCCTGCGTTTGTAAATAACTGACGGTACAACAGCAGCTATCTATAGATCGTTTGTAGGTGATAAGTACTTGTTCCACGTGTTATACAATTTTTATCACTAGGTTTTAATATATATAATTTTTAGGCAGCAGTGTTTGTAGAGCACCGGTGGTCTAGTGGTAGTGACTCCGCCTTCCAATCCTAAGATCATGGGTTCAAACATGCACCAATTGATTTTTCTGTTCAAAAAAAAAATGTGCGCAATGCCAGTGCTCTCATACGGTGAAGAAAATCATCGTGAGGAAACCGGCGTGTCCAAGAACTAAAATTTCGAAAGATATGTGCCATCTACTAATCCACATTGGGTCCGCGTGGTGGATTAAGACCCAATCTCAATCACACTCTCGCCCGAGCGTAGGACAGTGTCCCAACAGTTGGGACATTAGATGGCTGTCATGATGACAGCCTAGGCGATATAATGATTTAAAAACCTAATTAATTAGAATCATCCATTACAGACGTCTTTACAATAACAGTCTGTAATTATGTCCACTTTCATAACGGACTATTAACTTCATCACTAGAGTAGGCCACGGATTCAAACGAACATACTTTTTATAGAATTTTATAAGATACATGCTTATTTAGACTAGCGACAAATCTTTCGAAAGTCAGGCAGGCATTTTTATTGGAAGTTGGGTTTTGTTTGTCTATTTACACATGGCACGTTCAGAACATGTTATAATTTGTTACATCAACGTGGAAGGTCCGCGTGATATAGTTTTAGTAATTTTTGCTAGTCTATGAGAAACACAATTAAACACAAATTTTGCAATATCGTATAATCAATTCAGTTTTACCGTACAACGAATACTATTATTAATTGTAATATCACAGTTCGCATAACATTACGTGTATCTATCGTCCTATGGTGTCAATGAGTTAATGAATGTACACCAAATTAACACAATTAAGTTTCATTATACACAATTTGCTGAATTATTTACAGTAAAATGTATTTGGTTTCGGTTTTCATATTATAAGCTTTTGATGATAACTGTTTGAAATTGAATTTTGGTTTGATCCAACATAGCTTTAAATACCTACTATAAAATTAAAATGGTGGTTTAAATTATATTATGAAAAGCCTCTTTGAAATGTCTGTATCTTTACTTAGTATAAAATAAAGTCAGTACCCGCTTAAAACTATCATCATTAGATAGTTATTCAAGAAGAGTTTATAGCAAGCACTCATGCGAGCCGGGGCGGGTTTGCTAGTAATAATATAGGTGGCTACCACTTGTTTTCATCGTTTTTGCTGAAGTTTCAAAGCTACATTTTGTATTTAGCCGCTCTTTAACATGTGCACTGTTCGTGACCGCGTTCGGCGGTTGCTAAGCCAATACTGTGGGTTTGGGCTTGTTCTGATTACTGTGTATTAGCCACCACTGATTTGTAGGCATTTGCTGTTATTTTAAAATAGTTTCTAACCTTTTTAAGTTTATTTTCAAAAGATTAGCTCGAAAGTTAAGATCATGACAAAACGGACTAACCTAAAGAGTTGCATAGCGTTTAAAAATGTCTGTGGTAAAAAAAAATCATGAATAAAAAGTAGTGTTATGAATGCCAAATGTGAAAACCATAATCAAATTACCTATTATATAAATTCACACACATTTAGTTAATAAATAAACTTGATATCTCAAACTGTAAAAAGTGCTAAATTGATTCACTAACTATTCAGTTCTCATGTTATAGGGCTCCCTGCTACCTGAAAAAAAAAGAGTAGTTTATTTTCAATACATTCAACTGTCATATTTCATGTCATGACGACTGATGTGGCGCAGCGGGCGCAGGTCCGCTTGCGACACGGAGGTTGCGGGTTCGATTCCCGCCTCGGGTCATATATTTGTTCGATTTACAAATATTTGTCCCGGGTGTTCTGGATATTTTCTATATATAATAAAAAATATCAATGTATGTATTGTATTTTATGTATAATGGCTATTTTCTGGCATGAAAAAAAAACAATTAAGAAATCAAATATAATAAATAAATAATAAATAATGCTGGACAATCTACTCATCATCATCTAGCCCCAAGGTAAGCTGCTGTTAAACAGAGCTGTGTTTATGGTTACTAGGTGACTGATATAATATGCTAGGTGATTAGGGTTACTAGGTGACTGATATAATATACTATCATCATCATCATGACAGCCTTCTAATGTTCCCACTGTTGGGACACTGGCCTACTCTCAGGCGAGAGTGACTGGGTCTTAACCCACCACGCGGACCCAATGCGGATTGGTGGATGGCACATGTCTTTCGAATTTTAGTTCTAGGACATGCCGGTTTCCTCACGATGTTTTCCTTCACCGTATGAGAGCACTGGCATTGCGCACATAAATTTTTCGAACAGAAAAATCCATTGGTGCACGACCGGGTTTGAACCCACGACCTTAGGATCGGAAGGCGGGGTCACTACCACTAGACCACCGGTGCTCTATAATATACTAGGTGATTTATTATTTATTTATAATATTTGATTTCTTAATTGTTTTTTTTTTCATGCCAGAAAATAGCCATTTTTCAATGTGCGACGGACTAAATAGTTGCATTATTACAAAAAACTTTTTTAGGTTCAAAAGTTCTGCATGGCACGGACTGTGCCCGTCACCCCGAAATAATTGCCAGTAATTTCACTTGCTACAGTGATCTTCATAACTAAAGCATTAAGCTTGCTTGCACTGCTGCATAGAAACAAAATATCTGGCACTGCAGTCAGATAAGTACTACCAACTGAGGTACATTATTTCTATTAACCCAGGTGATAAATAGGATAAAACAAGGTTTACAGTAAAAAAATAATCTATAAGTAAATGTACTCATAGTAATAGCAAACTGGGTTTAATATTAAATACAGAAACTAATCGTAATTTATGTTTTTTTTTTATATTACAGAGGTGGCTGAATGTAACATCTTGAGAGGTATTGCAATTCTATAGCGCAAAAACTACCGCTTGATTCCGAGTTCCGACAGAGCTATACGTTTGCAAATTTCACTGCCATAAATATCTGAGACTTCAGAGTTATGGCACTTCTAGATTGCACTGGTGCAATTTCGTACACAAAAACGTAGTGTATGTTTACGTATCATACCTCGCGCCCCTTTGAATTTGTGGGAAGACGTCTGAGTTATTTGGTTTCCGCCTAAAAGAGGTGTCTTATGTATATAATTTTAACTGGTAATTGTATGTATTTTGTAAGTTTGTTTGTCTTGTATAGCATAAACTAGAGTTTGGAATCCAGGGCTGAAGATATCTAAAATATTAACATTAGGTAGGTATGTTCTCTATATCTATTACTGCATCAAGAATATCCCATGAAACTGCATGAGATTTTTATGCAAAATCCAAGGAAATTGGATAACTGCAAGCGAGCAAAGTGCGCTACCACAAGCAAAGCAAATAGGGTCGCTTTGAAGTATCGTATTAGCCTTGCCTGTAGAATTATGTTACGATCAAAGAAGGTACAAGAGAGATAGAAATAATTCAATAAAGATCTTTATAGAGCTCATTTTAAGTTAATAAAATACATGTAAAGAATCTTAGTTAAAACAACGCAGTTTTTATTTTATTTGAAATTAAACGAAAACACTCAAGGAACTCTCGTTTTAGTCCCCTAAAAGAAAGATACTGAAACAAGTTTCATTTTCCGAAAAAAAACCAATCAGGGACTTCGACGAATCGTAGTATCATTCCGCAATACAATTCTGAAACGAACGGATAGAAGAATTATTAATAGACCGTCTTGCTCGGATGAGAGAATTCTACTTGAGTCAGTTTTATTGAATTATTTCGGTAAAACCTTCAGATAAGTGGTGTATAAGTAAATGTATTTTTTTCAGTGTGAAAAAGACTGAAGATCTTAAATTTACTTACAGATTATTTTATATAGCAGCTATTTAAAAATTACTATTAATTTGTAGTTGGGTTTAAGCTGGGAGGACGCGGCAGACGTTTTGCTTCAAAGAAACTCATGGCGCAGATGCTTTTTGACGGTTCAAGTTTAGAAACTAATGCTTATCAGTCTTGTGCTAATTTAGTGTAATACTTGACATTTGCAATGGACTTGGTAGCAATAGAATCACTGATGAAATTTGACACAAAGATTATTATAATCTGGTATAGCACTTAGGTTTATCTCAAGTTTATCTCGATAAAATGTATAAGGTTCCAGTGTTTCATGTGAACGAAGACGTGGATAACAGCCAGTTAAGAAATATATGCAATAGAACGAAACCAAACGAGCCCATATTCACAAAAGTAAACCAAAGCCCATATGTTATGTTGGAGTGTTGCCAACTTGTAATGTCCATATAGGGCGCTAAAATTTCGAATGCCTTTGCATTGTGTGCGCGAGCATGACCGGGAAACAGCTGGGCTTTGTAGATAGCCGCTGTTCGAGGTTGATTCCTGAATGATTTATTTGTTCTAAACTAAATTGTGTGTATTTTTCAAGATGTTACTCTAACAAGACATATTTTTCATATAAAAAAATATTTGGTACATTCTAAGTAAGATTTTTGATAAAACACCTACTTACTAAGTAATTTGGGTAGAAATGTATCTAACACCGAACTTTAAATGATCAATAATTACTTAACTATGATAAAGTCGCAGCATAAAGTATATTGATATAATTATTTAAAATTTTGAGTTGGATTTAGATGTAGCTTTCTGACCAAACTTTCATTATTATAATATAAAAAAATTCATTGTAAGAAACCTTAAAATGAACCTCATATAACATACCTGATGAAGGCGGCTTGAATGTTAACCGACCACAAATCAAGCTTACCAAGATTCAGATGGGAACGGAACCGCTTTTTATTTCTAACAAGTGACTTTTATATTGCTATTATTATAACTTTTAGTTATTGTAAAACATTCGTACGTATACGTATTCTAAGAGCCACGTTAAAATGTGACAGCGCGCGCGGGGCGTCTCAACGCTTGAGACTTGTTTATCTATTTACTCTATTTACACTACCTCGACTTTTGTAGAAAGTTTATTTTGGTTGAATAAAGTAACCATGCGAACGGGATAGGGCTCACTAAGCCATGAAAATGTAAGCCAAAAAGCCATTTACAACCGATTAGTGGAAAGCTCCGTGACTTTGTCCACGTTTTAGAAGAAATTTTGAATAAAATAAAATAAATGAAACGCCAAGCTACACTACTTATTTAATTAATTGATTGCTGACAATTGTCATAATTTTTTACGACAAAAATGAGCAAAGATTTGATAGTGCGTACTTATTATTTAAAAATAAACAATCTTATTCTATGAACAATTGGAATATTATTAGTATTGATTAGATAATATTTTGTGTAGAACACTACTGTAACAACTCCTTGATACGTATACTATTATATCTTTTCTCTCTTATAGATTTGACCTACTTCTGGTAGGTATAACTTCCTGTATTATTTTTATACATATTCTAAAGAAACTCTTTGATAAGTACTTAACAGGTTGTTCCGCGAAAACCATTATAAAAGTTAAATCAGCTCTTAGTGTTATTGTTCTAAATATCCGGTGGACGGTTTCCGATGTTGTATGTTATTCAAACACATCGATCAACTTATTAGTTAGGCACCCATTGTTGATCCGTTGATGTTTTCGAATTTTTAGCACCGGTAAAAAATGAAAAATGTGTATTTTCCATCCAAAAACCCGGCAAATTGTGGACAAACAATACAAAACACAAATCACCCAGAAGCACCCTCTCTCGAAATAATTTATCATTGAACGCGCTTGTTTGCCGAATATTTCCAGCTTTATTGGGACAAAACTAAAAGAACATGACTTGTTATGAAGGATAATTACATGTTTACAAATTGCTATATACATAGCAAGATTTCCCGTCTATATTTTGCATGAAAAGTGGAAAAAGACAGCTCTAAAAGTGAAGGCACATACAGACTACACAGCCTCCATTAGATACAAATTAATACCACCTTTGCCATTCTTAGGAGGCATCAAGTAACGTGACTTACAACCGACACGGGAATACCTACTTAAAAATCGAGAGCCGTTTGAACTATTTTCATTTAGCAAAAAACTTACACTATTAAAATGTGTACGTGTTTAATAAACGAGATCAAATAAGGATCAAAAAAGATGTTGGTTGTCAAGTCACGTCACTTAGTTTGCTTCTTCGATGAGTGAACCACTCAACGGTAACCCAACGGTTATTGATAAAAAATCATAGCTGACAAAAACTAACCGATTGATTTGTATCATCAACAACATCAAAGTAAAGAAACCACTAGGCATTCAGGGTTCTTCTCAATTAAGTAAATTCATGTAAACTAGAGGCCAGTCCTGGCAACAAAGTTTAACTCCAAACTAGTGAAAGTTATTACTCAAGCATATTCAGATCATACCGTATCATCTCTATAAATTATGCTGGTTAATAATCTCAGGGGCTTAGATTTACATAAACTAATATCTAAACCTGACTCTGTAAATGAGTAAACTCTAAGTGAGGGATGTAGTTTCAAACAAATATGCGCATCTCGGACATCAAGTTAAACGATTTATAGACAACTACATAGTTGATATGAGTTTGTCCATGTATACCTACTAAGTTTTCATTATTAATTTTGTTTTCCTGTCTACTCTATCATCATTAGTAATTAAGTCTTCTGTTTTTCCTGACAATTACAATCCGGGGCTCTTCAAGGCTAGAGTGAATAGGTGTCTCATAGACCTTCGTGCTACACCGTCGGCCACATCATCGCTTTCCATCAGGCGAGATCGTGGTCAAACGAAGGTCTATTCTTGATAAAAAAAAAGTATTATCAGCCACCTCACCAAAACGATTCAGATATTCTACCTCCAAGCAGTAGTATGCAAGCATTACTGTGTATAAGTTTGAAGGGCACAGTAGCAAGTGAAATCACTGGGCGAAAGAGACTTAACAACAATGTCTCGGAGTGATAAGCGCAGTTCAGTGCCACACAAATACTTAAAAACTTAAAATCTTTAAGCTTTTGGTGGCACTGCATCTGTAGTAATCAGGCGTGGTGCTTAACATCAGGTGGGCATCTTGATCTTGTCACTTGCTGTCATTAAAAAAAAAGTCGTGGTTGGCTTTAGTTTTTATATAAAACTTGTCAAAAAATATATTGCAAATCACAAATAAGATTTTCAAGGCAGTATTAGAGGTAATTAAAAAGTGATTTATCTCACCTTGGGTACATAGTATGTACGTCATGCACCGGGACATGTGTAGCGTGTCTCGCGTGTGGGGACATGACCGCAGCCGCATTGATAGCTCGGATGCGCGCGCGCAGCCTCTCGTACTGATCCGGCTGGTACTGAGCCGCTATCGTTACTGATGTTCCCGAATACTGTTTTAAACAAATACTATTATTACTTTCTGTATTAGGAGTCAATATTTCTTTTAAACATGAGTTATAAAAAGATTGAAAGCAAAATAAGGAGTGTGTATAAAATCTCAGCAAGTGGAAATCTATAGCCTGTTAGAATAATCTTAATTTATAGGGGAGAAGCTGGATGAGAAGCGAGAGCTGACCCACGCGGCATCACCTGCGTTTTTGCAGTTTTTATGCTAATCTGGAACAATTTTCAGGAACAGTACAATTTTCCGGGAAAAAAAGCCTGTGTGTAAAAAAAAACTTAAGACTTAGGCCATCTACATTTCAAATTTCATCACAATTGGTAAAATCGTTAACGAGTAACAAACATTCACACAGACTTTTCACATTTATAATATTAGTACGAGTAGGCACATTTATAATCTAGCGGTAGTGACCCCGCCGTCCGATCTTAAGGTCATGGGTTCAAACCTGGTTGTGCACCAATAGATTTTTCTGTCCAAAAAATTTATGTGCGCGATGCCAGTGCTCTCATACGGTGAAGGAAAACATCGTGAGGAAACGGCATGTCCAAGAACTAAAAATTCAAAAGACATGTGCTATCCACCAATCCGCATTGGGTCCGCGTGGTGGATTGAGACCTAATCACTCGCCCGAAAGTAGGGCAGTGTCCCAGCAGTGGGAATATTAGAAGGCTGTCATGATGAATATTAGTAGGAAGTATGATACCTTCAATGCTGCAGCTGCCTGTTCATGCGTAGCTCTCGTCAGGTCCCTTCCATCCACGCTCAGTATCTTATCCCCTCGGTGCAGCATCCCGAAGGCAGCACCACCCGACGACACCCCTGACACGAACACTCCGCAAGTGTCGTCTTCCGTAGTACTTTCCGCTTCTCCACCTAAGCCTCCAACTATGTCCATCCCAAGGCGGGAACCGGAGCGAACGAGGCGGACCATCCGGACACATCTGTGGGTGTCAGTACTCCTGTTCATACCTCCTCATAATTATGATAATTCGTTCACAGTACATGCTGTACGATTGTGGAACGCATTACCAGTTGCTATAAGAAGTGCCAAATCACTTGGAATTTTTAAAACATTAGTTATGGAACATTACTTGTCCTGCTGTCGCTAAACTGCTGCATGATTATTTTCCTATTTATTATGTTTATAAATGTATGAACTAGTAGATACATTTATATACTATATATTTTTATATATTTATAGTATTATTACATTAATATATAAGTATAGGTATTTAAAATAGGTCTAGCATAATAAGTATGTTTGATATGTTAGAATAGTTTTTTTTAATATTATTAGAACATCGCTAAAACCCTTGTTAACTACCATTCAATCCTATCCATCCAAAGGTTGTCTGGTAAAGATCGCTATTTGTTAGTAGTTAAGATTGTTCTTGTCAAATTTGTTATAATGTAGTGTTCAATAAAGTATTTTATATCTATCTATCTATCTATCTAAGTAAGCAAGTTCGTATGAGTCAATGGCCAACATTGGTGTATGTGGACAACATTGAGATATTGAATACATAAATCACCCTTCGAGTGGCAATCAGAAAAATGTTTTTTATTATTATTATATTTGATGAAAGAATAGATTTATTTTATTTTATTATCATAATAATTTAATTTACTTTGATGCGTAGTACTGATATCTGTGACATTGACCAATGTTACGTCTCTAATAAAAATACCTAAGGTACTGCGTTTGACTCAGAGACTAATTCTCTCGTTTAACGTCTCTGGGACGCTCATCCTCGAGAGTGCAGTGCCACGCTGAACTTAAAAACTTTAAGCTTTAGGTGGCACTGTAATTGTTATGGTACTTAGGGATATTTGAAAAGAGAATAGCCATTGCAAAGTCATACATTGTAAGAGGCACAAGACTTTTTCGCATAATATTTTGTATTCATCCCGTCCGTCGCTGCCTTTAAGAATATTTACCAACAACTCACGCCTTCAAATTTTGATCCAAAGCGTGCCGGTTTCCTATCTCGAGTACGTAGAATAATACTACAGTCTAATAATGGGGTGTTATATCTTAAATACTCCAAATATTATTTCTAGACCTAATCATTTGTATTACACCGCTGGCGCGGCGTGTCGAGTGCCCGTGATCGTGTTGTAGCAAAACCAACGGACCAAGCCAAAATTTCACCTAATTACGGTCTTCAGACGAGACAATGTAAACAGACATAGCACAGAGAGACAGAGTTGTACTAAGGCTTATGTCCAACAATGACCCATTAGTCACTATTGAAGGTTATGTCAAACATAGATAATGTTGCATCTTGCACTAATTTTAACCGATATAATCAACAAATGAGTAGGTACACAAGTAATTACTGAAAAAAAACACAAGTAGTTTACTTATTTCTGCCGCCAAGCAGTAATGCTCGCATAGCTGTGTTCCGGTTCGAAGGGTATGGTTTCCGGTGAAATTACAGGCACATGAGATTTTCCATCTAACGTCTCAGGGTGGTAAAACGCAAGTGATTATAATATTGCATGCGTACATAGGCTACGGTAACCGCTGACCATCAAGTGGGCCGTACGCTTGGTTGCCACTTTAGTGGTATAAAAAAAAGAAAAAAAAAGTACGCGTTCTACGAAACAAGGTAGGTACCTACCGAAGTTCACTAGATGAGAAATACCCTGCCAAATCCCATACAAATTGACAGCTGGGTGATACTTTTACATATATTACGACTGTCAAACGAGCTTTTCGTGATTCGCCTTCTGGTGTATGTCTTGAATCAAATCGGTTTTGTTTTTCTGTGGGTGTAACTTTAGCCACAATCTTACTTCAGTCCATTATTTTGCACAGTACAATGCCCTTTTCATATCCCCTAGCTTTACCTCTGGTCAACCCAAGGCCCTGAACAAACATTTGTTCAGCGCACACAAAATTAATAGTCCTTTCCGAATTCAGAGAAATAAACCTGAGCTGAACCCACCACTTCAACCAGGGCTTCGAAATAAGTAATGATTAAAAGAAAGGGTTACGTAATTTATGGAGATTTGACGACATATTTAGAACTTGCTTTGTTTGAATTGCTTACACGGTCCCAAGTTTGAGTCGTAACACTGTGCGACTTTTTGCAGTGCTTTTTCAAAAAGTCACAAAGGCAGACTTTGCGCACGACCGCATCTCAAACCCACTATCTTAGCATTGGAAAACTGAGTCTATCTACTCAAGTACTAGTGCTAATGGTAATACAAAGTAGTTACGCAACATGCCACTAATTATGATAGAAAAACAACTTTGCAATATTAACATAGCAACACTCTATTGGTAATAGGGATAACCACAACAATAAGGTTATACAGTAACTGTTCATTAGTATTACAATTTGATTTTGCTTCCAGCTATGAAATCGGAAACAAAGTGCAGCAAATTAGGCTGTCTAGTACAACACACCAATAGCTGTTAATACACTCGTGCCAAACAGTTCCAATATAACTAAGATATTACTTTGAAATTACGGGTAGTGCCAACAACCATTACACGCATAAAGGCGCAATTTTGAACACTGCGCAAGTCCTAGTTTTATATTTAAACAATCAAAAGGATCTCTTTGAAACGATCTAGGTGAATTCATGTCATTCAATTCAGTTTCACGCACCAGCTGACAAGTATCTAGCAACAAAATCGATTAAACGACTAAGCTTTTTTTTTCATTGTTCCCTTTTAACATGCAGCTCTAGTGTGTATGTCAACCAATTATAGCGAGGCTGCATGTGTTTCGAGAACTGGTTTGTTATAAGACAGTGAAATCCTAAAACTCATGAATGTTGGAATAAAATGCAATATTACCTTGGTATTTCGGTCGGTTCCTCTTCTAAAAGCTCGTGGAGGGTTGAACACGACGTGGCTTGCGTTTTGGCTGCACACATAAAGGTTATTACTTGTAAGGTTCTCTTTGAAAGTTTTTACGTAACAGTACTTTAATTGTACATTTTGTTCCCAGAAATGTTTGTCAAAATAATGGTTAATAAGCTTGATTATTTTTTTGGATTATTTTAGAATTGCGTCGTATACGGCAACATCTTTGCCCACGTACGTTGTACAGTCAAGTAGCGTATAATTACTTAGTGCTTTTGACAAGCAGGTACAAGCTCTGTTATTTTACATGCTTGTCTGAAGCCGGTCGGGCGCCATGTTAGGTAAAAACCGTCTTTGAACATGCACCCTAAGAAAAGATTGGCCCACAATCACTAAAAGCTAAAGTTTAAGGATGTTCTTACTGGAGTAAAGCGGAGCGGTTTTAGTAACCGGTGGAAAAGAAGCCGCTGGTAAAACAACCAGCGTTACATGCTCGCCCGTGTTCCGCAACGTAGTGACCGCTTGCGCGTGCGTCGCTCCAACCAACGACGTTTCAATACCCTGGTCAGGGATAAAAAATAAAGCTTTACAATAAAAAAAACTGTCTAAACTCTGTGGAATTTGTTAGTTGTTTCCGAAACTATTTGTAAGTTTGCGTTTCGTTTTGCTTTAACAAATTGTTTTAAGAATGTTTCAGTTTTTTACTTTGTAGAGCTAATTCCATTAAGTTACGTTACAGATTGTGACACAGACGTGGTACTAATATCTGTTCTGTGACATATTCTGTGACATAGATTTAAATATATAGCTCAAAATACATATTTAGTACAGTTAGCAAAAAAAGTGGTCTATCACTTCTGACAAAAGTTTCTGTGAAATCTTATGACATTCAACAGAATCTCAACCTTAGGGTGGTAGACCAAATTTTTTGCTGACTGTACAAGTACTTAGTGGCTTTTGACGTGGTCACTTACCTCTCTATTTAAAATGTATAACATGTATAACAAAATATAATTAAAAATCGAATTCACAAGATCGATTTCAAGACATAGGAAAAACTGAATTATATCTATTTTAGCTAGCATTTAGCAAGAGAATTTGTTACAATACTCACATCCTCATTTCTTACAGCCAAAATTTTATCTCCTAGTCTCAGTCTGGTGTCATGGTGGGCCGCCCCGCCGACCGCTATGTGCGACACAAACACTCCGCCGCCTCCGGCGTTGTCCGCTCCGCCTGCTATGCCGAGCCCCAGACCGCGGACGCCTCGCCACAGTGTTACTACCTTTGGTCGACGGGCTCGGCGCACTCTCTGCGAAAATAATAACGTGATAACCGCTTGAATACCCTTCGATAAGAGTTTTTATAAGGCGCTTTGAGTCCCTTTGACAAACTGGTTTTTACGCTGTACTAGTATTATGTTATCTGTGACGCTGGGCTCAAGACGAAATAGATATATTTTTTTCTGAATTTTGTCTTAAAAGTCGTAAAAAAATAAGCAAGTGTGCTGGTGCTGATCATCTAAAGTGTTACAGTTATCTATAAATGCTTGAGATACTAGAAATTAAAATCACGCATTGCCAAGGTATAGTTCTCACAACGGATCTCGGCTGTCGTGAAATTAGCCGTTTCGATGCGCAATGGAGCTTTTTCAAACTAAATTGTCTTTGCGCATCACAAACGGCTAACTTCACGGAAGCCTAGATCCGCTGTGCAAACTATACTTACAATATTTGTTGCAAAATATTTGTTTGTACTAATATCTGTTCTGTGGTATAATCTTGAGTGCCAGTAATATTATTGGCAACAAAACTCTGACCGAAACCACAAAGTCAAAAAACAGCAGTGCAAGCATTACTGCTTGACTGCAATAGGAGGTACGGTGATACCTAAAACTCTGTGGTAGTATATTATCACAAAAATCAGTACCTACCACTCTTAGAACCTTGCTAGTCTTGTTTTTAAACGAAACAATTTAGTTGAATCACTGCTATCTACACGATGACTAAGCTACATTACATTTACTTAGACACCACTGAGCACTACTATGTAGATCAAAAGCAAATCTACGCGGAATTACGGAAGCTAAATTAGTTTTCTGGAAACAGATCTGAGCCATAAAAGAAGCAATTATACTTCACTGAAGTACTTTCATTATACAAGTTGTATTCAAAGAAAAGATCCAAGAGCACTTGGTACGTCTCTTGGCAATGGGTTGTTTACCACTACTCGACTAAAGCTACTTACGCAAAAATTATTTACTTATCTATACTAATAAAGAGGAAATATTTGCATTTTTGTTTGTTACGAATAAACTCTAAAACTACTGGTCCGATTTCAAAAATTCTTTAACCAGTAGAATGCTACATTATACCTAGGCGACCGAACCCGGCTTTGCACGGGCTATAGTTATTTATTTAGGGATTATGTATATATATAGCTATTCATTAATATACTCGTATATTATAATTATTATACATATCTGTAGGATAACATAAACTGTTCGTATCTAATGCATGTTATGACAGCAGTATCCGACGACCACTTGTTAAACAAAAGCTGAGTAGGGTTAAGGTGTCGAATCAACTAAGTACTTACTAATCTAACGACGTTCCCGGCGTTCTGAAGTGCATCCACAGCTACCGAATGCGGGGCGCCTTCTACGGAAATTTCATTCACCTGCAAACAATATCGGCTTTTAGTTTTGTGAGCATGAGCCAAATATTAATTTATAAAAGTAGTACTTAAGTATAAAACCCACTTTATTAAAATTTTATTAAGTTAGCGAGTCTGTTGCCAAAAAGTAGGTATAGGCCGAAACACGATAAAACTAATTTAGTAATTTAAACTATTTGGTTGTTGATAGTAAAACCTACATAATTATCAGTTTTCGGATAGACATAAACATTATTCTAAAACATAATAATATGAAGTCGGCAAACATTGTCTCTGTAACTCTTGCTCTTGCGCTAATATTTATAAAGGGTAGAGTATAACCTTATGAAAGTAGTGTTAAAATTAATGTCTTATAAAAACAATATATTATATCTGTAATGTTTAAGGTATAAATAAATAATAATTTTCTTAGTACAAAATTTCGAGATTTCGAGCCTGATCAGAGCCATCTTATTCTAAATATAGTGCGACGGTCTAATCCACCCTTGATCAACAAGGATTACAGGCAGTAAGCTCTTTGTGATTGAGAGGAGGCTTGTGGTCTAGTGACACAGAACTCAGCTGGCGACGCATTTCATCCATCGATCGAGTGTTGTCGTAGCCTAGTTGGCACGGGCTTCGCCTTCTGATCCAAAGGTTGTAAGATCAAATACCAGCGAGACTGAGTTTGTTCACAAAAAACATAAAAATATTGTAAGCTAAATATATAAAAGTCCTAAAAGAGAATAACAGAAAAAGCTTTCGCACAACATTCATACCTAACTGTGATTAAAATGGTAAATTACACAATACAGTTGTTATAATAAAGTCGTTTTAATAGTGTTAGTGTATTACCTACTCTACTACAAATTTAATACTTATGCATAATTTCCATAAAACTTGTTTGTGACAAAATCATCTCATTGATGTCGTGCATATCGAAACACTCTTTGAACTCTTTTTTGCATACCAAAACGCTCTAAATCATGAATGATGTAAAAGTGGAAAGTGCTAAAAGGAAGTAGGCTTACAATAAAATTTCAACTACTCTTCACCAGCGCTCACCAATATTCGTACCCTGTTAAAAATGCGTGACATCATTTCGCGTAAAAGCATTTCACAAAAATATTTTTTTTATAAGTGCTGTGTCATTTGGCTCATAAATCCATTGTTATGGACAAACTGACAGAACGCACACCTGATGGTCAGCGATAAATTGTGAGAGTTTTAACTACATATAATACACGTAGCGATGGTTTTTATTATTGATTCTGTACTTAGCCAATTAGATTTTTGTTTGTTTTAACTGTCTGCTCTGTTTTTTAGTTTCACATTACTACTGCTTGCTTACTTATTTAATTAAATCGTCAAATTTACAATACGTTCGCCTTATCCATCAAGATTTTTACAAAATCACCTGTTCAGAAATAATTATTCAAGGTGATTAGCCCACTTATAAAGCACCCAGCATATAACTCGAAAAACGACATAGGAATATCTACTTTTCATTGATAGACGTTTGTTCTATTTTCATTTACTTAAAGTAGGTTTTCCTGTCACGATACTTGTTATTTTCTAGATATAAGCAATACCCCAACAGTAAGTAAGTTTGTATGATTCAGTGGCCAACTCTGTTATAGGCCACCTGAAGACCTATAATTCCATAGAAGTGTAGGAGCGCTCGTGACGTAGCTGGCTAAGTTGTTTTTAACAGATCAACGAAGTTAAGTACTGTTCCACGTAGTCATCATTTAGATGGGTGACCGCCAGTGGCAAATTCAACTGAGAGCTCCCGTGCTTCGGAAGGCACGTTAAGCAGTCAGTGCCGGCTTTTTTCAAAGTTGTTCGGGCAGCCTAGAAACTCTGTCACCAGAGTTGGCCACTGACTCGTTTATAGAAGCGTGCCAACCGAGAAACAGAAAAGCACTGTGATACTTCTACGAGTTTGACAAGCGGGTCCACTAATGACTTCGTTCTGCTTGCGGTCGAGCACGACATTAACCTTTCTTTGGGTTGACTGATATTGGGTATAAATAAGCGGAAAATGAGATTATTTTATTCTGGCCTAAAGTATCTCGTCTTTAATTTCATTTTATGGCCAAATTGCTCCTTAAATTATGATGTAAGCGATAAAAATCGATCATGACGATACGAGAATATCCTTTATGGAAATTATAAGCCATACAAATTATGATGTTATTCAACCAATGAATTCAGATCATAGATTACGTTATTCAGAGGAAACAGAGGCATTACCGTAAACCGTAGATGTTAATCTGTCCCTTTATTGCTCTGAGTTTAATCATAATTCACTTTGGGTTAGCTAACGGGTTTAATAGACTGAACTTATCAGGTATCTAGTTGTTTATCAAGAATATATAAGTAATAAATAATTATTATTATTATTATTATATTATATCAGCCGTTGGTGTCCCACTGCTGGGCAAAGGCCTCCCCCCATTCCCTCCAGACGTCTCGATCCCGAGCCAAAAACCTCCAATCTACCAAAAATTTATCCAGTTCGTCCCGCCATCTCCGTTTTGGTCTGCCGCGTTGCCTTCTCGCTGGGTCAGGCTGCCACTCGGTGGCTACCTTTGCCCACAGCTCATTTGGCATACGACAGACATGCCCAGCCCAATTCCACTTCAGCGAAGCGGCCTTCGAAGCTACATCAACAATTTGGGTTAAATAATAATAAAATATAATAAATAATTATGGACAAACTAAATAACTTTGACTTCTTTTGATAATTGAAAGGGACGCGGTGTGTGACACGCGGATAACGCGGGGTTTTGTGGGGATTGGTTTCGTTCCATTCCCCGCGTAACCCCGTTAGCCAGTTTGCCTATATGAAATGACAGATAAAAAAAAATAGACTTGGCTAAGACAAGATTTGTTACTTTGAATCAACTGCAATGCAATCTAGACAAAATGGCTTTCAGTCAGCCATTCACTTTTATTCTAAGAAAAACAAAAAAATCATGGCACTAAAAAGGAAAAAAAAAAATTAAATTCTCTCCTTCAAAAGCAAATTGTATGCTGATAATAAAATTTATGAAATCTAATCGAAATAGCTTTGAACTGCGTAAAGCTCGTTCAAATTATTTCTCTTCCGTTTACTAGGAAATGAACATGTCAAATCCAATACGTACTCATTGCAAAGTTTCATTATGAAAGGTTTTGAACTAGCTCTGCAAAAAAAATACTCAAAAGTTAAAAACTTTTTTTGTGTTATTGGTTTCCAGGAGCGATAAGTAAACGAGTACTTATTACAAAAACCACATTTACTTAGATTAAAGACACAAAATTGTCTAGGTGATCAAAATCACTTGTAAAATTCATTGTAATAGGATTTTCAGTCTTAAAAAGGTTTCACATAATTTAGTTCAATGTATTTTCAGAACGCAATTTTGTAAAGAATATAATATCCCAAAAAATATTTCGCCTCAAGCGGGATTTTAACCCGCAACCACCGCTTGATACGCGGGTGCTCTACCAATTGATAATTGATACTAATTTAATTTTAGTCATTGAACAGGCTTGGATAACTGCAACGTTTCCCCTGTAGGTGGAGCTATCGGCGCTTCGAGGCAAAGACATCCCAATGATTACTTCGTGCAAGCGAGATATGTCTCGATAGCTCAATTGGTAGAGCACCCGCACAGCGGTGGTTGCGGGTTCAAATCCCGCTTGAGGAGAATGAATTTTTGATATATTATAATCTTTAGTATTCCATTAGTGTGATGGTTAACACTATAAAAAAAATCAACCAATTTTGTAAAGTTTAACTCTCAGGTTTAACTTGCCGCCAATTAAACAATAAAAAATATGACGTTATGACAGTCCATTTTTAATTCAAATATTCTTTATAACCTTATTTTTATAACAAGTTGATAAAAAAGGTGCAAGGCCAATTGTGTATTTTACTTTAATTACAAGTCTTGAAATTGCATTAAAGTTTTGACTTAGTGTTGCGAATAGCCGAATTTCCTTGCAATAGAGCTTTGAACTGTAAACGTTGTAATTATGTGAAATTATGTGTCACATCTCACCTTACTCCACTCCACTCCACTCTATCTAACAGATTTGAAAGCTTTAAGACAGCATGTTTAATCCATATCCGGTTTCCTGTTCTTGCGATTTTCAATATTTATTTTGACTCATCTTTGATCCAAGAACAAACATATCAAATGTCAAAGAACATTTTTCAAACCACTTTTTGGCTCAATATTTTAGTAAAATCTTGTCAGCGACTCAAAAACAATGGGCAAGTTATCAAATCAGCAATCCAAATTAAACTTGAAAATAACTCATGCTAAGGGTTTGGATAAGGAACGATATAATTTATAGGCACTTTGTCATTTCCATGTGCTTAAATGCGTCTTTTATTTCTTAGAGATATCTTGTTACTGGATTATTTTTCGTTTTCATTTGTTTGTTTGTTTTCTGTTTGAACTAGTTTGCGATCTGCCAACTTTTTCGCTGACTATTTTATTATCATCTGTTGTGTTAAGCTACTTTTAGAAGTTTGTTGCTTCTGTGACTTATAGGGAAAGGACTACACATTGACTTGCTATAAGTAATTATTCGCTTGACATGGTAATTACTATGTCAACCCTATTAATGCATAATGGTAATGCTAATGTCCTAGTAGTAACCTAAGCCCTTGCTGTTGATACTAAATCACTGGCAAGTCAACCTTCAGGTATACGTTGATATGTTAATAAATAAATATAATGTATTTAGAGTACAATAAATAAATAGATACATTTAGCGTAACTTTAACTATTTAGACAGATTACATATCTGACCATTGCTAATAGCAGCTTATCTATGACGAAGGGTTTTGAGTGGCATGTGAACTCGTCGTCAACAGAGCTGGACCTTTACTTTATACTAACAGATCAAACGTTTTCTTTCTTTCATAATTCGAATATTTCCACCAATAGGAGACTGGCTTACTCTTTGACTTTAAATTACCTAGTCATATATTTGCATTTTTTGACTACTACTACTACTACTACTCTTGAGCAAGAGTGATTAGGTCATAATCCACTACGCAAATCTTTGGTTCTGTCGCATTGACGATTGGTGAATTTCCTTCTGCATGGTACGAGAATATTACATTTTTCCGGAGTTAAAAGAAGCCTATGCTTTAAACTGTATTAACATCAAATTTATCCAAATAGCCATGCGTTTAAAAGTAACAAACAATTTTATAATATCGGTGTGATGCGTTGATTAAATGAGATAGTAAATAGATAGCTTACTTGTAATAAAATATCTCCTATCAGCAGTCTGCCATCCACCTTGGCCGCGCCACCAGCAGCCAGTTTCGTGATGCTGACGTCACCACAAGTCTCGCCCCCAGCGATGCTGAGGCCGAGTCCGCTCGCCCCCCGCTCTAGCGTCACGTCACTCGTCTCCCACACCGCTTCGCTGTCTGAATCCGACGGGTACTGTGGGAATTTTCAAGATATGAATATCTTGGAAAGATAGCTTGGGAAATCTAGTTTTGCTATTTAGCTACACTTGGCATAAATTAGGTTTATGAAAAACGACAACTCAATTTGCACCATAACTACTATAATTTTGTTTGTGGACATGCTTATCAATATGATACAGCTACCCAATATCCTGTTGGTGAACTATAAACGTAATGCTGATTAAGCAAAAGTGGAAAGGGTTCGTTTGCTGAACTTGTTCGGAAATTGGAATTCCAATTGAAAATTAAAACTTTGATTTGTAAAACCAATTTCTAAAGTCCAATTAAGTGTTAGGAAAACAAACCAGCATGATATTTTTTTTTAATATTAATTAAAGTACGGAACTGGCAAAATGCTCTGCACTTGATATTTCACGATCGTCTATGTACATAAAGCTAACTAATTGTTGGTTAACCAATATTATAACTGTCACACCGAAGGGTTACTCTCATTAGTTTTAGAACCGTGACGTCTTAGGACTGTTAAAACTTTTTTGACAGACGGGGTCATTCATTAAGTCAATTATGCTAATTCTCCCATAATTGATACATATACTCGAAGATTTTGTAAAACAGGCCTCAACTTATAGTTAATGTTTGTGACTGTGCTCAAAATCATTCTTGTAAAATAAAAGTTAGTAACATTGGAACGGTAACAATTTAAACTATTCTGCTCTATGAACTTCGAGAAAGCAAATTCATGAAGTTTAACTTATCGTTCCCCCGAGTTCAACTTGCAAAGATATTTGACTTAAGCAGATGCGATAAAGAATTTAGCATTCGATGAATTCGAACAAGTAGCTAGTTATTTGTTACTCTTTGATTTTCTATTATATTGCAGAAGCAAAGAATCATGCATGAGGCATGAACAAAAAGATTCGCTGTTTGAAGCAAGTAAGTAGGTAAGTTCGTATAAGACAGTGGCAGACTGCCCAAAGACCTCCGTCATGGCTTAAAACTTTTGATAAAGCCGGGCTTACTGCCTAAGGTGCCAACCAAGCTGATATATTTATTTATCGATAGTTGATAAATCATAAATAAAATTTATTATTTGTAGAGTTAGAGTTTGTTGAATGGAACAGTACATGGATTGAAACGTATTATGTTTACGAGTATGACATGACATTGCATTGTCTTGAATCAGACAGGTGGAAGGAGACATAAGATTGACGAGAACATTACACAGTAGGGGAGAGCTCGGGACAAAGCACTTTGAACATTTTGATCAGATGACAAGTCGAAATAATACACAATGCCAAATTAATTTTGTAATAATCAGCAAAATAATACTCTTAAGGTTTTATAGGCTGAAATAAAAAGTAAGCAGGTATTAAACAGGAATAGGTACTAAAATATATAAACTGAAATTTGTTGTGCAAAAAAATCTCTTTCAATGCCCTATTACATTCATTTCTGTTATTTGTCTGATAAAATATGTTTATTTTGTTAATAGCGAACACCTATAAAAAAGTACAAATTGTTATTACTTCGTACTTTCTCTAAAAACGGCTGAATATAAAACTTGGGTTTTTATGGATGTCTGGGGCAAAAATTGAGGGCTAAAAATATTATCCATCAAAGGAAAAGTTCCGAAAAAGGCAAATAGGCAGGTCTTGCAAAAAAAGGTTAATGATATGCCTTATAATCCAGTTGAGTGAAATAATTAGACGGTATACCTGTTTTGGAACAATAACAAGGATAAACATTGTGTTTGAATGAGAAAATACATTATTTTATAAGAATGTCTAACAATTTTATATCGTTTATATTATTGTAATGATTGAGACACATGTAAATCTGCCTGTAAATCGTATCTTGCGTCTCAATACATCGTAAATTTTGTTTGTATTAAGTTTGGTTTGTTTGTTTGTAAACGAAGTCCGAAGAAGGCAAGAGCAAAGTTATTAGGACAGTGGAGAACCACAAACAGCTCTACAAGAACCCGCTAGACTAGAACACACTTCCGCAGTAATGCTATTTGTAAACTTTACGTAAGTCTCACGTGTATGTGACTTGTAGCGTGAGTTTGACGTAATACGACATTAGAAGGACTTTTCACGTGTAACTAACGTGTGCGCATTATTACAATGCAAGTCAACAATTCGAATTACTCTACTGTTGATAAGATGAACTCTAAACTTGGTAGAAAATAAGGAAGGTGCTCTTGAAGGTGAAATTACCTTCTATAACACTTGGCTTGTTGAAATCTTGCGCTTTGCTAACTTGTATTCTCGTTGTGACGGCAAGGCGCCGATTAATTTGCATGTTATTGCAATATGAGGAATACGAAATTACAGTGTATGAGAAAATCACATTGCGTGTACCTACGTAGATATAACGAAGAAGAAAATGTCGTAAAAACGGACTAAAACGAGCTTTCATTCGAACTCAATTTGGTAACTATTTTGTCAAAATAGTTAACTGTCACTTCATCAAAGGATTCATTCAAAAAAAATTGTGCTCGAGGTCTTACAACCAGGTTGCTAATCTTCTTCTTTCTTAAAATAAAAATGAATTGCTGTTCGTTAGGCTCGCTAAAACTTGACAACGGCTGGACCGATTTGGCAGATATTGGTCTTGTATTATACTATTTGTAGGAGTCCAGGGAAAGTTTAAACTATGAGAAATTTAAAAAAAATTACACGAGTGAAACCGCGCCGGTATACTATTTATACTATATAACTAATGATTACTATTGTTATTAGAATAGAATAGAAATAGAATAGAAAAATACTATATAGCTAATGATTACTATTGTTGTTAGAATAGAATAGAAAAATATTTATTTTGCGCCACACATTAAACATAAAAATAACAATACAAATTAGAACTAAACTATTGTGACGAAAAAAGGCAGCCACTTAGCATGATGTTAGCCCTTCGTATCATACTGCTGGGCAAAAGCCTCCTCTATTCCTTCCAGACTAAATAGTAACCAAATTTAATCGACGATAATTTAAAACAAAGATGCAGATGTATAAATTAGTTCTGGATCCGTACCTATTATTACAACACAAACATTGACATCCCAATTTCTGCTCCGCTGAACTTTCTCGTTCAATTTGCCGTAGTTTGGTTGTTTCAATAGGTAATTAACCAGTTTTAAGTTATAGCCATACGTATAAACTTACTTACTTACGCATAAACTTTAATAAGTTAAGGAATTTTACTTGCCAGTAGTGTGTTTGTGCGTGTTCAAGTTACAACAACTAAAAGTTAGAGCCTAGATGAATAAAGTAGGTAAGGGCTTTAATACACTCATTCAGAATTTAGAAAAGTGTAGTTAAAGCATAAAGTTATTTTCTTATTATGATGATGAACTCCTACAATGAACTGGCTTGTTTCCCTGAGTTGGATTTGTTCAACTCAAAGCCATCTACATTTAAGCATGTTTTATTTAGTTTGAGAGTTAGTTTGAGATGGTACAATAACTCATTAGGCTATTTAATTAATAATGTTATCTACAGTAGGTATTTTTGTTGTTTTTCTGTCATACAAGTGTGTCACACTAGACTTTTATATGTGAAAACATATTATTGGTGTTTAGTTATTTAAGTTGTTTAATATTTAGTTTTTATACTGTTTGTTTTCCGAACAAAATAAAATAAAATAAAAATAAATTAAAATGAAGTAAGCACAGTCGTTGGTTGGTAAACATCTAAGGAAATCCTATCATCTTATGCTTATGCCCAAAATTAAATAAGTTACTATCCATAATATTTCAGCACACAACCACAGAAGAGATATTAGTCAACACAAACTTCGTAACCATTTCGTTAATTAAAGAACTAAAGCAACAAAAGCAGAAGCGCTAGATAATAATTATGACAAAGCAGACCTGGTAGCTTCCTGTGCGGCGGCCGCTTCCCGGACTCTGTATCGTTTGTTCTCGCCCGCACTCATAGTTGCCGACGTTTGCTGCAAACAAAAGGTTACGTTAAAGTTAGGGTTGCCATTATATGAAGTCAGAAAAATGTAAAAAAAAAAATTCTAAGGAGGTAAAAAAAATGTGCTGAAAGATCATTCATTAGAACTTATTAGAATTGTAAACTTTTAGATTTGGATTAGATTTGACCATAACAGTTACACTGTCACACAAAAAATTGTACATCTGCCCTGCCCTGTCATCCCCGACCTCGAGACATTGTCAAGAGGTCAGTGATGACATAATAATTATAATGCAAAAAATAATTATGAAAATGTTTATGCAGTAGTTTAAAAATGTGAACGGTTGGTGAGTACTCTTTCAGTAGTAGGTACTTCATAGTGTCCGCCTATAAACGGAGATCTTTGGGCGGAATAACATTTCTTTAAAAATAACATAAAAGTTTACGACAGTTGTAGGTGAAATACATGAGACTAACGTACGTCTCAGGCTGGCAACGCGAATGTTAACCTGCTATAGCAAGCGTTCTCATGGCCTTATTACAGCTTGCTTACTTACTTACTTACATAATACAGCTTACTATCAAGCGGGCCGTAAGCTTTGTCACAAGTAATAAAACCACATAATACGCTCTCAAATTTTTAGGGCTCTCTCCACAATAAAATTGTATCAAAGTAATAACACACACGCTCCACTTTTTAAAATGAGATTATTATTAATTAAAATAACGTAACTCAGAATAAACAAAGGCCTGACAGTGTACACCCTACTAGACATAATGCGTTGGTCATATCCGGCTTAAGCAGAATGTTTGGACACAAGGGGCGGTTATAAAAAAGAGTAAATAAGGAAACAGTTTATTTTGTGAAGCAATTGCGTTTTAAAATTATGTAAAAAAAACTCATATTAATATATAACACTCTAGCCACAAGCTTGCATTGTTTGCTTTTAGGTAAAAATTACACTTTTTTTTATTACCCATTTTTTAGTATTTTGGCACCCGCTTACAGCAAGGACTTCCTCGCGACGATGACTATTTCGTCTATTTGTTATCAATGATCATTAATCAACGCTTTAAAGGTTATACATTTACTTTAGTTCAGGCACCTGTGGTTTAGGATTCCCGATTTTTTTGGTGAACATGAGTAATTTGTACTTTTTGCACGTTCATGTTTATGAAATGACACAAAAGATAATTACTGTCAAATAACTATAATTTAAAAAGACGAAAACAAAAATGACGGATCTATTCTATATCATAAACCATTCAGTACAAAAATGCTTTTGCTAGCAGTTATTCGATTTCTATGAAACGTGAATGTCAGTATTGAACGAAAATATTGTTTGCCAAAATTTTTCCTCACAAACACGTTCGCAAAACGTGTCTAAAGTACTTTCTAGGTCGTTTCGTAAGTGAACGCAATTTACTAAGAGACTATTAGAAACATTGATGATGAACTCGGTGGCGCGGTGGGCGAGAGGTCTTGATGTTTTATGTATTATATTATTTATAAGTATCAAAATAATATTTGTATTATTTAACTACGTTTAGTTTAGGCACAATTTGGGACTAGATAGATTTGTGTTAAATGTCCGCCAATATTTTGAATTTTTATATACCTACCTAACATAGTAGAATTTCAACTCAGTTTTTGTAGAAAACCACATGTCAAATTAATTGAATGTCACTTCTTTTGCCGTTTTTTTATGGACCTACTATTTTCTCCTATTAGTAGGACCACGAGGGAGACCTATTTCTGTCTTTCCTATTATATACTATAAATAGAAACAACCAATAATTTATACACCCTGTATATATTATTGTGTAATTACATCCTGTATATAAATGTATGTGGTTACCAAAAGAAACAATGATAATAAAAGTATCAACTTCATATTATTTAGGTAAGTATTTACAACCTAAAGTTGATTGAAACAAATACTAAATTTCTGGTGCTTCGGCGGCCGCTGCCGCGGCACGCTCGCTACGCTCGCTCGCCTCGCACGTAGTTTTTCACTAACCTAACATAACCTAAACTACTGATTTCAATCTAATGAATAAGTGACATCCGCTTAGATCTAAATGAGTAGGTTAGGTTATGTTAGGTTAGTGAAAAACTACGCGCGAGGCGAGCGAGCGTAGCGAGCGTGCCGCGGCAGCGGCCGCCGAAGCGCCAGAAATTTAGTATTTGTTTTTCGATCTAATGAATAAGTGACATCCGCTTAGATCGAAATGAGTAGGTTACGTTATGTTAGCAAGAAGAATACCTATATACAGGAGGATAAATACGTTACTGAGCATAGGAATGGGACTACGAGAAACAGTTCTCCCTTGTGGTCCCATTAATGGGACAAAATCCTTGGACCACGAGAAAACAGCCGTAAATACTTACCTAAATAATATGAAGTTGATACTTTTATTATCATTGTTTCTTTTGGTAACCACATACTTTTATATACAGGATGTAATTACACAATAATATATACAGGGTGTATAAATTATTGGTTGTTTCTATTTATAGTATATAATAGGAAAGACAGAAATAGGTCTCCCTCGTGGTCCTACTAATAGGAGAAAATAGTAGGTCCATGAAAAAACGGCTCTTCTTTTAAGGATTGAGCGCTAGCTGTCATTAAAAAACTAAATTTATAGCCCCAAGGTACGTGTGTAAGATCAATTTTACCAATGTCATTATTTTAAGTCAACCTTCATTGGCTTGAATTGCCCGGAAGCGCAGCGTAAAGTACATTTACCATACCTACATCGGTTACTGAGTAGTTAATGATTGCATTGCTATTTAACAAAAAACGCATATTTTTTTTAATACAACTAAAGTAGCAACCAAGCGTACGGCCCACTAGATGGTAAGCGGTTACCGTAGCTTACGTACGCATACAACATCATAGAAATCACTTGCGTGTTACCACCCTGAGACGTTAGATGGAAAGTCTCATGTGCCTGTAATTTCACCGGAAACCATACCTTTCGAACCGGAACACAGCAATGCGAGCATTACTGCTTGGCGGCAGAAATAGGTATGGGTGGTAGTCCTTCCCTGGACGAGCTTTAGCACAAAGAACTCTAATGCTACTTGTTTATTTAAAGCGTTATAGTTTAAAAAACTCTTTAAACTATTGACAATAAATCAACATGCGAGCTAACATAAAAAGTTGAATCAATTCACATTCTACGTTTTAATCCTCACTTGATTTGTTCTTTCAAAAGTCTCACCTGTTCATAAGTAAAGTAAAGTTATTATTTGCAAAGTGAACATATTCAACCGAACAATTATTTAATTTTCTTTGAAAAGTTTCAAGAGCAGACGGTTTGAGTCAACACTGTAGGTTTAGGTTGTGTTTAACAACAAAGTTAAAACTTATACAAACTAAACTCATAGAATATTAACTCATAGGTAGTGTTAAGTACTACCTTTCTAATTATGAAGGACTCAAGCATTTAGGACAAAACCCTAAGGGTTTTTTATTGTTTAAAATTATAATTTTATGTTTTTTGTCAAGTTAATAAATAAAAAAATAAAAAAAGTCAATTGATCATATTTTTCTACTTTGCCTAATTAGAAAGGAAAATCCTACGCACACTTGACCGTATTTATTGTTATCTGCGTCTCCTAAAATCTCTCTAATAATCTTTGTAGGTACATTAGTTTTTTCCCAAAGGTTTATAAATAAGATTATTGGGGAGCCTTTCTTTTATTCGAAGCTGTATTTAAGATTATTTTTGTTTGATTTTTTTTAAGCTTATTTTAGACAGAAGATGACCCAAAGACTTTATTATGAAAATATACCTTTTCTCATAGTCGTTATGCCGTATGCTGTGTTCAATGAGGCAATTTTTTTTTTTACTAAATTGTGTGTTAAGTGTAACTTGTAAGCGATAAGTAGAGTAGGAGTAGTTTTTATTATATTCTTGGAGTTTCTACTTTGCTATTGACATTCAAGTTACGAGGCAGACAAAATTTAAAAAGATTGGATAGTGATTTGTAGATATCCTAGAACGTGCTAAAGACTTTGTTGTTATCAACACGTTTATTATTACTTAACCACCGAGATGTTTGCTTAAGTTTCTCGTTTTTTGAATGCCAAAACCCAAACGTGAGTGTTCCATTTATTTTAATAGATAACTGTACGTTTCAATTTATCCCATAGTACTCTAGAAGCTTAAAACTGCTTGATCTTGTGTAAATTAACCGCAGGCCAAAAGCTTGCATAACCGGTCCGCTTTTATTATTTTCCAAAATATCTAATTAATAGTTTAAAAAACTGGCTTTTGCCGTAGGTATATGACAGGGTACCAATGTGTTATAAAGCTACTAAGTACTTACATTCTTCAGTAATCTGCAGCTCAATCTTATCAAGATCTTCGATCTCGTCATCAAAATCAGTCTGTACTGTTGCGTCACGCGTGTACTGCTGCAGTGCGATGACGTCAAACGGCGCACGGTCATCGCCACGCGGGCTATGCGCTCTATGCAGCTCGTGCGGTTCATGCATGTCTTGCGTTTCGGGCAGCTCGTGCGCATCGTGCCTTGCACGCTTGCACGCCGCACAGCCGCAGAGCGACCCGCGTACTCGCAGCAGCCACACTAGCCCGAACAGCGCCATCCACGCGGTCATGCTGCGACCATACCGTTCACTATCACACACTTCACTGACCGTCTACTACACTTTGCTGGTCATTCGCTTCACTGACCGATGACAGCTAAATAATAGCCGTTACGAGTTACCACACATTTAAACTTTCATTTATTATGTCATTGTTCACTGTTTAACGATGTTGTTTTTCCAGGTCTTGTAAGTGCTGTAGTAATTTGTTATCTGCATGGTTAAAATAGATACTACCAATCCTTTTATTATAATAAGTTTAGAATTTTTTTTTTGTATTAGAAGAAAATTTCATTGTACATCGTGACTAGACAAACGACAAGAGCCTATTTACTTTTAATCGATAGCTGTTTATCCAACATTTTGCGAGCTTGGTACTGTAAAGTTTGTCAATGCAGAGCCATATAATGTCATAATAGAATAAAAACTAAGAACCATAGTGCTTAGACCAGATTACGCAAACATTAGATTACATTCTACATTTGCAAAGCTACAGAATGTCGGTTTCATGGCACATTTTATAGCACTCACTCGCCATGATAGCAAGGAAAACTGCCGATGAGATGATAAATGCGAGCTATAAATTGCAGCCTTGCGATAAAAATGGCAGCCCTTACTGTTGATACTAATATTTGCTCTGTGTCCTACAGATTACAGAATAAGTGATATTCTTTCAACGAATGAATCCCTTTCAGAAGTGTTCCTGATACTGAGACTGACTTACTCTCGAATGCGAACCCAATGCGAGTGTGGCTTCTTAATCCAATACGTGGGCCCAATGCAGGTTGGATTTCACACAATAATTTTTGAGTTTCAAGTTTTTGAACTGCCGATTTCTTCGCTACGCATCACCGTTTGAGATGATCAAAATATTACGCACTACATTTTTTAATGATAAAATATATTGTCAGACTGGGTTACACGACCATTATACGGTCGCAAGGCAGGCTGCCTAACATTAGACCGTCAGTGATCTAAACCTTTATCTAAAAGTATATTAAGTTTGTGATATCGATTCATAACAAATTTGCCTATGTACCAAAGTAAATCCCGTTTCAAGTATCACAATCCGCCTTACATGGAAACCTAATTAAAAATATAAATTTGTCTCTTCTGATTTCGAACAGGAACTTCCTATTTATGGAATGTTTTAATGGTAAAAATATTGTAAGGATATTGTGTTACGGATTTTCGACTGTTTCTTTTGATTTTGTGCTCATATTTTATTTATTGTAATATTTCTTTGAAAAAATATTATGTTTTTTGATTTGACACCCACGCCTAACTACTAGTCTTCGCAAATTGAAATGCTATCGTTCTATAAAAAAGAAATTGGGTAATGAACATAAGTAAACAAACAAGAGTATCTACCTAAAAAAAAATATTTCCACAAGTAATTAGGTAAATACTACGTAAATATAATTATCAGGTTCAATCAAACAGAATTCAGTCACAAACCATGTTAAATTTACGTTATTTACAAATTTAATGCCTAATAACTACAAAATTTTATTAAAAGGTTCTAACAGAATTCAGGCACAAATCACCAACCGCAGACAAAGTGCCTAAAAGGCTATTAATGCTATACATACATATGTAATATAACGTTGGAACGTACTAATCGAAGTAAATGCCAGCCCTTTGACCATTGGTCAGCCACTCTCTACTCTTTGAACGAGAGCCACTTAGCTGAACGTATATTCAAAAAGTAAATACGGTTCTTTTCATCGCAGATCGTGCGCATATTCCTACTCTGTTGGTGTATCTTATGTTTGCTGCCTTGGTAACATACTAATTCTATATTCTATACATTAACATTGAGATAAAACATTTCAGAGATTTTCACTGAAAATGCGTGTATTATATTTGAATTCCCGTAAGAGATCAAATTAAAACAGATGGGCAAGCACCAGTTTGGGCATATTTAAAAATCAATAATAAAATGATTAAAACAAAAATTAGTATACTCCCATAAAAACACACCCAAACCCCCTCACAAATCACGCTATGTAAAGTTTAGTAACACTCCTACGTCCTAAATGGCTTAGGTTCGTATGGTCTGAATTGTAAAAAGTCGTGTTAGCAAAATGTCGAGGCGGAAAAATGTCTGTGTAAACTCAAAGTCTAGGTGATAAATGGTTTTATTATCAATGTTAGAACCTTCGCGCTATAATTTTAGTATTAACAGTTATTTACAAGGTATTATTAGTTCTAAAGAACAAATAGGACAGTTTTTGTGTTAATAGTTCTACCATAGAATTACTAGGACAAAAATTTTTTTAACATTTCTATGACGTCACAGTCCTATAGTAATGGGAGTTACCCATTTTAACTCGTTCTAATTTATTCAAGGACCAAGGAGTGCGATGTCGTTCAAAATAAAATGCATTTTCTAATAGTCAGCAAGAGACAAGGCAAAGTGACGCAAATTATAAAACTAAGCTTAAATAGACGTGTGGATATAACTTGCTAGTTTTAACAAGAAAATAGTTCACAATCATGATGCCCGGCTAGCCTGGTGCTAGCCGCCACCGCTATTTGAACCATGTTCCTTAATAAGGTAATTTAAAGTCTGCCACGTTATTGTAACTGCGATGATTCGTAGCGACGAACTTATGCATAATTAAAATTCTGTTACGTCAGGGTGTCACCGCTTCCTACTTCTACGGAAATGCTTCGCTGGCAACAATTTCAAAAACTCTCCTTGAATTTATGTAAAAGAGCTTTGAAGCAATAAGACTAGAACCAATTTTCAAAATGACTTGGTAGGCGCTTATTATTGCTGGCTGTTTTAAAACAGTATTATTTAACAGTATTTTATAAAAGCAAATTCAGTGCTAAACTTCACTATAACCAGGTGCATGCAACTGCCTTTTGTCACAGGGGTTATGTGATCGTCATCTCAAACATTTAGTTACAGAGATAGATGCATAATTATACATACTTATTACATGATCCTTTTTTGCAGTTTTTTTTATTAAAACAATGACGAGACCTGTCAAATTGTTCACCAACGGGTTGATCACATAGTTCTGTTAGCATCCAATCTCTATAGATCTCCATCTCACGTACAGGTACGTGTGAATTTAAGAGCATGAACAGGGGATCACAGGTGGATCACATAACTCTGTTAGCGACCAATCTCTATTGACCATAATTCTAATGTCTTATAAGTAAATTTGAGATGGAGATCAATAGAGATTGGTTGCTAACAGAGCTATGTGATCAACCCGTTGATGAACAATTTGACAGGTCTCGTCATTGTTATAATTAAAAAAACTGCAAAAAAGGATCATGCAATAAGAGGCTGCGGGTCCAACAGAAACACGTCAGTAGTATTTCATCTTGATGTACTTCATTAATTCTTCAAAAAACATTCATTTTATTTAAAAAGTTGTACAAATCAATTAATAATTTAATATTCAACTAGTGGTTAAACTAGTTTCCACCCCGCGACTTTGACAGCGCTTATTTTTAACAGATTTAAGACTTTTAGAGAAGTTTTTGGGTATACATGTGTTTGTATTTTTTTTAGTGTATCCGTTTTTAAAAATTAAAACACTGGTAATAATATTATTTCTATTTATCTGAATATATCTTTTCGAATGTATGGAGAAACCTCTGAGCTTACCGGTCTCAGTCCAGTCAGACAGTGAGTACCGCACGATTTTATATAATTAGATTACAGTGGTACCAAATTAGAAATGGTTCTTTTGTATCGCTATTGCCGAGGCACTCTGAATATTTTCAAGTTATCTAAAGACATCTGAAGACTGTCGGCGGTAATCCTTCATTTTGAAAGGAAGTAGGTAGCTCCCTCGTAGCGGATTAGCGCTGAATCGGGAGTGAAATATTAAATTTACGTGCCACGCTTTTGGCTTAAAACTCTACTTACCTAAAAAGCCGCCACCAACATATCGATCGTAATGAAGCAGTGTTTAGCATAGCAGTTTAATCAACCCAACCTTTTTGTTTTCCAATTAACAATACATTTATAAAGTGGTTGTTTGCCTAGATCCAATGTATGTTATGTACAGTTAATCAATTCGTTTCTTGGCCATCGTTTTAATTGTTTACTGGCGTAGTTACACTAATGCAGTTACGTCTGTACCTGTCGTGAGTTTTACGCCAATATTTTACTTTTTACAAATTCAGGTAAACAAGTATTACCAGATTTTACTAAGGCTTACAAACTTATGAGTCCACCTATTATATATGTAAATTTCAAATTTGTGACACACAACGAACGTAATTGTGACGAACACGGCTTTTTAAAAATATCTACAGGGTGAGTGAGACTACACAGTTTGGCAAAATACTCACAGATTTTAATCTCCATTTAATCCCACAACACGTAGATTTAAATAAATGCTTAAATTTGGAACATTTTAAGAAGTTGCACCTTGACAACTTGATTTTTATCATCATCATCATCATTAGTCAGGTTTGGTTGTAAATAAAACTACTTAAACTAAGAAATTAGTGTTACATGCACAACTAGACAACAATACATGTAACTCTATTTAGATTCAACCAAGCCAGTGCGCCTTGCCCGGTATTTATCACTTTATATTACCTGTGCAAGCTACCATAGTAACAGCACCTTAAGAAGGTATAATCGTAAAACAAAATTAACTGAAAAGCACGAATTTTTAAATTAAAATGGAATGTTAGTCCAATTTACGACATCGCATGACTAAACTAATCCGCAAATAAAAACGAACATATATAAAATAAAAGCAACAGCTTCCTTTTATATTTCTCTAAAGCTTTATTAATTTTTTTGAAAGCGGCTGCCGTCTTTTAGCGGTTGTTTCACTAATACAACGATTAAACTTTTTGTATTTCTGGTTTTAAAAAGTAAGCTAAACTTTAAAGTCAAGAAATCAAATGGTGGAGGACAACATCGTGGGGAAACCGGCATGTCTAAGAACTACAAATTTGAAAAACATGTGCTGTTTATCAGTTCGCACTGAGTTTGCGTTATGGATTTTGACCTAATTACTCTCGCTTGATAGTAAGCACCGTTTGTTACAAAATAAAGCACTTGGTGCAAAGCGCTGGCCGAGTGGAGACCCAGTGGAATGAAAAACTCCTGGGAGGCCAATGTGTTAGTAAGATGATATAAAAGAGCAGCTGGAGTGAAATAAATGGAGATCGCACAAAACCGAAAGAAATAGCTGCGTATGAAGGAGGCCTACACCTTTAAGGTTGAATGTGGCTAAGAAGAAAGAAAAGATAGTAAGCCAGTGTCCCAGCAGTGGGATTACTAAAGAGCTGTTAATGAAATTTTTAGCTAAATGAATACCGTCATATGCAGCCAAGGCTTTTTTATAAAATTTTGTCTACAGAAATGAAGCGAAATTTTACAGCAAAGCTACATTTTATTGTTGCAAAATAAAATTCGTTTCCTCTAGAAACTAATACGTGCAATGTGACAATACTGCGCAATGCACTTGGCCGCCGGACGTTCTTAACAATTTAAAGTGAAACTTATGGCCCATTTAGCTAAGTTAAAATACCCTGGGAAGCAAGCTCTTAGATAAAACGTAACAACGCTGTAAGAATGAAGTGCTTTTTTTATCCTTTTAGAATTGGAGGTCACGCAAGCCAGAATGCTGGCTACTGTTTTGGCCAGTGATATGCATAGCCATAAACGTGGCAGTGCTGCCAGTTTTCTGGGCACGCTTTCGGGTGCCAATATAAAAATATTATATAAACAAATTACGTTATAAATTAATAATTCAATTACCTTACCTACTTCAAACAGAAAAACTATGGTATTTCTTTTTTTATTTAGGATACAATTTATGAGATAGGTAGGTACTTATCTAAACATATTTATAAAAAAAAATGATGCATCATTGCTATTATAGTTCGCACAGCAGATCTAGGCTTCCGTGAAGTTAGCCGTTTGTGATGCGCAAAGGCAATTTAGTTTGAAAATGCTCCATTGCGAATCGAAACGGCTAATTTCACGACGGCCGAGATCCGCTGTGAGAACTATACACTACCTACATTCATAATAATTTTGTTAGACGTAGGTTGTCTTTTATTTTTTATAAATATTTTAGGATTAAATTCATCATCATTATCAGTCAAATATACGTCCACTGCTGGACATAGATCTCTCCAATAGTTACCAAGAAAAGATGATTACCATAATATTTCCTTCATCATTATTAAAGTAAAGTCTATAAACAAACAAAAAAGGATACATAAAAGTTTTCGTTAAAGAAAAAACCACTTCAAAATTGTACTCTGAAACTTTCTTTTGTAACTCGTAGGAGTAAGAAATAACCAAAGCGTGTGCTGTTTTTACAAGTAGTACATAAGTTTTTTACAGTAAAGCCTTACTGCACGTCGCATTGAATTCAAAAGACTTCAAGCTGGCTTTGAGCTGGTACTTGGCTGAACCATCCCAAAAAAGGCAGCAGTACTTCATGCACGATCGGGTTTATGCTTTAGGTAGTGATAACCGAGAAGCTTGTATCTTATGTCTAAATATAAAAAAAGAAGTACCTTAGCCAGAATGCCAAGATTCATATTGCAAAATTTTCAGCCCTAGAGCCGATGTATGAGCTAACTTTCAAGTTGAACGTGAGCTCAACGCTTAGTTATTATTCAGCTTAGGAACGATTTCGAGTCAAAATTGTTTTTATTAACGACGCATTTCTACAGAACGGCTGTACCGATTTAGGTTATATTTTTCTTAAAATATTTGTAGGGACTAGGGAAGGTTTAAACAATGAGAAAATATAGATAAATTACGAGAGTGATATCGCATGGGTCAATAATAAACATTACTACCAACTGCAACATGCAATAACAAAATATCAATAACTTCATTAAAGAAGTGAAGTTTACTATATTTAAAAAATCAAAAATTATGTCCTAAAATTTAACGATACTTAAATGCTTTCTTAAAAATAATACCACCAATCAAAACACGCTCATATTATAAAAAAAATAATCAATAAATAATATACCATCAATGCGACTTGACAAATTAATAAATCAGCAAAAGAGTTTTTTTGTGAGCCGCGCATCACCCGGCACCTCATCAAGAAAGGTTATATTCTGTGATCTTACCTCAGCCATATACCGTTTACTCCCCGTTTTGGGGATGAAATGTTTGTTAAAGCCCAGAGCAGTGTTTCCGGAAGAATAGACGCAGTCACCCGAAGCCTTTCACTGATAACGTCGGACTGTGATGCGTACATTTTTATGCTAAAAGTTTTGAGTCGTCGCAAACAGACATTTCTTAAAACAATAGCAGCGACCATAAACAGTTCTATGACGTCACTGTCCTATAGAAGTAATGGGAGTTACCCTAAAAAAATATTCAGACATTACGCAACTCAGTTGCAATCCGATTTTAATCAGCAAGTTGTCAATAAGCTGTCATGTTCACACAAATTAAGTCAATTTTTGATTGAAACCCTATGAAATCGATTGATCAAATAACATAGCTCCTCTGATTTTTTAAAGTTTTCATGACTTCAATTTAGCAGCTGTACTATTAGACAGAAAATCAAATAGGTAAGAAATTATTCGTTTGACTTTTTTTTAACTTTTTTTTTTTGAATAACTCAACAAGTAGAGCAAGCTGGTTTGCTCATGGAAACGCTCTTAAAGACATGAAAGAACCAAGAACCTTGATGCTTGTTTTATACCACTTGTCTACTTTTGTACTGTATTTAATATTCCATACGTCTAGCTTGCACGGCAAATCCCACTTGTAATCTATAATCTACTAGTGGACTCGCCCTGGCTTTGCACAGGTGACACAAACTTTTCTCTTGAATCACTCTATCTATTAAAAAAACCTCATCAAAATCCGTTGCGTAGATAAAGATTTAAGCATACATATAGGTACAGGCAGAAAATGGGAAGCGACTTTGTTTCTATGTGATACATTTTTGTGAATAAACTTGTTTGTGTATTTTATCAATGCTTATTTAAAATGTAGCGACAAGCTGTATCACCAAACAGTACAAGCTACTTGCTAACTTTATACAAAAGAAACGAGATTTATTCTTCCAACGTGCGAGCACTTTGATACATTGTGTGAAAAACGTCTAGAAAATTCGGATACAGAACCGAATTCCTCAGGGGTCTCGTTGATGGCCACACGTAAGGCTTCGCGAAGGTTTACTTAAAATAGCGAGCAGTAGTACCTAGTAGATGTGCTGAGATAAACCACCGTTGACTAAGGGACGGCAACGACATGAAACAAATTGGCTGGGAGGCTTTGGAGAATAAAAAAGGTAAAGTTGCTGAGCTGTTTACTACGTTATTTTTATTCTGTGCGCCTACTGATTACAGACACCCTTCACTTTTTTATTGCTGTAAACTGGCAAAATAACTCTTTAGCAAGAGTTCTTTTTAGTGGGTATCACCGCACTGCCAGATATTTGGCCTCTAAACAGTTTTAAGCATGGATTACTGTATTTAGGTTTAAAGAGCACTGTAGCAAGTGAAATTACTGGGCGAACGACACTATTAATTAGTCTTTGAGGAACGCCATCTTTTCTTTCAAAATGATGTTCGTCAAGTTAAAAATTCAAACTTGATTCGTTTATTTTTGTAGACGTTGACATTACTTGGCACTGGCAATATAGTCTGAACAGACAGACTGACATAAAAAAAAAAAAGTAATGACTAACGAGTGCTAATACAATGCCAAGCTTGAAGCTTTGAGTGACACTGAAACTTTTATGGTCAGGCTTTAACATTAGGGAACGACTCGTCTTAACAAAGAGTAACGATATAAAAAAATAAAAAAGAATCTATCTGTATCAGTTTGATAAATTGCATTTCTTTTTGGGTTAGATGCTGAAAAACAACATAGCAACATTGGCTGTGACAACTTAATTTTATTTTGCTTCACTGAAATGGTTTGTGTCCGAATATTATAAAAAAATAACGTTTGTGGAGTCTGTTATCGACAGCCATAAATTACAGTCCAGGGGGGCAATGCTACTACTATTGCACAATCTAGTTTCGACACTTGGCGAAAGTGTCAAAAATCTACAACGCATGTTCTCGAATGGCGACCACAAACTGGAAAACTAAGTGTAGGACGGCAGTCAGTGGATGGTGAAGGCTCAAAATCGGTTATCATGGCGCTTTTTGTGGTAGGCCTATGTCCAGCAGTGGACGTCTATCGGCTGATATAATGATGATGATTGCCCCCTGATTGACTGGCATTATATCCTTTACAATTTGATATCATAAGTTTAATAATAAATTCTAGCTAGTCGAATATATAAGGTTTAAAAGTAAAACCACCAATTACCACCAATCCGCATTGGGTCCGCGTGGTGGATTAAGACCAAATCACTCTCGCTTGAGAGTAGGCCATTGTTCCAGCAGTAAAACTAGAAGAAGGCTGTCATGATGAAAAGTAAAACTGGCGAATATGATGTTAATAGAGTACTGGTAGTATAGTGGTATCACTCACAATCATACGACCACCACATACCGCCGTACAATCATATATCTAATTAGGTTCCAATCCAGTCGTGCACCGATAGGTTTTCATTCTGAACATGTAAGCAATGCCCGTTCTCATAAACGGTAACGAAATAAATTACTGGCACATGAGGCTTTCGATCTTAGCCTCAAGGTGGCAACCCGCGAGTGATACTTCTGGTACTGCAAGCGTCCATAGGTAACCGCTTACCATCTCGTGGGCCGTACGCTTGGTTGCCTTCAGTTGTATAAAAAAAAACACCTAGGAAACCGGCTTGTCTGACATCTGATAATTCACTAATCCTCATTATTCTAAGTGGTGGATTAAGTTACCTCTATAATATTGCTCGAGAGTAGATCTCCCAGCAGTATAAAGCATCAATGGTGAAATGATTGTGTGGTATTTTAGCCGAAATTTTCTTATTTCATTTTTTTTATCTGTTTAATTATGATAGCTAGTCTAATAGTAAGTTCAGAGATATGAAACTGGCTAGTTTACATTGCTTGGAACATTTTGGAATACATTATAACGATATTTTTGAATCCTACTAATATTATAAATGCGAAAGTTGGTGTATGGGTGTGTATGTTTGTTACCACTTATCTCCGTGGCGACTTTACTGATTGTGATGAAATTTGGAATGTAGGTGGATTAAGTCCTGAAATACATAGGTAGGCTACTTTTTATGCCGAACTTTTTATATTGAATGTTCTTGTGGCATAACATAATAGCTGCAAAAAGCTCGTCAAATATAAAGTAAGTAGATTGGTGTTAGTCGGTTATGGAAATGAATTAAAATACAAAACGGATTATACAGAAATTTTCTACAGTAAAAGTTTTACTGACGTCATGTAAAGTAGTCACCAACTTGAATCAGGTCCTCGTGGTGGATTATAACCTAGTGTTCTCGTTCAAGAGTTAGAGACTTATCTTAGCTGGTTGGAACATTACAGGCATATCATATTGATCAATTAATAATAATTAGGCATTGAAGGTGATGAAACAAGTCTTGCTAAAAACACCGCATGCAGAAACTTTTCCTATGCTCATGAACATTCGAAATTGTAATAATCTGACATATTATACAAAAATCCTCAGACAAAATAAAATTTTTTGCTCTCAATGCAACTTACAAAACTTGGAGAAAACAGCAAATGTAAAAAACAAGCTACGATTCATACAAACTTTTTATAATAACCGAAATAAAAAGTTTTGAAATATCTATTCATATCACTTTTAATTTGAAGCACAAAACGTTCACGTTACTATTTTTAATTCACGTTTTTAAACTTTCAATCCAGGTTTTTGTCAGCTGTCGTCACAATTTGAAGTAAATTTGTTGTACTTTTCACAGACGCGAACGCTTTGGGGCTAGAACAGCGTTGGGGCCGTCTTCCCTGCGCTATGTCCCAGTTGGCACTGAACCCACTGATAGGGTGGAATGGTAAGGTTTACGCATGCGGACCGTTGAATGCCGTTAACCCTGCATGGAGTTTGTCTGGTGTGTACCCTGAAGAGTGTTCACAGTTGCGCTAGGCATGGGATTGATGGTGATTGATGTAGAGATTAGCCAAAAAAATAATGCATTGGTAGATAAAAAGAGTTGATATTGATGGTTGATGGCTCAGCCAGCTGGGCTACTACGCAACTGCTGTGAAATATCACAGCAGTTAGTTACGTAATAACGTAACTTAGTTTCAATCCGATTTCATTCAGCAACCTGTCAATAGGGCTGTCATGTTTGTCACACAAAATTGACAGTTTTTTATTAAAACTTATTGAAATCGATTGAAACCGAAATACTTCAAAGTCAGTCTCTCCGATGTCAGCATTTCACTCTCACCACATATATTTTTTATCTTAATGTATTTTTATTTATTAAGTAAATTTTACTAGGAAAATTATTTTAATATAACGATTTTTTTTTCTCTAAGCATTATTATTATTTAAATGTCGAAATGATTTTCGTTTATCTATCGACTTATTCAACAACTGCCGTTTTCAAATTGAAAAATCAGCATTATGGGATCAAAACTTTGCGCTTAGACAGATATTGCGTTAAAATTTGGGTAATTGACGCCTTTTGACGTCAACTCGTTAGAAGGGTTTTTCAGTTTGAAAACAGTAATATTCTTGGAAGTATTCAATGAGGAGCTTGCTTAAATTGATTTCCTCTTCCGTATTATTATCAAAGGTAATTTATAATTAATTTTATCTACGAGTAAGATTACAATTATTTAAACCTCTGTGGAGCAGCGGGTAGTTAGTTGAGGTGACAGACGGGCTTGCGTCAACTGTAATGTGATATTAATTTTTATTATCAATAATAATAAATCATCAAAAGTATTATAAAAATAAGCATTAATTATATATAAATTGTCAAAAACTATGTAGAAATCTTTGTAGATTTCTGTGTTACTTTTACGTGAAATATTTAAATTACGATTGATTATTTAATTCTCACAGGTAAACAAATAAATTTACAAATATTTGAGTTGATTTGCTAGTGCAATCATCACGTAACCTAAAAGGTTTTATTTCAAATAAACCCTTAGGTAGGCTTATAATAGAAAAAGATAATTAGTTATACTTACGTAGAGTAAAGAAAAATCATTAGCTTTGAAAATATTTGCTTTAAAGTATACCGTGGTCCCTTTCCATTAAGTTGTCACTACGAAGTAATATATTGAGAGTAATAAATCCATCGTAAGAATTTTCAGAGTAAAACGCATCACATCCGTCAAGGTAAAAGTTTCTTGCGGGCGCTGCAATAAATCAAAATGTAACGTGTCTCAATATCGACATAAACCCGGAAGCGAAACATTTTATAAATGTAAACTTTGCTTGTGTGTATAACAAAAGTAGCATAAATTTTAAATATCCTGAAACATCTAACTCTAATAACTTTTATTCATCATAAAAACACTGTAATTTAGCAGATCGCTAAATAAAACCAGTTGATAAAAAAATGTGCAAACTACTTAATCCTTAAAAAAATACGGTAGGTACTTACCATTGTATGTGAACAAAAAAAACATTTATTGTAGTAATATAGTTTATTATGTTTAATATACTTTTCTTCTGCATTAAACTGCATTAATTTAACTTTCTATTCAACAGGAATAAAAAACATTTTGAGGAGGCACGTTCGTATTCGAACGAGGCTTTCAAACGTTGAAATATAATTACTGTTGTTGTAGTTCGGTTGTAATAAATCTCTTTGGAGATTTGGACATTGTGTCGTGAGTTGTTTATAGTCCTGAAATACCGATTTGAGTAAAATTAGTTTTCCTAGGAATGTGATGAAAGTATTGCTTATTACTGAGCAGTGATGGTCTAGGTGGTAGTGACACCGTCTCCCGATCTTAAGGTCATAGGTATAGACAATTGATCTAGCTGCATCGGCGTTATTCATACCATATCATTTTTTTTTTATGTCAGCAAGTGACAGGACAATCAAGGCGCCCCCTGATGTTAAATACGCCTGACTATTGCAGATGCAGTGCCGCCCATAGCTTAAAGTTCAATTCCATTTGGCAGTTAACAAACATAACAAACAAACACACAAACAAACTTTATATTATATTAGTGTGATATACGTGATAGTCTGATCTGATTCTGATTCTAATTAAAGTAAGGGGTGTCAGTACCTAGTGAAATAATTTTTTTTATAAAAAAACTGCATTTGCTCATTTGCTTTCGACCCCATGACCTTAGAATCAAAGACAGGGTCACTACCACTTCACTACCAGCCCCACGATTGCGTAACTCGGTTTCAATTCGATTTCAATCAGTGAACTGTCAATAAGCTGTCACATTCATAAAAAATACGTCAGTTTTGATTGAAACCAAGGGAAATCGACTGCAATTGAATTACGCAATCGGGGGGCAGAACTCATTTGGCTACCAGTAAAGGAATAAAAATTAAGTTCAAATATTTTATATCTATAAATATTTGAACTTAATCTTTCCTAACATCGTCCTGATATTTGGCGATCTTTGGAGAAGGCCTCGTACTAGAGACGGTTACCTTACTTCGAAATTGTGTGTGAAACTATTTTTTTTTAATAACTGGGCTTGAGTCTTTGTCTCAAACCATTAACGGATTACCAATGCCAACGAGTACCGTTCCGGTTATAAACGCCAACTTAATTTATATCCTTTAAGATTGATGGTTACTGATACAGACCTGCAGTTGCGCGCTTTGTTGTTTCTGCTATTTTGCGAGCAAGCCCACAAGTATTACATTGATTTAGTGTTCGGGAAACAAAACGGGATGTAGCCAGACGATCTACTTTTGTTGACAATAGCGATATATTGATATGTGAGCGATACTGCACTATGCAATCTAACCAATGATAGTTAAATTAACCTTGTTAGATATAACTTAATATTAACAAATTCTGATAATCTTCTTTTTATAAACAAATTAAGTAATTGTTTCTTCATAAATATTATTATAATACTCGAGAACTCGAAATTTTTTTTTATATTCCTTTCGTATTTTATCAGAAAGGAGGCACTAATGGAGTATTAAGTAACGCTTACAGCAATTTTCAACGGAGGTAGGTAATTGAATGCACTGGGTAGATCTGAGCAAAGGATTTTTATTGCTAGTCGAAAGCTCAGTTCACTTAAATGCTTACATTTTATTTAAGTACTTAATATATGTTTTTCTATTTTATATATTTTTTTTAATGACAGTTTGAATAGAGTGTTAATTTAATGCGTATTATTGGGATTTAGGTATTACAGTAAATTTATTATAATAAAATAAGTAATGTTAAATAAAACATATAAGTAGGTATGTCTGGTGTATGAAAGCAATACTTAATTTTATTATTCCAGTCAGTCAGGAACTCATCAAATACCTACCTACTTAAGGTGGTTAACTTGGTTAAGTTTAGAGAGTTAGGTAAAGTAAATGAAATCAATACTGTGCAAACAAAAAGAATTGACAATTCTTTTACAATAATAATTAGGTATTCAAGTCCCTACTGATGCAGAATTCACAAAGGTGCCGCGGACAAAATCCAGCTTTTCAATAAAATTGGAAGGCTACCCGAAGCCTGTAAGTTATACCAGGATTACCATAACTTAGTTTTGCAACGGATGCAAATCGCTGAAAATTTCCCGCCCATCTGCATGTCTACTAACGGACCAAAGTGCAAGATTGGAATTTAAAATGTTCTCATCTCGGAAACATTTGTGAAAATTTATTTCGCTTTGGCGCGTCCATTCGAATTCAGAATGATATGATTTTGAAATCACTTCTTTGTTGCTTCTCAATTCAAACATTTGGCTGATTTTGCATTTAAAAGTTTAATTCGTTATTCTTTCATGCCAGTGTTAATTTCTAGTTAGGTACCTCGCCAGTATGGAAGAACTGATATGGGTAAACACTTTTTAAAACTGTATTTATTGAATATTTTTAATTCTGGCGATCACTGCTTGCTTTATCCAAAATATTTTATTTTCTATCAATATAATTTGACGTTACTACTCGACAAAAATTTGTTTAGTTATTTGACATAGCTATGTAGGTACGTGTGTTGAATCATTTCAAGAGATACCGTTAAATTGATTGTTGAATCCACTCTGAAAACTTGTGATAGGCTTCCATTTTGCTGGAAATTAAAACATATAATATGAACTAGTTTGACTAGCTCATATTTTCATAATAAATTATCTGATAGCAAATAGCTGCGGTTCTAATTAATCCGAGCAAACCATATTGTAGAGATTAATAACGTGTGATAAACTATACATACAGAAACTAGGTTAAATCAGAACAAATATCAGCTATTTATTGTTATTATAAAATAAGTAGGTAAGTAGGTAGGTAGGTACCTATTTACTTATTTTATAAAATTAATGGCTTCAATGGTATTTTTGCTTCTTCTTTTAACTTTTCACCTGTTTGTTCTCGGTGGATGGTATTGTTCGCACAGCGGATCTAGGCTTCCGTGAAGTTAGCCGTTTGTGATGCGCAAAGACAATTTAGTTTGAAATAGCTCCATTGCGCATCGAAACGGCTAACTTCACGGAAGCCTAGATCCGCCGAGAGAACTATACCTACTCGTACCTTGTCATAGACAATTGTAGGTAAAGACATTATTAATATCATCTTAATCCAAAATAGAGCGGTTTTATCTATTCTAAACTCCCGTAATTCCTAATTAAAAAGTTTGTAAAAGTTTTATGAACTAGAATATTCAAACTTTGCTTTTAAACGTTTGGAAAGTTTCACGAAACCCCTGAGACGAGGCGAACTATTCGAATACCGTAGACGGCGGGAGTCACCGAAAACTTGCCATAAATAGTTTTGGATGACTTCCAAGTCGATCTACAATGTAGACAAGTGACAATCAAAAATTTAGCGCACACCCTGTAACAGTTTAGCTCTTGCTGTTCTTTATTGCAGGTGGGTAAAAATAAGACTATTTTTTACAAAAGTTTGCATCGTTCTGTGCTTTGTATTTATTGTTACAGTAACTTCAAATTAATTGCGCTGCAAAGTGCAACATATAAGCATTTAAAATAAAATAAAACTTATATAGTAACCTTCACAGTCATTTCTAAGGCCGTTTTTTGATCAGTATTCAACTCGTTGACCATTTGTCAAAAAAGTTAAAACGGTTTCTATAGGAATGAAAATTTACCGTTCTCTGCTAACTTTAAAAGTTGATTACATTAACTAGCGATCAAAATATTCATGCCTATCTCTTTATATTTACAGACATGAATTTTTCATATTTACTTGCTTCGCATTAATTACATTACTTATGCACGTTATATTCTTGTATGCAAATCGATAAAGAATATTTTTGCTTTCATCTATCGCAAAAATCCATCTCAACCTGCAATTTTTAATGCAATAAAGTAACAACTTTGCGTGACTAACGATTGCGTAACGTTTGGTTTCAATGGTGACTTGTCTATCAAAACTGAGTGCCTAGTCGAAGGTGGTTCTTGTGAGTCTATTCCGATCATGAAAGCCTTTTATTTGGACAGAAAATGTTCTCGTTAAGACCGCACTTGGAAAGAATATGCTCTGAATCTCGAAATACCGTAGGTGTTTTGAACGCTTGAAAATGTTGGTATAAGTTTTATATTTTTGGTTTGTTGTTTGGTTTGGTTTTTATAAAATTAATTTTATAAATACAAGCTCTTTATCAATATTGACAGATTTCAAGATTAAGTTTGAGACCGATTCGGAATTTATATTACACTTAACAAACACAGCGTTATACGTGGAAATTGTTCTGATCTATAGTTCTGGTTTTCTTCTATCAGTGAAAAGAAAGCAGTCACCAGGTTATACTTGTCATAATATCAATACTAATTAAATATGCTAAAGCACCGTGTATGTTGACCTTTATTCCATGTCGTTTATTTTCTCTACACGCCTTTGTAAGGCCAGGTACACAATGGGCAGTGGACTCGATTTCCGCTTAGAAAAAGTTGAATATAAATTTATTACCTCACGCCTTTCCCTGATTTATATCCTGCGCTTGTGCCACGTGAGGGAGTGTCAGAAACATCCGTCGTGGTGTCGTGAGGTTATTTATGATGTTATTTCCCTTTACAAATATTTAACTGAATTTCCAAAGCTGGCACAATGAAGCGGTAAATCCAGATCTTCTTGCGTGTGATAAATTGATTGTGAATAAGCCCTTATCTATTTAAATTGTATGAAATAAGCAAACATTTTGTATAAGAAGATCATTTAAAAAGTCATGAAAATTATGTTATTTTTTAGTGCATAGAACCTTAAAAAATCGGTTGATATCAATTTTATAATAAGGTTAACTATGTAAATATAAAAATCATTCTGATAGTCTATAAACTATAAGATATATAGAGTGGAAAAAATTATGGCCCTTGAAGGGAATATTTTTAAACAAAGCAATTTTAGTAAATACACCTCATAAAAATCAAAATATATTCCTACATTAGTGATACTTACCCGAAAACAATAGGAAGTTATAGTTCTCTCGGCGGATCTAGGCTTCTGTGAAGTTAGCCGTTTCGATGCGCAATGGAACTTTTTCTAACTAAATTGTCTTTGTGCATCACAAACGGTTAACTTCACGGAAGCCTAGATCTGCCGAGAGAACTATACTCGTATCTAAGATGCAGGTAAAGTGTAATCCAACTCACGAACTAATGAAACTAGTAAATAAATTTAGTTTTGAATCGGCTCTACATTACAGCGTGATTGAGCCACAAACATTAGAAGGCAGTCATGATGAGATGAGGATGAATAATTATACTTAAACAGAACATCGCCAGATCTTAGTTTGGGGTCAAACTGCTAGTACATAATAATATTGTAGAGTCACGAAGCATGCAGTTTATAAAATTGATTGAACAAAATTGTTGTAATACTGGTTTTTGCACATTTACCAGTTATAATATTGTATTAACGATTGGGTTCAAATAAGGTTATCAACCTTCACTTTTAAGGATTGACTTGCTTATATACAAACAGACCTTATAAAAGTTACCACGTATTTTCCTTATTAGAAACCGTTATCTCTACACTAAAATTACTTAATATTTTATGTTATCGAGAACCTAGTGTCTAGATAAACCTAACATAGGTTTTTAGCATTATTAACCAGTATTGTACTAAGTTTTTTTGATGAAATAAATTATCTAAATCTAAAATTACTGCCAACCGCGAATATGAATCATACATTTTAAGTATATAAGTTTCAAATATAATTCAACCATACTTTGAACATACAAAGCAAACCCAAAGAGCCGATGCAATGTTTGCTTTACATTTAAAATCATCATCATCATCATCACCGTATCGGCCAATAGACATTAATTGTTCGTAAAAAATGCCACTACGACAAAATCAGAGCCTTCACCATCCACATACTTCCTACGACTTTAACAGTATATTATAATATAATTATTGTATATCGTTTCGTACTCTCGTTTATAGCTCAAAGTTTTTCAGCCTCCTGCCACAGGGTACTGACAACCACATAAGCAAAGACGGCGTAAGGTACTACCGGGCCGTGTTCGAAGAACTAGCAAAAGCGAACATTACTCCTATCGTCACGTTGTTCCACTGGGATATGCCCACATCGCTTATGGACCTTGGCGGCTGGTGCAAACCGAAGATAGTGGATTACTTCGAAGATTACGCGAGGGTTGCGTTTGCGCTGTTCGGTGATGTGGTGGACCACTATGAATGAGAATGAGGGGTGCGATATCGGGTAACCTCCACGTGGTGCACTCTGGGCACCGTGAAATGCGTCTACAGAGTACTGCAGGAGCATTTCATGGTGGCTAATAACCTGACACGGAGAGCCTCTCCACGCGTCTCTCTGAATAAGCAGAAGGCGCAGTGGATGAGGCAGCAGAGGAAAGGATTGCCAACTCTGCTGGGAGAGGGGGCGAGCTTTCTGAAGCCGCCACATCCACATGGTGGATAGAGATGTACCAAATCCCAAGATATGGTTCAGCGCTCGCCGAGGGAGTATTCAGCTTGTGAATCCGGACCTGTGTTGTTCAGACAGGATGGGTCCGGGTTCATTGGCTGAGTATGGTCGGGGGGAACCCGGCCGCTAGGGCGCTACTTCTTTGGGGGACCCCACCCCCTCCACAAAAAAGGAAACTTATGGAAATGGCGTCTTGTAAAAATAGTCCCCAGGGAGGTCCCGGTCTCATCGAGAACGGGGAATCCTCCGGTGCTCCGGCATCCAGCCCTTCGTACTCTGGGGTGGGCAACAAACGCTGTGATCCTCCGGGATCTTCTTCGACGTTGGTGGCAGTCGTACCTGCGAATGCGTTCGATTCGGATGTAAGCGCAGGGACGGTTGCGACGGTGCGGTCTTCTGAGACCAGCCGTTTTTGGCGAGATGGCTCCAAAAGGCGGCGCCGAGATGATTCGGCATCATCTAGTGGAGCGGAAAGTCGGATGTCTGTAACGGCGGGGTCATCTGTTTCAGATGCACTCACGCTTGCTCGACAAAAAAAAGAGATTTTCCTAAAAAGAAAATCGGAGAGGAATGCGGAAGCCCAAACCTTGGTCGAGGACCAAATTAAGAAGGCCCACGCAGATTGGTCGGCACTGGGTCAGGTGGCTACATCCACAGAAGAGGTAAGTAGCCAAACCGCCAGCGCTCTTATCGACAGGATTGCCGGCGACTTGGAAATTATTTCCACTGTTGCCACCAAGTCGGGAAATTTGAAGGGAACTTTCGTGCGTGCTCTGAAGGAATCGGTGGCCTCGATTAAAATGGCAGCTGAGATCCTTAGCAAGCGGTCCTCTTCGGAGGAGACCGAAAGTCTGCAAAGGGATAATAGCCGCCTAAAGGCAGAGGTAGCTGAGCTTCGTAAAGAGATGGCGGAGCTCAGAAAAGTGGTGCTAGCCACTCGGGTCCAACAGGATCCGGTGTCTCCACCTCTCCGACAAACTACACCGGAGAGTATGCAGATTCCAGAGCTTCTACCTAATGGGAATGAGGAGATGCTGCGCAACATAATGGTGCAGGTTGGCACAATGGTGAATGCTCGGCTGGGAGCGTTGTAGGATCGCCTTCTCCCAGAGAAGCGTCTTCGTCCACCGCTTGCAGCCGACCGGAATAAGAAGGCGTCATCGGCTGTAGCTCCGCAGTCCGTACCTGTCACAGCACCAAAAAAGCAAGGTGCAAACAAGGGGCAACAGCCAAAGAATGCTGTTCCCAAACCACCGACTCAGGTACCTGAACCTCTGGGTGAAGGCTGGACTCAGGTGAAAAGAGGTCGGAAGGGAAAGAAGAAGAAGCAGATGGCTGCATCAGGGATACCACTGGCTGCTGCAAAGTCGGGAACTAAACCAGCCCAGAAGAAAAGAATGGCTAATGTGCGTCCTCCGCTGTCTTCGGCTGTTGTGATCACACTGCAGCCGGAGGCCGAAAAGAGGGGCGTGACTTACGCCAAGGTGCTGGCTGAGGCACAGGAGAGAATTGCTCTCGCCGATTGTGGCATTCCTGGTGTGCGGTTTCGCAGAGCAGCGACTGGTGGCAGAATTTTAGAGATACCGGGTGCCACGAGCAGCGCGCAGGCTGACACTTTGGCGCAAAAGCTTCGAGAGACCATTGGTGAAGTGGCTAAGGTGTCGAGGCCCACTAAATGTGCGGAGTTACGGGTCACTGGCATGTGTGACTCAACCACCCCTGGGGAGGTCATCGCTGCAGTTGCACAGCAAGGTGATTGCCACAGGGAGTGCGTAAGAGTCGGGACGCTCCGGTGTGACTCATGGGAACACAGCTCGATCTGGGTGAGCTGCCCGGTAGCGGCTGCCAAAAAGCTTGGGGCAATAGGCCGTCTTCTGGTCGGCTGGGTTTCAACGCAGATAACTCTGCTGAATCCCAGACCAATGAGGTGCTACAAGTGCCTGCAGAGCGGGCACGTAAGAGCAACATGCACTGCTGAGGTGGACCGCAGCGATGATTGTTACCGCTGCGGAGTTACTGGCCACAAGGCGGCCTCCTGTAGAGCTACTGCACCGAAATGTTTTCTCTGTGCAGCTGCCAACAGACCAGCGGACCACATGCTGGGAAGTAAAAAGTGCTCCCCACCAAAGCCCAGAAGAAGGGCTCCGATGACTGCCGAGAGCAGCACCTCGCCGCAAACGGCGGAGGAGGAGGCGATGGTTCACTAACAAGTTTTAGTTATGGATCATCGCTTCCTCCAGGCGAATCTCAACTACTGCGCCGGGGCTCAGGACTTGCTCCTGCAATCCATAGCGCAGTGGTTGATCGAAATAGTGATAGTCTCTGAGCCGTACTTCATTCCTCCTCGTAATAACTGGGCAGGGGATGTTGATGGCTTGGTAGCTATAGTTTCCTCGTCGGTCATTGGGGCCCTTACTGTTGTCGCTAAAGGTAGGGGCTATGTTGCGGTCAAGTGAAAAGGTTGGATGGTCATTGGAGTCTACTTCTCTCCTAATAAAACCAGAGCCGAGTTTGAATCGTTCCTGGGTGGGATGGGAGCCTTAATTGGTCAAACTCATCCCTGCCCAGTGCTCGTTGCTGGTGATCTCAATGCCAAATCTATGGTATGGGGATCACCAGTGACTGATCCTTGGGGCGAGACTTTGGAAGAGTGGGTGACTACCACCGGCCTCTGTGTTTTGAACCAGGGGTCCGTTGGCACATGCGTGCGGTATAACGGGAGCTCAGTTGTGGACGTAACGTTCGCATCTCCCGTTGTGGCGCGCCTCATCAATGACTGGAAGGTTATCGAGGATGTGGAGACTTTATCGGACCATAGGTACATACGGTTTGATGTCTCCACATCATCGAATGTCAGTGGCGGTGGTCAAAGAAGGCAGGCTTCGATGACTAAAAGGTGGGCTTTGCGGAGCTTGGATAGTGAAGCGCTGTTAGAAGCGTCAATTGTTCAGGCTTGGCAGACCCCACCGGATGGACCAGTGGATGTAGAAGAGGAAGCGGAGTGGTTCCGGGTTGCGATGTCGCAAATCTGCGACGCCAGCATGTCTCGAGCCAAACCGCAATCTCCAAGACGACGGTTTTACTGGTGGTCGCAAGAAATTGCTGACCTTCGCAGAAACTGCATAGAGGCTAGACGACGGTATACCCGACATCGGCGGCGGAGGCGTAGAGACGCTGAGGTGGAGGGACAGCTGTATGTAGATTACAGGTCCTCTGTGGAAGCACTGCAGCTGTCCATCCGCACAGCTAAAGAAAGGGCACACGAGGAACTCCTTGAGACTCTCAATAACGATCCGTGGGGACGCCCCTATAAAATGGTTCGGGGTAAAATCCGACCATGGGCGCCCCCACTGACCGAAAGTCTCGAGCCTAAATTGGTAGAGGTGGTTGTTTCTGGGCTGTTCCCGAGTGGGTCGGACATCCAGCCTCCGGATATGTCTCCCTCTGTGGGAATTAGCAGGAGTGTCAACCATGAGGTGCCACCGGTTTTAGAGGTGGAGTTGGACCTGGCCATACAAAAGCTCCGGGCCAAAAACAAGGCCCCAGGACCGGACGGTATTCATGAACGGGCTTGGGTCCTGGCTTTGAGGGAACTTGGGAGTCGATTCCGAAGGCTACTGGATGCCTGTCTGGAATCGGGTCGATTCCCGACTATATGGAAAACGGGCAGACTAGTCCTGCTAAAGAAGGATGGGCGCCCTGCGGACTCTCCATCTGCATACAGGCCCCTTGTTATGCTGGATGAGGCGGATAAGCTGTTTTGAAAGAATAATAGCTTCCCGCCTTATCCAGCATCTTCGATGTGAGGGACCGGACCTATCCGATCATCAGTTTGGATTCCGGGTGGGCAGATCGACGATTGATGCAATCAATCACGTGAAAGCCTGCTCGGAAGAAGTGGTGGCTAGTGGTGGTGTGATGTTGGCAGTGTCTTTAGACATAGCCAACGCGTTCAACACACTACCATGGGCTTGCGTTAGGGAGGCGCTGAAGTTTTATGAAGTTCCTCCTTATCTCAGTCGGATAGTGGCAGCCTACCTGTCTGAAAGGTACATTTCGTATCCTGGTCAGGATGGTAGACTGCTGAGGAGAGAAATGTTGTGCGGTGTTCCACAAGGATCGGTTCTTGGACCGCTCCTGTGGAACATCGGTTACGACTGGGTCTTGCGAGGGTCTCTCAATCCGGGGGCCGGAATAATCTGCTATGCAGATGATACACTCGTAACTGCCCGGGGCAAGACATTCGAAGAAGGTGTCCATCTTGTCACTGTATCGGTGGCACATGTCGTTGAGAGGATAGAGATGTTGGGACTTCGAGTGGCGCTCAATAAGTCGGAGGCTATCTGTTTTCATGGCCCCCGACGGGGTTCCCACATCACTATAGGAGAGGTAGATATCGAGGTAGACTCCAAGATGAAATATCTTGGACTCTACCTTGATAGTCGGTGGAATTTCCGCGAGCATTTTACCCGTATGGTTCCCCGACTGATGGGAGCGGCGCAGTCCTTAAAGCGCCTTTTACCGAATCTCGGGGGACCAAAGGCGGCTAGCCGCAGATTATACCTGGGGGTGGTGCGGTCCATGGCACTATATGAGGCCCCAGTGTGGGCACCGCTGGCTGAGTCAAACATTGCCTTGCTGAGACGAGCTCAGAAGGTAATGGCCATCGGTGTCGTTTGCGGGTACCGCACCATCTCCTATGAGGCGGGGTGTTTATTGGCTGGTGCTCCCCCATGGGACTTGGAGGCGGAATGCCAGGCCTTTTCTTATCGCCGGCGTAAAGAGCTATGTCTCCGGGGGGAATACCCGCCACCGGCGGTTGAGGAGCTTGCTTGGAAGTGTCACCTCCAAGAAGCGCTCAGAGAGGAATGGGCGAGGCGCTTGGAGAATCCCAGTGCCGATTGCTGGACTATTGAGGCTGTCCGACCAGTTTTTAATGAATGGTTGGACAGGGCACACGGGTCGCTTTCCTTTCGGATGGTGCAGGTGCTGACTGGGCATGGCCGCTTCGGCAAGTACCTGTGCCGAATAGCACAAAGGGAACCGACCACCGAGTGCCACCACTGTGAGTGCGACGTGGATACGGCGCAACATACTCTCGAGGTCTGTCCCGCTTGGGACGAAGAGCGCCGTACTCTCGTCGCTAAAGTAGGAAACGACCTCTCTCTTCAAGCATTGATAAAATCGATGCTTGAAGATGAGAGGTCGTGGGAAGAGGTTTCATCCTTCTGTGTACTAGTAATGTCACAGAAGGAGGCTGCTGAAAGGGAGAGGGAGTCTGCTTCCAACCTCCCAATGCGCAGTCGGAGAACGGGACGTAGAAGGAGGCTCTTCAACGTCCTCCTTCAACCCCCATAACAAAGGCTTCGGCGGTAGGCTCGGGGGAGACTACCGTCGAATTTAATAAAGCCTTATGGAGGCGCGCGCGGTGTCCCCGCGCGCCATGCGGTAGTAATCGGTAAAGGCAAGCTTTACAGCACAGGATATGGGGTCCAACAGGATCAACGCTGCCGGGGAAGCGGAAGATTGTAATTCCCGCACCCAGGCCAAAAGCGTGTGAGGGAACACCGGTGTGGTTCGGTAAGAGTCCGACATAACCTTCACAAACACCCGCTGTGAAGGTATCCATGAGGATTTTCCTCCACACCGAGAACAAAAAAAAAAAAAAAAAACTATGATTGAGCCACACCAGCATTGTTACAACGTAAGTCATTCGATTTTAACCATTAATATCAAACATGTTTAAGTGCATTATTAGATTAGAATATTATAGATTTGCAGATCTCATTATGAAATCAAAAGTTTGAAAACCTCTTACCTTTATTCGTCAAGGAATTCCCAAATTCTTTATATGTGGTTTCACTGTTAGTCGCCTCTAATTTAAGTAACTAATTTGTTCTCAAAGGATATCATAAATTTACGCTTAGGAGTATAAAATTTATGTGTGCTAAAATATTCCGAATGTGTGCATAAATATTTAAAAGCGTAACTGTAGATAATTTAAAAAGTCTCTGTGACTATCGTCTTTAAGTTATTTCAAACAATGGCATAAAATTTATATTTACATGATTGTCGTTATTAAGTAAAGGCGGTGGTTTTATGTTTTAGTTTATACAATGTGGAGCTCGAGTGGAGTCGCCCAGAGCGCAGCGCTTTTGGCAGGCTTGAGGTGAGCCTTTCTGATTGGTTGCCAGTGGAAGGAAGTGCTTCCGAATCAAAAAATATGTAATTAGATCAAACGAAGAACAAATAAAAACAATGAGAAGTATTTATTAAGTTAATTTTAATGTAATTGGTAAAATTTAGTCGACCAACAAAGTTTACCATACAAAAATATATATCGTTTTTTATTTTACCATAACACAACTGATAAATTTATACTTACTACTTACCTACTCGTATGATCACCATTTTAAAAGTTCGAAACAGTTATATTCAATCATCACTGAAAAATAAAACAATGAATAATTTAGTATAAACTAAGTAATTGATAGATTCAGGCGTTACTTTGCGGAAATCCATTACAAAATAAAAAAATCTCAAGTACTATTCCGTTTAACCTTTTAACTGATGAGGTCACACAGTTACCACAGTTAACCTCAAAAGAAAAATATCGACACGTGTTTCATCCCTCCACGGGACATCCTCAGGACCATCGACTTGTTCTCCGGCAGACGTGTTGCTTCGTCGAGCGCTGGAGCCAAAGTACTCACTTCACTTTGGCTCCAGCGCTCGACGGAGCAACACGTTAAATAAATTTATATTTTTGCATTGCTAGCAGTGAAAAAAATGATTAATTCATTAAAAGAGTACCTACCCACTTAGATAATAGTTATTTGGGTATAGAGGCGCTTTGATAAAACGTATAGGTACCGGTTTAATTGGCTGAATTAAAACCACTGATAGACAGTAACCGTGAAGTGAAAATAATGTTCGAATTTCGAAATTGTGAATGAAGTAAATTCAAATGTAGAACGTTATAAAGGCGATTAGGCGAGTTCTTGGCGGCAACTTTGACAGGTCGTAAACGAAACGCAAGCAAACTGTAGTCGTGTTTACTTATTCTGATAATTTTAGCAAAAAAACAAACTGTAATCGAAACTAAACTACAAGTGAAACCAAGTAGTACGTCCATTGTTGTACATGTTATTGCTCGTGGTATGTAATGTAAGTGACAGTACAAATTTCTTTTTCATTTGTTTGAGTAATATAGATGAGAGGGTCTGATAAACTTTACCGGAAACGTTTTGGTTTGAGCCTAGCCATGTGCAACAAAAAATAATTAGGTTTAACTGTATGTATATAATTTTTAGTTCTTCAAAGTGTAGCTTACAAAAATACGGCTAGCCTGATAGTAAGCGGCTACCGTAAGTACCTATATGAACTCTTGCAATACCTACCACAGTTATAGCTCGCGCGTTGCCACTCTGAGATTATTGATTGAAGTATCATCAATACTTATAACTAATATTATAAAGAGAGTAGATTTGAATAATTATCTGTATTTTCGTTTATTACAAATAAACTCAAAAACGAGTCAAAAAATTTTTTCTTTCCCCATTAAAATGCTACATTATCCCTGAGTAACATAGGCTATATTTATTACTAGCGACCCGCCCCGTTTTTGCACGGGTGCTTATGTATTTCATTGCAACGTGAGGCAGATCGGCTAGTTCAAAATATATGTAAAACAAACTTACAACTGTTGTTTCCAGTTTAAAAAAATTCTGAGATATTATTAGTTTAATAAGAACACGCCCGCTAATTTATGCTTAGGTACTTATATTTATTTAGTAACCATGGAGAACATCAAATTATAGAAGCAAATATATATAAATAACTTGTTTTTTAATTAGTTAAATTAAAAAAATATATATATTTATCGTAAAATTAACGCGTTTTGCCGTAGCAGTTAAGACTGCCATATAGGTCAAATAATATGAAAAAAACTCAGTGTTTTGCTATTTTTAAAACAATATTATATTATTGTAAAAAAAATTACGCCCCAAACAATTAATTAGAACGTTTGCAGTAAGTATGTACAATATGTTTACTTTTGTCATCATCATCGTCATCATCATCATGACAGCCTTCTAAATGTTCCCACTGCTGGGACACTAGCCTACTCTCAAGTGAGAGCGATTGTGTCTTAATCCACCACGCGGACCCAATGCGGATTGGTGGATGGCACATGTCTTTCGAATTTTTAGTTCTTGGACATGCCGGTTTCTTCACGATGTTTTCTTTCACCGTATGAGAGCACTGGCATTGCGCACATACATTTTTCGTAGTAAAATATTTATTGGCACGACCGGACTAGACCACCAGCGCTCTTACATTTTTTTTAAAATTTTGTATTAAATAAATATTTTTTGTTTAATTTTGTATTGTTTTTTTTTATAAAAAAACAGTGGTAAAATATAATGTATCTAATAAAAATCTACAGCTGATTTTTTCTGTACTAAGTCACTATGTGCAGGTATTAGTCATCATGAAATATCAATTTTCAATTAGGTGTCGTCAAGCATTTTTCCTTTTGATATTTTTAATACAAATATAGGGAAATTAAATTACCCTTGACTTGTCTCATGGGTCAGTTTCTTGTTTAGTCTAAATGTTTTTACGTCAATGTGCGATTGGTCATTATTCAAAATTATGCTAATGATTGATATATTTTTGACCAAGTACCTAAACCCAAACAAATTGTGTGAGGAATGATCTGTTAATAAAAAATGGCATGTACGACATAAGTACCTACATAAGAATAAGTTTTCATAAATCATTCTCTATACTTCAGGAGTAAGTAGGTATATTATTATCTAACTTTGTTTTTATTTGTCAAAACAATATTTTATGCATAATATCTTATCCACTTGTATAGTTCGCACAGCGGATCTAGGCTTCCGTGAAGTTAGCCGTTTGTGATGCGCAAAAACAATTTAGTTTGAAAAAGCTCCATTGCGCATCGAAACGGCTAATTTCACGACGGCCGAGATCCGTTGTGAGAACTATACGTCCACAGCAGTCCAACTTTAATCGTTGGAAAACTTCACTCTCTTTAGTAGTAAGTTATAAGTAAAAGCAAGTGAATTTTCATTTAATAAAGCGTTCATTCGAATGCAGTTAATTATAAGTGATTTGTCTTAATAGTGTGCCTGGCGCGTGGGGCAAGCGAGTCAGAAGTCATCTATTATAACTAGTATATTTCATTACAAGTGCGGAAAGGCTGTCATTGCAAAGATTTCCGACAAATGTCTACCCGAGCCGAGGCGCAGCCGAAGGCGAGGGTTGACAGTCGGAACAAGTTGCAATGACGGTTTCGCACGTGTACTGAACGACTATTTTTAATACAGTTGCGAAAAAATTAAGCAATTTAATAAAATAATAAAAACACAATAAACTCAACTAACTAAAGGGTCGAAATTACTCATTTTATGCAACAAACATCTAAACTCTCAAAGAAAATTTCTAAAAATGGCGCCAACCGTAGAATATAAGCAGAGTTTTTTTTTCTTCATCCATTCTGGTAGGCAAAGGGAACTATGCCCATACAGGCAAGTCTTCAGTAGAATTTTTTTATTGATATGAAATGAAAATGAAATTTAATGAGATGAAATGAAATGAAATGAATAATCTAACTCATTCAATCAAATCATTAAATCTGATATTGAAACAAATTAGTAGCTTCTTTTTAGAAATATACGTATTTGCATGAATCATTAAAACTTCTATGAATTTTTTTAGTAAAAACTTCATGATTGGTTTTTCGTTTTAATAGACATTATACAGTTGGGAAAGAGAAGAGTGTCCCAACTGTGGGAACATTAGAAGGCTGTCATGATGATGATGATAAGACCAGCTCGTGAGTTATGTAAAATCAATCAATAGTCCTTCTTCTTCTTATGTTTTTGCGTAGGATATTAAAAATAAGCGTCCTATTAAAAATGAGCGCTTTCTAAAGTGTTTATAATACATAATGTTATGTAAAGTCCATGTTTATGCATTATACCTATACTTATATGCAAAATATTTTAAATTAGATTTAAAAAGTGGTGTATTTTGATATAAATCCGTTTATTTAAATTACTTTTATAGGCGCTACAGCCTGCTAGTTACCCTACTTAGATCTTGAGTTGTAATGTGCTAGACTGTGTTTAGTTATGTTATTGTATTAGGCTCATGTTAAAAAAAGAACTTTTTATAACCAAAAAAACAAATACCTAGTCCTTTTTCTTCTTATGTTTTTGCGTAGGATATTGGAAACCCGATCTAAAAGTTTTTTTTTTTCTAGCCTGCTGTGCCTGTCGCATGGGGAAAACGTGCCAGAAGCTAGCTCTGAGCTAAGCAGTTACTCCTTCCCTAAAGATTTCATGTTTGGAGTCTCGACGGCCGCATTTCAAATAGAAGGAGGATGGAACGAAGGAGGTTAGAAACTTTTTTATGTTGTGTGTTTTATATGCAGAACATTCCTAGATTTCTTAGTGATTCAGTTTTGGACATAGCTCACTTTCTTAAAAAATAGTAAGTACCATCTATCTACTGTAAAATGATACCGTGCATGTTTTCAGGATTTTAGACTTTGCACAGACGTGCGTCGGTGTATTTTCTAATAGGTTTATTTTTATGCTTTTAATTATCTTATTCAACATAATCTGATAAAACAATCGTAGTCAATATTATAACTAACATAAATTTTATTATTGTTAATTGCTTATGCAGCTATAATAATTTATCAAACATTTTATTATGTAAGATAGAAATGTTATCTTACGAGATCGGAATCTAAGTTACCTACCTACTTTATTATGAATATATTATTTTTTAAATTTAAAATCTTGCTAAATCTGAGTTTTATGACACAGTACACAGTACAGATTGACTAAAAAGGTATCATATAAATACATTCATGCTCTGCTTCGCGCATAATTATTTAAAAAAAAAACAACATATACCAAAGTATAAGTCTCACGACGGATCTCGGCCGTAGTGAAATTAGCCGTTTCGATGCACAATGGAGCTTTTTCAAACTAAATTGTCTTTGCGCATCACACACGGCTAACTTCACGGAAGCCTAGATCCGCCGTGCGAACTATAAAAACAACCTTGACGCTTCGTTCACTAAAAAATCTCGCAAACAAGTATCAAAGTGTACCGCAAACATCCTTCTTCACAGATTCAATAAACTATTGTCATACTGTATTTGAATAGAGAACGCGACAATCTTACGAACTTATTCGAGTGTGTAAGAGCGGTGCCACTTTTTTGGCAGAGTTTTGTCTTGTTCAAAACTTTTTGAATATAGGTACTCTCTCTGAGATAAATACCTAGTTTTTTTTGCATAAAACCACAATTTGCAGAGTTAAAAAACAAAAGGTATTATTCCAATGTATGGCGGCGGTAGAGCATCAGACACGAGCCCATCCATATGGGCTCCACTTCGTTGATTATCGTTTTTAAATTTAAAATAAGCAAATTATATGGTTATGTTGTTATGTAACCACCAGCACCTGGCGCTGATCGCAAAGTCTTCCAGTGAATTGTGCCGCGTTTCGCAATAGTTAACCTACCGCACGCTGTGTGACCAAGAAAGTGTCATCGTTGCACTTTTGTTTAGCATTAATTTTGGCACTTTAAGTAATTCACTTTCGTTCCTTACATCTTGCGATTGTCACCTAGTTTTAGTTAGACATAATTTTCAACTAAACACTTTCGTTTCTTACATCGGGCGATTGTAAAGTTTAGTTAATTAGTTTTTAATTAAATTTAATTAAATCGCACATGATAATCTATTTCAGTCGTTTTCATACCCTCCCTAGCAGCCAAAACGTAATTATGTCATAATCAACGTATAATTCATAATACTTATGACCTTTTTATCCCTTCAGTCCTACTCCGTCCCAAGTGTTGTCATAAAACTTATCCAAACTTTCTCTAAAACTGTTTTTTTTTTAATTTTAGGCAAAGGCGAAAGCATGTGGGATACATACATCCATAAGCATCCGAACTACACCCTCGACGGTTCCAACGGAGACATTGCCGCTGACTCGTACCACCGATACAAAGAAGATGTAGAGATGATCAAAAGTCTCGGTGTCGAATACTACCGGATGTCAATCTCGTGGCCTCGGTAAGTGATTGACAGAATTGAACCAAAGATAACATATGTAATATACAACAAATAAATATTGTCAGAGATAGATATCACGATAAATAATACTAGAGTAACTTTACTTTTTTGCTTTTGCGGGTACTACTTGTCTAGCTGTTATGATTTTATTTTATTTTATTTTTACCATTTTCGGAAAACTTACAGCTAATAAAAAGACAGTATAAACACTATGTACTTAAAGGCTAATTACAAGTTTCCACTTATAAGTAGGAATAACTAATTTAAAACAAAACAGTATTATGTAGACGGAGCACCTAAATATATATATATATATATATATATATATATTTGTATATATTGATAATATATAATAAAAGTATTGTCTAACTAGTATATAATAATAGTATTGACTTAACGCACTCATATCTATGTACCTATTGCAACAAAAATATTATACCATCTAACTACTGGATGAAAAATGAATCGGACATCAAGCGCTTCACACGCTTGATGGCAGTGTTAAAAATATCTAGATCTATAATGTCATTGTCAGCACTATCAGCTACCAACTTGTTAAAACATTTACTTGCTCTGTTGACGAACGTATTTTGTCTGTAATTAGTCCTCACCAATGGGACATAAAGAATATTAGGCCTACGTAATGAACCAGTATTCCAAATCAATGCCAACTGCCTTTTTTTTTATACAACTGAAGTGGCAATCAAGCGTACGGCCCACAAGATGGTAAGCGGTTACCGCAGCCTATGGACGCTTGCAATATCAGAGTTATCCCTCGCGGGTTGCCACCTTGAGGCTAAGATCGAAAGTCTCATGTGCCAGTAATTTCACCGGAAAACATACCCTTCAAACCGGAACACAGCAATGCGAGCATTACTGCTTGGCGGCAGAAATAGGTATGGTGGTAGTCCTTCCCCGGATTGTTTGTAACAGTCTTTAGATGTCCCAACTGTTTCATAATGTATTTTGTAGATAATTTAATTATGTAAATAAAAAAATATTCTTACGTGAGTAATCCTTAGGATAAGTTGCTAACGTTAACGTCAAATTGTTCAATCTTCGTCGAACAATTTGATTTTAGATGGTGCAACTCACATTTTTTTAAATTTGAGGCTGTCACAGGCGCTAGTCGAAGGTACTTCAGATTTTACCTTGATTTTACTTTGATTGGACCTGAACTTTTATCTACTTTTAACTTCCTGATATGAATTAGTACTTCCCTTTTATCTATCGGTGTTATTTCATCTTCATTTTTGATTTCTCTTTCTTGTTCTGTGTTTAGGTTAACTTTGGGTTTTTTGTATAAATCTTTATAGAATGTTGTAGCAATATCTGCAACATCTTGTCTAGTTTTTGCTTTCTTTGTGTTGGTTTTCAAACTTTGGATCCAGTTTTTATGAGTAGTTAACTCCTTATAAGCTTTTTTGTACTGCGGTAGTTGTTTAGGTTTTTTTCTATTGTTTTGTTTCTATAAGTGTTGTAATCTTTTTCAAAGCTTTGCTTGTTTTCTTGAATAGTTCACTAAGTTCTCTTTTCGTTTCTTTTGATTTGTTTTTACTTTTCATGAGTTCCAATCTTCTAGCCATTAGAGTGCGTGTATTTTCACTAAGAATGTGGTTAACTTTTTCTTGTTTGCTGTCTTTTCCTGACGTTTTTAAACTATTCTTGATACTTGACTCTAATCTATTATATAAAATTTGAACATCTTTGTCCTCTGACTCTGTGTCTAGTTCGTGTAATGCCTTCACTAAAGCTTTGTGGTATGCAGCTATCTCATCTTCTGTTTTTAGTGTGGTGGGTAGTGATTTATAGGATAATCTACTTTTTTTTTATTTATCCGAGCAATATGTAGATCTCACGAGCCGATGGTCTGACGGAAATTCTACGTGATTTAGAACCTCTACATTTGAGATATTTTTTGGTTGATTCGACAAGATAAAATCTATTTCGTTCTTTGTATTTTTATCAGGAGAAATCCAGGTTCATCTGCGGTTGTCATTCTTTCTAAAGTATGTATTCATAATAGATAGATTATGTTCAAAAGCGTATTGGATGAGTAGTTCTCCCCTTTTGTTTCTTTTTCCATACCCGTATTTTCCTAGATTCGAATTTTCATTTTTCTTAGGTTGACCTATTTTTGCATTAAAGTCTCCGATTACCAAAACATTTTCCCCGGCGATCTTGTGAGCTTCTTCTAATGTTTCGTAGAATTTTCTTGTTTCTTCGTCTTTGGCACTTTCTGTGGGCGCGTAGACTTGTATGATAGACAGAGTGGTGGTATTGTATTTGAGTTGTAATAGCCCTACTCGTTCTGATAGTCCTACAAAGGTTATGATGTTCTTTTTGAGAGCTTTTTTTATCAAGAAACCTATACCATGCAAGCCACGTGTTTTTCCTTTATAGCAAAAAATATAATCTTCGTGCTCTTCTATGGTGCAGCCCATTTTTCTTACTTCCGCTAAGCCCAAAACGTCAAATTCTATTTTTTGCAGTGCGTAGTTAAGTTCCATAAATCGTTCAGTTGATGTTAGTGATCTCACGTTATAGGTTGCTATTTTTAGAGTTTCTCTATTCAATGTATTATAAACTGGAGGGTTTTGGTCATGTTCCTCCAAGGTGACAGCCGTGTTGGAGGAGTGAGAGAGGTTTTGTTCTGTAATGGCTATTGTTGCCCTGTTGTATTTCTGTTCTCTTCGTCCGCTTTATAGTACGCACTATTATTTGCGGCCTGTGTATTAGTGCGTGTAGTAGGAACACAGTATGAAGATATCTTATTCTTTTTTTGCGCTTGTGTGGCTCCTTGCACATCTTTACTTTTATTATTTGAATTTGTTTGCGGAGAGGTTAAGGAAAGAGCGCGTTTATTGTAACGTAATGCTTCTTCTCTAGGTTCTACGGAGTTGGAAGGGAGTATTATCAATTTGTCGTACTTAATAATTACTTTATTTCCTTTTTCTTTTTCCATTTTGGCCTGCTCGAGTAAAACTTTTCTTTTTTACAAAATCTTTGGAGGGTAGTCCTCGGCAATGGAGTAATTTTTATTTTGCAAGTATTTCCTATTTTTCAGAACTTCTATTTTTTTCCCGAGTGTAGTTAGTGTTAATACCACAGGCCTGATTTTTTCTCCCTTCTTCCCGATTCTTCTTATAGCTTGTATCTCTAACGAAGAACATGTCACTTTCATGTCTTCATTTAATATTTTTAGTATTTTGTTAACAAGGTCATTATAACCGCGCTCGTCTTCTTCTACTCCGAATAGAACAAGGTTTCGCTGTCTCTGTGTCCTTTCAATTATATCCAATCTCCTTTCTTGTGACTCGTTTTGTTGTTCTATTAGTTGCATTTGTAATTTTAAGTTTCCAAACATTTCGTTGATATTATTATTTATATTTTTTGTTATATTGATTTCCATCTCTTTTAGAGGGTCTTTCGTGCCGTTTACATCCGCCTGAAGCTGCCTAAACATTTGTTTTATTTCTTCCAGAGTTGGTAATTATTTTCGTGATCAATGCTGCCACCTAGCGTCGTTCTGTATGCTGATTAATTTGTATCTAATTGTCTGAACAAATTTTTCAGCACAAAATAAAATCTCTGTCACCAGGTTTTGAACCACGGTTGTCATCAGTTAATAGTACGCAGGTGACGTATGCGACCGACACACCAACGGAGCAGTTATTCTAACGGTCGAAATAAGAGTATAGTTACCGATTGGGTACAGTCTATGCGTTAAAAGTGTTTGTAGGTGTACAAAATAAAGTTTTCTGAATCCACCGTCTAGAGAAATAAAATGATCACTGAACGATAATAATATGCAATGACTTTCCTGATCTAGGCATTCTTGATAATAACTTTAACAGTGTCCAGCCGAAGCACAGGTTCGTTAAACGTTCAGTTATTGTTCACAGTTTTTCACTTGATGAAAATAAGCCACTTTTTACTAATGTTCCACGATCATCAAAAACACTTTTTATGTAGTTTATTCTTTGACTTTTTATTGGATAACGATGTCATTGGATTATCATAAGTTTATTTATTATATAAGATGTTTTTTACAAGGATTGGATAATTATTTGTATTTTAAAAATATTATTTACAACAGAGCTTGATGTTGTTTCCGCGACTGTTGCGCCATCTCTCACAGAATATAATCAGTATAATATAAATAGTATCAGATTATAATTATGTGAGTTTTGTAAAATTATGATTAACCTTATTTTGAACATACAAAACAAACCCAAAGAGCCGATGCAATGTTTGCTTTTCATTTAAAATCATCATCATCATCATCACCGTATCGGCCAAAAGACATTAATTGTTCGAAAAAAATGCCACTACGACAAAATCAGAGCCTTCACCATCCACACACTTCCTACGACTTTAACAGTATATTATAACTAGTTTTTTGTGGTGCGCGAGCTGCAGGCAGCTCGCGTGTGGGTTTGAGGCTGGGACTTGGACATTAAATATTTTCAAATTGAAAAAAGGTATAAAATGTTTACATTTGGACTCCTACAAAAGATGTAAGGAAAAAAAAGATAAATAAAATTAAAAAGAATTAAAAGTTGGTTATTACTTGCACGGATAAAAAATATAGGTCGCCAGGTGCGCTCGCTGCAAGCAGCTCGCGAGGGGTTAAAGTTTCTATAGAGGTTGCGTGGTGCGCTCGCTGCAAGCAGCTCGCGAGAGGGTTAAGTTTCTGTAGAGGTAGCGTGGTGCGCTCGCTGCAAGCAGCTCGCGAGGGGTTAAGTTTCTATAGAGGCCGCGTGGTGCGCTCGCTGCAAGCAGCTCGCGAGAGGATTAAGTTTCTGTAGAGGTTGCGTGGTGCGCTCGCTGCAAGCAGCTCGCGAACGGGGTGTGCTGCTGTAGAGGTTGGGCGGCACGCTCGCTGCAAGCAGCTCGCGAACGGTGTTCTACTATAGAGGTTGCGCGGTGCGCTCGCTGCAAGCAGCTCGCGAACGGAGTGTGCTCCTGTAGAGGTTGCGCGGTGCGCTCGCTGCAAGCTGCTCGCGAACGGTGTGTGCTCCTGTAGAGGTCGCGTGGTGCGCTCGCTGCAAGCAGCTCGCGAACGGGGTGTGCTCCTGTAGAAGTTGCGTGGTGCGCTCGCTGCAAGCAGCTCGCGAACGGGGTGTGCTCCTGTAGAGGTTGCGTGGTGCGCTCGCTGCAAGCAGCTCGCGAACGGGGTGTGCTTCTGTAGAGGTTGCGCGGTGCGCTCGCTGCAAGCAGCTCGCGAACGGGGTGTGCTCCTGTAGAGGTTGGGCGGCGCGCTCGCTGCAAGCAGCTCGCGAACGGTGTTCTCCTATAGAGGTTGCGCGGTGCGCTCGCTGCAAGCAGCTCGCGAACGGGGTGTGCTCCTGTAGAGGTTGCGTGGTGCGCTCGCTGCAAGCAGCTCGCGAACGGGGTGTGCTCCTGTAGAGGTTGCGTGGTGCGCTCGCTGCAAGCAGCTCGCGAACGGAGTGTGCTCCTGTAGAGGTTGCGCGGTGCGCTCGCTGCAAGCAGCTTCGCGAGAAGATTGGTTGCTGTAGAGGTTGCGTGGTGCGCTCGCTGCAAGCAGCTCGCGAGGGTAAAAAGTGCTCTCCATAACAGGGGCAATAATAAAAAAAAATTGAAAAAAAAAAAAAAAAACTTTCATTCCGAAAAAAAAAAACCCAAAAAAAAAAAAAAATTTTCATGGTCGATTCGAAGTTAGTCTGGGGTAAGTTCGACATTCAGTTGTACTTCCATGGACAAAACCTACACGAATCTTGAAAAAAATTTCCAATCCCCTCAATAGTTTCAGAGATAATACGAAAAAAAAAAAAACGGGGGGATTTAGGGGGGATTCAAAAATTGATTTCTACCAATCAGGACACCCTCTACACGAATCTCAAAAAAAAACGCGACTTTTCCAACGGCAAGTAGAAAATCCCCACAAAGACCCCCTCAAGGGAGGGGAAAATGGGGATTTTGGGATTTTTCTAGAAAGTTTCAAAACACCCTCTATACGAATCCGTAATCGGTTTTACCCCACCCCTAGCGCAAGTGCCTCAACTCACATGTCAGTGAGTGAGTGAGTGAGTGGTAATTAAGCTTTATATAGTATAACTAGTTTTTTGTGGTGCGCGAGCTGCAGGCAGCTCGCGTGTGGGTTTGGGTCCTGGACATTGACATAAAATATTTTCAAATTGAAAAAAGGGTATAAAATGTTTACATTTGGACTCCTACAAAAGATATAAGAAAAACGTTATTAAAACAATTATAAAGATTTTAAAGTTATTATTAATTGCATGGGTAAATAATATAGGTCGCCTGGTGCGCTCGCTGCAAGCAGCTCGCGAGGGGTTAAGTTTCTGTAGAGGTTGCGTGGTGCGCTCGCTGCAAGCAGCTCGCGAGAGGGTTAAGTTTCTGTAGAGGCAGCATGGTGCGCTCGCTGCAAGCAGCTCGCGAACGGGGTGTGCTCCTGTAGAGGTTGCGCGGTGCGCTCGCTGCAAGCAGCTCGCGAACGGGGTGTGCTCCTGTAGAGGTTGCGTGGTGCGCTCGCTGCAAGCAGCTCGCGAACGGGGTGTGCTCCTGTAGAGGTTGCGTGGTGCGCTCGCTGCAAGCAGCTCGCGAGGGGTTAAATTTCTATAGAGGCCGCGTGGTGCGCTCGCTGCAAGCAGCTCGCGAACGGTGTGTACTCCTGTAGAGGTTGCGTGGTGCGCTCGCTGCAAGCAGCTCGCGAGGGGTTAAAGTTTCTATAGAGGTTGCGTGGTGCGCTCGCTGCAAGCAGCTCGCGAGAGGGTTAAGTTTCTGTAGAGGTTGGGCGGAACGCTCGCTGCAAGCAGCTCGCGAACGGTGTTCTCCTATAGAGGTTGCGCGGTGCGCTCGCTGCAAGCAGCTCGCGAACGGGCTGTGCTCCTGTAGAGGTCGCGTGGTGCGCTCGCTGCAAGCAGCTCGCGAACGGGGTGTGTTTCTGTAGAGGTTGCGCGGTGCGCTCGCTGCAAGCAGCTCGCGAACGGGGTGTGCTCCTGTAGAGGTTGCGTGGTGCGCTCGCTGCAAGCAGCTCGCGAACGAGGTGTGCTCCTGTAGAGGTTGCGTGGTGCGCTCGCTGCAAGCAGCTCGCGAACGGGGTGTGCTCCTGTAGAGGTTGCGCGGTGCGCTCGCTGCAAGCAGCTCGCGAACGGGGTGTGCTCCTGTAGAGGTTGCGTGGTGCGCTCGCTGCAAGCAGCTCGCGAACGGGGTGTGCTCCTGTAGAGGTTGCGTGGTGCGCTCGCTGCAAGCAGCTCGCGAACGGGGTGTGCTCCTGTAGAGGTTGCGTGGTGCGCTCGCTGCAAGCAGCTCGCGAACGAGGTGTGCTCCTGTAGAGGTTGCGCGGTGCGCTCGCTGCAAGCAGCTCGCGAACGGGGTGTGCTCCTGTAGAGGTTGCGCGGTGCGCTCGCTGCAAGCAGCTCGCGAACGGGGTGTGCTCCTGTAGAGGTTGCGTGGTGCGCTCGCTGCAAGCAGCTCGCGAGGGTAAAAAGTGCTCTCCATAACAGGGGCAATAATATAAAAAAATTGAAAAAAAAAAAAAAAAATCATTTCGAAAAAAAAAACCAAAAAAAAAAAAATTTTTCATGGTCGATTCAAAGTTACTCTGGGGTATATTCGACATTCAGTTGTACTTCCATGAACAAATCCTATACAAATCTTGAAAAAAATTTCCAATCCCTTCAATAGTTTCAGAGATAATACGAAAAAAAAAAAAACGGGGGGATTTAGGGGGGATTCAAAAATTGATTTCTACCAATCAGGACACCCTCTACACGAATCTCCAAAAAAAAACGCGACTTTTCCAACGGCAAGTAGAAAATCCCCACGATGACCCCCTCAAGGGAGGGGAAAATGGGGATTTTGGGATTTTTCTAGAAAGTTTCAAAACACCCTCTATACGAATCCGTAATCGGTTTTACCCCACCCCTAGCGCAAGTGCCTCAACTCACATGTCAGTGAGTCAGTGAGTGAGTGGTAATTAAGCTTTATATAGTATAACTAGTTTTTTGTGGTGCGCGAGCTGCAGGCAGCTCGCGTGTGGGTTTGAGGCTGGGACTTGGACATTAAATATTTTCAAATTGAAAAAAGGTATAAAATATTACCAGTTTGACTCTTACAAAAGATATAAGTAAAACAAAGTTAAAATAGAAATAAAAAGAATTAAAAGTTGGTTATTACTTGCACGGATAAAAAATATAGGTCGCCCGGTGCGCTCGCTGCAAGCAGCTCGCGAACGGTGTTCTCCTATAGAGGTTGCGCGGTGCGCTCGCTGCAAGCAGCTCGCGAACGGTGTTCTCCTATAGAGGTTGCGCGGTGCGCTCGCTGCAAGCAGCTCGCGAACGGAGTGAGCTCCTGCAAAGGTTGCGCGGTGCGCTCGCTGCAAGCAGCTCGCGAACGGGGTGTGCTCCTGTAGAGGTTGGGCGGCGCGCTCGCTGCAAGCAGCTCGCGAACGGTGTTCTCCTATAGAGGTTGCGCGGTGCGCTCGCTGCAAGCAGCTCGCGAACGGGGTGTGCTCCTGTAGAGGTTGCGTGGTGCGCTCGCTGCAAGCAGCTCGCGAACGGGGTGTGCTCCTGTAGAGGTTGCGTGGTGCGCTCGCTGCAAGCAGCTCGCGAACGGAGTGTGCTCCTGTAGAGGTTGCGCGGTGCGCTCGCTGCAAGCAGCTTCGCGAGAAGATTGGTTGCTGTAGAGGTTGCGTGGTGCGCTCGCTGCAAGCAGCTCGCGAGGGTAAAAAGTGCTCTCCATAACAGGGGCAATAATATAAAAAAATTGAAAAAAAAAAAAAAAACTTTCATTCCGAAAAAAAAAAAACCCAAAAAAAAAAAAAAATTTTTATGGTCGATTCGAAGTTAGTCTGGGGTAAGTTCGACATTCAGTTGTACTTCCATGGACAAAACCTACACGAATCTTGAAAAAAATTTCCAATCCCCTCAATAGTTTCAGAGATAATACGAAAAAAAAAAAACGGGGGGATTTAGGGGGGATTCAAAAATTGATTTCTACCAATCAGGACACCCTCTACACGAATCTCAAAAAAAAACGCGACTTTTCCAACGGCAAGTAGAAAATCCCCACAAAGACCCCCTCAAGGGAGGGGAAAATGGGGATTTTGGGATTTTTCTAGAAAGTTTCAAAACACCCTCTATACGAATCCGTAATCGGTTTTACCCCACCCCTAGCGCAAGTGCCTCAACTCACATGTCAGTGAGTGAATCAGTGAGTGAGTCAGTGGTAGTTTAGCTTTATATAGTATAACTAGTTTTTTGTGGTGCGCGAGCTGCAAGCAGCTCGCGTGTGGGTTTGAGGCTGGGACTTGGACATTAAATATTTTCAAATTGAAAAAAGGTATAAAATGTTTACATTTGGACTCCTACAAAAGATGTAAGGAAAAAAAAGATAAATAGAATTAAAAAGAATTAAAAGTTGGTTATTACTTGCACGGATAAAAAATATAGGTCGCCCGGTACGCTCGCTGCAAGCAGCTCGCGAGGGGTTAAAGTTTCTATAAAGGTTGCGTGGTGCGCTCGCTGCAAGCAGCTCGCGAGAGGGTTAAGTTTCTGTAGAGGTAACGTGGTGCGCTCGCTGCAAGCAGCTCGCGAGAGGGTTAAGTTTCTGTAGAGGTAACGTGGTGCGCTCGCTGCAAGCAGCTCGCGAGGGGTTAAGTTTCTATAGAGGCCGCGTGGTGCGCTCGCTGCAAGCAGCTCGCGAGAGGATTAAGTTTCTGTAGAGGTTGCGTGGTGCGCTCGCTGCAAGCAGCTCGCGAACGGGGTGTGCTGCTGTAGAGGTTGGGCGACACGCTCGCTGCAAGCAGCTCGCGAACGGTGTTCTCCTATAGAGGTTGCGCGGTGCGCTCGCTGCAAGCAGCTCGCGAACGGGGTGTGCTCCTGTAGAGGTTGCGTGGTGTGCTCGCTGCAAGCAGCTCGCGAACGGTGTTCTCCTATAGAGGTTGTGTGGTGCGCTCGCTGCAAGCAGCTCGCGAACGGGGTGTGCTCCTGTAGAGGTTGCGTGGTGCGCTCGCTGCAAGCAGCTCGCGAACGGGGTGTGCTCCTGTAGAGGTTGCGTGGTGCGCTCGCTGCAAGCAGCTCGTGAACGGGGTTTGCTCCTGTAGAGGTTGCGTGGTGCGCTCGCTGCAAGCAGCTCGCGAAGGTAAAAAGTGCTCTCCATAACAGGAGCAATAATATAAAAAAAAATTTAAAAAAAAAATTTTTTTTCATTCCGATAAAAAAATTCCAAAAAAAAAAAAAAAAAAAAATGGCCAATTCGAAGTTGGTCTGGGGTATATTCGACATTCAGTTGTACTTCCATGGACAAAAACCTACACGAATCTTGAAAAAAATTTCCAATCCCCTCAATAGTTTCGGAGATAATACGAAAAAAAAAGAAACGGGGGGATTTAGGGGGGATTCAAAAATTGATTTCTACCAATCAGGACACCCTCTATACGAATCTCAAAAAAAAACGCGACTTTTCTAACGGCAAGTAGAAAATCCCCACAAAGACCCCCTCAAGGGAGGGGAAAATGGGGATTTTGGGATTTTTCTAGAAAGTTTCAAAACACCCTCTATACGAATCTGTAATTCGTTTTACCCCACCCCTAGCGCAAGTGCCTCAACTCACATGTCAGTGAGTCAGTGAGTCAGTGGTAGTTTAGCTTTATATAGTATAACTAGTTTTTTGTGGTGCGCGAGCTGCAGGCAGCTCGCGTGTGGGTTTGGGTCCTGGACATTGACATAAAATATTTTCAAATTGAAAAAAGGGTATAAAATGTTTACATTTGGACTCCTACAAAAGAAGTAAGAAAAACGTTATTAAAACAATTAAAAAGATTTTAAAGTTGGTTATTAATTGCATGGATAAATAATATAGGTCGCCTGGTGCGCTCGCTGCAAGCAGCTCGCGAGGGGTAAAGTTTCTGTAGAGGTTGCGTGGTGCGCTCGCTGCAAGCAGCTCGCGTACGGGGTGTGCTCCTGTAGAGGTTGCGTGGTGCGCTCGCTGCAAGCAGCTCGCGAACGGGTGTGCTCCTGTAGAGGTAGCGTGGTGCGCTCGCTGCAAGCAGCTCGCGAACGGGGTGTGCTCCTGTAGAGGTTGCGTGGTGCGCTCGCTGCAAGCAGCTCGCGAACGGGGTGTGCTCCTTTAGAGGTTGCGTGGTGCGCTCGCTGCAAGCAGCTCGCGAACGGGGTGTGCTCCTGTAGAGGTTGCGTGGTGCGCTCGCTGCAAGCAGCTCGCGATCGGGGTGTGCCTTTGTAGAGGTTGCGTGGTGCGCTCGCTGCAAGCAGCTCGCGAACGGGGTGTGCTCCTGTAGAGGTTGCGTGGTGCGCTCGCTGCAAGCAGCTCGCGAACGGGGTGTGCTGCTGTAGAGGTTGGGCGGCGCGCTCGCTGCAAGCAGCTCGCGAACGGTGTTCTCCTATAGAGGTTGCGCGGAGCGCTCGCTGCAAGCAGCTCGCGAACGGAGTGTGCTCCTGTAGAGGTTGCACGGTGCGCTCGCTGCAAGCAGCTCGCGAACGGTGTGTGCTCCTATAGAGGTTGCGCGGTGCGCTCGCTGCAAGCAGCTCGCGAACGGGGTGTGCTCCTGTAGAGGTTGCGTGGTGCGCTCGCTGCAAGCAGCTCGCGAAAGGGGTGTGCTCCTGTAGAGGTTGCGTGGTGCGCTCGCTGCAAGCAGCTCGCGAACGATGTGTGCTCCTGTAGAGGTTGCGTGGTGCGCTCGCTGCATGCAGCTCGCGAACGGGGTGTGCTCCTTTAGAGGTTGCGTGGTGCGCTCGCTGCAAGCAGCTCGCGAAGGTAAAAAGTGCTCTCCATAACAGGGGCAATAATATAAAAAAATTGTAAAAAAAAAAAAAACTTTTTTCATTCCGAAAAAAAACCCAAAAAAAAAAAAAAAAAATTGGTCATGGTCGATTCGAAGTTGGTCTGGGGTATATTCGACATTCAGTTATACTTCCATGGACAAATCCTACACGAATCTTGAAAAAATTTTCAAATCCCCTCAGTAGATTCGGAGATATGATGAAAAATAAAAAAACGGGGGTATTTAGGGGGTATTTAAAAAATGATTTCTATCAATCAGGACACCCTCTACACGAATCTCAAAAAAAAACGCGACTTTTCCAACGGCAAGTAGAAAATCCCCACAAAGACCCCCTCAAGGGAGGGGAAAATGGGGATTTTGGGATTTTTCTAGAAAGTTTCAAAACACCCTCTATACGAATCCGTAATCGGTTTTACCCCACCCCTAGCGCAAGTGCCTCAACTCACATGTCAATGAGTGAGTCAGTGGTAGTTTAGCTATATATAGTATAACTAGTTTTTTGTGGTGCGCGAGCTGCAGGCAGCTCGCGTGTGGGTTTGAGGCTGGGACTTGGACATAAAATATTTTCAAATTGAAAAAAGGTATAAAATGTTTACATTTGGACTCCTACAAAAGATGTAAAGAAAATAAAGTTAAAATAGAATTAAAAAGATATAAAAGTTGGTTATTATTTGCACGGATAAAAAATATAGGTCGCCCGGTGCGCTCGCTGCAAGCAGCTCGCGAGGGGTTAAAGTTTCTATAGAGGTTGCGTGGTGCGCTCGCTGCAAGCAGCTCGCGAGAGGGTTAAGTTTCTGTAGAGGTAGCGTGGTGCGCTCGCTGCAAGCAGCTCGCGAGGGGTTAAGTTTCTATACAGGTTGCGTGGTGCGCTCGCTGCAAGCAGCTCGCGAGGGGTTAAGTTTCTATAGAGGTTGCGTGGTGCGCTCGCTGCAAGCAGCTCGCGAGGGGTTAAGTTTCTGTAGAGGTTGCGTGGTGCGCTCGCTGCAAGCAGCTCGCGAACGGTGTGTGCTCCTGTAGAGGTTGCGTGGTGCGCTCGCTGCAAGCAGCTCGCGAACGGTGTTCTCCTATAGAGGTTGCGCGGTGCGCTCGCTGCAAGCAGCTCGCGAACGGAGTGTGCTCCTGTAGAGGTTGCGTGGTGCGCTCGCTGCAAGCAGCTCGCGAGGGGTTAAGTTTCTATAGAGGTTGCGTGGTGCGCTCGCTGCAAGCAGCTCGCGAGGGGTTAAGTTTCTGTAGAGGTTGCGTGGTGCGCTCGCTGCAAGCAGCTCGCGAACGGTGTGTGCTCCTGTAGAGGTTGCGTGGTGCGCTCGCTGCAAGCAGCTCGCGAACGGTGTTCTCCTATAGAGGTTGCGCGGTGCGCTCGCTGCAAGCAGCTCGCGAACGGAGTGTGCTCCTGTAGAGGTTGCGTGGTGCGCTCGCTGCAAGCAGCTCGCGAGGGGTTAAGTTTCTGTAGAGGTTGCATGGTGCGCTCGCTGCAAGCAGCTCGCGAACGGTGTGTGCTCCTGTAGAGGTTGCGTGGTGCGCTCGCTGCAAGCAGCTCGCGAACGGTTTTCTCCTATAGAGGTTGCGCGGTGCGCTCGCTGCAAGCAGCTCGCGAACGGTGTTCTCCTATAGAGGTTGCGCGGTGCGCTCGCTGCAAGCAGCTCGCGAACGGTTTTCTCCTATAGAGGTTGCGCGGTGCGCTCGCTGCAAGCAGCTCGCGAACGGTGTTCTCCTATAGAGGTTGCGTGGTGCGCTCGCTGCAAGCAGCTCGCGAACGGAGTGTGCTCCTGTAGAGGTTGCGCGGTGCGCTCGCTGCAAGCAGCTTCGCGAGAAGATTGGTTGCTGTAGAGGTTGCGTGGTGCGCTCGCTGCAAGCAGCTCACGAGGGTAAAAATTGCTCTCCATAACAGGGGCAATAATATAAAAAAATTGAAAAAAAAAAAAAAAACTTTCATTCAAAAAAAAAAAAACCCAAAAAAAAAAAAAAATATATGGTCGATTCGAAGTTGGTCTGGGGTATATTCGACATTCAGTTGTACTTCCATGGACAAAAACCTACACGAATCTTGAAAAAAATTTCCAATCCCCTCAATAGTTTCAGAGATAATACGAAAAAAAAAAAAACGGGGGGATTTAGGGGGGATTCAAAAATTGATTTCTACCAATCAGGACACCCTCTACACGAATCTCAAAAAAAAACGCGACTTTTCCAACGGCAAGTAGAAAATCCCCACAAAGACCCCCTCAAGGGAGGGGAAACTGGGGATTTTGGGATTTTTCTAGAAAGTTTCAAAACACCCTCTATACGAATCCGTAATCAGTTTTACCCCACCCCTACTGCAAGTGCCTCAACTCACATGTCAGTCAGTGAGTCAGTGAGTGGTAGTTTAGCTATATATAGTATAACTAGTTTTTTGTAGTGCGCGAGCTGCAGGCAGCTCGCGTGTGGGTTTGAGGCTGGGACTTGGACATTAAATATTTTCAAATTGAAAAAAGGTATAAAATATTACCAGTTTGACTCTTACAAAAGATATAAGTAAAACAAAGTCATAATAGAAAAAAAAGAATTAAAAGTTGGTTATTACTTGCACGGATAAAAAATATAGGTCGCCCGGTGCGCTCGCTGCAAGCAGCTCGCGAGGGGTTAAAGTTTCTATAGAGGTTGCGTGGTGCGCTCGCTGCAAGCAGCTCGCGAGAGGGTTAAGTTTCTGTAGAGGTAGCGTGGTGCGCTCGCTGCAAGCAGCTCGGGAACGGGATGTGCTCCTGTAGAGGTTGCGTGGTGCGCTCGCTGCAAGCAGCTCGCGGACGGGATGTGCTCCTGTAGAGGTTGCGTGGTGCGCTCGCTGCAAGCAGCTCGCGAACGGGGTCTGCTCTTGTAGAGGTTGCGTGGTGCGCTCGCTGCAAGCAGCTCGCGAGAGGGTTAAGTTTCTGTAGAGGTAGCGTGGTGCGCTCGCTGCAAGCAGCTCGCGAACGGGGTGTGCTCCTGTAGAGGTTGCGTGGTGCGCTCGCTGCAAGCAGCTCGCGAACGGGATGTGCTCCTGTAGAGGTTGCGTGGTGCGCTCGCTGCAAGCAGCTCGCGAAAGGGGTGTGCTCCTGTAGAGGTTGCGTGGTGCGCTCGCTGCAAGCAGCTCGCGAACGATGTGTGCTCCTGTAGAGGTTGCGTGGTGCGCTCGCTGCATGCAGCTCGCGAACGGGGTGTGCTCCTTTAGAGGTTGCGTGGTGCGCTCGCTGCAAGCAGCTCGCGAAGGTAAAAAGTGCTCTCCATAACAGGGGCAATAATATAAAAAAATTGTAAAAAAAAAAAAAACTTTTTTCATTCCGAAAAAAAACCCAAAAAAAAAAAAAAAAAATTGGTCATGGTCGATTCGAAGTTGGTCTGGGGTATATTCGACATTCAGTTATACTTCCATGGACAAATCCTACACGAATCTTGAAAAAATTTTCAAATCCCCTCAGTAGATTCGGAGATATGATGAAAAATAAAAAAACGGGGGTATTTAGGGGGTATTTAAAAAATGATTTCTATCAATCAGGACACCCTCTACACGAATCTCAAAAAAAAACGCGACTTTTCCAACGGCAAGTAGAAAATCCCCACAAAGACCCCCTCAAGGGAGGGGAAAATGGGGATTTTGGGATTTTTCTAGAAAGTTTCAAAACACCCTCTATACGAATCCGTAATCGGTTTTACCCCACCCCTAGCGCAAGTGCCTCAACTCACATGTCAATGAGTGAGTCAGTGGTAGTTTAGCTATATATAGTATAACTAGTTTTTTGTGGTGCGCGAGCTGCAGGCAGCTCGCGTGTGGGTTTGAGGCTGGGACTTGGACATTAAATATTTTCAAATTGAAAAAAGGTATAAAATGTTTACATTTGGACTCCTACAAAAGATGTAAAGAAAATAAAGTTAAAATAGAATTAAAAAGATATAAAAGTTGGTTATTATTTGCACGGATAAAAAATATAGGTCGCCCGGTGCGCTCGCTGCAAGCAGCTCGCGAGGGGTTAAAGTTTCTATAGAGGTTGCGTGGTGCGCTCGCTGCAAGCAGCTCGCGAGAGGGTTAAGTTTCTGTAGAGGTAGCGTGGTGCGCTCGCTGCAAGCAGCTCGCGAGGGGTTAAGTTTCTATAGAGGTTGCGTGGTGCGCTCGCTGCAAGCAGCTCGCGAGGGGTTAAGTTTCTATAGAGGTTGCGTGGTGCGCTCGCTGCAAGCAGCTCGCGAGGGGTTAAGTTTCTGTAGAGGTTGCGTGGTGCGCTCGCTGCAAGCAGCTCGCGAACGGTGTGTGCTCCTGTAGAGGTTGCGTGGTGCGCTCGTTGCAAGCAGCTCGCGAACGGTGTTCTCCTATAGAGGTTGCGCGGTGCGCTCGCTGCAAGCAGCTCGCGAACGGAGTGTGCTCCTGTAGAGGTTGCGTGGTGCGCTCGCTGCAAGCAGCTCGCGAGGGGTTAAGTTTCTGTAGAGGTTGCATGGTGCGCTCGCTGCAAGCAGCTCGCGAACGGTGTGTGCTCCTGTAGAGGTTGCGTGGTGCGCTCGCTGCAAGCAGCTCGCGAACGGTTTTCTCCTATAGAGGTTGCGCGGTGCGCTCGCTGCAAGCAGCTCGCGAACGGTGTTCTCCTATAGAGGTTGCGCGGTGCGCTCGCTGCAAGCAGCTCGCGAACGGTTTTCTCCTATAGAGGTTGCGCGGTGCGCTCGCTGCAAGCAGCTCGCGAACGGTGTTCTCCTATAGAGGTTGCGTGGTGCGCTCGCTGCAAGCAGCTCGCGAACGGAGTGTGCTCCTGTAGTGGTTGCGCGGTGCGCTCGCTGCAAGCAGCTTCGCGAGAAGATTGGTTGCTGTAGAGGTTGCGTGGTGCGCTCGCTGCAAGCAGCTCACGAGGGTAAAAAGTGCTCTCCATAACAGGGGCAATAATATAAAAAAATTGAAAAAAAAAAAAAAAAACTTTCATTCAAAAAAAAAAAAATCCCAAAAAAAAAAAAAATATATATGGTCGATTCGAAGTTGGTCTGGGGTATATTCGACATTCAGTTGTACTTCCATGAACAAATCCTATACAAATCTTGAAAAAAATTTCCAATCCCCTCAATAGTTTCAGAGATAATACGAAAAAAAAAAAAACGGGGGGATTTAGGGGGGATTCAAAAATTGATTTCTACCAATCAGGACACCCTCTACACGAATCTCCAAAAAAAACGCGACTTTTCCAACGGCAAGTAGAAAATCCCCACGATGACCCCCTCAAGGGAGGGGAAAATGGGGATTTTGGGATTTTTCTAGAAAGTTTCAAAACACCCTCTATACGAATCCGTAATCGGTTTTACCCCACCCCTAGCGCAAGTGCCTCAACTCACATGTCAGTGAGTGAGTGAGTGAGTGGTAATTAAGCTTTATATAGTATAACTAGTTTTTTGTGGTGCGCGAGCTGCAGGCAGCTCGCGTGTGGGTTTGAGGCTGGGACTTGGACATTAAATATTTTCAAAATGAAAAAAGGTATTAAATATTACCAGTTTGACTCTTACAAAAGAAATACGAAAAACAAAGTGAAAATATGTTAAAAAGATTAAAAGTTGGTTATTACTTGCTCGGATAAAAAATATAGGTCGCCTGGTGCGCTCGCTGCAAGCAGCTCGCGAGGGGTTAAGTTTCTGTAGAGGCCGCGTGGTGCGCTCGCTGCAAGCAGCTCGCGAGGGGTTAAAGTTTCTGTAGAGGAAGCGTGGTGCGCTCGCTGCAAGCAGCTCGCGAACAGGGTGTGCTCCTGTAGAGGTCGCGTGGTGCGCTCGCTGCAAGCAGCTCGCGAACGGGGTGTGCTCCTGTAGAGGTTGCATGGTGCGCTCGCTGCAAGCAGCTCGCGAACGGGGTGTGCTCCTGTAGAGGTTGCGTGGTGCGCTCGCTGCAAGCAGCTCGCGAACGGTGTGTGCTCCTGTAGAGGTTGCGTGGTGCGCTCGCTGCAAGCAGCTCGCGAACGGGGTGTGCTCCTGTAGAGGTTGCGTGGTGCGCTCGCTGCAAGCAGCTCGCGAACGGGGTGTGCTCCTGTAGAGGTTGCGTGGTGCGCTCGCTGCAAGCAGCTCGCGAACGGGGTATGCTCCTGTAGAGGTTGCGTGGTGCGCTCGCTGCAAGCAGCTCGCGAACGGGGTGTGCTCCTGTAGAGGTTGCGTGGTGCGCTCGCTGCAAGCAGCTCGCGAACGGGGTGTGCTCCTGTAGAGGTTGCGTGGTGCGCTCGCTGCAAGCAGCTCGCGAACGGGGTGTGCTCCTGTAGAGGTTGCGTGGTGCGCTCGCTGCAAGCAGCTCGCGAACGGGGTGAGCTCCTGTAGAGGTTGCGTGGTGCGCTCGCTGCAAGCAGCTCGCGAACGGGGTGTGCTCCTGTTGAGGTTGCGTGGTGCGCTCGCTGCAAGCAGCTCGCGAACGGGGTGTGCTCCTGTAGAGGTTGCGTGGTGCGCTCGCTGCAAGCAGCTCGCGAACGGGGTGTGCTCCTGTAGAGGTTGCGTGGTGCGCTCGCTGCAAGCAGCTCGCGAACGGGGTGTGCTCCTTTAGAGGTTGCGCGGTGCGCTCGCTGCAAGCAGCTCGCGAACGGGGTGTGCTCCTGTAGAGGTTGCGTGGTGCGCTCGCTGCAAGCAGCTCGCGAAGGTAAAAAGTGCTCTCCATGACAGGGGCAATAATATAAAAAAATTAAAAAAAAAAAAAAAATTCATTCCGAAAAAAAAAACCCAAAAAAAAAAAAAAAATTCATGGTCGATTCAAAGTTAGTCTGGGGTATATTCGACATTCAGTTGTACTTCCATGGACAAAACCTACACGAATCTTGAAAAAAATTTCCAATCCCCTCAATAGTTTCGGAGATAATACGAAAAAAAAAAAAACGAGGGGATTTAGGGGGGATTCAAAAATTGATTTCTACCAATCAGGACACCCTCTACACGAATCTCAAAAAAAAACGCGACTTTTCCAACGGCAAGTGGAAAATCCCCACAATAACCCCCTCAAGAGAGGGGAAAATGGGGATTTTGGGATTTTTCTAGAGAGTTTCAAAACACCCTCTATACGAATCCGTAATCGGTTTTACCCCACCCCTACTGCAAGTGCCTCAACTCACATGTCAGTGAGTGAGTGAGTCAGTGGTAATTAAGCTATATATAGTATAATAACTAGTTTTTTGTGGTGCGCGAGCTGCAGGCAGCTCGCGTGTGGGTACGAGTCTTGGACATGGACATGAAATATTTTCAAATTGAAAAAAGGGTATAAAATGTTTACATTTGGACTCCTACAAAAGATGTAAGTAAAAAAAGATAAATAGAATTAAATAGAATTAAAAGTTGGTTATTACTTGCACGGATAAAAAATATAGGTCGCCTGGTGCGCTCGCTGCAAGCAGCTCGCGAGGGGTTAAGTTTCTTTAGAGGCCGCGTGGTGCGCTCGCTGCAAGCAGCTCGCGAACGGTGTTCTCCTATAGAGGTTGCGCGGTGCGCTCGCTGCAAGCAGCTCGCGAAGGGTTAAAGTTTCTATAGAGGTTGCGTGGTGCGCTCGCTGCAAGCAGCTCGCGAGAGGGTTAAGTTTCTGTAGAGGTTGCGTGGTGCGCTCGCTGCAAGCAGCTCGCGAACGGTGTTCTCCTATAGAGGTCGCGCGGTGCGCTCGCTGCAAGCAGCTCGCGAAGGGTTAAAGTTTCTATAGAGGTTGCGTGGTGCGCTCGCTGCAAGCAGCTCGCGAGAGGGTTAAGTTTCTGTAGAGGTTGCGTGGTGCGCTCGCTGCAAGCAGCTCGCGAACGGGGTGTGCTGCTGTAGAGGTTGGGCGACACGCTCGCTGCAAGCAGCTCGCGAACGGTGTTCTCCTATAGAGGTTGCGCGGTGCGCTCGCTGCAAGCAGCTCGCGAACGGAGTGTGCCCCTGTAGAGGTTGCGTGGTGCGCTCGCTGCAAGCAGCTCGCGAACGGGGTGTGCTCCTGTAGAGGTTGCGTGGTGCGCTCGCTGCAAGCAGCTCGCGAACGGGGTGTGCTCCTGTAGAGGTTGCGTGGTGCGCTCGCTGCAAGCAGCTCGCGAACGGAGTGTGCTCCTGTAGAGGTTGCGCGGTGCGCTCGCTGCAAGCAGCTCGCGAACGGAGTGTGCTCCTGTAGAGGTCGCGTGGTGCGCTCGCTGCAAGCAGCTCGCGAACGGGGTGTGCTCCTGTAGAGGTTGCGTGGTGCGCTCGCTGCAAGCAGCTCGCGAAGGTAAAAAGTGCTCTCCATAACAGGGACAATAATAGAAAAAAAATTAAAAAAAAAAAAACCTTCCGAAAAAAAAAACCCAAAAAAAAAAAACATTGGTCATGGTCAATTCGAAGTTGGTCTGGGGTATATTCGACATTCAGTTGTAGTTCCATGGCTAAATCCTACACGAATCTTGAAAAAATTTTCAAATCCCCTCAGTAGATTCGGAGATATGAAGAAGAAAAAAAAAACGGGGGTATTTAGGGGGTATTTAAAAATTGATTTCTACCAATCAGGACACCCTCTACACGAATCTCAAAAAAAAACGCGACTTTTCCAACGGCAAGTAGAAAATCCCCACAAAGACCCCCTCAAGGGAGGGGAAAATGGGGATTTTGGGATTTTTCTAGAAAGTTTCAAAACACCCCCTATACGAATCCGTAATCGGTTTTACCCCACCCCTAGCGCAAGTGCCTCAACTCACATGTCAATGAGTGAGTGAGTGAGTGAGTGGTAGTTTAGCTTTATATAATATAACTAGTTTTTTGTGGTGCGCGAGCTGCAGGCAGCTCGCGTGTGGGTTTGGGTCGTAGACATTGACATGAAATATTTTCAAATTGAAAAAAGGGTATAAAATGTTTACATTTGGACTCCTACAAAAGATGTAAGGAAAAAAAAGATAAATAGAATTAAAAAGAATTAAAAGTTGGTTATTACTTGCACGGATAAAAAATATAGGTCGCCCGGTGCGCTCGCTGCAAGCAGCTCGCGAGGGGTTAAAGTTTCTATAGAGGTTGCGTGGTGCGCTCGCTGCAAGCAGCTCGCGATCGGAGTGTGCTCCTATAGAGGTCGTGTGGTGCGCTCGCTGCAAGCAGCTCGCGAGGGGTTAAAGTTTCTATAGAGGTTGCGTGGTGCGCTCGCTGCAAGCAGCTCGCGAACGGAGTGTGCTCCTATAGAGGTCGCGTGGTGCGCTCGCTGCAAGCAGCTCGCGAGAGGGTTAAATTTCTGTAGAGGTAGCGTGGTGCGCTCGCTGCAAGCAGCTCGCGAGGGGTTAAGTTTCTATAGAGGCCGCGTGGTGCGCTCGCTGCAAGCAGCTCGCGAGAAGATTAAGTTTCTGTAGAGGTTGCGTGGTGCGCTCGCTGCAAGCAGCTCGCGAACGGGGTGTGCTGCTGTAGAGGTTGGGCGGCACGCTCGCTGCAAGCAGCTCGCGAACGATGTTCTCCTATAGAGGTTGCGCGGTGCGCTCGCTGCAAGCAGCTCGCGAACGGAGTGTGCTCCTGTAGAGGTTGCGCGGTGCGCTCGCTGCAAGCAGCTCGCGAACGGGCTGTGCTCCTGTAGAGGTCGCGTGGTGCGCTCGCTGCAAGCAGCTCGCGAACGGGGTGTGCTCCTGTAGAGGTTGCGTGGTGCGCTCGCTGCAAGCAGCTCGCGAACGGGGTGTGCTCCTTTAGAGGTTGCGTGGTGCGCTCGCTGCAAGCAGCTCGCGATGGTAAAAAGTGCTCTCCATAACAGGGGCAATAATATAAAAAAATTGTAAAAAAAAAAAAAACTTTTTTCATTCCGAAATAAAAAACCCAAAAAAAAAAAAAAAAAAAGCGATTCGAAGTTGGTCTGGGGTATATTCGACATTCAGTTGTACTTCCATGGACAAATCCTACACGAATCTTGAAAAAATTTTCAAATCCCCTCAGTAGATTCGGAGATATGATAAAAAATAAAAAAACGGGGGTATTTAGGGGGTATTTAAAAAATGATTTCTACCAATCAGGACACCCTCTACACGAATCTCAAAAAAAAACACGACTTTTCCAACGGCAAGTGGAAAATACCCCCTACGACCCCTTTAAGGGGGTCAAAAATGGGGGTTTTTGGATTTTTCTGGAAAGTTTCAAAACACCCCCTATACGAATCCGTAATCGGTTTTACCCCACCCCTACTGCAAGTGCCTTAACTCACATGTCAATGAGTGAATCAGTGAGTGAGTCAGTGGTAGTTTAGCTATATATAGTATAATATAATTATTGTATATCGTTTTGTATTCTCGTTTATAGTTCAAAGTTTTTCAGCCTCCTGCCACAGGGTACTGACAACCACATAAGCAAAGACGGCGTAAGGTACTACCGGGCCGTGTTCGAAGAACTAGCAAAAGCGAACATTACTCCTATCGTCACGTTGTTCCACTGGGATATGCCCACATCGCTTATGGACCTTGGCGGCTGGTGCAACCCCAAGATAGTGGATTACTTCGAAGATTACGCGAGGGTCGCGTTTGCGCAGTTCGGTGATGTGGTTAAGACTTGGACCACTATGAATGAACCGCACCAGCATTGTTACTACGTAAGTCATTCGATTTTATCCATTAATATCAAACACGTGTAAGTGCATTAATTACTGTGACGTAGTTGGTATAGAGTTGCATTTGCAAATCTCATTGTGAAATCAAAAGGTTGAAAACAAAAAAAGAGTAGTAGAGTTCTTTGTGATAGAGCTCGTCCGGGGTAGGACTACCACCATACCTATTTCAGCCGCCAAGCAGCAATGCTCGCATTGCTGTGTTCCGAATTGTGGTTCGAAGGGTATGGTTTTCGGTGAAATTACAGGCACATGAGACTTTCCATCTAACGTCTCAGGGTGGTAACACGCAAGTGATATCTATGATGTTGCATGCGTACATAGGCTACGGTAACCGCTGACCATCAAGTGGGCCGTACGCTTGGTTGCTACTTTAGTGGTATAAAAAAAAAAAAACTCATTATTCGTCAAGGAATTCCCAAATTCTTTATTTGTGGTTTTACTGTTAGTCGCCTCCAATTTAAGTTACTAATTTATTCTCAAAGGATATAATACTATGATACATATTATAAATTTACGTTTAGCATTATAAAATTTATGTGTGCTAAATTATTCCGAATGTGTGCATAAATATTTAAAAGCGTAACTGTAGATAATTTAAAGAGTCTCTGTGACTATCGTCTTTAAGTTACTTCAAACAATGGCATAAAATTTATATTTTCATACATAATTCGCTTTAGAATGAGTATATTTTTTAAATAAAATTGTATTTGATTATTAATATAATTTTATGGTCAAAAACATTATCAAAAATAATCAAGCTCAAGAACGTTCTACTCGTCATTGAATTATAAAAGTCTGTTCTCTAACAGCATTAGTTTCTAACGTACCAAAGTTTTGTGGCAAATTTCAAAAGTTTGATAGTAGAGTTAGGGAGTTAGATTTTAAATAAAACATCTGCTAACAATTTCAGAGTGTTAGAAATTGCTGGTAAAATTTGTTTTTTTTTTATTTGCAGGGTTACGGCACCGACTACTTTGTTCCAAGATTGCAATCAAGTGGCATTGGGGATTATTTATGTGCACATCACATTCTGCTGGCCCATGCAAGAGCTTACCATTTGTATGATAAGAAATTTCGTCCTACTCAGAAAGGTATGTTGCACAACTACTCGTACTTGCATAAAATGCAAGTAGTTCGAATCGTTAACTTTAACCTTAACCACCAAAATTACATAGTTGTATGTGAAACTAGTAAGTTAGTATAAGTCTTTGTGACATAAGCTATAGGCCGCCCAATGGCCTCCATCATGTTATTCCTTTTTCCCTGATATTATACTGGTTATGTTACGTACCTACCAGTTGCCAGCAGAATATTGGCGTCATTTTTTATGAACATATTTTTTACAATAAAAGAAGACGACAACGGTAATACCAAGAAGTAAGTTATTAAGTTTGTTTACCTTTGTATTTATTAAAACAAGGTAATAACGAGTAGAAGATAAGAATAAGAAATTAATTTTCCTCTGCGATTTCTTAGCAGGAAAACCACGAGGTAAAACCGTTGTCCGAAGTATCAAAACTACATTTCCCTATATAGATAATTTTCTGTTATATTTTCAGTTTTCTGTTATATTTTCTGTTGACTGGGGAAGTATACAAGAACAAGGACTTTGGTCAAACTATAACTTTTTCATTCATAAATGCTCATAAAAATATACCAAACCGGAGAAACAAACGCTATTTCATATGGGTTATTTTTAGGAAGGGTTGGAATAACTCTTGATGCTTTTTGGGCTGAACCTAAAGATGAATCAAAAGAAGAAGACAAAGAAGCAGCTGAAAGATATCTACAATTGCATGTAAGTAACCTAACAACACATAAATTATTATATTTACAAATGCTAAGATTAAAAAATCACACTAATATATATACGAAAGCGTGTATTTTGTTGCCACTCAACTCCGTAACCAGCTAAACAGATTTGTATTAAACTACAAAAAATATTCCTACATAGATTTAAAATAACACATACGCTACCTTTAAACTGTAAAATTAAACGGTTATTTTAGGATAGCAAAGTACTGCATAAACTGTGGGCAGCATGTAGAAGAAAATTATTTTTAGGTTAATATTTATGAATATTATATCAATTTTGTATTATTCCAAAAGAGAGTGTTTGATAAAACTTGTCATTTTCATTTAAAATAATTAAATTCTGCTAAAAATAATGTAATAAGTTATTAATATTATAGGTATTTTTATACATAATACCATCTTAATAACAAAATTATTGTGATGTACATATAATATTCACTTTAAAAACGGGAGATTTCACTTACCTGTATGTAGTACTAATATCTGTGCCTGTATATTAGTGCATATCGTCATACGGACGTAGAACAGATATTCGTACGGAGAAAGAAGGGAGCCGTGTCACTCGAACCTGATGATGACTCTCAGAAATGATTCGAAACGTGTACCTACTTTTTAACTGATGTATTAAGTTAATACAAACTCCTGTTTTTTTAAATGACTTGACACAAATTTTGTTCTTTACAGCTGGGTCTGTTCGCGCATCCAATATTCTCAGAAAATGGGGATTACCCTGATCAAGCGAGACAGATAATCAACGACAAGAGCATAGAACAAGGGTTCACGAGGTCTCGCCTACCTTACTTCACGAATGAAGAGGTCAGTTTGGTGACGTTGCCTTTGAAATATTTATGGACGTAATAAATTTCAATGTTTATGTATGAAGCTCTTACCCTTAGGGTACGAATGTAGAGGCATTTAGAAGAGTGTCTTCACGTCAACCTTTCTCTGTAGTGATGAATGATACAACATTTCTTCACAATTTCATCATAGCTGTTTTGTATTTAGTATTGCAGGAATAAGTATTCATTGCCTTTGAGTAATTTTTCTAATTAATTAGTCATAGTCATGATGTTTTAAAGTTGGCGCAATGACGCGGTTCATCAAAAAGAGAGTGATATAAAAATATCAGTTAGACGATGAACCATAACGATTTGCAACTTTTACAAATCAGAATAAAAAATAATTTAGATTACCTACAGTTGTTTATTATAATAGATGTAGGCTCCATATTTCATGAAAGAAAATTTAACGAAAAATTAAATTCGTCATTGCGCTTTTATGTAAGGTGGTGTGTGTTTTTAAAGTAAGTAAGTTCGTATGAGTCAGTGGCCAAGTCTGGTGACAGAGTTTCTAGGCCGCCCAAAGGCCTAAATGCAGTCTTAAAAATAACGTATGACGGCTTTGAAACTGTAGTGGATATTGCAAAAGCGGTTTAGTGAGTATTTTGTTTTTTAGAAACTCCAACTTAAGAAACAATTTTTGTTTTAGGTAAAATCTCTTAGAGGCAGCTCAGATTTTTTCGGTTTGAATCATTACACCACATTTTTGATATCTCCGTCATCGATGGAAAAAGATTGGAGGGTGCCGTCAACAGATCACGACACAGAAGTCAAATTGGATCAAAACCCTGACTGGCCAATGCCAGGAGCTGACTGGCTGACGGTAACATTTTTTTTTAGTTTAAATGTAAGTCTGGTCGAAACAGCAAAGTATCTTGTGCGTAGCTTAGAATTTCGTGAGAAATAGAACTACTTCTCACAAGCTCGGGTTTAACTTAAGCAAACCATGACGTCATGTTTGTTAGAAAATCACAAAAAATACCAAAAGCTTTGATTTGAAGGACGATGACGATCACCCAATAACCCCTATACCAATTTTTTCTTTTTCTATTCTAATAGTATGCTAATAGTATTACAATCGAGCCTTATGTTTAGGCTAATCAGTAATTTAATGTTGACCTAGTTATAGAATAAAACTATTTGTTAAGAATGTGTCCACTGGCACTTTTCTTAATGTCTCTATTTATTACGGGGAAGTCACCATAGTGTTCATGTGTTCTTTAAGCGTAGTTTTATACTTTCACTACGGTACACTATTAATTTTACACAACTAACTCAAAAGATTTTCAATAAATAAAAATAAATAAAAAAAGTTTTAGCCTTTTTGAGCCTTTTCACTGTGTCTGTGTTGTCGAAAACGTTCAGTGATGATGAAGCTGGCACTACCAAAAAATAATAATAATAAAGCAACGAAAGATAAAGACATTTGAATTTGATTAAGATAACATAAATAAACATTAGATAATAATGATCTATAGATACAAATCTAAACTCGGCTTTATAGGGTGTTGTAGGTGACATATATGTGGGTATAGGTCTCACAACGGATCTCGGCCGTAGTGAAATTAGCCGTTTCGATGCGCAATGGAGCTTTTTCAAATTAAATTGTCTTTGCGCATCACAAACGGCTAACTTCACGGAAGCCTAGATCCGCTGTGCGAACTATACTTTTTTTTTTTTTTTTTTTATGTTAGTAAGTGACAAGACAATCAAGGCGCCCACCTGATGTTAAGCACCACGCCTGACTATTACAGTATTTATTACTTACTATGAGTGTAAATGTGGGTATGCCTAATAAAATCAGTTGTTTCTTACTACTTCAATAGAGTGTTTCATTTACCGTATTACATAATACTACATGGTGTCAGGTCCACACCTACATCCACATGTAATACCAAAAGAGTGTTGAAAACAGTTCAAAAACCAAGGTTTTCACGTGGAAAACATGACGGAGAAGCCGGAGGCAACTCACAATAGGTCGAGAGGTATATCTATACGGCACTTCAACTGCCGGCTGCCATGAGCGAGGAAGGCAACATGGCTACAAATTGGCGAGAATGAAAGTCGGCATTTGATTATTATATTATTGCGGCGGGCAAGGAGAATGCGACATCGAGGGAGAAGTGTGCATTATTTCTGCATGTCATCGGGAAAGGAGGCCGGGATATTCTAGGGAAGTTAGATTTAGAGGCGGCAGAAAAAAATGATTACGAGAAGTTGGTGTCAAAATTCGCATTGCACTGCGATTCCACTCGCATTGTCAATTACGAGCGGCATGTTTTTTTTGAGACTTATCAGCGTGAAGATAGTTTTGACAAGTTTTTAACTACGCTCAAGTTCAAAAGCAAATCGTGTGAGTTTGGTCAATTACGCAGTAGTCTAATCTTGACTCAAATCATCCGGGGCCTCAAAGAGTCAGGAATGCGAGAACGTTTATTGTCGAAAACAAAGCTGAACTTGGAAGAAGCGGTGACTTGGTGTCGCGCAGCGGAGAGCGCCAGCAAGCAGTCAGACGCGTGCGGAGGAGCGCGCGCGGGCACGGGCGCCGGTGCCGCGGGGGCCGAGCTGGCGCTGGAGGCGGTGCGCGCAGGCGCGGGCGCTGGCTCGGCGCAGCGGCCCTGGCGCCGTCCAGCGGCCGGCGGTGCTGCTGCAGCCTCTCGACAACAACAATATTATCAGAATAGTGATAGTGCGGCTAGTTCGTGTGGTAACTGTGGTCGTAGGCACGGAGCGGGTGACAAGTGCTCAGCTAGGTCGGTGAAGTGTCTTAGGTGTGATCGCGTCGGTCATTTTGCGCGATTGTGTCGCGCGAAATTTGTGAGGGAATTGCAGGAAGAAGACGAAATCGAGGACTGCGCCGAGATACGTAAGTCGTTACTGTGTAGCTTGTCCATCGAGAAAGTAGGTAGTGATTGCGAGTCCTGGTTCGAGGATGTGTCTATTGATAATGTAATAATAATGTGAAAGTTAATTTTAAGCTAGATAGCGGCGCGGAGGCGTCGATCATGTCGTTACGGGCATTTAAAGAGGCAGGTTGATGAACAAATTTTGAGAAAAAATAACTGTCCTAAGAGAAGTTAGTAAAGCTAAATTATCAGTTGTCGGATATTTTGAGTCTGTACTGAGCCATAATGAATTACAAACGCGGCAAATAATTTACCTTTTGAACCTTAACTGTACTAATTTGCTGGGAATTAAGGCTTGTCGTGAACTTAAGCTAATATTAATAATAATATAATAATTAAAAATAATAAAAATAATAAAAATTTAAGTGAGATATCTGAAATGAAAACTGATGAGTCTGTATTTCAGGGATTAGGTTGTTTGCCTAATATTTATAAAATTTAAGTTGATGAGACTGTCCCTCCTGTTGTAAATGCGTCGAGGAAGGTACATATAAAAATTATGCCTAGATTAAAACAGGAACTGGATAATATGGTTAAGTTAAATGTTATCGTCAAAGAGGATTCCCCAACTGACTGGGTATCTAATATCGTGATAGTCGAGAAACCTGATAAGCTGCGGATATGTTTAGATCCTTATCATTTAAATAAAGCAGTGCGCCGTTGTCACTTTCAACTTCCAACGCTGGAAGAGGTTACCAGTAACTTATCAGGGGCTAAAGTTTTTTCGAAATTAGACGCAAAAATGGTTTTTGGATGTTGAGACTCGATGAGGAGAGCTCTAAGCTATGTACGTTTTCGACCCCGTTTGGTAGGTTTAGATGCTACGTATGCCATTCGGAATTAACTGCGTACCAGAAATATTTCATCACGAAATGTACAAAATATTTTCCATGACGGGCGTGGAGATTTTCGCTGATGATATCTTAGTATGGGGTCACGATAGAACTGAACATGATATGCGTCTTAGAGAGGTAATGAACCGGGCTATAGAGTACGGTGTGAAATTTAATAAGAAAGAATGTTCTTTCGGTGTGTCGGAAGTAAACTTTTTTAAAAATGTACAAACAATAAACTGACTTTTAAAGAAAGCTTCGGAAGATAAGACGGAATGGCAGCTGGTATTACTAAATTTTAGAAGTCACAGGTGTTGACCGAGTATTTACCGGAGCGGCGAGCCGGGGTGGTTCCGCTAGTACAGATTAAAACGCTATCAAAAGAGTTGAGCCATAGAAAAACTGTTAAAAACGATCAATAGATAGCTCAAAATAATGTGTTTAGCTATAATAGACATATCAGCTTTTTTAGCTTTTGATGTTTCGACTAAATGCAGAGTTTATATAAGAAAACGCGCGTGTAAGCCATGGTCCCGGTACCCTAAGTACTCTTAAGGATCTCAACTTCAAAAGGCTCAATTATTGTAGGCTCTATATTTATCTAATTGCAGCTATAAAATAAAGTTATTCGGTAAAGGCGTCATACTTTCGGCGGCAAATGTATAGCCCGCTGAACGTTGAGGCTTAGCAATTTATTCTAATTCACTCCTTATTTAAATTGGTTACATTAATTTAAGAGCTAGTTTTAATTATTCAAATCAACTTTGTTGCATACATTCGATCATTAATCAAAGGCATAGACTCTATTGAAGGTTATTAAACAACGCTAATAAGATCGCTTTAATTAAAAATTGTGTTGCACCGCACCTAACCTTAGGCGGAGACCACCTAGATTAGTTTACGGTATAGACGCTTCGAGACGGTGAACAATACAAAAATACAAAACTACCAAGAAGGGAGAGAGAAACGGTGAAGCTACAGTTTTAGTAACAACATAGTATGCGGGTCAAGTCGCCGGGAGTTCGACTAGTCACAAATTAAGTTAAAAAAATATTTTATCATAGCTGGTAACGAAAGTTAACTTTCAAAAATTATTCAATCTACAAATATTACCGAAGTACAGAGCACTCCATTGATAAGTATCCCCCTTGTATAAGACAACTAGCTTCAAATCCATTTGGATTACTATGGAGTTTTGCTCAAATAAATTATATTTAATAACCATGCAAGGAACCGTAATCATAATTTCAACTGCTTTGCTAATAGCAGTGTTGGAACAGTGGTATCATACTTGGATTTCCAATCCTGATGAACCGAGTTCGATTCCGAGCGTTGGGTTACTTTTTGTTTTTTTTTTTCAACCTTATCAATGAAGTTTGCAGTAAATAATACCTATACACTACTTACTTTTATTATCGTGTGAATTTATTCAAATAATAATAATTGTCAAAATAAAACCTCTTCGTTAGTGAAAACTTTGTTGTTTTATTAATAAGCCAATTTACAACACTACAAGATAAAACGGTTTTTTTTTAATCCTACAAAATTATACAAAATGACATTGCCATTTACGTCTGGTAAATAATAATCTTTCATAATTCACCGGCGAACAAACATGTTAATAGTTAGGTATTAACAATTTAGATCTCTCGTGAATATAAGCTATTATTTACCCGTTTTTAAGAAATGTCATGTTTTGAAGTCAAATGTTATATCTTCTTATTAAAAAATATAGTTGGTTATGTATTCACTTAAAAAAATACCTAGTAAAATATTATTATGTAGTGAACGAGTATGTTACACTATTATAAAATTGTATACTACTTAACCTATTTTTTCCTACTAAAGTTATAACAGTAACCTTCACTAGCTATATATTTATCTTGGCGTAAATTACACTTAGACCTATCACTGGAGTTTCAATTCCAAGAACCACTTGACACCACATTTCCACATTATTCTCTATGCAAATAAATAATTATCAAGTATGAGAAAACAGCCATTTCTTCACAGTTCTTGTTCGATAAACCGCACAGATTTTGTCCTTCTGGATAGGTATACAACGCTACAGATGGTAGCATTACTTCTTTCAACACTTCTATTGCTGACAATTCATGCGCCCATCGACTTCCACAAATTTTCCTGGACCCCAGGGACGATATCCATTCCCAATAATCTAAAAATAAAACACTTTATTATTAACTACTTTAATAAGTGATGATGTGAACAAAACTGACTGGGTAGAAGGTTACACTTACCGTTATATGAAGCTGCCGAGCAAATTATTTAAATTGCTTTTATTTTGATCGCAAATTTCAATTCTTGTTTTCTTCAAATTAAATAAATGATGCATTTTATAAAAAGTCAAAAGCTTACGAAGAACACACAAAGTAAACAGCACAGAATATGACGTAAAGCCTGACAATGAGAATTATTCGTTGTCTTTGTTCGTTCGTTAAAAATCAACGACCTACCCACACCCTTCAAATAATAAATAACGCTTTGCATTCGTTTGCTAGACAAGGACAGGTTATTGGACGCTAGTGATTTATAATTTCAACGCATTTGACATCAACACGACAGCCGAGTTAGATAAGCGGTCGGTCATGGTGTGCAAACATGATGGTTCCGAGATCGAATCCTTACGACAGTATAATTTTTGCATTTAATTTGTGATTGCGAGAATTTCTATATTACTGTTTGGTGAGGACGGCTGAGATAAACTTTAGCTACTAGGGAGGATACTTAATAGTGGAGTCCACTGTACATACATAATACAGTATTTACTAAAAACTTAATTTGTGAAATTGTCGTTATAGATATTTCTTTTTACTAGTTAATTTAGAACTATAATAGTTTGTTACGGGAATTAAACTAGGCTTTGAACTTTTATTATGTTCTATACTATGCTAGCGCGTAACAAGGTTGTTCAATCGACTATGCCCGAGTTTATTCTGGTAATTGCAAAATACGTTACTCAATACTATACAAACTTGTGATAAAATTATTTCACCGAGGTCATCGTCAACTCCTCGCCAAAATATCAATCTGCAAAACGGCTCTTGGAACTGTTATTTAACCTGTGTTTCAAGCTCGCAAATAACATTGACATTGATTCAAAGCAATGTAAGGTCAATCAGCTGTACATACACGTTAGGTTTCGTTACAGTAATGGCAACATTGCCTATTGATATCAATCATGTCAGGTTTTAACCCACGAATCTTGCTCAAGTCAATTTTACGCATTGAAGTTTTTTTTTAAACCAACAAAACAGCATGATATCCAGACAGCGCGAACAAATAAAAACTCCTGCCAGGAACATTTCTAATTTTTTATGCATTGTATGGTCATTGACTCCCTGTCAATTTAATAAAGGCTTAAGTCATGCGTGCCCCCATGCACTGGGTTTATGTAAAGCAAGATTTTAGGTTACTTACATCATCATTTTGAATGCATTGAACGTTTCCTTATTTATCTTGTATTATCCTCTGATGCATACGCTAAGTACGTAAAGTGGCGCATAGCTCGAAACCGATTGCCACTCGTTCATCATAAATCTAAGACCTAAGTAAATTTATGTACTAATGTTATAGTTCGCACAGCGGATCTAGGCTTCCGTGAAGTTAGCCGTTTGTGATGCGCAAAGACAATTTAGTTTGAAAAAGCTCCATTGCGCATCGAAACGGCTAATTTCACGACCGCTGAGATCCGTTGTGAGAACTATACTAGACGCAAAATAAATGAAAAGATAAAGACAAAAAATAAAGACAAAAGCTCACAAACGCATGATGGTAGAGCTCAAAAAACTTTTCAACTCTACCCTAATCTACTGCTTTTAAAAGTATGCCCATAATTTTTCACTGATGTTTTAGTATGCAGTAGAGACAGTCGAATTTATTTTTATTTTTGCACAGGTCTTCCCGCCAGGGTTCCGGAGACTCCTCAATTGGCTCACCAAGAGTTATGGAAGGAAGGTTCCCATAATAATAACGGAAAATGGAATGTGCGATTTTGGGACGAAGGAGGATTACGCTCGAGTGGATTATATGAATAAATACCTTTATCAGCTGTTGCTGGCGATCTATGAAGATGATTGCAATGTTACGGGGTACTTCGCCTGGACCCTTATGGATGATTTTGAATGGACCGATGGATATGTGTAAGTTTATACTTAGATAAAAAAAATATTTTGGTATTGTGAATTTTGTAAAACTTTTTTGAGTTTTCTTCAACTGTATTTAATTTGGCTTGAGCTATTAAAAACGACGCGCGTGACAGGAAGGAACTGAATTGAGTAGTTTGGTACAACGTGCTACCAAATCCCAGCGTCGGTGTTGCGACGACACAGTGGGTCCTCGAGTCAAATTGGAAATTATCATTAGTATAAAGTATAAATAAAGTCTAATCATGCAAAGTTCAGAGTAGACAATCACTCTTTTGTTCTATATTTAAAAATCCTTGATTTGATACAAAAAGTACTCATTTAGAAATACTTCTTAAAGAACTTAAAAGTTCTTTTTTGTCCTTTTCTAAAAGTAGATTGTACCTAACTACAAAAAAGTACATAACTAGATAAATCAGTTATTTTTTGTGGTACAATCAATTCGAATATATTATGTACTTACCTACTTAGTAAAACCGATAAGACGCAAAAAACTATAGGTGAGAAATATAAAGCTAAATCATTTTTATTGTTCCTCTTTTTTTGCTACTGAACAGTTATTAACAATCAATGGTATTATTAATTAACTAGTGAAACTCCACGCGACTCTGTTTACATCGAGTGTTTTTTCTGCGCGTTCTCTAGAAATATTCTAATAGAATAATTTTTTCATTACACATTGAAAGAAAACACACACCCTGAGAATTTCAGATCTCTAGGACTTACCGCTTGGGTTTGCATTCAATGTCAGTCAATCAGTCAATAAGTCAGGAACGTATCGGTTTAATATCGTATATTTAGATACACGACCGATTGAATTGTCGTACCTATGTTCGTGACTCACGATATAGCCACAACCTAGACTCTTCCGAGGTTGTATGGCTGGAAATCAACTACATAATTAAAGCGTTAATTTGATGTCGTCTATAATTTTATTTACATTTTGATATTAACCAAGTTCTTATTCGATACTGATCGCCCATAACGTTTGTTATGTAATTACATCTTAATAATTTAATCGTTAAGTTGTTAATGATTCAGCAGTAAAACGACTGATCCAAGATAATAAAGTTATAATCATTATCCTAGTAATAAAGTACACCTAACAGTTAGGCACATAAATAGTCTTGACTTCACACTAGAATTCCTGTACCATATGCAGAAACTACAAGAATGTTTAGAAACTTGTACTATAGTAGTCTGTCTTGTACTATTTTTTAAACTTACGCGATCAGAACTCATAGTAAACGTGTCGGGAGAAATAAAAAGGTAATAACGCGATAAAATCCCGCAAATATTGTACAATTTTACAAATGACACTCAAACTGATATATTTGCAGATTTTGCAAACACTGGCCTCGTATCGGGTCAAACCCTCTTGTTTCTTAACCATCAAAATCATCATAATATTGAATAGCAATGGTACCAAATTTTTCTGTTATTTCGGCTTGTGTTTTGTTATTAGTGAAAAAACCTTGAGTTCCGTCTTCTCGTTATTGATTTTAGATTACTAAGCCATTCAGGGCCTCTATTTACGGAAATTGCGAGAATCTATTTCGGACCTCTTTTTAAATTGATAATTTTGGCAACCTGCCTACACCTTACTTTTTGATGCTCATAAATTTGAGAGCATCTCGCTGAGTATCTACACGATTCAGCGGTTGTGTAATAATAAAAAAAAAGAATTGTGCAAAATAACTCAACTAGATCCAAATCACTCCCAGACGGAAGCAGTTCTAACATGCTGGCAGTATACTACGTTGAACAGCAATGCTTATAAATAAGTTTTTCGTCAGAAATCTCTAGTCAATATTCTTTGTAAATATCGTTTGAAACAACTGCGAGTACACGAGGCACTAATGGTTTTGTTTATGTTTCCAGAACCAAGTTTGGGCTGTTCAGCGTAGATTTCAACAATCCCGAGAGGCCAAGAACTCCAAAACTTTCAGCTCAAAATTACGCAGACATAGTCAAGAATAAAAAGATCAATTCGAAATATATGGATAGAAAACCTAGATCCAACAGAATTAGATAGTTTTTAAATTTTTACGTTTTGATTCACTACTGTGATTTGGTGAAATTTATCAAACCAAATAAAAAAATAAAAAAAAATAAAAAACACACACGACCGATGTGGCGCAGTGGGCGCAGGTCCGCCTGCGACGCAGAGGTTGCGGGTTCGATTCCCGCCTCGGAACAAATGTTTTGTACGATCTACAAATATTTGTTCCGGGTGTTCTGGGTATTTTCTATATGTTATAAAAAATATCTATCTATGTATTGTATTGTATTAAATATATATCTGTCATCTAGTACCCATAATACAGCTCTATTTAACAGCAGCTGACTTTAAGGCTAGATGATGCTGTGTGGATTGTCCAGCATTATTTATTTATTTATTTACAGAGGTGGGTTATACAGCCTCTCAACTATATAAAATATTATATTTAAGATGTTTATTTATGACTCTGAATAAAATGGGATATCTAAGAATTTATTATTATAATTATTTGTAATTTAATTGACGTTTTGGCCTAATGCTTTTGAAGAATTTAAATAACTGTGTCATCTTACTTTATTATGACTGAAGGATGAATTATCACCAAATGCGAAAACTTGTAATTGTATGTTTGTATCTCACTCAACTTCATAGCGGCTGAACGAGAATAAAACTTGAAATAGATATAGCCTGGAAAAAATAAATCCACTTCTTGTCAATGATAGAAACTATTATGATCTTTATACGTTGTTCTCAGTATCTAGCTAGATCATGGCATTTGTTGTTGCTGTATACAAATCGGCCAGTTTGTTAAGGCACAGTGGGTATGTTAGTTTGGTACCGTGTGATGATAGTAAGTTGTATAACAACGAGGAAAGGAACCATGAGTTAGTCCCGCAAACGTGTCAACGCATGGACGTAGACGAGCGTAGACACGCGTGCCAATAATTTCCTAGCTCGTGCGTGGCTCATGTCAACCAATGCGAGTGTTATCATGTGCAACAGACATGTTGCTAAGTCATGACGGAGGTCTCGGGCAACCTATTAACAACGTGAGCAGAGTTAGCCACTGACTCTTAAGAACTACCTTGCTTTTTATGTGTGGCAGGCGTAAAATCGCGGGGCACCGCTAGTTACATGTAACTTATATCACAATCGTTTCATAATTAAAACAAACTAAACATACACCGGTGTTTCGTCATAACCAGACGACCTTAGCGGAAGTAGAGCCAGGAACAGGGGAATGTTACTATTTACATAGCTATCGGCGTAGGCTGGTTTCTGAATTAAGGCGGTAGCCTATCACGTAGCCTTGTGTAAGTACAGTCATCCTGTTGACTGACGGTATATTATTATTATTATTTAGCCATCACTGTCCCACTGCAGGGCAAAGGCCTCCCTCCCTTTCTTCCACTCTTCGCGATCTAACGCCGTGACAGGCCATGAGCTTATATGCGAGTCAAGTTCATCCCGCCATCTCATCCTGGGTCTTCCACGTCGCCGCCTTGCACTATCAGGGATCCATTCTGTGGTTCTTTTTGCCCATAAGTTGTCAGGCATGCGGCAAACGTGTCCGGCCCAGTTCCACTTTAGGATGGCGGCCTTTTAACCAACGTCAACGATTTGGGTTTTAAAGCGCAGTATACTGTTCCGCACTCGGTCTGACAGTTTTACACCTAAGATACTGCGCTCCATGGCTCGTTGGCATACCCCAAGGGAGGACTTCTGACGTTTTGTCAAAAACCAAGTTTGCGCACCGTATGTAAGAATGGGAAGAATGCATACGTCCATGAGTTTCTTTTTAAGAGTCAATGGTAATTTACCTTTCATGAGGTCTTTCATTGACCAAAAGCCTTTCCAAGTGTTTTCTGTGCATCTTGCAACCTCTTTTTCTGTTCTAGCTTGGAAAGAAACTGTTTGTCCAAGATAAAGATACTCTTGGACGTACTCAATCCCCACACCTTCCACATCTACCCTGCGCTTCGTGCCGTTAGTCATAAGTTTGGTCTTCGACATATTCATCATCAGCCCAACCTCGAGGCTAGCGTTATTCAATTCGTTGATCATCAGGCTAAGCTCAGACGCTGAGGAAGAGAATAGTACAATGTCGTCAGCGAAACGGAGGTTTGTTAACCTATTGTTGCTGACAACGATTCCCTTTTCAACCCAGGTTGGTGCCAAGTTCCTAAATACCTGTTCTAAGGTAGCAGTGAAAAGCTTAGGAGATAGCGGGTCTCCTTTTTTGACTCCTCGATGTATGTTAAAAGATGGTCCTGGAGTGTGTAGTTTGACAGCTTTTTGATATATGTTGTGTAGTAAGTGAACATTCACTTACTACCAACAACCAAGACAAAGAGCCTGCATACATATGCAGGCTCTATGTCTTGGTTGTCTAGTGCTTGAAATATTGAACTATGGTGGAGACTGTCAAATGCTTTGGAATAATCTATAAATGCTATGTACAATGGGATGTTGTATTCTATGTGTTTTTCCATAATCTGATTTAATGATTGGAGGTGGTCAGTTGTGCTAAGGCCTCGTCGAAAGCCAGCTTGTTCTGCTGGTTGGTGTAGATCTAATTGAAACGAAATCCGATTTTCTATAATTTTAATAAAAACTTTGTAAAGGTGTGAAACAAGACTGACGGTATAGCAAGAGAAAATTAGGATCGTGACTTTTAGGCATAGTAAATGTTTACTGGCACAGTTCAATTGAATAGTAGCTCTCTGCCTTCTACGCTGTAGGTTGTGGATCCGATTGTCACCAAGGAAAACATCTGTGTGATTGATGAACATAGATGTTTGTGTCTGGTTATGTCTAATCATCATTATGACAGTCTAATGTTCCCATTGTTGGAATACTGGCCAAGTGAGACTGATTGGGTCATATTCCACAACGCGAACCCTCCCTTGAGTATTGGTCTACTAACCAGTGACCCAGAGTTGGGATTTTTAGAAGGCCTTGGCACTGTTAAAACTGAAAATTTATTCAAAATCGAAACTGGCACAATAGCTACAAACAACGTTCATTAAATATCAAGTCCGACCGAGTATTCTGAGCGCGGAATGAGTGCTTTTACGTAAAAAACTGGTTTTTACATCTTGTATGCGCCAGCTTATATCATATGACGACCAATGTGGCGCGGTGGGCGAAGGTCCGCCTGCGACGCGGAGGTTGCGGGTTCGATTCCCGCCTTGGGACAAATGTTTGTAGGATCTGCAAATATTTGTTCCGGGTGTTTTGGGTGTTTTCTATGTATAATAGAAAATATCTATCTATGTATTGTATTGTAATAAATATATATCAGTCATCTAGTACCCATAATACAGCTCTGTTTAACAGCAGCTTACTTTGGGCTAGATGATGCTGTGTGGATTGTCCAGCATTATTTATTTATTTATTTATTTATTTATATCGACCCCCGCGACACCTTTTTGAAAACAAAATCATTGCTAAACATTATAGCTTTTTTTTTGTCTGTAGTGTGCTTTGTTATGCTTTGTCGAAACATTTTCTTTTTTTATAAAGACACACGCGCACGTTTGCGGCAGATTGGCTCGTACGTCAGATCTGGTCACGCCCTGAGAAATAAAAAACATGCGCTGACAACCTGTTTTCAACATAAATTTGGATTTGAGTTCGTCCAAAGACCAATCTAAAAACAAACATCTATTTTAAGTGAATTTCAATTTGAAGAACAATCTTGTTGGACGTTAGCAGGTTAAAAATAACTGACCTAAGTTAGTTCTTCGATTATTTTAAACAACTGCGGGAAAATTCATATATTAAAAAGTTTCCAAAAGTTTTGACATGAATGTCTGAATTTGGATAGTTTCCCGGTAATTTTCTTCGAGTGCTATGTCAAAATTTATATTATGTTATCTCTAGACTAGGCCATTTTGACCACACATCTGTGGGGTCCATCATTTGACTCCACATAAATACTCGCATAATTTTTATTCTCTCGATAGATCGGCCAAATGCTACTACAACCTTATTCCGCTAGTTGCCGGAGTAACGGGCTCACAGGCTCCGCCTCGCTAGTACGTCATTGGGTGGCGTGATTGTGGACCCGTCTGCCGCGCACCGCACCGCATCCCGCGACGCCTGCGCATTCTCCCCGCGCCGCTGCCTCGCCCCTCAGCGGCCAGCACACATTCGGCTTACCGCTACGTGACGAGACGCCCGCGCTCACCTTTGCTAGCTTTTTATACTGTCGCATACCTGTCTTTCTATCCTTTTGGCTTTCGCAATAAACGCATTTGTATGAGCATTGTAAAGTTTAACCGCTTGTTTCTACTTCCGCACACACGGCGAGGAGCCACGATACCTACTCCCTAGGCCTGCTAAAGTTGGTGACCCTACGACAAAGAACATTCGCGAAGGCGGATACCTACCTACGTGTTAACGGTTTTTGAAGAACTTCAAGACTTCAAGAATCAAGAAGCCCACGCATCAGCGGGATATCACCGTATGGAACATTCCGGAAGTCAGCAACGCGTCTCAATTCTAGAATCCGAAGTTCACGATCCAGCGGTATAACTCGCTAAGGAAAATCGCAAGTTTTTGAATTTTTATTTTTAATAATTCTCGCCATAATGAACAATGATTTACCTACTGGAAGTAAAGCGCCATCGTCAACTAATTTGACGGATGCACTCATGGAGGCGTTAGGAAAACAAGTTGAGACAGTGAGGGTAAAAGTTCCACCGTTTTGGAATGAGAAACCCGCAGTATGGTTTGCCCAGATAGAAGCCCAGTTCGAGTTAGCTAAAATAATCACAGATTCCACCAAGTATTATACCGTGGTAGGAAATTTGGATGCCTCGATTATTGCCGAATTGGAGGACGTCATTAGCAATCCTCCTGCCATAAGGCGGTATGAAAAACTTAAAGAGGAACTCATTAGGCGTTTGTCAGCTTCGCAGGAAAAGAAAGTGCGTCAGCTCTTGGTCCATGAGGAGCTTGGGGACCGCAAGCCGTCAGCCTTCATGCGGCACCTGCAGAGCCTGGCTGGTCCAGGCGTCCCTAAAGATTTCCTGCGCACGATTTGGACAAGTCAGCTGCCAACCAACCTGCAAGCGATTGTGGCATCACAAGCTGACACCTCCCTGGAGACAATGGCGTCTTTGGCTGACCGGGTAATGGAGATCGTCCTGGTGATCCCGGTAGCCCAGGTAGCCAGCTCATCGGCATCGTCGGATGTTTTCGAGGTAATGCGTAAAGAGATACACTCACACAAAAAGTCAGCGAGCTGTCTACTAGAGTCAATTGAGGTTCCGGTCGTCATAATGGAGGTTCCGGTCGTCATAATGGAGGTTCCGGTCGTCAGGGTGGCTACAATAGGAGGCGTAATCATAACAATAACAGGGATCGTTCTCGTTCCCGCAGCAGGTCTAGGAGTCGCCCCTACAGAATGGAAAACAATAGCCCTATTTGCTGGTACCACTCCAGGTATAGGAACGACGCTCATCACTGCCAGTAGCCCTGCAACTTCACTTCGCAATCGGAAAACTCCAAGGCAAGTCGCTAACGACGGCGAGCGATTGCTGCAGTATTTCCAGCCGTCTATTTGTCACAGATCTCCAATCCAAGAAGATTTTTCTCGTAGATACTGGCTGCGCCCTCTGCGTGTATCCTCGTTGTTACCTACGCGAGCGCCGAGCGAGGGTCGACTACGATTTCTGCGCAGTGAACAGTACAACCATAGCTACTTATGGCTACGTTCACCTGCAGTTGAATCTTGGACTCCGGAGAGACTTCAGCTGGAAGTTCATCGTTGCAGACGTGTCGAAACCAATTATTGGGTATGATTTTCTCTCTTTTTACAATCTCATGGTCGACTGCCACAACAACAAGCTGATCGATGGAGTTACCAACCTGTCAGTCACAGCAGCAACAGCAACGTCAAACATACCTAGCATCAAAGCCATGTCTGGATTATCAGAGTTCCACGAGCTACTGAAAGAGTTCCCTAACATAACACGCCCGCCCGGTGCACCTCGACAGGTACGGCATTCCACGGTTCATTATACAGGGTCATTCATTATCAACCTGACAAACTTAAGGGATAGGTTCCACACATTAAAAAAAAAATATATGTACCTATATTTTTTTTTTATGTATATTTTGTCTTAAAAATCCCAAGTAAACAAAAAAAAATCGATTACGTTTTTCTACTCAATTATTATTTATCATTGTTGGGAATCAAGTTAAGCGACGTAATAATAAAATATTTGAGTGTGCGCGCCCCGTAGCGAGTCAAGGACACGCGCAGGTCAAGGACGCTCGGGTTATTGACCCGCGGTTTATTGACGCGCGGGTCACTGACACGTGCCGAGCGCTGCCTTTTCGATTTCTAACAAGGATAACTAATTATTAAGCAGTATTATGTTTTTTTTTTTTATAAATGTTTAAAAAAAAAATTGTTAAGAAAAAAAAAAAAAAGTACAAGTATTTTTTTTTATGTGTGGAACCTACCCCTTAAGTTTGTTAGGTTGATAATGAACGACCTTATATTAATACTACACCTGGACCACCGGTTTTCTGCCGACCACGTAGATTAGCACCAGATTGTTTGAAAATAGGCAAGACGAAGGCTAAGTTTGAGGCGATGCTGAAGGAAGGTCCTGCTCGCTACTCTAGCGGACCATGGGCGTCGGTACTTCACCTGGTGCCAAAAAAAGACCAGACCTGGAGACCGTGCGGTGATTACCGGGCTCTTAACGCGCGGTCTGTTCCCTACAGGTACCCGGTACGTCACATCGAAGATTTCTCCCAACACTTGAATGGCTGCACAATCTTTTCTGTCATTGATTTGGTGAAGACTTACCATCAGATCCCAGTCAACCCCGACGACGTGGAAAAGACTGCCATAACTACTCCGTTTGGCTTGTTTGAGTGTTCGTTTATGTCATTTGGTCTTCGGAACGCAGCCCAGATCTTTCAAAAGTTTATAGATGGTCTCATGCAAGGGTTAGACTTTTATTTCCCTTACATAGATGATCATCTAGTAGCTTCTAGAAGCAAGGCAGAGCACAAGGAACACCTAAAGAGCCTATTTTTACGGCTCAACGAGTATGGCGTGGTCGTAAACGTACACAAGTGCACTTTCGGCCAGTCCCAGGTAACTTTCCTTGGATATTCTGTCTCTGTAGAAGGAGTACGACCGTTGGACGAGAAGATGCAAGCTATACAGAAGTTCCCACCACCTCAGACTGTCAAAGCTTTGAGAAGATTTTTAGGGATAATAATTTTTTATCGCCGGTTCTTCAAAAATGCAGCTGAGCTTCAAGCCCCTCTAAACAACCTCCTCGCTGGAAACGACATGAAAGGTTCCAAACCAATAACTTGGTCTCCTACCTTACTTGAAACTTTTAACGCTTGCAAACAGAGTCTCTCGGAGGCAGTAATGCTAGTCCACCTAGTTTTAGAGGCGAAACTGGCACTAGTCCTTCAGCAGCGAGTTGATGATACCTGGCAACCTCTAGCATTCTTCTCAAAGAAGATGAGTCCTACCCAGCAACGGTATATACCCGGCGCTTATGATCGCGAACTTCTTGCAGTATACGAGTCCGTAAAACACTTCAGACATATGCTGGAAGCTCGCCATTTCACGGTTTTTACTGACCATAAGCCGTTAATATTTGCTTTTAAGTAGAAGGACCAGAAAGGTTCTCCTCGTCAAGTTAATCAACTGTATTTTATTTCCCAAATTTTATTTTTCAGATCAATTTTTACTACAGATGTTGAGCACATCTCAGGTCAAGAAAATCTAGTCGCGGATACTTTGTCCCGTATAGAAGCAGTCAGTGCACCGGTGGACATCAAGGAACTCGCTGTCTCACAGAAAGACGATCTTGAGCTGCTGTATCTCCTGAAGGGTAACTCTTCCCTCAAACTGGAAAAGGTATTATGCTCAGAAGTACCTATTTACTGTGACACTTCTATGCCCAAACCTCGTCCCTTCGTGACAGCTGCCCGCAGACGACGCATCTTCAAAACGCTGCACAGCCTGAGCCATTTAGGTGCCAAAGCTTCCATCAGACTGGTGAGTGAACGTTTTATTTGGCCAGGACTTAAAAAGGACATTCGCGTGTGGGTCAGAGAGTGTGTACCTTTTCAAAAGTCTAAGGTGACGAGGCATACCACAGCTCCAGTTGGCAATTATGGACTGCCAGATGAACATTTTTCGGAGGTTCACATGGACTTGATTGGACCACTTTCAATATCCTCGGGATACAAGTATTGCCTAACCGCAATAGATAGGTTTACTAGGTGGCCGGAAGTAATACCTCTTACTGACATTACAGCGGAATCAGTCACTCAAGCGTTTCTGTCAAACTGGATCTCCCGCTACGGCTGCCCGAAGAAGATTGTCATGGACCAAGGCAGGCAGTTCAAATCGCGTTTCTTCCACAGCCTCGCCAAGATGTGCGGTATCAAACTTGCTAGGACTACGGCCTATCACCCAGCGTGCAACGGTATGATCGAGCGCATGCACCGTACCTTGAAGGCTGCTATCATGACTCATGGCGGTAAGGATTGGACTTCCTCTCTCCCTATAGTTCTCCTAGGGTTGCGAGCCGCCTGGAAAAAATACCTGCAGTGCTCTTCTGCAGAGCTGGTGTTCGGGGAGCAGCTACGAATCTTTGGTGAATTTTTACCTCATCATCGACCGAGGTTGAGTATCCAGTCTTTATTAGCAACCTGCGCCAGAAGATAACTCAGCTGCGTCCCAGTCCAGCATCTCATCATGGTCAACACGAGGTGTTTGTACACAAAGATCTATCTACTACTTCTCACGTATTTCTACGCCAAGATCTACTTCGTGGATCACTAGAACCACCGTACGCTGGCCCTTACAAAGTAATTGACAGAACTTTGAAAACTATTGATATTAAAATCGGAGAAAAGATAGTCAAAGTTTCTATAGATCGAGCCAGCTTTTATTACCCAGCTTTTTTTAGTCAAAAGGATAACGGCAGCCCGCTACAAGATGTTTCTAAATCGCCTACACAAGGTCCGGTCCCGAGTTCTAACTCGAATACGATTCCGAAACCGAAAACGAATACTACGCGTACCACTAGATCGGTATTATTCTACCGGTGCGATTTAACACTCCGTGTCATTCGTAAGGGGGTCCTGTGGGGTCCATCATTTGACTCCACATAAATACTCGCATAATTTTTATTCTCTCGACAGATCGGCCAAATGCTACTACAACCTTATTCCGCTAGTTGCCGGAGTAACGGGCTCACAGGCTCCGCCTCGCTAGTACGTCATTGGGTGGCGTGATTGTGGACCCATCTGCCGCGCACCGCACCGCATCCCGCGACGCCTGCGCATTCTCCCCGCGCCGCTGCCTCGCCCCTCAGCGGCTAGCACACATTCGGCTTACCGCTACGTGACGAGACGCCCGCGCTCACCTTTGCTAGCTTTTTGTACTGTCGCATACCTGTCTTTCTATTCTTTTGGCTTTCGCAATAAACGCATTTGTATGAGCATTGTAAAGTTTAACCGCTTGTTTCTACTTCCGCATACACGGCGAGGAGCCACGGTACCTACTCCCTAGGCCTGCTAAACATCAAAGAGCGTTTTTTGTTTCTTAGGTGCTTAGTATATTTATTTTTTATTTATTTAGAAAACAATTAAATATAACATCATTACAGTAGAACCAAATCGATGTTATACCTACGATTTTGAACAATAAACTGTAGCTACATAAATTCTTGATATAATAAACATAGGTACTTACAAAATATTAATTTAGGTTTTCTATAACAATCTGTGCTATTTCAATGAGTTTCGGCAGGCTATGGCAAAAAACATCTACATTATTATCCGCTAAGACATTAAGTAAACTGATGGCTCGTGACATTGGGGCAAACTTGAGCAAGTTAGTTCTAGCCTGGGGCTGGCTGAGCATGGTGGGGCGGCGGCGCGCGCCCACGTACTCGTCGGGCGCGCGCAGCCGCAACGCTGCCAGCACCTCCGGTTGGTGCACGAGTCCGCGCAACACTCTCACCACGTATTTAACTAGCGCCACATCTCTCCTAACCGATAGCCTACAGTACCCAACCATACCCATCACGAATAAACTTGGGTACATCAGCGGGTAGTAAGGGTACACTCCGTACTCTTTCATGTACAAAAATCGTGTAAATTTATTTTGGATCTTCTCAACCATTAGCCTGTACTTTGCTTCGTGAGGACTCCATATTATAGCGTTCGTTTCAAGGTGGCTTCGCACTAATGCATTGTACAAGATTTTGGTTACGTATATGTTCTTAAAAATGGTACTTTGCCTCAGAATAAAACCTAGACTTCTGAAAGACTTGGTAGTCCGGTTTGCACAGTCCAATGACAACTGCAAACAATTTTAAACTCTAAACAGAAGTAATACCGCTTGAAATTTGTAAAACAACAGTTGCATGACCAGTAACAAGTAAAATTGCTATACTGGTTCGAGCTCTATATCCTAAGCCTATGGTTCAAATGAAATACGTAATATGTAACTCGAATGAATACATCTGCAATGGTGTTATGCGCCTGCTCATTAACTTTGAGTGGATGTAAATATAAGTATTTAATTGTGACTGTGGTTTCATGAATTAATCTTTTCGAAACGCATGCAAAGTTAATTTGAACAAGTATAGTTAAATATGTAGGTTTACGCAAGGTTTTTATTGTTTACCTACACTACACCACAGAACAGATATTAGTATCTAGTCTACTCTACACATTAAAATATCACACCATTAACATTTCATAAACTAGAATTTCAGTTAGCCAGTCAGTAGCGCAATGATTTTACAAAATTAGATTTATTATCCGGTTTAATTACAAATATTTTTTTAGTTAACCTACGATAGACTTGCTAGGCTGCCGCTAAAACGCCGTTAAGTGACATGTGGTCAAATTTCACTTTTTAATGCCATGTTATAGAGCTCAAAATTCACTATCGACCTGTCTTGGAACTGTGTTCCTATCGTTTATAGTTTTTAAGTTACAGAAAGTAAGAAAGCGGCAAACTGACACTTTTATTACTAATTACAATTCTAAACAGTCGTTAGCATTACATGACTTAAACGCAGTTAAAGTTGCTTAATGTTGCCGTAATATGAAAACTTACCAAAGTGATGCATAGCTAAAACATAGTTTATCAATTTTACTAATCTAAAACGTGGCTATAGCACCTTTATATAGTTTAAACCTAGTTTTATTTAACAAAATTATACACAATACAGAGCTTAAGAGCCGATGAATGTAAATACTAAGCTTAAACGTAGTTAAAGTCACTTTACTACGTTTTAGCTATATATTCTTGTTTATATTTACTTAATAAAACATCTCTCTCACGCCGTCAATCAAATTTTGTAAATGAAATTTAAATATATTTTTATTGAGTTGCTACACTAAACCGTGGCTTAGTAGCATTAAACAGCTAAAGAGTAGTTATCTGCTCTCGCGTCGTAGACTTTGCGTCTTACTGGGTAAGGAAAGTAACGTGTCCTAAGAGGTTCATTTAAGTAAACTGTTACTTCAATATTATGTCATTTCGATCGTAAAAAAAGTAGCTTTTGGCTTATTTCCAGTCATTATCTATCTATGTCTTAATTTCAGCCAAATTGATAGTGATTTTTGAACATTGAGTTTTAGAGAAATAAACATCCAAGCTTTCGCATTTATAATATTATTGTGAAAGTGTGATGTGATTATTTTTTATTTATCGTGTGCAGATTGGCTGCACACCGTTTGAAAGATTCCCAAGATGTCTCAGCAAATCATCGCATACGTTATCGAACCTAACCCAAAGTTTATCCTACTAAATTATTCCTAATCATCTTCTTACTAAGAGACCCCGGATGTGATTGTTTGTGAACTTGACTCACATTTAAGTTCATGGCCTGTCACGGCGTTAGATCACGAAGAGTAAAAGAAGGGAAGGGCGGCTTTTGCTTTGCAGTGGGACAGTCACGGATAAACAATAATGATAGTAATAATAATCTTCTTACTAGCATCACCATTATCACATTGTGCTGCTGTTAATTTGCCAAACTTGTAAAAAAAATAATTAATAAAAAATCTTTTAAATGCAAGTTTGTTAAAGAGTATGTTTATACGCGTTCATCTCCATATCGGCTAAACGAATTTGACTGAAAATTGGACACATAGCTTATTACCTGGAATAACAAGTTGTTTTATTTATATTATTTTATACAAGTTTTCAATTAAGTACATATTTATGAGTTTTTGTTTATTTAATAGGTAACCTAACCTACTAATGTTGGAACCTAGATATAGATTTAATCTTGCAAATGATATATAGTTCTCGCTAAGCGATTGGGTTGTTTAGCAGACTTTTGTAGCTTTTATTTGAAAGTATTAGTAATGACATCGAGTTGATCTGATGATGGAAACAGGAGCTGTTTCAAAGAACTGTTTTTTTGCTTTACTCTAATATAACTAATATAATTTGATTTTGAATAAGCCCTTATTTATTTAAATGGTATGAAATAAGCAAACATTTTGTATATGAAGGTCATTTAAAAAGTCATGAAAATTATGTTATTTTTTAGTGCCCTAAAAAAACCTTAAAAAATCGGTTGATATCAATTTTATAATAAGGTTAACTATTTAAATATCAGAATCATTCTGATAGTCTAAAAACTAAGATATATAGAGTGGAAAAAATTATGGCCCTTGAAGGGAACCATTTTGAATCCTTATGGTAAACAAGTATATAGTATATACTTACATTTAAATAATTTCGAAAGTTGGCTTGCTTAGGCAGGAATCGAACCAGCTAAAAATTTAAGAGGGTGTTCTGATGAAAAGATAACAAATATAACTTTTGTATACTTAGGTATGTTATTCATTGTTTCATTCATGTATTGTATATTTTTAAACAAAGCACTTTCATGTATCATAATAATTTTAGTAAATACACCTCATAAAAATCAAAATATATTCCTACATTAGTGATACTTACCCGAAAACAATAGGAAGTTATAGTTCTCTCGGCGGATCTAGGCTTCCGTGAAGTTAGCCGTTTCGATGCGCAATGAAACTTTTTCTAACTAAATTGTCTTTACGCATCACAAACGGCTAGCTTCACGGAAGCCTAGATTTTCTGAGAGAACTATACGCGTATCTAAGATGTAGGTAAAGTGTAATCCAACTCACGAACTAATGAAACTAGTAAATAAATTTAGTTTTGAATCGGCTCTACATTACAGCGTGATTGAGCCACAAACATTAGAAGGCAGTCATGATGAGATGAGGATGAATAATATACTTAAAACAGAACATCGCCAGATCTTAGTTTGGGGTCAAACTGCTAGTAAGTACATAATAATATTGTAGAGTCATGAAACATGCAGTTTATAAAATTGATTGAACAAAATTGTTGTAATACTGGTTTTTGCACATTTACCAGTTATAATATTGTATAAACGATTGGGTTCAAATAAGGTTATCAACCTTCACTTTTAAGGATTGACTTGCATATACAAACAGACCTTATAAAAGTTACCGCGTATTTTCCTTTTTAGAAACCGTTATCTCTACACTAAAATTACTTAATATTTTATGTTATCGAGAACCTAGTGTCTAGATAAACCTAACATAGGTTTTTAGCATTATTAACCAGTAAGTTTTATTGATGAAATAAATTATCTAACAATATTTTTTTTATAAAGTAAATGAGATCATTAATCATGATAAAATTAAGAATAATACACATTTATAAACGCGTTGACACATCAAATCACTACAATCTTTGATAAACAATTTTATATTAAACTGATTTTTTTATTTAAAACACGGATATGAACTTATGAATTTATAATTTTCAATGGCGTGAACTCGTTCGTCTAGGGAAACCCCTTGAAGGTCAGCTGAGAAGGCTTCGATTGTCGTTATTAGGTAAAGGCGGTGGTTTTATGTTTTAGTTTATACAATGTGGAGCTCGAGTGGAGTCGCCCAGAGCGCAGCGCTTTTGGCAGGCTTGAGGTGAGCCATTCTGATTGGTTGCCAGTGGCGAAGGAAGTGCTTCCTTCATTCCGAAAAAATATGTAATTAGATCAAACAAAGTGTAATTAGGAAGTGACTTAAAACGGCATTTTATTTGTTTGCGATATAAACAATACAAAGTATTTATTAAATTAATTTTAGTGTACTTAATTGGTAAAATTTAGTCGACCAACAAAGTTTACCATACAAAAAGTATTTTTTTATTTTTATTTTGCCATAACACAACTGATAAATTTATACTTACTATTTACCTACTCGTATGATCACCATTTTAAAAGTTCGAAACAATTATATTCAATCATCACTGAAAAAGAAAATAATGATTAATTTAGTACAAACTAAGTACTTAAATAAATTTATATTTTTGCGTTTCTATAGCAGTGAAAAATTGATTAATTCATTAAAAGAGTTCCTACCCACTTATTATACTTGTGTATAGAACGCTTTGATAAAACGTATAGGTACCAGTTTAATTGGCTTAATTAAAACAACTGATAGACAGTAACCGTGAAGTGAAAATAATGTTCGAATTTCAAAATTGTGAATGAAGTAAATTCAAATGTAGAACGTTATAAAAGCGATTAGGCGAGTTCTTGGCGGCAACTATGACAGGTCGTAAACGAAACGCAAGCAAACTGTATAGTCGTGTTTACTTATTCTGATAATTTTAGCAAAAAAACAAACTGCAATCGAAACTAAACTACAAGTGAAACCAAGTAGTACGTCCATTGTTGTACATGTTATTGCTCGTGGTATGTAATGTAAGTGACAGTACAAATTTCTTTTTCATTTGTTTGAGTAATATAGATGAGAGGGTCTGATAAACTTTACCGGAAACGTTTTGGTTTGAGCCTAGCCATGTGCAACATAAAGTATTTAGTTTTAGCTGTATGTATATAATTTTTAGTTCTTCAAAGTGTAGCTTACAAAAATACGGTTAGCCTGATAGTAAGCGGCTACCGTAAGTACCTATATGAACTCTTGCAATACCTACCACAGTTATAGCTCGCGCGTTGCCACTCTGAGATTATTGATTGAAATATCATCTATACTTATAACTAATATTATAAAGAGAGTAGATTTGAATAATTATCTGTATTTTCGTTTATTACAAATAAACTCAAAAACGAGTCAAACATTTTTTCTTTCCCCATTAAAATGCTACATTATCCCTGAGTAACATAGGCTCTATTTATTACTAGCGACCCGCCCCGTTTTTGCAAGGGTGCTTATGTATTTTATTGCAACGTGAGGTAGATCGGCTAGTTCAAAATATATGTAAAACAAACTTACAACTGTAGTTTACAGTTTTAAAAAAATTCTGAGATATTATTAGTTTAATAAGAACACGCCCGCTAATTTATGCTTAGGTACTTATATTTATTTAGTAACCATGGAGAACATCAAATTATAGAAGCCATATATATAAATAAATTGTTTTTTAATTAGTTAAATTAAAAAAATATATATATTTATCGTAAAATTAACGCGTTTTGCCGTAGCAGTTAAGAGGCCTTTCCAAGATTTAGCGATATAATTCATGAAGTTCGCGTGAATGTATCTTTATATAGTATAAGTAATAGCGCGCGTGACGAGGAGCGATACGTCCTCCCTCCATAAGCGCTCAGCGCGGTTTGAGAGTCGCTGCTTCGATCGATATGATTATAAGTGCGCTAACGTGTGATTTTAAAAAAATCGTATTAAAAAAAGTCAATGCGATTAGACTATTTTCTTTGTTGTATTTATTTAATAAAAACTTAAACTTTAATTAAGCAGGTGTATTTTTATTGTAAACTCCTTACTTTAGCAGAAATAACAAGCGTAAAATTGGGAAAAGTACGCGTTTTTTAGACCGTTTTTTTTTCAAAAATATTGAACAAACATGGTATATTTTTCTCTATTCACTTAAATTTAAAAACTGTGATTATTATAATTGCATTTTTGGAAATATGTTAGACTTTGTTATTTCATAGAAAAAATTATCGAAAGTTGACTGGAATTGCTCATTTTACGAAACGTGCATTACTAATTATTTTTTTAATCAGTTATGTCTTGAGTTAATTGATATTTGCTCTGTTGGCTTAAATTTAAAGGGATAAAGCTTTTATTTGTTTATATTTTCGTTAAAATATCTTCAACACACGAGCCACAATAGTGTTCGAAACTTCACGGGTTACAAGAAAATTCAAGGATTGTCAAGGATAGGGCTCTTAAAGACTTCCATATAGGTCAAATAATATGAAAAAAACTCAGTATTTTGCTATTTTTAAATAATATTATATAATTGTAAAAAAAATTACGCCCCAAACAATTAATTAGAACGTTTGTACTAAGTATGTACAATATGTTTACTTTTGTCATCATCATCGTCATCATCATCATGACAGCCTTCTAAATGTTCCCACTGTTGGGACACTAGCCTACTCTCAAGTGAGAGCGATTGTGTCTTAATCCACCACGCGGACCCAATGCGGATTGGTGGATGGCACATGTCTTTCGAATTTTTAGTTCTTGGACATGCCGGTTTCTTCACGATGTTTTCTTTCGCCGTATGAGAGCACTGGCATTGCGCACATACATTTTTCGTAGTGAAAAATTTATTGGCACGACCGGACTAGACCACCAGTGCTCTTACATTTTTTTTTTTATTTTGTATCAAGTAAATAATATTTTTTTAATTTTGTATTGTTTTTTTTTTATAAAAAACAGTGTTAAAATATAATTTAGCTAATAAAAATCTACAGCTGATATTTTCTTTAATATGTCACTGTGTGCAGGTATTAGTCATCATGAAATATCAATTTTCAATTAGGTGTCGTCAAGCATTTTTCCTTTTGATATTTTTAATACAAATAGGGAAATTACCCTTGATTTGTCTCATGCGTCAGTTTCTTGTTTAGTCTAAATGTTTTTACGTCAATGTGCGATTAGTCATTATTCAAAATTGTGCTAATGATTGATATATTTTTGACCAAGAACCTAAACCCAAACAAATTGTGTAAGGAATGATCTGTTAATAAAAAATGGCGTGTACGACATAAGTACCTACATAAGAATAAGTTTTCATAAATCATTCTCTATACTTCAGGAGTAAGTATTAGGTATATTATTATCTAACTTTGTTTTTATTTGTCAAAACAATATTTTATGCATAATATCTTATCCACTTGTACGTCCACAGCAGTCCAACTTTAATCGACTCTTAGTTGGAAAACTTCACTCTCCTTAGTAAGTTATAAGTAAAAGCAAGTGAATTTTTATTTAATAAAGCGTTAATTCGAATGCAGTTAATTAAAAGTGATTTGTCTTAACCCTAGTGGTCGCGCGGATTACATATGTAATCCACTCGGGCAAAATTTTAGATTTTCTGAAAAGTTGTAGCGCATTTCTTTTGATGCTTCATGTACTTTATGTTGGATAATTGACGGATGCACTCAGTGTAGCGCATCGTCGTCATCGTGCGCGGTTGGGTCATAGCAACGCCGCAAAGTCTACGGATTACACCTGTAATCCACGCGACCAATCACGTAAGTATTTATAATTATATATTTTTTATTATTTCTGGTTTATTTAGTTTATTTATTTAAAACTCAAACGTTATTTTGACGAATTATTGTTGAATTATATGTAAACATTCCAAATAAGCGTGTTTTTTAATTTTGTTTTTGCGTGTTTTTTTAGTAGCATCCTGGATAAATAGACAAGCAAATCAAATCGAAGCATGGCTGGCTGAGGTTGATGATCAGAACGACATCTGTGAAGACCGATCAAGCTCCGACAATGAAGAAAATGAACTTCAGGAACAGAACCATGACACGGAGTCAGAGCATGAAGAATAAATTCCAGGCAAGATTGTTGAAAACAGTTCTGATTCCGATAAAAACAAACCAACCCCACAGAGAAGGCGTACTGATTTTTATTCTGGGGTAGATGACACTCGGTAGTCAAAACTGCGCCATTGAATAGAGGTAGAAAAAGGAGTCATAATATTGTATTGTATGCCTCTCGGACCCAAAGACTCTTCAGAAAACTACAGCCGAAGATTGCATGTCTACTACGAAAAGGTTCGACGTCGAGACTTCCTTATTGACCTGTCACTGGCTTGGATGAAACCACTCGCTCTCCGAAGATTGCAGAAAAAATCGTTGCCAAGAAGTCTATCCTTCAAAATGAAAGACTATCTTGGTGTACCGCAAGTAGAAAGCCAGCCATCGCTGTCAAGATCGTCACGAGCCGGCTCTGTAGGGCGCTGCCATGACTGCGGCAGAGCGCGCAATGGAAGCACACGAAAAGTGTGTAACGCGTGTGGAAAAACGTTCTTCTAGACCATTCTAAAATTGACTGTTTGTCATGCTTACAAACCAGTGAATAGAATAAGTTTTTTTATAATAGTTATTATTTTATGTCAATGTGATCTCAGGTTGTGATTTTTAGTGCCAAATAAGTCGAAGTTTGTTATTATGTTTATTTTTAAGTACCTACACAAAAGACGTGTTTAAGTTTTGTTGATTTTTTCATATAGAAACTCAACTAACTAAAGGGTCGAAATTACTCATTTTGTGCAACAAACAACTAAACTCGCAAAGAAAATTTCTAAAAAATGGCGCCAACCGTAGAATATAAGCAGAGTTTTTTTTACTTCATCCATTCTGGTAGGCAAAGGGAACTATGCCCATACAGCCAAGTCTTCAGTAGAATTTTTTTATTGATATGAAATGAAAAGGAAATTTTATGAGATGAAATGAAATGAAATGAATAACCTAACTCATTCAATCAAATCATTAAATCTGATATTGAAACAAATTAGTAGCTTCTTTTTAGAAATATACGTATTTGCATGAATCATAAAAACTTCTACGAATTTTTTTAGTAAAAACTTCATGGTTGGTTTTTCGTTTTAATAGACATTATTTTGACAGTTGGGAAAGAGAACGCACGAGTTCGGGAAAGGTAAAAAAAAGTACGAGTATGTAATAGCGCACATCCCGAACGCTATACGTCCCTGCAATACGCCACTTTTTGAGCAACTGTATTAAAAAATCCATTACAATGGTTTTCTGTCTATAAATACATAAAGCGATTATAAAGTTTAATATTGTAGAATTTTATTTTTCTGTGTAAAGTTTAGGGACTTCCAATGAGCCTACTCTCAAACGAGAGTGTTTGTATCATTATTCACAAACAGACCCAACGTGGATTGGTGACACATATCTCTGGTTCTTGGAGATGCGGGTTTTCACGATTTTTTCCTCAGAGTCCTGGTATTATTGCGCAGAACCAGTTTCAAATCCACGACTTTATGGTCGTGGCGTGTTGGCGTATTGACTACCACTGAGACCAGAAGGAAAACATCGTGAGGAAACCAGCATGTCCAAGAACTAAAAATTCGAAAGACATGTGCCATCCACCAATCCGCATTGAGTCCGCGTGGTGGATTAAGACCCAATCACTCGCCCGAGAGTAGGCCAGTGTCCCAACAGTGGGAACATTAGAAGGCTGTCATGATGATGATAAGACCAGCTCGTGAGTTATGTAAAATCAATCAATAGTCCTTCTTCTTCTTATGTTTTTGCGTAGGATATTAAAAATGAGCGTCCTATTAAAAATGAGCGCTTTCTAAAGTGTTTATAATACATAATGTTATGTAAAGTCCATTTTTATGCATTATACCTATACTTATATGCAAAATATTTTAAATTAGATTAAAAAAGTGGTGTATTTTGATATAAATCTGTTTATTTATATGACTTCTATAGGCGCTAAAGCCTGCTAGTTACCCAACTTAGATCTTGAGTTGTAATGTGCTAGACTGTGTTTAGTTATGTTATTGTACTAAGCTCATGTTAAATAAAGAACTTTTTAAAACCAAAAAAAACAAATAGTCCTTCTTTTTCTTAAGTTTTTGCGTAGGATATTGGAAACACGATCTAAAAGTTTTTTTTTCTAGCCTGCTGTGCCTGTCGCATGGGGCAAACGTGCCAGAAGCTAGCTCTGGGCTAAGCAGTTACTCCTTCCCTAAAGATTTCATGTTTGGAGTCTCGACGGCCGCATTTCAAATAGAAGGAGGATGGAACGAAGGAGGTTAGAAACTTTTTTATGTTGTGTGTTTTATATGCAGAACATTCCTAGATTTCTTAGTGATTGAGTTTTGGACATAGCTCACTTTCTTAAAAAATAGTAGGTACCATCTATCTACTGTAAAATGATACCGTGCATGTTTCCAGGATTTTAGACTTTGCACAGACGTGCGTCGGTGTATTTTCTAATAGGTTTATTTTTATGCTTTTAATTCTCTTATTCAACATAATCTGATAAAACAATCGTATAGTCAATATTATAACTAACATACATTTTATTATTGTTAATTGCTTATGCAAAGCTATAATAATTTATCAAACATTTTATTATGCAAGATAGAAATGTTATCTTACGAGATCGGAATCTAACTTACCTACCCACTTTATTATGAATAGTTTTTTTTTTAATTTAAAGTCTTGCTAAATCTGAGTTTTATGACACAGTACACAGTACAGATTGACTAAAAAGGTATCTTATAAATACATTCATGCTCTGCTTCGCGCATAATTATTTAAAAAAAAACAAACATATTCCGAAGTAAAAACAACCTTGGCGCTTCGTTCACTACAAAATCTCGCAAACAAGTATCAAAGTGTACCGCAAACATCCTTCTTCACAGATTCAATAAACTATTGACAAACTGTATTTGAATAGAGAACGCGACAATCTTACGAACTTATTCGTGCGTGTAAAAGCGGTGCCACTTTTTTGGCAGAGTTTTGTCTTGTTCAAAACTTTTTGAATATAGGTACTCTCTCTGAGATAAATACCTAGTTTTTTTTGCATAAAACCACAATTTGCAGAGTTAAAAAAAAGGTATTATTCCAATGTATGGCGGCGGTAGAGCATCACAAACGAGCCCATCCATATGTGCTCCACTTCGTTGATTATCGTTTTTAAATTTAAAATAAGCAAATTATATGCTTATTGCATGATTTTCTTATTAAACTTCAATGCAACTACTAAATTGTGTAAACCATTTGACCAATCAAAATGTAGAAATCAATGTAACATCTAAGCAAATCACATTGTCTATAAATCTAATCTGATTCGTAATAATAAAATATTATTATGATTCTTAGGGTTATGTCGTAATCAACGTATGATTCATAATACTTATGACCTTTTTATCCCTTTAGTCCTACTCCGTCCCAAGTGTTTTCATAAAACTTATCCAAACTTTCTCGAAAACTGTTTTTTTTTAATTTTAGGCAAAGGCGAAAGCATGTGGGATACATACATCCATAAGCATCCGAATTACACCCTCGACGGTTCCAACGGAGACATTGCCGCTGACTCGTACCACCGATACAAAGAAGATGTAGCGATGATCAAAAGTCTCGGTGTCGAATACTACCGGATGTCAATCTCGTGGCCTCGGTAAGTGATTGACAGAATTGAACCAAGGATAACATATATACAACAAATAAATATTGTCAGAGATAGATAGCATCTATCACGATAAATAATACTAGAGTAACTTTACTTTTTTGCTTTTGGGTACTACTTGTCTAGCTGTTATGATTTTATTCCAAATCAATGCCAACTGCCTTTTTTTTATACAACTGAAGTGGCAACCAAGCGTACGGCCCACAAGATGGTAAGCGGTTACCGCAGCCTATGGACGCTTGCAATATCAGAGTTATCCCTCGCGAGTTGCCACCTTGAGGCTAAGATCGAAAGTCTCATGTGCCAGTAATTTCACCGGAAAACATACCCTTCAAACCGGAACACAGCAATGCGAGCATTACTGCTTGGCGGCAGAATTAGGTATGGTGGTAGTCCTTCCCCGGATTGTTTGTAACAGTCTTTAGATGTCCCAACTGTTTCATAATGTATTTTGTAGATAATTTAATTATGTAAATAAAAAAATATTCTTACGTGAGTAATCATTCGGGTAAGTTGCTAACGTTAACGTCAAATTGTTCAATCTTCGTCGAACAATTTGATTTTAGATGGTGCAACTCACCTTTTTTTAAATTTGAGGCTGTCACAGGCGCTAGTCGAAGGTACTTCAGATTTTATGTTTGATACATGCTCGCTCACATTGTATAACTTACTAGCTGCGCTCCGCGGTGATACTCGCGGTTACGCAGTTTTTTATCTCACGTAAACCCGGACTAACAAGTAGCTTAATGCTATTCCGGACCATAATCTATGCCTGTGCCAAATTTCAAGTATCCGTTCAGCCGTTCTGGCGTGATACCTACTCCCACAAACATACAAAGATCCAAAATTTCCTCTCCATAATATTATATCGAATCCATATTATGGCAAACATTATACCGCTGCTTGATTGGTACCTACTAAGTAATTTACCTACATAGGTACACAGACAAACCAATATAACATACCTAACTACGCTGTTCAATCATATATTTTGAGATTAACTCATCGCTTCCGCAAACAATAACCTGATTATTTACAGCATGGTATGATTGCCGATTAATTTGAAACAAATCGATTAATACCATCTAATACAGCTATGACGTCAATTATCACTTATAACAAAGTAGGTATATTTATTAGGCACTACCACAGAATATAATCAATATAATATAAATAGTATCAGATAATAAATATGTGAGTTTTGTAAAATTATAATTAACCTTATTTTGAACATACAAAGCAAACCCAAAGAGCCGATGAAATGTTTGCTTTACATTTAAAATCATCATCATCATCATCATCACCGTATCGGCCAATAGACATTAATTGTTCGTAAAAAATGCCACTACGACAAAATCAGAGCTTTCACCATCCCTCATACTTCCTACGGCTTTAACAGTATATTATAATATAATTATTTTATATCGTTTCGTACTCTCGTTTATAGTTCAAAATTTTTCAGCCTCCTGCCACAGGGTACTGACAACCATATAAGCAAAGACGGCGTAAGGTACTACCGGGCCGTGTTCGAAGAACTAGCAAAAGCAAACATTACTCCTATCGTCACGTTGTTCCACTGGGATATGCCCACATCGCTTATGGACCTTGGCGGCTGGAGCAATCCGAAGATAGTGGATTACTTCGAAGATTACGCGAGGGTTGCGTTTGCGCTGTTCGGTGATGTGGTTAAGACTTGGACCACTATGAATGAGCCGCACCAGCATTGTTACAACGTAAGTCATTCGATTTTAACCATTAATATCAAACACGTGTAAGTGCATTATTAGATTAGAATATTATAGATTTGCAGATCTCATTATGAAATCAAAAGGTTGAAAACCTCTTACCTTTATTCGTCAAGGAATTCCCAAATTCTTTATATGTGGTTTTACTGTAAGTCGCCTCTAATTTAAGTAACTAATTCATTCTCAAAGGATTTGTATCATAAATTTACGCTTAGCATTATAAAATTTATGTGAGCTAAAAATATTCCGAATGTGTGCATAAATATTTAAAAGCGTAACTGTAAATAATTTAAAGAGTCTCTGTGACTATCTCTGTGACTACTGTGTATTAAGTTATTTCAAACAATGCCTTAAAATTTATATTTACATACATAATTTGCTTTAGAATGAGTATATTTTTAAATAAAATTGTATCTGAATAATAATATAATTTTATGGTCAAAAACATTAACAAAAAAAATCAAGCTCAAGAACGTTCTTCTCGTTCATTGAATTATAACAAGTCTGTTCTCTATCAGAATTAGTTTCTAACGTAGCGAAGTCTTGTGGCAAATTTCAAAAGTTTGATAGTAGAGTTAGGGAGTTCGATTTTTAGTAAAACATCTGCTTACAATTTCAGAGTGTTAGAAATTGCTGGTAAAATTTGTTTTTTTTTATTTGCAGGGTTACGGCAGCGACTACTTCGTCCCAAGATTGCTATCAAGTGGCATTGGGGACTATTTATGTGCACATTACATTCTGCTGGCCCATGCAAGAGCTTACCATTTGTATGATAAGAAATTTCGTCCTAATCAGAAAGGTATGTTGAATACTTTAATGCAAGTAGTTCGAATCGTTAACTTTAACCTTAACCACCAAAATTACATAAATAAATAAATAAATATAAATAATGCTGGACAATCCACACAAGCATCATCTAGCCCCAAGGTAAGCTGCTGTTAAACAGAGCTGTATTATGGGTACTAGATGACTGATATATATTTAATACAATACAATACATAGATAGATATTTTTTTATTATATATAGAAAATACCCAGAACACCCGGAACAAATATTTGTAGATCGTACAAACATTTGTCCCGAAGCGGGAATCGAACCCGCAACCTCTGCGTCGCAGGCGGACCTGCGCCCGCTGCGCCACATCGGTCGTCAAACACACATCGGTCGTCACATAGTTGTATGTGAAACTAGTAAGTTAGTATAAGTCTTTGTGACATAAGCTATAGGCCGCCCAATGGCCTCCATCATGTTATTCCTTTTTCCCTGATATTATACTGGTTATGTTATGTACCTACCAGTTGCCAGCAGAATATTGGCGTCATTTTTTATGAACATATTTTTACAATAAAAGGAGACGACAACGGTAATACCAAGAAGTAAGTTATTAAGTTTGTTTACCTTTGTATTTATTAAAACAAGGTAATAACGAGTAGAAGATAAGAATAAGAAATTAATTTTCCTCTGCGATTTCTTAGCAGGAAAACCACGAGGTAAAACCGTTGTCCAAAGTATCGAAACTACATTTCCCTATATAGATAATAATAGATTATTCCCAGACAACTTACTCACCCAAAGATTTCTGTTATATTTTCTGTTGACTGGGGAAGTATACAAGAACAAGAACTTTGGTCAAACTATAACTTTTTCATTTATAAATGCTCATAAAAATATACCAAACCGGAGAAACAAACGCTATTTCATATGGGTTATTTTTAGGAAGGGTTGGAATAACTCTTGATGCTTTTTGGGCTGAACCTAGAGATGAATCAAAAGAAGAAGACAAAGAAGCAGCTGAAAGATATCTACAAATGCATGTAAGCAACCTAACTACACATAAATTATTATATTTACAAATGCTAAGATAAAAAAATGTATATGCAAAAGCGTGTATTTTGTTGCCACTCAACTCCGTAACCAGCTAAACAGATTTGTATTAAACTACAAAAAATATTCCTACATAGCATACGCTACCGTTAAACTGTACCTACAATTAAACGGTTATTTTAGGATAGCAAAGTACTGCATAAACTGTGGGCAGCATGTAGAAGAAAATTATTTAATTATTATGAATATTATATCAATTTTGTATTATTCCGAAAGAGAGTGTTTGATTAAACTTGTCATTTTCATTTAAAATAATTATATGTAATAAGTTATTAATATTAGGTATTTTTATACATAATACCATCTTAATAACAAAATTATTGTGATGTACATATATTGTTCACTTTAAAAACGGGAGATTTCACTCACCTGTATTTATTACTAATATCTGTGCCTGTATATTAGTGCATATCGTCATACGGACGTAGAACAGATATTCGTACGGAGAAAGAAGGGAGCCGTGTCACTCGAACCTGATGATGACTCTCGGAAATGATTCGAAACGTGTACCTACTTTTTAACTGATGTATTAAGTTAATACAAACTCCCGTTTTTTGAAATGACTTGACACAAATTTTGTTCCTTACAGCTGGGTCTGTTCGCGCATCCAATATTCTCAGAGAATGGGGATTACCCTGATCAAGTGAGACACATAATCAACAACAAGAGCATAGAACAAGGGTTCACGAGGTCTCGCCTACCTTACTTCACGAATGAAGAGGTCAGTTTGGTGACGTTGCCTTTGAAATATTTATGGACGTAATAAATTTCAATGTTTATGTATGAAGCTCTTACCCTTAGGGTACGAATGTAGAGGCATTTAGAAGAGTGTCTTCACGTCAACCTTTCTCTGTAGTGATGAATGATACAACGTTTCTTCACAATTTCATCATAGCTGTTTTGTATTTAGTATTGCAGGAATAAGTATTCATTGCCTTTGAGTAATTTTTCTAATTAATTAGTCATAGTCATGTCGTTTTAAAATTGGCGCAATGACGCGGTTCATCGAGTGATATAAAAATAACAGTTAAACAATGAACCATAACGATTTGCAACTTTTACAAATCAGAATCAAAAATAATTTAGATTACCTACAGATGTTTATTATTATAGAAGTAGGCTCCTTAGTTCATGAAAGAAAATTTAACGAAAAATTAAATTCGTCATTGCGCTTTTATGTAAGGTGGTGTGTGTTTTTTAAGTAAGTAAGTTCGTATGAGTCAGTGGCCAAGTCTGGTGACAGAGTTTCTAGGCCACCCAAAGGCCTAAATGCAGTCTTAAAAATAACGTATGACGGCTTTGAAACTGTAGTGGATATTGCAAAAGCGGTTTAGTGAATATTTTGTTTTTTAGAAACTCCAACTTAAGAAACAATTTTTGTTTTAGGTAAAATCTCTTAGAGGCAGCTCAGATTTTTTCGGTTTGAATCATTACACCACATTTTTGATGTCTCCGTCATCGATGGAAAAAGATTGGAGGGTGCCGTCAACAGAGCACGACACAGGTGTCAAATTGGATCAAAACCCTGACTGGCCAATGCCAGGAGCTGACTGGCTGACGGTAAAAATTTTTTTTAGTTCAAATGTAAGTCTGGTCGAAACAGCAAAGTATCTTGTACGGAGCTTAGAATTTCGTGCGAAATAGAACTACTTCTCACAAGCTCGTGTTTAACTTAAACAAAACATGACGTCATGTTTGTTAGAAAATCACAAAAAATACCAAAAGCTTTGATTTGAAGGACGATGACGATCACCCAATAACCCATAGACCAATTTTTTCTTTTTCTATTCTAATAGTATTCTAATAGTATTACAATCTAGCCTTATGTTTAGGCTAATGAGTAATTTAATGTTTACCTTATAAAATAAAACACCTTGGTTGGTTGTCACAGACAAGAAGAGAGTTTATTGCCAAGTGTTGCCACACCAGTGTTGCAGTATTAATATTTTGTTACACACTAAACTTTAACAGACCTAGTTATAGAATAAAACTATTTGCTAAGAATGTGTCCACTTGTACTTTTTTTAATGTCTCTATTTATTAAGGGGAAGTCACCATAGTGTTCATGTGTTCTTTAAGTGTAGTTTTATACTATTACTACGTTACACTATTAATTTTACACAACTAACTCAAAAGATTTAGTCTTTTTGAGCCTTTTCACTGTGTCTGTGTTGTCGAGAACGTTCAGTGATGATGAAGCTGGCACTACCAAAAAATAATAATAATAAAGCAACGAAAGATAAAGACATTTGAATTTGATTAAGATAACATAAATAAACATTAGATAATAATGATCTATTGATAAAAATCTAAACTCGGCTTTATAGGGTAATAAATCTACTTGGCAGAGCGACTTCGCACACTCCTAAGTAGGTGTTTGACCGATAGTCTTATCTAAGCCAGGTCAAGGCCGTGGAAGGCCGTGACTGGCTTGTGGTCGGACCTGATTTATCTATAATCCATCTTACTTTTAGTATGTTTTTCTTGTAGAAACCTTAGCCGTGAGACAATATATAGATTTATATACCCAAATTCAAAGAAAATAGGTTCAATTTTTTTATGACATCAACAACAAATAACTTGACAGCGAAGTCGTTTGCACCTTAGAATTTTGGTAGTTCAATTAACGTATTAAAGAGGCGCTGTTCAAAATTCTATGCAAATCGTCAGCTGGACGATACGTTTACATTTACGATTGTCAAACGAGTTTTTCGTGCTAAGCACTCAGACTATAACATATGCATGCTAAATTTTGCTCGGCGTAATGTGTCGCGTACACGCACAGTTGTAATGTATAAAATTACAAGATAAAATTACCGTAAATTGCCAATTTTTGATCTTGAATTCGTGTAGTGCGTCAAACGTCTCACTACAAACTGCACCCGCTACAAATGTGTCCTTACATCCTTCCAGTGTCACAGATATAGGGGGCAATGACAATTCCACCGCTTATCCTCCGCTCAGCTAGAGATTAACTCAGGGTTGGATTTGGTTTAAAGTATATAAACTACAAGTTTATACATCTAGTTCGGTTCATTTATGGAAACTAGTGTTGATTTTGATGATTTAGTACCTGCGTTAGAATGAAAATAATAAAGAATACAAATTATAATTGCTCTGTTACAAATACCATCTTTTTATTTTTTGTGCTATCGTTTTCAATGGATCTATATCCAACCCTGGAGGAACTTTGACAGCGTTAGACTACGAAAACAACGCTAAATCGGGTTTCAACTGTAAGAATTTCACTAATCATAAGTTCAGCAATTGCTAATCCACTGACTAAATTTAAACCGTGTTTAAAGGTAAGGCCCAATGTAGTTTATGTATATGAGTAAAAACACTTTAAAAAAGTAGTGCTTAACCTTCTACTTTGTGTTTTGTTTCTGTAGTAGGATTAATATTATGCATATATTTTTTATAAGGCATTTATTACAGTTCACTAGATACTTACATTATTAATGATTGTGTTTTATTCAAAGTCAAGGTTAAACAGTTCCGTGTAGTAATGGCTGAAGTAAAGTAACTCGTGAATATGATACAAGTACAACCAATATTATTATTATTTGTGGTACAAACCATACTACCTACCAATTAATTTTATTATTTATTGTTTGTAATTTGATTTATTAATCATAATTACACTATCCGAGGCGGCGCCGGCGAGTCAGGGTGGTTCCGCTAGTACAGATTAAAACGTTATCAAAACAGTTGAGCCATAGAAAAACTGAAAAACAATCAATAGATAGCTCAAAATAATGTGTCTATTGACATGCCCGCTTTTTTAGCTATAGCCGTTTCGACTAAATGCAGAGTTTTTTAAAGAAAACGCGTTGTAAGCCATGGTCCCGGTATCCTAAGTACTCTTAAGGATCACAACTTCAAAAGGCTCAATTATTGTAGGCTCTATATTTATCTAATTGCAGCCTATAAAATAAAGTTACTCGGTAAAGGCGTCATACTTTCGACGGCAAATGTATAGCCCGCTGAACATTGAGGCTTAGCAATTTATTTGAATTCACTCCTTATTTAACTTTTATTGTTAGAGCTAGTTTTAATTATTCAAATCAACTTTGTTGCATACATTTGATCATTAATCAAAGGCATAGACTCTATTAAAGGTTATTAAACTACGCTAATAAGATCGCTTTAATTAAAAATTGTGTTGCACCGCACCTAACCTTAGGCGGAGACCACCTAGAACAATACAAAAATACATACCTACCAAGAAGGGAGAGACAAACGGTGAAGCTACAGTTTAAGTCGCTGGGAGTTCGACTAGTCACAAATTAAGTTAAAAAAATATTTTATCATAGCTGGTAACGAAAGTTTACTTCCAAAAATCATTCAATCTACAAATATTACCGAAGTACATACATAATACAGTATTTACTAAAAACTTAATTTGTGAAATTGTCGTTATAGATATTTCTTTTTATTAGTTAATTTAGAACTGAAATAGTTTGTTACGGAAATCAAACTAGGCTTTGAGCTTTTATTCCATAATGCTAGCGCGTAACAAGGTTGTTCAATCGACTATGCCCGAGTTTATTCTGGTAATTGCAAAATACGTAACTCAATACTAAACAAACTTGTGATAAAATTATTTCACCGAAGTCATAGTTACCTTCGTCAATTCCTCGCCAAAATATCAATCTGCAAAACGGCTCTTGGAACTGTTATTTAACCTGTGTTTTAAGCTCGCAAATAACATTGACATTGATTCAAAGCAATGTAAGGTCAATCAGCTGTGAATACACGTTAGGTTTCGTTACAGTAATGGCAACATTGCCTATTGATATCAATCATGTCAGGTTTTAACCCTCTTTCAAAACAAACCTTGCTCAAGTCAATTTTACGCATTGAAGTTTTTTTTTAAACCAACAAAACGGCATTATATCCAGACAGCGCAAACAAATAAAAACTCCTGCCTGGAACATTTCTAATTTGTGCATGGTCATTGACTTCTTGTCAATTTAATAAAGGCTTAAGTCATGCGTGCCCCCATGCACTGAGTTTATGTAAAGCAAGATTTTAGGTTACTTACATCATCATTTTGAATGCATTGAACTTTATGCGTTTCCTTATTATCTTGTATTATCCTCTGATGCAAGTACGTAAAGTGGCGCATAGCTCGAAACCGATTGCCACTCGTTCATGATAAATCTAAGATCTAAGTAAATTTATGTACTAATGTTACTAGACGCAAAATAAATGAAAAGATAAAGACGAAAAATAAAGACAAAAGCGCACAAACGCATGATGGTAGAGCTCAAAAAACTTTTCAACTCTACCATAATCTACTGCTTTTAAAAGTATGCCCATAGTTTTTCATTGATGTTTTAGTATGCAGTAGAGACAGTCGAATTTATTTTTATTTTTGCACAGGTCTTCCCGCAAGGGTTCCGGAGACTCCTCAATTGGCTCACCAAGAATTATGGAAGGAAGGTTCCCATAATAATAACGGAAAATGGAATGTGCGATTTTGGGACGAGGGAGGATTACGATCGAGTGGATTATATCAATAAATACCTTTATCAGCTGTTGCTGGCGATCTATGAAGATGATTGCAATGTTAAGGGGTACTTCGCCTGGACCCTTATGGATGATTTTGAATGGACCGATGGATATGTGTAAGTTTATACTTAGATAAAAAAAATATTTTGGTATTGTGAATTTTGTAACTACAAAAAACTTACATAACTAGATAAATCAGTTATTTTGATCCGAATTGATACAATCAATTCGGATATATTATGTACTTACCTACTTAGTAAAACCGATAAGTCGCAAAAAACTATAGGTGAAAAATGTAAAGCTAAATCATTTTTATTGTTCCTCTTTTTGCTACTGAACAGTTATTAACAATCAATGGTATTAGTAATTAACTAGTAAAACTCCACGCGACTTGGTCTGCATCGAGTGTTTTTTTCATACAATCTTCTGCGCGTTCTCTAGAATTATAATTCTTTTACCGTCGCCTATTGACCTCAGTAACACCAGAGGTACTGCTGAAGAGTTGCCTGCCTTGTAAGACCTTTTTTCTTACCCCTTGGCTTTGCATTAAATGTCAGTATAAGACAGTACGTATCGGATTAATATCGTATATTTAGATACACGACCGATTGAATTGTCGTACCTATGTTCGTGACTCACGATATAGCCACAACCTAGACTCTTCCCAGGTTGTATGGCTGGAAATCAACTACATAATTAAAGCGTTAATTTGATGTCGTCTATAATTTTATTTACATTTTGATATTAACCAAGTTCTTATTCGATACTGATCGCCCATAACGTTTGTTATGTAATTACATCTTAATAATTTAATCGTTAAGTTGTTAATGATTCAGCAGTAAAACGACTGACCCAAGATAATAAAGTTATAATCATTATCCGAGTAATAAAGTACACCTAACAGTTAGGTACATAAATAGTCTTGACTTCACACTAGGATTCCTGTACCATATGCATCAGAAACTACAAGTATGTTTAGAAACTTGTACTTGTACTATTTTTTAAACTTTCGCGATCAGAACTCATAGTAAACGTGTCGGGAGAAATAAAAAGGTAATAACGCGATAAAACCCCGCAAATATTGTAAAATGGTACATATGACACTCAAACTGATATATTTGCAGATTTTGCAAACACTTGCCTCGTATCGGGTTTGTTTGTATCCCTCTTGTTTCTAAACCATCAAAATCATCATAATATTGAATAGCAATGGTACCAAATTTTTTCTGCTATTTAGTTATTTGTGTTTTGTTATTAGTGAAAAAACCTTGAGTTCCGTCTTCGCGTTATTGATTTTAGATTACTAAGCCATTCAGGGCCTCTATTTATGGAAATTGCGTGAATCTATTTCGGACCTCTTTTTAAATTGATAATTTTGGCAACCTGCCTACACCTTACTTTTTGATGCTAATCAATTTGAGAGCATCTCGCTGAGTATCTACACGATTCAGCGGTTGTGTAATAAGAAAAAAAAAAAATTGTGCAAAATAACTCCAAATCACTCCCAGACGGAAGCAGTTCTAACATGCTGGCAGTATACTACGTTGAACAGCAATGCTTATAAATAAGTTTTTCGTCAAAAATCTCTAGTCAATATTCTTTGTAAATATCGTTTGAAACAACTGCGAGTACACGAGGCACTAATGGTTTTGTTTATGTTTCCAGAACCAAGTTTGGGCTGTTCAGCGTAGATTTCAACAATCCCGAGAGGCCAAGAACTCCAAAACTTTCAGCTCTAAATTACGCTGACATAGTCAAGAATAAAAAGATAAATTTCGACAAGTTTATGAAGAGAAAACCTAGTCCCAACAGAATTAGATAGTTTTTTAATTTTTATGTTTTTATCCACTACTGTGATTTAGTGAAATTTATCGAACCAAATCACAGAGGTGGGTTATACAGCCTCTCAACTATATGTCTTGTAAATATTAGATTTAAGATGTTTATTTATGACTCTGAATAAAATGTGATATTTAAGAATTTATTATTATAATTATTTGTAATTTATTTGACGTTTTGGCCTAATGCTTTTAATGAATTTAAATAGACTTGCTGTCGATTCAACTGTGGCATCTTACTTTTTTATGACTGAAGGTTGAATTATAACCAAATGCAAAAAAAAATTACTGTATGTTTGTGTCTCACTCTACTTCATAACGACTGAACGGAAATAAACTTGGAATAGGTATAATTTGTTGTCTGGACCCACAATAGGCTACTTTGTATCCTGGAAAAATCAAATCCTCTTCTTGTCAATGATAAAAACTATCGTGATCTTTATACGTTGCTCTCAGTATCTAGCTACATCATGGCATTTGTTGTGGCTGTATACAATTCGGCTAGTTTGCAGCTGTTAGGGCATAGTGGGGTATGTTAGTTCGGTGACGTGTGATGATAGTAAATTGTATAACAACGAGGAAAGGAACCACGAGTCAGAAGACATGCGTGCCAATCATTTCCTAGCACGTGCGTGGCACATGTCAACCAATGCGAGTGTTATCATGAGCGGCAGACATGTTAAACCGCGGGGCACCGCTAGTTACATCACAATCGTTTCATAATTAAAACAAACTAAACATACACCGGTGTTTCGTCATAACCAGACGGCCTTAGCGGAAGTAGAGCCAGGAACAGGGGAATGTTACTATTTACATAGCTATCGGCGTAGGCTGGTTTCTGAATCAAGGCGGTAGCCTATCACGTAGCCTTGTGTAAGTACAGTCAGCCTGTTGACTGACGGTATAGCAAGAGAAAATTAGGATCGTGACTTTTAGGCATAGTAAATGTTTACTGGCACAGTTCAATTGAATAGTAGCTCTCTGCCTTCTACGCTGTAGGTTGTGGATCCGATTGTCACCAAGGAAAACATCTGTGTGATTGATGAACATAGATGTTTGTGTCTGGTTATGTCTAATCATCATTATGACAGTCTAATGTTCCCATTGTTGGAATACTGGCCAAGTGAGACTGATTGGGTCATAATCCACCACGCGAACCCTCACTTGAGTATTGGTCTACTAACCAGTATCCCAGAGTTGGGATTTTTAGAAGGCCTTGGCACTGTTACAACTGAAAATTTATTCAAAATCGAAACTGGCACAATAGCTACAAACAACGTTCATTAAATATCAAGTCTGACCGAGTATTCTGAGCGCGGAATGAGTGCTACGTAAAAAACTGGTTTTTACACCTTGTATGCGCCAGCCTATATCGACACCCGCGACACCTTTTTGAAAACAAAATCATTGCTAAATATTATAGCTTTTTATTTGTCTGTAGTGTGCTTTTTTATGCTTTGTCGGAACATTTTCTTTTTTTATAAAGGCACACGCGCACGTTTGCGGCAGATTGGCGCGTACGTCGCTGGTCACGCCCTGAGAAATAAAAAACAAGCGCTGACAACCTGTTTTCAACATAAATTTGGATTTGAGTTCGCCCAAAGACCCATCCGATCTAAAAACAAACATCTATTTCAAGTGAATTTCAATTTGTAGAACAATCTTGTTGGACGTTAGCAAGTTAAGAATAACTGGCCTAAGTTAGTTCTTCGATTATTTTAAACAACTGCGGGAAAATTCATATAATAATAATAATAATAAATCTCTTTTCTCTTCTATTCCTTCCTCTCCACCTTCCTATCTTGACTTTATTCTACAACCTTCCTCCCAATCTCCATCACGAAAATCTTCTTTTTCATTAGCAGAAGACGTTGTGCAGACGACACCAGTCGATGATCCTGTACCCGCCAAAGCTAAACCACGAGCGCGCAAAAAATGGACTGAAGAGATGAACACCTTTGTCCTGCGTACATATTTTATAATCACCAATTTAGAAGCAAATACAAGAACATACTTAACCGAGCTTCACACTAAGTTTTGCGACAAATTCCCAGACATGCAAGTCAGCAGACAGAGAGTGGGCGACCAGCGCCGTGCAATCGTTCGCAATAATCTGTTGTCTACAACTCGAGTAAGCGAGATACGAACCGAAGCAGAGGTATACTTATTAGAACACCAGCACGAAACACCACCACTTTCTACTCAAATACCACCAACACGACGAATGCATTGGACATCCGAACACAATGAGATAATTATCAAAGCTTATTATAGGATTACACAACTAGAGACCAACAAAACCGCATATAGGAAGCCTTTGCACCAGACTTTCGTAAATGTGTTCCCTGAACTTGCTCATCTCAGTGAGCAGAGAGTAGCTGACCAGAGAAGGGTGATTCTGGCAAATAAATACATTGACGATGAGAGGCTTGAATCAATCAAGCAAGAAATTTCTAGTGAATTAGGTACACTGACAACCGATACTCACACGATCGCATCATCTCAACAAGTTCATGAAGATCTTAACACCACAGTGTGGTATGATGCAATTACAATTACTGACACTATTCATGAAAATAACATAGATGACATAACACTTTCTCAACCACAATTCAATTCAGAGCAATGTAGCGAACATAATAGAAACCAAGAAATAGATGAAACATTTAACAAAGCCCAGCAGTATTTTCAAAACACACACCCTGAGGACAGACCTTTTATCCCCAAACAAAAGACTACAAAGAAACTCGCAAAGATTGTATGCTACCTAAATGAACTTATCCTGCCTGAAAGAGTGAACATTGAGACAGATTTTGACACACTGCAGACTACAATTTATTGTGCTGCGTGGACAGCAGCTAAATTTAATGGTTCAAGACTCAAATTACCACCAGAGGACCTAGGAAACAAGACACATAAGGAAGTAAAACCTAATTGGCAGAAACGGTTAGAGCGTAAAGTAGAGGATTTGAGAAAAAAGATTGGTCGGTTAACGCAATATATAAATGGAAACCGAAGTAGGGCGTTAACTAAACAAGTAGAGAGTATTTTAGACCAATACAAAACACACACCATACACGAGGAACAAAATTCTAATCTTCCACAATACCTAGACACTTTAAAACAAAAACTAACAGTAATTAGTAGCCGTCTTAGACGTTATAAATCTTGTACCTACCGCAAAACTCAAAATAGTCAGTTTAGTAACAATGAAAAGAAATTTTACCAAACGTTGACCGGGATGACTACTAATAATACCAACGTGAACAGCAATCCAAGTGATCCTAACTCAAACACGCTGGGTGAAGCAAAGCTTAGACAATTTTGGGCTAACATCTGGGAGCATCCTGCTGAGTACAATGAACATGCCGAATGGATCAAAGAGGAATGTTTGAATAATTCAGGGATTGAATCCATGGAATATTCAAACATACCCATTGATATTTATCAGACAGTTTTAAAGAAAACACACAACTGGAAAGCACCTGGAACTGACCACATCCATAGTTATTGGTACAAGAAATTCACACATATACATCCCTACATATATAACCACATTAACAATTTTATTAAGAACCCTCTCATATTACCATCATACATAACAAACGGCATTACCTACATGATACCAAAAGACATCAACGACACAACCAATCCTGCAAAGTATAGACCTATAACTTGTCTACAAACGATTTATAAAATAATCACAGCGTGCTTGTCCCATCTTATTTACGCCCACGTGGACGCAAATAATCTACTCACAGAAGAACAAAAAGGTTGCCGAAAATTCAGCCAGGGATGTAAGGAACAACTTGTGGTTGATTCAATTGTTCTAAAGCAAGTGCAGCGTAATAAAGAAGATTTGTATTCTATTTACATAGACTACAAAAAAGCGTATGATTCTGTTCCACACACATGGCTTATTAAAATCTTAGATATTTACAAAGTCAATCCGCAACTTCTTTCATTTTTAAGTATTGCCATAATTAACTGGACAACACGACTCCACACACCCAACATAACAACAGACATAGCCCCAATCAGGATACAGCGCGGCATATTTCAAGGAGATGCACTTAGCCCTTTGTGGTTTTGCCTTGCTCTGAATCCTCTCTCAAATCGCCTAAACTCATCTGGACTTGGATACAAATTAAACAATAGAAGTAGTAGACAGACCGATTCTGCAGATCGAAAACTTAGCCACCTGCTCTACATGGATGACATTAAAATCTACGCATCCACTCAAAGCGATCTAGACTACTTAGTAAAAATAACTGAGCAATTTTCATGTGATATCTCAATGAATTTTGGCATAGACAAATGCAAGATAAACTCAGTAAGAGCAGGTCAAAACTACCAACATGCTTACCAGTTACAAACTGGCGAGACTATCGAACCACTCAGTGAACATGAGTCATACAAATATTTAGGATACCACCAATCTACACTAATACATCATAAAGAAATTAAGACCCAGCTAAAACAAAAGTTTAAACATAGGCTAAACTCAATTTTGAAAACACAGCTTAACTCTAAAAACACTACCAAAGCCATTAATACCTACGGCATCCCAGTACTAACTTATTCATTTGGAATAATAAGCTGGACAAAGAAAGAGTTGAAGGACTTACAACGACTGATAAATGTCACTATGACGAAACATAGAAAACATCACCCAAGAGCATGTGTTCAGAGGCAGGTGTTACCACGAGTAGAAGGAGGCAGAGGCTTAATAGACATACAAAATCTACACAACAGACAAATTTCCACATTAAGATCATACTTTCATTACAAGACAAACATATCAACCCTCCACCGATCAGTTGTTGAAATAGACTGTAAGCATTCACCACTAAATCTTCACAATCAGGATAAGCAAAATAACGAAGAACTGACTGACAGACAGACCCTAAATTCTGAATGGGCCCGTAAGTCTCTTCATGGAAGGCACCACCACGACCTAAGCCAACCCACCGTCGACAAACAGGCGTCGAACGAATGGCTCAGACGAGGTGAACTCTTTCCTGAGACTGAGGGGTTCATGGTAGCCATACAAGATCAAGTAATTGAAACCCGAAACTACCAAAAATACATAGTGAAAGCCCATTTACAAACAGATTTATGCCGACGTTGTAATAGTTCTTCCGAGACTATTCAGCATATCACGGGAGCCTGCAAAGCACTAGCACAAACGGATTACAAGTTCCGACACGATCAAGTGGCCAACATCATCCACCAAAGACTAGCTGCTAAATACAATCTAAGCGACAGATCTGTAAAGCCAACACCCTACTATAAATACACCCCTGAAACCGTATTAGAAAACGCGAATTTTAAGCTCTATTTCGACAGGGCTATACTGACTGACAAAACCACTCACTTCAACAGACCAGATTTGACCGTCTTAGATAAAATTAACAAAACAGCACTTCTCATAGACATAGCCATCCCCAATACCCATAACTTACAAAACACTATTTCAGAAAAGTTATCTAAATACGTTGATCTAAAGAATGAAATTGCTCGCATGTGGCATCTGCAGAAGGTTTCAATAGTCCCTATAGTTCTTTCATCAACTGGGGTTATTCCTAAGCAACTTTTTCAATCCTTGACTAACTTAGACCTACCGACGCATACTTACATTCTTTTGCAAAAAGCAGCTGTTTTAAATACGTGCAGAATTGTCAGAAAATTTCTGCAAACTGAACTTTCTCAGGAAGTTCAACCTAGTACTGATGTGCACTTGGCTTAGGCCCGTGTACTTCAGTTAACCCCGGTTTAATAAAACCGAGTAGAATCAAATCTAAAAACACAATAATAATAATAATGCTGGACAATCCACACAGCATCATCTAGCCCCAAGGTAAGCTGCTGTTAAACAGAGCTGTATTATGGGTACTAGATGACTGATATAATATATTTAATACAATACAATACATAGATAGATATTTTTTATTATACATAGAAAACACCCAGAACACCCGGAACAAATAATTGCAGATCCTACAAACATTTGTCCCAAGGCGGGAATCGAACCCGCAACCTCTGCGTCGCAGGCGGACCATCGCCCACCGCGCCACATTGATCGTACATATATTAAAAAGTTACCAAAAGTTTTGACATGAATGTCTAAATTTGGATAGTTTCCCGGTAATTTTCTTCGAGTGCTATGTCAAAATGCTATTTAAAATCTCAAACAATCACAAGAAGTCTTTTTTTTTAAACACGCTAGTTATGGACCACTTTAGTGCTCGACGACTAACTAAAGCTACGCCGATGATATGCTACGCGCGTAGGTACTCCTATATACATTTTTTTTATATTCTGAGCGCGGTCCCTTAACATTTAGTTTTAGTGAAGCACTAAAACAGCTTTATATTATGTTATCTCTAGACTAGGCCATTTTGACCACACATCAAAGAGCGTTTTTTGTTTCTTAGGTGCTTAGTATATTTAATAATATGTGTATTATGCAATGTTAGTTGCTTATTTTATCTATGTCTATGTCTATGTCTATATACCTAAGATTAAGTTTATTTTATGTATTAGTATTGTGTTTTGATCGTTCTGTGTTCGTGTGTGTCAAATAAATGTATTTAATTTAATAAATAAATGTATTTCATTTTATTTCATTTCATGTTGTACGCGATTTCATATTCGAGTCACAAATCACCTCTAGTCTATTTATAGAGGTAATATTATGTGTTCAGTGAACAGCTAACATGAACAATAAAATTTCAGCACCTGAGCATCTGACAATAGAACTTATGCAGTCAATTCAAAAGCGATAATGAGCAAACAATGGTTCTTAACTGTTGGTCTATTAAGCGACTATTTGCAAGAGCAATTAATGGTATAACGGCTTGTGAGCTTTGCGTTGCAACCACATTCAGCCAAGTAATCCGGTTTGCACAGTCCAATGACAATTGCAAACTATTTTAAACTCTAAATAGAAGTAATACCGCTTGAAATTTGTAAAAAACAGTTGCATGACCAGTAAACAAGTGAAATTGCTATACTGGTTCGAGCTCTATATCCTTAGCATAAGGTTCAAATGAAATATTATTTGTAACTCGAATGAATACATCTGCAATGGTGTTAAGCTGCCTGCTCATTAACTTTGAGTGGATGTAAATATAAATATTTAACTGTGACTGTGGTTTCATGAATTAATCTTTTCGAAACGCATGCAAAGTTAATTTAAATAAGTATAGTTAAATATGTAGGTGTACGCTAGGTTTTTATTGTTTCCCTACACTACACCACAGAAAAGATATTAGTATCTAGTCTACTCCACACATTAAAATCTCGCTATTATTAAAATTAAATGTAGCGCTCGTGACGTAGCTGGCTAAGTTGTTCTTAACAGATCAACGAAGTTAAGCACTGTTCCGCGGGGTCATCATTTGGATGAGTGACCGCCAGTGGCAATTTCAACTGAGCGCTCCCGTGCTTCGGAGGGCACGTTAAGCAGTCGGTCCCGGCTTTTTCAATGTTGTTAGGCCATGACAGAGGCCTTCGGGCGGCCTAGAAACTCTGTCACCAGAGTTGGCCACTGACTCATACGAACAAACGAATTAAAATATTACACTATTAGCATTTCATAAACTAGAATTTTAGTTAGCCAGTCAGTAGCGCAATGATTTTACATAATTAGATTTATTATCCAGTTTCATTACATATATTTTTTAGTTAACCTACGATAGACTTGCTAGGTATGTACGCTATTACAATAAAACTGTTACTCGCAGTAACTATAGACGCTCTATAGATTCGAGGCTCTACAGGTATGTATAAGTACTATGTCGCATTCTTTTTTCATCTAGTTGTTATTCTTGTTTGTTTATCATGCTTCACAAGTTTATAGATACTTAATTAATATTAGTGCGATTCTATTTGAGTGTATTTAAACGATAATAATTTCCTTATTTAGTTCAATTAACCGGATTAATAACATCAAAAAAAGCGTTTAATCTTCTGAACGATTTAGGTACAAATGGAGTCTTATTGAATTTCTAAAACGAAACAAAGAATTGAGAATTCATCTGAAAACCACAACAGTAGCGCAAAAAAAGATTTATGATACCTACTTTAAGTTTAAGAAACTTTGTTAGAATCAAATCTCTAAGGTTGGAAATTGTTACACATTCGGACGCTTTAAGTTAGAAGCCAATTGGAAGTCAAGCTTAACCCGTCGAATTCTGACGTTTATCTACTTCAGTTTGCGCATCGAAGTCTTGTGTGTAAAGCAGAAATCCTGATTGAGTGCTGGCAGGTTAGCACCAGTTGCAGCCATCTCAAAATCAGCAAAATTAGCATGGCACTCTTTGGAGAAGGCCTATGTCAAGCAATGGTATTATTGCATGGTGAAATGAAGACAGGAAGCTCAAAGTAACATGAATCGACACAAAATTATTTTATTTGAGTAGTTGATTTCTCTGTGATAGAGCTCGTCCGGGGAAGGACTACCACCATACCTATTTCTGCCGCAAAGCAGTAATGCTCGCATTGCTGTGTTCCGGTGTGAAGGGTATGGTTTCCGGTGAAATTACTGGCACATGAGGTTTTCGATCTTAGTCTCAAGGTGTGATACCTCTGGTATTGCAAGCCCATACCATTTTGTGGGCCGTACGCTTGGTTGCCACTTCAGTTGTATAAAAATATATATATACATATATATATCAACGCTGGAATATTTATTTCTGTTGCTTCTAATTTAGCAAGCTTGGCTTTTTGTAAAGTTAAAATATGCTGTTGCTGCCTACAGTTGGCTACGTACTTGTACCGCTTCACTGTCTGTACCAGCATAGATGACCATAACATGAAGTATGATTTACATTGAGTCAGTAGCAAATTCAGTGCTGACTCCTAATTCGAGCAAAGTCAGTACTGATCCGCTACTGACCTAATGTAACTGTCGGGTCAATACTGACTTCAAATTCTCGCGTACTGACCCTTTGTAAACAGATAAAGTCAGTTCTCAAAGTAAGCACTGACTTCATTTGTAGTCAGTCACTGACCCAATGTAAATCGCACTTGACAGATCATGTATGAAGTAGCGTGTATGGGCGAGCTGTAAAACTGACGGCACATAAGGTACTATCATATGAGCGACTCAAACAAAACTGGCGCTACTTTTACAAATTTTTCTCATTTACCCATCTTGTTGTTAGCCCAACAGTTGCGACAGACAGTGCAGTTGCTAAGTTTTTCTGGCATTGGTTTTTTTTATTTTCATACGTTTTTCTTTTTATTACAACTAAAGCGGCAAATAAGCGTACGGCCCACAAGATGTTAAGCGGTTACCGCAGCCTATGGGCGCTTGCAATACCAGAGGTATCACATTTTCTTGGGCATATCATTGTTTTAAAAGCTTGTAAGCTCATGTGTAAGTATCCTATAGGTACAAGATAGTTGTTCAGTTATTAGTAGATTATGTGCGGGCAGCTGTATGAAATGTATTGAAAATTTCACATTTAATAATAATATTAAAAATGACAATCATTGGTGGTTCTGAAAAACCCAAAAGCAAGTTCAAAACTTCAGAGATGGTGCTAATGGCTCTGTTCGTTAACATGTCGAAGCAACATTGAGTTCTAATCTAATGTTAGGCGTGGAGTTCTATCTCAATATGCAAGAGCATTGCAATAATACATCGACAATATTTCACATATTTTAGTTCTATTATAATTTGTAACCATAGAATATAACAGAATCAGTATCATTTTCGTCGTAAAAATGCTGGTAACAATTAATATTTTTGGAGCAGCTAACCGCGTTTTATAAAAATACAGTAAAATTGTAAAGCTGTAGCTTTGAAAACATAAAATCGTAGTTTTTTTATTTAAGAAGGAACATCACATCGCGTTTGTATAAAAATTTGGTCCTTTAAATGCAGTCTTGATTGTGTCTATTACACGCTCGAGTAATTAGAGCACGTGCCCACTAACCAATACCTGCTAATTAAGAACGAGGAAAATAACAAACGGGGTAAAGGCAGTTTAAATTCGACAGATTGATTAAACTTGCGATCGAAGATTTTTAGCGATAAGTACTACATAATTTGTGTTTTATAGTTCGCACAGCGGATCTAGGCTTCCGTGAAGTTAGGCGTTTGTGATGCGCAAAGACAATTTAGTTTGAAAAAGCTCCATTGCGCATCGAAACGGCTAATTTCACTACGGCCGAGATCCGTTGTGAGACCTATAACTATTGTGTTTCTTATGAAAAATATAATCAATTAAGAAAAATATATAAAGAAAATAGATTAAATAAAGGACTACAAATAGAGCATAATATAAAAAGCAACGAAAGCAACTGGTAAACGGTAGTCTTCTGTTTCTCAGTAACTTAGTTCACCCGGTGCCAGGCAGATGTTTCAATTAATTTAATCAAAATCAAGTAACTCTGTACCAAATTGTATAAAGGAGTTGTGCACACGCAAAATGTTTTGGCATTTTTACTTACAGCATTATAAAGGATTGAAACGAAGTGTCGAGCTAGATGGAGTAACACTTAATGCCTCGGTCACACATAGATTAAAAAAGTTTTTTGTCCGTAATGTACGGTAAGAAAGCTGTGTTTGGTAATGATAACCTTTTTGCTGCTACTGCTACCGACAGCTGACTAGTCCCTAAAAATATAACTTACCGCCAATTTTCGATGCTTTAAAAAAAAGCTATGATGATTTTGTGCTTCGTATTATTATAATGTGTATTTTTTTGCAATATAATACGTTTATGGCTTAATTCGATTAAGTGTTTATACCATGACCACGAATTGTAACGTGGTCTGATCACGTAACCTCGGCTATTAACGAACCAAAATAACCGTATTAAGTATAACCGTGTTACGTATTACGTAGCGAAAAATCTGCTACAGCCCGCCAGTAAATCGAGTGTCGAATTTTAACCAACATTTTAACAAATTAAAAGAAATGTTTCAGATACGCCATAACTGAACGAACAGAAAAAAACGCAACTTTGAACCGTAAACGTTGTATATATGTCACTAGTCATAAATACTGGGTTTTCTGCAATATCCGTCTCTCATGTAAAAGCACCTTTAGTACCATACATTTAATCAATCATATTCGTGTCTGAGCTAAAGACGTAGACATGGCATAATCAATACGAAGCATGCTGGAATAATATGCTGGGCATATTACAATGTCATGAGAAATGAAATAGATTCACGACTGTTATCTCTAGCATTGGTGGTCAGATCTCCAGTTACTCTTAGACCAGATTTACATTTTAGTCTTGTGGTGTTTATTATAAATAAGTACAGTCTATAGCGTACAAGAGTAGTAAAGTTCTTTGTGATAGAGCTCGTCCGGGGGGACTACCACCATACCTATTTATGCCGTCAAGCAGTAATGTTTGCATTGCTGTTTTCCGGTCCAAAGGGTATGGTTCCCGGTGAAATTACAGCCACATGAGACTTTCGATCTACGTCTCAGGGTAGCAACCCGTGAGTGATACCTCTGGTATTGCAAGCGCTCATAGGCTGCGGTAACCGCTTACCATCTTGTGGGCTGTACGCTTGGTTGCCACTTTAGTCGTATAAAAAAAAAGTAAAGTATTGGTTGTAAAAAAAACAGCATAGTATGTTACAAACAGTTTGTTAGTGACTGAAGAGACGCAAGATGGCCGGTTATTGTTACGTATTCGTACAGTTTTCTTACGACATTGGGACAATAATTGCAAAGCTTCAAAATCAGAAACATGAAAAAACCGTATAAGGCCTGCATAATCAAAAATGTTAAACTTAACACAATGGCACAATCAGTCACTTGGAGCCGCTGGAGCTAACAAACCAGTTTATTTAATCAATCACCTTATGATTTACATTATTGGCAATAAATTCTTACTTTACTTTGTAGTTCAATAATTATAGATCAAGAACAAGATCACAATTTTAATTGTGGCTATTAATAATTGATTGAACACTGATATAATATGTATATTTTTTGTAAAATAATAAGGTATAAGAGTAGTAGAGTTCTTTGTGATAGAGCTCGTCCGGGGAAGGACTACCACCATACCTATTTCTGCCGCCAAGCAGTAATGCTCGCATTGCTGTGTTCCGGTGTGAAGGGTATGGTTTCCAGTGAAATTACTGGCACATGAGGCTTTCGATCTTAGCCTCAAGGTGACAACCCGCGAGTGATACCTCTGGTATTGCAAGCGTCCATAGGCTGCGGTAACCGCTTACTATCTCGTGGGCCGTACGCTTGGTTGCCACTTCAGTTGTATAAAAAAAAAAAAAAAGTATCTAATCAAAAAAATAGAGTAGTTTGCGCATTATTGGTCAACATGTTTGCATGTTCTGCAAATATTTGTTCCAGTTCTGGGTGGTCGTGGTATAAATCCTAGTGTGGAGTCAGAACTATTGTTCTGACTGCTAAATGTTGTCCTGTCTGTAATAGTGCAATTAGTTACATTGTGACTAAGTAACTATTGTGTATTTAATACATGGCAGAGAACAATATCATACATTAATGTTAACGAACAAGACATTAATTAACTCAATTAACGTTTATTAGTAGGTAGTAAAGTATAGACTATAGCACTAGTTTTTTTGATCAGACGATAATTTTTACATAAAGTAGGATCATAATAATTTATATACATAACAGACAAAGCGTCAACCGTCAGCGATGAAAATTTCATCGTTTTTATAAGTGGTTGTTTCATAAGTTCACGTTTTTTTTCATCACATCAAAAGGAGAAAGGGGTGAATTTCACAATTGTTCACAACAGGTAGTAATTATTTGCAAAAAAGCGAATTTAAATTTTTGCAAAAGAAATGTTTTTTTTTAAGAATTAAAAAGTGAACAAAGATCCATAGTGTTTCATACACAACTAACGACTGGACCAGCGCAGTGTCGGCTAAAAACCAATGAACACACGCCCTTAACGTCAGACAAGATTATTGTTTCAGCAGCAAACAAAAAAAAAACTTAAAAACAAATAAAACTCAGCATTCCGCTGTGCCCATCTGCGCTACCGCAACGGGATCAATTTAGAAGCAAAGCCATTTCGAAAGCAAAAAGTGCGCAGCCTCATTTGCAGGGATATCCGGAAATTTTTGTTTGATTTATAAGCCGGAAAAGTACCCGTTGATATACTTCGCCTTTTCCGTCTCAGGGTGGAAGGTTGAAGTCGAACTTGATATTTTTACGTCTCTTTTACGACTTGATAAAATAATGACTGACAGAGTGTCAATATGTCGAAAAGAGATATTTGGTATAGCTTTCAATGCCAATATCTGTGCAATATTTTAGAAGGTAGCTCAAAAATCTTTATTCTATTCATAAAACATTTTATAAATCTCTATTTCCTACTCAATATTTTTTCCTCATAAAAGCACTACTACTTTTCTCCACATCTAACTATTTCCCATTATTGCGTACATACCTAAATTCTTCTTTGATAAGTACACCTCATGAATCGCATCATCCATCAATCATCATCATTGTAATTAATTATGTCTCACCTTCCGCCCCAAGACCATGAATCAAAATATTAATTAAAGCTATGAGGCGTGTGTTTTTGCTTCTACGCCAAAGAAACAGAAGTTTCCTTTTTCAATAACCAGCTGTGGAAATGACTCAGTTCATATTACGCAGATGAAAATAGTTATTTAGATTTTATGTTATAAAATTTCACTAAACAAAATTTAATTTGTGCATCGTAAGTAATAGTTAATAGCAAGAGCACCGGTGGTCTAGTGGTAATGACCCCGCTTTCCAACCCTAAGATCATGGGTTCAAACCCGGTCGTACAACAATAGATTTTTTTGTTTAAAAAAATTATGTGCGCAATGCCACTGCTCTCATACGGTGAAGGAAAACATCGCGAGGAAACCGGCATGTCCAAGAACTAAAAATTCGAAAAACATGTGCCATCCACCAATCCGCATTGGGTGGATTAATACCCAATCACTCTCGCCCGAGAGTAGGCCAGTGTCCCATCAGGCTGCCATGATGATGATGATGATGTAAAAGTTTCTGTATTTTCTAAATTATACGACGTGTAAAAAATGTGTTTGGGATTTTTCGATTTAATTATGTTTATAATGAGTATCCAAAATGTTTGACCGAGCTGCTGTGGTAAACGACGCCGGTACGATTCTTACTCGACAGAAAATATTTAATCATATTGTTTATTTGATCATGACAAAATTTGTGTTATGAAAACGACTAAAAATTAAAACCCTCGCTCTTGTTAACAAAGTTACGGGCTCTCATTATACCAATACCTGTAGGTACTAGTTTAATTATACCGGTCTATACATAAATATTTTATGAATACCGGCTTGTATGTATTTGGGGTACAATAAATTCTCCCAACAGATTGTCGGGCACTAACTTCCGGTTGCTCTATTAATCACGCCAACTTGAATCGTGACTAATTTGCTGCCGACTTAGGCTCTACGCACACTTAGCGGACAAAATGACCAAGTACAAAGCAAATCTAAGAGTAGTAGAGTTTTCTGTGATAGAGCTCGTCCGGGGAAAGACTACCACCATACCTATTTCTGCCGCCAAGCAGTAATGCTCGCATTGCTGTGTCCCGGTGTGAAGGGTATGGTTTCCGGTGAAATTACTGGCACATGAGGCTTTCGATCTTAGCCTCAAGGTGGCAACCCGCGAGTGATACCTCTGGTATTGCAAGCGTCCATAGGCTGCGGTAACCGCTTACCATCTTGTGGGCCGTACGCTTGGTTGCCACTTCAGTTGTGTAAAAAAAAAAAAGATATGCCTTGAGCGAACAGAGCTGGGTCGGTCCCTTTCTATGTTTTCAATGGAACTATTTTGTTTTATACACCACCAAAGGGGCAACCAAGCGTACGGCCCACTTGATGGTAAGCGGTTACCGTAGCCTATGTACGCTTACAACATTAGAGAATTCAATGAAATGGAAAAGAAAAATGCTTGTTACAATTATGAGAAAAACTATAGTTAGTGATAGAGTGATAAACCGTTATCTTACTCTTTTTTTTTCAAAAATTTTTAGTTGTGTTCTCCGTATAATATTGAAAATCAGCATCTACTGCACTTGTTAAAAGTTTCCGCTATGTTTAGTCAGCTAAATGTGCACAAAGAATTTTCCAGCCTTGTACCGAAAATTAAGGATGCTGACATCCCGCTGTGCTTTCCATTATTCAGTTGTATTTAGTTGTATTACATGACTATGACGTAACAAGTTTTAAATGTCTAGCGAAAAAGGTTAACATGAAAACTAGAATGGGACAATTTTAACCTGTCACTGTTTAACAAGAAAGACAATGAATTATCATGAAGATGTATTGGTTAGACATCTAGATCGTATTGATTCTAGATCTATTGCAATGCTGATCAGTGTTCGTTGCAATAAGACATTTCATACATAGAATACAAACGATAAGTTGGAGACGATGTCTGTGATATGATGATCTGCCAAGCCGATATTTCTGCGACTGCATATATTTAAGAAATTATTGTTATAACACAAAGTTTTAATTGTGTCCATCATTCGATGTTTTGCTATTGATTTATTCAATAGCAAAAATCTAGATAAAGTAAATCTTTTATTTTTCATTGATATTTCTTAACAATAATTCAACATATTTCTTTCCATATCGTCGAACCTCAAGAACATTGTGCATGATGACCTCGTTTGGGTGCGTAACTCTGTATAAAATGCTACTTTATCTCAAGTGGGTACGACATAAATTTGTTTCTCCTGAAATTCATAAGTTTGAGGTTTCATAGATGCTGATGACATCATAAAGATTCCACACGAAGGCTACATCAACAAAGAAGCTAGAAAAATATTGTCAGACGCAGCTTTTTGTCGCGCTACAGTTTATTATCATGATACAAGCTGCTATCAAGATTAGAAGACTATACACAAAAAAACACAAGATTTAAATCGAGCAATAAATGGTAAGCGCTAGATTTCGTTATTGAATCTGTCTCAACATTGAAAATGATAAAGTCTCAAATTTTGGAGACGCAAACTGACACAGTAAAAGAAGAAAAAAAACCCTGTTATTTGCCTATTTGTTAACTTTTGAAATGAAACTAACTAAATTTCATGCTTACCTGTATACTGGGTTAACCTACTTTCATAAAAAACCAGGTACTACAAAACTTGAACGTGATAAACTCTAGGAGTTTCACGTTCAAGTTTTACAGTGACCTAAAGATCAGAATATCAGTGGCTGAGTAGAGCCCTAAGCTCACAGATAACATAATCTTATTAGAACACCCTGTGCCTTTCTCTTACACCAACGCTAACGCTTACATACTAACCTTTGTTCCGTTGCGGATAAAATTTGATTTACAAACTTTCACACAATAATTTTGGCGATATCCTATTCATGATCAGAAGTCGCGTTTAGAACAAAATTAAATGTATCAAGCATTACATCAACAGAGCCAGCCATCGGATACTGTACACATTGGAAATTGCCGCAATTTGTTAACTTTATGCCCCCCCAGGGAGCAGTCGCACACTCGTATTTTTGAAATTTATTGCTTCGAATTTTTATTAACTACCGACTTCGCAGTGATTTTATTTGTAAGAACCCATCATTATAATAACAAAACAAAATGTAAAATCGACTTTCAACCAAAATCAGTGAACATGACTGGACTCCGTAAGGATAGTATGTTCCTTGAACCCACAAACTTTGCTTCCACTCGCCATTGTCCCGTAGAACGCAGGCTTGTATCAAATTATTTTGATAGAACATCTGATATGAGATCACTAATTATCGAAGTGTTGTATTGTCTATGTAATTAGTCACAATAAAGCATTTTGTTGTTATAGGCAAATCATACGCTTATTGAATTATGCAAATGATGGATAACACTCAGTTACCTATATTGGGTGTTGAACCGGTAGTGATAACAGTAATATTCAAGTACTAAGGGTGAGTTGCACCATCTAACGTTACCGTCAAATTGTTCGACGTCGATTGAACATACTAGATGGTGCAACTCACCCTAAGTTACGAAACATTTACTCGTTAAAAAACTCGTCACAGCAATGGTGACAGCTATTGACAAAACTGCTAATCTAATGAATAAGAGTTTTACGGACGTTGATTCTACCTGGATGTATAGACAGCAAGGGTCAGCACTAATAAGAGATAGCAGAAGATTAGTGCTGAGGTCGTAGCAGACCTAGAAGACTCTGCCGTGACCAGTGTTTTAACCAAATTGGTAAGATTAAACCAAAGAGGTATGATGAACCAACACAACTCCTGGACGAGAATTGAGATTTCAAAAACTAGTGGTATTCTATTTTGGCTATTTTGTCTAGTAGCTTCGTCCTTGCTTTATTCGCGCATACAATGTAACTATTCTATTTTCACAACAATACTAGCCAAGTTTAATCTACGAAAAGTAGCTTAGTTTAATACCTTAGTGTTACTTACTACAACCTAGTTACACAACAACGTACATTAAGAACAAGTCTGTACAGTATAGTTTCAATTGTCTCCGCGTGGCGAGACATTACCTACGCTCGTTGGAGCGTTGAATTCAATTCTGTTCTACAACTCGAAAGTGATGTTACTACACATAAAGCGGGTTATAGTTCCTTGAATTAGGTAAGTATTTCGGTCTGATACTGTTGAGAGAAATTAGACTAGGTAGATATTTAATAATGCTAGTATTAATACTCAGAAGACCATCCCTTAGTAGGTTTTCTCACAGACAAGTACTTAGTAGCAAGAGTAAATCCCTTTGTGATAGAGCTTGTCCACTACCATAACTATTACAGCTGTCAAGCATTTATTCTAGTATTGGTGTGCTGAAGGGTGGGTTACTTGTGAAACTACACAAATATGAGACCTTTCAACGAATGCTTCAGGATACCGGGCGCAACGCAAGATAGTAAAACGTGGCTTTGAACCCCGTGATAATACTACTAATATACTATTAGTGTAGACAGTGCACATCGCCAAGTTATTAAATTAACAGAATAGATGTAACTTGGCCAAGGATTCTGCACACCATCCGACAAAGTCGCGGTAGAATCCAACCGGGATCCCGTGGCTTTGTCAAGTGTGGATGCAGCGTCGAGTCACACATCATCTGGTGATGAGTGGTTCGCGATGCATTGTCATTAAGGTGAGCGCAGAAGACTCTGTGGGTTTTTAGTCGGTGTACCGTCAGTTGTTAATTAGTAGCGGACGGAGAGCCCATATACATACCCATACTGATGCGTAATGCATTTTTCCACCGTAAAAAAAGAAAAAAAAAGGATTCTCCATGCCATCAAATAAGCTATCTGCCAGTTACGTAATCTTATTTATTTAAATAAAGGTATTTTTCACGAATTTTAAGTATGTGCCAAATTAGTAACAGCTAAGCGCTAGTATTGGTTAGCCAGCAGTAAGCCTACTTACTTGTAGGTAATTGTGAAAGAAACCTTAGAGTTAAATGTTGTAATCTACCCTAGTTTAATTTAAGGGCCCAGGGACTTTCATTCCTATGTCATGCTCCATGGTCCAACAAGATGTTCAACGAATATCGACTCATTATACGACGGGGAATTTACATTACTCACATCACTAACTCACATAACTTGGGTAGCAAAAATAATGCGTGTGTACTTTTGTGTATAATGATTTATGTAGCTTTTCAGCTAGCTACGAGTACTTTATAAACAAAATTTACCAGCGCCACTTCAAATTAATTTTCGCGTTGCGATCTGACAAAAAAATCTGCTATTCTTGAAAATAACTGGACGCTCCGAATAATTTGCTCGTTAGTCCCGAACACTACATTTATAAACTGCTGGCACTGTTCCAGTGGTTGTATGCACAATTTGTAGAGTCTTTTGTGCTCGATGACGATGCAAAAACGTGACCAAGAAGGCTTGGTCGTGTGGCAGCAAGATGCGGAGAGAGATTTACAAGAGCTGACGCGCGAAACCGTTTAGACTGTTATACGAGCACTTGAACAGCTTGAGTTTGATAATGGCATAGTAAGTGGCAAGTTACTGTGCTTTATGTGTCTACTAGTGGAACCCTCCGTGACTTTGAACGCCGCCCCAACCCCGTCCTTATGAACAACACCTTAAAATGACAACTTAAAAAAGCTCTGACGTGACCCTTGCTTCTTTTTAATATTAAGTAAGTTAATTTTTATATACAAACTTTGCCACCCTTTTAGGTACATAGTGGAGAGGTTTTTTTAAATTCATTAAAACAATTTTAATTAGTTAAATATATTTACGAGTACTTTGAAACAAAGTCACATACCGCGTTTTCTTTTTTTTCTTGAATATTCATATTATTAGACAAGTAAATAGTCCTTTCGGCATTGTTTTAAAACCTAGGCACAGTATCTAATATTTGTAACATTCTTGCCAGTAAGGTGTGGTTTAGAGATTTACAGAGATACTGAATCATTTAGCTCGGTCATGCTACAGAAGCTGTAACATTGTCTTCAGTTATTACTTTCAGTAATTATTCGTTGAAAGTCTAATAATTGAATAGTTGAAAAGTAAAAGAAATAATGGATAATAATAAAAAAATAAAAAAATGGTATTTTTGCTGAAAGAGCATGGTCTAGAAGAGCATCGGTGGTCTAGTGGTAGTGACCCCGTCTTCCGATCCTAAGGTCGTGGGTTCAAACCCGGTCGTGCATTAATGGATTTTTTTGTTCGAAAAATTTATGTGCGCAATACCAGTGCTCTCATACGGTGAAGGAAAACATCGTGAGGAAACCGGCATGTCCAAGAACTAAAAATTCGAAAGACATGTCCACCAATCCGCATTGGATTCGTGTGGTGGATTAAGACCCAAACACTTACCTGAGTAATGGGAGAGACCTACGTCCAGCAGTGGACTGCAATAGATTGATGATGATGATGATTGCTGAAAAACCTTCAAACAATATCGCCATAATTAAAACAGCTAAAAAAGTAATACCGTGTGCCCATGAAAAAAAAACATTTTGCGGCGCCAAAGCTTTCAAATATTTTGGTGTAATTTGAGCGCATTCTTCGTCGATCTGGTATTCAACTCACGTACTGTGCGCGTTGCAGCGTTCAGAATAAAAGTTTTTAGCATTTTTATTTCAAACAAACAAAACCTTTTGCAAACAAACGCGCCTATCCAATAGGTATGTAATAAGCTTCTGAAAAAGGCTCAAAAGAAAGTAAAAATTAGCAAATTTAGCTCCAGAAAAGAACAACGAATATAAAAAGAATGTTACTAAAATCAGCCAACATAAAGCAAAGTTTTTAGTTACAAGTAGGTTACAATAATGAACCTTCTTCATCATGTATAATAACGAACGCTAAGCATCGTTATTGGAGAAACTGCTTGTATGGGTTTGTTTCTAAACACTGCAGCTGGCTTGTAACTTAATATTTTAATTATAGCTTCTTCGCTGAAAGCTTAGAACTGCGCACTTAATAGAAAAAAAAACATGAATTCGAATATAATTTAAAAACGCACGTCTAGGGGTGAATCTAAGGGTAGGTGTGTTAATAAAAACATACCGTCCCTAGTTTCTACCCAACGCAGCCTGCCGGAAACGGGACACGGCGGCGGTACGTTTGCGGGACACAATGAACGTGAAACAACTACCCTCACAATGACGTCACATCTTCGCCGCGTCTATTCAACATGTCACGTATTGTTCTTCTATACAACTTCTGGTCGAGGTAGTTCTGTGGTTCTCTATACACTCAACGTTTCATAAGTTTTTTTACTGATGTTTTACTATTTAATTTTAACTATTCGTATTACTGGTGCGGGCTTTTTACACGAAATGCTAACGTAGCGTAAGTATTAAGTTGCACTGTAGAAACATAGCTGGGAAAACCTGTGAAAAAGTGCTACAGCGGCATGTTCAACTGTAATCTGTCAAATATATTATGTCAATTTCGTTCTCTTATCATTACTTTTGACTCTCGTCTGATAGTCGTTACTAAAAATTTTAAGGTTAAGAGTTGTTTATTTAAGAGTTTCTATTGTAAAAAATAATGACAAGTTTTTAGAAATTTTTCAATTTTATTGAAGAAGAAGACATTGATAAAACTTTGGAAAAGCACTACAGTGGCCTACATATTAATTGATGGTAGGTACATATCGATTTAAGAAGTTTCCAGGTATTATTTAATGCAGTTCTGTTCTTACACCGAATCATCGAAGTTTATTATTTACGAGACAACTTAGGGAAGCGGAAGCCTTATTTGATTTAGAAGCACCTACTTACATATAATATCTCTTAAAAATGGTGAGCGTTCTATGGCGGCCGCAAACACTTAACATAGCAAGGATCTGCAGACGCTATAAAACCGGAGTTATAGACACAAAATAGGTTTCAATATACTACGTTGTAATTGTACTAATTCCATGTACAACTACTAAGCATAACTAACAATCAGATAAGTTTTAGCGAGGCTTACTTTATCTGGTGGCACCACAGAGGTACATCTATATCTGTGGGTGGCACGGCACCTTGTACCCCCCAAGACAAGCCTTATATAAAGTCCAAAATATTTAAGTACTTTTACTGATTGTATGGGCCATGGAGATTTAAAATCAATTACGGTCACCACTTTTTGTAAAACAAGCTTACCTGCCTGTGATCGATGTAAACTTTATCAGGCATAAACACGCACGTATGATACAACTCACTACATCGAACAAAACTTGACCCTCTTCAATTTAGTTTCCGATCTGTTTTGCTGATAAAGGGTTTACCTCTTCGAAGTTACAGACTTCCAAGCAATGTGGATTGCGGCAAAGAAAATAATTATATAGAGAACGTTTTTGAGTGTAAATATTATATTATAATTTTTATTTTCATATTTCAATTGTTAAATTTGTAAGCTGTCTTCCACAAAACATTATTTTTAAACGAGTAGCTCTTACTTTGTTCTTTTGCTATAAGTATTCTAAACGTGAATACCTATTGTTGGCTTCCTGTTTTCTCATAAGGTATAATAGTATATTAAGTTGTATCCGCTGTTGGTTTTCTAAGAAATAAAAATAAATAAAATAAAATAGAGCTCGTTTGGGGGAATACTACCAATCAAAGATGGTTAGAATGAAGATGAATATGATCAATAGAAGATGGTTAGAAATAATTAAGCGAAATAATTTAGCGACTATAATCATTTTTACCACTTGTTTTGGCATTATATGCCGACGTTTGCCAGTATTCGCTAAACAACCGTCAAACGCTTGAGATTTTAAATTAAACTGCAGACACTGCCAGCTGTCATACAATAAAATAAAGTTTTTTTATGGTTAAAGACAAGCGTTTGACCACCACCTCACCTGAGTTAAAAATGGTAGTCACTGCATCATAGGTATTTACGTTTGTCATTTAGCGATGTTAGCTTCCTACGTACTCGTTATTTAACGTTTAACCGTTAGGGTGAGAACTAGGTGCCCGCTATCCGTAAGTTTCGAGTTGCCGGACAGAATTTAAAACAGTTGCAAACGTTTTATCGGTAAAAGTTTGCTGAAATCTAGATAAAAAGACCACAATGTTTTATAACGATATAATTGTAGTTAGCCATAGGTACAGTTTTAAAATAAAAAGTATGTAGTCTGTAAGTTACTCTACAAAACATACTTTTTAATATTTGAAAACATTAAAACCATAATTTGGTCTGGTTTTTTAATTCGAATTAGACTCACTCCAGTTAACGTCACCCTCTATCAAACCAAAGACCGTAGCAGATGGAAAACCCTAAATAACGTCTCTGCACGGAGTCACGATCCTTAACTATGAAGGAACGGTTAAGGAGGGGGGGGGTGAACTCTCTCAAATAAGTCAACCACGACTTCTATTATGGAATAAGACCGAAAATTTGTACCTGTATCACTAGAGCAAAGCCGCAGGCGTTGGCATTATCATGAATAATATTTTTCATTTTTTTACTTCCTATCATGACTGTACATTTCTGTGCTCAAGTGGACATTGGGTCTGGAGACTTAAAAGGTATTTTTAAATCGCAAAGTTGCTGAAACGAAAGACATAAAACGTCGGTCACAAGAGAGTCAAATGCGGGTCACCAATTAGGCCGCACGTGCAGTGTCGACGAGTTTCTTTTCTATTCCTACGTGCCGAGTGTGCCGACCCGTCAAACAACGGGTTCACCATGCGTGTACCGCCCGTGTACAATTGTGTACATTGTTCCCCTTTCCTATACTGCTGGTATAAACGAAAGGGGTGAATCTAACAGTTTTTTACGGGTGTTCTATGATAATATCCCGATTTAAAGTAGCAGTAGCTACTGCTAAAAGCAGCATATTTAAAATATATCTAAAACGCAATGCTCAAGTGGTGAGGAGACCATCGTGAGGAAACTATCATGTTTAAAAAACTTAAAGTTCGTTCGGCATGCTATGTACACCCCGCATTGGAACCGAGTGGTGGTTTAGTAGTACGTAAAGTCTGCTTGTCTCTATGTTCTCCCTGTAGAGCGTAAAAGGCTGACAATGATTATAGGTCCTTCGACTTAGGTATTTTGAACTGAACTTTCGCAATCAGCAAAAAAAGATGACCAGTTTTTAATATTTTAAAAGTTTAAAATAAAAATTGCTAGTATATACTTAATAACTTAGTTAGGTCAGTATCCAAACACTAATTTCGCTGACGCGTAATAAAAATGTTTTCTTAGATCAGCTGATTTCGCGTTCCATCTTTCAATTCAAAAAAAGTATTTTTCTAGTTACCAAAAATAACGAAAAGTTTGACTTGAAACAGCTGATTTATGAAAGTTTCATAATATTTTCAGAGTAATCATTCAATAAAAGTTTCAAAACTTCACAGCCAAATCACTTTCTTTTGGGCTGAATTATTTAGGACAGTTATTATACTCTCAGTTACGGTCGAGTTCATTGTTTCAATAGTAGAAATAGGCAGATGTCCCAGTTGGACCGTTATCGATACGGCTTCATTTCCGTGCGTTTGACACATGGAAATTGCACTCGATCGAATGTCCACATTGTACATAGCTTTTTGCGAGATTTGTTTTACTGGATTTCCATTTCACGTGTTTATTAGCTCGTGGAGCGCGTAATGTGAATTTCAACTCGTTTCAATCTCGCCGTACTTCTATTTACAGACGGAATAATTTAAGGTTGTCGCAGTTATATCGTTTCGTCTTTATATGAAACTCTAACCTATATGAAACTCTAACCGCAAAGCACACTTAATCAACGTTACATCGGCATCACCTTGTCCCGACAAACGTCAAACGAATTTAAAAGTTTCTGATGTTTCCGGTTTCACGATGTTTTCTTTTGAGAGGACTGGCAATGCACATATATATTTCGAATGATAAAACTCATTGATGTACGAACAGTTTTGGATTGGAAGGCGAGGTCTCTACTTTTCAAGCAGTGCTTTTCACATATTAAAAAATATTAGTAAAAGCTACTTCTAATCCACTTCATGCCAGGTTTTCAAACCTGTAATAAAGTTTCAGTAGCGGCGTTACAAATGGATTGCACTTCATGCACGATCTAACCCGCTGTCTGCGATATTTCAAGAAAATTCACTCTCGAGTCGAAATCATATTAATGATAAAATTCAAGTGGAGCGTACGATTTCCATTTCTCAATTGGAGTGTGCTCACAATGTCTGCGCTAGCTGATATTCGGATTTTAATATTCATGTCTGGAAGCTTTGCTTCCTTAGCCAGAATTTAGATATTCGCTCCATGGCCGATAACCCGTGAACTGAGGTATGAACATCCCAGTTTGCGAACTGAACCATGTTAGAACAATTATTGTTTGTTCAGTTACCAGCAGTAATTTTGGTACTGAAAAGTCTTTTGAAAATGTTAAGCATCTTAAAGTGATTATTTGTTAGCATGTATTGTTACTGATGAATTAATGGCTATCACGAACAACTTGATTTGAAACCTGCGCGAGTAGAATGATTTTATATGGAAACATAAAAAAACAGTGATATTAATATTCTAGCGCGGAGTAGGGGAAGTCAAGTTTTGACCTTATTTAAACCTGTAGCTAGATCCAAGCCATTTGCTAACCACGAAATCTAATGATAACCCTACCCTAAGTGCCAAGAAAAGTATTATGAAAAGAAAAGTTCTGGATTTCCCCCATAACAATATACTTAAAAACTGTGCTGGTTTGGATCCGCTAGTCAACGCAATCAATGGTTAAATTTATAAGCACCCAAATAAAAATTAAAAAACTTTTGGCTAAGGGTCAAAAATAGGGCTACAGATTATTATGTATTGTAGATAACACTTTCCTCTGAACTTATCTATTAAAAATAAGCGCTCTATACAGTGTTCATAATGTTATGTACTTAATATTTATTCATGCATTATAGTCATTATGCAAAATATTTGAAATTCAATTTAAAAAAGTGGTGTATTTGTCATAATATGTTTATTTAAAAGACTTTTATAGGCGCTACAGCCTGCTAGTCACATCGATCTGGAGTCGTAATGTGCTAAACTGTGTTTAGTTATGTTATATGTTACTGTGTTTATGTTAAATAAAGAACTTAAAAAAAACCTGTTACCTATTTCACCAGAGAAAATTTCACTATATTGTCTTATCTTCCCCAGTACAAGGACAAGACCGATGCTATGTCACGCTATGTCACTCCAATATCAAGAATTGGAGAGACATGCTATCGACTCGATACAGTCAGTAACTGATGTTCAAGGTACAAAACCGTGTCAACTTTCCCACTTAGCAACCGTTCTGAAGTGATATTTGCCAGAATGGTGGAGACATTGTTTCGGTTTGAATATGAGCAGATTATTTTCTGTAATGGCGTTGATTATTCGTGTTAGGCTGGTTATAAGTTGTTAACTTACGATGGAAGTCTTGTCACGACTTCGATGACGCAGTGGGCGAGTGCCCAGTTCAGAAGCGACAGGTTTTGAGTTTGAATGTTTATATTATGATCTGGAAATATTTGTTGCAGATATTTGTAGGTGTTGTGGTACCATAGCACTGTATTTACTTTTACCACGACACAGGGAATTCTCTAGATTTGGGTAAAACTTAGACCAGTATGAGCAACACAATGAGCAAAGAGCACGACCTTGATCTTTTCAGATATAATGCGTCGACCCTTAGAAATAAACTTAATATAACTTTCTTTGATCAGTTAATTTAAAAGCATACTTATGTACTTGGTTTTTGACCAATTTAAGTTTTTGAGTGTGAATTTATTTTATTAGATAGTATAATGTGAATATGTGGATACCGTGAATGTAAATGACATGAGGTTTTTTATAGTTTCGTTACATATTCACGAGTATATGATAATTTTTTGTCGTTGTTTTTCTAGTTAACCATTATGTGTCTATCAGTGGAGACCTTTAAATGGCCTCATAGTTAACTATTTATGAGCTAATATGTATTTTGTGCCGATGGTTTTTCTAAAATATATAAATAAATAAAAATAAAAAAAATACTTTTATAACTGATATAACTGACACAAAGACTAACTTTCATTGACAACCGATGTGGCGCGGCGGGTAAAGGTCCGCCTGTGACGCAGGAGGTTGCGGTTGTCTGCAAATATTTGTTCCGGGTGTTCAGGGGATTTTCTATTTAAAGTAAAAAATATCTATCTATGGATTGTATTATATTATTTATACCAGAAATCTAGTACTCATAACACAAGCTCTGCTTAGCTTGGGTGATGATGATAGATTGTCCAGCATTATTTATTTATTTATTTGGCCACTACGTGAATAAATCCCCAGCGAGAAGCCAGTGGGATTATAAACTCGTGCCAGAGATACTAAAGTCGAGTGCGAATAAAAATGCATTCAAGGTATCAAACGAAATGGCCCCAATCGGAAAATTCAATCCTCTTGGCATTCCGTTTCCTTGTAACTACGATAGAATGCCAAAACGATATACTTCCTGAAATATATTCTGCATATTCAAAATAATATTTTCAAGTTATCAACAAGTAGGTAGCCAGTAAGGGTTTATTTCCTCTGAAGAGGATTTCTGGACTTTTTGTTCAAAAAACTCCTTCCGGCTCCTAGACGAGAAGCAAAGGCGATTTCTGGACAAAAGCTGGACAATTTTTCCAGAAAAGAAATCCCCTGCGATGATCACCTGCAAAGGGGATCAGTGTTGCTTTTGTTTTTGAGTTTGCTTAGTAATTTTAAACATATCAACTTGGCTTAACAACGTTTAGCGTGATCTAGTGGTAGTGCCCCGCCTTCGGAGAATTTGAAGGACGTTGGTTCAAAACCGGTCGAGCACCATTGAGTTTCCATCTAAAAACTAGTGTGCGCAATGCTCTCAAACGGTACAGAAAAATATAGTGAGGAAACCAGCATATCCAAGAACTAATAATTCAAAAGACTTTTTTCTTCAATCCACATTTCATAAGCGTGATGGATTAAGACCCAATTGACTCTCAAGCAAAAGTGACCCCACTGTTGCTTGAGAGTAGTTAAATTATCCAGCAGTAAAAAGTTACATTTGATAACCTTTGTAAAACGCTCAAAACTTAAAGAGAAATTATTAAACTTTTATATTCAAACATAAGCTGGCCCCCAAAGGGACTTGAAATTCAGGCATAGAATTCGAAATCTATTCCTGAAAAAGTTTAATAAAGCTGGTTTTGATGTGGACTACAAATCAGACGCATCAAAAATGTTTTAAAACGGCAAATTATTATATGAGTGTAAGACTGAACACAATATTGAAAAGAACTCAAAACGTATCAAAACATAGCGATCAAATTCTCATTGATTGATTATAGCTCCTAATAACTTCCGCTGTGAGCAATTTTCGCAGTTTTCCGCTAAATCATTGTCGCGTCATTTATAACGGTTCACTCGCTATCACTCGTGATCATGACGCCAATAAACTATGACGTAATTTCCGATTTGCCAGCAATGTTCAATAGCAAATTGGTATTTTGTATTTATCACGATTGAACTGTAGGTACGCCACATAGGCTAAGTTATAATGTAAGTCTGAACTACTACATACATACAATGAACTGTCTAACTGGTCATCTAAACCAAAAATATTCTAAGCAATATGCTGAGCTGCGGCGTGTAGCTTCCACTTTTCGGCTGACAATGACTGCGAGCCGCAGTGAATGTTCACCCTTTGTTCCCACGTTGTGAATGTTGATGAATGTTCACTCATTCTCGGTCGCTGCTACAGTAAGCCACAAGTTGCTCAGAATGGCTTCCATACACTCTCTTATATATTGCTTGTAAGTCAGGGTCGGCAAAGCGCGAGTGATACCTCTGATAATATGGCAATCGTTCATGGACTACGGTGAATAAAATGTGTCACTGTCTAACATTGTCTTGTATAACATTTGTAAAATTCATGCAGAAAATTACAAATTATATGAATAAATACATTAGTGTGCAAAGTCGCGACTTGTTTACTATAGACATGAAAATGCTTTATTTTATTAGGTTTGGTAGTAGCTCCGATAGCATGGACATTAATGCTGGTGTCCCGCAAGGCTCCGTATTGTCTCCAACGCTGTTTTTGCTGCATATCAATGATATGTTGTCTATCGATGATATTCATTGCTATGCAGACGACAGCACTGGAGATACTTTCTACAGGGGCCGTGTTAATATCCCTCGTCACATTATTGAGGAGAAACGAGGGCAACTTGTATCTTCTGTCGAGAGTGCGTTAACCAGAGTTTCCAATTGGGGAAGGCAAAACCTGGTTCAGTTTAACCCAACGAAGACACAAGCGTGCGCGTTCACCGCTAAGAAAACCCCATTTACTGTAGCTCCCCAATTCCAAGACACACCTCTTACCATCTCTAAGAGTATTGGGATTCTGGGTATCGACATCTCTAGCGATGTTCAGTTCCGCAGTCATATAGAAGACAAGGTCAAACTGGCATCCAGGAAGCTCGGTGTGCTCAATAGGGCAAAGCTGTACTTTAGTGCGGGGCAAAGACTGCTTCTTTACAAGTCGCAAGTCCGGCCTCACATGGAGTACTGCTGTCACCTTTGGGCTGGAGCACCTGGATACCAGCTAAGACCTCTTGACTCGGTTCAAAGACGTGCATTGAGAATTGTCGACAATCCCAAACTCTCAAGCGGCATTGAGCCCTTAAGCCTGAGGAGAGACTTTGCCTCTCTTTGTGTGTTCTACCGCTTGTATAATGGGGTGTGTTCGGAAGAATCGTTTGACTTGATGCCAACAGCTACTTTTTACCATCGCACCGCTCGCCATCGGCAGGGGTGGATCCCCTGCCGATGGCGATCCACACACTCTAGAGCCAAGTTGGTCGCGCACCGTAAGGTTTCAGAGGAACTTCCTCCCGCGAAAACTTAGGCTGTGGAATGATCTCCCTGCTGAGGTTTTCCCTGGAGACTACAGTATGGGGTCCTTCAAAAAGGGTGTTATAAAATTTTTAAAGGGTCGGCAACGCGCGAGTGATACCTCTAGTATTGCAAGCGTCCATAGGCTACGGTAACTACTTAACATCAGGTGCGCCGTATGCTTGTTTGCCACCTTGGTGGTATAAAAAAAATAAAAAAATATATATATATCATCTATGTCAAAACACAATTGATAGATTCAGGCGTTACATTGCGGAAATCCATTATAAAAAACAGACGAAAAATTTACTTTGGCTCCAGCGCTCGACGGAGCAACTGGTCTGCCGGAGAACAAGTCGATGGTCCTGATGATGTCCCGTGGAGGGATGAAACACGTGTCGCTATTTTTCTTTTGAGGTTAACTGTGTTAACTGTGTGACCTGAGGTATTATAAAAAACACGAGCATTTCAATTCAGTTTTTATGAATTTCTTAAACAACCACTGAAGAAGGAGTAACAGAGTTTCGTTTCAACTTAGGCAATTTAACTTTTTGTGGTGCCAGGATCACTTCGGAGCGAGTTGGAGTGTTGGAGATCAATCTTTAATAGGTTTACAGAAAAGATTTATTTCAACGCCTCCTTTGAATGAAACGCCTGTAGATTATAAAAAAATTTACTTTGAATATTATTTACTAAGTTAATATATTATAAGAAACTTATGCTAGAGCCTTTTTACTGAAAGAAGCCACAAGACCTTCAAAGTTAGTTTGATATCTATGTACCTAGTCGAAAATATAATACAAGAAATTTTATACTCGTAGTATAAAAAATCATTGATATAATATGGTTCAACAAGACAGATTTCTACAACATGAATGGAATTGGACACTGGCCTACTTTAGTCCACTTTAGATCCACCACGTCTTGATCCGGATTGGTTGATGTGATGACACACCGGTTACTTCACGATGTATTTCGAGCACTGCATTGAGAAGATAAATTTTCTAGTAGAAAAATATATTGGTGTAGCTCGGCTTTGCGCCCAAGTTCTTAAGATTGAAGGCGGGATCACTATCACTGAAGAATCAGTTCTGTATTATTTATGTTACAAATATTTCAATCTGATTAAATTGTGTTTGGTTTGGTTTATTTTTACATTTTGAGTAGGACTCGTTAGACTTCAACACCGATCCTAATGAAAATCCCCCAGATAAAACTAAACACAACCTTCCTCCAAACGACAACAAGAAGCGAGCATAGACAAGCCAATGAATTACTAAAATTCCAAGGCAGTTACAATCAAAACTGTATCATTGCACCATTGCACCTGCAGCCTCTGGGCATAAAATTCATGAATGATAATAGACTGCACTGCGGGAAAGCGGTAGCTGTCTCAGCTTGTAGATTTTAGAACTGAGTCTGTGGCTGTGCACATCTAGCGGACAGCGGACATCGATACAACACTTGATACCAATATTGATAACTAGCGGCTTGTTCAGGCTTCGCACGGGTGAACATTAATATAACTTTTTACTCAAGGATAATGAAGCATTCTAATGGTGAAAGAATTTTGAAATCGGATCAGCAGTTTTTGAGTTTATTCGTTACAAACATACAAAAAAAAATATAATTCCTCCTTATATTATTAATATAGATAACAAATCCAATACTAGTATACACTAGTACTGACTGACCTTGCACTATATTTGCTACGGGATTCGCAACCTCGTACTTCTCAACCGAGCACTCACCCACAGCACTATCGAGATCGTCTATTGGTGTATCAAATATTATGAGTAAAGCGATGGCACTTGACTAAAATAATTATTAAAAGCATGGATTTTTGTTCGATAAAGAATCGGTGCACAAAATCCCATACAATTTGTATGCTGACAGCTGGACGATACATTAACTTTTACCACAGAACCGTTTGTTACGTACTTTTACGCTTATCAAAAAATGTTTTTTTCCTTTGTATATCTGCAATAGAAATATTAGATGACTGACAATAATGAATGTAAGTTAGATTTTGTATTGAAAGTCCGTTAAATGTACAAAAACCATCTCGCTGGAAAGAAGCACCTCAGAATGAATATTTGTAATATTTATGACAGTTTTATATTCTGAAAAGATTGTGAAAAATATTAAACGTAAAACTCAGGTGTAAACGAACAATTGGACGCAAAACAGGCTGAATTCGACCAACTTCTGGAATATCTATTCAACGGAATAAGAAATGATCCAGCAAACAGGATGCTCGTGTGCTCATAGTTCAAGTATTTCCCAACCCACCTAGTGTAACACATAAAATTGATTATTTACATAACAGCAAACAAAGAGAGCATCAGTTCATTTGAAAAAAATAAATGACCAACGCACGACGGAGCATCGAATGCTTTTAGCTTTCAGTGCCTCATTATTAATCCTGTGTATTGAATGTGCCTTTTAATTTTCTACCGGAAACTTATTTCCGTTCTAAAACACCCTATTGCAGTGTTAAATGAACTTATATCACTTTTATAATGGCATTGATAAACTGAAAAAGCATCGTCGTTCAGTTGCAATTTAGAGCTTCCGTGTTTTAGAAAGCAAGACCCGTTCGTCTTGGCTGTAGCCGTTGTAAGGTAATGACAGCTTTTTATCATGCAATTTTTATCATGGAGCGCTTGTGACTTAGCTGGCTAAGTTGTTCCTAACAGATCAATGAAGTTAAGCACTGTTCCCCAGGGTCATAATTTGGACCGCCAGTGGCAATTTCAACTGAGCGCTCCCGTGCTTCGGAGGGCACGTTAAGCAGTCGGTCCCGGCTTTTTCAAAGTTGTTAGGCCAGAAAGGCCTTTGGGCGGCCTATAAACTCTGTCACTAGAGTTGGCCACTGACTCATACGAACGAAAGAACGATCATGCGATAATGATGGTACAAGTATTTGTTTAATTGCATCACTGATTTTTTGGTAGCAGCTTCACTTCCATGTTTTCTTTGAAAGCTATGACACCTATAATATGCGGGGTGCATTTATGGGGTTAGCATTAGCCTAATATTATATACCAGGGCAATCCCTGCAAGGGGTTTAGAATAAAAAAATGTGATAAAGGTAAAAAATACAGTAAATATACGACATGCATCCCTTCATCTAAATCCATTTAATGGCTTGGGCGTGAAAGAGTATAACAAATATATGTATATATTATATTTACAAACAATATTATACAAACTCACATACAAGCTTTCGCATTAATTCGTATAACACTAACTTATAGTAGGTATAAGTGGAAAGACAAAAGTATCAACCAACAGCCTGCAAAGTATTGCAAACAAAGTATGTAGTAGTAGTATTGTATGGAAGCTGGCATATCCACATTAAGATGTTTTTTTTCTAAGTTTCAAAAAAATCTAAATGGCTAAGTTTGAGGGTTGATATGCCATGCCACAAAATTATCCTCTTCGTTTTTTTTGTTAAAAGCTTCTTGAGAAACATTTAACATAAAACGTTGTAAAAAAAAGTTCTGTGTTTAGAAAAGGCACAATAAAATAAAAACAAATTATATTAGAACTGCTTTACAAGCATATCTCTGTTAATGTTTTCAGAAACTGAATATCTAAAATAAATGCTTGGTAAATTCAGCATTTATGCTTATGTTTTCTATAAATCATTTTCTTGTTTCGTTTTGTCAGATAAGCAAAAATATTGCATCTTCGTGACTGAAAAGCCAAGGCAATGATTTACCTAACTAAACAATGTTTATACATGAGACACCTAAGATTTTTTTAGATCTTGTGATAGGCACGTCTTCGTTTTGTATTTGGGAATATTTTAGTGAAAAATTTATGGTATTTCGGTTAGTGTTTATAAGCTATCTTCATTTAAGTACCAAATCTAAAAGTAATATTATGATACTTACGCCGCGCGATGCACAAAATGATTGCTACGTGTTTCATCATCATTATCATGACAGCCTTCCAATGTTCCCACTGCTGGGACATTGGCCTATTCTTGAGAGATTATTGGGTCTTAATCCACCACGAGGACCCAGTGTGCATTGGATACGGGTTTCACTATAGTATAAAATAATGCGTGCGTGCATGCTAAGCATGCTAAGTATGTTAAGCTTTTTAATCTATTTGAAAGATAAATCTTAAGCAGTTTTACAAAAGACAAGGCTCTAGCTCAATAGCTTTTACCCTCCTTTATTGTGTCCTCTTTTACTGTGCTTCATTGTCTCCAAGTAAATAAGCTGCTTTCAACACAGTGTCGCGCCAACCCTTATTTTATCAAGAGCTTTATGAATAATGATGTTATATCCCACCTCTTTGTCTTTTCTTTTTTAACAAACTTATAGACTTGCAAAGTTCGTTATGTTGTCCTTCCGGTTTGAATATTGTAGGGTACTAGATTCTCATTTTCAAAATTTTGGTGGAACTGGAGTTTTATAGATATTGAGAGGTATTTTTTTTATTCATGGATAGACTTCTGTTAGTTCATAAATAGATTTCTGTTAGTTTAGTTTAGTAAGTTGTCTTCTAAGTTGAACTGGTTGTACCACGGATAAGTAAAATTACCTTGAATCCAGCGGTCCAGATATGAAGTACACATGTTTTAATAATAATAATGGTTTTCTAATAAATAAATATGAATATTTTTGATTGTTTTTGATTGTTCAAACTAGCCATTATCAGTAGAATATATTTTCGAAATTGATCATTGGTTTAAAAACTATACTAGCTTTTAAAACAAATAAAAGGAAAAAACCGAACACCGAAACGATCAACTGAATTATTTATAACTTACAAATCTGTTGTTTATACACTATAGTAGATTACAATTCAATATTCAGGTCCTTTTATCCAAGCGGTCACTTCTGAAGGTAGATCTACTCCAATAAGGATCTGGGTACAGTAATCTGTGGTACAGGTAGATAAGTCAGCGATCGATGATGTACTAAATGGTTTGGTTCTCATTACCGTATTTCAGTTCAACCCTACTAACTGTTTTCGGTTTTAAACCTGTTTACTTGCCATCATAATTAACGGAAGTTAAAACCTTTACGATTGAAAGTGCGGTCAATATTTTAGTGAGATCCATTTGTATCCCCGAGCCAGTTTCTTTTCCACTGTTATGATATTTTCAGGTTTTAGGCATCGACAAAAATAACGAAATTCTACAATGCTTTGACCAATACAATACATTTTTAACATTTCAGTTACATAACATTATTCACTTTATAGGCATAGAGTTAAATTTCGTAAGGGTCACAATTATTCTAAACAAGCCGCCCCGGTAATAGCCGTAATGAAATTTTATACGACAAATATATCCGACAGTAATATTTGTCATTTTAGTAACGAATGATGTTTTACGGCATATAAATTTTGGTATAAAGCAGCGAGCGATAACAAGCCTCTTCGCTGTACTAGTAACTAACCAATCATACTGACCCACTAAGACTGGGGACAACGTCCACAGCTTCAAGACCAAAGGTTATAATCTAAGGGCCACGAGGGATCTTCAATAATTGGTTTCGTTGTAAAGACCATCACAGTCCGAGAAAGAAGAGCTTGAAACTTGAGCGGTAACAAATCTTTTATTTTCCTTTCCTGTTTAATGACGTGTACTGCGGTACTTCGATCGCCTTAATATCAAACGTCAAACGAGTCTTACAAAGTTTTAATGTTTTTATTTAATCAACTCTTTCCTATCTGATGGTACTTATTTGTACTGCTTACTTACTAAAACTCTGTCACCAGAGTTGGCCACTGACTCATGCAAACTTATTTACTTTACTGCTTACTTTTCCGCCTCATATTTTAAATACCTTGTGCCTTATTCTTGAATCTAATGACAATTCCGATCCAATACCAATTTCAATTTACTGCTGTCAAATTTTTTCACTCTTGAAAACAAGGTTGAATTTGGCGCAAGGTTTGCTGTTAAAAATACGAAATGAATCCAATGACAATTCCGATCCAATCCCAATTTCAGTTTACTGCTGTAAAATTTTTTCACTCTTGAAAACAAGGTTGAATTTGGCGCTAGGTTTTTTTTTTTTTTTTTATACAACTGAAGTGGCAACCAAGCGTACGGCCCACAAGATGGTAAGCGGTTACCGCAGCCTATGGACGCTTGCAATACCAGAGGTATCACTCGCGGGTTGCCACCTTGAGGCATAGATCGAAAGCCTCATGTGCCAGTAATTTCACCGGAAACCATACCCTTCACACCGGAACACAGCAATGCGAGCATTACTGCTTTGCGACAGAAATAGGTATGGTGGTAGTCCTTCCCCGGACGAGCTCTATCACAGAGAACTCTACTACTCTTACTGTCAAAAGTACGAAATGTCATATTCCAATACTTGTCCAATACCGATCGCGTTCAAGAGTAAGGTTCCTTAACGCGCAACGTACAAATGACACCATCGATCCATAGCACACTTGCTATTTTAATTTCCAACATAACATTGTTGCGTCAAAGTTTAAATTGGAAAGCCCGCTGTTGCAGTTATAACAGCTCTGTGCACCGCGCAGTCCTATCTAGACTACAACCAAAACGTTTTCATATCCTTATGTTTAGTGCAATCGCACTTCTGACGTCGTAAAAGGAATAAAAAATGCAAGTATTCGCTTTGGGGCGTTATAAAAGGCTGCCTAATTTACTTGTCTTTAATTATGTTGTTTTTACCCGACTTCCTTATCATAAAAGCCTAATTTATGTATATTTTTTTTTCTTCTTTTCATAAGTTCAATAAGCAATAAAAAAGCCGGCCTATCAGTAAGCTTATAATTAAATACGTAAATAAGTCAATCCACGTATAGAAAATAATTAGCTCAAATATTTTGGTATTATAGTTCTGTTTTTATTTTAACTTTTAGTGTATCGATGATTTAGCAGATTATACACCTTTATGAGCAGATTTCTGGGGTTAAACGAAGTTAACTTTTAAATCCAGCTTTTACTAGGTACCTACTTGCCACGACACAATTCTCATCAATCTATTCAGTAGTTACGGCGTTATTGAGTAACAAACACACAATATCATCAGGCTCACCGTTTTTGCCATGACGACTGATTTCAGATTATTATTATCCCGTATAAAAATCACATCTCAGTGTATAAAAGTATTTTTTTTTATTTTCAACTCCAGTGGAACTTGAACCCGCAATTTGCACTTGATACGCAGTTGCACTACCAGTTGAGCCACCAAATCGTTGGGCTTGGGTAGTAGAACTGCCACAAAACATGAATGTATACAAGCTTTTGCATGTATTATAATACTAGTAGATTATCCGAAAAGGTTAAACGTAGGTAATTTAGATAAAAGTGTCACTCGCCAACAATGGCAAAGTCATTCGTATTCATTATTCGTCGACGCGGCGCGGAGCCCGTGTTTGTCGCCAGCACTGACGTGAATACACATTGGGAGCATCTAACTAATTCTATTTATAGTAATAAAAAAAAAAAAACACGACAGTCTAGATCAGATCCTACTACTTTTGTTTTTACAGAAAATCACGATAGTAGAAAAAAAACTCATTCTCACTTAACCACAGTCGCCGAGGGTTACTATATTTTACTATATAATTTTGCATCACACGCAGTTTTTTTTACATTTCAGCTCTTAGAATTTATATTCTGATATACACTTCTTGGGCTTTGCACTAATTGTTACTGTCATAAAATGTATAGAATATAATAAATATTAATAATGTATATATAACCAGCTTGCTTTGTATATTGTTAGTGCAATATTGTTAGTCTAGTATTAACATTATGATTATCACAATTTTTTTTAAACAGATTAATATTTTTGCGAACATACATAAGATTTTCATAAATATATTGACAGGGCACTGTCATAATATTAATTTCTTTGAACTTATCTCTAAGTGATTCTCTGGGACCCATGTTATAAATTGCGCGAACAGCCCTCTTCTGCAACACGAATATGGTGTTAATATCTGCAGCACTCCCCCACAACAAAATACCGTAAGACATAATGCTGTGAAAGTAGCTGAAATAAACTAGTCTGGCTGTATCGACGTCGGTGAAATGACGGATCTTTTTGACTGCGTATGCTGCAGAACTAAGTCTCTTCGACAATTTATCTATGTGTGGGCCCCATTGCAGTTTATTATCTAAAGTTAAGCCTAGAAAAACTGTGGTGTCCACAAGGCCTAGCTTTTCATCTTTTATTTTGATATTAGTTTGGTTTTGTTTTACATTAGGTAGTATGAAACGAACGCATTTCGTTTTATTTTCGTTTAACAATAAGTTGTTTACATTAAACCACCCTACAATTTTAGAGATTGCATTGTTTACTTTGTCAAAGTTAGTCTCTTGTCGCTTTAATTTAAATAAAAGTGACGTGTCATCAGCAAACAGTACAATCTCATGATCGTTCCTAACAAGCCGGGGTAGATCATTTATATATATTAAAAACAAGAATGGCCCAAGTATTGATCCTTGTGGTACACCAATTGTTACCACTGATCCCGGAGAACGCTTTCCATTTACGTCAACTCTTTGTATTCTATCACTTAGATATGAAGTGAGAAGGTCTAGAGCAACACCCCTAACTCCATAGTGTTGTAATTTTCTAATTAGTGTCTCATGATGTACACAATCAAATGCCTTAGATAAATCACAAAAAATGCCTAAGGCATCTTGCGATTCCTCCCAGGCTTCAAAAATGTGTGATATCAACTCAACACCGGCATCAGTTGTTGAGCGACCTCTTGTGAACCCAAATTATTTACTATCAAGTAAGTTATTCATACTAAAATGTCTTTGTAACTGAATAAGAATAAGTTTTTCAAAAATTTTACTAAATGTAGGCAATACTGATATAGGCCGAAAGTTACCAGGGTCAGAATGACTACCTGATTTGAAAAGAGGTGTTATCTTGCTATGTTTCATTAAATCAGGAAACACACCACAGTCAATACATTGGTTAAATATAAAAGCTAAGTCAGGTGCAATGATTTCAATGAATGATTTCACAACGCTAACAGAAATGCCCCAGAGATCAGTGGTTTTTTTTACATTTATTAGTTTAAATGCTTTGATAATATCATTATTATTTACATAGTCGAAATATAATTGTATGTTGCATTGTGGTACATTATTTTTTAACAATGACTCTGCAATTATGTGAGAAGAGTTTAAAGATTTTGTAGTAGAAACTGGAATATCAGTAAAGAATTTTTCGAATGCTTTGGCTACTTCATCATCATGCTTAATATTACTATTATTAATATTTAAATTAAAAACATTATTCTGAGTCCTGACTCTTCCAGTCTCATTATTTATAATTTTCCACGTAGCTTTAATTTTATCTTGACTGTTTTTAATTTATGTACATAAATATAGTGATTTTGCAACTTGACAAACGCTTTTAAAAATTTTTGAATAATTTCTAACTTTTACTTTAAACTCTTCACTAAAGTTGTATTGTTTTTCGCTGTAAAGTTCATACAAGGTTTGCCTGCTTTTATGAATACCAGCTGTTGCCCACTCACAAAATTTTGAACTGCCTGATACCGTAACCGTCTTGGATGTGAAAATCGAATTGAATACTTTATTAAATTCATTAAAAAATAGACTATACGAGTCATTTGGATTATGATAGTTACATGATAAATCAGGCAATCTAGAAATAAGGTTAAATTTTACTTTATCCAATCGATCAATGGTCACAGGAATAAAAGTTATTTTTCTATTTACATTTTTTTTGTTTCTTGCTTCTACATGAATAAGTTGACCAAGATGGTCCGATTTAATATTACTTATTATACTTTTTCTTAATACTTTTACATTAGAAAACATATTATCTATACATTTAGCCGAAGTGGCAGTTATTCTTGTGGGCTCCATAAATAATGGTTCAAGGTCAAATGATTTAAATAGACTAGTTATTCTGGTACTTAAAGAGTATGTTTCAAGCAAGTTTACATTAAAGTCACCGCAAACAATAGTTTGTTTATTTGATTTTGATACTAATTTAAACATTACCTCTTCCATTACTTTCTCAAAAACATCAAATGAGGCGGTTGGTGGGCTATAAGTGCTTATAACAATGAACTGCTCCAACTCCACACAGGCTATCTCAATGTGTCGTTCTACAGAGTGGGTGACAATGTCTTTACGTTCTCTAAATTTAATTTCTTTATTAAGTAGTATTAATGATCCACCTCTCATAAAGTTAACTCTGCAGAAGGAACTACCAACTTGGTGATTACTGAAATTGAACATAAGCTCATGGCTTTTCAGCCAATGTTCAGTAATGCAAATAATGTCAATATTATTTGAGTTCAGGTACAATTCCAGTTCTAACTCTTTGTTACAAATTCCCTGAATATTCTGATGCACCAAGCTAGTAATATTTACATTCTTTGATTTATTTTGACTTTTTTTATAACAACTATTATTTGACTGTTGAATGCTAGAGAATCCCTCTATTGTCTTACAAACTAATTTAAATGACTTGGAATAATGTCCAGAGTCTGTCTCATGTTATGGGAGTGCCCAATAAAAGCACTTTGTGTAGCCAAGTTTTTGGCTGTTATACTAAAATAATAAGATAGCGAAACAGCTACCTGTCGTTTATAATAATTGGAAAGGTAATACCTACCTTTTGTCAAATAATAATTTTTACTAACAATGTTGTTAGAGTCAAGTTGTTAAGTCTTATGACACTCATGTTTCGTATGTTTAGTTTGTCGTAGTTATGTTTTCAGAACAAAAACTAAACGACCAAAATACTGCTTCAGTATACGCAATATTTCACTATGGTCTGAACGAAGCTTAATCTAAGTATCATTTAGGCACAATATAGGTAAATTATGGTGGCCTCAAGTGTAAGCACCAGTGATCGTACACATTAGCTAACGGGGGCTTGTATGTCACCGTTCCACCTAATAAAGCCCTTACAACTCTACTCCACATCTTTTTATATATAAAAATGAATTGCTGTGCGTTAGGCTCGCTAAAACTCGACAACGGCTGGACTGATTTGGCTAATTTTAGTCTAATTGATAGATTCAGGCGTTACTTTGCGAAATCCATTACAAAATAAAAATCAGACGAAAAATCTCTAGTACTATTCCGCTTAACCTTTTAACTAATGAGGTTAAGTTAACAGTTTTAACTAATGTTTTCACACAGTTACCACAGTTAACCTCAAAAGAAAAATATCGACACGTGTTTCATCCCTCCACGGGACATCTTCTTCTTCAACGCCAGAGATGCATGTCCAAAAACTCAAAATTCAAAAGATATTGTGTGAACCAATCTATCTCGATGTAGGCACTGGTCGAATCTACATAGATTGGTTCTCACAATATCTTTTGAATTTTGAGTTTTTGGACATGCATCTTTGGCATTACGCACATAAACTTTTCGAATAGAAAATCCATTGGTGCACGACCAGGTTCAAACCCAAGGTCTTCGGAACGGAAGGTAAATAACAGTACTTTAAGTGTAATTTTTCATAATAATGGACTTAAAAAAATATTTGATAAAAATAAATCACAATGATTAATATAAGTTTAATCTAGAGCAAAATAGCTCCTATAAATTCATATTCTGTGATTGCACATCGCGTTCGCGCCGCGCCCGCACCACGCCTGTCTTATCTAGTCGTCGCTTTTGCTTTATTAACAAACACTCCTTTTATCGTCGCAATATAAGATTTAATAAGTAATTCATAAGACTCAAACATCCCTGCGTTGTGTTCCTCTTTACTGAGGGTCGTGAATCCCACAGCGTTGAGTCATAATTTAACTCTATTACAATATTTCGCTATCTGAGCTTATTCTTGGCATAATGAAGCACATCGTGAAGTGTGTATAACGATGAGCGAATTTAGTCCAACCATGTGGACTTCAACTTCTCAGGCGCTTGCCATTGACCATTGCTATAAACCAGGTCCATCTTTCTGGGCAATGTGGCCGAAGAACTCAATACTAAACCAGTTGTTTAAATGCGGCTTATTGAGATCGTCCCACCATCTTCTCCGATTTACACTTATTGATGCAAAGTTTGTCGATAGTAAAACAGAGGGCTCATCACAAAAAATCCGTTTGTCAATCGTAACTGTAGGTAAACTTATCGTTGAGCTGGTAAATTGCATAGAATTTTTAATATAGCCTCTTTAATATGCTAAATGAATTACCAAAATCCCATGCAAATTGACAGCTGGATGATTACGTTACTGTTTACGATTGTCAAACGAGTTTTTCGTGAAAAGCCCTGTCATTTTCCTCCTTCGCTTTTACGTTGACTACCCAGTCCCTGAATCGCTTAGATACTTGAAGTAAGAAGTACTACACATAGATTGTACTTAGATACTTAGTGCAAGTTTTATAGTTTTGTTTTAGTAGTAATCTAGCTCAAACCGCTTTAAAGCCGAGCTAGAATTATGCTCAAATTAATATCAGCCAGGGATCTCAAAGCTTTTGCAGCAAATTAATTCTGTCGGCCGTCTCTTCGCGCGAATGTTAATTAATTAATGCTTCAAGTTTACCGTGTACAGAGGCCATATAATATTAATATTTTACCAGATCTTGCATAATGCTTAGGTACTTAAAATGTTAAAAATACGTTCAATAATATTAGCTATGTTTTCGACAAATTATTTTTTCTTTGTATCAATTAATATCTAAATTAAATTTAAATGTTTACGTAACTGTAAACTAGTAGCAGTATGCGATTATCCTAGCAGTAAATATTTTGAACGCTGATCATTATGACTGATGTTACAGTAAGAAGGTAAATTATAGGTAGGTGTTAAAAAGTTATTTATAAGTACAAACAACCCGTTCGCACAGACCACTAGCCAGTCTCAGAATCATCTGGTAAATGGAATCAATGAAGCCCAATTACATAAACCATTATAATCACAGAAATAAAAGTCACAGAAATAAATAACAACCCAAAGGAAAACAACTGGCTTCAATTTGTTGTCAACGCTCGGGGAAAAATTTAGTCACACGGAATCTTGTGCAACGGACCATGTGGTTATTGTTATTGGAGGTGAATTTATTTCTTTTTTGACCTTTGTGAAGGTTGTAATAAGGCATAGTTTATAACAAAGTAACAAAGCTCATTCGAGCAGAATATGATGTGTAGTCACACAACATAGCAATCGAGACGTAATGATTTTTACATTGTGTCCACTGGGTTTTTTAGCGATTGTTAATATTAAAATTCATTGAAGAATATGGCGTAGCTACATACATATGTATAAGATATCGTGACGTAAAGGTTTTTACATAATATAACGCTTGTTTAAAACAAAGCTTATTAGAGCAGTGTATGATGTGTACTTAAACAAAATGAGATCGAGGTAGGATACTTTCGTCACAAGTTCACTGAGTTTTACTTTTATAATATTGTGTATATTTCATATAATATTGTCATGAGTCTGATTCAAGGTTTCTGGACGAGTGGGACTTGAACATGCATCAAACGCAAAACCAGCATGTTATGACCAGCAAAGCCAGCGTCCAAGTATCTTACAAAAATGTAAGATGCCTTTAATATTTTAATCTGCAAGTAACACATAACAACTTCTCTTGTCAAGTCTTGTCACTAAACTTGCTGACAGAAAAAAAAAATTAAAATCCACAATCCTATGCTATGTCTCTCAAAGAGTGCCACATATAATATCCTCTTTATTTTACTTCCCTCCTCCTCAACTATGTCTGACATGTCTGTATATGTTCAATCGGCTGTTAGCCTATTTACAGTGCGTCTGTAGACCATAACACCAACCATAACCTTTTATCTACCCTTCCAGCAAAATCAGCCGTAATAGGTACCCCATTTAGGTACCACTCTGCAGTGCCAAATATCCTGCTTTCAAAAGCAGTATACACGCATTACTGTGTTTAGATTAAAAGGACACTGATAGCAAGTGAAGTGGAGTGACGAGTACAGTGCTACGCAGAAAATTAAAGCTTAAGACATTGGGATGACATTGCAACTGTAAAGGTCAGGCATGACATTTATGATCAGGCAAACGATTTAACCGTTTCTTACCTTGCTCTGATAAAAACAATACTTGATTTCACAGAGAACCCTATCACTCAGCAATAAAGTTCAAAGTCTTGCACATTATTGATTCCCTTGACAGTTCTGTACCCACGCTTTGTAAACATCGCTTGTAGATAAGATAAAACTGTATCTCAATCGGTCTTTCAAAGTGTATCTGCATGGGACAAGGATTGAAGAGCCCAAAGGAGTCGACGCAATCATATTCTAAAGCATTTCTCTGAAAGCTGCTACCGCTATAATAAGTTAGTTTCCGTGGCAAAATGTGGTTTATAACTCTAACCACTTGTCAATGAAGCAAACTAGTTATTTAACAGTAATGCGAGAAACTGCATGCACATTTAACGGTTGTCATTTAGCGGTCTCTGTTTTCTAGGAAAGTAAAGCTTAAGCTTGAATCTATTCCATACTGAATGAGTTTTCGATCGACCGTTATCGTAAATGGCTTAATAATACTTAAACTCTTCAATAACTATGCAAAATAATTTTAATATTATACCTTATGCACATTCAATAACTTATCCATAATTATGTTAATTTTAGAAGTACTTTCTTATTTATATATCTAATCAGCTAGTATTTCTCACTGCTTCGAACGTGTATTATGATTTAACACGCTACCAGTTTCTTAGATATTTCGTGGTAGTCAGATCTACTTTACGTCTACACTCATTCATTCTCGAAAACAATTGTTCAACCATTGAATTAGATTACCCACGCATATCTCAGTATAGTTATTACATTTCAGTTCAAATCCATAAAAAAACACCGTATTGGTCAGGCTTCATTGACTTACAAAACAAGTGTTGATAACCCCGATTTGCCTTGTATCACTTTTGATCTTTTCTAATCGAATCACCCTTAGGTTTTTTAATAACATCCATAAACAAATTGAAAGGTGTATGGTCTGTGTATACATGAGCTGACACAAAATTACTTAGTTGATTAATTTCCATATAAGACTACATACAGGGTCATTCATTATCAGCCTGACAAACTTAAGGGATAGGTTCCACAAATAAAAAAATATATATAATATATAAAGAACTTTTTAGCACAATTAAATGTTATCCAATTTTTTATCGAGCAGGAATTTAATATGAGTTCCGACAAAAATAACGAAAACTCATTTAATAAATCTTGTATCTCATAAAAAATCATACTTTTCACTTTAGTTTTTTTTTTTAGTTTTGATTTATTATTCAGCTGTACCAAGAGACTGTTTTTTTATTGCAAATATAATAAAAATATTAAGTAAATTAAAATAAATTGAACAATAGATACCGTCAATCGCATCGAAGTGAAACTTCTGGAAGCTTCTGTTACACAGTCTATGCCCATCTAGTTTTCATCTCACGTGCCAACTTTACTTTTTCTATCTTCTTTGTTGAATTCAATTACGAGTTACAGACGTTGGCGAAGTATGGTAGCTAAACGATTTTGTGCGAAATGACTTAGTTCGTCCTAGTTCATGAATGACTCTATCGGCGCAACGAAATGAGGAAACAGATTGGTAACTTTGATTGGGTTTGGCTTGGGTTTAGCCGATGATTCTGTGTTCATGAGTATTTGTTAGTTTTTATCCTAATCATGTTTTGCTGAAACATACCCAGAAATTTAAAGATCCTATGTCTGTTTTTTCATCCGTTGCCTGTGCGTTACTTGTCACTTGATCAGTAAATAGATGATGCCTCAATATTTTGTTTAACGAGGCACACTAAATACTTTTATCGTATTGCAAAAAGTGTTTTATGTTAAATACGGAACAATACAACGATCAAACACTTTATTAACAACATTTAAAGCGTGTAAAACTTGTTCCGCAAAGCCGAGCAGTTCGTCAGCTAATGTTTAAACGGGCTAATTGCGCTAATTGAAAGTTCTCACTTTAGTTCTCACTTTAGAACTCGCTTTAGAACTCAGGTGAGTTTACTCGATCAGCGCGGAACTTGGGCGTAGAAGTTTCGCAAACAACCGTTTTCCGGAAAAAGTAAGTTAAAGTGGAAATTCTCAGAAGAACGGGTGATAGTGATTCGTTCACTGCTGTTCACAGCGTCTTTGATGTTTATTCAAGTTACAAGTTAAGTTAAGTACAAAAACAGGTTACCTTAATAAGGGTGATTTAACTCGGTATACTGAAGAACTTTTAAATGAAAGAAAATGGCTGTGGTACGAGTACTTTTTTAAAAAAAAATTTATTAACTTTAAGTATGTCTTTATTAAAAAATTTACTGTTTAATTGAATTTGCATTACATTAATACACGTAAATGCGTAGTGAAACTTCCAAATTAGTATTCATAACTAATACGCAAATCAGCACAAATAGATATTTCTTTTTTTTTCATTACGAATTTTTTTATCAATGAATAAAGCCGAATTTACATAATACCTTGTCTATAAGACAGGAATCCATTATGTAAATTTGTCATCCTGAAGCAAAATCATCGTAATCAGACTGTGCGGAGTGATTTATTTTAGTTTACATGAATCCTAAACCTACTATTTATTTCAGTGGATTACGACACTTTGGATCAACAAGTGATAATGAAGCAACAAGCTTTAAGCGGGCTCTTTTATTACCTGTAAAAATACAAGCTGATAATGTTAGTCGTCTATATTAAAATCATTTTCACGGTAGCTACACAATTGCTCTCTAAAAGGTTAATCTTCTGTTTGTAATCACGTACATCCAAATGAGAGGGCGCCATTTTTTCAAAGCCTAACGAACCATGAAATGAATTACACAGCACCCGTTTCCACAACGTTATTTATGCCGTAAACGAATAACGCAGGCCTGTTATACGAGTCTAGTAACAATTCAAGAAGGTTAGTATGAGATCTAGCGTTTTCCTAATGTAGATGAATTAAACCGATGTCAAACTCAAGCTCCTTTAGGGAAGGAAGGACATGTCAAGAACGGAATCGGCTAGGGCTGAGAAAAGTTTAGCGTCGTGGTGTCCAAGCCAAGCCAAGCCGCCTGTAGCTGTTGAAATAAAGCATTTTCCGCAAGCACTCTCTAGATACTTAACGAACTGATAACCTTATTTTTTATGTCATCTTAAAAAAAAACTTGACTGGCAATATGAATATGTACAGTATTTTTTTAGTAACTGAGATCGTGTAACCTGGCCTAAGCCCGTAAAATCACACAGGTTGGAATATTTCACGACTCTTCTCCCAGCTGATTGGGTCTTTACGAGTTTTTGTCAACCATTAAAATTAGTGGGCCTGTTATTTTCGTTGGTGGTTTCTATCTATTTGAAGGTTTTATATTTTTTGTTTTTTTTTTTCATAATGCTTTGTTTTGTTTTGGAGATAGAAAGAAGCATCATCGTCTACCGCAAAAAAGGGTGATGTTAACCAAAAGTGCTTTCATAAAAAGTAACCGCTACTTTGCAATATTTAGGCTATATTGCAAAAAAAAATCTCACGCTTTACTGTAATTCAGACCAAACTACAGTTTTTTTTATATCTTCTTCGTTTATTATCACTCAGAGTTGTATTTTTTTCAATCTTTAAATAGGTATATTACAATGGGGCAAAAACTATTAATCTAACCATTACACTACTAATATAAAAATATATAAAAAAGCGAAAGCTTATGATGTTTGTTTGTTCACACTCAACTCCGTAACGGCGAACGATAATAGATAAAACTTCAAATATATTATATATTCTGATCTGGATTAACACATTATTTGAAGATTGCTTTTTATCTTAGTACTATGCAAGCAAAACCGTGAGTAGCAGCTAGCAGAACATAAAGTTTCATATCAAAAAATTCAACAGAGGTCTACCAATCATTGTTATTGAAAAAAGTAAATCAAGAGAAAGATTAAGTTATAAACCTCCCCGTGAGATGCACGTGGCGAAGGGTATAAAATATAGCGCAATAACTTACCTGCGTCGTTCTATTGAGGCTCCAAATGTTTTCCGTTAGATAGGGTTGTAAAAATTTAATAGGACTTACTTATTTATTGTAGGCGATGTCTGTAGCGCAGCTAGCAATGCGATTGGCCAGAGGCAAAAGTTCATAATCTAAGTGCTGCTGTGTTATTAAAGTAAAGACAAGATGCATGTGTTGCAGGCTTTACGCAAATATTTAGGGCGTGGGCATTATTAACAAAACCAAAACAAAAATTGTTAAAGTTACGGCCTATTCACATGGAACGTTTTATTGACGAACAGTCAGATATAACGGAATAAGTAATTTTTCACGTGATTCGTATTTGGTCATTGCGGATGCTATCAAAAAAACGAATTGTGAAAAACAACGATACCTACAGCAAAGAACAAAAACCATCCTTGTATGCTAATAAAAATCCTCGATTGACAGGAAGTGTGGATTCATGAACTCTTGTTCTTAACAAGATTTTGATACTATACATTGATATATCAAGAAATATTGATAAAATTGTGAACATAAAGGATCTTTTTAGGAAAACCTACAACAACACATAACATTTACGTCGACATTGTGTTAGGAAAGGGTATCAAAGATATTATAAAGAGTCTATCTCGACTGCCATGGTATCAGAGATTCAACTCAGCGGGGACTAAATGAAGTGTTTGAAAACGGTCGGAGCAGAATCGCCACTGTCCGATAATGTAGTAATTTATTGGCTCATATTTCACACGCTCTGGGACCCTGTGACAAAGAAAGCATAGCGTAAAGACAGTTATCTCAATACAGCTCCAGCGTGTTTTTACCTGGTGGTACCTGGTGGTGGGTAGTGACGCTGTATTCTGATCCTAAGGTTATGGGTTCGAACCCGGTCATGCACCAATGAATTTTTCTCGATGAAACCGGCATAACTTAAAATTCGAAATTCGTGTCCTAAGCTCCCGTTATCAGAATAGGCAAATTATTCATACAAACCTGCTTATTACCTAGTCAAAATATTATTCAAAACTCATGGTTATTTCAAACTAGGAAAAATACAAGTGAACTAGCTGATTATGTCCAAGCTGTAATGTAGCTTGTGTTGAAAATATTGCCAATAAAATTGGAAACACCTGTGAAATATTACCTCAAACTCACGTTTCTTGTCATTATAATTGAGGAAAAAGAAATAAAAAATTTCGCTTGCTCCGTGCTTGCGAAATTAATACTGCAGAAATTCAGGTAGTATACATTAAAGTAGTAGCATATTTTACAGTATCAGCTAACTATATATAACTATATTATAATCGAGTGTAATCTGTCTGTCTGTTACCTTTTCACGGCTAAGCCGCTGAACCAAGTTTGTTAGGAATGAAGATAGCTTGAATTTTAGAGAAGAACATAGAATACTTTTTACGAATGTACCAGTAGGCTAATCTAAAATGTGCCGCCTCTAATCATAATTAATAAAGTGGATATTACTCAGCTAACTTCAACAAATCATTAAGTTGACTATTTTTTTATGTGGTTCTCATTTATCTGTTCATTGTAATGGTGGAGGTAAACTCATTTTGTTTTCCAATATCGAATATTTTTATACTGCAAAAATAAAAATCTATTTTCTCGATAAGCGTAAACAAACCGACTCTAAAGTAATTGAAATTTCAATGCGAAATGCTTGCTCAAGGAAATGTAAATCCAAGGAGAAACGAAGCGAAAAACTCAACCGCAATATTTGTTCTCACTCAACTTAATCTCGGATAAGCGATATGAATTGGTCCGCGTTAATATTCAGGGCTTGCAGCTGAAGCAGTTCTAATTTTAAGGCATTATGATCTTTATTAATACGCAATCAGTAAAAAGCAGCGACAGACAGTTTAATTTTTTTTATCGACCAACGACATAATATATTTATCGGTCGAGCCTTGGTAGCCGTAGTACTAGTAGACTACACATTTACCTAATTATTTTTTTTCGAGATTGATGTAAAGTATCGAAGCAGTTTCCGTACTAACATAATGTCTTAAAAGAAACACACAGATAGATGAAATGGTTCTAATTTGTTTATTAAGGTTTGCTAAAAAATAAAAGACCATTTAGATATAACATATTTACTTATTTATTTTTAAAATTAATTGTTTAAATTATTATTCGCATAAACCAGAATGCAAAATGCTTGAAACAATTTTATTGTTAGACACACTTTCAATAACAGAGTTCATGGTGTATTTCTGTATAACATCATAATATTAAATTCCACGAGTATTTGGGCTGTAGTTCGGATGTAATAGTGTTTCAATGTTTTTTGGTAAAACGCTTTTATAAAACATTCCTAATATTGCTCACTACATTCAACGCCAGTAGATTTCAGTCTGATAATGGCGTTATTTTCAGCGTAAATGAGAGTTCCGTCACTTTCAATAGCCATTCCATAAATGTTAGTAATCCTAGCCAGTTTTTTTATTTGAATGCTATTACCACTCAAAACCTCAATAGAGAAAATTCCGACAGGAGTAGAAAAGTGTAGTTTACCATTAGAGTCCAATGTAAATGAATTGACTACATACATGCCAGCATCTATTAAGTCTTTTCCACCTTTGCGTTGGAAAAAGAGACCAGATGAGTTTGAAAAGAAAAGGTTATCGTCATTATCCAAACCAAGTAGCATTGCCTTGGTGTCGCCAACTTCAGCTACCTTAGCCAACTTGCCGTTTTTGTAAATGAACGCACTTTCATCGGGGTATGTTGTAAAATAGATTCCATCCTTTGCAAATACTTGCCAGATATTCAAATCTGTTATTTGTAAGTGCCTTGCGATTTTGTTTTGGTAATCAAACTCGTAGATTCCATCTGAGCCGCCGATGTATGTCTTGTGGGATTTGTTATCTACGCTAGTGGCAAAAGCACCATGTACACCGGTGATGACATAGTTCTCTTTAGTCTTTAGATTTAACGCAGCTGATGTGAAGCTTGCACCGTGAACTCCCGTGAAAGTATAGTACAAAACATTTGTATCGTAGTCTATTGACATCATGTATGGATGGTCGATGTACTCTTTGAGTACTTCTTTTTCATGATTAATTCCGTTGACAATAACTCCGTCGCATCTGACGACTTTATCAACTACTCTAGCAGACGCTAAAGCAAATAACGCTGATAAAATTAAGAGTTTCATCTGTAAAACACAAAGCATATTATACTAGAATAATAATCAAAGCACGTGGTAGACTTCGCAAAGGTTGTAGATATAGTAAATACACTGTAGTTTTAGTGGCTCGTTAAGTATTCTTTTTCCTTGTCATTCATGTGTCAATGAACATAGACGAAGTCAGATTAAAAAGACACTTAGCAAACGGTTTAGTTAATAAAATAAAAAATAAGAGCCTTTAATTTCTTACATTCACAAAAAATATAATAATAATTATAATATTAATATTAATATAAAATTAAAGTTAGCTTTACTTCTACTTTTCATTTTTTTATCTTTTTATATATATTTTATACGGTTATAACGGTTTATTTAGTTTATAGTAATTATAGTATAGTAATACTTATAATAATACAAAAAACAAGCGTGACAAGCTGCGCTCCGCGGTGCTACCCACGGTTGAACAGTTTATTATCCCACAAAAATTTGCCTATAATTTTTATACCAGATTTTTAAGCAAATAATAGGCTACTTTTTATATTTCATATAGATCCGTTCAGTCATTTGATGGGCGTGATGCAAACACCACAAACATACAAACACCCAAGCTTTCCTTATGATTAAAATTAAGATTAAGATAAGGTGTTTACTTTAGTAAAATATTATTAACTTACATTTGAAGCGTATTCAGAGAAAAACAGAGTGACACTAAGAACATTGTTTACATGCCTTCTTTTATGTAGAGAGATTAGTAAAGGTTATCAGTTCTGAGTGCGATTCCTGAGAATTTCTTTGCAATGTGACTGATGAATCGTGTCTCTACTAATATTAAAATGAGTTTGTTAACTACTAACTATGATACTATATCTTTATAACTATATTTTTTAAGAGTAGTAGAGTTTTTTGTGATAAAACTCGTCCGGGGAAGGACTACCACCTATTTCTGCCGCCAAGCAGTGATGCTCGCATTGCTGTGTTTCGGTGTGAAGTGTATGGTTTCCGGTGAAATTACTGGCACATGAGGCTTTCGATCTTAGCCTCATGGTGGCAATCCGCGATCCATAGGCTGCGGTAACCGCTTACCATCTTGTGGGCCGTACGCTTGGTTGCCACTTCAGTTGTATAAAAAAAAAAATACATAGTTAGCTTGAATAATACATTTCAATCGCAATAGCTGACTAGGCCTGGTAGTAGGACTCTTCAGCTAGAGTTCGTCTTGCTGGGTACCACTGCAGTGTCAGTTATTCTGCCTTTAAGCTGTATTGTCCAAGCTTTACTGTGTTTATGTTTGAAGGGCACCAAGCAAGTGAAATTACTGGGCAAAAGAAATTACTGTGAAAATTTGCCTAATCAATCCAGCCGTTCTGGAATTTTAGCGAGCCTAACTCACAGTAATTCATTTTTATATTTATGAGATGAGAAGATAAGATAATCATTACATACTTATTACATGACATCATAATCCACTCGCACACGTGCCAAAAATGTTACAATATCAAACCTGGGGATAAATACGTGTTAAAAAAGTGTTATAAACATAAATAAGTACTTACTTATAAAAATAACATTGGTATCGGTTTAATTATGTAGTTTTTCTGAGAACATAGTAATACAACAAATACTTTTTATCACAACAATTTGCTTAGACGATTACGCAACTCGGTTGCAATTTCATTTCATTCAGCAACCTGTCAGTACAGTAAGCTATCATATTTATTCACACAAAATGCGTCAATTTTTGATTAAAATCGAGTGAAACCGATTGCAACTAAATTACTTAATAGTCTTTCAGTACCTACTGATTGAGTTGAGATTGAGTTCAACGAAGGAAGTCACTTTGACGCCACTTTGTAGTCACTTTGACGATATACAGGCTCCTAGAGACCTTTTTGCTTTATATATTCATATAAAAAACTGTAATTGAAGCGGCTTGCTAATTAAATTATTGTCTTTTTTTGTCTGAAGAAATAATTATTTTAGAAAATTGATCTATTTTTTTAATGCAATTTTTTTAAAATCAAAATCGAGCTCGTGACTCGTGACAACCATTTCCATAACTATTAGTCGTTTATTTTACCCTCAGAGGGCAGTCGAGAGTAGGTACTCACACTGTATTATATAGGGCACATAATTATCTGGCAAGATGAACTCTTCTGAAAGGGTCTATCACCAGGTAAAATGATAGTGATGATGATAATGGTAGAGATAAAATGTTGCTATCCTGATCTTTATTTCGATTAATTTTGGTCCTTTTTCACCCGAAAAACCCTACGATGTTTAAGTTTTGAAGTCTAAGTTCGGCGAAGACTTGCTTAGATTTCAAACACTGAATTCATTAATCAAAAGACCCAGAGTAATTAACAGATAAGTTTTTCCAGAGCTTTATGCCATTCGTGCCCAAATCTGTTTAAAACATTTAGGTATTCAGCGATTTAATTAAAACGCCTGTAACACTGAACTTCGTTATTTCAATATGTTAATTGTTTATCCAGACGAACCTTAACTTTGTGTATGGGCCTTATTCATAAACGTACCTCAACCTCTGTTACCTAACGTGTCTCTATCATAGTCTATGATAATTAACCTAAGAATGACAAGGACTGGCAGTACTTAACAAGCCGCTAAAAGGACAATTTTTATAAATAAAGGCATAAGTATAGTATCTACCACTTGCTTAATCTACGGTTAATAACGTAAATCTGGTTGATTCCCCTCTGTCAACCAGCTTTATTTGCTTAGGGTGACAGATTGCACAAAAAAGTTACCTGTTAGGGGCGAGGTACTAAACAGATCTATTTATACTGCTTTATTTGTTCGAATAAAACGAGCGCTCGTAACGTAACGGGCTAACTTTGTTCTTAACAGTTCGACAAAGTTAAGCACTGTTTCGTGTAGTCACCATTTGAATGGGTGACCGCCAGTGGCAAATTAAAATGAGCTCCCGTGCTCAGGAGTTGTTTGACCATGACAGAGGCCTTCGGGCGACTTTAAAACTCTGTCACCAGTTGGCCACTTACGAACATACGAACCAACTTTTACTACGAATACACAGACCCAGTTTAGTTAATATTTTTTGTTACAAAAATAATTTAACCTGAGCTAAGTAAAATGGTTAAACTATGGCTCTAGCCAACCTGATTCTAGATGAAAACCATCAAAACCACAAGCCATTCAGCGTCAATCATTGTCATGAATAATTATTACCTAGGTAATTAGTGATACACCACACACAATATTTTTGTTAAACAGTGAATCAACATACTAATATCTTATACTAGCGGACCCACCCCGGCTTCGCACGGGTGCTATAAACCTTCCTCATATATTACTCTATTGCTGAAAGCCGCATTAAAATGCGTAAAAGATTTAAGCGTACTTACATACATATTCAAACTTATAGATAGACTTAATTTTATTCTATGTAAGGATGCAAAAGTCATCTAAAGCCATTGTCCTAATAAAAATCACAATAAATGGACAGTAAAAAAATACCAATTGTGCAAGTTAGGATGTTTGTCACTCAATCACGTAGGTACAGCTGAACCGATTACGATTAAATTTGGTATCCAGATAGATTCAATTATGATGACTTAGATTGAAATTACATCAAAACTGATTTATTCCCTTTTTCTTTAGAGGTACCAACAATTTGTGATTTTTGTTACTTTATTTGTCTTAGCTAATGTTGAAATCAAGAATCTTCAAATTTTATATTTAATTTTGCAAGCTGTGTCTACAGTGACTGTGAGGATGTTTAAAAAAAAATAAGCTCGCTGCGAGATTTTATCAGGAAAGATTTTATTCGAGATGAGTGGCGTCGAATTATTAAGCAAGTCACAGCTGAAGTGACAACCACGACCGCTCTGTCAAGAGAACGAAGAAAAAGAAGACTAACACAAATTAAAAGAAAGAAGAAGACTAAGGGTGGTCGATTCTACACAGTAAGCCAGCTTTCGAGCTGGTCTCTTCCCTCGACTTATATGTTACTTTAATATTTCTTCAACACCATGTCTTCATGTGTTCGAAAACAAATATGCAGCATGATAAAGTTGATAATCTACGGTTGTTGTAGAAACCAAAGCTGTACCACCTGTAGCATAAATGTATTTGCAAAGCTTCACAACTTCCTAATTATGAATTTTAAATAAGCCGGATTAAGAAAAAGTGAAACAGAGAGGGCAGCACGTTCCACGGTGTGCTTTCAACTTTATACACGGGAAATTATGCGTGGGAGAGGCTTTGACTATAATACCGTAACGTGGTAATAAAACACGTTTAGTCATTAGCAAAAATTACAATAAATTTAATATAATAAAATATCAAATTGGTAAACAGTGTTTTAATTCTAAGGTAAGTAAGAACCTTTTAGCGTAAACGTGCCAGAGTAAAATGTGTAGCAGGAAGAACAGACACACGCACAAAATAAGTTCAACGGTAAATTATGTCTAAAAATAACCAAAGACGAAAGAATCGGATGAAGTCGCAGGCGAATGCAAGTGTTTTCATTGTATTTCGGTAATTCCAATAACTAGAAATGTAAATTCCGAGACCAGACTCGTTTTGTGAGGCTACCACCTTAAGTAGGTATAAACATTAAAAAGTTAATTTGTATGCTTGGAGTTTATGCTCGAATGTGCTATTACGGTGTTTTAGCTTGCAAATGGCAGTATTGTGGCTGAAATTACTTAAAACGTGACTAGAATAAATAACGATTATTAACGAACACCCAATAATTAAGGAGTGACAATAATGAGAGTCTGATGAGAAGACGCTTTGATGAGAGCAGGGAACAAGTTATAATAACTAGGTGTCTGAGTTGGATGGTAATTTTTATTATAATAAAAGGTAAATTTATTAACCAGAGTCCTATGTAGTTTTGAAGTTAGCTACAGTCAAACCATCAATAAACAGTTTCTTATGACCTAAGGGGCAATTATAAAATTAGGTTGCAATTTATTTCACTTGGTTTCAATCAAAAACTAACGTATTTTGTATGAATATGATAGCTTTTTGACAGTTCGCTGATTGAAATCGGATTGCAACCGAGTTGCGTAAATCACCCACATATGTTTTTTTAACTCATGTTATTGCAACAACGTGGCAACGGATGCTTTTAAATTGCTGGTAAAATTGTTATTTTTATTATTATTATTACCAATTTAACAAGGTATTTATACTATTTAAAGATAGTTTTTATAACACTTAAACCACTAAAGTTTGAGTTGGTACTACTGTAGTGAGTCTATCTGCGAGTAGGTAAGGTACTCGTACAGTAGTACATAAGTTAAGTACCTACTTAATATACACACATGAACATTGTCTAGGGATATTCAACATTTTGTTGATTTTTACAAAAATCAACATTTTGTTAATTTTTACAAAAACTGAAAATAATAGAAAATGTTGATGTGTGTAAGTACATAACATTGTAATAAAATAGGTAATTATCACGCCCACCTGAGTAACATTACCCAACCAGACTTATGGTAAGTATTTGGTATGTATTATGCTATGTATTGTATAAGTAGTCATAAAAAAAGGTACTTAAAGTACAGAAATCTAATTTTTCCTCAGTAGTAAATTCAAGTTCTCAAAGAACACTTTCATAATTTCTGAACGACTTGATTTATTGCTGACCCTTGTCAATTTTCTGTGCAAAAAATATTCCACTCTACTATTTCAATAAAATTCAATTATATGCCATAAAAGAAATATTTTTATCGTTACTCATTTTTGGGTCGGTAAGTTTCCTGGTCCGCACTATTTGTAACCATATTTTGCAATACGTGTTTCAAGGTGCTCAAAGAAAGTGAAAATTAGGTGTGTTTTCCTTTTTCTTTTGTGTCAACAAATAACGAGACGGGTTATTTTTTATACCACTAAAGTGGCAACCAAGCAAACGGCCCACTTGATGGTCAGTGGTTACCGTAGTCTATGTACGCATGCAACATCATAGATATCACTTGCGTGTTACCACCCTGAGACGTTAGATGGAAAGTCTAATGACGTGCCTGTAATTTCACCGGAAACCATACCCTTCAAACCGGAACACAGCAATGCGAGCATTACTGCTTGGCCTCAGGAATAGGTATGGTGGTAGTCCTTCCCCGGACGAGTTCTATCACAAAGAACTCTACTACTCTTAAAACGGTCAACCAAATATTTAATTAAAAAGTTTTGCGTGGCCCTACACTACTCATCATGTTGAGACTTAGTTCATCCAGTATTGACAGTGCACTTCAAACCTTAACATAGTAAAACTTGCATACTGCTGCTTGGAGGAAAAATATCTGAGACTGCCAGTGGTACCCACCAAAACAGATTCTTGCTAAAGAATCCAACCACCAGGTGACCTTGTTCGAGTGCCTATAACTTTATATGACTTTATGATACCGACATGATTATGACCTTTAAGTAATTTTTTTTTTCATGTGATGTGGTGGTCAAACGCTTATCTATAACCAATAAAAAAAGTTGAACTAAAATGCCATCAAATCACATAATTTTCTGCTAATAAATGCATATTAAAAAAAAACCAACGATATAAAACCGAATTCTTATTTTCGAGATGTGCAATATCAAAAGCAATGAACTGTTATACTAAAATACCTATTTTAGCAACGCCTGCTTGTCTAAAGGAGCAACTCTAACATGTACAGTGTATTTATACCTGCCGACTTCCAAATGAAATATGCATTGTGAGCGAATGTAAACATCTCGAGAAAATAACTGTGAGTGTTGGACAAAAGCTTTTAGAAAGCTGGGATGGGTGCATATACATGCTGGGTTTAGGTATGACAGATAGCATGTCGTCTGTTTTATGTGGATTCATGGTTTCCCCACGTCTACATATTGGTATGTCACGATTTATTACTGTGTATGTTACTGTGGTTAGTGTATTCGTATTTTTACTACATAGGAATGCGAAAAAGGTGGCTTTAAATGAGATAAAGAAGTAAAGTTCTTTGTGATAGAGCTTGCCCGGGGAAGTACTACCACCAAGAAAACCTCCTGCCAAGCAGTAGGTAATGAATCGATTAATTGGTTTCGGTTCGAAGGGTATGGTTATTAGTAATATTACTTGCATTTATGACTATTGATTTACACTCAGGATAGCAACGCACAAATGATCCCTCTGGTATATAAGTAAAAGTAACCGCTTACTATCAGGTGGCCCCGCATACTGGTTTGGGTTTGCCATCTATGTTTAAAAAATAATATTATAATAATTTAATATCACTCACCACAAACTTAGGTACCATTAGTAGAGTATCTTACCATCCATTTTCCGTTGTCGAACACGTTGCATGACATGAAATTGAGTAAACGATTTTCTCTTACGATGAAACCTACCTTTCTCCGTGCTCATAAAATATTTGTATTTCACTGAAATATTTGTTTCGAATGTACTTACATTCGAAACAAATATTTCAATTCAAGTGACGTTCCGAGAAGACACTCGACTTAAAAACTTTCCATTTTTTAACCAGATGGACTAAAACTGAACTTGCGTTGTATATAACTCGAAACGCAAATTGTAATAATCTATGCCACCGTTCGAGTAATATCCTAATTGGATATTACTACTCGAATCATTTTAAATAAATAAATAATTTATATCCAAAGCTCAAATATTTTTATTTTAAGTCACGCCGTAACGGCTGAATTAATTTGAAAACTAAAATCAGGCTAATTTTTATCTTTTTATCCATATGATGTAGATACCTATGTAATGTTAATAGCTATGAAAAATACAAATAAAAGTCTTGCGCTTTTAATTTTTATTTTAACTGAATTGAAATGAAATTTATTTTCTAGAATCACTCGATGTTCTCTCAGTCAACACTACAAGTTTCGTTTTAGCTCAAGCAAGAAAATATTATTTTCTTTAAAGTGAGACTTTTATTATATTTTGGTAAAAATGTGTGAAGACATTTTCAAAGAGACTGCCTACACTTCATAAGGAGTAGCACTCTTCTATTGAAGGTAGCTTTTTGAACTCGGTGTAAAGGCGTGTTTCTTGAGGGCTTCCTTACGAAAAGAAATACTCCGACAAAAATTGTGGGAAATGAAGACAATTTCCTAGACTCTTAGCAGAAGTTTCTGTCGTTATCAAATCGCCATTTGGAATTGTTGAATCGAACTGTTATGTTAAGTAAAGGTATTAGGTACTATTATACTACTGTAGAATGTAGATAGAACCTAAATTTCTGAAGCGAATCGCAATTACTTTTAGAATGTTTTTGATGTACCTGCTACAGAGTGAGAATCAACTACGCAGAAGGTGTTTCGTTTTGAAGGGCACTTTGTGGATAGTAGCTAAGAGTTTACAAGTGACATTCATGAACGAATGAGAATTAAAAATGTTAGTTTTTGATAAATGTTATAAAATAAATCACTAATATTATTAGTATTATTATTATTTAGCCATCACTGTCCCACTAAACTAACCAAAAACTAAAGAAACTGTAAAATTATAGAAATATTCTTGTTGAATTTTTTGATTGACTTATTCGATGCTAAAACTGGTGCTATGGGAACTAGACTGTTTTAACTTCCTCGTAGTTGCATTCACTTGACGCTTAAACAAACGCTCGCTACATTTGTTTGGTTGCCTGCAGTTTGTAGCCGTTGTTTGAGGATTGTACCCGGTTTGGATCTACTTTGGAGAAATAAATAAGACAATGTTGTATTTCGTCAACGTCAGTTTTTCTCACCAGAACGTAGACTAGAACTATTATAAATTTAATTTAATTATTAAATAGTTAAATAAAATAAAATTTTGTAAGTTTGTATATTTGATACTCAACTGATTTATCGATATTAGTCCTATAATTATTATTATATAATATTAGTCTATTAGTCATGTATATACAGGTTGGTCCAAACATAGACGTCAATAAGAAAAAAATAGATCAGATCCTCAGATCCAGGGGTATCCGAAAATACCCCATGTATGTTCCCCGATTTTTGGAAACTGCCAATGCAGAAACAATTTATTCAGGAGTTATATTGGTCCAAAACGAGAGCCATCCTACAGTAGTACAGTAGTACTACTTATTGCTTTGTGTTATACTCGACGCAGACACGTAGCATTTACGTAGAATAGCTACGACGCTGCAAAAAAAAAAAGCCTACGATTTCGTAGTAATTTCATTGATTTTAAACTGTGCTAAACTTATCTCTTAGCCACAAAGTTAAATTATTATTTTTACTTGAGATATTATGTACCTATCTAACATATTTACAAGTCATGTGTTCTGGTAGGCTTTTTTTATAAACGGTTATAATAATTTATAACCCAGACAAAGCCATTGTTTTTAATATGTTTGTTTGTTCAAGTAAACTGCCAATTGGATTGAAAACAAAATAAAGGTTAGACAAAAGGTAAAACAGAATTGCTCAATTAATATAATTGCAAAAGTTTGGATGTATTTCGATGTGGATGTTTAAACATTTGATGTTAAAAAACGTACTTATGATGCTTAGATCATAAGTAAGTTTGCAAATTACCACTAAGACAAATTAAGAATTTGAAAAACGAGCATAAATGCATATAAATTTACAAAATAAAAAAATGTTGTTGCTGACTGCTAACTTTTTGCATAACTAAATTAATGTTTGAAAGTGAAGCATTGATTTTATTTTTATAGAACTAATTCATGCCCTAGAGTGCCTTACTCTGCCGCGCTAACTGATATGAATGAGAGAGAAATACTCTAATAGTCTTTTAATATTATAACATGCTATTATAATTTATCATAATGCAGTATTTACTCATATTTACTAAAAGAATAAACCTTTGCGACTGGTTTGCCTATTTTTTTATACATCAATAGCATTCTCCTTTATTGCTTCCTCATCTTCCACCTTGATAAGACCTACTTTGATTTAAATTATGAAAGTAATCGCTTGGTCGCTCTCGGCTGCGGCTTATTTCATTTCAAAGCTACGATTTCTCAGTGTTAATTATTACCGTCCGGCTAGACTGGTCACAGTGTATATGGTTCAGTACACTTCAAATAAAAGGTTGAATACCATTTGCGATGCATCTCTCACGCAAGGAATGGCAAACTGGCTTTGGATCCGCGTTGTGGATTAAGAATCAATCACTCTCGCTCGTGAGTAGGCCTGTGTCCCAGCATCAGGGAACATTAGAAGGGTGCCATGATGATGACGATGATACTTCCATAATTCTACTGTACCTATATATTTGTCAGTTTTTTTTATACCAAACAAGCATACGGCTCACCTGATGTTAAGTGGCTACCGTAGTCTATGAACGCTTGCAATACCAAGGGTATGACACGCCTGTTGCCTACCTTTTAAAAATGTCAAAGCTGCCATTTTGAAGAACCCCATACTGTAGTATTTTGGTACTTAGCTAAATAAGTCTAGCTACTGAGTTTTTTGCGCTACTCAAAGGAGATCCACTTAAGTCCAGTGATGAAGATGTTCCAGTAGAGTTAATGGGGCGCCTGCAACAACCTCGGCCTAGTAAGTAATTCAACAGAATTTATATTTGCAGCAACGTCAAGGGAATTAGTAGATTGGGTTGTTGAGCTCCGGCGATTTTAAACTCCTGTTTGTATGCTTAACCAGCTGGCCTATGAAAATATCTGTCCGTAACTTCGGGGCCGAACCAAAAACGAAGCAGTAGCAACCGGTGGTACGAAATATATGATATTTCGGCCCGAAATTTTGGAACTTTATGTGTCGTACATAACAGTTAACCTACATGTATTTTTAGGGTATCCATTATTTTAGGTCATCAGTAGCATACACCTCGTCGTCAAAATCTTTATGCACACATTGCTTGCCTTTGAATGAACCTAAATTTCTTAAATTTTCCCTCAATTTTCAAACCTCAATTTGTTATATTTGCAGTGGTCTATAAAAAAATCTCGGAGCACCGGTAGTCTAGTGGTAGTGACCCCGCCTTCCAATCCTTAGGTCGTGGGTTCAAACCCGGTCGTGCACCAATAAATTTTTCTGTTCGAAAAATTTATACGCGCAATGCCAGTGCTCTCATACGGTGAAGGAAAACATCGTGAGGAAACCGGCATGTCCAAGAACTAAAAATTCAAAAGACATGTGCCATCCACCAATTCGCATTGGGTCCGCGTGGTGGATTAAGAACCTGGGACGCTGGGACGCTGGGACGCTGGCCTACTCTCGCCTGAGAGTAGGCCAGCGTCCCAGCAGTGGGAACATTAGAAGGCTGTCATGATGATGATGATAAATTGGCGTTATCAACTGAACGCTATCGTGCTTTGGATGGTAAATTAACGGTCCTGGGTTTTTATAGTTAAGAGTTGGTCAAACTCATATACAAAATAGTCACAAAATAAAATCAGCATGGAGTAATCGAGCTTTGATGCGTAAACAGATAATGCGAATAAACATAATTATAATGACATGATAAATATGATAATGCCATTTTAGCACAAGGACTTTGTTACCCACCATTAGCATGATAAGAATTTATTGATTTCGTAAGTGTATGATTTTAAATAAAATCTTTACGAGTATATATTACAATATTTGCTGAATTTATTCCATTGCTACCCAAATTACTTGGGTAGCCAAACAACCATTTAATATTCATAACCCATTGACTTTCAAATATAAAAACGAGTACAAAATATCGGTCAAATTGAAATTTTACGTACTTATTCTGTTCAAAGCTTCAAAAATCGTAGAACAGTTTAGAAATCTTGAGATTCTTATCGCATACACTCAATTCATTTTATGGTAATCTAAAAACTTGTTTATTTTTAAAGCAGTAAAATACTGCTTTAAAAATAAGAAATAATTTTAAAATCAAAAGCAATATCTAATACTCGTATAGTTGCTACCTTGGGGCTAGATGATGCTTTGGGGATTGTCCAGCATTATTTATTTATTTATTTTATTTAGTTACTAACTCTAGCCCACGTATTCGTTCGTGGAGTTTTTGATGTGTACCGAAACCGTACATTTTTTCTGGATAAAAAGTAGCTTATGTTCTATTCCAGAATACAATCTATCTTTGTAGCAAATTTAAACAGGGTCCGCTTTGCCGTTCTGGCGTGATTGAATTAACAAACGTTCATCCAAAATTTTGAATTTACTCGTATCATAGTAGTAAATAAGATTATAGATATGGTATTCTGAGTTTTTTTTTTATGACAGCAAGTTATAAGACAATGAAGGCGCCCACCTGATGTTAAGCACTACGCCTGACTATTACAGATGCAGTGCCACCCAAAGCTTAAAGTGTTTGCGTGGCACTGCACTGCGCTTATCACCCTGACATTGTTGTTATGTCTATTTCGCCCAGTAATTTCACATTTCACTTGCTACAGAGCCCTTCAAACCTAAACACAGTGCAGCTTGCACACTACTGCTTGGAGGTAGAATATTTGATATAGATTTGAAGGCCTTCGGTTTTAGGTTCTTAGACCTACGGTGACAAAACCTTTACGATGATACTTCGATGTCTGACCAACTAAAGCTATGGATTTGGTTCGTACCTACTAGATAGATTTAGAATTCGTTTTCAAATGCATACTATTATGGGCGAAAAAGTTAGAAACTTAACGAGAGGCATTTTCTAGTTTAGGAACTCACTTTAGAACATGGCCATTTCTATGCTCTCCTGCGCCTCTTATTAATAAATATTATTTGAAAATACTTAATTCTAAACAGAAACTGTTTTGAGTTTATGAACAAAGCAAAGTAGGTACATTGTTCCATCGTCACAATAAATTAATTTATATCATTCCGTAGTCAGCATGACTGTTTGCAAATCACATTTTCAATTAGTAAAGCCCGGGTTTTCTGAAAAAGCGGTATCGCTTACCGTCGTCAATGGTTAAGTCACAGTCACAATTATTACGCAGAACAACTTTAGTATTTTCATTCTGACAGTTTAATGATACTTCTACTACTAAATAAAATAAACCTTATCCGCGTTGTCTTTGCGATCTTTGTGACGAGAACGGTCAGTGCTTTTCAGAAAACAGAGGTATTTGTAAATTTTGTAATTCCTGTTACTGACTGTACAAATGAATTTTTCAGCGTAGATTTTGATTTATGAATTAATTTTAATTGGTACTTATTACAACGGACCGACAACTTAACTTACTTTTTGATTACTGTCGCTAAAAAGAGTTGTTGAATTTAATTTTCTCTCTCGACCCGTCTTGTCCATCAGTTCAGTATGTTGTTGATTATAGTATATTAGTTATTTCTTGTTATCAGTTCTATTGTAGCTTCTAAGGTAGCTTTTTTAGCGAAAGAACTTTGCTACGAAAAACCTTGCTCTAAATAAATCTTCCAATCACTCTTATCACTTTAATTCACACTTGACACTATAATAATATGGATGTGATACTTTGGATGTCTGTTTATATGAATGTTTGTTTCTCTACCGTGACCGGAAATAAGACAGACTAAGCTTTTTATCCCGGAGAACCGATTTCCATGCTTATTTTTAGTTACGTTATTGGTTTATAAGCTTAATAATAAAAATCACAGGTTTATTATTACTCTTTTCACTTTTCTGTTTCTTTTTCGTCCGTTCCATAAATTTTCAATTAAACAGTTAATTTTAAATAGGTAATAAAATGAGTGTATCATGCTTTACATTAATTATATTATATTTTATTTGTGCACAGTGTTTTATCTAAAACTTAAAGTCTTAAAGGTCAAGTTGCTATGCTCGAGCTGATAGCAGTAAGAGCAAACAAATTTCTTATCTAAGCAATGCCATTTTAGAAGCAAAAACATGGTTCCATGATAAAACATTACAAAAGATAACGTACTTTCACAAAAAAAGGTAAATAAGCACGACGTTGTAAAAACTATTGTACAAATACAAATGTTTTGAATGCGCCATATAATACCATTACAAAAATGACGTTTTAAAATATACATTAACTAAAATCATTATTCAACAATATTTCAATAAGTACGATTCGTAGAATAATACATAAACTACTTATCATCATTCAGCACATTAGGATCAGTTTTTAGCGTCATCTTTATCTGTCCAATCAACAGATCTAATTGTGTCGTTACTCTAAAGTTGGCCCTGAACTTCTGACAGTGTTCCAAAAATACAGGGTATAAGTATGGCAATACAGCGTGGTCTAAAGTTGGGAACAAGTGGTGTAGAGCGTGGTCTCCGAAGAAAGTCATGACGGTGAAGAGGCTTCGGTTGATGTCATCACGGTCCATCACGGCTTCGAGTTCATGCATACCCCAGTCTGGAGTTTCATTCCTGAAAAAAAAACATTTTTTCAGCATTGTTTTACGAGGTTTTGTACAATGTATTTACAGAAGAGAATAAAAAATGATAGCGTAACCGTTACACTAAATTTTAACAATATTAAATTATTAATTTATTTTAATTTTCTTTTTAGTGCACTTGTTCGTCGAATATGCAAGGGCAATTATTAAAATTACTAACTTAATTCAATATCGTTATACTTTCAAATTAAAACATTAAAATGTGGCGCTAATTTGATGTACGCCTAATGTTCTTTACTTAGTTAGCGTTAAACAACACCGTACTTCAAATTGTATAAGCACCATGCGTTATCTCCAGCGCAGCATCAACTGTAACCCTGAAGGTTTTACGACAACGCCGTAAAGATTCCACCAAAATTCTGTGCTCAGTCCGCTATCACTGCGTGATCAAGTGATTTACGGCCAGATATGGAAGGGACATTTTTGTTTTGCTCTCTGTAAAGCTTTTAGGATGATGTGAATATAAAAATAAACTGGCTTGCCTAAATTTTAGGAACTGGTGTGTAAGTTTGTGTGAGTCGGTGGTAAACTCAGCCGCCCGAAGGCCTCCGTCATGGCTTAACGACTGTTACAGCCCGGATCTTCAAATTTTCACTAGCTGTCTCTATATATATTAGATTGATCTCACGGTACGTTTCTTTAGTAATTCTACGACCGCTTCATATAGAAACTAATCTTTTGACTGTTTTTACAGTTAAATTGGTAGTAGCTGCGTTGTCGATTGTGAGTTCAATTCCCTCCTTGGATAAACACATTTGCGTGTTGAACAAAATATTGTTTTTGTGCCTCTCTATTTTCAAAGTGCCTTTTATATATATGGATAACCAAAAAGCTAGATTTTTTTGGATTTTTTACGTAAGGTACCAACTTGTTTTAAATATTCATAATTTACCTGACTTGGTCACCATCTTTGAAGATATCAGGATGATGATGGGCTGCGTTTGATCCAATCATGAAGAAAATATAGCTGGCTGTGCAGACAATCCAAAACCACATGATAATGACATTGTACAAGGAATTGCCACTGACTACCCACATCCACATGGGCAGAAGGAAAGGCACTCCGTCATGCCAACGGTAGTGGTTGGTAAAGAACCCTTCACGGATGAAGTTTAGGGAGAACCTAAAAATGCAAAATAATTTGTGATGTTCATATTTTTTCTAATGTTTGAAACTAAATGTGAATAGGAAATTCTTATTCATCTTACTGGTTAATTTTTAGGTAGTACAAAACTGTGAGACCAAGTAAAAGCACGGCTAGTGCCTTATTATGAAAAGATTTCTAAGTGAAACGAGAAATCTACTTTCAAGTTCCCGTTTACGGTAAAGCAGTTTTGAAGCGGACACATCGCTTAACCTCTCAGTGTCTTCCTTTGTTAGCAAACTCAATACGGACGCACAGTAGTGCGGCACGGTGCAGAAATGTCAAACATTTGCAGCTCTTTGAAGTGTGGCTACATCGTCAAATATTTTCCGAGGTTTGTCCGTTGTGACTTGCTTTTGTTATTTTCGAAAATAAAATTAGAACGTGTTTTGTTGCATCATTTATGACAGCTTTAAGGATTGTTCAAACCAACACGGCGACGTGAAAGTGGAGCGGAAGCGTCAGGCGGACGCTGCAATGGCTTAGCAATGGCGCCTTGCACACCAAACGCAACCGCGACGGGCATTTACAAAGTCCGCTTTCGCTCCACATTCGCTCCGCTTACGCGTCGTCGCGTTGGTTTGAACGATCTTTTACGCAATTCTCAATCCACGAAGTCTGGGCAAATTTAAACAAAAACGTTACATAATTTTTTAGCAAAATAAAGATACGTTCTTGGCTTTCACTGGGACTGCAATGTTTGACACAGCTTTAGCACAGAACTAAATGTTAGTACGCTTTGCTTAATATTTTGAGTTTTGTTTTTATATTGTCACGACGCCGACGCTGACACACTCCTGCAAAAATTGCTCAGCGTTCCCATTGAATTTGATCATATAAAAAACGGGCCTTAACAGTTAAGAGATGATAAAGATGTTTATTTGCTATAATCTTCAAGCTTTAACGATATGTCTATAAACTTCATGATAAAACTATTATCTTTTTATACATTTATCTGTTAGATCTGTAGCTGCAAAATAAGATAATAAAACGGTACACAGATTAATACCTTAATAGTTACCTTTTAACGAAATTGATCATGAACATAAATGGAAATAAGATTTGTTCGATCAAAACAGCAAAGTGACACAGAAACGGCTGCTTTCTTGGGTTCCAGAAAACAATCGGCTCGAAAGCGCTGACTTCGAGGTCCATCAAGGTGTTTGGGTACAAATGATGCGAAAGCGCGTGAGAGATACGGAAATCACTAAAACAGAAAACATATAATGCTATGAAAAATGTTCTAATAATTCCGAGTCAAAAATTTTATTCTCAAACCCAAACTCTTACACACTTTATCTAGCTATAGTGTTCTGTGGACAAAAAATATGTTCGTATCTATCTAGATGCTGAGTGGTTATTGATTTTATAATTACCGGTAAGACCAAAGGCTCAGGCTGAATAGATACATCCTCCAATTAGTTTTCCTATGAATATAATTATGTGATGCTACAACCACCCACGCGAGTGATATTGACGCGATCAAATACGCTGCCGTAGATACCCAGTAATTTGATATATAACTAGCAAATGCTGATGCTAGAAGTAAAGTGATGAGAAGACCATCGATGATCATGTCAGCACGCCTTGGCACATGTGGCGGTATTTTCTTCAGTTCGTCGTAAACAGCGGCTTTCAATGTCTTATAAAAACCATCCTCTTCGAATGTAAATGGCGAGTTTCTAGGTGTCTTTGCATCTCTGATGTAGAATTTTTGTAGCATTTTCTTGACTGCCGGATTTAAATGGTGGCATTCAAAAGCTTCTGTGATATCTGTGCCCTGGAAATCATACATTTTTACAATAGTACCTATCCATCTATTAATAATAGCGTTGTATCATAGCGTCGTTCTAGGTGACTACGTTTAGTCACATGACGGTAACAGCTTACCATCAGATGAGCCGTAAGATTGGTTACACAAGTTTTAAAAAAATTGTCAGGCGACGCTACGTAACTAGTCCTATTACACAACTATTGTTCTTCATCCAGCTCGGACAGAAAAAACACTCTACACCCACCTCGTTGGCGAGATCGAAGACTCCTTTCCGTTTCAACCCCTGGAGTTGGGTCGCTTTACCTGGCAAAAGCCCAAGCTAAGATTCGTACGTAAGTTCAGCCTTTGCGTTACTTAACGATAAAATAATTGCACGCAGCACCATTTGATTTTGCCAAAAATCCAGGTTACGCTATATAAAAAAACTAGCATTGGCGCCTGACGTCGCCTAAAAGTCAAGCGCCCCAACACTACGCTATGATGCTGGTCTTAGTGCCTCCTGGCTAAGGAAAGTGAAAAGCTCTAGCGGCGGTACCGTGCTTTGACGTCGCGCTATAAAGTCAGGTCGTACAGAACGCGTCAGAAAATGTGCGTACTTAGCAAGGGTAACTATCATTTGATCCCACGAATTTGTTCCCACTTATTTTTTTTCTGGTTGTGATCAGTCTGGTACTTATTGTCAGTGGATACAACACAAACTAGCGTCCTAGTGCGAGGATGGACGCCACGCTGTAGCGTTTTCTGTATAATCTACGATCTACATTTTATTTATGTTCCTTGGAACTGTTGAATTCGTTATAAGGGAGGCATATTGGAAAAAAATATATTTGTGTATATTTAATGATCCTTACTTGGTTTTCTAAAGCGTACAAAAATATAAAGATATTTTTCTATAATTGAATATGTCCGTGTAATTTAAATAACATTGCTGGGTTATAAAATAACACTTATGAGGCGAGGCTATTCACTTGTGGGTGCTAGTGATGATCCCCGCCTATTGATCGAGTCCGATCGTGAACCGTGAACCAATTTGGATTTCTATCCGAAAAAAATTGTTTGTTGAAGAATAATAGTTGTAAAAAAACTAGGCATATTAGTGGCAAAACAAGGCTGGTCATAATGAAAGCAAAGCTATGACTCAAAACAGCGCAACAATACAAAAAATGCCTAATAACTTTTCTTATTGCCTTGAGTGCACACAATTTGTGCACAATAAAATTACCTTAGAAAGTTCCAGCCACTCAGCCCCTCCGGGGTGCCTTTGAATGAAATCATTCAGATCGTAAAGTCCGTTGTGCACTCGCCACAGCCCCTCTGCTCCATCGTCCATAGCTTTCCCCATCAACCATTGTACAGGGTCTTTTAACCCTTCGTCTCTCAGAGATGGGTATTTTAGTTGGGGAAAGCTTACGTGTGTTTTTTTTTCAGCCGCTCTTTCGTGAGCTAACTTTATGTAATCCATGTCTTTTGGAGACATGGCGCCGTCGTAATTTTAAGTAAAACTATACTGTTTTGGTAGAGAGCAAGCAGTAAACTAACAAATATGATAAGTTCGCTTGATATATCTATTGGTTCAGTCTTAAAATAACAGCGATAACAATGATTGTAAGAGTATTGTAAACAATGCATGAATTTTGTTTATCATGTAGCTCGCAATCCAAGTTTCTAAATATTTTAACAGTATCTTGACCTTAAATATTTTTTAAATCACTATAAATAAAATTTCAATTTACTTTAAAATCTTTGATAAGATTTCCTGTATTAGGTATGGTAGGAAGTAATCGCAAAAAAACTAAGCATATGACGACCGATGTGGCGCAGCGGGCGCAGGTCCGCCCGCGACGCGGAGGTTGCGGGTTCGATTCCCGCCGAATGTTTGTACGATCTACAAATATTTGTTCCGGGTGTTCTGGGTATTTTCTATATACAATAAAAAATATCTATCTATGTTTTGTATTGTATTAAGTATATATCAGTCATCTAGTACCATAACACAGCTCTGTTTAAAACAGTAGCTTATCTTGGGGCTAGATGATGCTGTGTGGATTGTCCAGCATTTTTTTTTTTTTTTATTTATACTTAATTTTCAAAAAGTTTTTTAGCCCTTTACCAATGTTTTTATTACTCAATGGACTGGTCTATTTATTGTACTCATCTACATTATTCTACATGATCCGAGCAAAGGTTATCAAAACAAATCACAACAATATTAGTAGGTATATTGTGCATCCTAGCCATTCGTGCTATTGCCTCTTACTCTCAACGTTCGGTTCTATTGAGTGTAGTATTATTTGGCTCAATAATTTGATACGTTTCGCCATAACTGGTACGAAACCATATTTTATTTATTTATTTATTTATCTTAATATAGGATTTACAGTTTTCTTATTGTATAAATGGTAAGAAGTTTAATAAGCCGTCCATAAACCAATTTGAATCCATATTTTGTAATACGATGAATAAAATATGTGTCACCCAAATGTTGTCAGCTAATTTCTAGGTAGTGAACTTTTGTTATACAAGGTGTTCTAAAACAGTTATCCAGAAAGGTGATCAAACTCATTAACTTTTTAAATATATTTTTTTTAATATTAAAATCGAGTATGAAAGAACTATTATCTTTATCGTTATCGGCCTTTATTACCTATTGATTGAAGATGCTTTATTCTGTAGCAGTTAGTAGCTTACTCATGTTGCCCACACCCTAGTTGTGTGGATTTCAGACGCTGCAAGGACTATGACAGGTTTCTAAATAGAAATTAGGATTCCCCAGCACCTACATCCTTTCAGCTTAACCAGCCTAATCCACTAAGAGGAAAATTATCGGTTAGATCTATTTAGGATTCGTTCCGATAATTTTGGCTTACCATGTATGATGCTCAACAATTTTAGTCGAAACGTATTGAATAAAACATTACACAAATATAAGTAAAATAACTAATCCTAAGGTTATGGTATACTTATTCTAAATTTTCACTGAATTTATAGTCTCTCTTTTCATTTAAAACACTTTCAATCACCGAACTAAGCTTTAACGATTACGCCACATTTTTCTCTTCATCTTAACTAACGCCGTTCGTATTGGGTGCTTGCGTACTGGTAGACTCGCGTTCTCACGTAGCTGTTGTAAGGCGACAAGCATTGGCTCCTCGACTTCTAGATCTATGCAAACTTGGCTTATACGAGTTCCATTGATCGCCAAATCACAAGATTCGTCAATTGTCGCGAGGTAAGTTCCGAATATATGCTGCTTACTTTTTATCGCAATACTTGGTTAGTGTCGTCATAGCTCTACTGTAAAGGATCCAACTGTCGTCATTGACTTGCTGGGTCTCAAAAGATCCTCTATAATTTGAAACTGATACTGCGCCCGACTGGCTCCCGTCCTCTGTGTGTTTAGCGCTTAAGTTAGGCTACGCAAATGGTTAGGCGTAAATAAAACGAATTTGACGCAGTACGTCCGCGCGCATAATTTCCGCGGCATTACAACTAATACAAATGTTTTCAACGCACCAAATCTTACCATTAATAGTTAAATTTTTAGAATATATATTGCTGTGTCAAGGTCTGTTTTGCAACTACTTAGCTAATATTACTCTATCATTTATACACCTATGTATTTTCTTGTGTACGCTGCAAAGAAACCTTATTATATTATATTCTATTAACTTGTAATCATTATTAAATAAGCACCATTCGTGGAATAATTCATAAACTACTCATCATCATTCAGCACATTGGGATCGGTCTTTAGCGTCATCTTTATCTGTCCAATCAACAGATCCAATTGTGACGTCACCCTAAAGTTAGCTTTAAACTTCTGACAGTGTTCCAAGAACACAGGGTATAGATATGGTAATATCGCGTGGTCCAAAGTTGGGAACAAATGGTGTAGAGCGTGGTCTCCGAAGAAAGTCATGACGGTGAAGAGGCTTCGGTTGATGTCATCACGATCCATCACGGCTTCGAGTTCATGCATACCCCAGTCTGGAGTTTCATTCCTGAAAAAAAACATTTTTACAGTCTAGTGTTTTTGTAGAAAAATGATAGCGTAACCGTTACACTAAAATTTAACCATTTTTATTTGTGCACTTGGCCGTCGAATATGCAAGGGTAAAACGCATTCCAACTACTACTTTATATTCAACAACGCTACTCTCAAAGTAAAACATTCAAATGTGGCGCTAATTTGAAGTACGCTTATTGTTCTATACTTGGACATGATAAACAACACCATACTTCATATGTAGTATAAGCGTGTTATCTCCAGTGCAGCATCAACTGTAACCCTGAAGGTTTTACGACAAAGCCGTAAAGATTTCACCAAAATTCTGTGTTCAGTGCGCTATCACAGCGTGATCAAGTGATTTACGGCCAGATATGGAAGGGACATTTTTGTTTTGCTCTCTGTAAAAATAAACTGGCTTACCCAAATTTCAGTTACTGGTGTAAGTTTGTGTTAGGAAAGCCTCCGTCAAGACTTAACGACTGTTACAGCCCGGATCTTCAAATTTTCACTAGCTGTCATCTATTATATTGAACTCACGGTACGTTTCAACTGACTTAGTAATTCTACGACCGCTTCGTATAGGAACTTATCTTTTGACTGTTTTCACAGTTTTGGTAGCGTTCACGCAGTCGTCGATTGTGAGTTCAATTCCCTCTAAGGATAGACAATATTGTTTTGTGCTATTTTAATGCGCCTTTAACGCGTGAGAATCTATGGATAAACAAAGGGCTAATCTCTACGTGAAGTTCTGTTTTCAAATATTCAAAATTTACCTGACTTGGTCACCATCTTTGAAGATATCAGGATGATGGTGGGCTGCGTTCAATCCAATCATAAAGAAAATATAGCTGGCTGTGCAGACAATCCAAAACCACATGATAATGACATTGTACAAGGAATTGCCACTGACTACCCACATCCACATGGGCAGAAGAAAAGGCACTCCGTCATGCCAACGGTAGTGGTTGGCAAAGAACCCTTCACGGACGAAGTTTAGGGAGAACCTGAAAATGCAAAATTAAATAATGATTTTCATATATTTCTAAAGTTTTAAACTAAATGTAAATAGGATATTCCTCTTCTTCTTACTGGCTAATTCTTAGGCGGTATGGAACTATAAGACCAAGTAAAAGCATCACTACAGCCTTAATACGAAAAAAAATCCAAGTGAAACGATAAATTCTAGTTTCAATTTCCCGTTTACGGTAAAGCACTTTTGAAGCGGACACATCGCTTAACCTCTCAGTGTCTTCCTTTGTTAGCAAACTCAATACGGACGCACAGTAGCGAGGCACGGTTCGGAAATGTCAAACATTTGCAGCTCCTTGAAGTTTTCCGAGGTTTATCCGTTGTGACTTGCTTTTGTTATTTTAGAAAATAAAATTAGAACGCGTTTTGTTGTATCATTTATGACTCAGTTTACTAAGTCTGGGTATTATTCTGTGTCTGGGTAAATTTAAAAAAAACATAGCAAAATATGGATACGCTCTCGGCTTTCACTGCGACTGCAATTGAAGAATAGTAGAGTTCTTTGTGATAGAACTCGTCCGAGAAAATACTACCACCACACCTATTTCTGCCGCCAAACAGTAATGCTTGCATTACTGTGTTCCGGTTCGAAGAAAGGTATAGCTTCCGGTGAAATTACAGGCACATAATGAAACTTTCCATCTAACGTCTCAAGTACACGCAAGTGATATCTATGATATTACAAGCGTACACAGGCTACGGTAACCGCTTACCATCAAGTGGGCCGTACGCTTGTTTGCCACTTTAGTGGTATAAAAAAGAAAAAAATTGTTTGTCACAGCTTTACCACAGAACAAAATGTTAGTACGCTTTGGTTATTATTCTGAGTTTTGTCTTGATATTGTCACGATGCCGACGCACTGCTGCAAAATTTGCTCAGCGTTCCCATTGAATATAAACAGACAGGTACATAACAGCTAAGAGATGATAAAAAAAAAAATTTGCTTCAGATCTTCATGCTTCAGAGATAATAATGTCTATAAACTTCATGATAAAACTATTATATAAAACTATTTATGGATTTGGAAACTCCATATAGACGAGCTCTGCAAAAAACTTAATCGCTTCGTTTATGCTCTTAGGCGAACCCGTCAGATAGCCTCTTTTAAAGCAGCCCTTCAGGCTTACCACGGTTACGTGGCATCCGTCCTACAGTATGGACTTCTAGTATGGGGAAACTCTACGGATACCGACCGAGCTTTTAAAACCCAAAAAAAATGTATTAGGTCTCTTTGTTCAGCCCATTACTTGGAGCCCTGCAAGCCGCTATTTAAAAAACTTAATTTGTTAACGCTTCCGTGTCTTTATTTAAAACAATTAGCAATTTTTATAAAAGAGAACCCATCTTTATTTAAAACCCATCAAGACGTTCGTACCCGCCAACTTAGAACACAAACAAATACTAGGCTCTTTATTCCATTGTGTAAAAAGTCGCTTCAAAAAAATGCCAACTTTATGGCCGCAAAAATCTTTAATAAACTACCTGAAGAGCTCAAAGAACTATCCGGTGACCTTTTTAAAATAAAACTACACAGATGGTTATTGGAGAGGTGTTTTTATTCGGTGGATGAATTTCTAAATTGGAAGAAGGTTTATTAGATGCAAACATTATTGTCATTATTATTATTATTATTATTTTTTCATTATATTATACTCAAAATTTGGATTTCTGACATTTTGTTATTAATTTTAACCAAGTAATAATTCATTCATTAGATATTAGTATTGATTTTTTTAATGTTTTTTTTTTTTTTTAGTAAGTGATCACATTTTTAATATTGTACCTACTACTCAGACCTTTATTGCTTTACCTCAACTATAATATTTGCATGCTTGTGAAGCAAAAACATGTTGTACTTCATATTATTATATTAAGACCTATAATGTATCCTACCGTGTTTTAGCAAATAAACTTATTTCATTTCATTTCATTTCATTTCATTTATCTGTTTTGACATCAGTGGCTGCAACATAAGATGATAAAAAGGTGGCCAGTATTACCTTTTTACGAAATTAATTATGAACATAAATGGAAATAAGATTTGCTCGATCAACACAGCAAAGTGACACAGAAACGACTGCTTTCTTGGGTTCCAGAAAATAATCGGCTCGAAAGCGCTGACTTCAAGGTCCATCAAGGTGTTTGGGTACAAATGATGCGAAAGCGCGTGAGAAATACGGAAATCACTAAAACAGAAAACATATTATGCCATGAAAAATGTTCCTTATAATTCCGAGTCAAAAAATGTATGACCAAACAGTTTACACACTAGTGTTCTGTGGACAAAAATTATGTTCGTATCTATCTAGTAATTGAGTGGTTATTGATTTTACAATTACCGGTAAGACCAAAGGCTCAGGCTGAATAGATACATCCTCCAATTAGTTTTTCTATGAATATAATTATGTGATGCTACAACCACCCACGCGAGTGATATTGACGCGATCAAATACGCTGCCGTAGATACCCAGTAATTTGATATATAACTAGCAAATGCTGATGCTATAAGCAAAGTGATGAGAAGACCATCGATGATCATGTCAGTACGCCTAAGCACATGTGGCGGTATTTTCTTCAGTTCATCGTATACAGCAGTTTTCAATGTCCTATAAAAACCATCCTCTTCGAATGTAAATGGCGAGTTTCTAGGTGTCTTTGCATCTCTGATGTAGAATTTTTGTAGCATTTTCTTGACTGCTGGGTTTAAATGGTGGCATTCAAAAGCTTCTGTGATATCTGTGCCCTGGAAATCATATATTTTTACAAGTACCTATAATTCTATTCGATCGGAAACCGGGGTCACTACCACTAGACCATCGGTGACTTGACTTTATATCGACACACTTAATCGAACAACCAATGGCAATTATTTTGAAAAAAAGCTGCATCAAACAAAAAAAAATATAGAAGCGTTGTATCATAGCGTCCGTCTGGGTGGCTACCTACTACCTGACGGTAACAAAACATAGACTTACCATCAGATGGGCCTCACGCTTGGTTACACTTAAGTTGTAAGAAAAAAACAGCGCGACGCTACGTTATTAGTGCAATCTTATGTCACAACTATTGTTCATCATCCAGCTCGGAAAACACACAAGGCACAGAAAAAACACTCTACAACGACCTCGTCGGTGTGGGGTGAATCAACGAGATCAAAAACTTCTTTTTTTTTTTCGACCCCTGGAGTTGGGTCGTTTTACCTGGCAACAGCTCAAGCTAAGATTCGTACGTGAGTTTAACCCTTGCGTTTTATTTATTTTAGCCCATATCGTCCCACTGCAGGGCACAAGGCTCCCACCCTTCCCACCCTTTCCTCCAAACTTCTCGATCTTTGGCTAATTTAGGCCAGTCTTTGATGCTTATCGAGATCGTCCCGCCATCTACTCCGAGGTCTACCGTGTCTGGTTTGAGGTACACAATAGGATGTCATTTTGGCGCAAAGATCGTCCGGCATACGAGCCACGTGTTCTGTCCAATCCCACTTCAGTTGTGTTGTGCCGCTTTATGGGTGACATCGACAATCTTGGTTTTGGAGCGTAGTTCTTATGTGGTTCGTGAGTCTGACTCCAAAGATGCTACGCTCCATCGCTCGCTGGCAAATCTTAAGTTGGTGTTAGATACCAAGTCTGCGCACAGTACGTAAGGATTAGGAGAATGCACATGTCTCTTGCGTTACTTATCAATAAACTAAAATAATTGCACGCAGCACCATTTAGTTCCTCCAAAAATCCAGGTTACGCTGTTATGCTGGCTTTGGTGCCTTCTGGAAAAGGAAAGGAAGCGCCCTAGCGCGGCAGTACCATGCTTTGACATCGCGCTATAAAGTCAGATCGTACAGAACGCGTCAGAAAATATGCGTGCTCAGTTTCTGGTTCAAATCAGTCTCGTACTTATTGTAATAGTAAAGATAACGTTTTATTCACAACAAATGTACAGTACAGTGTTCACATAACAAAAGTATACTTGTCAGTGGATACAGCACAACGTAGCGTCTTAGTGCGAGGATAGACGTGACACGATCTACATTTTATTTAGGTTTCTTTGGAATCGTTGATTTTTTTATTGAGGAGGCATATTGGAATAAATATTTTATTTGTGTAAATATTTAGCGATCTAATATCTAATAATATCTTGATTTTCTAAAGCTTACAAAAATCGAAAGATATTTTTTTATAATTGAATTGAATTGAAATAACATTGCTGGGTTATAAAATAACAGTTATTCAGTTAAGCTATTCACTTGTGGTCTAGTGCTAGTGGTGACCCTCACTATTGATCGAGTCCGATCGTGAACCGTGAACCAATTTGGATTTCTATCCGAAAAAAATAGTTCGATGTAGAATAATAGTTGTAAAAAAACTAGGCATATTAGTGGCAAAACATGTACCATTATGAAACATTAGAAGGCTGGTCATAACGATAGCAAAGCTAGGTACTCAAAACAGCGCAACAATATAAAAATGCCTATTAGCTTTTCTTATTGCCTTGAGTGCACACAATTTGTGCACAATAAAATTACCTTAGAAAGTTCCAGCCACTCAGCCCCTCCGGGGTGCCTTTGAATGAAATCATTCAGATCGTAAAGTCCGTTGTGCACTCGCCACAGCCCCTCTGCTCCATCGTCCATAGCTTTCCCCGTCAACCATTGTACAGGGTCTTTTAACCCTTCGTCTCTCAGAGATGGGTATTTTAGTTGGGGAAAGCTTACATGTGTTTTTTTTTCAGCCGCTCTTTCGTGAGCTAACTTTATGTAATCCATGTCTTTCGGAGACACGTCGCCGCCGCCGCCGTATTTGTAAGTAAAACTATACTATTTTAGTAGATAGCAAGCAGTAAACTAAAAAATATGATAAGTTCGCTTGGTTCAATCTCAAAATAATAGAGATAACAATGATTGTAAGAGTATTGTAAACAATAAATGAATTTTGCTTATCATGTAGCTCGCAATGTTCAAAATTCTAAATACTTTAACAGAATCTTGTGACTTTTTAAATCACTATAAATAAAATTTTAATTTACTTTAAAATCTTCGATAGGATTTTCTTTATTAAGTATAGTAGGAAGTAATTGCAAAAAAACTAGACTACTTAATTTTCGAAAAGTTTTTTAACTAATGTTTGTATTACTCAAGGGACTGGTCTTTTTTTGTATTCATCTACATGACATTATTCTACATGATCCGAGCAAAAGGTTATCAAAACAAATCACAACAATATGGTAGGTGTTGTGCTTCCTAGCGATTTGTGCTATTGCCTCTTACTCTCAACGTTTGGTTCAATTGTAGTATTTGGCTCAATAATTTGATAGCGTTTCACCATAACTGGTACCTACGAAACCCTAAAGAATAAAAAATATGTCACCCAAATGTTGTCAGCTAATTTCTAGGTAGTGAAGTTTTGTTGTACAAGGTGTTCTAAAAAAGTTATCCAGAAAGGTAAACAAACACTTATTAGCTGTCCATATTTTTTTTTAATATTAAAATTGAGTATGAAACAACTATTATTTTTATCATCATGTGTCACATTATCGTCTATTGAAGATGCTTTATTTTGTAGAAGTTCCTAACTCTTGTTTCTCTCACATTCTAGATCCACACGATTTCGAACGCTGCAAGGCCTGTGACAGGTTTTAAAATAGAAGTTAGAAGAAGTATTGCCTAGCACCTACATCCTTTCAGCTTAGCCAGCCTATTCTACAGGAAAGAGGATCAATACTGAGCTAACCAACCCGCAGTGTATAAAACATCCATAAATCAGTTACTGGTTTTTTGTAATTATTACTTTAGATCAGTGCTTTTTTAGAATTATGTGTAGAATAGGTTATTCTTCCTTTCAAGAGACTCATATTGGTAGACAACTTGTATAACATTGCCGCTATAATGATACCCAATATACTTAATCGTATTATCAATCATAAGCATAGTTAAGCACAGTCGGGTTCCCCACGTACACGAAATAGCGTTCAACCTCCGTGAAGCAACCCAAGCACAAGGGATACATAAAAATGGCTCCCCAATCCGAATGGGTACAATCAGCCCAAAAACGAGCAACGGAAAAGAAAACACATGTCAGTTTTTCTCAGCCGAAATACCCATCACTGAAGGATAACGGTCTGAGACACTCATTGCAATGGCTGGAGGAGAAGGCCATGGACGATGGTGCGGAAGGGTTGGGGCCGGTTCATGACAAATTGTTCGAATTAACAAGTTTCTTGAAGACTCCTTGAAGGCGAAGAATGGATTGAACTAACTAAGGTATTATTTAATTGTTAATTTTTGGTTGATATGTTTTCCCAGTTGGGAAACAAGATATTACTTACCTATTTAATATTTTGTAAATAACATAGACAAGTAGATTATTCTTGAGGTTTTTTGACTAGCGACAAACTTTCCATGAAAATTAATATAAATGTTTGGAACTCGTCATACCAGAGCAGATAAAACAAAATACAACTTCAAGCAAAAACATTTCCTTGTACAATCCAATTGTATGAAGTCTACAAGCATTTGTAATTTCAGTCTAACATTACGATTCTATAGATATTTAAGGTTATGCCTGAGCATTGTGTATTAAAAGAAATTATTTTAAAAGTGGAGACAAAAACCCCAGATGTATTATGTAGACGCTATAGAGCATCATCTCACTATTTCGTTTTCAATTTAAGGATACTGATATCACGGAAGCTTTTGAATCGCACTACGGACTACTTATGTAAGTCCATCCACAGAGAAAATGCTAAACAAGTTCTACATTAGAGACGTAAAAGCTGCAAGGAACTCTCCATTCACATTCAACGAAGACGGCTTATACAGAACCTTTAAAAGAGCAGCTTACACAGAGATAAAAAAATACACCAAAAAGAATAATCCAAAGCAGCAAATCACATTACTGACGAGTTGTTTTTATCAGTTATAATATCTGTCTTGCTGGTTTGATCAGTATTCATGCTTTTAGGTATGTTATGTTTACGCGTCTGTGAACCTTGGGTTCTTCACAGTCTCATGCCACAACTTTATATACAGGAGAACAAATAAGAACATGCATACCTATTTAATATGAGCACTTATCTTACTTGTATTTTAGCTAAATATGGTAATAGAGTTCTTTGTTTAGAGCTCGTACGGGGAAAAACTACCACCATACCTATTTCTGCCACCAAGCATGCGCCTCGCATTGCTGTGTACCGGTTCGAATGAAATTGTGACTGATATTTTTTAGTTGTAGACATTTTACGCTAGGTAACTTTTTTTATATTATCACCCAAAACATAGCCTTAGCCTCAGTTACATTTCACAACGCAATAAACAGCCTCGTAATATTTACAAACATTACAATAAAATAAATTAATGGTAATTTCCCTGTTTTCTGTTCATTCAGCGAAGTATAAAACAACATTTCTCACAAAGGAAACTTGATAGGCATAATTTTTTCTCGACTTGTTTTATCAGCTTTATTTTCTTTAATCCTTACAAAATAATCAAGAGAGGCCTTTGTGTTGGGTTTTCTGTAAGCGTGCCTTTAGCACAACTTTGAGGTTATTCTAGTCTCAAGGGAATCAGGGCAAATATCACAACAAAAAGTGTTTACGCGCGACTTTTGCTTACACCAAATTATTAGATATACAGGGTGTAAAAAGACTGCTACGTATTTTTAAAGTTAGTCAATCTCAATAAGTCTATGATTATTGTACTTAGCAATTATTAAGACCTCTAATTTTATTTAGCTATCATTTAAACGACTGTATAAACTATGCAATCTAGTACATTATTATTGTCATAATGACAAAATTTGATTGTATGCTTTTTATTCAAACATGCAATAACTTGTTTTTTGAGGTTAGTTTTGTAGATATTCTTATAAGTACAAAAATGAACCATATTAATAATATCCCAGAAATACCCTTTGCAATTGGTTCTTCGTAGTGGCTAAACAGTTCCTTCAATTTTAGAACGTAAAGTTACTAAGTCTTTTAGTTTCCAAACAATTTCAGTAGTGAAACGCCAGACTCGGACATTTACCAAGTAGAGGCACTTCTCGACAGAAAGGACAACGGAGGCGACCACGCGTTACACCACATACAAAGTACCTGCACCCAATATATTTTATAGCATTGTAACAAGTACTACAGGGCAAATTATAGAGTACTTAATTGTATAATATTAACATTAATGTACTTAAACAAATACAGGAGACGAGGCGCACAAAGTTCAGAAAAAGAAACTAAGAAATTCAAGATTGTAATTTTATATAAGAGATGGGTAAAGAGTGATTCAGACTTGCATTTTGAATTCCGTATGTAGTAGACATAATTAAGCATAATAACACAATAATTTTATTTTGAATACTGACAAATATTATTATTAGCGATGCGCAAGTTGACTTTGTTTTACTCGAATTGTTCGAGTCAAGTTGGGAACGAGTCAACTCGAACTCAGTTTTTTACAGCTCGAGTTAACTCAGTTCATACGCACGCCAGTTCGTCATCGTCATTCTACTCGCCCCAACCTTACTACGCACTAACCGACTAGCTCGAGTCGATTCAGTCAACTCAACGAACGATGCGTCGTCGGCGTCGACTCGGTGATTTGGGTGGGGGCTTCGAGCGAGAATCTCGACTCGCGGTGCTGTTTGAGTTGAGTGAGTCAATATAGATACCAACTCGAGTTGAGTTGGTATCGATATTTGATTCGATACCAGATTCGATATCGAGAGAAAAAAGTCAACTAGTCATATTATAATAAAATAAATACATAAAATACAAACATTTCTCATTCTATTGTACCTTGTTAAAATTGAATAAACTATTTATTATATTTTTATTATTATTATTATTAATAATTCATTTACATTTAATTTACTTTGTATTGACAGTAATCATCCTACAAGCTCGCAAAGAGTACGGCAAATTAAAATAGAACAAACGGCTTTTGACTTAGAGTACATAAATATCTTGTGTCAATAATTATTATTGATGAATCACTTCATTTGTTGTACTTACCACATTACAACGACAGATTAATTTATATGAGCTTTATCTATAAATTCAACTCTCATGGCTTGTTAATAGCTCTATGTTAGGGAACCCTAAAATTTAATTAGCCATAAAATAAGCATATCAAAACATTCTCACTTAATGTAACAAAAACGGCCCGCAGGATATCACCCCTGAAATGTAATATTTATTTTAAAATAAAAGAAAGCAAATATTAGCTTATAATTTTTAAGAGTGGTTTCTACTACTTTTACTATCCTGCGAATTCGTTCGCGTTGAACACGGGAACGTATTTTTCCCAGAATTAAAATTAACCTTTGTCCTATTCACGGTTATTATCTATCTATATTTATATATTTTTACCTGGTGGTAGGACTCTTCAGCTTCAGTCCGTCTCGGTGGGTACCACCGCAGTGTCAGATATTCTACCTCCAAGCAGTAGTGTGCAAGCATTACAGTGTTTAGGTTTGAAGGGCACTGTAGCAAGTGAAATTACTGGGCGAAAGAGACTTAACAACAATGTCTCGGGGTGATTTGCGCAGTGCAGTGCCACGCAAACACTTAAAAACTTTGGGTGGCACTGCATCTGTAATAGTCAGGCGTGGTGCTTAAGATCAGGTGGATGCCTTGATTGTCTTGTCACTTGCTAACATAAAAAAAAAACTATCTATGATTTAAATTTCAGCCAAATCGGTACCTACTTTGGTTGTCTAGTTATGGAGGAACTAACATCCGAGCATCCAAACTTTCGCAATTATAATATTAGTGTGATAATGTGATAGTGACTACCTCTCTCGGTATAGCATAACGCCAGCCAGTCCAAGTAATGTAAAAATATGCCGGTTCAGTACCCGTTGTAGGATAATTATTATGAACTGGGTGCTATGCTACAGTTATATAATATCACCGACTGCTTGTGACATTGCCGAGTTTGTTGCCAGATTCTTTTAGGCTAGGGCGCGTAGCTTTAAAATGTTTCAGATTGGTACTTGAGATATTATTGAATGAAGAGATTTTTGATTGATTGATTGATTTGGTCGTTTACACTTTGATCAATTTATGTACCCACTTTAAATTATTGGCTGATCATAGGCGATACTTTAGTATTTTTGATCACTGGCGTAAAAACTAACAGGAATATAGGTATCTATACTGTTAGTGACGGAGGAACATTATTAATTGATAAAAAAATATCGGTCTTCTCGAAACTGTTTTTCAATTTATAAAAGTTTGACCTCTGTAGGTTTTTGCAATAGGGTGACAAATCGCACTTTTTTGTCCGATTTGTTATCCTAGGATAAAACGAGGTGTCAGATGCGAATATTTTATAATAATCTTGGTTTTCGCATAATCAACTCCATTCAAATTATTATCACTTGTGCATGTATGATTGTGTTCACCTCTAATTATTGAAAGAGCACCTGACTTGATTACCTGTATTTATATTATAAATTAGTAGCGTTGACATAAAATATAATTTATGTTACTTAGGAATAATGTAGCATTCTAATGGGGAAAGAAAATTTTGAAATCGAACCAGTAGTTTTACTTGTTACAAACAAAAATACAAATTTCTCCCTTATTTATATTAGTATAAATGTCTGTGTATCTTTCGTTGGTGTTTGGTTCATTAAATAAAAAATAAATGTAGCCGCACATGTCACTTGCGCAACGTTACGTTCCAAACAAACGGTCAGATGTATCACTTGATCTAACCTGAAAATAAATTTAAATGAAAATATAGACCACCATTACTTTTTATCGCTCTAATCCTAACCTCAGGTTCATTTTACTCGATCGCGCACAAGGGTGGAGTTATCTTCAGATCTCAGCAATTTATTTTACCCAAATTGTCTATTTGTCCCTGGACAGTGTGAGTTATAACCGAAGACGACGCACTTATAATGTAATATAATTTACTTGCGGCTATAACAAAGATGGATAGTATTATTAGGCAAAGATTACAAACGCATAATAAAACTAGCCAATGCACATTAAAATAAATAATAATTAGCATGGTCGAATATAATATCATCATCATCATGACAGCCTCCTAATGTTCCCACATACTGGGACAATGGCCTACTCTCAGGCGAGAGTGATTAGGTCTTAATCCACCACGCGGACCCGATGCGGATTGGTGGATGGCACATGTCTTTCGATTTTTTAGTTCCTGGACATGCCGGTTTCCTCACGATGTTTTCCTTCACCGTATGAGAGCACTGGCATTGCGCACATAAATTTTCCAAACAGAAAAATCCATTGGTGCACGACCGGGTTTGAAACCACTACCTTAAGATCGGAAGGCGGGGTCACTACCACTAGACCACCGGTGCTCTATAAAATATAATTAGTGATAATAATATAAGAAAAAAGCAGAGTTGGCCACTGAGTTCACAGACTTATTTTTTTAAATACTGATGGATTTTTTACGCATTGCCATCTAGCACCGAACTAAGCAAATTTTGTATTAATGCCTAGATAATAATGGGGGTAAATGGCCATTTTGATTCACAGTTTGCAATACATTTGAAAGAAATACCTGTCCCACATTCCTATTTCACGTGAACGGGTATTCCTATTTTGGGGACCATTTTACCGATATTTATAGAAAACTGTAAAATAAGATGTAATGTAGGGCATGAATTTATCTGCTCTGGGCATGCTCATCTGATTCGTAATAGGAAAATATTGTGATTCGCCTAACTGTGGCCTAAAAAAAACTTTTTTTTCATTGTAATAACGTTCAAGAGCGAGTATACGCAAAAATAACGCTAGGTTCTGATTAAATATTTAATATAATTCAATAATTATTATTTAACTAGATAGATTAAAAACATTTAAATGGAACCCAGCGTTCGTATAGGTACAAAATAACGCTGGGTTCTGATTAAAAAATTAATATAATTTAATATTTATCATTTATCTAGATAGATTAAAAATATTTAAATGGAACCCATCGCTAGTACCTACAGTCGCACTTGTCGTAACGTTATTCCAATGAAAAAGCTTCAGGTTCGTTTTTCATTCAAACCGTTTGATATGAAAGCCTGTTTTATGTTGTGAGGCAAACAAAGAAGAGCAGTCAACCCTCTTTTGTTCCTCTAGTCGGCTTCACTTGCACTCACTGGTTTGTTTACTTTTAGGATTATTTATGTAAAAAGGTAGGTTTGTGTTATAGCAGTCTCTTTATATTATAGTGTAACAATGCTTTACTTCTTAAAAAAAATTGTTTATAATCTTACTAATAATAATAAATAATGCTGGACAATCCACACAGCATCATCTAGCCCCAAGGTAAGCAGAGCTGTGTTATGGGTACTAGATGACTGATATATATTTAATACAATACAATACATAGATAGATATTTTTATTATACATAGAAAATACCCAGAACACCCGGAACAAATATTTGTAGATCGTACAAGCATTTGATCCGAGGCAGGAATCGAACCCGCAATCTCCGCGTCGCAGGCGGACCTCCGCCCGCTGCGCCACATCGGTCGTCGTAATATTCATACATAGGTTGCCTGGCGGTGATCGCTATTAGCGATTTGTTGCTTTCGATTATTTCTATGTGGTGATCAATAAAGCGTTATCAATAAAGGCAAAAGTTTGAATGTTTGTATCTTTATGAGAGTATCACGCTAAAGGATTGATGGAACTTAATTGGTACTTCGATATCTCCTCGTGTCGTAATCCTCAGACATGAGGATTACGATGTCAGGTCGTCAAACTAGGTGACAGATGGGAATAATCCATTCATTTACATTCATAGTCAATACCCCAAAGAATCCTCTGCTGAAAAATATTTCGCCAACTACATACTTTGATCTTTAGCGGCGTGGGCGTGGATTGTATTATTTCATGTTTGCAGATCAATCAGATCATACGAACATTTGTCCCATAACAGGTATTGAATTTGCAATCTCTTGCTTCTCAAGTGGGCACTAGCATAACGCGCCACCGAGGTCGTCATGCACTTACATAATGACTCTGAATTCTGAATACTTATAGGCTACTGAACTATCTGATATAAACTACATTGTAAATTTGATACAGCATTAACAATTCAACTGCGTAATAATTTAATTCATGAATAATGAAACCCGTCAGCAGGATATTATTATAGTAAAGCGGACAGTAACATGTTAAACTCACTATTGTTTAAATGCAGTGATTCATTATGTGTTAATAGGTAACTTGAATGATTACTTCGTATTGCGACTGGGCAGTCGCCTGGAAATCGAAGTGTAGAAGCTCCTCAGTCCGCACTCGATAAATCGATGACATTATAGCAGTTGTCACTGGCCACTGACTCATACGAACTTACTTACATAATATAGCGGTCGCAGAAATTCGGTAGATGGTGATAGTGCAAGATCTATCGTCATGGCACTCTTTCAGGGAGTCGTATACCCAGCAGTGAACGTCTATTGGCTAATTAATATACTCGTATGATATACTTTTCGTATGATATACACGTCGTTGGCAGGCCTTAAAACCAATTACCAGATTGGCCAGTAACTCGAAAAAATTTACTTCAGTACATCCCGTTTACATGCGAATTAAATAACCCTCCGGCCTCGGGGTAAAACTAGACAATACCACTTTCCCGAACTATACAATTTTTGGAATGCTTTGATCTCAATAGCGTGGCTCAATAGCTGGATCCATTAGAGACACTCTACGGACATAACCTAATATACGGAATGCTCTCACTATGGCCCGGGTAATATTGTTAACCTTTATCGAAAATCGAAGACTCTATTTCCTGAAACAGAATTTTAAATCTATGACTCGTTTTGTGACTTTGTTTGAAAATTGGGTATGAATAGAACAAAAATAATGTGGCAAGCGCTTATTTATTTTGATTATAATACTTATATTATTTATGTGTTAAACATTTGGAGTAGCACTAATTACTTTTATAGTAGTTAGTGTACTTTTTACTTGCAAAATTAAAGTCGTTTAAAAGCGTTTAGTATCTAAAATACCTATTATTGACTTCGTTTTCTATGTAGAGTGTGTGGCTACGAGGAGTACGTTTCCAACAAGTCAGACTCAAACGACTCACATTGCAATTTTTCTGTTTCCAATCGTACACAACTAGTGTAGTACTGTGACTCGATGGGGTATAGATTGCGTACATCGGAACGGTTTTGTAACGTATCCTATGCAATTACGTTCACAGTAAATCACCCGGTCGCTATGTTAGCAAATTTACGAAAGCAATTTCTGCACGAGCCGGTTTATATCAATTTTTTATTACCTGACTAACTGACTAGCACCCTGTTTCACTTGTGTGGTTAGTCATTTTGTATTTAATATTTTTCAACTTTAGAAAATATGTTTATGACATGCTTGTAAGCCTCAGGACACAGACTGGGTTTGCTTAATTTAGCACTAATAGGGCACTGCCTACTCTCAAATGAGAATGTTTAGATCCACCACAATTGAACCCAAGGACTATGACTCAATGCGGTGTAGCAAAGTAGCAACATATTTAATTATTAACGAAGGTGGTTCTAATAGAATGTCTACCCCGAAATTAAATTGCTGTGCCTTTCCTTAGTCTGGTCATAGCGTCATTTTATTTTATTAAAATATTAACGCCATCATCTTTTTTATTATTCATTTGTAATTAAGCTTTATTACGCAGTTCGTATTATGTACTTATCTTTTTCCTTTGCTACCCCTTCACTTTACGAAGGCTAGGCTTCACGGCTCGCAGTAAGCGGAAAGGTGGATGTCATTATTTATAAACCTACTAAGTTATGATTGTAAGCCTCTAGTCTTGATGAAACACACTACCTCTAATCCTCTTAATCAAGAAATTATATTAGTGAAAACCTGTAATGGCTTTCTGGTTCCTACAAGTATTGCTAGTTGCTAATAAAATCATGTTTAGCTGTTGGTTTTCCTTGTAATAAAATAATGATAAAAAAACTATAGTGAGTTTACACAACAGTGTCATACCTACTGCCAGTTTTTCAATATTTTTACTACAACTCTGACTTATATCTCTAAGAATAGTTCCATAATGTTAACGAACAAACAGACAGTACAGTAAATTTTTTCGGACTTTGTTATTACTCGTGTATTGTGTAGATTTTATTACAAGGTCCCAATTTAGAAGAAAAATTACCCAAATTCTCGATCATAATGCTATTTTACGCAGATAACCTTACAATTAGAGTGCCCATTTAATAAATATTCAGCCCACGTCGGTTTATTGTTCCCGCGAGGTTACAATACACCGACTTTTATTTTATGTTACGCTTTGCGTCCACTTGTTGGGGCGAGCCTACGCACTGTAACTACAGTTGTTCAAACCTTTTGTTTTTACCTTTGCTTTTGTTTGTTTTACTTATTTTACTAACAGACTCATGTCTAAATGCCTAGCATACAATGAAAAGCCTGGCTCACACTTGAGTTAAGATTATTATAGGTCAGTATTTTCTAGCAGGGGTGGAGACACAATAGATTGGGATCTATTGTGTATGTAATCTGCCTGGAGCTGACTGGAGCTAGCAGCCATATTGTAAATGTAAACGTATTGTTTAGCAGTAAATTCGTAAAGTATTTAACATGGACAAAGTTTAAGAATTTTGGTAGTTCATTTTTCTCACAAGAATAAAGAGGCGCGGAATATTGAAGTCTAAGTGAACGCACAGCTTTAAGCTTTTACTTTATATTTATTCGGGATTGTGCTGCTATTTCGGTCTTGTGAACCGAGATAGATGTTAATGAGTTTTTAGATTGCGTTTTACTTTTGACTATTCAAATAAAATCGATGCGTGAAAACACGCTGCCTTATTTAGAACTTAATTAGACTTGATATATTTTTAATATTGCAGTTAAATAATATCCATATTTTATTTAGCTTATTTTTATATAAATATATATATAAAAAACTAACGTCTAGATTGATTTATTAGGTAAGTACAGTGTATTATTTATAAGTCAACTTATCCTTAGCAGAGACTAATTTATTAAGCAGATGGGCTGTTTGAGAAAGTCTAAGAGGATAGTCAAAGGCACGTTCAAATATTATGATAAACTCAGATTCCCTTGCAATAGCTTCAAAGAACCCAAGTTATTAACGCAGTCTTTTAATTACATTAAAAATATCAACCTATAAAAGTAAGTAAGTAAAGTACGAATTGTGTTGATGAACCGTCTGAGTCAGATAAAGCTATTTGCAAACTGAAAGTGCATTTTGTTTTGTAAGCGTTTTGGTTTTAGGGAGCGAAGAGCTGGTGCGAACTTTTGTGAAAAATCAACGCTAGGGTTGTCTCCGATTTCCTTAAAAATAAACGACACAGAAGTACCAAAGCAAAAGCAACACTACTTCACAGTGTTATTTAGACCTTGGAACAAAGGTGTTTTTTAGCATACAAAAAAACTCTATAGTATATAGCACATACTGCAGACGTAGTTACATGCTAATTATAGAACTTTTGAGTACATTTTTATCATTAAAATGGTAAAGATCCAAATCCTAGTTTTTAATATAACACGAGAAAGGAATTGTTTCTTACTTTCATTTAGTATCATTATTTTTAAAAAGATTTGAAAAAATATTTCATGGTATTTTTAATCGTAATATTCGACAATTACCTACCCAGTAGCTGTTATCGTGAAGAAAAGAAAAATCTTGAGCTTAAATCAATTACTATTTTAATCACAAATCGCGTACAATATTTCGAAAATAAAATCAATCAGTATTCAGGATAAAATTATCAATTTGAATAAAGTTATCGTTTAATCAGGACGATGGAATAATCAAAATGGATAAACGTTCTAAATTTAAATAAAAAGATGTGTATTGGGTGCGATGTGGCAGAAATTCTCGCTAACAAGCAGTCATTATTGTATGAGGCAGCAGTGACAGCCCTGATAGTAGGTAGGAGCTTTCGAATTGGCACGTGCCACTGACATTTACATAATTTTTATTATTTGCCTACATTGGGGCTTGGCCATACAAAAGGTGAGTTCGAACAGAGTCGAAACAAGAAACTTTTTTTATGTCAGTAAATGACAAGTCAAAGTCAAACAAGGTCAAATCGTTTGCCTGATGATAAGCAAAATACCTCCCTAACAGCCGCAATGTCACCCTGCACTAAGCTTGTACAGTAGTTATAGAGTCTATTACTGCTTGGAAGCAGAATATCTGGCATTGCGGTGGTACCTACTAAGACGAACTCTTGCTGAAAAGTCCTACCACTTATCTAGATACCGCCCCGGAACTTAAACAAGTAAAAATCTAATTATTGTACTTGAGTTAATACGCTCCATCATCAAAATGTACAATGGTTTATTCTTCCTGAAAAATAACAACGAAAATAATAAGAAATAGTCAGTGATTAGTTGTCGTTATGTCTAAGATAAAAGAAAAATCCTTAGAAAAGGTTACTCATTGTGACTTATTTAAAGCACCTTGAAGTGAAAAACAGATTTATTTAAAATATTTTTTTTACCTAAGTATAAGTTTTCTAACTGAGTTTACTTATTCTATGCTCCAGTTACAAACCGAGCATGAATTCGTTAACTGACATTGAACATTTCATATCTTTGTTAATAACAAATTGACCAATTAAGGGTACCTATCAGAACACTTAACTAGCAACAACTAAGTCTCCAAAGCCATTTAGTAATGTATAGGTACGTAGTACTTATATCTGTTCTGTGGTATAGGTACTTACTCCATGTAATTCGGTTAAGTTAGCTCTGTTAGTCTGTACGGAACTTTAAAAATATTTATTTGAAAGACGTTTCACCTTTTTATCATTTTTTATTGAGTAAATTCTAACCTGTTTCCAAAGCCTGCGACGGGTTGATACCTTGACATTGATAACTGACAGAAAGAAGGGTTGTTGATGGTCCCTTGAGAGGAGGTTGATTAAACATTTAAAAAATGTTCAACCCCTCTAGGTTGAACATTTTTTAAATAAACACTACGGCACCGTTGTCACACTTGCTTGAGAGTAGGCCAGTGTCCCAGCAGTAAGTAAGCAAGTTTTAACACTAGATAGACTTCAATTTTTTTTGAATACGGTGTGTTTTTCGGTTTTTTCTTGCAAACATAAAACCAGTTACGTTTATTTATGTTTGCCCCATTAATGCAATTCCATAGTGCAAACGTTACCACGGTAATACCAACCAAATAAGTATAAATAATCATAAATATAATAATTTTGGATAGTAATAATAAAAATGGGTGTGTGATCACTAGAAACTTCTAAAGCATGCCAAAAAACAACATTTTACTGTAACTGAAGAGGCTTTGCAAATGCGTAACATAACATACCTAATAGTCACATACATAGATCTGATCCCACAATTATGACAATATTTCCTGTGTCGTGTCTTGGATATCGAAAGCTTTTCTGAGCGTAACTGGCGTAAACTCACCAAGTTATGGCGTTTCAAAATGATCCTTGTGTTATGAATGAATTATTTTTTTTGACTTTGACTACTCGAAGTTTCTCGAAGTACTGCAGTATCACAAAACCCAGACCCGTAACAAAAATATTTGCAAATCATGCAAACGTTTTCCCGCAGTAGTAATAAACTCGCTTTCGCGAGGTTCTCAAAATACATTGTCTCTACCTTACCTAACTAGGCGTCACGTTTTCAATAAAATATCCTTGTGAAATCACTTAAACTAATTATATTTATTTAGGATACACATCACAAGGATATTTTTTATTTAGTTAGGTAAATAGGCGTAAATATTCACGCTAATGGTTAAATAAAAATATTTTAAGTTTGAATTTATTTCTTTTGACCATCCTTGTAATAAAGTGCGAATTATGACAGCTTCCAATATGCCCCATTTCTAGAGGTAGGTAATCCTTCTTGCACTCAAAGATTTTATAGGCCTTTAAGACGACAGGTATGAAAATTGAGAGCATCAAGCTTAGGATGATTTTACATAGAAAACAGATTGTCAGAGTGGGTGTTTATTTTAATTTTTTTATTATTTATTTTTAATTGATTTCCTTTTTTTGTATGTTTGTTACGTGATTATGAATTGATTTTGATTATTATTTTTTGTTTGTTAAATAATTACTTCAGAATAGGTACCATATAAATTTTATCAAAATCGGTTGCGTACCTTAGGAATAAATCATAAAAAAACATATTAGTAACTAGATTTCTAAGAAATAAATGATTATGGACTTATACCCTTAATAAAAAAACGTAATGTATGTCTTTTCTTGTCATTCTTATGTCAAAGAACTAAGACGATGATAGGTTTGAAAGACACAAAATTAGCTAACAAAGGTTTTAAAAGTAGATTTAAAAAATGCCCTGAAATACACAAGGTACTCGTACTTATATACCAGTAAGTATCTAGACTTTTACCCATGACTTACTTAGTTTAATTACTTTTTACCTCCTACGTGTCAGCTGCTAATCACAGATTTCTGTGCAAATGTGCTCTAAGATTTTTATGGCAAAGCCTCTGTGGTAAGCGGCTTAAAGTGTCGCCGAGTCGAAATCCGCAGACTTCTCTCAACGGATCAACTTGTAACAATGTTTTGCTTGTTTTTTATGGCGCTAGGATTAGGAAATAAAGAGTGGAGTTTCTGCGATTTCGTACATGAGGGAAAATTATGTAGTTTATCGGTTTAGCTTAGTAGAAGAGAGACAAGGACAGACAATAGAAACACAGTTTAGTTAATGTGTCAATGTAATTAACAATGTAAATAATATAAGTTCATTTTAATTACGTAAGTATTAATTTTTCTAATTAAAGTAACTAAGTTTGTATGAGCCAGTGGCCAACTAACTGGTTTTATACTTAATTTGTTTAATTTTTATATATTTTAATTAAACACTGTTTACAAATGCTTGTAAGATTGCAACAAACTCACAATTCGTTTGTACTAAGACATGTTTCATGTTAAACTGCATTACCTACGCAAAATTTACGTTGAACCATTGTAGAACAGTGGCAGTATTGTCGAAATTTACGCTGTCACTGGCCAAACTCTGTAACTGGATTAGGTACAGCCGGACATTGACGAACGGGCTACGTTCTGCCGGTTTCTTGGCTTTGCTGAATTATTACTGAACCAATGCGGTTTCTTACAAACGATAGTTCAAGCGAGTTACTACGAAATCCACAAGTCATTGTCTCTCGTTAAAATAACGCAGCAGAAATAAAACAAAAATTGTCTTCAAGACTATACCACGTATCTATAATCTGAGTTGGCCACTGACTTATACGAACTTACTTACTTTTATCTGTTAACTAAAAATATGTTTCGATGGGTTGTGGAAAAAAAAAACATCAAAATCAGTAAATAATTGACAGAAAAATAGTATAACAAACATACAAAGTTTGTTTTAAGAGTAGTAGAGTTCTTTGTGATTATTGTGATAGAGCTCGACCGGGGAAGGACTACCACCATACCTATTTCTGCCGCCAAGCAGTAATGCTTGCACTGCTGTGTTGGTGTGAAGGGTATGGTTTCCGGTGAAATTTCTGGCACATGATTCTTTCGATCTTAGCTTCAAGGTGGCAACCCGCGAGTGATACCTCTGGTATTGCAAGCGTCCATAGGCTGCGGTAACCGTTTATTATCTTGTGGGCGGTACGCTTGGTTGCCACTTCAGTTGTATAAAAAATATACAAAAAAAAACATGCAGCATGCAACGAATTCATTTTTTGAAGTCGGTTAAAAAATATATATAAATCATTGCTTTTCGGCGGATTTTTGAAAGACTGATCAATTCGATAGCATTAAAAACTCTTTGAAGCATGACTTTACATATTTTGACCCTACAGATCCACTCGGTAAAGGCAAAGCTAAATAATGAATTACTTTGAGATAGCTTGATAAATCATTTAATTTCGTGTTTGAAGTTTCAACAGTTTGAAAGTTTAATAGGTTTGGTTGAAAGTTAGGGATCATTTTAACCGACACTTTGATTTCGTATAAAATATTCAAGGTGGAAAATTATTTATCTGTATTTGTATATAAATTTTTACATCAGAGAAGCTATCATAAATTATTAATAAATGTCAAAAATAATATGTCTTATAGCAAAAAAACCCAAAAAATATTACAGCAAATTAGCTAGCAAAATAAACAAATGTCATAGGATAAATCAATAAAAATAATTACATTCAAATCTAAAATAATCCTTATTCGCAAATAGTAATCAATCATGCTATAAGGTTTTTTGTATCTGCAGTACCTATGCCAGAATACAGAGTGCTACGTACCTATGCATACAAACTATATAAATAAAAAATATCACTGTAAATTTTTATACAGCGCTATCTAGCCCCGAACCACGATATTAAGATTTATATCGATGTATTATTATACTCTGTAGATCTACCAAACATAGAACTGTCCTCTAGGGATTAGATTCCAATTATCGGTTAGATCGAATAAATCCGTATCTTCATTCCGATCTAGAGACGCGCTGCCAAGGTTCCTCAAAAACTCTCCTTTTTAGTGAAAGACAAGACAAAACTTCCCTATAAACGATGCATGTTGAAGAACTTGAAAGTTTACAAACTTTGAAGGAAAAAAAATATTTTCAAACTTAATTGTAGTTTTTTTTGTAAGTCAGCAAGTGAACAAACAATCAAGGCGCTTGCCAGGAGGGCGATTCTCGTGCCATCGGTAAATGGTCACATGTGATATATATTATATCGTCAAACTGTCAAAAATATATTGAAATTTTGACAGTTTTAACGATATTATATAAGCACCACGCCTAACCGATGCAGTGCCAGCCAAAGCTTAGTCTTAAAGCTCTGCGTGGCACTGCATTGCGCTCATCACCCCGAGACGTCGTTGTTAAGTCTCTTTCACCCAGTAATTTCACTTGCTGCAGTGCCCTTCAAACCTAAACACAGTAATGCTTGCACACTACTGCTTGGAGGTAAAATATCTGGCACTGCGGTGGTACCCACCAAGACGGACTCTTGTTGAAGAGTCCACCTACCACCAGGTAAAATATTCAAGTATAGTAATTCATTAGAATAAGTACGAGTACATTTCATTTTTAATTAAAGATGATGCCAATGAAAAATGTTTTCATCTCCTAGACGTATGTTTTACATAGATACCGTATATTTAATTTTTATATTCCGTACTATTTGATGCTTTCCCGAAAGTAAATGCTTGTAAAATGAATGAATGAATGAATGACTGAATGAATTAACACTTTATTGTACACAAAAAAAATGACTTATTAACTAATATAGAAAAACATTAACAAAGTACAAAGGGCGTCCTTATCACTAAGAGCAATTTCTTCCAGGCAACCATGGATGAAGAAATTGAGAGTAAAAAACTAAGTAGTGCCTGATAAAATGTGTAAAATGAACCATGTCAACGTGCTTTAAAGATATTATGTTCAACAAAATTGATGTTTTGATCCTAATTATTGTCTTAGTAGGACCTAATAAATAATGCTTAGAGGTACACACTGTTACTTATACGGCTATAATGTTGTATAAAATTGTATGCAACACTGTATGAAAAAATATGAAAAAATAAATTAGGTTTTTGCCATACTTGGTACGCTTATAACAAAATTATGACATTTGAGTTATGCTGGTTATGCCAAACGGGCTCTATGTTTTATTTTATAACTCAGTTAAAATAATTCAAGTACTAACACAGATTAAAAATGGTAGTTACTAATTTAATTAATAATTATGTGAAAATGTATCAAATAAATAAGGTGAAACGGATATAAAATATATAACAATTTTGACAAGATCACGCATAAATTCAGGAAAAAAATATGTTATTCTGAATGAAATTGTAGAAATTACTTGTAAACGAGTCAAAGAGAATAATTTCCAATGAAAAAGAGTAAACACGATCTTTTGATCTCTTCATGTGTTATATACGCCTAGGCTCGCTTTACTGAAATGGTGAAATTACTGACTTTATTCGTTGTGCAAGTAAATAAACGTAAGTGCTTTATAATCAGAGGAAGTACTCTTTAGGCCCACTAAAATAATGGTTTACGGAAGTTTTTGAAGACTAATGGGTCTTATTTATAAACGTACTTTTTACCATTTTGTTCGTGTGAACAAAATGGTAAAAAGTGGTGTGTTCCTATTATGTACTGGTTTACGGAAGTTTTTATTAACTTTACTCTGTGTCTTTTGAACCTATCATCTTCGTTGACATTAAAAAGTCAAGGAAACAAATAAGCCACAGACGCCATAAACAAAGAAGTGAAGTGAAGTGACAATACTTACTTAGCATACCGCTGAAATGACAGATTTTTTATGAATGGGGAATCTCAACAACTCAATGGTGAAAAACGTAACGGATTGTCTTTGGCTATCTTGTCAAAACGACATGGGTCTTCCCATTTTAATTATTTTTCTCGTGTTATTTTAAAATTTATTGCGTAAATTTGGTGGCAGTTTATCCAATTTAACTTTTTACTTAGCACAGGTGTTAGTAATTGAAATGGAGGAGTAATGTTGGTTGGTAATTTAGTCAAAGACTTTCCAGGAGAATTTTGAAAGAAAAGTCATCGTTTCTTTCCAAATTTCGTTTGTTTACGTTGCTAAGCGACAATCAAACTAATACACTTGACACTGGCAAAATTGTGGCAAACTAGCCACAGAGGCCATAAAACAAAAGAAGAAGAAAAACGTAACCACGGCAAATTTTCAGGGTGTTCTTTTTAATGTTTAGCAATGCGCTAAGAAAGGAAAATAAACTTAACTTTTAGAAAAAGTAGCGGGCAGAAATTTGCATGAATAAAATGAATCTAGAAAGAAGAAAGAAGAAGAATAAGAAAGAAAAACCAATTATTGAAACCTATCATCTAACAGTTGAGTACCTACACTCGCAAACGCTTTATTTATATCTGTACAAGCAGTATAAAACTGAATTTAGTTTTATTCATACAGTTTCATAGACAAACAGAGGAAAACCACAATTGGATGGGGTCGAAACTCAAACAGAGTCACACATTACACGGGTGCGGTCCGACCCACACAATGAAGTGTCTGTATATCGCCGAAAGTCAATAATGTCCCATTTCTTGGACCGTTAAAGTTCAATTAACGTATCCCATGAACCGTGGAATAGAGTATAAAAATAAACAAGTGTGAGTTGGGTTTGAGGATCGATGGTTCTGACTATCTAGATAACTTTAGGTATACACCATATCGTATACACGATACGTTGTATTTACTCTTTGTAACGGGTGAGCGACAAGAGCATGGGTTCGATTCTCGCCCTAGAACATTAGTGTCATCATCATGACAGCATTCTAATGTTCTCACTGCTGGGACGCTGGCCTACTCTCAGGCGAGAGTAATTGGGTATTAAGCCATCACGCGGACCCAATGCGAATTTGTGGATGGCATTGCGCACATGATATCTTTCGAATTTTTAGTTCTTGGACATGTCGGTATCCTCACGATGTTTTCCTTCACCGTATAAGAGCACTGGTATTGCGCACATAAATGTTTCGATATTAAATATCAATTGGTGCACGACCGGGTGAACCCACGATCTTAGAATCTTGTACTAATATTTCTACCAGCAGAAATATTTGGAAGAGTTTGGGAATGTCTTCATCTAGTGCTCCGCATGAGCATTAAGAAAGTAATTCCTGAATTCACGTCAGAATCCGTCACCAGAGTTAGGCACTGACTCACTTTAAACTATAAACTTACTTTTTGCATCTCTACATACTTAAAAGAACACCTTGAAAAAACAAGCCTCGTTGTTTTTTTTTAATCCTGGTAGCTGTGGTATTTGTAGTTTGTGATACCCATGACATGTTCTAGTTTGAAATTATTTGTGACTACTGGGAGTTTGTCATGAATTTTAATCGTAATAGCATAAAATATTTAAAGGTTCTATTCGGTATGGTTATTGTTATTGACTTCTCATGTAGATAGGTATTGGCTACGTGCGTAGCAGCGCTACGTGTTTGCTACGCTCGTAGCTCCTTATCCAAAAATCAGCTAGTTTATTATTACTACTATTTCATGGACTAGCCTTTTATTACTAAAAGATAATTTATCACTATAACTTGCTTAAAACGACTTATGTCGACTTTTGAGCAAAGTGACACGTCTGAAATATTGTATGCATTTCATGTTTTGAAATCGTACCCTAAAAACTTGATCATAATCGGTGGCAGTCGTAAAATCACAACAAAAACGTTCATATTCACAAAGTAATAAAAGTTGCGGGTTAATGTCTTTTTCATTCTAAAGGTAGCCTTCCGAGGAATGTGGTCTGAAGCTTGCAGCTTGCAGCAATACTTATAAAAAGGAAATGTATGGAACTCATTCTCAGCAATGTGACTTGCGGCTTGCAGTTTGCAGCTATAGAATAGATATATACATTGCCATTAAATTAATGATTGAATGAATTATTTTTTCGCAAAATAAAGCTGTATTGTTATCAGATCCACAAAAAACAAACTGTTTACACAAATTCAACTGTTTTAGAATGCGAAGTTTTTTATAAATTTACACAACAAATAATGGAAACATGATTATTATTTTTTTTGTCCGGTTTGTAACATTGCCAGCCGCAAGTTTGAGCCACAATGCCCGGAAGGCTACCATAAAAACGTAGCAACAGTATTATACCATTCAATCATGTCAGTGAGTATTATGCTATTTTATTGAATAACGGCAACGTATTTTACGATGTATTACAACGCGAGACTCTATTACAAAAGTTATGAGAGCGATAGAAAAATAAACTGTTTTAAGTTTGATATAAAGTGAAATCTCCAGATCAGGAGCTAATGGCAATTATATTACAACATCTTTAGCTGTGCAAAGCAGCTTGTGAGAAAATAGTCGCATGAAACTAGACGTAGCAGATCAAAACAGATCAGCTCACTCTAAAAATTTATAATAAATAATAATAAAAGCCTGTAGGTACATACCTATAATAAAAAACCCTATAATAAAAACGTCTTTCGACCTATAATAAAAAACTTAAGTTTTTCATTGTTTACCTTAAGAATAAGAATAATATAAAGAATAAGAATCGGTATATTTGACATAAACAAATAGGAAAGTACCTGTAGTACGTAATAGAGGAAAAGTAAGTTAAAATTACAGAAACATAAATATTTTAAAAAAGGAGCAGATTTAAGAGCCCTATTCTAGACAATCCTTGAATTTTCTTGTAGCCCGTGAAGAATCGAACACTATTGTGGCTCGAGTGTTGAAGATATTTTAACGAAAACAAAAACAAATAAAAGCTTTATCCCTTTTGTCCCTGTTTTGTACCTCGCAAGATTGGACTAAATCAATAGGGGTTTAGTCCAATCTTGCGAGGTGCAAAATAGGTCCAGTCCCAGCTCACTATTGAACATAGTAAGAAAGTGAAGCTGGTTTTCAGACTGAGCCTCAACAGGGTACTATAATGCTCTATATATGTTGATAGTGTTTAAAATATAACTGTTTTGCAACATGAGTGTAGGGCTCGTATAGTTTAATGTTTCACAAACAAATAACGTAATAAAATCGCCATCGGCTCCTGGTTTATGAGCTTGAATCGTAAATTCGTTCCATAACAGAATTATACGTTTATCTTTCCCGTATAAATCAACAATTGAACGCGAGTGCCTAGAATGCATTACCATTAGTTAGACTGGCACTGGCTGTGTAATAGACCCTAAAGTTTTAGGTCATGGGTTCGGATCTGGGAAAAGTTTTTAAGTTTGGAAAATATTAACAAGTTAATAAAAATACTTTAATAATTGACGAAAGTAAAGTTACAGGCGAATGCTTGTTATGTAATCGAGTTATTGACACTTCTGTTTTACATTCAAAACTCACTTTAAACCAAGCTTCTAATTAACGCTCAACTGTTTACATACGAAAATCACGAGACATCCAAAAACCTACTGCAATTTCAGAGGCTCGCCAGGGAAGTTTTCGTTAAATTAGAATTTTAGATTAAGTAATACAAATAAGTTTATATAATCACCATTTTGGGGGTCCCTAATGGACTGAAGTGAATCTTACCTTTCCTGTGTCAACATTTTAAGGGTCTGTAGGTAATTTTGTCAGTCTTAGGCCCATGATCTATATAGGCAAGAGGGGTTGAAATCATTTAAATAGGAATTGGTTTTTTAAAAACCGAATATAACGAAATGTCAAGTTGTTTTTTTGATGCTAAGCCCCACTTCAAAATAGTTAAAATGGTGACCTTACGCCAGTTCTACGTGCCTAGAAGAACCTGGCAATAAACTCGGCTTGGTTCCCAGCTTTTTTTTGATGATGATGAGTTTTGCAAGCTACAGGCATTCTTTTTTCGCTCTAATGCCCGGTTCACATTATACCAGTCGTATTCTACTCCAGTGATTGAATTCAGCGAAGGAATGTTACTGGAGTAACATAAACTGAACTGAAATGTGCCCATTTGAGCAATATACTTTAGTGTCCAATTCAACAGCTTTTGAAAGACTGGAATAGTGTAACTAAGCGATACAATCTAGTCTAGCACTGGACTGGATTGATTCGTTGGAGTACTGGACTAGAATAATGTGAACTGGGCATAAGGCAATTTGCACGTGACTCGAGTAGCGCGTTCCGAATCGCGCGTTCGTGAGAAACTTGATGCTCAAATAAATTCAGTCCACATGCAGTACGTTTTGTAACTTGTAACCAAGTGAGGCGATATACCGTGTAAATGTTTTCATTCGTACTGGCTCAGCTGGAAAATAAAACAACGGCAAGAAAACTTTTCAAGACATTGTATACAAAAACATTATTTTTTAGGAATAAATATTTTTTTAAATACTTACAAATTTTTTTTATATATAGGATCACCTCTGATGTATGACCTAAGTACCAAACAAAAAAAAACATCAAAATCAATAATCACCAAACATTTAAAAAAACTCAAATAGTAAACTTCCTCATCATGTCTTATAAAAAAATTTAAAACAAAGCAAATTTGTTATTGGTAAATTATATTAATTTTGTCGCTTTTTTCTGTTTCATTAGATTATGGGCCTTATTCGTGTTCCGGAAATGTAATTTTGGAATTCATTAAACTACAAGTGAAAAGGTTTTCGATAAGTACCTACTTACATATCTGTAGGTACAACTAGCAGTAGGTAGATAATGACAGTGAAACTTTAAAGGTTCTTCCTCTAATAAATCTTAAGACTATCCGTTGATTAAATCAAAAAAGGTTTAGTAAACACAAGCAGAATTTTAAAAAATCCTGTCTATTTCAATAATATTTTGCGGGACTTTTATAAATAATCTATCTATATATATATAATAATAATCTATTATATATTTTGATATTGAAATAGACCTACTTTATATGTAGGTACTTACCTTACCTAAGTAAGTATCTACGATTTAATACTTAGGAGTTTAACATCAAAATAAGACCCGCGAAAATCTTCACAAATGGGTAATTAAATTCCGCCTTCTTTTCCGTCCAAGTTTGAAACCTACGAAGTTAAAACGAGAAACTTTTCTCAAGTTCTTTTTTGTATTTTTTGTCGTCGCACGATTCCTTATTATGAGCGAAAAGAGCGACAAAATCTGAGAGGGCATAATAATAATGAATATTAATGACTACAAAAATAAAAGAAGGAAATGGTTTCTGCTTGCCCAATGTTTTTTGAATGACGATTGAACCCACACCACCATTACCTAATTTACGACGCGCAAAGGCGAGACTTTCCTACTGAATTGAGTGACTGAAACTTTCATAATAATGAAAGTCTAACAACTCGATTAGGTAGGCACATAAACACAATAAAACAATATTTAGGCAACATAACCTTTCATAAAAAACACATCAATCACGCCTGAAAAGAAAGCAAGCCAATATTTTCATTATAATCGCGCTCAAGTGTTATTGCTATTATGTTTGAACAGGCATTTTATCGCGGGAATAATAATACGCTGCGACCGAAAATTCTTTTACCGTGTTTAAATTCCAGAGGCAGAACCGTGAACAACAAAAGTGCACTTAATTTTCACAAACTCTAGCGGATTTACGGGGCCACCGCTTAAGTGAAAAATTGCTTTCTTTTAATGTTAACACTTACTTTTCTTCGATACCTGCCTGTACTTTTTATGATTTCGTAATGTTCTAACTAGGTACTTATTTAGTATTGAGTCAGTAGGTAGTTACAAATTAGTAGGAGATAGATAACTAAGAACGAGTAGATGAAGATAGTGTTATTGAAAAAAAAATTAAACTTTAACCATAAATTAGTCAACCTTCTCACTTACCTACTTATAAAAAACAGACAAGTGGTAACAGACAAGTAAGTAGGTTAACGTTAGTTTCAAAACCATATGGAAAAAAGTCAAAAAAGTCATCGCCTAGATTATTTTAGCATTTCAGTCTGTTTCAGTATTCACTTTATTGACGATTAGCCAATACAACTGCCCTGTCTGTCAGGCACCTTTGAGCACAACAATAAAAAGCACTAAACAAAAATAAACTTGGTAAGTACTAATCGAATTTGTCGATTTATTTTAATTTACTTGCAGACGATATTTTTTCAGTATAAATGCTTTCGTAAATGTTCAGCCATGTCCAAACATTCAACTAGCAAACAGAAACTCGATCGCATAGCCAACATCAATGTTTCACCGAGGTCGTGCAAATGAATTGACTACGCTCTCCCTAGAAACAAGCATGCATTGTGCCACTCCAAAGCGGTTCTCAAAGCAAAATGCGCTCTATCGCTTCAATTGAAAGCTTAATATAGCTGGTATGCTTGAAAATACTAGTGATCTAGGCTAGTAGCAACCCTGCCTAACAATCCAAGGCCCAAACCCAGCTGTGCTTGAATGGACTTTACAATTCTTGAAACAATATATTTACGTAATAACATTAGATACAGTGCTCTTACTTACACTTTCCCGAAGTGAAACTTTAGCCTACCGATATTTCTTCTGGGGAATAGGACAAATCCAATATAGTGCGGCTATAAATCTCAATTGTACTGACTTCATCAAGATACTGTGTAGCAGGGATTGAGCATACAAAGTGCAAATGAAAGTCCTCTGAATCAGGTTGCCCTTGATTTTACACAGGCAACCACATTCAGGGTGCAGATCCACCAAAGCAGAGCAGAGCGGAGCGGAGCCGAGCCAACCAATAAACGTGTCAAAACTTAGTTGAAAATGACAATAATAATACTTATGATGCAGTTTGACCAGATTTTACCAGATTTTACTATTTGACTCTGCTTTGCTGGCTATAATCTAGTGAATGAGATGCCCTCAATGTGGCTAAGGTTGACGCTTGGTACAAATAAACGTCATTTTCTCAACCTGAGACGTTAAAAAAATATATGTAAAAAACGTGACCTTTGTTAGATTGCAGCAAAGGTATTTTAATCCTTAGTTTTATTTTACTACTGCCATTTCGAATGGCCGTCACATACAATTTTTTTTTTTTTTACAGGATACAGTAGCACATAAATGAATCTACGAAGCACAAACAACATAACAATTGATATATTGTTAGATAATTCCTTTGGTTCTTTTTAGAGAATATTTTACTTTTTTCTCTGTTTTAATTTACGAGGTCTGTGTGTGTATCTATAATTTATTTATTTACTTTTACAGCGAATAGTTAATTTTTTTATTAAAGCATGATGCTATTATTTTTTCAAATTGGTCAATCAGTGTCATTAATAAATAATAAATTGCAAAAAAATACAGGACTTAAAAACTTGCTTAATATTATGGAATGTTACTAACAGAAAAGACCTAAGCCCTAACACGTTTATCAACTGGTTAATGGGCAAAAATAATGCAAAAAGCTGAACTCTACAAAAACTCGTGCGCAGCCAATCAGTCAGGGCCAATCGGGGCCGAGTAATGGACGCCTATCCGGCCTATCTCGATATTAAAAAAACAGTTCCATTTTGTGATTGGTTTATAAAAAAATATAGTTGTTTGTGACACGAAACTAAATCAATTTTAAAGGTATTTCTATGACTATTATTTTTGTAATCATTTTGTTCAAGGTACTATAACAGCTCGTAGGTGTATACTTTGTTATAATCAATTTGTTTATTAGTCAATGTGAATGACCCTTTTTACTACTTATCTACCTCTGGTCATGGATTCTGTGTATTGTTTTTCATTGTAAAGAAAAGCGTACCACGGTTTATTTACAGTTATAGAAAGGTATTGTTTTGGTGCAGTTAGAGAATGGATTGTGAACATAATGTTTGTCGAATATCTAACTAGATAAGATTACATAGAGGTCGAATAATATTTGAAATAGTAGCTAAATACTCTTACTATTTACCTTCCTATGACCCCCTTTCTAGCAGTGAAGGCAAGATAATAACACATAGCAACCCTATTGCAGTTGTAAAATAAGCTAACATGCTGTGAAAATCCTATTAAAATCAGTTCAGTGATTAGTTGCATAACACTGTCATGCATGACACAGATAGTTTAAAAAAATAGAAAAAAAAATTATGCGTTTTTATATGCTTTTAAATAAATATTTATCAACCTGTACAGTTTTTTTATAGCACAGAACAGTTATTAGTATTATAGTACCTAACAGATTATAGGTATCTCGCTTTTTAAGAATATTATGCCATTCAGAGAAGGAGTATTCTTATGTCTTTGGCCTAACAGTAGCATATTTAAATTTAAAGATTAAAAAACTTATAATGACAGTAATAATTGCGAATTTGCGATTGTATTTTTTTTTTTACTATTGACTGAGTGAGCGGAGCGTCTTTCTCCAAAAAGGGGCAAAAAGGAGGCTGCTGGATATCTCCGCCTAATGGGATTTGATTTCGATGGTTTTTATTTTATTTGAAAGGTATTTACTTTAGGTTCGTCTCATATTTCATGAAGATCTGATGAGGATCTTCAGTGTGATGAGCAGAATAGTTCCTCAATATGCAGTATGCTCATTTTCAATGCTCACTTTACAAGTTTGTGCTTGCGAGGTCTACTGTTCGGAGAACTACTAGTTTAACATGGTTAGAAATATTTTCAGCTTAGGAAGTAGAGATACTAACCTACATCATTAATTATACAACCAACTTAGCAATTAGTAGATGAGCAATCAAAAGTAGCAGATTAATGAAGAAAGACTAAGTATTAACTTCACTCAGATTCAGTTCAGATTTCTTGTAAAAAAACATGGGATAAATGCCCTTACTTCATGACTCAAATACAAGATTAAATACCTATATTATTTAAGGAACTTAACCAAGGTTTAGACTCATACAACACTATATTCGCACATCAAGTAAACCAAGTAAATGTCTGCCGGTGTAATTACTTGCAAATGTAAAAACAGATTTATTATTCTTGAACCAGAAGTAAAGTGATTACGAATTACAACTAGGTACAATGCTTTGTATAGGTACCTACAACAATACGTACATTTTTTAAATTGACCTTCTGTGCGACTTTACTTACGTAAGTAAGTAAAATACTAGTCAACAGTAATTACTATGTAAGCAAACTAATTAGAAATCAGCAGAACTATTTTTTATTCGTACTTATGTACGTTCTTTGTTTTTTGCGCATCACTGATTTTCCTGCTGGCAGGTTATTTGTACCAATATTATCAGCATAATCAGCTGGCTTAGGAACTTTTGAATAAGAGTGACTACCTAGACTAGTTTAGGCATACCGAAGTCGTTTCAAACTGCTTATACCCAGTCTAAGTAAAATTACTCGTGACTTTGATAGAAAAAAAATACTGCAGAGGCTATCTATAAGTAATGCTTTTGACAGTTTCAAACGCTCAATTTGTGTCTGATTTTCGCAAGGAATATAAAAGTTGTACACGTAGTACGGTACTTTTATTAGTTCCATGGATTTTCGTAGTTTGTCGCAATAAAGAGGCGCTGTAAAAAATCCTATAAAAACTGAAGGCCTGTCTAAGTACGGTTGTCAAAGCATTAGGTATTTCTCTGACTTTGTGCACCACATCGACCTAGTATCATACAACTTCAACGATATAGTCAAGATTATAGTCAACAGTCATTCATTATCTATGTTTTAATATAATTGGTTTTTCGTAGAAACTACTTACCAGGTTTTTTTGTGTTGTTCATCAGACTCATAAAAAACCAGTTTCCAACTTTGATCTTAATTTTTATTTTATTTTTATATTATTCTGAGAATGAGTGTGTTTCTGATTGAAACGAATTCCGTAGGATACCTAGCGTTAATCGAGTTTTGGACTTAAGTACTCAGTTAAGTTAGTAATTTTCTATTCAGTGGCCTTAGACTCAAAACAAAACTGCTGGTTCGAATCTCTAAATTTCGGTTTGCATAATTATTTAAATCTTTAATCTTGAAATGATCGATTTCAGTACCTATAATATTATTTAAAAAAATGCATTTCTGATCATCATGATGTCAATTTCATAGTATTCCCACTACTAGGACATTGGCTTACTCTCAGGCAAGTGTGCGGACCCAATGTAGATTGGTGGATGGCACATGTCTCACAATTTTTTTGTTCTTGAACATGTCGGTATCCTCATGACGTTTTTTTTATCGTTGGAGCACTGGCACTGGCATTACGCACATAGAATTTTCAAACAAATATAAAACACGAGTCCAATTTCAAACCCATGACCGTGATCACCAGTGCACCTGCATTCTAATAGATGGACTGATAATTAATTTCAGGATGGCACCTGATACAGACAGGCGACAAGAAAGTTTCCCAGATCTGAAATACCCTCTTCTCCGGAATACATTGCCGAAGTCCCCCCACCAATGGCTAAAAGGGAAGCAGATACAAGACGGAGCCGATGGTCTGTGGAGGATACACGAAGAACTGTATGACCTGAGCGACTTTGTGAGTTCACACCCTGGCGGCGCACAATGGATAGAGTTTACTAAGGTGTAGTTAAAAGTTTTTTTCAAGCTTACGACCCTCCTGATGTTACGCAGTTATCGTGGCCTATGGACGCTTGCGATACCATAGTTATCACTCACAAGTTGCCACTGAGACGAATATCGAAAGTCTCATATGCTTGTAATTTCACTGGAAACAATACCATTCGAGCCGGAATACAGCAATGCGATCATTACTGCTTAGCGACAGAAATAGGTATGGTGGTAGAAGGTGTTATTCCCCGGAAGAGCTCTATCACAGAAAACTCTACTGCTCTCTTAAATTTAATTAACAAAGAAACGTGTTATTATTGGCTTCATCACAGCACACTTTTTTTGCAAGTTTGAATAATTAATATTCAAACTTGCACAAACAAACAAACAAGTGTGTTGAGTTGTTTAAATGTTTGAATGTTTAAAAGCTGAACCGATTTCAAGAAATAAATGTATATAGGTTTACATAATACATAGGTACTAATTTAAGATAATTTAATACTAGTACCACGCAAGCGAAGCCATTGTCAGCAGTTGATCTAAAAATATAACAAAATGTTTTAAATAGTAATTGCAAAAATCCCAATTCACAAGCTTAAAATAATAAATAATTATGCTCGCAAAATAAAACTATATCGCAAATTTATAATGAATAATATATGTTTTATGTCAAAACAGACAAACAGACACCACTTTGAGGTTCAAACTTGATCTAAATTTTCCGCGTCTTTGCTTGACCTTGAGCTGGCTACGCCATGACCGCCAAGCCATTGAGAGACTCTTTATTACCAAAAACATTGAAAAATTTAATATTTATAAATGCAGTTTAAACATCTGAACAGTGTCATCCAAAGCGTCCAGTTTCAAAGTTTGGCAATGCACTGCGCTCGTCACCCAGAGACAGTTATTGCCCTTGCCCAGTCATTTCTTTTGGTACAGTGCCCTTGTAACCAAAATACAGTAATGGCAAAAACAAAAATTTGGCACTGCTGTGGGGTTTCCTAATGCTTTAATGATTTTTGAAGAAACAAGTTCTATTATTCATCCAGTTTTATAATAAATTGAAAACCTGTCATTTTGCATATTAATGTGCGCATTTTCCGTATTGATTTGCTCGTGATCACAATTCTATATTTTGTTTGTCGAAGTTAAAATTTATGCACGATTTTAACCATATTATTCTGAGTTAATAGATTGGTAAACTGACTCTAGTTATGAGCAAACCAAACAAAACAACTCAATCGTTTTCCTACTAATTATACAGGAGTAGGGCATGATGACGCAGAGACCGAATTTTACCGAAATTTAATTTGCCTCTCTGAAGCACGGAAGCTCAGATGAATTTGCTACTGAGGGTACCCATCCAAATGATGACTTCGCAGGACATTGCTTAATTTCGTAGATCTATTTATCATGACAGCCCTCTAATGTTCCCATTGCTGGGACACTGACCTACTCTCAGGCGAGAGTGCTCGGGTCTTAATCCACCACGCGGACCCAATGCGGATTGGTGGATGGCACATGTCTTTCGAATTTTTAGTTCTTGGACATGACGGTTTCCTCACGATGTTTTCCTTCACCGTATGAGAGCACTGGCATTGCGCACATACATTTTTCGAACAGAAAAATCCATTGGTGCACGACCGGGTTTGAACCCACGACCTTAGGATCGGAAGGCGGGGTCACTACCACTAGACCACCGGTGCTCTTAGGTGCTCGTAGGTCTATTATGAACTACTAAGACGACTAAGACCACGAGCTCTTCAGAGCTGGTGGCTGGTAAAACATACCTGCTGTCTGAGATATTTGGTTTCCTTTATTAGCTTCTTTTTAACATCTCCTGGCTAAAACCTAGGTCAATTTATTTTTTTAATTTTATTTTTTATGCCTGGTCCAAATAAATAATGTAAGAACCGTAGCTTTAGTCAAATTATTCAACTGTATTGAATCACAAACATTAGATATTTGCATTTCGAAGTAGTTTACAAATTATTAAGAGCCTATGAGCTTTTTTTGCTTCGCTCCTTTTATGGATAAGATCGCTCTAGTTTAGATCATTTAGGTAAGACGTCACGAATCTGGACTCGCTTACCTTCAAACGGATTAACAAGAGACTGTTTGTCTTAACTCCTTGATCTACTGGACATAAGTAGACAGTAGAATGCGTTTGATCTGTTATTTACTTAAAACATATTAATTTAAGTTCTTAAATGATGACCCATAACTAAACCTACCGACCTAAATGACTTCATAAACATGCAAGCTTACAGTAAAAGACAAAATCTTCATGATGTCATTCGCATAAATAATGCTGGTTTCAAAACTATTAAGACTGTTATTGAATTATTTTATATCCAATTATTATATCGTAAAATTTTCCTTTTTATGTTATTATTTCAGAAAATAAAAATTAGTCAGAATTTTCGAGCAATAAAGATCGTCACTAACTAAAGTAAAAAAGGTTTTTTCCAATTAGGTCTTGTCGATTGATACCTATAATAAAAACTTTTTTCGTGCCATGAAGCTAATTTAAGTAAATAAGTTGGCACCTTTATAATGTCGTACTGCGCAAATATTTAGTATACACTATTATTTAAATCGTAATTAATTAATAGCACAGAACGTAGAGTACGTGCTAATATTTGAGTGACCAATAAGGAACGTATGATTTGACGAACGTAAAAATAACGAAATATAACTTTTAAATATTTTCAGGGGACAGATATAACAGAAGCCTTTGAAACACATCACCTAAGAGGCATAGCCGAAACCTTGCTTCCAAATTACTTTGTAAAAACAGCAACTGTTCAAAGAAATCAACCATTTACTTTTAAAGAGAACGGTTTCTACAAGACATTAAAGATAAAAATTATGGACAAGATTAAAGATATACCGCCCGATGTGAGAAAGAAAAGTGATCTAATCACTGACTCTTTGCTAATAGCCATTTTGATCCTCACTCCTTTTTGCTGTTGGGCTTGGAAAAACCATATCCTTCTTGGTGCAGCTCTGACTGTAGTCAATGGACTTGTGTTGAGCTCTCTAACGACATGTGCACACAATTATTTTCATAGATCAGACAATTGGCGGATGTTTTTATTTAATTTGGGTGGATTATCGTATGCGTAAGTAACAATTTTGCATGGTGGTGATGATTATAATCCTAATAAAATATTTTTATTTTCTCTCAACAATTAGGTCTTAAAATAGGTAGGTACAATAGTTTGATGCTTAATATCTATACAAGTGAGCACCGGTGGTCTAGTGGTAGTGACCCCGCCTTCCGATCCGAAGGTCGTGGGTTCAAACCCGGTCGTGCACCAATGGATTTTTCTGTTCGAAAAATTTATGTGCGCAATGCCAGTGCTCTCATACGGTGAAGGAAAACATCGTGAGGAAACCGGCATGTCCAAGAACTAAAAATTCGAAAGACATGTGCCATCCGCCAATCCGCATTGGGTCCGCGTGGTGGATTAAGACCCAATCACTCTCGCCTGAGAGTAGGCCAGTGTCCCAGCAGTGGGAACATTAGAAGGCTGTCATGATGATGATGATGATCTATACAAATGTCCAGTAAACCTGTATTGCGAGAGTCTGGTGCCTGGAGAGGGTTTTTAAAAACCTGTGATTACAGGTCATCAGAGATTTGATGGACAAAAATCACTAAGATAGGATAGGTAGATAGAGAAGGTACTACCTTGCATTTTACTTATATCTAACTACGAATGAATTAGTGTAAGATTTAAAGCGACCTTCAGCCCTACGACATAATATTATTGTTTGACGTGGGATCAATATTAAGATGGCTGAGGTCAGTGCAGGTATGTGTGTGTTTTTGAAGTGGGTAGATTACGAGAACTTTATTTATTTTATTGTAAATGTGAGAGGCTGGTTCGAAATTTTACTGTTGGACAGACTTTTCCCTTTCTACGTTTGGTATTGTTTAGTTCTGGATCGTCGTCACTAATAGTGGTAGTAATAAGGTGATCTGTAAAGTTAATCTGGAAATTGAACGCTGTCATTTGTTAGAAGCCGTCTCGGTTGGTGAGTTTTAAGGCCATTGTAAGTTCATCTATAAATTAATATCGAACAGTTTTGTATACCCGCTAACCCATATTTATATTTTTCTTAGGTGAACTATAGTTAATTAAGGCCCATTTACACCATACAATTGAATTGCTTTGTCAAATTGATTTTAGAACAAAAATGATGGATTTGATAAGGCAATTCTTGCATGCAATTATTGTATCGTGTAAATGGGCCATTAGAAATCTACAAACAGTGGCCTTATAAATAAATATTATTATTCATATTATTATTCATTATAATGTTTAATTCCCGCCTTGAAACAAAATGTTTGTACGATCTGCAAATATTTGTTCCGGGTACTCTAATTGTATTATGTATATTATTTAGTCATCTAGTACCCATAACAAAATCTCTACTCAGCTTGTAGCTAGATAACGCTGTGCGATTGTTCAGCATTATTATATTATTATTATTATTTTAGTGACTGGCGTATCTCTCACTCGATGTCGCATCACCTTCACACGAACACAGCACAAGACATTGAGCTCAGTGTGCTGGAACCTTTCCTGCAATACCTGCCGTACAAGAACAAACCCATCTGGGCTCAGATGGGAGCATTTTACTGGCCAATTATATACATGTTCTCGTTCATTGTACTACAGGTTACAGAGTGAGTTTAATTATTATTGTAATGCTTTTTAACCCCCCGTAAGAAAATTCTAAGTTTTTTTACTATTTCATGAATTCGGTGGTTTATCCGGTGAGTCAACGATGAATCATCATAACATACCTTAGTATGCTTAAGATTCAAGGTAAGGAGAATACTTATTGAGATATTTTATTTATTTTATTATTTTCAGTTTATTTTATGTAAATAGCAAATACAATACTATAGGTATTTTTTACACCTTGAATCTTGTTAACAGGACTTCCTTACTTTCATCTCGTGTGAAGGTTTTGGGAAGTTTTTATGCGTAAATATGAATAAAAATGGTTTTAATGATTAAAATAATTTTACATAATAATATAATGTAAATGTAACAGTATTTTAATTATTAAAAAAGAATATACTATTATGTTTCAGGGCCATAGCTGGCTTAACCAGTTTGGAGGGCAAACGGTTCACCTGGGCGAACGTCCTACCTGCCTTTCTACCAATATGGATGCTCTTCCTCGGAGGACTGCCTGTGCTGTGGACCCTGGCGCTATGGCTGACTATCATCTTTATAAGTAGCTTCTTCTTCACATTCTATGGGTTGACCGCTGGTCATCATTCGCATACCAACTTCTTTGATGGAGATATTCCAAGGTTAATCAAACGATTGATATTTATGTTAGTAAGATATTAAACAGACGAAAAATCTCTAGCACCTACCCTATTCCGTTCTTTTTGTCTTTGTTTAATATCTTAAAATGGATGTCCGCAAAGTAACGCCTGCCTAAATCGATTGATTTAGGCAGGCGTTACTATTTTTAACTATTTTAGTTAGTTTAAGGTGTTTGAAAAGCGACAGAGTTAATAAAATTGGCCATTTAATTTATCGTTATACTTGTAGTAGGTAACCATAACAACAACAACAAACTTAGCCATTACTTAACCGACTAATATTTGTTCTGTGCATTAACTTCAATATTATGCTTGCCTATTCCTCCCTCCCTAAGTTTAATCCCAAGTTATACCAGCTTTGGCAGCTTCAAATGCGTTTCCATTTATCCAGCCCAGAACTTGAATTAATTTCTGGGTAAAGTTTTAATGTAGGTTACCTATCAAGTAACTTATAATAGTTTTATAGGAACAGTGTTACTGCTAGATATAATGGATTCGCAAGCTATTGTCGTATAAGTTTCGCTTTACAAGTCTCTGAGGTACTAAAGGTTTGAGCGGTCGAAAATAACATACCTAGATCCTTGGAGCATTTGAGTTCAATAAAATTATCTACATGGTGTAATAATCATTATCTTAGTTACTAATTTGAATATATAAATTATTAACAAAAATAATTCCGCACGTAGTAGCAGCACAGAATATGGTAGAACGCAAATATATAATATTTAGGTGTGAAGGAAAGATTTCCTGATAGTTTTGTATGAGAAACTATCAAAAAATATATTATTATTAATTAACTATAGGCTTGGATGGAAGGTTTTTGGATGGACAAGGATTTTTAGTTGTTTGTTTTAGTATGGGTTCTGTTGGACAAAATATCGTATATATGTGCCCACAAAACATAATTTTTATTCACAAAATGATTTGGACTTCAATGATAAGTTAATTTGGGGCAATTTATTTTTTATTATTTTTCGATTACAATAAAAAAATAATAAAACAATCAGACAGGCAAAAAAAGCAAAGAAGCTCTATCAAAAATGTCTCGTTACAATCTTTTACACTCGGTAAACATGGAAGTAGGTGCTAGGTAGGTGCAGGTTAATCCAACTCTGAGCCAAACAGGATGAATTGCTAATCCTCTGATTGGCATAATAATTCAATCTGTGCTGCTGTCATCGGATGAATCGACCTCGGTTTGCGGTTGGACTAATTGCACTTAGTGATAATACCAACTGCTCATTGATACACTGACTGTTCATTTGTCAATATTGCTTTGGTGAGGTTCATAATCAAGGAAATTAATAAATTATCCCAGAGATATGCATAATAATAGTATAATACTAGATAGAATGAATCAAACATCTGGAGTTTTTAGGTACAGATGTCAATAATCCACCAATCTTCATTGGGTCCGCGTGGTGGATTTGGACTCAATCACTTTAGCACGAGAGTAGGTCACTTTCCCAGCATTAGGACCTTTAGAAGGCGGTTCTGATGATGTCACCGTCATTTTCATTTCTGTTTACTTTCAGAGATGAATACCTAGACTGGGGCATTCACCAGCTCGACACGGTAGTTGAACGCATCGACTATGCTGGCAACCACTTCAAGTCAATCACACGATTTGGAGACCATGCATTGCACCATCTGTTCCCAACATTGGACCATGCTGAGCTAAAGTACCTCTACCCAACTCTACTAGAACACTGCGAGAAGTTTGAAACGCAGCTCAGAACGAATACTTTTTACGAAGCACTGATAAGTCAAAGCAAACAGCTGATTAGAAAAAAGCCTCACAATTTTCGAGAGAAGAAAGTTATGCCGTACTTGAAGCCTGTGATCACAAGTAAAACCCCGTTTGATTGATTACTTTTATAAATAACAATATAAACAAAGGATTCATTTGAATGTTTGTTTAGTTGGTATTCACATAATTAAACATAGATAAAAAATCGTTTTAAAAAAATTAAGCTATTTGAAGCTTTTCTACACTTCTTCTAACATCAAAACGTCAGCGTAAATGAAAAACAAGTGGTAAATAAGCGTTCATCTATTTAGAAATATATATTTTGTGCTTACCTGGTTAATATGAATAAAAATGATTTCTCAAAAAAAGTTATAAACTGTGATCAACTAGCTAGTACTAAGTTCCAAGTACTAGTCTTACCGAGTGAACTACTGGAAATTTATTTACTGAACAGTTATTGTTTAAATTTGGCTAATGTAAAATATTTAGTAAGTAAAATATAAGTAGAAAAAACAAATTATGGCTGCTTTTTACCCCATGAATCTGTCAGATAAATCTATAGGGTTTATAAGGGGTGTTAAAGATAAAATAAAATAATGCTTAGTTGTAAGCCATATTTTAAAAGGATTTTTATTAATAACATACATTCAGAGCTCATCAGCACTTTTTATTAATTGTCGACATTATTTTTGTAAAAAATGTGTTGTAAGTAGGGAGTAGCAATAAACAAAAAGATGGTAAACCGAGTCTACCAGCCTTTTGTTACCACTGTTTCTTAATACATTTTAATATGTTAATTTGAATCGAAACAATGACGGCACCGTATTTTAACTCTGTGACACAGTGAAATTATGTAGAGTAAGAAGTCTGCATCAAACATCGGCTGACTTTTTAGATTCTTATCCAAATCATGATAATCTTTTTAAGCGGCTACCTTAAAAACCTCAAACACCTTCGTAGATTAACTATTATCTATCAACAGTCATCATGAAAGCTTTCTAATGTTCCCACTGCTGGGACACCCTCTCAGGCGAGAGTGATTGGGTCTTAATCCACCTCGCAGACCCAATGCGGATTGGTGGATGGCACATATCTTTTGAATTTTTAGTTCTTGGACATGCCGGTTTCCTCACGATGTTTTCCTTCACCGTATGAGAGCACTGGCATTGCGCACATAAATTTTTCGAACAGAAAAATCCATTGGTGCACGAAAGGGTTTGAACCCACGACCTTAGGATCGGAAGGCGGGGTCACTACCACTAGACCACCGGTGCTCTTTAGACTATCTACAGTACCTATTGCAAAATAACGTGACCAGCATATGATAAGCTATTAAAAAAATTAAGATAGTGTGAAGTGTGATATTCGAACGCCAGAATCACTATGCTTCCTAGACCTGCCGTTGTCGTACTGCCCTAAGCGCACTCTACTGTAAATTATTTCTATTGTCTTGTTAGGTGTGGTAGAAGTGTAGAAGAGAGGGTTGATTGTGAGTATTTAACAGGCTTGTTTTTTACGTCTGCCTGAATAGCATGAGCACTGCAGACACGCATACTCAACAGAATGTAGTTTATTCAAAGAAAACTGTAATTTATCACCACATTTTTGTGGGGAAAATCGCTGTCTACGGTCATAAGCCCGCTCGGTTAAAATAAACGAGGTCTCAAACAAAACAACTTTATTAAAAGATCCATAACATTTAGATTGGGCGAGGACGCTCAACAAAAATAAACTCTTGTTTTTCAATGATAAATGATAAATCATTTATCATTTCGATATTCACGTGTGAGTGTGACCATTTAGGTGTGTATTATTGGCGTAATGTGACAGTAATAATATTTTAAAGAAAATCCTTCTAGCTGAAGTTCTTAACGTGAATCTCTGTCTTTGTGAACTCTACTCTACTGTATAGTGATAAGGTATATTTCGACACCTTACTCCTGTTATAACCGAGCTACACTACACGGCTTGTTAAAAACCTTGCAATTACCCTCTGACCGCAACAACTCAACAAACTTCCAAAGAAACATTCGTCTAATTTGTGAGGGAAATAAATAGGATACAATGGTTTCCTTTTAGAAGTTCGCGCTGCGGCAATCCTGAATAAAGCTTCGACTTCTGCAAAATAGAATTTGTATCGTAAAGTTTTAGAATCTGAAAACAGAGGTTTTATTTTGCAAACAGCAAATAATAGGAGAAAGAAGTGAAATTGTTCTTGTAAATAACTTTTGCTAAGAAAAATAAAATTATATTACCCTACAGCAGCAGTGGTGTAGTCAGCTGGCAATAACTCGACCGTTATATTCTGAGACTTGACCAGAGGTAGATGCTTACAATCAATAATTGTTTTTTGTTGTACTGTTCAGTGGGTTATCTAGCATTATTTATTTATTTACTGCCGTAGGTATAGCGTATTCTTCAAAAAAAAGGCTGCGAGTAGTCGCAGAATAAGAATATATTTTAGTAGTAAAAGAAAGCATTGTCATAATAACTTGACTTGACTTTTAGTTTGACAATTGTCTTTGTGGTACATATTGTGACTACCTTAAAAAACTGTAAATTTTGTTCCTAGATTTAATTATAACCGTATGATATCAAGAACCTACTTACTGTTTTATTACTTAGATACTCCCAACATTTTAGGAACGAAACTTTCACAAACACTCGCTTTTACTAGCGGTAGGCAACCTAAAATAAAACTGCAGTAAAATGAACGTATGATACAGCGCTTGTTAACAATACCTGAGCAATAAACCAAAGTAATTTGCTTTTAATATATTTCAGGCGCTGGTTTTCACTTTATTTTCTGAAACAGCTGCTGCACTCGGCTTCCTTCACAAGTGGAATACTCAACTAAGTATAGTTTCACCATTTTTAACTTTACTTTTAGTCAAAATATTGTGGTAAGGGCGGGTTTTTTAATAATAGCAACGAGTCCAATGGTTAAAACTGACAGTGACTCTTCAATTTCAATCTTCTAATGAAATGACAGAGCCATTTTGAGAAATAGTTAGCGAGTTTGCAAAAGCCACTAACTGGTTTATAAACAGGTGTAGGTATCAATCACATGATACGTAGTAGGTACTAAGTAGTAAAAGTGTAAACTCGTTAGTTATTTTGACATCATCATTGACGCAAATAATTAGAACAATTTGTTATGCCAAAAATAGAGTGGAGTGAGAAATTATGGTAATAAATCATGGCAGACCTCATTCGCATGAGAACGTTTGGCGTTTTGCCGCATTCACATAGAAATAAGTTGATCGGTGCTGGCTGGTGCGGTGTCAGCCTACAGCGATACCAGTCTGAACCCGCACACCTCCCACGCATGCCCGCATACCCTTCTTCCTCTATAACGTGTGCATTTTCCTGAAAAGATGACGAAAAGTTAAAGGAAGTTTTGAAATTACGCTAATTAAAAATAAATCACTATAAATTGCCTAGTTGTAGTTCAATATATAAATAAAATTACATTTCAGCAACAGGCTAAAAATGTCACAAAATTAAATGAAAACTAAAATTACGCTGGTGTATTTATTTAATTTGGACACTTTTAAAAAACAAATAATGTTTAAATAAATTTAATTTTACCAATATTTACAAAACGTGGAACATGGAATTTGATGTAAAAGTTAAAAAAGGTGCTAATTAAGAGTAAGTAGAACCAGTTCTCAGGCACCTAACCTGCTTTCTGTCGAACGTTTGTAATTAGCAAAGCTACACGCGCTGGGTGCAAGTGATGACGACGCAATTAGCTATATCATATTGTTTTGGAGTCGGCACACATTTAGAATGGGCTGTGGTGGGAATTGGGAACTTATAATGGGTCGTGTAATGCGTTAATAACTTCACGTGTGTAGATATATTAGCCTTGGGTTTGTTTGACTGGAGGTTGTCAACTGTGGAAATACGTCGGCGATAGCAAACCAAACAACTCAGACATCTCCTTGCAAATTTTAAAAGGAGGTTGGACGCGGACGACGCGGCGAACACGCGGTGGTTTCGCGGGAAACGGGCGGATGGCACGGTTTAAGTTTTTTTTAGCATCTAAGAAGTAATAATCCTAGAAAACACTTATTCAGCTGTCTATAGTAGTTATTTATTATAAGCAGTAGAGAAGCGCTGTCAAACATATGTGTACATTTTCGATTCAATCAATAATGGCATGTCATTATTTATATTACTTATTTTATTTATTATTATTATTTCAGCCCATACCTAACGTCATTGCAAAGTGGAAAATATTATATATTTACGATCAAAAAAAACTTTTACCGAATAGGGGGTGGTTGAAATTGAAAAACATGATTTTTGATACCAACCACAATCACAGACTACCAACAACAAAATAAACAAATACTCACAATAAATAAATACGTAATATCATAGCTCTATATTGTTATTTATTGCAAACTGAGATGGATCATTTTGATAACAATATCGCATTGGGTATGGCAATAGGATAGTATCATAATTCAAACGAATGATACATGGCGACATGTGGTGACAACTATATGTAACGACAGATAGGGATGGCCTGGCTTTTGGACACATATATTTTGGTTTATTGTCTCATTTAGTACCAGTTTCACGATCGGATAACGAATAGCCATGTGCAATTTTTTGACAGAAATTAGCTAATTTTTATTACTGCTCTTATGAGTATTCTGAGATATCTTTGTTAAACTCGTAGTAGGTACAGGGAGGTTGTTTTTAAAATGTAGCAATAATTATTTACCTCTGACCGAATTACTCTTAATGACCGATTTATCGCTCAAACAGTAATCATTCATAATAAGCCTGAAATTGAAAATTTAACTTAATTTTAAAAACGTTAATCAACGCAGTCAATGTCAAAATTGACAGCAAGCACTCAAATTTTCCAGTCAGGAACGGTTAATATTATTTTGACTTAGTTGAACACGCGTGTTCAACTAAGTAAACTAAGACTGAATTTCGCGGTTGAAAACGAATTCCCGAAATTCAGTCTTTATAAGAGAAATGCCTCAGGCAAACCAAGTATCGGGCTTCCAAATAGTTTTAAAATAGAACTGGGCGCTCAATCAGCTATGATAATAAAACCTTATTTGCATAAGATCCTAATCAATTAGGCCAAGTTTTCTTATTTCTATCTAGATAAAGTTCAAAACTTGTTTCATCCAAACGAGCTTCAACTATCTTCACTGGAATAAGAGAACGTTCCAGAAATTAAGGCGAAAGATTTGAATGTAAAATTACGGCGAGCATCTGTCTAACTTCCAGCTAAAGACTTCGGGATACGCGACCGTGCGACAATGACATAGTCTAACTTATTTATTCATGAAGAAACTATAAACCTCTGTTAGCTAATGTGTCTTTCAATTCATCATCCTCTTGTTTTTTGATCTAAGAATAACAATAAGAAAGACAACACTTAGCATGCTGCTAAACAGTTTTTGTTTTTTTACCACTTACTAGATGATAAACAAACATATGGCATATGGTAAGCTTTTACCGTATCATAGACTCCCATAGACTTTTACAATACCAGAAGTATCACTTGCGTAGACTAAGTCTCACATGTGCCAACCAAATCTTTCGGACAGCATTACACTGCTGCTTGGCGGCAAAAATATGTGTAGTGGTATACTAAGTTCATATTTTATTTATTAATAACACTGGTTACCGGTCAAATAAATGTTACGTAGCACAATAATTACTAAGTCTACAAAAAAATAAATAAGAATAAATTAAGTAAACTTAATAAACAATAAAATAACAAACACTAATGAAACATTAGAGCTAACTATTTTAAGTAGGCACTAACTAAAAATTATTAATTATACAACCTATACCTGGTGGTAGGACTCTTCAGCAGGAGTCCGTCTTGGTATGTACCACCGTAGTGTTAGATATTCCACCTCCGAGCAGTTAGTGTGCAAGCATTACTGTGTTTAGGTTTGAAGGGCACTGTAGCAAGTGAAATTACTGGGCGAAAGAGACTTAACAACAATGTCTCGGGGTGATAAGCGCAGTGCAGTGCCACGCAAACACTTAAAAACTTTAAGCTTTGGGTGGCACTCAGGTGGGCGGCTTAATTGTCTTGTCACTGACATAAAATAGTCTAGTGGTAGTGACCCCACCTTCCGATCCTAAGGTCGTGGGTTCAAACCCGGTCGTGCACCAATGGATTTTTCTGTTCGAAAAATTTATGTGCGCAATGCCAGTGCTCTCATACGGTGAAGGAAACATCGTGAGGAAACCGGCATGTCCAAGAACTAAAAATTCGAAAGACATGTGCCATCCACCAATCCGCATTGGGTCCGCGTGGTGGATTAAGACCCAATCACTCTCGCCTGAGAGTAGGCCAGTGTCCCAGCAGTGGGAACATTAAAAGGCTGTCATGATGACATAAAATATAAAAATAAAAATAAAACTACCCGGCACGCATTACATCTATGTGCACGTCACGCAAGCGGTGTGCAATTTTTCATACAGCTCGCAGTGGCACGCAGTGGTACGTGCACATCTACACGTACGCAGTCGGTGTATGGTGTGTGTGCTTTGGCCTTAAAATGTTATAATCTGCTGACTTGAGTGAGACCCTAGTCTCAAGTCTTGCGTTAGCGAGTCGCGTCACTTTGTCGCTGTGTTGCAAGTTGCTCTGCTCGGAACGTTACATTTAGTAACGAAGGGAATTAAATGGCCAGGATTGCTCTAACCATCTGTGACTTGTACCGGTTTTGGTTTCGTGAGCATTTTCTATAGTTAAAATTAAATGTCTACCATACTTTTTGAATGTGATAAATTATTAGCAGTTAAAGGTCATCAGTGGTAAGAAGAACTCTTGAACATAGTACAACAATAACTGTACCACGTGGCACTGTGGCACGGAGCAGATATTAGTGCTACCTGGTGTAAGAAAGAGTCTGTGTTTATGTGTATTGGGTACCACCGCAGTGCTAGATATTCTGCCTCAAAGCAGTAGTGTTGTGGGAAGTAGTGTAATGCTCGCAGCATTACTGTGTTGAAGTTTAAAGGGCACTGTAGTAAATGAAATTACTTGGCGAAAGATATTTAATAACTTGGTAATATAATAGCGAGCGCAGCTTAGTGGCATTCTACAGAACTTTAAAATTTTAAGCTTTGAGTGCATCTGTTAAAGTCAGGCATTGCGCACCAGGCGAATGACTTGATTGATATAGATATTCCTTGCTTGATTTTCTTCATTGCTGACATAATTATTACACAAATAAACAATGTAATATTTAGTTTAAGGAACCTCCATTGACGTTCCTCACCCTACCTACCTCAAAAGCCAAGTCTACTTTTATCAATTTCAAAAACGAGTAACTTTCAAATGACTAATTGCCGGTTAGCCAATAACTGTCTTTCCAAACAGTATCTAACAGATACAAAGACAGTTATTCTAGTTTGCCGCTAGCTGAGAATTAGTCTACTTGAAACTTATACAAAGATTGAAAGAAGCGCTCAGTAAACTCCTAACAATAGTAGGTACCGAAATAAATACTGAGACTTCTTGCTAGAAACTGACTTCGCAAAAGAAAATTCCAAGAGAAAGAGCAGATGATAAACTAGCTTTATGATTCAATCGGATTCCCGACAGCTGCTTATGTTAAGCTTAGGATCAACATAAAACCCATCAAAACACCACAAAACTTTAAAGTAAAGCTGAGTGATGGCGTTTGCCGTAAACTGAGATAACAGCTCCTCGTCTAATAAAGAACGAGTTTTCAAAACGCAATTTAGCTGGATAAGCAGACCCTATTCTGTAGCGTGTGATATTGCAAATATCGTCTCGTACAAAAATTTCGTTCTCTCTCAGTTTGCCAACATTTGTAATAAGTGGCCGGAATAATGCCTAATAGGAGGGAAAAAATAAAAAAAAACAACTACTGTCTATACTACATATCTGGTACTTAGGGCAATCTTTTTTAGTGGTAGTGACAGGTCAGACAGGGCAGATTGGAAGAAAACCGTGGGTGGATTTAAAACCGATCGTGCACCAATAGATTTAGGTAGGTACTTATTGACAAAAGCAATAAGCAAAAAAAACTACTCGCTAATGTTTGTAGATTCAAAATTCAATCATTTATTTGCCAGAATACATACATTTATGTAGCCAATGCCAGTGCTCTCAAACTGTGAAGGAAAGCACCATGAGGAAATCGGCACGTCAGGAAACTAACAATTCAAAAGACATTTTTCCGTAACACCGAATCCGCATTGGGTCCAATTATGTTTATGACACAAAATTATATTTTTTGTTACTATTTGATTTTATTGTGTTACCTGCAACCTTAAAAAAAGAGATATCCCAAGAAAAATCCCGCTATAATTAAATACTTTTTTTGGATTTTTTTTTTGTTTCAAACAAATAATCCTTACTCAAGAATTCGCGCAAGAATCGGCCCCTGCTCGCGAGGTCGAAATGAGAAAAAATAATGGGAGGAATATGCAATTATCCCTTTTTCATTGCCGAGAGCGCGACGGGCGTGCTAAAGGTGCGTCAAACGAGGCGTCTCTTTCTAATGATATTGCAATGATCATTGCGAAGAAGCAAGCACTGGGGCTGGCTGTGTGTAGCGGGGCTTAGATAAGGCTACGGGCCTCACACTGGCTTAATCCGACATGCTCAATTGCTTTTACAAATGTACCTAGATGAACTTCATTGAGATTAAAATATTCATATATTATAATTTTAAAGGTGAATTTTTAAGATTCCCGCTCGAACTTATCCCGCGGGATCAGTTGACCTAATGAATATTTTGAATCGGACAACTGATCTCATTGATACATTTTATGATTTGTTAAAAAAGTGTTTCAAAAGAAGAATCACGCCCAAATGACTGAACTGATCTATATGAAATTAGCATTTATTAGCAAATTAGCATTAACATATGCTATTTTTATCCCGGGTTTCCATGGGATAAAAAAAAGTTTAACCGCGGGTAACACCGCAAGGCGCAGCTAGTATTGTATATTTGAGAATGTACATAAAAAACTATTAATTATTAACATGGATACGCATTTAAATGCAAAAATGCGTTACACATCATGATTTGACTTGCTTTTAGATTAAAATAACTGTTGCCCGCAACTTTGTTTGCCTAATATAAGTTTTATCCTTCCTTTTGAATCACTACTCTATCAATTGATGAAAACCGTTGCGTAGTTTAAAACGTACACACTTACATACATACATACAGAGGGATAGACGGCGGAAAGCGACTTTATTTTATACTATGCTAAGACCAAAAGTTTTGACTTCAACCTGCAACCTACCGCTTGATACGCGAATGCTCTACCAATTGACCAGTAACATCTGCATTTGAAACGGTACTCAATGCATTTGACGTATTTCCATACAATATTAAAACGACACGTCTTAAATAGTTATTACGATCATAATGTATTGTACACAAAATTCTCAGTATGAACGATTCTTTACAGCAGCATGTGAATAAATCCTTCTTGCTATGTACCCTAGGGAATGTACCTACATTCCTTCATTATCGCGCGTTTGATGTTAGTGAAATATGGTAGATCGTGAGAGAGATCTTTTTAAATCGCTTTTTATAACCAACTGAGCTACGAACATTATAGCTATGGCTATAGGGGTTTTTATAGTCAAAAACAAATGGTCAGAATGGGTAACAAACGACCATGAACATTTTTTTTTGATACGAGTAGCAAATAAGACTAAAAATTTAATGGACAGATGGCATTATAGCGGTCCCAAAAAGTCGGTGGATACAGGCTTAAGATAAGTCGTTCTAGCACTAGCAGAGAATTTTTAGTTGGTGCCTTGGGCGATTCACACCGCGAGCAGTACGAACCGCGGTGCGAATGGTCCATAAACTCTTTTTTTATGGGTTGATACGGACCGCGGTGCGATTCGCCAATGATTTTTTGTAATGGGTCGATTGTTCAGCAGTAAAGATCTATTGGCTGATCTTATAAAGCTGTTGATTTGGTTGTAAAAGCGACGTTTTTTGTACGACGTCTACTTACGAGTGTTTTGGAGACACAAATAAAAGATTAGCGAGTTAACTATCAATTAAAACGTATTACAAACATATATTATGCCGACTTGAAAACCTCGACTGGTAAACGGCCGGTTTTGAACTCACTACCTCAGGGTTGAAAAGCAGTCACTAGACCACCAGTGCCCATAATTTCACCACAACAAAAAAATAACAACAGGAAATAAAAATAAACACCTAATTGGGTTCCTTGTGTAAGGAAGTAAAGTAACCGAGCGTAAATAACTGTCCCAAAGTATTCTAATCCCAGAGGTCAGGCAAATTATTAAACCAAACCCTTGGCTGAACAACGTTACAAGTGACTTGAGTACCATAATTTTATTAAGTTAATTTCGCACTGTCAAAAAGCATTTGAGTGTGTCCTTAGTCAAAAATCAAAATCAAAATAAAAAATTATTTATTTCAATAGAATCACAAGGATCACTTTGAAACGTCTTACAAGCTAGGTAAATTTACACGAGTTCCAACGCGCCCATGCCGTAAAAGAACTGGCACATCGCTTTTTTGGCATGCTTGCTATTGTTATGGATGCCAAGTAGAGTTGGAGCACATTCGTCCCAAGCTTTGTGTATCATAAGTGGTATCATAAGTCACCCAGGTGCATCAAGTCTACCGTGCGTAGCACCTTAATCACCTTATTCACCCAGGTGATTAACTCTAGGTGAATTAAGTCTACCGAGTGCAATGTACGAGTACCAACCGCGCATTGCAAGATTGTGCGCTTCCAAACAGTAGTGTGCAAATGCAAGCATTATTTACAGAAGAGCAGAGGTTGCACTAGAAACAGATGTCTCAGTTCATAATGACAGCCTTCTAATGTTCCCACTGTTAGGCCACTGACCTACTCTCGGGCGAGTGAATGGGTTTTAATCCAGGCGGATCCAACTGTGTTTAGTTTTGCCTGATGACCACAAAAGTACCACAAAAGTGCTCTCAAATACATAATAATAATAAAGTTTATCTCTTATTCTAGAATCAAACTTTAGCAAGAAATGTCTTATTTGTATAGTTTTGGAGTATTCTACTTTCTTACTTTTAACAGAAAAATAATTTTACCTTCATTGTTTTCTCCGCTCCATTTGAAGCGCTTGTTTATAAAACTGAAATAGTTCATCTTTAGCGTTGTGTTTACATTAGTTTAGTAATCAATAAAGCTATGAATTTAGAGAATTTTATATCACTAACCCGAGTGTCGCAATATTTAACATAACACACGTTTGATCTCGATCTATTCCATCAGTCAACTCAACGAGTGCAAAACTGGGCGACAAAATCCATATTTTATACTTGTACTTTTTTTAAGCCTGTTTCGTCTTACTATTGGCCGTACGCTTGGTTGCCACTTCAGTTGTATAAATAACTTTTTTTTTATACAACTGAAGTGGCAACCAAGCGTACGGCCCACAAGATGGTAAGCGGTTACCGTAGCCTATGGACGCTTGCAATACCAGAGGTACCACTCGCGGGTTGCCACCTTGAGGCTAAGATCGAAAGCCTCATGTGCCAGTAATTTTACCGGGAACCATACCCTTCACACCGGAAGACAACAATGCGAGCATTACTGCTTGGCGGCAGAAATAGGTATGGTGGTAGTCCTTCCCCGGACGAGCTCTATCACAAAGAACTCTACTACTCTTTAAATATATGGGCCAAGACTGCCACCGAGTGGAGCCCTGAAACAGTTAGGTTCTGGAAAACACAAAGGGAGGCGTTTGCCCAGCAGTGGGACAGTGCAGGCTAACAACAACAACAACATGATATGAATTTATTAATAACAGTATACTTACAGTTTTTATTCCAACTACTAGCATAAAACAGAACACACTCCAACTGTCATAAAAAACACTAAACCTGAAAATTATTTACCTGAGCGCTAAGTGCAATTTTCTGTTCGTGCTAAATGAAATAAAACGTGGAACTCCCCGGAGTAATTTTCCTTCTTTTGGTTATTTCACTTTACAAACTAACTAGATTTGGCTCGGCTGTGCTAAAAACTACCTGCAAGCGGTTGCGGGACGAGTGCGGACCAGCAGCGGGACCACAGCGGGACGATAGCATTTTTTTTATATTTTGTGTTTTGTGTTCTAGTGATTTTATATTGTCACATGATGTGAAGTGCTAAGCTTGACAACAACAGTTCTACGTGGCACTGCACTGCGCTCGTCTGCGCGCAGTTTTAAGTCTAAAGCCACTCGCATTGAACGCATTCTTTAGATTGCATGATCAAGCAAGCTTACCTAAGCAAAGCTCAATCTTAATTTATACAACCTACACTGAAAAGCGGTTAACATTAGCAGATACGCAACAGCGCAATGTTTTAACATTTTATTATACGGTACAGCTGCCAAAACTATGCAATTGAGAATGCGATGCAAGCGACTTGCGTAGTTATCCCACAGATGCATCTTGGATGTGATAACTAAGATTGTTTTATCGATCGATCTAACTGCGATGCAAATTGAAATCCCATCGCGTCGAGGTTTACAACTTGCCTCTTTCAATAAAGTTCGTGCCAACACTTGCTTTTCCAATATCGAACATAGCGTTGTTGCAATAAATATGAAATTAGAATGCGTTTCGCAGCACTTTATGACAGCTCTGCAAACTAGACAACTCGCGGAACCTGATAATGACAACGAATGCCCTCCATTGCAATAATGAAGATTCGCACGTTGCAAGAACGAGAGGTTGCCGGTTCGATACCTACTGATGAGTAAAATGTTTTGTTTTTTTGTTTTTGGACAATCCACACAGCATCATCTAGCCCCAAGGTAAGCTACTGTTAAACAGAGCTGTATTATAAGTACTAGATGACTGATATATACTTAATACAATACAATACTTAGATACATATTTTTTATTATATATAGAAAATACCCAGAAAACCTCGAAAAAATATTTTAGATCGTACAAACATTTGACCCGAGGCGGGAATCGAACCCGCAACCTACGCGTCGCAGGAGGATCAGCGCCCGCTGCGCCACATCGGTCGTCAAAATGTTTGGACGATCTACAAATATTTCCGGATCTGGGTGCTTATTATGTGCGTATGTATTTACAAAGAGGTTTATTTATGTAATGTATGCTATCGGTTTACTGATTTTTGAGGAAATCCGTAGAAGAACCAAGGTCACCGACATAGCTCTTAGAATTAGTAAGTTGAAGTGGCAATGGGCAGGCCATATAGCTCGCAGAACCGATAACCGTTGGGAAATAAAGGTTCTCGAGTGGCGACCTCGAACTGTAAAACGAAGTGTAGGACGGCCCCCCCCACTCGATGGACCGATGACATTAAAGCGGTCGCAGGAAGTCGGTGGATAGTGAAGGCCCAAAATCGGTCGTCATGGCGCTCTTTGGGGGAGGCCTATGTCCAGCAGTGGATGTCTATCGGCTGATATGATGATGATGATGACTGATTTTCATAGTATACGCTTTGTTTAGTGTGGGGCTAGATGGTTGCTGCTGTGTTAAAATGTCCCCCAATATTTATTTATAAATGTTTATTAGTCAGCTGTACCTAAAGCACTTACATAGATTTACACAGATTTACGAAGTACTACTACGCAAACACATTGTACGAAGTAAGGTAGAAGGTGTACTACATCACTACCGATGTAACGTTACAGCAACTATTTGCAATTAGTGAAGCTACACCATTGTGTTGAAAACTTTAATTGAGACAACTTCAGTCTGAGACTTGTTCTTAGATGTAGTTCTGAACTACGACATTTCTCCGTCTCTAAGTTGCATATTCTGTGACTTATTCGATGACGACCTCAGTAATACTGGACGAGTGCCCGGTTGAGTAGCGATAGCGGCTTCAATTCCCGCTACGGGACATTTTTTTTTTCGATGGTAGTCTTGCGTTTGACCACTACCACCGTTACCATGATTACCTATTTCTGCTGCGAAGCAGTACCTAATGCTCGTGTCGATTGCTGTGTTCTGGTTCGATGAGTGTGGTTTCCAGTAAAATTGCACGCACAATAGAGTTTCGATCTACTTACATCTCAGAATGGCACAGCGTGAGTGAAGTCAAATGCAAGCGTATACATACATAGGTCACAGTAACCTCTTACCATCAGTTAAGCCGTATGCTAGTTTGCTATCAAATATGTTAAAACATCCAATCCGCATTATCTGCGTGGTGAATTATGACTGAATCATCGAAAGTAGACCAGAGTTTCAGTATGATCTCATTAAAAAATCCTGTCGAAAAAAAGGCCTGTTTTATGTACTATCAGCACAAATTTCACTATGCCACCTTAGGGGTGCGTATCAAGAGCTTTCACAAAAATAAACAGATGTCTTCGATTGGTCAATATACCAGGACAAAAGAAAAAGGCGGGATCAGCTAGCTATCTGCTTGCAAGCGAAACAGTTTCAAAACTTCAAAAGTGGTAAAGTCTGAGTGTTGCTGATAATACAGTTAACACACCACTATGCAACTCTGCACTTTACCGACACATATTATTTTTTTATAAAATGTTCTGAAATACACAGTGCAAGTTGCAAAGTACCTACTTACATGAAATAAGCCTCAAGCAGACATAACTAATATTAGTTCTGTGGCCTTAGGTATCTTTGTAGGTTGGTACATACAAAACTGATCTCTCCATGTATCAGTACAAGGTACATTTTGTATACAACCATCGAATGTCAGCAATTGTGTTGTAGGTAATATCTTAGCGCTATTCACAGGTGAAACGTGGTCAGCCTGTAGGGTGTTATGTGACCTATTAACATACAGCCTTCATTACCGAGCCTTGATTACATGGTTGGGTGAAGTAAAACAAAGGTGTTTCTTCACACGACAGAGAAATACGTATTCGGCAAGGAACATTGAGATAGTTACTGTATTTTTGTGACAGAAAAAGAATTTATGAGCCACTAATGTAACCGATATCTCTAGATATAGGCAGATTTTTTTGACGACCGGTGTGGCTCAGCGGGCGCAGGTCCGCCTGCGACGCGGAGGTTGCGGGTTCGATTCCCGCCTCGGGTCAAATGTTTGTACGATCTACAAATATTTGTTCCGGGTGTTCTGGGTGTTTTCTATATATAAAAAAAAATATCTATGTATTGTATTGCATTAAGTATATATTAGTCATCTAGTACCCATAATACAGCTCTGTTTAACAGCAGCTTACCTTGGGGCTAGATGATGCTTTGTGGATTGTCCAGCATTATTTATTTATTTATTTTGATGTCAGCTACGAATTGAATCAGCTGTTTTTGGGCGCCATTTTTTTATATGGCGGCGCGATATGAGGTGGCAAAGTAAATTAGGAAAGAGCACGTTAAAAATCTATGATAAACTGCTGGAAACTTTCCATGTAACCCCCTTCTTGAGCACTAAATGACTAGACTATTGAACTAGTATTTTGTTGTCACAGGGATCAAATAAATTAACAAGTCTTATAATGGTAAATTCATAATTATGTATTTTTTTATAAAAATGTACACTAAACACGAACTAAATACATACAAAAATGTGTGATCGGAACTACAATAAGGAAGTTGAGTACAAGAAACTGTAACTCATCAGACAATGCAGGAACAGGCACCGTAACTGAGTCTCCCACGAAATTACAGACGATTGTCTTTAAGTTCTATGAACACAATTAACAATGTAATAAGCCGGCACAAGTCTTTCAAAGTTAAATCCTTTTTGTTATTTAAAACCCTACTTTTTAAAGAACTTCTAAGTAGACGACTTCGGTGGCACGGTGAGCCTGATTGAGAAGCCAAAAGTTGCAGGTTCGAAACTTGCGAAACCTAGTCTGCGTGTTTCTATGTATTACAGTACCTACCATGTATTTACAAAAAATTGACAGAGGCCTTCGGGCGGCCTAGAAACTCTGTCACCAGAGTTGGCCACTGACTCATACGAACGAACGAATGAACGAACAAAAAATATACATATTTTATACTCTACCAGTTAGTTATTTGTTTCCCATAATATTTCCGGCTTTGCTTCGTTTGAGACTAGATGGTGTTTTTTTTTTTTTTATACAACTGAAGTGGCAACCAAGCGTACGGCCCACAAGATGGTAAGCGGTTACCGCAGCCTATGGACGCTTGCAATGCCAGACGTATCACTCGCGGGTTGCCACCTTGAGGCTAAGATCGTAAGCCTCATGTGCCAGTAATTTCACCGGAATCCATACCCTTCACACCGGAACACATCAATGCGAGCATTACTGCTTGGCGGCAGAAATAGGTATGGTGGTAGTCTTTCCCCGGACGAGCTCTATCACAAAGAACTCTACTACTCTTATGGTGATGTGTCTTTTCCGTTTCGTCATTGCTAACAAAAAAAAGTTAATCTACATTTGTATCGTAATAACCGGCATATTATTAGATTAAACTTGATACACTTTCGAAATTCCGCCTAGGTAAATTAGAACCTAATTTCTAACTAGGTACCACATTCCTACAAACAATAATCGAAACTTGTCTACAGTAGCGAAGTAACCAAATGTGCTAATTTATAGCTTGCAATCTGGTGGATTGCTACTGTACCGTAGAATAGTTAACAGTGCATTATTTCGTACTAACACACAAACTATACCAAATTTCACTTTGTTAGTTAGTACGTGCAAATATAAAGCTAGTTGGAAAACTCATCATAATTAGTAATTATTAGTATTAAATCCCACTGTTGGGACACTGGTGCATCTTAATTCTTGGACATATTATTATGCCGATTTCCATACGATGTTTTCCTTCACCGTTTAAGAGCCCTAACGCACATACATTTTTTCAATTTGAAATATACCTAAAAATATCAAAACATCTTGTCTTGGGTGGGAATTGAATCCGCAAATCTTCAGCTCAGAAGCTCTGCCAATTGAGCTATGAGTCAGTGGCTGATACCAGCGAATAATATTTGTTTGCTTAGTATTTAGTGAAGGAGCACTGGTGGTTTAGTGGTAGTGACCCCGCCTTCCGATCCTTAGGTCGTGGCGTGGGTTTGAATTCGGTCGTGCACCAATGAATTTTTTATTTCAAAAACGTGCTCAATGTCAGTGCTCTGATACGGTGAAGGAAAACATCGTGAGTAAACCGGCATGACTATAGTCACCAAAAATTCGAAGGACATGTGCCATCTACCAATCCGCATTGGTTCCGCGTGGTGGATTAAGACCCAATCACTCGCACTTGAGAGTAGGCCGGTGTCCCAGCTGTGGAAATTAGAAGCCTGTCATAATGATAGTGTTTGGAGACTATTTATGTTCATGTGATAATAAGTCTAGTGCAAGCGCTTTACAGTTCAATTTACTCTAACACCCTGTAAGCAGTGACCTAAGATATTCCAAATAGTGAATACAATTAGCTAGTCTAATTAGCAAGTAAGACTGGATACTCATTACACTACGAGTTTACTAAACAAATTTATATTTACGCAATAGTAGAAAATTACACCCCAAACTTTGTTAGTTACCTAATTGTTTGATTGAAACTGGTTTTGTTCACACTCACTTCAATCGAATAACAAACAATTAATTAGTTTGGGCTATTTTAATAATTAACTAAGTAACTTATTTACTAGGTTTTATAGCAATGTCATCACAGTTTTTTTTTCTCATTGTATAACAGTGCGCAATTTTTTTTTCCAGTTTCAGTCACACTTAATAAAATACTGACACTTTTTTTATACTTAAATATGTACCTAAGTATTATTAAGTAAGTTCGAAAATAAATCAGTGGCCAACTCTGTCTATGGAGTTATTAGGCTGCCCGGAGGCTTCCGTCCATGAACCAACAACTTTGAAAAAGCCGGTACCGACTGATTAAATGCCATTCATAGCACGGAAGCCCTCAGTTGAAATTATTAACACTGGCGGTCACCCATCAATTTCGCACCATCCAACCATCTTCATTTGTTTATAGATACTATTTAAGTTGCAACAAAGCGAACAACATTTCTATGGACCTATAGCCGTAGCCGTAGCCTATGGACGCTTACGATTCTGAGATTATTTCTCGGACGAGCTCATTCACAAATAACTCTACCACTCTACTATTACCTCAAACAATTTTTTTATAAAATAAACACTTGTATCAAAATAATACTATAATACTATTTTACTAAAAACTATATTAAATAGACAAAAAAAATATTTCGAGCCACTCACTGGATAATTTGATAATTAAAAAAAGAAGAAAGATTTGTATTTTTGAATGTTTGTATTTTTGTTTGTTACGAACAAACTCAAAAAATTCTTGTCCAATTTCAAAATTTATTTCACTATTAGAATACTACATTATCCCTGATATAACATAGGCTGTATTTATTACTAGCACCCTGCCCTTCCGTGCCGTTTCATTGCACCCGCTCGAAGCTAGGACGGACTGCTAGTTACTGGATAATTTGATATATCGGACCAATATAATACAAACACAGACGAAACAATAGATACAAAACTTCGCGTCTACGCTACGATATATCTAGCTGCCACTTTGTTAGTGTAAAGGCTACTAAGTTCGTCACATAATTTATACGTCTGATGCATTTGATGTAAGCACCGATCGTTTATGTAATATCTTAAAGATTTAAACCTTTATTTTAGTATTATGTAGAGTTGAAATAAGCGTTAAAATTCGAATTGACAGATATAACACGATCAGCATAATATAATATCAAAGAGAATTGGTTTGCCGAACAAATAAATAAATTTTCACACGCATTAATTATTGACACTGCAATATCATCATATCATTATTAAAATATAACGCAGAATATCAAATTTATTGATTATGCAGTCTTTTAAAAAATATATGCAACAAAACTGCAAATAATATTTTTTGACTTACCACATTTTTTTGAGTTTATTTTCATCATCATAACATAAGTTAAACTAACGCATCATTGAAGAGGTTGCAGAAATTCGGTGGATTGTTAAGGCTCAAGATCAGTCGTTGTGGCACTTTTTGGACGACTGATCTTGAGCCTTAACAATCCACCGAATTTCTGCAACCGCTTCAATGATAAGCGTTAGTTTACTTTATCTAAAAAGAAGATGCTTTTTTTTATACAATTTAAGTGGCAACCAAGCGCAAACCAATCACTCGCGTGTTGCCACCTTGTGGCATAGATCGAAAGCCTCATGTGCCAGTAATTTCACCGGAAACCATACCCTTCACACCGGAACACAGCAATGCGAGCATTACTGCTTTGCGGCAGAAATAGGTATGGTGGTAGTACTTCCCCGGACGTGTTCTATCACAAAGAACTCTACTACCCTTTACTTACTTGCTTCCTGACTGTTTTAAAAATAATGTTACATTTGACATACAAACAGTCATTCCTCACTTGTTTCGATTCAATATACTGTTACTTGCCTCGACAGTCGTGGCTCTCATATTAATGGGCAGCAAACCTAAATAGAAGAGACAACGGCATCGGCGGTTTGTCACCCATCTAATGTTTATTCATTCGTTCGTTCGTATGAGTCAGTGGCCAACTCTGGTGACAGAGTTTCTAGGCCGCCCGAAGGCCTCTGTCGTGGCCTAACAACTTTGAAAAAGCCGGGACCGATTGCTTAACGTGCCCTCCGAAGCACGGGAGCGCTCAGTTGAAATTGCCACTGGCGGTCACCCATCCAAGTGATGAACCAGCGGAACAGTGCTTAACTTCGTTGATCTGTTAAGAACAACTTAGCCAGCTACGTCACGAGCGCTCATCATTCAAACACAAACATTGCAATGCTTGGCCACGAGAAACTGTCTTAAATTAGCCCGAGTTTTAGGAAATCTACATTTCAAAAGTGCACGTAAAGTATATGTTTCAAAATAGTAACACAAGAAAGGTTTTTTCAGGAGTCAGCTTTCAGGCTTATAATCTGTGAGATTATTAATAAAACTCTTAGGTTGGATACAACATTACTCGAGTAGACTCTATTCTCCGAATAAATCGTAGTTATTCGCGAGTATATTATAGTATAGGTACCTACTTGTATTTGACATTTCTTATTCCTCAATGACAGAGGCTTTCGGGCGGCCTAGAAACTCTGTCACCAGAGTTAGCCACTGACTCATACGAACGAACGAAAATAGTTGTTCCAGAAGTTGGTCGAATCCAGCCGTAGAGGCACTTGCTATAAACTCACTGCAATTCTGCATGGATGTTAATATATCTTCTGAATCCATCTAACAAGACCAGGTAATTTTAACAGAAAATAACAAAAACAGAAACCTTTCTAATATATTATTAGATAAACGAGTAATAAAGAATTTGCAAACCTGGTCACACAGGTTAACTCAACAAAAGATTCAATATAGACCCCAGAGGCTACCATAAATACCAAAGGAAGTCCTTTCAACTATTAAATTCAGAATTAGTATTGTCACAGCACATACACAGGCACAGTAACAGCCTCTTTGCGTCTGTGTGCGTCTCATTCTCATTCTTACCTGCGCCCGCGTTGCCGTCTCGAAGAAAGCCTCAGTGCTGAATCGGCGGCCGTCGCGACCACACCGGCCCGCCTACGATGTGGACCTTGTGACTCCAGTGTTGTGAATTTAGTGTTCAAGCACAGTGCCCGTGCGTTAACCCCAATCCTGATAGTGCATAACCGGATTTTGAACCCAGAACGCCCCGCGGCGTGGCAAAGGTGGGTTTTAGATATTATCTAGTCGTGTGTTAATTTAAGGTAATGTGAAAGTTGTGACGGCTTGGAGGAGTTGGTTGACACACTTTTGGTTCAGGTGTGGTGGCTGGCAGGTGGGCGCGCCGGCTCTGTGTCAGTAATACGTGTCCGACCAAAATTCCGATCGAGAGAACCGCTTTCGGTGGAACTTTCTTCCGCGTAAGAGAAATGCAAGCTTTACAGATGAACAGAACTGTTTACTTAGGAGAATGGTTATCCGAGTGACTCATATTTTAAGTTACTACCTTCATAAATTACTTTGTAGGTACCTTGCGTGCAGATGTTTTATCCTAGTAAAAGATGCAAAATTAAATTAGAAACTAAAGAAAAGTGAATCACCTGATTCAAGTCCTACATCGTCACAACGAAACATTATTATTTTGATTCATATTTTTTCAAAAAAATAAAACCATGGAGCAGTCGAAGTAGTTTTTTTTAAGTTTTAAAAGCCGTAGAGCGGAAGACTTCAACGCGCTCTGTCGAGTTAGTAGTTCGTATTCTGTGGCTACACGAGCCAATGACTATTGAAGTCGCCCGTTTCAATTGCTATAACAGTTCATAGTAACATCTAAGTTTCAAGTTTATTTCCTAGAGAATCGTTTTTATCACACCTCTTTATGGAAACAATGTTTTTATTTATAATAATCATCCAATAGTCAAATGTATGCTTACTTTCAGTTGGAATAGTAAACGAAATATTTTTGTAGGTTTTACCTAAGAGTTATCATCATTTCCTATAGTTACTTACCTTTTATTACAAAATTACGGTTCGTAAAAAGAAATCAGATAAACACACCCATATAAAGGAGGGCAAAGACGAGTACGGCGACTAGTGTCGAGGTTGGACCGGTTTCCCCCTCTCACGTCGCGATGCTTGGCTGCATCCCTTGCATCTGCATTTTAATGAATTAATGCACTCTTTCTGGAAATACAGGCATTCTTGTTTGTTTGTGCTTGATAGACATCGTTAACTCGTTTTAGGGTCAACTCAACTTGAACTATTTTTGCCTAACATACATACCTAATAGAAGCCTGGGTTTACTCTTGACAAATTAAAAACAAATAGTTTTTAATTTGTCAAGAACCCAGAACATGGTCAACTACATGGTTTTGACCAAATTTTTAATTTAACCAAAATGTCACATTTATGGAACAATAAAAAAAAACAATCCATAAAAATACTTAATATTTAAGTACTATAAAATACTATTAGTATTTCAGAATAAGCTGGAAAAAAATACGAGAAAATTCCTTAAAAACGTACTAAAATCATTTACCTAGTACAAATTCGCACAATGACGAAATTAAATTAAAATTTATAAGATGCGGTGAGTCAAACACGGAAGAATATATTATTCTTGCACAAAGGCAGCTGCCAAAACCGGCTACAAGCTCGCCACAAGCATTGCTAAAATTACAACGTTTTATTTGATTTCACTAAATTAGGTACTTGCTCTTGTATTATATTATTTTGTGAAACATTTTCAGCTCTATGCGTGATTTAAATTACCCGATTTACCTCCAACAATGTTAGTAGCTTATAAAGCATATAGAAGTAAGAGTAATACTATTCATAATTATTATGTTTTATGCGGACATTTAGATAGCATTAGGTTGAGTGGAGAAATAATGTAAGATTTACACAAACGTATTTTATATAGAGCGTGAAGATTTAAAATGTTCACCCTTAATTATTATGATATTTCATGACTAGCCTTTTTTAGAACAAGCCTGAAGTACGCTTAATTAGTTTTATGCTCCATTTTCAGGATTCAAATGAATTGTTTATGTTATCCTGTAATAATAGTACATACATACATACATAAAATCACGCCTGTATCCCGTAGGGGTAGGCAGAGACCACGGATGTCCACTTGCTACGATCCTGACACACCTGTTTTGCTTCATTTACTCTAATAATAATAGTGGTATAAATAAACACTTTTAAAAAACAAAAAAACAAAACACACAATTACTCAGATTCAGCAATCGTGAAGTTAATCAAATTGAGTAGGTAATTGGGTTTTAATTTTCCACGCGGACCCAATACGAGTTGGAGTGCGACCCTTTTTTTTTTGAGGTTTCCTTTTTAGTCAAAAATTTAAAATAATATCGAGGATATCGAAATTTTATTTAAGATAAAATAGAAAATGAAATGTGAAGAAAAGAAAAATCTAAAGCTGATGACGATGATTACCAAACGCCTGAACAACAATTGGATGAGCACGTATCAAAATTATGCGAGACCATCTAAAAATCATCTGTAACACGTCTCGTTAAGCTTTACAATCGCGAAAGACGGCAATTCTGCTTCTTTATGAAGGTCATTAAATAAATAACCGCTTCTTTCTAGAGCATATCACATTCGAATTGATTAGGTATATAATTACGCTACCGAATGTAACGGAGAAAGTGTTTGTCCGGATGGATTATTAGTAGATATTTTCACTTCATCTGCATAGTAAATGTTTGCCCGTATAGAGAGTGGTGTAGTTATGAAGTTAAATTGCGTAACGAGAGGTAAAAATTACTGTCTAGAGCATCCGGATATAGTCTAGAGTCACCGTAATGCGTTTATGTGTGCAATTATTATATTTCTAACGTTATAGCTGACTTTTCTATCATGAATAACACATTGATAATGTCCGCTTTCTAGCCATGTGATCAGTTAATCAGGTATTCGTTTTTTTTAAAGCTGATCCGTATTTCTCTCAAAACTCAAACGCGAACGACGTTCAAGCATAGATTTTTTGACAGTTTTTTTTAGACAAAACGATGCGGTTAGACCTACGAACTTTGTAGGGTTTGCGGTTTTGTAGAATGAATGATGATATTGTTGTAAGCAAAGACATTGAGCATAATCTTCAATCAAAAATTGCTTTAAGTTTTCGATGAGTTTGTTCTTTTTGTTTATATGCTCGAAGATAGTAAGTAACCTAATGGCTTGAGTTTTAATCTGGAATATGGACATAAGAATAGTTTGATCTGAATAAGATTACTGAATTGTTATTCAGATATTCTTGATAAAAATACTAAAATACATTGCAAGTACTCTGTTTTATAAGCGCGTTTATTCTTTGCAGCTGAGTAGAAAGTTTTTTTATTTTTTTATATTATTGAATACATTTTAAAATAATGTATTCAATAATATTACAATCTAGCCTAACGTTGAGGCTAATAAGTAATTTCAAGTTGACCTAGTTTTATAAAATAAATTATTTGCTAAGAATGTGTCCATTGCTACTTTTCTTACTGTCTCTATGTATTAAGGGGAAGCACTTTGTTCATGTGTTCATTATTGTCATTTTTTCACTCTCTTCTCTATTGATTTTACACTACTAACTCAAAAGGTTTAGTCTTTTTGAGCCTTCTCACTATATCCGTGTTGTCGAGGAGCTGGATTGCCTCGACGTTTACATGATGAAGTCTACGCTCTTGAGCTTCTGCATATTTTTGTTACACTGTCGACGAAGTCTATGGTATGTTCCCGGTGCAAATATGTGTAGAAAGTAAAGTTTATTTTCGGTTGCATCACTTTCAAAATAAAATTCGAACCTCCTCCACCCTATTTCAATTCTTTACTGATGTGCAATTAGTTTTGTTCCTATTGAACCTAGCTGAACTTATTATTTATTATTACACCTTTGGTTACATCATTTGCAGAATCATAGTTTCACGCCTAAATTCCTAAGTTCCCACGGCTAAATTACATACCATTACTTATAGGTAAAATTTTGCAGTATTACCCACATACTTATGTAACGAATTCATCTGCCTATCATACTATAGCTATAGATCTTCCACAAAAAGTATCTTGTCCTGTAACGCTCACTATGAACCTTAGAGCGATAGCTATAAAGTTCAATTTCGATTGTTGTTAGGAACACGGAGTATCTCTACAACGGTTACTGGCCCGTTATCGGCAAGCAGGTCAGACGCGTGCGCTTGCACACTTTTTCAACATTAGTAATACGACCTGAAATACGCACATACCAATGCAAATTGAACTGCCATGAGGGAGGGATATCGAGGATATTGATTTTTTTCGATACCTGTCATCCTTTGAAAAATACTATTAATATTTGATGCTTTTTATTCGAAATTCATCTAACTTACAATAATTTAAGTAGTTCCTATTTCGAAATAACACGAATAATTGAGCTAGATAAAAAATCAAAAGCCAACAAAAAGATAACATTGAAAGCTACACCAAACATAATTTGATAATAAAAACTCGTCGGCGAAGTAATAATTTTATTATTATAGTCGTACCTATGAGACTTTATGTTTGTTTTTAGTATGTATTCATGTAGTAGCCCACTAAATTCATCAACTCATGCACAGGTCCTGTGGCGCAACGGATAACGCGTCTGACTACGGATCAGAAGATTCCAGGTTCGAATCCTGGCAGGATCGAAACTTTTTGTGTTTTTTTTAGATTGCTTTTTAATTTATTGTTTAACTATGCTAATAATATAAATACCTACAGTTAATTAGCAAAGAATTATAATCAATAAAGCTCCGTTCTAGTAATCAAGTGATTGTTTTACTATCACAGAAGAGTGAGCACAACCAGCCCGGCTTTTGCACTATTTACAGTACAAAGACTAATGAATTTGATTATCCAGAGAGAATGCACTCTTCCGCACCGACTTCCGACGATTCAACTTTCTAGGCATTTCCCCTGCCATACCTTATTACGAGATGCTAAGGTTCAAATTTCAGAGTTTTGGGCCATTTCAAGCAAAATGTATGATGTAGCGCGACATTTTTACGAGGCATTCACAAGCCATTGAGCAAACTGCTTTTGTGAAAAGGTATGTAGTTAATAAAATAAAACTTAGACGAAATTTATCAATTTTATAGTTATTAAGTATCGAAGTTACCACAGGCCATCTTATGTTAAATAACTATATTAATGTTTTTTGTAAAATTATATTATCATCGCCTTGTAAACAGTATCACCATAAAATATATAGATAATCAATAAAACTTCTACAAAACAAACGAAACGTCTAGTAAAACAAACGAAAGCTGCAAAATGAGGAAGAGTTGTTTACAAATAAAAAAATAATATATATTTGTGGATTTATGTATCCTGTGCCCCAAGCTAAGCAAAGCTTGTACTGTATATTATGGGAACCAGGTAAATGATAAATACATATTATATATATTATGTAAATACATACATAGAAACAACTAGACCCGAAACAAAATTTTGCTGATCATGCAAACATTTATCCCGTAGCGGGATCATACCCGCAATCTCTAGCTATATCTATCTATCTATATATGGTTTTATGAATAACTTATTGTATTGTATAGTAGCTACTCCACCGGGCACTTGCCCACCACGCTACCGAGGTCGTCAATTTGGGGACATTTCCAAGTTGTTCCAACGTTGACCACGAGTCTATCCATACTGTACCTACAGTATATTCACCTCTAGCTGGCCGCCAGTGACAGACCGCCATTGGTCCACTCCACATACAAACTTGTTAATTTGCATACAGCTTACATTATTTTAGGAACGTAACGGTTAGGCTAGTCAGTTGTTACCATAGTCAGATGATATCTTGGAACTATCTTGGCCTAATGTTACAAAAATTAGCTAGGAAAAGCAGAAAGTCTTATTGCCAATCCTGCATGAACAACAAAAACAAATGACAATAAATGTAATTTCATTTGAGTAACGTGATTTTTTACCTGTCATAAATGCTAATAATATACTCATACACTTGCCAGGGGCTTGTGAGGTTTTTAACATGCAATAATAATTGTCAGTTCAGTTTATGGTATGTGTGTGTATTCACTGTGCATTTTATACATACTATTTGCATTCTGCAAACTACAAGAATATAATAATTATTTTAAAAATACTATCGCAAATAGTGCCTCTTCGTATTTAACTATTCATTACAAATAGTTTAGAATCTCTTCAAACCTGCAAAGTTTAATCCGGAATCAGCTTTTTGCAGTAATTCAAATAGACGCGGCATTTCGTTGCACGCCCGCGCGCCCCCAGAGTAACATTCATACGTAGCAAATCTGAATATTGCACCAAATTGCGCTTTGTGCTTTGAAATGAAGTTTGCTCAGTATTAGAACTAACGTTTTGAGTTATCAGCGTAGTATTGTTTAAGAAAGCGATGCAACTTTTTGCACCATTTTGCACTTACAATAGTCTCTTTTTAAAACCAGAAAGAGAAAAGAAACAATTTTGTTTCTTTTTTCAAAATACACAGGGACTTTTTTGCTCATCGATCCTCATCATAGGCATCATCGTTAACCCACTAACTTTTTGCAGATCGAAACTGGTTTAAGTCAAGGAAGTATAGGTCAAGCAGACATTACCTAGAAGCACATAAAGAGACACGTAGTCGTAGAGCCAGATCTCCCTTCACAAAGTGACCTTGAACGAACGCAAGGCTTGTCGTTCGAAGGAATGCGACCACAGCTCTTTGTTGACGAAGCATGGATAAATTCCCTGATAAAATGTTGACCCCAATGCTAAGGAAGTTTTGTTAACCAAGAGACAAAGATAATAGAATAATTTATTGGTCTTTTGTCCTGAGTCCCGCATACAAACGAAACTTCTTTGTAGGACTTGGAAATTACAAAGGAAATAGACGAAAAACTATTGTACTTCTTACGAAGAAACCTCGGTATACTCCATATGTGAAACGCAAGGTAAATAATATGACAAAAGAAATGTATAGGCTAGTAGCGACTGCTTTTCTCGTTTATGACAGATAGTAGACTTTTAGATCTCTATGAAAATTAGTAAGTAGCCCTGAGAAAAAATATTACGAGAAAAACACTTGATAATTTAAAAGACCATAAACATTATTGCATAAATGTACCAGTTGTAGATACTTTATGAACAATATATTGCGTGCTGTCGGCCTCAAACAGGAATGTCGAATTGCCAAATGAACCGGTCAGGTGGGAGTCGAAATAAAGACTCGATAATTGACAATATGAACACCGAACTGCTGACGTCAATCAAATGGTGCAATTGCCTTGAACAGCGAGTTATTGCTGATGACTAGACGAGCAACCAATCTAATGCGAGGATGCTCAAAGGAAAATCATAAACAAAGTAACAGTTTACTTAGATTTAATTCAAAGTTTCTAGTTATTATAATAGGTACTAACCTCACCATTTTCATACCATAATATTCTAACCATATCTGTATGAAGCAAGGATTTGTAGTACTTGGAATGAAGCCTATAAATTACTATTACGTACGCTGCAGCGGTTGATTTATAATTAGACCTCCATCCTTCGACCGTGTAATATAAGTTCACACTGTTATACTAACACAAAGTTTAATGATAATCTTAAAAACGAACACAAAGGCGTGTTGTAACCGTTGCTACCCATACAAAGTTATTATACAACCAAAATGTCATTGTGCCCAGATGTATAGATAGGCATACTCCATCTAACAAACGTGGCGTAGGCAAGGCAAGCAATCAAAATACCGTCGCCAAGGCAATATTGCATAAAGTTGTTCTAAGGCATGTCCTCACTGTAGTGTAGGCACCACAATCTTAATAGTTTGAAATTCTGGTACCCATTACCAAGTATAACATACCAGATTTGAAATTATCATTAATTATTTGACCATTCCACCCGATGATGCTAGTGAAATATTGTTTTTTATATTATTTTATTTATTTATTTTATATTAACGGCTATTTACCACTTGTTTTTTTCATTGAAACATCAGCAAAAATGCCAAAAGCAAGTGATAAATAGCCGTTAATTTATGAATTAAAAATGATTTCTAACCACTATAGTTTGTTAGAATAACACTATCAACAAAATGTAAAAAAAACTCCAGTGATTATTTCAACATTTTAACTAATTTATTTGGGCTTTACCCTTTTTAATTAAAAAACAATGTTTACGGATTCGTTCAATACATTTTAAATCCTCAAGGTTTAGCATCATTTTTATTAATTAAATGTTATCGATTCGCTTGCGTGTAGATACTTCATAATACGTTTTTAATAAAGGTCTACATGTTTACTTTTTAATGGTCTAATCTTCAAAATAAAACCTTGAATAAAACATTATCGGTATTTAGAGTAAAAGTCTATCGACCCCGTTTAGATTTAAAGCGTGGGTATCACTAATTCCTAAGACTTGAACCTAAGGTCATCCGTAAAAGCCGGCTTACTAGTAGGTACCGTTTCCGATTCTCTACGACCGTGAATGGCACAGACAAAAAACGCAGAAAAGATAGAAAAACGTCAGTCGAAACGGTTATTACGAAACGTGAAATCAAGCCGATTGAGCCGGCTATCCGTCTTTGAGTAGAAAATGTTTGTTGCCAGGTTTTCATTGCAATCAAGTTCCTGTCATGCCTTCACCTTTGGCCGTTCACTTGTGTTTGTTTTATCGTTACTATCTCGGTTAAAATTTTAGTTCTGAAACATTACATTGTGTCTGTCTCTACATCTTCTGTACTTACACATTTCTTTTCTCTTATGAGTTTACAGTTCTAGCTTGCAATCTTTACAAATAATTAGGTTACAGCTCTAAAATTTGCGTGTGATAAGACAACAAATCGAAAATCTTTACTATACTCACGTAATGTTTCGTGCGGTGCAGATTTCATAAAGAATTATTACCAATGACAACGCGCACGCACAAAACCACATAAAATTGATTCGTACCTTCGTAGCTAAACTTTGATATACCTACGTTTAATAATATTACCATTATAGTGCTGACTACTCCTGATAGTTTTGCGTAAAGCTCAATGTTCTACAGTCACCTAGAAGATTTTTAAATTGTTTATAGAACTATAAAATCATTTGCCAGCTAAATAGTGTTACATAACTCGATGCAAGCTCAGAACACACAAGAAGGACAGGTAGTACTTTACACTTGTTATGCTCAACAAAGAAAGAATACAACGGTTTTTAACAAACGAATAGCGAGCATTCGATAAAATAATTTAAAAATATTTTGCCACAAACTGTTTGCCAGCTTTGGCAAAAAAAAAGTAGCCTATTGTGTTATTCCCAGGTCTAGAACTTTAACATTCTATGTTTGATCCAATGTTTCGTTCAGTGCTTGCGTGAAAGAGTAACAAACATAATTAGAGTAACAAATCCTTCGCATTTTTTATATTAGTAAGATTACTAAATGATTTAACTGTTAAGAGCATTCGACATTTACTTTTCGATAAAACGAAGTTTGTCGAGGTCGATTAGCAAGCGAATAGCTAAACCATGCACATGTTTGATTTAAGTATTATTTGGATGGTTTCCACGTCAGACCACTTTTAAAATTAGTAGCACCAAAAATAAATCTAGCTAAAAATGTTCATGGTAGTCTTCTCTGGTTATTCTTTGGCTAAGCCTACTCAATACCAGTTTGTCGAGGGCAAATAACTAAGAACAGAGAGAGATGTTAAAGCAAATATTATCACGTATGTAATCGATGGCCACTCCTCGTCGTTACGTGACTTCCATCCTTTTGCCTTGTTTTTGCGAGTTTCTTCTAATATCATACGATACGTTAGGCCAACATGTCTATTACCGGAGTGAAATACCTTAGCACAAACAGTTGGAATAATACATGTTGTCAATCTAAATGTACTTGTTTGGCTTATCAAATGATATGATGTTATTTCTTGGTAAAATCCTCTTAAAATCTGTCGCAAAATGTCAGCTCACTGAATTTGCCACTCCGTACCATAACAAAAGTGGAAATGTTCCAAACGCACGGAAAAAACAAAACACAACTTCAAACTAAAAAGTCTGCGCATTGAAGTACGCAGAGATTTGTCGACAGATACTTTTTATTATTAGCAACTTCAATTAATTATTTTTATTTTTTTACCACCTGTAGCGTAGAAAGAGTGCAGACGATCTTTATATAATGTCGGTATGCTAGATGCTGACCACGAAGCATTGACCATCAAATTGTTGTAGCTGTCGTTTTTGAGCAAATGTTGCCAATCGCAAAACGATCACTTGTGCAATGTTTGTATCACGACTCTACTTCAATAACAAAGCAACTACAATTTCGTAACAGAATTATCTAGCAAGAAGGTTTCTATTGGGATGAACTTAAATTTTTGGCTATTTATCTTATAAAACAAGACTGTATGGCGTATGTAACCGCTTTAAAATTTCCGTTGAGATGTTTCAGTATTTTGAATTTTTTACTAAACGATTAATCCAAACCAGCACCTGGCATGACACGGTTCATGTAGACACTACTTTCCACCCAGATCAACGCTGATTTGTTCCCTAAATATTATATTATGTCTAGTTTAGAGATTTATTTTTACTCACTATAGTCAAAGTTGTTAAAAATATAATTTTCATCTATTATACGAGTATTATTTTATAATAATAACTTTCACTATTAAAACGGGATAATATTTTACCATATTTTTACAATGATACCAATTTCTGTGTTATTAGTTACATATGCACTATGATCACGGGAGAAATCTGCCGGTGCATGATCCCGGAAAAGTCGGAAATTGCATTTAGGTATAGGTAGTAAGAATTGGTGTGAGATCATTAAAAAGTCAAGTACGAAACCTCGACGTCAAAGCCAAATATTTTCGAATACCGGTCAGATTTGAGATCGAAGTTATAATGATTGATATTCCACGAACGCGTTACAGCTGTCGTCAGAATAATAAACCACTAACACCACAGCCTTTCGCTAAAGAAAACCAGACGATATCGCCACTTTCCAACGTTGATAGAATACAAAGTCAATGCTTCGCTTAAATGTTGGAGTTCTAAGGATAAAGCAATTACTGTTAAGTGACACAGCATTGGATAGATACTGCTCGTTTTAACTTTTAGCACTGGAGCTTCTTGATAAAAAAAGTTCATCGAAAAAAAGCTAGAAGCCCAGCCGGGTATGTTTAAAGATTTTTCTAGATTCGATGAGTGCATGGAATTGGCATAAATTCACCTAGTGTGAATTTATAGCTTACACAAACAAATAACTTGCTGAATTATATTATTATTATTTTTCATAGCATGTAAAACAGTTCAAATATTTGTTATTTTGTTGAACAGAAATAAATAAGTATTTTAATTATATACGATCAGCTAATATAGTATATAAAACCATACAGTATTTTTACTATTTAGGTTGCAAAATTATACTATTGATATTTCCAAACACTGCTAAGGTCATAAACGTAATAGAAATTGATTAAGTGTGTCCAATTGCTCAAACTTTAAGACCTCTCGAGCATACATAAGTTTTTTCGAGGACAATTATTATTACCTATCCATTCATTTTGGTTAACTGATATTATAATAATTAGACATTTGAGCCATGTAAAGACAATAAACGATATACAATTTTTATAAAAAAAACCGTTTAACTAATAACAAAACTACACGTATTAAAATTATACTTTTACTTTTTCTATTAGTCTATTAATTATTGCCTTGCTCTGCAAATTCTGTTCTCGCTGAGTATACATTGGTTTTACCATTTATTCAGATTCCTATTCAAATAAATATTGGATTGAAAGTTGGATTAATAGACGGCCTTTTTTTAATATTCTTAAATATACTACTCACTCACTAGTCACCACCTCTCCACCCTTTGTCGATAAATTCCCAATCGTGAGTGCGGTCCTAAGCTCTCTACGCCCGCTCAAAGACATTGTAGTTTTCAGTTTTCACAATAGTATTGAAACTTGAAACTTTCCAAAGTTTTCGAATCCTCTGATCCAGTACTATTGGAAATAACACGGAACTAAATATTACAAAGACATCGGCTTTAGGTATTATATTATGTATATCAAGTGTATTTTACGAATCAGATTACAAATTGAAAAGAACCACCTATTAAGCAATTCATAATATAATATGGTTTGCGCACCACATATTTTCACCTTTAGACCGTTTTCTACAAAAATAGGTCAAATGGTCCACAAAATAGGAACTGCATTTACATTACATAGAAATGTGTAACGTACTTTAGTGTGTAATGCAGCTCAATGTGGACATCTAAAACCACTCTGACCGGTATTACCCGAACTTATTTGATAACCAACCGATTTATCTGATTCCGTAGTTTTAGTCTGATTCATAAAAAAATATTTTAGCCATAACACTGTCGTGTGTTTCCAGACTTTCAAGGTATACCTTAGTACCTCTACATTGAGCGCTCATGACGTAGCTGGCTAAGCTGTTCCTAACAGATCAACGAAGTTAAGCACTGTTCCTCGTAGTCACCATTTGGTTGGGTGACCGGCAGTGGCAATTTCAACTGAGCGCTCAGGTGCTTCGGAGGGCACGTTAAGCAGTCGGTCCCGGCTTTTTCAAAGTTATTAGGCTATGACAGAGGCAACGGGCGGCTTAAAACTCTGTCACCAGAGTTGGCCACTGACTCACATACATACAGTACCTCTACATTTTATGTGTGAAGTAAGTATAGAGCAGATGTGAAAACAATATTCGGAAAAATCGCAGGCTAAACTTGGATAAGGCTAGCACCTAACACATGACCGAAACGAGTGGCACATGCAAAAATAGGCATATTATATCTAGCAGTGGGTGAAGTCACGCTGTGGATGATTATGATGATGTATGTAGCAGATTTTCACATAACACGTAAAGTGAACTTCTCGTTTAAAGCAGGTCTAGACACGAACCTTCAAAGTACCTATTAAACGTTTACAATATTTACAAAACGTGTCAAATCAGCGTCTACAATGATGAGAATAAAGATTTTAAGCAAACACTGCGGAAGTTGGTTGGCAAGGTCGAGTGGTTTTAATAAGTCAGCAATATATAAACAAAACATTGTGATGCAAAGCAATTAAACAACATCAATGTAATTGTACCGTATGTACTGTACAAACCTTAAGTACTAATTAATTTGTAGATGCACATGCATCATTTTTCATTGATGGTGTAAATTTTTTTCCAGTTTTTAGTAACTGTGATTTTGATGAATAAAAATACCTTTGAAAACAAACTTCAAAGTATTTTATTTTTGGCTGTCTACTCAATGGACCGATAAGTAAGTAATGGACCGATGACATTAAAGCAGTCGCGAAGTCTAAGGATAGTATTGCTCAATACCGGTGGTCATTGCACTCTTTCAGGGAGGTTTATGTTCAGCAGTGTCTACTGCTTAGAATGATGACTTCTGCTAAACGTCTGCCGATGGCTGATGATATACAATATAAAAAAAATATATATATATATGATCGTTTTTTTAAAGCAGTATTACATTTCTGTTAAATCAACAGTGAATCATAAATGTATAAATCGAGGACATAAAAAACCCGCAAAGTCTCAGGCTGCATATCTTCGAAGCCTTGACCTTTTGCCTTATGTTCTTCACGGGCTGGTTTCGAAACCTCAGTCTCGAACCTATAGTTGAATTATTCAAAATGCCACTGTTTTTAAAGCAGATGAATAAAAACATGAGCACCGCGTAGACAGCAGGTTTGTCTACAAAAGAGTAGACAAAAATTACGCTTGTTCAAAGAAAACTCTGATTTTTATCTAGGTACTTTTTTTCTAAATTTCTTAATGTTTCGAAAATGTAACCCAATTTTAAAATAAAACGTTTTATCGCGCCATTATTTACTAAGCCTAAAACTGTTTTTGAACTGTAAGTACATTTAGGACTAACATAATACTAACGGTTGGTTCACCGATTTCGAGCTTCAAGGATTCTGATTGTATGACTCACGGCACGATGAATATATAATTAACATAACCACGACTTATGACACTATAATCATTTATCTAGCTAGGATATAATATTTAGGTACTACTCGTATATTCATAAAATTGATTATATCTAAACGAGCTGACCCGCGCGGCTTCACCCGCGGTTTCCCAGTTTCTATGCACAAGAACAGTACATTCTCCGAAACAGTACATTTTACTGGGTCAAAAAGCCTAGTTAGTGTTATTTATGGACATAAGTCATCTATATTCAAAATTTTATCACAATCGGTAAAGTAGTCTTCACCGAAATATGTGATAATAAGCACACACACCCACCCTCATAGACTTTTACATTTATAATATTAGTAGGAAATAGTAGGATAGGTGGATAGAATATCAATCGTTACGTTACTGACTATCAACAAACGGACAGCCAAAACGGTAAGTCCCAGAAACCTTTAATTTTCAGGGTGTTACTATATGCAGAGGTGCTGTAAAGAAGGCATTACGGAAACTCTATTCAACTCTAAGATGACGCAGCTGGAAAAGGTTTGCATAAAATAAAGCCAGAGAAGACAAAGTCGCGGGGGGTTCCACTAATACAATAAAAGAATAATGTGGGATTTTCCAAATCAATCTTTAATTATGATTGAACATGATATTAATATTTAACGCAAATGCTTCTACTCAATCTACACACTGTCGTTATGATGATAACTTTAACATAAGTAGGTACCTAAACGGTATTCAATCAGTGTAATTATTATTGTTATAAACATAAATGGAATTTCCCTCGAGTTTGTTCGCATTTGCCAACTACGTATACGTATGCTACCGACTTTAATTTCACTTTCTGATATTTTTTTCATAAGTACTTCAATGCTTTAAGATTTAGTCTAGCCGTGCGTTGGTTGTGTGTTGATTATCCGTTAACAAACGATGAGTAATATAAAATTAAAAGTGTCAGTTGAGACACTGTGTTCCAATAAATTTTGTCCGAATCGACAGCAACTCGCTGTTGGCGTCGCTAAAAAGGTAAAATGTCACTTACAGATTAGTTTATCAAAGTCATTGGACGAAAGCACTTGAAAAGAGGAAGTGCCAAATCAAAAATAAAACCGTGCTAAAACATGAAAGCGCGAATCCTTTCAGTGGCTCCACAAAACACTGGGCACCGTCAGGCTGTCTCGTTAGCTCCATTCACCCTCACTGTACTAGCTCCCGAGAACACACGGTAGATCAGAACCAGTATCTATGGAGCATGACTCACCGAAAAACAAGGTTCATTAATTTGCATAAAATATTCGGTAACTTTGATCTAAACCATCTTAATCTAAAGTTTTTGGAATTTAAAACTCATCCATTTATAGTACTACATAAATTCACCGGATAGTCTAGTGGTATAGTGATCCCGCTTTCGAATCCAAAAATTGCGATGTAAAGCTGCGAGTAGAACCTAATTTAGGTTTAGATTCTCATTGTAGAATTATTAGTATTCTACACCTAGCACATAGACGTCCACTGCTGGACATAAGCTTTCCTCAAATGAGCGCCATGGTGGGGATGTTTGCCATAGTCACCACGCTTGGCAGGCGAATTGGTGCTCGCAGTATCGGTAATCGATCCTCAGGAGAATGCTGCTGCCTATTCCCTGGTGTGTTATCCCTTAGTCGGCTCTTACGACATCCACGGGAGGATATGGAGAGGTTCAAATTATTAAACTGGTACCACCACATAACTGTGGTGGTCAATAACTTGAATGGTAAAAAAATCAGGCTGTACAGAAGATTTATTTTTTCAAAGAACAAAACGCTATTAAAAAAACAGATATTGTGATTAAGTTTGTGCAGCGTCGGTATCTTAGTTACTGGTTATAATCTAGTCTACTGTGTATTTGCTAGTACAGCTTCCTAGAATACAGAACTTTTTGTGTTGTTCATTCTGCTGTTGGCTTTTATTTTCGCTACCCAACTAGGTTTACGTATTCTGATGAAAGGCTATCCTTCTTGTCAGTAAAGACTCTATTCAAGTTGGCTCTCGGTTGACTCGTGTGCTTACAATCATAACTCTTTTTGCGCAGTCGTAGCTGTTTTTCAAGACTTTTCATACATCCAGTATCATTGTAATTTTGCTGTTCAATCTATTTTAAGAGATTTAGAATTTATAAATTCTTTTATGTTTAGAAAGCTCTCTTCTTCAACCTATTTCTACCCAATGCCGAATGAAAGTATTTTCAATTGCTCTTTTCAAAATTATTTTTTTTGTCTTGAACTTGCTTTCTGCTACTTTTACCAGTACAGAAAACTCATTCTCTCGCGCCTCCACTTTACTTGCAACAGTTGCACGCAAACTCGCCACTAGTTTGATAATGCAATCGTTAATTTTCTTTTATAATAATGCTTTTATTATGATATTAATTGTACCATGACGTAATAAAGAAACATCATTTATCTCGTATCACATTTATTTATCTAAATCAAATTGTTGTGACTGTTTGATTAAAAATCATTGCAAATCCAAGAGAATAAAAAAATGCTGGTGAGAAAATCTTTAGCCCTAGAAGTAGACGAGAAGAAAGGAATTTCTGAAATTATACATAGAAAATGCTGCAGCAAAATAAATATTGTGGGAAAATAGCTTCATGCAAGCGAAGTCGCAGGCGTCACACTATAGCGATACTTCCAATGTCTAACGTCAACAAGGATGATAGATACCCCCCCACATAAAAGGACACCGATGATTAATGCGAATGATGTATCATGCCCTATTTCATCGGAAACCCATTCAGTTGTTAATCTATTAATTCATTTGGATAATCTAGCAACACAAACATAAATGAATGTGAATTGAGTTGGAGTAAGCAGTCGAAATGTTTTCCTAATAAACACAAACTAGTTTTACAAGTTCTTAAAGAAAGATTGGAATAATAAACACAACCAGAAAATCAAACCAATACTTATTGCTAAATGCTTCTAATTTAGTAATAAATTCTTGAGTCAATCGATCTGGAAAAACTCGTTATATTTTTACTGAACTTAATTCTTTATAAACTACCCAAAATATGACGACTCTACTATACAAAACAATTTGTAGTAGAACCCTGTTGTCTTTTAGAATAAAATTGTTATAAATAAATGTAAAAAATATTAAGTTAGAACCAACTAAAAGTTTTGAACCAGATAAGCTTTCAAGGATCTAAAATAAAGATTCAAAGGTCAAACGCATTTTTGAAAATCCCAAAGCCGTCAGGTAAAAAGGCTGTCCTTTTAATTTGGACAAGGTCACGGATAATGTTTGACACAAAGGGAACCTCGGTGAGTCAGCCGAAACAGGTAGAACCTTTTCTAAATCCCAAAAATGATAAGCGACGAATTGGATAGACATTCGAATAAAGCACAAACCACACCGAGAGCTAAAATGGCTTAGCAATTTAACAAACGAATAGCGTCACCTTTTTTTTGGGGTGCGATGTCGCATATTTTCGGTTCTTCAGCGCTGCTGCGTTGGCGGCGTGTAAAGTAGGTATGATATGACGCCAAAGCTACGAGAACTAAGCTCAGTTAGCTTAGCTCGCGGTGTGGCTTGGGCTTTACCGTGTTTCGGCATGGTGTAAGTACGGCATGAGTATTTCGGTGAAATTTGCTTTGGCCAAAGTTGTAAACTTGTAAATCATCTGGTTTGAAATCTTGAACCTGTTTGTGGCAAAAAGCCACGTCAACTTTGAGTCATTGGACAACTTTCGGAATGTTTTCTTACGCGCACACCTTTTTTTATCTGCGAGATTTGAGTAGCCTCTTAGAATTTGTGCCTACTGAACCTACATCTCAGGGCCCTTGGGGTTATTGCATACATTTACTTCAGATCTCTATAGATTGTTTGTAACAGTTATTAAAAGGCTCAACTGTTTTATGAGTATTTTGTATTTATATTCTACATAATGTAAATATGATTGAAATTAATTCTGAGATTTACCTTTGATAACATCCCGAGTCATATTAATTTAAACGTATTATGTAGAGTAGGTACCAGTTATTGAGTAAAAAACGCTGCTTTGCATGTCCAAGGAGCGTCCGTTATTGCTGACACACAAACACGAACATCAATCAACATCTGCACTGTTTTTGCGAAGTGAGCAAGCTCCCGTTCGAAGATAACAGTGGTTGGTAAATTATAGTACAGAAATTATGTTACAATAGTATTCCGCCTCGTATTTTGCTTGCAAAATGAAGAGACTAGACTCTCAGTTCTCACCCATGCCTTTAGTGAAATCATCGATGCGTAATGGGGAATTGGATTTCGCATAATAACTTGTCGCCATATTCCGTCAAGTGAATTAACCATCAAACGGAGTTCCTTCCTATCTGCCGATCTAAAATAGCATGTTTGTGTTTAGGTGACTTAGTGTATCTATACATATAGAGACATACCTAAGTATAGGTGAAACGGGGGTTTAAAGGCACAGAGTAATATCTGAGGTAAAGGTGCCTGTTAATTAAATAATTATCTTTATTGTTGGTTAGTCAGATAATAAACCTTAAAACCTACCTATTGAAAAGTTTTTGGTTAATAATGAGTTTTAAACCAGAGAAATTAATGTTCAAAAACATTTAGTTACCTACAGTAAACTTCAAAATTTTCTTTCACTATTGCACCTTATTTATTACTATTTAGACACCTGCATGGCCGCAGTTTTATATTAGCCGCATCAATTTAATTTAGAAGAAGATGTGAGTTTCGTTTGAACAAATGATTTTTTCACCCTTCCGTACCTACAGAAAACTTATGGTGCTTATGTTAGCAGGGTAGTTTGTTGATCAATAATTATACTTAATAAATATAAGTAAATAAGTAAATAATACCTAATCTTTACTTGCAGGTTTTTAACTAACTTGCATACCGAATAACAAAACAAGTTTATCATTTAACTTTGAAGACGCGATAAAATCATACTAGATTTTATCATCGTCTTGCGTTCAAGCCATACAATAATAATAAGTTTTGTTATTATAAGACGTCTTGTCGCATTTATTGCGTTGCGTAAGTTTGAAATACCTAATGGTATATTTTCTTATACAAGGATCTGAGCACATACAGATTGGAGATATTTACCAAGCATGAGGATTACTGTAACAACGTGAGCCTATTTATGGAAGAAGTTATGCAAATAGGATTTTCCCCTTTTTTCTGTCGTATAGTCTTTTGAGCCAAGCAGGAATAAAACGACACAAAGCCCAAGGTTTTTGCCAGAAAGCGAAAGCATTTTATGGTTTCACATCTGGCATAATATTATACATATAAGTTTACAGGTAACAGGTGCATTGCATCCTTTGCGCAAATTACAACCGCCATCATCACACTAATATTTTATAGAATTTGTACATGGTTCCTAGTTCATAGTACAGTTCTTTATTAATAGGCATTGTACAACATACAAGTCAATACATTTAAATGCACAAGTTTAAAAAAATACCTACTAAAATTAGGTAGGTATTCCTTCCTTCAATTAGGTAGGTACTTGTGTAAGTAATAAATAAAAATGTACCTACTGACAACTCAATAAAATGAAAAAAATAGAACAAATTGATAAAAAAACACGTGTGCTTTGTTCATACTTAACTCCGCAACCTCTGAATCAATTTGTTTGAAACTTGAAATGCTTAATAATACGTAGCCTGCCTGTAGGTACATAAATGTTAAACGGGATTATCTTTTATTTTGATACAATGTAATAAAGCCGCAAGCAGAAGCTAATGATTATATAAACAGACAACGCATTTAATTTTAAATTAAACAAAATGTAGAAAGTTTCATAATTTAATAACATTGGTATTCTATTAAGGGGCACTTGAAGCTGCGGTATTAAGTGTCGTTCAACCTAATCGTGTCATTGTCACGTTTTCACTTTTGCCATAAAACATTTTCCGCAAACTCCTTGTGAAGCAGTTGTGAGCACAAAATGGCGGAGGTAAAAACGCGCGAAACTCGGTCGTTGATGCATCCGCGCTGCGCGTTTGAATAACAATGCGGAATACGTTTTTCTCTATCTTGACTGGCTCGCAAGCAATTTTATTTTAAATTTAAATTATGATTTTAAGAGTAGTAGAGTTCTTTGTGATAGAGCTCGTCGGGGAAGGACTACCACCATACCTATTTCTGCCGCCAAGCAGTTAATGCTCGCATTGCTGTGTTCCGGTTCGAAGGGTATGGTTGCCGGTGAAATTACAGGCACATGAGACTTACCATCTAAAGTCTCAGGGTGGTAACACGCAAGTGATATCTATGATGTTGCAGGCGTACATAGGCTACTCTAACCGCTGACCATCAAGTTGGCCGTACGCTTGGTTACCACTTTAGTAATATTAAAAAAAATAGAAGAAGAGCGTGTTTTTGACTAGGTTTAGCTTAGTCAAATGCACAGCTCTATGGATTTTACTGATAAAAGATCTGACTAAGAAGGTAAGTACTTTATATAAGTAGAGGTACCAGAGAGGTAGTAAATCTATTCTAAGAAATTTTCTACTGTAAGCAATAATTTTCTACCTCCCGTTTTCATTAATTAGTATCTAATAAAAAACAAATCATTACTCACGTTCTTTGCGATTTTCGCATGACCAGATTGACCAGCCTTCTGCTGTTTAGAAAAAAAAAGTAAGAATAATAGCCATACAAATTTCGGTAGCTCTTGTTATCACAACACTCGGATTATTAACACAGTAAGTAACCCCAAACTGTCGAGTGTCGCCGAGCAAGTTCCAAAAACATGTCTCGACTTCATCGCATGCTGGCAATATCACAATGCCAATGTCTCTAGGAAAAGTAATATTAGAAATGAAACGCGAACTCGCATTTTTGTTGATTGCAACCTTCCAGAATATAAACAAGATTATTCATACTTTGATTGCAACGTAATGCTCGTCCACCAACGTGATGCAAATACGTTGCTGGCTTTATATAAATACGGCGGCAATCAGAGGCAATAATTAAAGTAAGTTTATAGAGCTTATTCATAAAACGATTCAACAGAGTGGGACAGCGCGTCCAAAGACGCTAATTTTGACGCGCTGTTCCACAACACAGTTTGAAATAAATATAATTTCTCTCGTTATGCAAATAACGCGCCGCGGCCGTAGACGTCAAGACCAAAGCCACTTCCACAAAATAGCGCATCTATCAATGGGCGTTTGTCTAACTGAAGGAGCCGTTATCCTATTTCTAAAGAGTAGCCGATTGGCCGATTGTTATTTGTGTCATGTAGAGCAAGCGAGAGCTAAATGCGTAAAACTAACGGTGTCGGTTCACTCAGCGGAAAGTGCTGCCACTAATAATAATTGCCACCTGCTTTTAAGGGGAGTTTGTGTGCCAAATAAGGGGCATAAGCACCTATAGAAAATGCAGGTAAAGCCGCCACAAAAAGGTTTCGAAATCGTATTGATTTCACTCTAAAATTGTGTTTTAAACTGCAATGATATTTGTCATTGTGTTGCATCCTTCTAACCTCATTTCACAGATTTTCGGATCCTATGTGACACACGTTTTCCGTGACTCATAAGCATAACATAGTAACTTCATAACTCTAACTTTATAAATAACTGATTACGCGCAGAGGGACACTATCACACTATAATCACACTATCATACTTTAACACACTAATCATACTAATCACACTAATCACACTATCATACTAATCACACTATAATCACACTAATCAGACTGCTACTCTGTCACACCATCACACTAATCAAATTAATAATTATAAATGCGAAAGTTTGGATGTTTAGGTGGATGTTTGTTCGTCTCCACACAACCGATTTGGTTAAATTTTTAAACATTAATAGATAAAACCGGGAATAAAACAAGGACTACTTTTTATTCCGAAAAAAGAAATTACCACGCGAACGTAGTCACGGGCAACAGTTAAAAATATAATAAATGCGAAAATTTGGATGTTTGAATGTTTGTTACTCTACAACTTGACCACACTGAACCGATTAGGCATAAATTTATAGTATAGATAGATAATAAGTTTAAGAGTAGTAGAGTTCTCTGTGATAGAGCTCGTCCGGGGAAGGACTACCACCATACCTATTTCTGCCCCAAGCAGTAATGCTCGCATTGCTGTGTTCCGGTGTGAAGGGTATGGTTTCCGGAGACATTACTGGCACATGAGGCTTTTGACCTTAGCTTCAAGGTGGCAACCCGCTAATGATACCTCTGGTATTGCAAGCGTCCATAGGCTGCGGTTACCGCTTACCACCTTGTGGGCCGTACGCTTGGTTGCCACTTCAGTTATATAAAAAAAAAAATGACCGGGACAAGGACATAGGCTACGGTTCCCGAGTTCCACGCAAAAGAAGTCGCGGGCGACAGCTAGTTACCAATATTGTTGTAGACTACAATCATGACTACAAAATAATTTGTTAAAAATAAAAAGCCTTTCGAGAGAAACATTTTTACCCAATTTTAGCAGTGTCTTGCGTGCGTTCATGGCCGCGATATTTGAGGTTACATTTAATTAAACACGACGTGAGTCAGGTTGGAACTAGGTTTTTGTGGCTACCTAACAAACATTATTCACGGCAAAATATACAATCAACCTCGCAATTTACAATTATTTATACCTGTACGTCTATTTAAACATCAACTTTTACTTTTCTGGTCGTGACTGAACAAAGATAAACAGAAACGTCGGTGATTTAGAAAAAATATACGCAACAGTTCACCGCAGGGAAAATAATATTACGGTCAGCTACACAGTGGTTATGAGTTCACTTGCAGCATTAAATATGTAGGTATATGGATTAGCAGGTAGAATACCTTACCCTTAGAATAACAACACATAGAATGATAGTTTCATTCAATATTATTTCCAATCAAAGTTTTTCAAGGACATGACAGAGGCCTTCAGGCGGCCTAAAAACTCTGTCACCAGAGTTGGCCACTGCTTCATACGAACTTACGTACTTTTTTACTTTGTGTCATTGGTTTTTGTGAGATCACCTCATTCTATATATATTTTTTTTAAATGCAAGTTTTGACTGGACTGACAAGTATAACGATTAGTTGCAGTGTCATTTCATACACCATCATCATTATTCTGCGGGACACTAGCCTACTCTCAAGGCTTGTGACTGTAAAATGTAAAAAAGTATATTTTTTAATCTAGGTGAATGAATAATGTTTATAACGACATATCCATAATTCTTGTGATGTAGAAAGAAGTCCTAAGTAAACTAAAAATACTTTTACTCGATCATACCCTGCTCAACTAGTTTCCACTGTTGACTTCCTATTTTCTAACGAGATTTTTTTCTTATACGAGAAGCGTAAGTAGGCCTTCTTTGACGAACTGGAAAAATACAAGTTTCAATACTTTGTGTAGTGAGATAGAGGTAGAGAGGGCAACGAACTTATAAGTTACAATAAGGTACATGATAGCCTTGTTTAAGAAAAATAATATACTTATATTTTTTTATTAGAAGATATTAGAGATTTAGGGGATAAAAGACTACTATGGGTATAATATTCTTATATTCTTATTACATATAACCGATAAAGTCTTAACGGTAATCATTGACTTAGTCAGTCAACGTATTGTTGAACTTATGTCTCATTGGGCACGTCTAACTAAAATGACACACTAGCCAACAAAGTCCTTTTAAACATTCTCATCTGCGGAAACACATAAGTAGCAACGTAGTGAGTGACCGATGGGAGCTTTCTCGTTGTCAGTTAATTACCTACTCTCTAAAATTGTACTTCTAAAGTGCTTTTTTACTAGCTCATGTTGCTTTGTTGTGTGTTTGTTTAGTTAATTAAGTATGTAACTAAAAGACCCTTCTGATTTCTTCGGCTTTGTGTAAAAATAATAATTTTACAAAATAATAATTTTACCAACCACCTTACTTACATATCGTAGAACGCTCGTGGTCTTTTTAATTACAGATGCCTGTTTGGATGAATGAGCACTACCTAGTCTAGTCTTATCGATAACTGAATAGTTGTGCTTCGGATAGCACTGTAAGCTGTCGGTGTCAGTTTTAACAGTTACTAAAAACCATGGTTTTCTAGGAAGTAGGAACAAAGGTTATACGTACTAGAATGTTTTTTAATGCAAACAATAAAAAAAGTTAAACCACGATCGGAAATGAGTAAAACCTTAAGTAGAACGGTAAACGTTATAAATTAGTAGGATCAGTCATCAGTCTCGTACAGATGGCTAAATCGACTCTTTCGCAATTCAAAAATTTAAAATAAAAATTTTAACTACGTTATTCTAGCTCTCTCTCACTGGAGCTATAAATATTTATGCAACGTCCATTGCCTTGTGCGGAGGGAGGGGTAGAAGAAGCGGTAACTGTAAAACAGTCAATGGACGAGTGACAATGACAATGGCTCTCCGGACGCTCCGTTTAAAGACGTCACGTAGTGTAGGTACGTGTGGTTTGCAGGTACACGTACCTACGACTTTCCACCGCAACACAAACACAGAAACAAATGAGTCGTCGGATACAGGTTTTATTCGTGGTCTTTTGTATACTGCTCTGTTACTGCGCGTTTTTTCTTCGAGGAAAACGTCTGGTTTTGTATTCTAAAAACACAGCCACCATTTTTACCTACACACCTAAATAATCAAGGCTTTATTTTCATTGTAAATAGTTTGTCTGGTGCTCCTAATTTTCAGCAAAATCGATTTATTTTAGTAATGAAGTACTTTACTATAAAATAACAATAATGATATCTAATCTATAAGTACCTTGTTCTGTATTAAATTAGTCTAATCGTTAGAAATATAAAGTATATTTTTTTAATTTAGTTTGAGACTTTAATAATTTCTTTTATCACTAACTTTATGTTGAGATGTAATGAATTATTTTCATCAGTTTTTATGCGTAACCCAGTTTTCTCATACCTACCTATATCATATTTGAAGGCTTATTGTCGTAATCAAAGTAACCACTTCCGCCTTCTTGACTGCGTTCCGTTACACGCACGGGCCGTGGCTGGTTAACGAAGCGACGCGATGCTATACCTGTGGCTATACGCCGATCATTCACACTATCGAGTTATCAGTTGTCGGTAGGTACCGAGAGTTCCGAATAGAAAGCAATGCTCGATTGAAATCTTGTTACTGCAGTACTAAAGTACAAAATGCATTGGTTTTGTGTGCGATAAAACAAAGTATAATAATGAGACGTTCCATTTTCAAAAGAAAAAAATATAATCGAACTTGACCAAATTCAAAGAAGAACTCTATGTAGGTCTACTTATGAGGTTTTATTGCAGCGCTTGTTATTTCATTTTTTTTAACCGACGAAAAACGGAAGAGGTCGACGCATAAAGTAAGACATTTTTTTTTTATTTATGAAATCAGTTTAGACTAAAGCACTGCAATTAGAGCGCCTTGTATTACAGAACAGACTAAATATACTTAGTATACTACTATTTTGTCGACTAATTCTATGGTAACAAAGACTATAGAGACTATAGGGGTAAAATTTGGTATGTTTTTATTTACACGTCACGTTAAAAAATTGTGTACAAACCGTAGGTACCTTTAACATATTGTGTTCATAGTCGTAAACCTTTCTCTCGTAATTGAGTTCACAAAGGTAAATAAATACACCCAGAAAACGCACCACAATTTATTTTACAGACTCATTTCTGCGTATTATAGTAATATACTTGGGCAACTTTTAAATAGTATCTTAAGTACTCAAATAATCAGATTTTGTTAAAAGATTAAATTCTGATGTTTGAGTTTGTGTGATTAATAAAATTGAACGACAGTTATAGTTCGCACAGCGGATCTCGGCTTCCGTGAAGTTAGCCGTTTGTGATGCGCAAAGACAATTTAGTTTGAAAAAGCTCCATTGCGCATCGAAACGGCTAATTTCACGACGGCCGAGATCCGTTGTGAGAACTATACGTACCTACTATTATATTTTTTGATTGTAAAGCTGTGTTCAGGCACAGATTATTAGTTCAGGTTACAGTGTCACACTTACGTAAAGCGAGCCTGCAGATTACTCAGCTTGTAAACGATAAAATCTTCATTGTGCGAGTTGTGCTTGTTACATAATTGCTATTACATGTCGGTATTTATGTTGTAAATATTACCTAAGGTCAGAAGCGATTTAACTCTACCAGTTTTGTCATAGACGGAAATTTTAATAAGTAGGTACACAATTAATTTGTGCACGAAAAAATTCTTTACCAAGAGATTTCAGCATGCAAATGTCAGTGTGTAGCATTGTTTTATTAAGGCCTCTTATAGGTATATTAAAATAAGGACGTAAAATTTTAACGTTTGATATCTTTGCCACTAGAGATACTCAGATCTTCCTCTCTATGACAACAGCCACAATGACTTTGAGAAACTTTCTACGTATCCCATTGTGATCCAATTATCTGAATATTATTATATTGTGCTATTTGAGCATCAATTATTCAGAGGTTTTAGTATTTTTTATGTAATTTACAACCATTTTGTGTACCTAATCGTAGTCATTACTCAAGTTTTTATTCTCTTTCCAGGTAATTGCCCTTTGCAAGGATGGGCGTAGCAGGAAAAAAGAACAAAAAATATCTGAACAGGTATCGCAGCTTAGCACGGCTCATTCTTTCAATATAAGTAAACGCTTTTGCAAAGCGATGCCTCACACTTTCTTCGTTATATGCTGTTTTCTTTAAATGGCAAAAAAAAAAAAATCAATTAGCACTTGGTTTGTCATATGGTTTTATGTACGTACCTATATAAAAAAATCGAAACACTGCTCTATTTTTTTACTGATCTCAATAACGCAATAATTTTGTAACACATTCAAGAAGATGAATATATTAAAGGATGTTTTTCATAGTTTAGTATAGAAGGTCTACTTACTTATAAAAATATATCTTTTTGAAAGTATTGAATGAACATACTTATTGTAATGTTGAGATTGTTAAAATAAAAAGTGATTTTGAAATGTTTTAAAATATACACAAACAACAAACAAATATAAACGTATTACTTATTATTAGCTTAGGCTTTTTTTTATAAAAGGTTTTTAAAACTAAAGTTATTAAAACCCAAGTCTAAAACCTTAAAATATGTCGCCATACCTATGAATTTTTTTTTCATTCATTCAGGTAATTTAATTATGCATAAGACCCTCGATGGTCACAAGCATAAATTATGTACCTAACACAAAAGTAGATTTATTTTTTTAAACAAACCATTAATTTTGATTATCTGTAGGTATCATGCCTAATGTTTCTATTGTCTAAACTCAAGCCCATTCTCGACCAGCGAGAGTGAATGGGTCGTAGTTAAATACGGGCACACATTAGTTACATACGGGTTAATGGGAGCTATCACTTTTTGCAAACTACCTTATAGTATTTCAGAGTAAGTAAGTAGAACCCTGTGAAGGGAAACATTAACTTTTGACTTGCAAAGCTTTAAGGCTTGCCTAATATGGGATTAGAACCCAACTTTTTTGAAGGAAGTAGAAGTGAACAGAACCTTCATTACTAACAACCAACGTAATCACTTAGCGCGTTCATACACAGAGCAAAGAAAAAACGCGATCTCTTACTTTCTTCGAATATTCTTAAATTCAGGCCCACGTGAAAGTAACTCGTATACTATTCGGAGCCTCATCCATCATTTATTACCTACTAGTTACTGTTGATTGCTATTATATAGTCAATCAACTTTCTTACGAACTCAATCTATTGAAACCGCGGTGGCGCGATTGTTGTTTGTCTTTATGTAACCGACAGAACGTAGACAATTAAGTACCTACCTACCCACACTTAAAAACAGAAGCCTTAGGGGATTTTATAAAATCACTTTACTAAGAATAGCGCACTGCCATTACTCGGATGAAGATTAAACTTTTTATTCGTTTTATTAGTACCCTTTGACATAAATGAAACGCTAATAGGTACAATAAAGCATAAACAGTAAAGCATTCTATTCAAACGCTATGAATCGGAATTGTGCTAAGTAACTTCTTACCAACGGTATGTCAAAAATAGTTGATCATAGCCAGACTGTTCGGTTGGTCATGGCCTTAGAAAGAAAAATAAACAATGTGAACTAAATTTTAATAAGACTAATAAACTAATTATTTAATCTACAATTTCAATAAAACCTGCAGTTGTCATTTCGTTTGTGTGTCGAAAAATATTTATCAGAAATGTCTGTTGTTAACGGTCGCCATATTGTATAATACAAACGAACGGTATACTGGGTCATTCAAGGGATAGGTTCCACACATAAAAAATAAAATAGGTACTTGTACTTTTTTTTTCTAAACGTTTTTTTTATATAAAAAAAATACGTAATTCTGCTTAATAATTAGTTATCCTTGTTAGAAAGTTATCAGGTTGCTAATGAATGATCTTATATATTAGCACCATTTTCTGTTTTTCATTGTTATCATAATTATGTAATCAGAAAATCTAGAAATAGCCGCTGACTCATATGAAACTTACTATATTATGTACGAGTTATCGCAATTGTCAAATATTGGCTACATAAAATATACGAAAAAAAATATTTTTTCATGTATCTATTATACATGAGGAACAGTTTTGAGCTATCCAAACGATCTACAGATAGCTCAACTGATTTTAAAACATACCAGATTATAGAGTTTTAAATATACTTACTGCTACTACATATTGAGCAGGTTTGTGAGAATACGCTGTCTGACAAAAAACTTAAAGACTAAACTCTAAGTCCTAGGGACCTAAAATGGTTAGAATGTGTCACTATGCACTCAGAAAGGCATATGATATTTAACTCCCAGAGAACGCAGCAAGAATAAAATTCAGCGCGGAGCGTCACACTAGCTTTGTTATAATTAATACAAAGACTCACAATCTTCGAGCATATATCCAATTCTTTATGTCTTTGTACACAATAATGAAATTAAAACTTGATACAAAGTAATTAGCAAACAATGTCATCGATTATTGAGAATCGATTACGTTAAAAACTATTTAGTAAGCACTAAGAACACAGGACTGTTATTTGACAAAGCGCCCGTGCCTTACCCGTTCAACTCACAATTTTTCAACCCAATATTATTTTTACCCGTTGTAACCAGTGAATTAATATTCTGCTTGTATTCAGGACAACTTCAATGACATTCCCGTTGTGGTAATCCTTGTACATAACGGGTGGTAATCGAATCGTTGGCCTGGTTCGCTGTTTACGATGGTAGAACTTGTATACGATACTTTATTTGTATATCGGTGGGTCGTACTTCCGCACTATAAGTTTGCGAACCTGATAAGAACATCAATGACGCTTTTTTTGGAAACAAAATACCCTGCATCATTTTTAGAATAAAATACCTGCTTGGAAACTTATCTAGCAGATTTCTAGCTAAGTATTTAGTCCAACTATAGTAATTTACTTTACTCATCATATCAGCCAATAGACGAAAACTACTGGATATAGTCGAGAGTTTACTTTACTACTCAGTACTAATTCTACTAATACTAAGCAAGAGCCTTATTCATAATCGCATGATTATGAATAAGGCTTTTGCTTAGTATTAACTACTGATAGGGATGTATGTAATGTAATGTATCTTTCAAATCTGATAATATATTTTTTTGTTATATGAATAAGGGGGTGAGTTTATAACGTAAACCTAATTAACCTTCATTACATCAAAGGAGCGCCTTTTATTTTTGCTAAAAGCTCATTTGCCAAAGAAAAAACGGTTTTTTTTAAAGACATAATAAAATTTAAGAGGTCACTAGAACAAAGGCACTGGGACAGTAACGAACGGCTAATAATAATTTATTTTTATATTTTATTCACCATAATGAACCTTTGTGAGAGAAAATAAATAAAGATTTTATTGTTATTATTAAATATATTTTTAGTTTCAAGTCGGTTTTAGTTTTTTCTAAAAAATAATGCTAATTTTATTCATTAAGGACTCCTAACACAGGGTAACACCGCATATACACAATATGACATTATGCATGCACAAAGAATAATATTTTTTTTTGTTACACAGATACTTTTTCATAGCTAATGGTAATAGAATCTGTGGCCCGGTTCATACAACCGCAGAACCAGTATTTGATACGTTATCCGTGAGCGGTGGGTCATGCTCACACCGCTTGATTGAATAAGTAGGACCTGATTAGAAAGAACCGATGAGAAATTGAAAGATTTACGTACAAGGTAAGTGAGCTAAAGTTCAAGAGTAATTGAGTTCTTTGTGATAGTGCTCGTCCGAGGAAGAACTTCCGGGTATGGTTTCCGGTGAAATTACAGGCACTGAGACTTTGATCTACGTGTCATGGTGGCAACGCGCAGTGCTGTATATAGTGGGTTTTGGTGTTGTACGTTTTTTTTTTAAATTATATTTTTGTACTTATCTTTTAAAATAGTGTTTAAAATTATTTACACTGATAGAATAATTATACTACAGTTTTTATATAAATTAGGATACAAAATGTTCTTTTGCCATATCCATAAGTTACATTTTGGGGAATCAACTGTCTTTCTGAAACACAGTGAAAACTAACTCAGAAACCAGTGAATCACTACTGTGTCAACATTTGTATTTGTGGTTAATAAAATATTTGTATTTGTATCTGATGTTGCAAGCGTAAATAGGCTAAGGTAACTACTAACCACCAAGTGGGCCGAATGCTTGGTTGCCACTTGAGTGGCATAAAAAAAACTACTAATAGAACTAGGCAATTGTGAAGCTTTTCTACACTAACTTTTGTCTTTGGACTACGATTGCCTAGATTCGCCGACCGTTGGTATACAATATATGGGTTAGTGTCACAATCCCCTTTGAAAATCTCCTTTGAAGGGGATTTTGGGAATATACGTCTGCGTGTCGCTTGGGTGAGGCTCATCATAGAATTAGCACTAAATCAGGGTACAGTTAGGATACCATTGAGTGTTTGAAACTCTAACCAAGCATGTATCCACCAAATGTCTCCAGATTGAATTCCAAGCTCCCATTCAAATAGAAGCTGATAACCGAAAGTGAACTCTAACCAGCAGAGCACTGGTTAATAGTTCTAATAGGATTCAAATTGAGCCTGTGCTCGAGTTTGAATTGGGAGGTTGTGGTCTCAACTAGTCTTGACCGCAGCGCTATATAGGTGACTTTGTTACCTGTGCTCGGGTACTTGAAATGTACAGGCTCCGAAATAATGTGAACTACCACTCTAACATTATAAATGCTAGTTTGGATGGCTGGGTGTTTGGATGTTGTTAATCGAATCACGTCTTGACTGTAAATTTGCTTCCGGTCTTCAGGCACGTTAAACTATCGATCACGGCAATATCAGTCGTTAGCTACGACACGGAGGCCTTCGCAGTCTATAAAACTTAGTGACCACTGCACCTGCCTTTCAAGAGCTTACCACATTTCCGAATGCCAACGGTAATAATTTCATTTTATGGCCACCTTAACCTATCATATTAATGACAAAAGCTTGAACTTCGCTAAATCACGTTATTGCATTTCCACATTCATACGCATGAATATCCAGCTACGAGAGATTATCCGGAATCATTAGCACGACCATTGTTTTTATCTATGTGACTTCAGCAGCGGCAGTTCCATCGTGATAGCGGGATTACCCAATGCGGGTCCCAATCCCCATTGTTCTCGCAGTATCATTGCCGATTTTAATTAGAATGTCGTCCGACTCATTGGGTGTCGACGAGTCGTTATTTGCTGAAAGTTCGCGGTTTTGAAATTAACGCATGCGTACGAACCGGAGAGTTCAATTGTCCGTGGTAGCTAGCACGCTGACGATCTACTTAGGTTTTGAAACCACAACACAAGGGAGAAGTTGAACACGTTGAAACACATTGTTGTACACGCCACCACTGTACGCAACCGCAGACGCAAAGATCGTTTGAACGCACCTTTACAACTATTGAAACACAAAATAATTGTCCATATCTCATCTGGTCGGAGTAGATTTAAGTGCTAGTTTCTGCGCCGTGAATGATAGATAAGGATCTTCAACCGGTGCGGTGTATGAAAACTTTTGTAAGAATTTGGAGTTTTTCCCACGTTCGTTGCAAACAGGTCGAGAGTTCGAGACTTGAGACGCTCTACTTAATTGACCATTGTTTGTCACTATGAGAAAATTGCCTAGCGCTGGCCTGCTTATGATTTTTACGATAATTAAAGAATAACAGGTGTTTTTCGAAACGTCGTCACACGCTTTTGTTTTAAGCGCTCAGTTACGTAAATAGGTCGAGCAATTGCAATTAAACCTGGGTCCAGAACTCCAGAAGTCCAGATATATTATTTTGGTAATCCGACAACCTTTTGTAAAACCGTATCTCTCGCCTGACCATCACATTACAGTACAGTGTCACCCAAATCTCTAAGATTTAGGGTTGCGTGGCACAGCACTCGTCACCCGAAAATATAGTTGTACGCTCAGTATTTTTACCTATCTACTTGCCTTGCCTTTCAAACACAAGCACAATAACGCTGCAAGCATTACTGCTTAGAAACAGCCTATCCGGTACTGCGTTGGTAGCCAGTTCGTGGTGTTTGAGCCCAACAATTCATGGTATTCTAATACATATCCGTTAGAATAGACTTTGGAATAATAAAGCCCTGACAGGTATTTAAAATAGCTTGTTTTACATACTCGTATGCACATTATTCCGTGTCGAATCACCAAGATACCAATGTGACTTCCAAACGACTTTTTTAGAAACATCTCTAATGCGAGGTTTAACGTGCAAACATTAGGTATTCAAAGAACGGGTTTCTTGTCGACGAGAATTCGAAGAATGGAATGTCCACACTTCGTATAGAAGGTTATTTAATATTCTTATAGCTTTTATGGTATAATATTAGTAAGTATATTTTCCTTAACGTTTCTCTATAATTTTTAGAGATATTTTCTTAAAATCGTCTGTAGTATGTTAATATTGTTTAAATTGTTACATAAATCCTTTTATGTCTACTACAAAACTATTTCCATGGCTCTTTACATCTATTTCATATACTTACATCAATCATCATACTCGTTTATGTGTCAAGATTCAAGAAGGCTATTTCCAGTTTACTTAATTGACATTTATTTGACGATCGTGACATAGGCCCGTTCTTAAAATAACAGACAAATATCTCTTAAAACAACAAACTATATTAATACACACATAATCATGTCGCAGCATCGTTTTACACAAAGATAACTATATTCTCTGATGTCACCCTTGTCACTATCCAAAGGACGTTTTCCTGACTCAGACTAACTTACACCAATAGATAAATTTCAGTTTACTCGTGTTCAATTTCGTTTTGCTATATCAGATTTGATGGTATCACTTGAATAACCGAGATTCAACTCGTTGGTGGAATTCGCATCCTTGTCATTGCTTTTTAAACGTAATGTTCCAGTTTTCTAAACTAGCAACGACTGCTATAAAACGACGTAATGTGGGGGTAGTTTTGTAAATAAAGTTTTATGAGTGTAAGTCACAGTTTACTCTTATTTCTTTCTAAACACAATTAATCGTACAGTTATTTGTGATAGAGCTCGTGCAGGAATAACAACCGCCCCAAGGATAGTTATGTTCCTTGACCGCTCCATACCAATTTCTCCCGCCTAGCAGTAAAGCTCGCATTGATGTTCGTATGGTATGGTTACCGGTAAAATTGTGCGCGTGCACATGAGACTTTTGATATTCGCCCCAGTGTCGCAAGGGAAGGATACTTGTGGTATTGTGAGTCTAAGCGTTGAGATACAACGTTAACCGTTTACTGCCTAATGGTAAGCCGTAAGCTTGTTTGTTACATACCAATAATATCTTATAATTAATAAGTAATAAAGCTTCAGCTAATCTCTACATTATAAGCTACTAGGCCCAATATTATGAGGCTGAAATACAGTCTCCGTTATCAGGAAGTTGATGGACAGCTGTCATTAAGGAGACCCTACCTTAAGGGTCTAGCCTTACATTCTATGCCTACCTCGACAGTCGAATAACATGCCACCTTCGTCCTTTAAAAGATGAGGGTAAACAATTTCCGTCATTTCATACATTTGGAATATATTTTTACGTTTTTGGTTGCGGGACGGGAAGACATGGGTACTTTACGAGTATAGTAAGTAAGAAGTTCTAATTTATCCAAAAACTTTTGGGTAAGTAGTATGTAGGTACCTGAAGTGTTTATTTGTTTTTATGGTGATAAATAGTTTTCATCCATATATGGAATACTAAAATATCCTAGAAAAATCAAAGAAGTTTAAAATTGAAGTTTATGGTAAAACGCAGTTCCCACACAAAGTTACTCGTAATCAATTCGTAATCAAAAACAGGTAATAGGTAGATACAACGTAAACCGATATCGTCGATTGCTACAGCCAAATTAACCACCTCCTGTTAATTATAAATCAGTAGTATATTAATCAGGTATTGGTTTCCTTTCTTGCAAAACGTCAGGCAAATTAATGTATTTCATAATTATCCGCGAAAGCATAACACCAATTACGTAGTTTATGAATGAATGAACATGCCTGTCATGTGTATGAGTTTTGTTTTACAATTGGCAAAATAATAAATATTTTACTTTAACCTTTAACTCATACATAAATCGTGACGCAAAGACATTTATTAATTTAAGAGGTAGTAGAGTTCTTTATGATAGAGCTCTTCTACTACTGTGGCTTTTTTTACTAATTAAATATGCTGACTCTAATCACTAAAGAGTAGAAAGTTCTTTGTGATAGAGCTTGGCCGCGGAAGAACTACCACCATACATATTTATCCCGCCAACCATTAATACAGAATTCCGGTTCGTAGGATATGGTTTCAAAAATAGTAAAATTACAGGCACTCGAGACTTTTGATCTACGGCTCAATAAGGCACCTGGGAGATACGCGTAATAAACGTAATGCCTCTTGATATTGCTAGCGTCCATAGTTTACTAAAATCGCTTACCATCTGGGGCCTTACTCTTCAACGCAAACGCAATCCCAATTTCAATCTGCTGGCAAACTTTTGCACTCCTGGAAACAAAGTTGAATTTTGCGCTAGTTTGTCATGAATGTCATATTCCAAATATTTGTCCAATACCGGCCCCCAGGTGGGTCGTTAGCTTTGTTGCCACTTCAGCTATAACTAAATAATTCTAAATTTTATCTATTTGTTAGTTTTAGTAACTAGTGTTTAGTTGCTTACCTCATCAGACAACTATTGTTATGAGCTGAGGCGTCGGTCGCAACCGGATTTGAGTTGTGATGATATCATCGCAAGGTTGAAAGGTTAGAACAGCCTCAATACTCAAGCTTTGGTTTCTTCTGCTTACCAGGAAACCAAAACTTCTCACGTTCTGAGTACTGGTAAATAGTATACGTACTGTTGGGTGTTTTATGTAATGCTATTATTATTAGTAATATTATACCTATTAACATAATATAAAACACCCAACGATCAATCAAAAAATATAACATTCTTCTTACGCGTTACTCCATCCGTATCTGAAAGAAATTTGACACAGAGATATATAATTATAGTCCGTAAAAGCATGTTAGGTTACTTTTAATTCAGGTACCACGCGAGCGTAGCCACGGTCAGAAGCTAGTGATCTTTACCATTGATCTCGATCAAAGAGAGTGCTCAATGATTATAAAAGATCTGTTATTATTTTGTAACTACATTTAATTATAGCGTGGAGTATCCACCAGCTACAATGTGCCACATTATCCTAGTGGTGGGTCCATTAAAGTTCCTCATACTACAACTTAATAGTGATTATGACATAATAATCTACATTAACTACGCGAGCACTTAGCTCTCTGTACTAATCATACAAACCGTTAGTAGCTGCAAGGCTAATGTCCACTGGAGCACAGCGAGGCAATAGTTTGCTTGGCTCACGACTTGAGAATGTAGAGCAGTCTTCTCTGTTTCACTTCCCGAAGATAAGCCATGCAGAGCTTGAACTTGGGTTCTCAAAGGTTGATTTGATCTTCATTTATTTTTATAGATAAAATTATTTGAATAACAATTGCACAAGAGGGTTTTTATGTTAGAAAGTGGCTAGTAGGTGAAATCGGGCGCCTGACCATAACAGTTTTGTAAAACGCAGTGTCAGTTGCAGTGTCTCATTTTATGTTTAAATAAATAAATAATACAATAATACATAAATAATGCTGGATAATCCAGACAACATCTTCTAGCCCCAAGCTAAGCAGAGCTTGTGTTATGGGTACTAGATGACTGATATACTTAATACAATACATAGATAGATATTTTTTATTATACATAGAAAATACCTAGAACACCCGGAACAAATATTTGCAGATTGTACAAACTTTAGTCACAAGGCGGGAATCGAACCCGCAACCTCCTGCGTCGTAGACAGATCTTCGCCCGCCGCACCACATCGGTCGTCGTACCGTAGATAGTTCTTCGATAAAATATATTGTGACGTAGGCTGATGAACACGAATAGCCTGCGAGTGCCTATCGAAAGATACCGTTCGACACATTTTGTCCTTGTGCTACTTTGACCGCTGACTAGATTAGCGTCACTCGTCACTTAATTCACACGCACACCCTATTTGTCACAGAATAAATATTAATAAGATATGTTTTTGAATTTCGAGCGTTTTTGAAAAAGTTTTGATACAAATAAAAGCTAAAAAAACAAATCTCAAAAAATATATGTTATTCTCAATTCCTTTTTAGAGAAATGTACTTCATTATATTTTATTGTACACGATCAAAAATATTTACAGAGATATTTCATTTTTTACTACATTAGTTTTTACGAAAAATTTACTAAAAATTTGTTGTTTGTTTTTTTTTTTATACGGTTGTACATATTAGTTCCATGACTAATTCATACAACAACCAGACGGTACAATTTGGAAAGCGGTCATCGCTATTGATTGACGTCAATGTTGTTTGAATGAAAAAGTGCAAGCGTCAAGGTGCTAATATGAGGGAAACTGCCTTTACCCAGCATTCATATAAGTAGGTACCTGCAGAACTCTATCCGGAGATTGGTATTGGTATAAGCGGAAATAATTAATTACAAATCAATTTTGAATGAGATATCAGCGTTCCGCGTTCGGTAAACTTAATTAATCACAATTAACAAATAATGCTGGTACTTATTATGTAAATGCATAATACACTGTTTAATTTTACTCACTGATACTGAGATTAAAGGTTGTCGCATATTTCGTCCCGATACCAGATCAACCTCGCCTCATCTCTAGAGATGACCGCTAGCGGTTGAGTATTCTTTGAACCGTTTGAACGAAACTCCGTACTGCAACGCACCATACAAATTATCAAAAACACTGTATGGATGACAAAGTAGTAAAAGCACGCAATGGTGTGTAGCTCAACCGTAAAGCTACAAAACAAAGCGTCATTGTACAAATTAACTTCTAAGAAAGACCAAAGCTCCATACAACTCGAAGCTATTGTTTCATCTATGTTTGTCCACCAATGCGCTAGAAAACTCACAATGTTGTTTGGAGTGGTCATTATTTAATTACTTTATCCGCTCGAGAGTACAAAAGGCACGTTGTTTTCGATCTAGCACGCTCTATTTTGCCATTGACTGTACCTTAGTTGTAAGTAATGCTTTTCTCGCTTGGACAATGTAGAACTTTATTGTTAAAGACTGCACTTTTAACTTATGTCTCGTAACAGTGCCCCGGGCCGATTTATTTGTTTTATACAACAACGGGGCACTAAATGAAAGGATGGAAAGCAGGAAGTCAGCCTTACGGTAACTTACCTACAATACCTCTAGGCACAAAGACAGAATAGCCACTCTCAAACGCAAGTTCGAGGGCACTTTCAGGGGCGCTACGTCCACTGCTGGACATAGGACATGCCTTCAGCATCCATCGACTTCCTGCGACCGCTTTAATGTCATCGGTCCATCAAGAGGGGGCCGTCCTAAACTGCATAGCAGAACTTTTATTCCCCAGCGGTTATCGGTTCTGCGAGCTATACGGCCTGCCTACTGCTACTTCAACTTAAGTCAAAGTCAAATTCAAAAATGATTTATTTCAATAAAATCACAAGGATCATTTTGAAACGTCTTAAAGCTAGGTGAATTTACGCCAGTTCCACGCGCCCCAGCCTAGAAGAATCTGGCAACAAACTCGGCTGGGTTCCTAGCTTTTTATTGATGATTCCTCTTCATCATAAAGCTTCAGTGTGGTGCCAATCGAACTACCTAGTCTAAGTGCTATGTTGGTGACTTTAGTTCTTCTACGGATTTCCTTGTTGCGGATTCGATCGCGTAGTGAAACTTTTAGCATAGCTCTTTCCATAGCTCGTTGAGCTACTTTGAGCTTGTGATTATGACCATTAGTTAGCGACCACGTCTCAGTGCCATAAGTCATCACTGGCAACACGCACTGATTATAGACATTTGTCTTGAGGCTCTGCGTAATGGTAAACTAAACTGTTATTGTTTTGTCCCACAGATTAACGATGTTGATAAGGTGTCCGGCGGCACTTTGTGTCGTCGTGTTCCTGCTCGCTGCAACACCCACTTGTTCAGAGGTAAGTGTTCACTGTTCACATAAATAAATATTTGCGAACATTTTTACAAGACTTGTCTATTCAAATCTTTGGGGGCAGAACCTTCTGCGTTCGCCAAAAGTTCGTGTAATACTGTTTCGTTACACGAACGCTGTATACATTAGAAAAATAAAAACAAGATTTGTCCCGCAGTGGGGATCGAACCCGCAACCTCTCGCTTCTCAACCGGGCACACGCCACCAAGTTTGATTTTTACATACAAGTAGGTACACATATTTGTCAGAAGAGGTACCCCCCTAATGAAAGGTATTGGTTTAGGTACAGAATAGAATATGTTTAGGCCTGGTTTTCGATCGCTATTCAAGATTCAAGGCAACCAAGTACAATACATTTTTAATCTTTATTTCCTAAAGTATTGACAGTTAAGTTGGTTGCCTAGTTAACCACGAAAAAACAACCGGTAAAAGAGCGTAGGTTGTATTTCCATTTGCCATGCAGCGAAATTGATAAAAAAAAATATTTTTTGAATAATTTTCTTATAGTCGTAATCATGACAAAATAATTGTATAATCGTTTAACAAAAAAGGTCAATGACTTCATTCTCATCAACTCTATTATTCTGATCGCATCAATTAATATCAAATTAATTATACATAGAAAAGGGACGTATGAACTAAATTACACTCACACAAAATAATTATTGTGACCACAAAACCAAATCTAAATAAATGTTGCGCTGAATATTACTATATTATTAGGTCCCAAAAATCAATGTAGGTACCCAGAGCTCAGAATTAATTCCAGGTACGAGTTAAATGTTTATATAAAAAGGTAAACACTGTTTATATAAAACAATAAATTTATTTTGAAAAATATCAATTTTGCGTTTTGATAATAGATCTCAGTAGTACACCTACCCTACGGTATTTCAAGACGGTTTGGGAATAATCCGTTACATGGATATTTAGTTTTTCAGATCCATAAACCAGTTTTAGATTGATTGTATATTTTAATGAACATAATCAAAAGCAAAATACAGATTTTTTGAATTCCAAACCGCACGGCCGTCATATGAGCATTCCCAAATTTTAAAATTGAATTCAAAGTTACGTTTGACATGCGTCGAGGTACTAAGCTAAAGTACGCTCGGTCACAGACAGATGTTAGTACGTTAGGTATGCAACTAATATTATGACAGCCTTAGTTTGAAATTGATCTTATTGTGAATGAAAACAAACCGGATACGTCTTGTCTTCCAATTCCAGTACAGACATTGTATGGTAAAATACAAGGTTGCGCAATACAGGTATTGTTCGGATATTCATTATCAACTTTTACCAATTACCATCTAGCTAGGTAAATAAATATATATCATCATCAATGTATCTTCAGAGAGTCACTCGAGTAACCGTGTTTAGTTTGAATTTAGAAAGTTACAGGCAAATATAAGTTTTTGTTGCTCCAGAACGAATTAAACAGGGGTACGGAAAACTCAAAAATGAATTGTTTAATTAGTTGGTACGTTTAATTGTAAAAAAGCCAAAGCTACTACAAAAATAGAAAGCTGCAAATGACAGGTAGAAGCAGATACAGTTCGTGTACAAAAACTATAAACACACGTATTCCCATAACATAAACTTACAAGTCTCATAACAAGTAACAGTTATGTAACAGACTTGACTTCTCTGAAGCAAATTACGTTCTATGGCGGTACTAGTACGTAATCGATTACGAGTTGAATACCTTTAATCAGATGGCGTCGGCGTCTTCTGTGCGGTTCAAAGGAGGTTGGGCATAATTGAACGTGAACACATCCAAATGTGTGAATTACCTTGGTGGAAAGTGCTTTTTAAGTCGATACTTTAGTATTATGATAGCAAAACATTGGTCCCAGGAGAAAAAAAAATATTATTTGAAACGATACTGGCTCTAAAAGTATTAGGTTTACACCAGAAGAAGAAGAAGAGTTTTGTATTTTTATTAAATGAAATACTAAAATATATAATATTATGTTTTTTGTTCTAGACATGAGTCAAAACGACGACCGAGCAGCGGGCGCAGGTCCGCCTGCGACGCAGAGGTTGCGGGTTCGATTCCCGCCTTGGGACAAATGTTTGTACGATCTACAAATATTTGTTCCGGGTGTTCTGGGTATTTTCTATATATATCATAAAAAATATCTATTTATGTATTGTATTGTATTCAATATATATACAATACAATACAATCATTTATTTCTTGCAAGTAAATGATTTGGATTGTCCAGCATTAAAAAAAATGATTTTGTTAAGTAATTGTTTTTTATATTTTGGTTTTAGCAACTCGACTAAAACAGATGAAAGGTACGGATAACATACTCGTAACTCATGATATTATTAATTCTGCTTTTTTAACTGATTATGTAATAGAAAATTATGAAATTTTTGTTCGTGGCATTGACATTGCTGACAAAGATGCACATTTTGTAATAACAAATAGCGTGATGCATGCAATCATTAGCAAAGCAAATACTAGATATAGCTGTAACAGTGGCCGATTTTCATGAACAAAAGTAGAACTATTTAATTATCATTGTAATTTGTTAGCTGTAGGTACATAAATTGGTTAAGCATTGCCACGGTTCCTCAAAAAACTTAAAAAAACAATGAACAATTAAAAGGAGAGTGAAAAATGTGGTAAAAATTTTCGATTAATTATTTGTATGAAATATGCTTTTATCGCCCATCTTTGATAATACCATATTTTTTGAGCTACATCAAAAATAAAAGAAAAAATAAACAGGACAAAGGAGGAAAGAAACAAACATGAGGCTAAACTATTTAAAATACTTGCCTACAAAGTTTAAAACATACACATAGAATAAAACATTTTTTTTTATCTCGTAGTTCTCTATTACATATTTACCTATAATTTAAACATTTATTAATCCTATGCACCAGCTAACTGCAGCGGTCACGGGTGGCGTGTGCCCTCGGTATACTTTCCCCAATTTGGCAAGCCGCGTTGTTTCATACCACACTACTTCTGATCAAACCACTTTACCGTCATTTATTTATCTTATTTATTTATGGCAGTTACCGTAGCCTATGGACGCTTGCAATACTAGAGCCGAAGAAGCTCTGAGACATAGATCAAAAGTCCGATATCATCATGACAGCCATCTAATGTTCCCACCTGGACACTGGCCTGCTCTCGGGCGAGAATGATTGGATCTTAATCCACTACGCGGACCCAATGCGGATTGGTGGATGGCACCATGTCTTTTGATTTTTTTTTAGTTTTTGCGGACATGCCGATATCCTCACGTTGTTCCGTATGAGAGTACTGGCATTGCGCACATAAATTTTTCTAATAGAAAAATCCATCGGTGCACGACCGGGTTTGAACCCACGACCTTAGGATCGAAAGGCGGGGGTCACTACCACTAGACCACCGTGCTCTGATATGTAATCACAAAAAAAATTTAATTGCGAATTACTTTATTAAATAAACATGTTTTGAAAACGGTTTTGCATACAGGTAAAGTTTATTACAAATCAGGGGCCTTACTCTTGAACGCGATCGGTATTGGACAAGTATTGGAATAAGACATTTCGTACTTTTGACAGCAAACTTCAACCTTCTGCGCCAAATTCAACCTTCTAGCAATAAATAGAAATTGGGATTGGATCGGAATTGCCATTAGATTCAAGAGTAATGGCCCTGATTGGTTGACTGTACGAATATGTAGATAATTGTTTTAGTGGAAACACTGCTGTTGATATAACTGTACTATTTTATTACCACGTTTCATACTGCATGCACTGACGGTTTCCTGTGGTCACATCGAATCAACACAGTTTTACGTACTATAACAGAGAATATAATTAAATTCAACAATACTGGCATTTTTGTTTGTTTTTCGAGTTGGAATATGAAATAGTTTTGTTTTTTTTTATTAAAAGTTGGATAACACTCGACTATCAATTTATCAATTATCAATTATTGTGTCACGCAGCGACTTGTTGTGTGCAGGTTTGATTCTTGCAGCTGGAGAAGTGTCACTGCTGTTTGTAGTTTCTGATACTCTTGGCCTAGTGGCCTAGGGCCTGAACATTGGCACTCTGGCAACACTAGTAGATGTAAATACTTAGAAAATCATTTAGTTATGATCATAAAATAAATCGTTGACCTAGTTATGTTAATTATGACAATAATAGGTATTTGATTCCGTATAATTTTCCACACATTGCTATTGTTTAATACCAATTAGAATGACTATGGCTGATAGGCGTAAGGCCTACCTAATGGGAAGCGGTTACCGTAACCTATGCTTTAAATACATGTACCCAGAGGTATCACTTCTGCGTTGCTATCTTGAGACGTAGAACAAAAGTCACCTCAGTAATTTATTCGGTAACCATTATACCTTTCGAACCGAAACGCCGAAACACAGCAATGCAAGCATTACTGCTTGGCGGCAGAAATAGATAATTTTTATATATGATTTGATATGCTAACGATTTCTAACATACAATTTTGTTTCAGGGCAACATCTTCACGTGTCCAAATGGTGAGTAAAAGTTTCTTATCGTTTTCGTTTTACGGACTTTTTTTATGGAAAAGCTATAAACACATTTCTTTGAAAAACGCCTGAGTTAACTTATCGAACATCCTACTCTCGCTATCCAGGTTTTAAAGTTTAGTTGATTACAATCATGAACTATAACCACAGATAAAGTAATAGTATACAGTTTTATCAATTCAATCAATCAACTCATTCGTTTCCATTAACAAAGTCTATTATTGTGTGCGGAAAGGCTTAAACATAAAATACTATAAAAATATATTACATATATTTTTTTTTGTATTATCCAACGACGTCCTCAGTGGCGCTGCGAGCGAGTGCCCAGATAGGTTGCGGGTTCGATTCCCGCTTCCGGGTCTGGGTGTTATGATACCATTAATATTCGTAGTTCCTGTTGCCTGTATCGTGGGTATCATCAGGTGGACACTAGTGTGGGGTCCTGCTGGGTATGTTATATTTATATTTAACGGTTACAGTGTGGTTACAGTGTAATTCATATTATGTGTGTGTATCTTTATAATATACACATTTTATGTAGGGTATACACTTATTCTATACTGCCTATTCTATAATATATTATCCTGAGAAAGGAAAGTAATTTGCTAAGATTAATTTACCAAAATACTGTGCTCTAGTACACGTTTCCAAGTTAATAATTAGCTTCAAAATTCTGCTGAAAATTTCATAATTCGCGTACAATTGCGAGAGCTGCCTGTTGCGAATAGTTGAACACAATACGTGATGAAACTTGGTTCACGTTCCGTAAGCTTCTGAGCTGCGTATACGGGCAATTTTTGGTAGACACATAATTTAATCCGGCGATGATACGTCAATAGTATGTAAAAACAGCCTTTCTTAGAAAACATCAACAGAGCCTTGAAGCTTTTTTTTTTTTAAGTTTTTTTTATCTACTTAAGTATATTTCTACCTATAGACCTATGCTGCTGAAACGTGGACACTTACGGTAGGGCTGGTTCATAAGATCAAAGTCGCTCAGCGAGCTATGGAAAGAGCTATGCTCGGTGTCTCTCTGAAGGATAGAATTCCAAGACCGAGAACCAAGGTGGTCGACATAGCTCAAAGGATAAGCAAGCTGATGTGGCAGTGGGCTGGTCATATATGCCGTACAACCGATGGCCGTTGGGGCAAACGTGTTCTGGAGTGGAGACCGCGCTTAGGCAAGCGTAGTGTAGGACGCCCTCCGGCTAGATAGAGCGATGACTTGCGCACCGTAGCTGGCAGAAAGTGGCCGAAGATCGGGTTCAGTGGCGCGCTTTGGGAGAGACCTACGTCCAGCAGTGGACTGCAATAGGTTGATAGTGATGATGATGAAGTATATTTATGTTTTAGTGCCATTGCTGTCGCTAGATATGATTTATATCGATCGAAACAAAACATATTTGATATTATCACGCTGTAGGTACAAGTTCGTGTGAGTTAGTAACCAGTGCAGTGTTCACTCACTCTATAATAAGTAGTGAACAACAAAAATATTTTGCTGTTAAATAATCGCCCGGTGTTGCTTCGTCTATTGCCGGTATGACTGACATAAGCTCTTTAGGAATTCCGAAAGCTGGTTAGTAACAATAAATAGAAATGTAATAAGCATTATAACAGCTAAATGTGTGAACAACTCTGTTTCGTTTAGGCATGTGTCTCATTGTTAAGATGTTGCAGATGAGTGATCGGTCGACTGCACTTACTCGCTTGCATAATGTGCTATTTCAATATAAGCAAATACAATGAGTAATAATGGACCTACGGTAGTACCACTATAACACTCGACCGAGTTTCTCGTTTTTCTCGTATGAACTAGGCTTAGATATTAAATAAAGTAGAGCAAGCCAGGGATCGATAAGAACAGACTAGACAGGTTTTAAGAGTTGTAAAGTTGACTAAGAACACCAGTGGTCTAGTGCTAGTAACACCGTGGGTTTAAAACTGGTCATGCAATACTAACTAACTAACTAAATTAATAATTCGAAAAAAAAAACTATTGTTACACGACCGGGTTCAACCCCACGACCTTAGGATCGGAAGGTGGGGTTATTACCACGAACACCAGTGGTCTTTTTTATTTCTTTGCCAACACAAAAATAAGACCAAACTTTCATTTCAGAAGCTGTACGATACACGAATGTGTAAATCAACAGTATACTAAAAAGGAACTTATTCTATTGGTATTCGACATTCGTAGACATGTAGTCGTGAGATGATTTCGCATGCTCGATTTCTAATAGTCATGCTTGCATATCCGCCTCACCAAAATGTGGAGACGGAAATTGTACGACGGAAATTAAACCTTCATGCAAAAGAATCGTAACAATCTATCTCAATTCTCAAAAACTCAGAAAAAAGTACCAATACTATAAAAACAGAAGCTAAAGCTAGGACACTTATAGGGAATATCATTTCATAATAATAATTGCAAAAGTAACTCTATCGTCTTGTCTGTCTGTTGTGTTCCTACCTATTGTAACAGCTTTACCTAAAAGAACCTTTTGTAAGAGATAAATAGTTAAACATTCTTACTATTATTACATTCCGCATGAGTCAATTAAAAAAAAAAAACTTTTTAAGCAATAATTTGATCAAGGTCGATTTTTTATAAATATTACGGTTTTGAGATGGGTAGAACGGAGTATAAAACGGTAGAAAATTTGTGGGTTGAACGGGTAAGCACTCAAAATTTTTTGAGATAAATTTGAGTTTAAATTTAAAATTAATTTTGAAATTAATTTGAGAAATTAATTTTAATCTCGTTATATGCTGTTCGTTCAAGTACACAACATTTTGTTTTATTTTATGGTCATAAAAGAATAAAATTCAAAAATTTTATGCAAAGAGTTACGATCAGCCCATCAAATGCACTCGCTGCAACTAATTTGTCAGTAATATTTATAGTGATGTGGTCACATCATATCTGTAACCCAGTTTAAAGTAATTTTCCCTCATATTCATGGAAAATTAATTTTCAATGGCTGTTAAAACAAAGGCTGATGGTATATACAAGCTCCGGTTACACAGAAATGGTAGCTTAACTATTAAATTGTGGCTAGAATAATGTTTTTTCTAGTGAATCTTCTCCTGAATCGTTATAGTTATTTTCAAAGAATGTATAGTCAGTAGTACGGTAGTACATATTAGTTTCATGGTTATTTTAGACATACCGTTGATTTTTGACACTTCAGTTTGTGCGGAAGTGTCAAAAATCTACGTATTTAGTTGTTTAGCACCGCGAGCGGTACTAGATACAGTGCAACTGTAGTTGTCTGTATTTAGCAGTTTCGACAGGTTTCTACCTACTGGAATATGTATTTTTAGTCATATTTTAAACCTCTGTTCGCCAGAATGTCTTTGAAATCTATCATTTTCTTTGTTTATTGATAGACAATACATATCAAGCCGCTTAAATAACAGTTTTCTAAAAAAGAGTATGATGATAGATAAGTAATGATGTGTTGGCAACGCTCTCTCATAGAATTGAATACCTAATGAAGAGATCCGCCGCAGCTACCTGAGCTAATCTAAGATAGGTTTATCTAATCTAAGATAGGTTAGCTTATCTTATCTCGCAGTTTGGACTGCGCTTTACACACTTTATTGAGTAGTAGATGCTGATGACCCGTTTCAAATATAGCGTTCATTTTGTTAATATCATTGAGTTCAAGGTATATTAGAAGTTTCGTTTGAAGTATATTTTCAAATTCATAGCTAACAAGTTACCCCGTCTAATATTTAGAATATTAACGGGGAATTTAATATTCTAGATTCCTAGTATCAAAGTGGTTAGATACATAATATTAATTCAAGTTCTACTTAGTTCTAGTTTAGGGTAGAAACTTAAAGTAATTGAATCACCCATAAAATTAATAATCAAATTAATATTATAAATGCTAGTTTGTCTGTTTGTTCCCAGTAGAGTGTTCTGCTCGGCTAGCATTTATCTGTCATTAATCAACTTACTAGTTCGTTGGCACTTTCATAAACACTGAAATGATATTAAGCTTTTTTTGAAACTATTGCCATCTAAAAGGTTGTTATGTTATTTCTGATATTTTTTAGTGACAACCCTATTGTTAATAAGACATCTGTAACATTATCAGTTGTGGTGCTTGAAGATATGAAGCAAGATCGTTTACTTCCATGGTCAACGGGCGTGGCTGAAGAGCAGGGTGAACTGGAATCCACTACCGGTAGGCTTGGTTCAGGAACCGTCCCTACATTTTCGATGACAAAACCATCGTCTAATAGTGCTCATGATAGCCAGACTAGATGATAATTTTTACTCTAGTACTGTGCGAGCAACAAATGCGATTTCAAATAAGCGCTTTCATGCTTTGGAGGGCACATTACGCTTTGCTCCCGACTTTTTAATTGTTAGGTTATGACGGAGACCTTGCATCTGCCTCCGTCGCCAGAATGAGCGACTGACTCTACTAGTGAACTTGTGTTCAAAACGTGTGCGGTTGCCTTAAAGGTTGCCTGTTGGCATGAGGTTCTGTAATGAATTGAGCAGGTCACTGCCTCCTTAATTTTCATCAGCCACATAATTAAGGTAAGGAAATTGCTACAACCTACCTGGAGGCTTATTCGCTATGACCAAACGCGGGCTCGTTTACGATATCTGCGTGGAATCGTTGTCGACGAGCCACGTTTTAGGGCTCGTCTGACTGTTCAAAGTCAACCTATCAATAGCGAAACTATCGCTATTGAAACAACACAGATACGGAAAACCATTTTACAATTTCACACCATGACACGTACAGAACACGTTACTAAGTTACACGTTATTGGTAAGGAATCTCTATGTCTTAGCGAATAAGCCCCCTGAACTGAACCTATTTTAGATTAAACCGACAGACAGCAGTCGACTCTCGGTGCGAATTCTTGAATAACTTTGAGCTAGACAACTAGAAGAGTTTTCTATACATGCTACAACACCTGACTTTTTATACAGTCATTGTTGATTCATTTCAAAACCATAAGTTTGATTTAAATAAACTTTGATGGTATTATCAGATCTATACATGCTCATTATAAAAAGCTTGATGACATAGCTACTGACATAAAACGCACAACCTAAACTGCTAGACCTAGAAACTTGAAATTTGGAGGGTAGTTTGTAGTGTATGTAAGGAGTTTTTGAAATACAACTACAAATTTCTGACAAAAAGACCAACTCTTTTTGTCAGCTGTCTCGACGAGAATGTAGAGCCAATACCATACACTTACCATACGCTGACGTAATCGAACCGGCTCACCTAGAGATAGTTACACATAGACAGGATGTCAGAATTTCTCAGAACAAGTATTTTTACGATATAATTAGTAATATTAGCAAGAACGGAAACTAACATTTATTATGAGCTATCTATAGATGGTTTAAAGCGCTCGTGGCATAGCTGGCTAAGTACTTACCTAGCTAAGCACTGTTCCGCGTGGTCACCATTTGGATGGGTGATCGCCAGTGACACTTTAACTTCCGTGCTTCGGAGAGCTGTCGATCTCGGCTTTTTTATTTACTGGATATTTTACACTGACTAGTCACCAACCACCAACCAGGTCAGTAAGGTTCTAAGGTTGTTACTTAGAGGTTACTTGGAGAGACGGGCATAATAAACATACGAATTTGATTGTTACTAGTCTCATTAACAGCAGTGCAGCGAGCGGTATGTTAAATTAAACCCTTCACTGGAGTGGAGACTCCCTATATACACAATAGAGAATTGATACATCAATTTTGTGAGGTTATGTAATTCCCCAGTACAGCTTCAATCAGAGCCTACTTGGTATTTGCTCAGACTATTCGATTACAGAGTTCGGTAGACGCAGTCGCATGCTAATTCAGAACCGAGATTAAGGCAATCCGTCTCCCACCACATTCAAGGATTGACTGAACACTTAATATCCGCAAACATACCAGGAGATTGCCTTTAATTACAATGTTTTGTTTTGTTAGGCCTCGTACACAGAGACACTGTTTGCTCCTGTTTTCTATAGCGGCTTTTGCTGCAAGCTTTGTGATGTTTTAATTTAATGACTTGCTTGTGAATAAGCAAGTATAAATATAATGTCAGTTAGTTTATTTTTTATTATTTTTATATCAGTAGATGACGATGCGGTCGAGACGTTCGCCTGATGTTAACGCCATACGCCTCACAGGTGTAGTGTCACTCAAAGCTCCAAGCTTAATAACGAGCGCAGTGTAGTCACGTGTAGTTTAACGAGACTTTAAGTTACGTCTCATTTTCCCAGTTAGTATATCACTTGCTTGCTACAGTACAGTGCCTTTCAAACGTAAACACAAAATATCTGGCACTGCAATGGTAGTACTTCACTAAAACGGACTCTTGCCACACCCCGGACACTCTCTAAAGACCTACACAAAAACCAAATAAACGCGTGCTTTAGAACCCTTAGCTTCAGTGCCGGCGAAAGGTGCGGTGTGGTTCCGGCAAACTCGCGACCGGGGTGGGGTAAGTAAAACCGGTGGGAGGTAGGGAGTGGCCGTTCTGTACGTAGTACCTGTTCTGTGCTTTTGCTGAAAAGGTTTACCACCAGGTAGAAAAAATTTACTAACCATAAAAATAAATTGATTACATTAACGATATGTAATCAATACATATTATTACGCAGAATCCCACGTAATATTATGAAACAACAGAACGAAGCGTTAGCTCTGTATGAACACAAATATGACCTGTTAGCATGGATACACTTTCAAGTATCTAGTAAAGCGGCTTGAGAGTGGTTGCGTCGTCTCTTGGTATAACATTAGAGGTACGTTCAAACGCGCGAACATAATTGAGCAACGCGCGGCAATTGCTCAAAGTCGCCCAACGAGCTATGGAAAGAGCTATCCAGCATAGCATAGAGTTTCACTACGCGATCGAATCCGCAATGAGGAAATCCGTAGAAGAACCAAGGTCACCGACATAGCTCTTAGAATTAGTAAGTTGAAGTGGCAATGGGCAGGCCATATAGCTTGTAGAACCGATAACCGTTGGGGAATAAAGGTTCTCGAGTGGCGACCACGAACTGGAAAACGAAGTGTAGGACGGCCCTCCACTCGATGGACCGATGACATTAAAGCGGTCGCAGGAAGTCGGTGGATGGTGAAGGTCCAAAATCGGTCGTCATGGCGCTCTTTGGGGGAGGTCTATGTCCAGCAGTGGACGTCTATCGGCTGATATGATGATGTAGACAATTTAGTTATAGTTATATTTTATAAGGCAATATGATACAGTGTTTGTTTCCTCAGGGTTAAATTAACGACAGTTAATATAAATTTACTCCAATTGACTTGATTGAAATCTTAACTAAATTAACAATAAGATAATTTGCATGGGATTTAGTTACCAAACCGAAACAAATGAAATAGTATTTACAGAATATCTTATACAGAAACGATTTTTTATTCGCTGTGACCGTAGAGTCAATCTTTTTTATCAAAAAATATTTCAGAGAATAAGACTGAAAATAGATTAGTTCCGCTACGTCGGTTCCCACTACACTGCTCTAATTTTAGACACGTGTCCACGCTTTGTGCAGATTTTGAAGAAATTTTTACGTAAACGTAATTAGTTTCATGAGATAACGGTAAAGTTGTTTCGTTGGCTGACAATTTAAACTATCGGCTGTCTCATTATCTACATATAACTAAATATAAATAATCAATAAAACTTGCCTGTTTTGACCAACCGGAATTGTATCTTCTCGAAATTCAGATGTCGAGTGATTATTACGGTTTTAGGCAACATTAGGCAATTAATTTAAAATATTATAAAGTTGCTAGTATACAAGCAACCCTACGAGTCACTGCAGTCAGGAACACTAATGTGTCCCCCGGTGCACTCGGCCTGTTTCCACTGAAATAACGAGAATTTTTCACACGGAATTTTACATTGTGTGAATAACTGATGTTCAGCGCTAATTTGAGCTTGACACGAAATAATATGCTTTTATGCAATTAAAACTAGTACATGTTCCAGGTCTTTGTTCTGCTATGTAATTACGTTTGTTTATTTCAAAGTCAACTAAGAGTAGCAGAGTTCTTTGTGATAGAGCTCGCCTGGGGAAGAACTACCACCATACCTTTTTCTGCCGCCAAGCAGTAGGTGATGCTCGCATTGCTTGAGGAGAGATGATTTTTGGGATATAATAATATCTATGTATATAATATTTATAATCTTTTAAAAAAATAAACTCACAGGTTTACTTTATAAAATTCGTTTCGATTGAAAATTGATCCAGACTCCGTTTACTTTATGGAATCCTTGTAAATCTAGCAATTGACGATACCACAATTTAGAAGATTTCCCAATATCTAAGCCGATGTTGAGGGAGAGTTTGATTGAAAAATAATATTTTATTGAGCAATAAAATTGAACTTTGGATTGATCTTATATCTAAAACAATCTCTTTAACAAAAACTTTTTGCTTAAATCGACTCGCAGACAAATTACTAGGGTAGGTACACTGAGTACGTCAAACATTATAATAAGTTTTGACTCATGGCATTATATTTAGGCTCGATTTAAATTTGTTTTTTTTATGATTTATTATTATTACGGACTATTAGTAATAGGATTTGAGGAAGGACTATTCCAATGTCTTTAGAAAAGGTTAGTCACGCCATTCTGGTAGTGGCCACCATCATCAAGTTTTTCATCTCCTTTCTCTGAAGATGAAAAACTTGATGATTCTATTTTTTCTTTGATCTGATTGATATTTTTTTAAGTTACCTAACATGAAAGTTGATCTATTTACGGTAAAACGAGGCATATCTGAATTCACATTGAAATCACAAATCGAGCGTTCAAACTACCCTCAAGGATCGTAGCATGACATGACATGTGACAATGAAAACGCGTTCGGATAGGCGCACAGTTTGTACCAGTATTGTGCTGGATAAGTCGAATGCGGTTGAAGACGGTCTGCGTGACTGAGTAGCAGTCACTCGATTCGCATGTCTACTTACCTAGAAGCCGCGACGGGGACAAGTAGGGAAACTAGTGATACCTACATAAAACGATCGAATGCTTCATTTTAAATTTTCCTCTTGATTTTAATTAATTTTGTATTGAAATCGTGTACAAAACCTTTGGTTTGTAGTTTTGGTATGTCTGTCGCGTCGGTTTTCACAGTTCTTGCACCTAGGTACTTCATATGGTACAGCCCTAACCCCACACTAATAGGATTCCCTGTGTCGTGTTATATGGTACCATCGAGGAGTTACCCAAATCCCCGTTGTATTATGGTACCAGCCAATTACCAGTAACGTGTATTTTGCAAATATAATATACCAAAAAATAAAGATGTTAATTCTCTTTTATTCTGTTTATTCCAAAACACCAAAACGCAGCAAAAATATTTGCAAATCATGTAAACATTTGCCCCGTTTCGGGAATCGACCCCGCAACCTCTCAACCTCGACACCGAGGGCGTCAATTATTACAAACGTTTTCTTATAAGTGCTATGTTTATTTATAAATATCTTAATACCTTCCTACGTACAAAGATCTCTAGCAAGCCAGCTGTTAAATTATTCTGTGAGTGTGGGATGAAAGACCTCCTTATGATTATGCAATCGTAAACAAAAGGGAATCATAATTAATTGCGCATTTGTTGACCTTTCAGATTGCGTGTGTTAGGTTCATCGTAATGGTGTTGCAAGAATTGATACTTTGCATGAACTTATATCTTTAATGTTTGCATGATTGCCTAAATTAGAGGTCATTGAGGCGTAAGTGAATAAACAAGAGGTACATAGGGCTCCTTCTGTTGAGAGATTAGGTGGTGTCGTAATGAGTAATCATACGGTATCTATTTATACATATTATACGGTATATATATATATAAACCAGTAGTGTAACGCTCCGCGACTAGTCCGCCTCCAAGCGCTGACTTTTTTTTTATGCAAAATTCATTGATTTTCTTGTTTTATATAAAGTTTTACTACATACCTAATAGCAAGAAACATGCCAAAAAAGGGATAGGAACTCAGCCGGTGTTGTTGCCAGTTTTTTACGGCATGGGCGCGTTGGAATTGGCGTAAATTTTCCTAGCTTGTAAGACGTTTCAAAATGATCCTTGTGATTCAAATGAATAAAGCACTTTTGATTTTATGCTTTGCCACAAATAAAAAACACCTTGAAATTTTCAGGTGTGTTAAAATTGTCTTGTTAATTCGTTAGTCAGTCAGTAACAAGATTTTATATATTTTGATAATACAACACAACACTTTTATAACAAGTTTAACCATTCTTCCATTACCTAAAAGATAAACGGCAAAGGAAACCGGTCAGCAATAAAATCTATAACAAAGTTTTGCAAAATTCTAACAATGTAAAAGTTTCCAATTCCGCAAAATCCCTTCTTGAAAGTAATAAAGTAAATACCAATGTCTAGAACGTGAGAATATAAAGCAATCTAGCGTATAGAAGAGGAACTCGTGTAATAAAACAAGTTGTGCTGGTAAAAGCAATGAGCTCAAAATGAATCTGAGGTACCCTACAAGTTTGACGTAATGGTCTCGTGCGTGACCAAGTTGGTCGCAAATGTCAAATACTTAAGTATTGACAAATAAGAACTTAGTGACCTATAGACATGGCTCAAATAGTTTTACCCTGAAAATCGAATCATGTGATCTCTGACAGTGATGTGCTTGTCTAAAATAAATACTCTAAAATACTCTTCTCACATCGCCTAAATACCTACTTGAGATTGGATTAGGTGTGAATGAGGATCATTGATTTTGTGACAGTTTTGTAAGAAGAATTGTCTAAAGTTATGCTTGAGTATCGTTTGAATTTGAGACTTAAATTTCAATTATTGAAAGAACCACAATTTTTACCTTTGTAGAAAGAACCACAATTTCGCCAATAGTCAAAGAAATTTGAAATTTGTTTGAGTTTCAAATCTCACACCAGTATTATTTATTTTATGACGTGCAGAATGAACTTCGAATGTTAGCCAAACAGACGTGGCTATTGTCCAATAAGATGGGGGAAGGCTAAGGGAATTTCATCGCTTTCTCCGAACGCCGAGTTTAATAAGCGTTGGCTCTATAGAACCAGCGATATCTTTGCGATCAGGGTCTACTAGGTTTGAGAACAAAGCCTGTTCATAAACCACAAAGAGGCTGTCAAGCCCACTGGTAGTAGAACTCGTAAAAGAGTTTGTCTGGAGAAGTACCTATATTTGCCGCCAAGCAATAATACTCGCAGCTGTGTTCCAATTTCAATGGTAGGCATCTGAGGATAAAATTACAAGCACGTTTTGTCTTTGGACCCTACTTTCTGTAAATTAGAACAAAATTTCCTACAACGCAATCTGTTAACACGTTCAGAATGTTTTAGTCTCATTGTATCCATTTGCGACTTCATACTTTTTCAATAGTGTGTGGAAGGATGATTAGATAAAGCTCACTTTTTTTTTAGTCAGTAAGTGATAAGACAATCAAGAAGCCCGCTTGATGTAAAGCACCACGCCTGACTATAACAGATGCAGTGCCACCCAAAGCTTAAAGTTTTTAAGTGTTTGCGCGGCACTGCACTGCACTTATCACCCCGAGACATAGTTGTTAAGTCTCTTTCGCCCAGTAATTTCACTTGCTTCAGTACCCTTCAAACCTAAACACAGTAATGCTTGCACACTACTGCTTGGAGGTAGAATATCTGACACTGCGGTGGTACCCACCAAAACTCTTGCCGAAGAGTCCTAGCACCAGTCACTAATTATGATAGCTCCATTAATAAAGCCTTACATGGCAATAAACCTGGATGAGGCTAGCACAGGACCGGGAGGAGTGGCACATACAAAGAGATGCCTATACCCAGCAGTGAGTGAAATCGGGCTGTGGATGATGATGATGGCAATAAAGAGAGCTAATACAAATATCTCGCTACGCAGCCAGTCACAGAACAGATATTTGATGCAGCCATTTTATGCAGCCTAGTTACACTCGGTGGAGTAGATGACCAGTCCAGTGACCATACTATAACAATAGTAGAATCTGGGCTATTCCCAGTAGTTTTACCCTAGTTGTCTTACCAGTCGGGCTACTGGACATTTTCTTACCAACAGACTTACTGATAAAGACTACGCTAGTGTCATTGTTTTCCATTAGTTTTACTTTATCAAAATTTTTTAAACTAACAAAACTAGTAGAGTAAGGTTATAACTAAAAAAATAGTTATTAAAACGCCTTGTATCAAAACTTTAATAAAAAAAACGCTACCAAATTCAATACCTACCCATCTACGTCAGAAATTATTCATACTGAAATAATGAAAATTAGGTTACGGTCAGATCTCAAAAAATACTTTAAAATTGCTCAGACAGTCTGACACGGCTGAAATTAATTTTAATTAAAAAAATTAGATTCTCCCAAATCACGTTCTAATAGCAAACCTTTCATGACCTTTAGCGCGTTCTATTTATAAAAATCCTACAACCTGAGTTCAAAGAAATGTCACCAAGAGGGGAAAGCCTAATAGAAACAGTATTTTTTGTATGTAACGAAAATGTTTAAGATTTAAAAAAAAATATGACTCTGGTTAGAGTTAGTTTTATGATTTTATAAATAAGAAATTATGTAGGTATAATAACAACTCAGTCAGTGTCTAAAATAAGTTGCGAATTAATAAAATAATCTTCGGATTTCATTAGTCTAGAATTTTAGACAGCACCCGTATTCTAGAAGAAGTTTTGATTGTGTTGATTGTCTTTTTTAAGTATGGGAAATTCATTATTTGTTTCATAAAGGAGCCGGCCCGGTTTTTTAAAAATTGTTAAGCCACAACGGAGGTCTTCGGGCGGCCTAATAACTTCTTCACTAGAGTAGGCCACAGACTCATACGAATTTTAACATAGAAAATAATAAGCATGTACCTCAATCCCTAAAAGTGTATTTTATAAAAATTACAAAATTGTGTACCCCGATCGATAAGTAAATAAATTATGTAAATATAACTCATACATCCAAATCGTAAAAAAAATTGGCTTGACTTTATGAACTAAAACCCACTACTTAATATTATGTTCTGTGCTAAAACTTTGAATGACATGTGACATCTACCAATCCGCATTGTGCGTCCGCTTGGATTATGAAAAACTACTCTCGTTCGAGAGTACGTAGACGTACCTACCCAGCGTCCTAACAGTGGGAACATTAAAAATCTGACATTGATGATGATGATGGTTAGCTTTTGTTTGATCAATCAATATAGAAGTTTGATCCTATTTTGGAATCGGATCAATCCCTTTGTATAAACACACTGATTATGTTATTCATGTCATCTGCTAGCTAACGATCTAGAATAGGGCTTTCAATTTACTAATAGGCTAGGTTAAATTAAATAATGGAGTCTAATCTAGAGACTCATTAATATGTCTAGTTTTAAACTAATTGCGAAAGTGACACCTCATTTAGGCACCTAAGTAAATTTAAGAAAATAACATTTTGCTTTTATTAAATTAGAATAATAAACGAATTATACACCAACATCTATCTAAATATGGCGGTTAAAGTAACCATCTGGGTATAGCTTAGGCCAAGGCCACACTGCAAGGTTAGACATTAGTTAGGCTGCTGGCTGCATGAATAGTCTTAGAAGCTAAGGATCTCACCAAGCGAGCGGTACGGCCGCATCCGTAACATGATTTGTGTTGGTTTCTATGCAATAAGCAAACCTTTTGCCGCTAAGCGTACTTCCTCGGGTACTGCATGGCATCGGCCTAAGATCATTTATTCTATACGTTATTATTCTAAAGTATACCATTATCATAGCTTTTAAAGTATAAACAAGTTTTATAGCTGCTAAATGAAACAGGACTACAGTTCCGGTTGAATGTGGAAAAAAAAAATATTTTGTCGTACTTTTCCGAATTAAATATAAATTTAAGAGATGTTGGATAAACGCGTCGAATAAAACAGGCCATCACCATTTTGATTAGATGTGGCGTCGTTGGTTATCGAATCTTCGTATCCAAAAATGATTATCTGTTGGAAAATGTTTGAGTAAAAAAAATTGCACAAAACCGATTAGCACGATTCTAGATCCTATCGACGTGTTTATTTGCGCACCGTTACTGGCCTAGTGCAGGCTAATCACAAGTAATCACAATAATAACTATCTATTAGACAGCCACCGCTAGCGATAACTGGACTGCATCTGAATATCTGATAACTAGGACCCGCTTGCTGCTTCGCTCGCGTACTAGTAGGAGGTACTGGATGAACTCTACTAACATACTATTAGCTAACAACTCGTAGATCGCAAACAAATGAAAAAATGAATGAATGAATGAACACTTTAATGTACACAAAAAACTACTCGATTGATTGATGTTTGATTAACTAATATAAAAACATTAACAAATTACAATGGGCGGGATTGTCACTAAGAGTTATTTCTTCCAGGCAACCATGAATGGACAAAGTGAGAGTAAAAAACTAAGTAGTAATACGCGGATAACAATATAAAATACGTACGGATAAAACGGATAAAAAGTGCACACAATAGGAAATAATGAATGTTTAAAAATACCTAAGTTTTGTTAAAGCTTTTCATTTGTTTTTGGGTGTATTCGATAGTCCGTTTCTATTGAACAACGATCCAGCTGCGGTTAAATTTCTGCTAAAGCCAACGATTTGTCTTGGGTGCGTCAAACGTTGTTCATTAATATAATCGGGCTCTTGGACCGGTTCAAACAAGACCATCTCTCTGCTAAACTGAAACCAAAAACACTTATTTAAATTAGTCAAACAACTTCGGTTCATCAATATCAAAACATCCGAGAAAATGGATAATTAACTCTTGTGCAAGCAAATATGTTTAATCTAAATGCTGTAATTTATTATAGCTTCTGGTATATTTTAATGAAAATTCAAACAACTATTCAAATTATCATTTTGAGAAACCCATTGTTTCTGTCATAGGATGTTGATTTAGATTAGCCGTTCGTTTTCGTTACGTAATTTTGTAAACAAAGTGACCTTTAGAATGCTTCTTAGAAACATCACAATTATTCATCCAAGAAACAACACAATTATTCGGTGTTTGATGTCTGAATAATTGTATTGTTTGCAAGTTTATTTTGTCTTGAACTAAGTAATTGTCTTTGTATTTTACCTAGTTCAGAAGCCACCTTTCTTTAGATTAGCACCTCGGCACGCTTGCCCTTTTTGATTTCAACGTAACTTTGTTAAAGTCAAAATTGGAATGCGCTTCGCTTTTCATTTTGTGGTAACATTATTATAACTCGGATTTCATTAGTTTCAGAGTTTTTAAAATGTAGAGCTAATTTTTTTAACGTAAATAATTTACATAATTTACGCACTTAATCTAATAAAAAATATGTATCTATTGTATGATGCTGCTTATATTACAAAGTTACCCGATTTGAAAGTAATTTTAAGTTTTTTGGGTCGAAATATTTTTTTAATTTCACGTCCGTTAATAACTCTCAACTTTACCATTACGTTTATTAAAAATAGAGTGCTGTAGTACCTATTGTCGATGTAATCGTGGTTCTTGTATGGCACAGCGCTTGCAAATGCACGTAAGATATTTCATGCTTTTTTTCATTTCACGACTGACTTTTATTTTAATACTTACCTTTCGAGTTTTTCAAATAAATATCAATCAGAAGCCAAAGCGAGATAGCACTATCATAAATAGGAAGTAAGTACGATCTCTACGAATATAGAGACACAGCTTGTAGGTATGTTGTAAGTCAGTCAGTTGGTAAGGAACGAAACCGTAACGACTCGTCACAATCTCATCATTTAGTTACCCTAAGCACGCTTTAATTTTGGCACGGCATTTGGAGCATCACAATCTGGGTCAGTTGGTAAGGCGGCTGATGCTGTAGCGGTGTAGTCATAACACTGCTGTTCAGCCAAGGCATAATCGCCAGCGCTCGTAGAATCAGCTTAAATAAGCCTTGGTAGAAATTTTATCTAATTCTATTTCGGAAATTACGAGAGATGCGCGAGATTAATTTTCAAAAAGACTCAAGGATTTTCCCGTATTATGCCATGTCAGTTGTGGTTTTTGCGCTATTTTGGACAGGATTCTCGTGAATTTCCACTTCTCGTCGCATTGAGCCTATCTCTGTGAAACACAAATTTAGATTATCCCCCAGTTCCGGCGTTACATTTGGTTAAGCACCATTTTGCAATGCAAAATGTTCTTTACAAGCTTTGCTCCTTCCTAAAAGATCGAAATCTACACTACGGAAGACAAAATATCTAATTCTTTGAGAAAACTTTGTTAGTAAAGTTATTTATTTGTGCTTGTAAAAGCTTCACTTGCTGATACAAAATTTTTTTACACGTGCTGTTGTTTTCTACTAGATTAACAATAATAACATAATACATTATAATCAAAATATAACAAAGGTTGATTAAATTGAGTGCAGGTATGCAAAATTTTAGCTCAACCAGTTGGGGGAACTGGTTTAAAATTAGTTTGCAAGGTTTGACCCAAACAAATCATAGGTAGGTACTCGTACTAACAAATGAAACATGTAAAACGGTATAGGAAGTTCTAAGGTAGTATGTATAAGAAACGATTTAAAAATTTAATTAGTTAAGATTTGACAAACTTAATTCGGTTCATAAATTGTCCGAGTTTCCTCTAAGCGTCAGGCATTGAGGATTTTCGAACTAGCGAACATTCGACTCGGTGGCCTAACAGTCATGGCGTTGGCAGCATAAGGCAAAGGCACGGGTTTTTATCCCGCCTGTTTATAAATTTCGAATCGCATTAGATTTTCATAAATTGTCTTCAATACTCCGAATCAACGTCACAATATGACATGGTTGATTACGAAAAAATATCATACTGACTGATTGATTGGCTAAGTTTTTATCTGAACACAATGCGCTTTGTATTGTTAAGACACCTACACACAGACACAATATCAGAAAACGGCATAAGCAAATAGTTTTAAGCCAGTACTAGTAAACCATTTATAAGTAGATCTGATAGGACTTAATTAATTAATCATTAATTAGTTATTAACAAACTTAGTTAATACAAAAATAAAGATAATGAGCAGGTAACTCTACACATTATAAAATAGGATGAATAACCATAGGAAGGATACTGAGCCAACACGGCTCTTGAATACGTCATAGAGTCTTATGCCCTTATTCATAAAAAAACTGTAATTTTAGCTGCTAGCTGGCCAGCTTATTATTGTCTTACCTTGTCATTCTAGATTTAAAAGACACATTAGCTCAGAGAGGTATAAAGTAAGATTATAAATAAGGACCTAAAAATACACAGAACCTGTGGAAATCATGAAATAGTCCACCATCACAGGGTTAGTGTCAAAATAAAAGGGATTGGGGAGTATGCTTGTAGTTTTATAATAACCCGAAAAAATGCTCAAATCAGGGCTTGAAAACGCAACATTCCATTTGATACACGGGTGCTCACCAGTAGGTAATTATCTTGCCCGCTTGAAAGAATACTTGGGCTGTTTTCGGCTCCAAGAGCTGAAACCGAGGCATAACTGGTAAAGCAAAAATTGCGGGTTTAGAGCAGCGAGCTGGCTCACAGTTTTTTGATCCCAGAATATAAGTTTAATAAATATAAGTTTTTGGTTTTTTAATTAACAAATTGGTTAGAGCATCCGTAAAGCAAACGGAAGGTTGCTGGTCAAGTCCCACCTGATGCGAAAAAACTTTTGGGATATTATAAACTATAGCATTCACTGATAAAACACTTTTCTGTGATCGAAAAACTGCGAGTCTGCTACTGTTCTAATAAACTCGCACCACAAACAATGACAGTGTAAACGAAACTTTACCGTCAATTGAGCAGCTAAGCAGTAACATGTAGGTACTAGCCTTGAAGTTCATTCGTAATGAGTGAAAGGCGCCAGAACATAGCTGAACGTGACTCACAGACCACAGATGACTTTTATATACGAATATTCTAATACGTGTCGTAGCGTAGGTGCTCTTAAATAATGAATGAATACTTACCTCATCATGACAGCCTTCTAATGTTGCTCATTGTTGGGACACTGGCCTACTCTCGGACGAGAGTGATTGGGTTTTTAATCAACCACGCGGACCCAATGCGTATTGGTAGATGGCACCATGTCTTTCGAATTTTTAGTTATTAGACATGCCGGTTTCCTCACGATGTTTTCCTTCACCGTATGAGAGCACTGGCATTGCGCATATATTTTCAGAAAAATCTATTGGTGCACGATGAGGTTCGAACCCACGACCTAAGGATCAGAAGGCGGGGTCACTACCACTATACCACCAGTACTCTTACAAGAGATAGAGAAGAGAAGATATTTTAATTATCATCATGATCAGCATTCTAATGGGAATATTAAAATGCTGATCTCTAGAAAACTGGCAAAGTCTCGAGGGAGAGTGGCTGAAACCAATGCGTCATGATAGACTCTTTTATAACATTTGGTTCTTGAAATGTATTCTACAGATTATATTTTTTTTAATTTAATTAATATTTAATTGGCGTAGGTACATTATGAAGATTTTAAGAAAATGTAAGTCATCAAGTCGGGGACTTTAGTTAGGGATCAATGTAACCTATACAAAGCTCTAGGTATCTTATCTATTCTTAGCGTAAGAAAAGACTGGTATTTCGCAGTTTGTTACTTTTCGTCAGAAGGTTTCGCGCATAAATCATTACTATGTGGGTAGTAAAACTGGTTTAGATTCCCTACTGGCAGGGCTTCGCTTTTACGATAGACACCACATAAAAAACTATAGTATGTAGTAAACGTACTTATGAGGGCATGTAAGGCAAAATTGTTCTACAAAATCGTTATTGAACTCAGCTTCTGTAAAAATTACCTTACCTTTGGGAACATGAAACTATAAACTTATCTCGGATCTTGCTTTTTACAAAAAGGACAAGTAAAGATTTCTAAAATATCATGTTTTGAGCACATTTTGCTATCTCATGAACTCAAGAACTATATTTTTGTATGGTTTTCATATATTTATTATGTCAAAAAGAAACTAGGACTTTTTACACATTGATTTTGTTCGATTAGCTTGTACTTAGTACGTTTTTATACAACACGCTCTGTTCTTCTTACTAACGAGAAAACCATAATTCGCCATCCACAGAAGTAGATTCGCCATCTCTATCTATCTGGCGACGCTATTGCCAGTTTAAGTGCCGACAAAAGTCCTACTCTCGACGCACGAACCATAAGCTCGTAGATTAGATCTTGATGTCAGATATTATAAGCATATAATAATTTGATCATTATTTAAACTAAAACGAAGGTATTAAAATTCATTTTTGACAGTAAAATGATTGGAATTAGAACACGGCTGCGGTTTTCGAGGCAAGGCGATGCTTCAAAATAGCTCATCGAGCGGTAAAGGTTTTCTAGACTTTGCGCTTTGGCTTCATAAAGGTATATCTGAGTACGAAAGCCAAAGAGTTACTACTACGTTCTTAATATTAAAGTCACAACATAAATAAATAATGGAACGCCATCCAAAATAACTTATGCCTTTAGTAATCTAGGCTTGAGTAAAAATCAAATGAGAGAAAATTAGTTTTCACTTTTAAGGCTTCAATGAAATATTCATCATACCCAATCATCCAAAACTCTTCAGACAGCTCGTAAATTGTAGAGCCATTTGATAAATTGAAAATACTTATCAAAATGTGCGTCGTATTTATTGATATCTGATTCGAATGGTATCAATCTCACTCGAGTTATTAGGATTTTTGGCGGAAAACTTGACGGATATTTGATATTCAGATATTGTGGTATCGGTAAATGAAAGTCTCATCTGAGGATTATAAGATTTATAAGCAACTAGCGACCCGTCCCGGCTTCGCACGGGCATTAAAATATACGTATAAACCTTCCTGGAATCACTATATTGATGTAAACCGTATAAAAATTCGTAGCGTTGTCTAAAAGATTTTAGCGTACATACATACATACAGAGGGACAGACACGACTTTGCTTTATACTATGTGATAAAAATATAAGAAGGCTACACAGGTAACATGTAAATGGTTTTTCTGGTTATATGTATAAGATTATATAAATACCTAAACATTCCTTTTTTCGTTCGTGAAGGTATTTCGATTTAGCTTTGAGTGAGACTTTAATTACAAGAACTGTGTCGGAATAAAATTATTTCCATTCAGAAATACTTAAGAAAGAATATTTTATTTATCACGAAACTATTTACTAGCTTTGATTAACCCTCCTATTAGATACCATTCAACAACCCTTGTCGGGTCAGCGAAGTGGATTCTGTTAAGCCAACAACTCTCGCTCGATAGTGTCTCAAAAGTCAAAATGATTCTGTCATTGGAATGCTGACCGTGATGATGATAATGATAAAGACACCAAGTTAAGCAACTTATTGAAAAACTCTTAGGTTTTTAAAGCACTGATGCATCAGTGCTTTAAAAACTAAATAAAGTTGCCATAACCATTTACACAAGTCCGCAAGTCCTTCCATCGAACCGACAATGTAGTGCACTGCAAACCAAGCTTGCAGAACTCTACCTACATTGTACAGTCAACACCTAAAGTAACTGACGATTAAACAAAATTTAAAAACTAAAAATGTTTAGTCTTTTTTTTGTATAATTTAAAAAAATATATTGGTACTTAATTAAAATTATAATCAAGTCCAAACTACTTAAAAGGGGAAGTTGCGAATCCGCGTCATTTACTTTGGTAATTCAAATGCCATAACCGCCACACAACCCCTATCTTATCCCCTACACAACACACAAAACCCTTATCCTGGATGCATATTTATATGTGTGGTTTTAATCACAATCACGTGACGTGATTGCTTGAACGTCTAGTATTCGGGTATTATTTTTATATTAATTTTATTTTCTTGATTTAAATTATAATCAAGAGTTACTTAGTTAATGCAGAAAAAATAAATATATATTATGAGAATTTTAATAAATCTATTTGAATGAGAATTAGAACTATACTTAGCGGGCAAAAAGTAATTTATAATATGCAAAGTCATGATGCCGACTGTACATAATGCAGGTATCAAGTAAGGTTGGTTCCGTTGGCTCACAAAGCCAGGTTTAAGTGGCTCGCCTGATACCTGTAAGTCAATCTCCGGAGCACGGCCGTCGTGATCCTGCAAGGCCAAGAGCCTCTTCAACTGAGGAGCGGAAACCCGTATCGACACTACAAGTGGGACATACCTACCTAACTATTTGCTACCTACTCACGATTGGTATCTATATAAGTAACTACATAAAGCGATAGAAACGAGAAATTCACTTTGAGTCGTTTTTGTTGACCTTTTATTTGACGTTGTATGTTATCTTTAAAGAATCTCGACGAATATAACCCTAATACAGTTAGGCCTTACAAAGGTAATAAATCGTACGTTATTTGGAGACATCACGAGTAAAGTGCTTCTTTTGTTATTTTTTCCAAAAGAAGAATTCAAATCAGATAGCAATCTGAAATTGGGTTCAAGTCTAGACGAAGGCCGGCCTTCGGGCGAATTTGTAAAGTAATTTGTTAAATAGGTACCTAATTTACAAACAAATGATTGGAATGCTACAACTCTTGAATTACTAACAAGAACAAAGAAATTCCATGGCATAAATATCTTTCAGTTTTTAGAGCAATTCGTAAAATTTTATGAAATAAACTTTATACTATTCGACACCTGAGATAAAAAAAAGTTTAAATAAGCCTCATCTCACGATAATAGTGTTAGAGGGTTCACAAGAACCAGACAATATTGGCTATGTCAAGACTCGAGAGTACCTTTAGGGATGCCAAAGATTTTAGGATTTTTCCTGAATCACTCGATTCGAAATAGGTAGTCCCAATAGAGGCAAAGCCGACACAAAACCCTGTTCACAGTTACAACGCTATTCGTCCATGACCACCGACATGGGAAATGGCAAGCTGAGTATGATCCAACGGAATAGCTCAGACGCGGGTAAAATTACGTTACATATTGTAAGGTTATATTACATCAGGGAACCTAGATCACAATATTATAGGGTTCGTCATACTAACAGTAACTGTATTTGGATAGAACTACCTGACTTTTGATCTTTTATTTTTTATATATTTCCAATGACCAGACTTTTCGACCTAAAAATAATTTTGTTATATTAACAAAGGGATCTAAACGATAAATAATGGTGATGAAACTGCAAAACCAAAAGACTAGACCTAGGAGCCTCATTGACCCTTTGCCCAGCATTGGGAAAACAAAGTCAAGTCAAGTCAAGTCAAAAATGATTTATTTCAATAAAATCACAAGGATCATTTTGAAACGTCTTAAAGCTAGGTGAATTTACGCCAGTTCCACGCGCCCCAGGTAGGTAAGATTTATTGTTTATTATTATTTATTTATTTATTGACATAATAAATATGTAGATAAAACATGACACTCAAGGAGTTATATCTAATTACATTTACATAATTTGTCTGAGCTCAAAGCTCAAAAACTCAAAACAACGAACACCAAATAAAATCAGCACAACTACATAAGCGAGAATAACTATGTGAATTTATAGCTAATTCCACACGAGTAAATAGAGCAGTAAAGCTAAATTTGCAGTGTTCTCATGACATTTCGGCGGATGAGTGTGTTTCAACAATAGGATTGAAACCGCGGCGAGCCACGAAAAGCACGCAGCCAATTTCAACTGTACCTATGCTAATCTGCTTGCGTGTATTGCACTGTTATTAACATACATATCTGCTGACAGTAAGTGTTGGATTGTCGAATTTACTGAGAAGGTACCTACTCACGAAAATAAGCTCATGGGTGTTAGTGACTAATCGTGGTGACGGAGTTTACAGGCATCCCGAAGGCCTCCGTCACGACTTGTAATTATAGCTGGGACCGACAGCTTAACGTCTTCTAAAGAATATCGTCTGCAAATAAAATAAAATTAGTTGATCTGTTATTGCAGTGTAACCGGACAAAAAACCAAGCAGCTAAAAAGAGAAGCTTTTATTAGCTGTTTAGTTAGGAAAAGCAGTTGTTTTTATATACGTAGTTTAATTTGGGGAGGTAATTTCTTGACATATTGTTTTTGTTAAATTATAAACATACCTACTGCTCGTGTGTGCAATGATCGATAAGTACCTAATGCTTTTGGCGAGTCTATAAGATATAGAGTTAATAATCGGTTGTATCACTCGTGTAACATAGATTGCGGCATTGAACGATAGGGGTATAATTCATCCAAGATATTACGTGTGAAAAATCTTCCTCACACATCATACCTTTACATACGTACAGCATTTGTACTGGGAATACAAATATGCCTTCTTTCAATTTCATTAACGTACTACCACTGACGAAGCCACGACTTAACACGTATAGAACTAAAGTGGGTCGAGCATTGCATCGTGTCTCCGGTGAAGCGCATCCGCGGTCTTCGCGATAGCTCGTCAAATTCGCACGCTCTATTTATCACAATTTACGTTTTTATGCTTACGGTAACTGCCTATTAGACTTGATGACATGTGGAACTAGATATCGTATCGGAAGGAAGTATAACTTGTATAAAACTGCACTCTACCAAAATAAAGGCCATTACCGAGGCCTTCCGGCGGCCTAACTCCGTTACCACTGACTTATACGAACTTACTTACTTTTGGATATATTTTTTTTTATAATATGGGACATTATCATTTTTACTTACTTTTTTACACAGATTTAGGGCCTTAGATGTATTTTAAATCTTTGTTAGCTTGTCTTTCAAATCTATCATCGTTTTTGTTGTATTAAATGTGACTAATCAAAGTGGATGCTCTAACTTCTTTATTGATTACTTTGTATAATTGAAGAATTTCGCTTATATTTAAAAACAAAGGTTTTCCAAGTCAGAGAATTAGGAGTTGAGCAAAGTTTCTGGATTAGAATTTGCCCTGTGTTTGTGCATGATACGAACTTGTAGAGCAAGCTCTTTGTTAAGATCATGGACTGTATTCCGAATTGACAATAACCATTAAGTCACAGATCCTGTATGCAAACTATTTTAGCCAATACCAGCTCCATGTATTAACCGTTCTCCATTCTCAGAAATATTAACGCTATTTGTAATGGTCAAAAGCATCCAGCGACAGAAACGTCCTAGTCATTCGGGAATGCACAAAGCGTGACATGTGACAAGTGACTCTACTCGTACCACGTTAGGATCTATACCTACTTACCAACATTCACTGGAGAACCCGTGTTTCAGACTGACTGTTTTGGCACTTACCGGTTCGAAATCAAGCATTGCTTTGACAATTTTAGCGAGTTCGTTTCAAATAGCGCCCGTAAACAGGTTCTGCTATTTTGACAATGTAGCCGTTAATCGAAGACTAGCGAGGGTTGGCCGCCACCTTAATCGTTAGTTTCGACTTAGTTTTGGTATAAAACCGTTTCAAGTATAATATACCATGTACCGTTAACAATTTATACAAATCCTATTGAATTATAAACTAGTTAGATAATAGCGCTGATCGCTACTTCGCTTGCAGCGGCAACAGCAGCTGTTAGTTACTTAGAAGTGAAGACGCCTGAGGCGTTTTAAAGTAGAGGCTTCTGAACATCAAAGTTTCATGACCTAATCCTCCAAGTTGTACGTATGTATATAATATTTTGAGTGACATTACTAAGCCCTACTTGCTCATGTTGAAGTTACTACGAGTATAATCAACTTCGAGTTACGTTGATAACACTTCCACAAAATTGTTTCCTTGCAGTTTATGGTAGCCCGAGTAGACGCAAGTAGGGGTAAGTTACCTAGTTACTTAACACGCGACGCTTGTAATTAATAAGGCGCCTGGCAAATTCACTCGTTACCTACGTTAAGAACAGTTTCATGTTCCTTACAGTAAGGTGTAAAGTTTGGAACTTAAGGGACGCGTCAGCTAACTGTTGCAACTTCTGGGTTTACAAATATGTTCAAGTTGAAACTTTGGACAGTAGTTTTGTTATTTTGGAGATGGGTATGGTGCTTACAACTTTAAGTACTCCATGGCATTCTACCATGGGGCTTTTAATTATTCACGGACCAAAGAAAACCTAGCTTTATTTAATCTTTGATCGATGCCTTTATTAAAGACTATTTCCCATAACCATTCCATAACTATACCTATGCATATTATAATTAACAAAATAACTTTGTGTGTGCTGCTATTTGGAACATAAACCTTCATGTAGACAAGGTGGGAAATATAATTGTAAATAGCTTCGGAAGATGCAATAAAAATGCAAGTTCCGTACAGTTACGTTACCAATAATCGTTAAGCAAACAATTTCTAAGTGAAATAAAGGGCTCACTTTCACCTTTAACTCTTCAGTGAAAGTTATTTGAACAATATTATGGTTACTCCCTAGTGTACATAAGTACTATCTATATTTTCGTCATACATTATGAACTTGGTAATTTACAAAGCTAACAAATAACTCGTATTACTCCACCTGTAACAACAACTTTTCCTTTTAGTGCGGACGTGTAGAGATATAATTTTATTTACATAGGTAAAGTAAGATATGAGACTTTATGCTCGTAAAAGTCTTGGAAATTTTATGTTATGAACAACGACATCTTAAAGCACAGCTGCTATAAAATACAATGTAACTAGAAACTGAGCAAGTCTTGATCATATTTTCAAGGTATCTAAACTGGTTTTGCTTTTCTTTTCAGGTTGGGAGCTCAGAGGGTTGCACTGTTACAAATTTTTCAACATCAGGCATTCATGGGAGAAAGCGGCAGAATTATGTCGGAGGTGAGTTTTATAAATAGTAACAAGCAAATGTAGGGTTACAGTAGGGTCAGTAGGGTTGAGATGATTCCAATCATTTTTTTTTATACAACTGAAGTGGCAACCAAGCGTACGGCCCACAAGAAGGTAAGCGTTTACCGTAGCCTATGGACGCTTGCAATACCAGAGGTATCACTCGCAGGTTGCCACCTTGAGGCTAAGATCGAAAGCCTCATGTGCCAGTAATTTCACCGGAAACCATACCCTTCACACCGGAACACAACAATGCGAGCATTACTGCGTGGCGGCAGAAATAGGTATGGTGGTAGTCCTTCCCCGGATGAGTTCTATCACAAAGAACTCTACTACACTTACATTTGATTTAAATCTGTGATTTAAATCGCGATTAAAGTGATTCAAGTAAAAAATAAAGTGATAAAATTTTTTTTTTTTAAACCTATTGATATTTTTAAAATAACTGCAATGTTTATTCTTTTTATAATTCAAATAAATAAAATATGTGTTTTTTTTTTTTAAAAGATTGAAATATGGAAATTGAGCTAGAGTAAATTCGATTAAAATCAAATAAATCCTATTTAAACCAATTTCACCGGTTTTTTTTTTTTTTTTTAATCATGATTTTTATAAAACCTGAGTTTTATGTTCATAAAACTGATAATTTTAATAGTATTTTTTGTGATTTCAGGTATGGCAGCGAATTAATGGTAGTCGACACCTACTCAGAAAACAATATGACCGCCAGTATGGTACCCACTAGTCCAAGCAACAACCACTACTGGCTCGGTCTTGCAACCGTCGACGACCTCAGAACGAACACTTTAGAATCTGCTGCTGGAACACTGGTATCACAATATGCCGGTTTCTGGGATCTCAGGCAACCAAATCCTAAGGAAGGAGAATGCGTGGATGTTCATGTTGCTTCTGAAAGTCAATCCTGGGAACTAACCACTTGCGAAACCCTTTTACCTTTCATGTGTAGAGCCAACGCCTGCCCCGCTGGTAAGTTAATTGATTATTTCGTTAAATTTGCACACAACGGATACGATTAATTCAAGGTAGCAGCCTCGAACAATGATCAACCATATCTTTTCTTTTAGGAACCTTCCATTGTTCAAACGGAAAATGCATCAATTCAGCCTTTAAATGCGACAAGCAAGACGATTGTGGAGATGATTCCGATGAAATGGATTGTGCTTCCGAATGCCATTTTTACATGGCTAGCAGTGGAGATGTCGTAGAAAGCCCTAGTTATCCTCACAAGTACCCTCCCTTCAGCGAGTGCAAATGGACCCTCGAAGGACCACAAGGTCAAAATATCGTCTTACAGTTCCAAGATTTTGAAACTGAAAAGTCTTTTGATACTGTTCAGATTTTAGTAGGCGGAAGGACCGAAGACAAATCTGTAAACTTAGCGACTCTTTCTGGAAAACAAGATTTATCCAACAAACTTTACGTATCTGCTTCTAATTTTATGATTATAAAATTCAGTACTGATGGATCTGTGGAAAAGAAAGGTTTCCGTGCTGCGTGGAAAACTGAATCTTCGAACTGTGGTGGTATTTTAAGAGCTACGCCTCAAGGGCAAGTGTTGACTTCACCTGGTTACCCGAACGGTTACCCTGGTGGCTTAGAATGCATGTACATTATAGAAGCCCAGCCTGGCCGAATTGTGTCACTGGAAATCGAAGATCTAGAATTGGGAATGAACAGAGACTACATCGTTATCAAGGATGGCAATACTCCTTCTAGTCCCGTGCTTGCTAGGCTTACTGGACCTGGTGAAGAAAATGAAAAGGTTGTAATTTCTACAACAAACCATCTTTACATGTATTTTCGCACTAGTCTTGGCGATTCTAAAAAGGGATTTAATATGAGATATTCACAAGGTTGTAAAGCAACTATTATTGCTTCCAATGGCACGTTCACTTCGCCAGCTTACGGACTTTCGAACTACCCAAATAACCAGGAATGTTTGTACAGAGTAAAGAATCCTAACGGTGGTCCCCTTTCTCTCAAGTTTGACGAATTCAACATTCACCCAACTGATGTTGTGCAAGTTTTTGATGGTGCAAGCACAACTGGACTAAGATTACATTCTGAAAATGGATTTACTGTAAAACCTAGAATCACACTGACGGCTTCCAGCGGCGAGATGCTAATACGATTTGTATCAGATGCACTACATAACGGAGAAGGCTGGAAGGCAACGTTCTCGGCAGGTAAAACGTGAAGCATATTAAAACAAATTGAATGGGCACAACTGGTTAGAGAATAATTATTGATCAAACTACTTTTTTGAACATTTCAGATTGCCCACCATTGAATTCCGGATTAGGTGCCCTAGCTTCAAACAGAGATACTGCTTTTGGAACATTTAGCACTTTCTCTTGTCCTATTGGTCAAGAATTTGCAACAGGAAAACCCCGAATCACGACAACTTGTTTAGAAGGTGGAAAATGGTCAACAACTTACATTCCTAGTTGCCAAGAGGTTTATTGTGGTCCAGTACCGCAAATCGACAATGGATTCTCTATTGGTTCCACAAACGTGACGTATCGGGGAGTTGCCACCTATCAATGTTACGCTGGGTTCGCTTTCCCCACTGGGCAGCCGATCGAAAAAATATCTTGTTTATCTGATGGTCGTTGGGAAAGGACACCAACTTGTCTAGGTGAGCACCTACTTACCTACATTCAGTTTAAGATGATTTACTTTATGTAACTTTTCCCACAATTTGTTTATAAAAGTTAATTTTATACTTTACCGTTAATTTTATTCAATTTGCAGCTTCACAATGTGTTGCTCTCTCGGACGTTCAACATGCAAATGTGACCATACTAAACGGAGGTGGAAGAAGCTACGGAACAATCGTCCGATACGAATGTGAGCCTGGTTACGTTAGAACTGGTCAACCTGTACTTCTCTGCATGAGCAACGGCACTTGGTCTGGTGATGTACCAACATGCACAAAAGCTTTATGCCCGAAATTCCCAGAAATCAAAAATGGATTTGTTGTTGACCAGACCAGGGTCTACATGTTTGGTGACGAAGCTCGCGTTCAATGTTTTAAGGGTAAGAATGATGATCTAAATAAACTTTGTATGCCCACTATGTATTTGACAAGGTGAATATGAATATTGTTCGTTTGATTGTTTTCCAGGATTTAAACTTAACGGACCCAGCGTTTTAAGATGTGGGCCTAACCAAGATTTTGACCCTGCACCAACTTGCGAAGATGTCAACGAATGTTTCAGTAGTCAGTGTGATAGTGCCTCAACTGAGTGCAAAAACACCCAAGGAGGCTTTTTCTGTCCTTGCAAACCTGGTTTCACGCCCAACATGGACTGCAGACCCGTTGGCGACTTGGGATTGATAAATGGAGCTATTCCTGATGAATCTATTACAACATCGACACCAGAATCTGGCTATCACAAAGGAGTAAGTCTTTAGGCGTTTGAAAGTTTGTCTACAATATTTTGTTGTTTACTTATTACTATTTTGTTTAAATCTTCAGATGGTCCGTCTAAATAACGGTGGAGGTTGGTGTGGCAACAACTTAGAAGCCGGAGCTAACTGGATCCTTGTAGACTTGAGAGCTGCAACAATCATCAGAGGGTTCAGAACTATGAGCGTGATGCGCGCTGACGGCAATATCGCATTCACTTCCGCAATCAGAATTCAATATACCAACGATTTAACGGATGCCTTTAAAGATTACACCAACCCAGATGGAACAGCTGTGGAATTCCGCATCTTAGAACCAACTCTATCTGTTTTGAATTTGCCAATGCCTATTGAAGCACAATACGTACGATTCAAGATTCAGGACTACGTAGGTGCACCATGTTTAAAACTTGAAATTATGGGATGTGCTAGATTAGACTGCACTGATATCAACGAATGTAGTGAAAATAACGGTGGCTGCGATCAAAAATGTCTAAACACGTAAGTCCCTCGACATTTATTTCTATTACGTTTTCGGTAGCGAGTATAACATTTTCTGTATTTTAAACATAATTTATCCTTTTTCTAGACCTGGAAACTATTCATGCGCTTGCAATATTGGGTACGAACTCTATTCTTCAAACGGTACAGCTGGTTTCACTATAGAATCGTCGGAAACCGGTGACCGAGACGGCGACACTTACCAGAAGAACAAGTCTTGTGTGCCAGTTATGTGCCCGCCTCTCTCATCTCCTGAAAACGGCAAACTGCTTTCTACAAAGATTGATTACCACTTTGGCGATATCGAACAGTTCCAATGCGATTTTGGATTTGTTATGTCTGGTTTCTCCTCTTTACTTTGTACTTCGAGTGGAACTTGGAACGGAACTGCTCCAGAATGTCAATGTAAGTTTTTTTAAACCTTAGTACCTTTAGCCTAACCTTTTATTATTTGTCATAGGTACATTTGTGATCTTTAAATAATATTTTAGATGCTCGCTGTGTGACACTATCGGATGATAAGAACGATGGCTTGAGAGTTATCAGAGATGACCCTGAAAGTGTACTGGTACCATACAGAGACAACGTTACTATTACCTGCACTGCTTCTGGCAAACAGCTGAGAAACACGGTGACAGCTGGATTCAGACAGTGTGTTTATGATCCTAAACCGGTAAATTATATTTAATTAAGTAAATATTAGGTAATCACTTAGTCTTGGTAGTCGATACACATAAAAAGCGTGTTCATTTGCCGCTGTTATTGTTTACACCGACAAAAGTCATGTGTCAGTGCGATTTCCCAATCAAAAATGTATATTTTATTTTACTTTCAGGGTCTACCTGATTATTGGTTTTCTGGCGCACAACCCCAATGTCCTCGAGAAGACTGCGGTGTTCCGATGCCAACTCCTGGAGCTGAATACGGTCAATACCTAGACACGAGATACCAAAGTTCATTCTTTTTTGGTTGTCAAAACACCTTCAGACTTGCTGGAGAAACTAGCAAACATGACAATGTAGTAAGATGTCAAGGAAACGGCATTTGGGACTTCGGAGACTTAAGATGCGAGGGACCTGTGTGCGAAGACCCAGGCAGACCAGCTGACGGTTACCAAATTGCACGAAGCTACGAACAAGGATCTGAAGTGCTTTTTGGATGCTCCAAACCAGGCTACATTCTCATTAATCCCAGACCAATAACATGCATGCGCGAGCCTGAGTGTAAGGTCATTAGACCTCTTGGTTTAGCTTCGGGAAGAATTTCTGATTCTGCCATCAATGCGACATCTGAACGGCCGAACTACGAAGCCAAAAATATCAGGCTCAATTCAGTCACTGGCTGGTGCGGCAAGCAAGAAGCGTTCACTTACGTGAGTGTCGATCTCGGAAAAGTTTACAGAGTAAAAGCTATCCTGGTAAAAGGTGTTGTTACATCAGACATTGTTGGTCGTCCAACAGAAATCAGATTTTTCTATAAACAAGCAGAAAATGAAAACTATGTTGTTTACTTCCCTAACTTCAATTTAACAATGAGGGACCCTGGAAACTACGGTGAACTAGCAATGATTACTTTGCCAAAATATGTACAAGCTAGATTCGTTATATTAGGCATTGTTAGCTTTATGGACAATGCCTGCCTGAAGTTTGAACTTATGGGCTGCGACGAGCCAGCGGCTGAACCGTTACTAGGCTATGACTATGGATATTCTCCTTGCGTTGATAACGAGCCGCCAGTATTTCAGAATTGCCCTCAACAGCCAATCATAGTTGGTACGGACGTTAACGGTGGCCTGTTACCGGTGAACTTCACTGAGCCAACTGCAATCGATAACTCTGGTGCTATCGCTCGTCTAGAAGTTACGCCTCAACAATTCAGAACACCTCTTCAAGTATTCCACAACATGGTAGTTCGCTACGTAGCTTTCGATTTCGACGGAAACGTTGCTATCTGTGAAGTTAACATAACTGTACCTGATTATACTCCGCCTAAACTAAGCTGCCCTCAAAGCTACGTCATCGAGCTAGTAGATAAACAAGATAGCTATGCAGTGAACTTTAACGACACACGCAGAAGAATAAATGCTTCTGATGCTTCGGGAGAAGTGTTCTTAAAGTTTGTTCCCGAAAGAGCTGTGATTCCCATCAGAGGCTATGAAAACGTTACTGTGATCGCAACAGACAAGTACGGAAATAAGGCACAGTGTCACTTCCAAGTCTCTGTTCAAGCTACGCCGTGTGTCGATTGGGAACTGATGCCACCTTCTAATGGTGCTATAAACTGCCTGCCTGGAGACAGAGGCATTCAATGTATCGCAACTTGCAGTCCTGGATACAGATTTACAGACGGAGAACCGGTCAAAACTTTCATTTGTGAAAACAAACGTCAGTGGGTACCAACTGCAGTTGTACCAGATTGCGTGTCTGAAAGTTAGTTTATTTTCGGTTAAAAATGCATGAGTTTGTTGTTTGTTCATTGAGATATGACATTTTTACCTTTGTTTTCAGATACCCAACAAGCAGCTTATCACGTTGTGGCCAGTGTCCAGTACCGTGCTCTGGGCGCTGTGTCAAACGCCTGCTTACCGCAGTATAAAGACTTGCTCGCGCAGTATGATAATGTTCTCAATGAAAGGCTGTCGCAACGTTGCTCAGCTGTAAACGTCAACATCAACGTTACCTTTGTCAAGGCAATGCCAAGTCTTCTTGACGAAAATGTAGTGAAAATGGACTTTGTCTTAGCTATTACACCAGCTATTAAACAAACACAGCTGTATGATCTCTGTGGGTCAACGCTGAACCTCATATTCGATCTTTCTGTGCCATACGCCAGTGCCCTTATTGAGCCAGTTCTGAATGTGTCGTCTATTGGTAACCAATGTCCACCATTGAGAGCAATAAGAAGTTCTATTTCGAGAGGTTTCACATGTAGTGTTGGGGAAGTGCTAAATATGGATACAAGTGATGTCCCAAGATGCTGTAAGTGTCAATCGAATTGTTCCTTTTAACGATCTTTTATTATTATGATTATAGGTAGGTACATCAAACTAACTTAATTTTTATTTGGTTTCAGTACATTGTCCTGCTGGTACTTTTGCTGGAGAAAAACAGAAATCTTGTACTATGTGCCCGCGAGGATATTTCCAGAACCAAGCACGGCAAGGCTCATGCTTGAAATGCCCATCAGGAACTTTCACAAGAGAAGAGGGATCGAAGGACCTAACTGATTGCGTACCTGTTTGCGGCTATGGAACTTACTCACCAACTGGACTAGTCCCCTGTTTAGAATGTCCGAGAAACAGTTATACGGGCGAACCACCGGTTGGCGGTTTTAAAGACTGCCAAGCATGCCCAGTCAACGCCTACACATACCAACCTGCTGCGCCTGGAAGAGACAGATGTAGAGCTAAATGTGCTGCCGGTACCTACTCTCCAACTGGCTTAGCTCCGTGCTCACAGTGCCCAAGAAACTTCTATCAAAACGTAATTGGTCAAACTATATGCATGGAATGCCCAACTAACATGAAGACTGTAGGAACAGGCGCAACCGGACTTGAAGAGTGTATACCAGTTGAGTGTTCCAACAGTGCTTGCCAACACGGAGGTCTCTGCGTACCTAAAGGACACGGAGTTCAATGTTACTGCCCAGCTGGTTTTTCAGGTCGAAGATGTGAAATTGACATCGATGAATGCGCTAGTCAGCCTTGTTACAATGGAGGTACATGTACCGATTTACCACAAGGTTACAGATGTTCCTGTCCAACAGGATATGGTGGCATAAATTGTCAAGAAGAAAGGTCTGATTGTAGAAACGACACGTGCCCTGAAAGAGCCATGTGTAAAGACGAACCAGGGTTTAATAACTATACATGCTTATGCAGATCTGGATACACTGGCGTTGATTGTGATATTACGGTATGACATAGTACAAAATTTGTTTATATTACGTAACTTATTATATTTATCACGTGATTACGTTTTATTTATCTTTTTGCAGATTGATCCATGCACAGCTAACGGAAATCCTTGTACAAACGGAGCCTCCTGTATTGCTCTACAACAAGGCCGCTACAAGTGCGAATGTCTACCGGGATGGGAGGGACAGCTCTGCGAAGTCAACACTGACGATTGTATTGAAAAGCCATGCCTACTTGGTGCAGTTTGTACCGACTTAATTAACGACTTTAGCTGCGCATGCCCACCGGGCTTCACAGGAAAGCGTTGCCACGAAAAGATTGACCTCTGTTCAAACGAGCCATGCAAACACGGAGTATGTGTTGATAAACTTTTCGTCCATCAATGCATTTGCGACCTTGGCTGGTCTGGACCCTCATGTGACATCAATATCAACGAATGTGTTATTTCACCTTGTGAAAACGGTGGCCAATGTATCGATGGTATAGACGATTTCACGTGCAATTGTGAAGCTGGATACACTGGTAAAAGATGCCAACACACAATTGACGATTGTGCTTCAGACCCTTGTCAGAACGGAGCCACTTGCGTCGACCAAATCGAAGGATTTGTATGCAAATGCCGACCAGGTTTTATTGGGCTTCAATGTGAAACAACTATAGATGAATGCTTGACCGAACCATGCAACCCTGCTGGAACTGAGAAATGTGTGGATCTAGACAACAAATTCCAATGTGTCTGCCGAGAAGGTTTTACAGGAGAGATGTGTGAAACGAATATCGATGATTGTTATTCAAACCCCTGCTTCAACGGCGGATCGTGTAAAGACGAGATTGGTCAATACAGATGCATTTGTCAGCCAGGATGGACTGGGCATCGTTGTGAAAGAGACATCGGCAACTGCATGAACCTACCTTGTCAAAATAACGCCAGGTGTATTGATCTGTTCCAAGACTTTTTCTGTGTGTAAGTATTATTTTTACAATCTTAAACTGTTAAAATAACCAAGCATGAAAATAAAAAGTTAGTTTCATCATCATGTCAGAACGTGCACCAGCTCGACATAGGTCTCTCCCATAGAATACCAGAACGACCGATTTTAAGCTTGTACCATTGGTTGGAACAAGGTTAGTTTAGTTTACAGTTATTCAATTGAATTTAATTTACAATAAATAATAATACAAAATCTTGCAGATGCCCTAGCGGAACTGACGGCAAGCAATGTGAAACAGCCCCTGAAAGATGCATCGGCAGCCCATGCATGCATGGTGGAAAATGTCAAGATTTTGGATCAGGCCTCAATTGCACTTGTTCTGCTGACTACACCGGCATCGGATGTCAATACGAATTCGACGCTTGCGAGGCAGGTCTTTGTCAAAACGGTGCTATTTGCGTTGACGCAGGCGAAGACTACTCTTGCAAGTGTGCACCTGGATTCAAAGGAAAGAACTGCGATGAAGACATCGTTGATTGTAAGGAGAACTCTTGCCCACCATCAGCGACATGCATCGACCTTCCAGGCAGATTCTACTGCCAATGTCCGTTCAACCTAACTGGTGATGACTGCAGAAAAAGTAAGCAACGTTTCTGTTCACGTTCGCTTTTCACATGCTTAAGATTTTTTTATTCAATAAAATTTCATAATTTCCAGCAATTAGTGTCGACTACGACCTCTACTTCAGCGACCCTCTTCGCTCAAGTGCTGCTCAAGTAGTTCCATTTGACACCGGCTCAGCTGACAGTTTGACTATCGCTTTGTGGGTTCAGTACACCCAGCAAGACGAGGGAGGCGTATTCTTCACAGCTTACAGCGTGAGGTATGTATGCAATGTATTGGTATAACCGATGCTTGTAGTTGTTTTTCTGCGGTTGATTAATAAATAGTGATTTTCCAGCAACTCTCACATTGCACTCAACAGAAGACAGATTATTCAAATGCATTCAAACGGTGTCCAAGTATCAATATTCCCAGAACTACAGGATGTGTACCTAAGCTTCGGTGAATTCGCAACTGTTAACGATGGTCAATGGCACCACGTTGCTTTGGTCTGGGATGGTAACAGCGGCGGAGAACTGACGCTTATCACGGAAGGTTTGATTGCTAGCAAGATCGACGGTTATGGCAGCGGACGTACATTGCCTCAATAGTAAGTATTTATCGCCTAGCTCATGGAACAAAAAGTTAATTCAGAATCTGAATTCAGATGTATGTAAACTATACAAATTTTTTACTTTTTAGTGTTTGGGTAACATTGGGCAAACCTCAATCGGATAACCCGAAAGCTTACACGGAGTCTGGCTTCCAAGGCCATCTTACCAAAGTACAAATTTGGAACCGAGCTCTTGATGTTACCAACGACATTCAGAAACAAGTCCGTGACTGCAGAACGGAACCTGTTCTGTACAACTCTTTATCACTCACATGGGCTGGCTACGAGGACCTTCTAGGAGGAGTAGAAAGAATTGTTCCATCTCATTGCGGACAACGAGTTTGCCCCAACGGTTACGCTGGACCCAAATGCCAACAGTTGCAAGTTGATAAGGAGCCACCACGAGTCGATCGCTGCCCTGGAGATCTATGGGTCATAGCTAAGAACGGTTCATCGCTTGTTAAATGGGACGCGCCAGTGTTCAGCGACAATGTTGGAGTTGTTAGAGTGGTTGAAAAGTCTGGACACAAGTCTGGTCAGAATTTAGCTTGGGGAGCGTATGATATCGCTTATATCGCATACGATGCTGCTGGCAACGCAGCCACTTGCACTTTCAAAGTAACCGTATTATGTAAGTTATCATTTTTAACACTCAATGATAAGATATCTGATAAAAGTTCATTTTTGTTACCTTGGTTTTTACTATTCCAGCTGAATTTTGCCCACCGTTAGCTGATCCTCTCGGCGGCTACCAAACTTGTCGCGACTGGGGAGCAGGTGGTCAATTCAAGGTTTGCGAGATCACTTGCCGCGACGGTCTTCGATTTTCACAAGCAGTACCACCGTTTTACACTTGCGGGGCAGAAGGATTCTGGAGACCAACTACTGATCCAACTCTACCTTTGGTTTATCCTGCTTGCTCACGTAAGGATACACTAATTTCATCTCTTTTATTAGTGCTTTGAGTACCTTTAATTAATTTTTGTTTTTTTTTCGTTACAGCGGCTACACCAGCACAGCGAGTCTTTAAAGTCTCTATGCTGTTTCCAAGCTCAGTTCTTTGCAATGATGCTGGACAAGGTGTGCTTCGTCAGAAAGTTCGCACTGCTATTAACCAGCTCAACAGAGATTGGAACTTCTGCTCATATGCTATTGATGGTAGGTTTTACTTGAGAATAACTGAATCGACTTTTAATTTTGTCGTTAGAAACATAATCATTCAACATTTCCTATAAATTACAGGTACTCGGGAGTGCAAGGAGTTGGATATAAATGTAAAATGTGACCACCGAGCAAACGTAAGGCAAACCAGACAAGTTTCCTCCCCGTCACCTACTGCTGAAGATACGTACGTTCTCGACGCGATCATTCCAGTTGAAGAGTAAGTACAAACTATTTCGTAGTAACAAGCAACTCAAGTAGAATTTCCACTTTTGAAGTCTGCTGTTAAGTAGACGGTGTTGGCGTAGCACATAAAGACCAATTTTGTAGAGCACATTTAGCATGTGTTATTGTAAACTTTGTAAAGCAATCCCGCACTATCGTACAGAAATATTTTTCTTTGTAGCACTTTCATATTATAAACCTAGCATGTCCTTCACATCTGCATGTTTTATGGCACTTAGGACACGCAGCAGTAGGGAGGGGCGACAAGTGGGAGATACGTACAGCGTTGAGATCGCTTTTCCGGCAGCAAAGTAAGTTGTTTGCATAATTTCAAATGGCACTTCAGCACCATTTTATGTAAATTATTACCCGAGCTTTATGCGTTACATATTCCTATTAGACGCTGTTTGTATTGTATAAATTTTGGTGAACCCGAGCTGGGTGAATAGCTCATCAGTCTAAGCTCTGGAGTTGGCTTCATATATTTTGCATGAATCTGCTTAAAACTGGGTTAGGGCTATCTCGGATCGGATATAAATATCTATGTTTTTCCAGCGACCCTGTAATCAATAACGGAAACAACGAGCGGTCATCCGTTCAAAGATTACTGGAGAAACTTATCCTCGAAGACGAACAGTTTGACGTACGAAGCATCCTACCGAATACCGTGCCGGATCCGGCTAGCTTGGAACTTGTATCGGACTACGCATGTCCTATGGGACAGGTCGTTCAAGCGCCTGATTGTGGTAAGTTCCCAATCATGTTACAAACTGGAGGTTTAACCAAATCGATCGAGATACATTTTTCACTTGTACGAACGCTAAATCAAATGTTTCTAAAACATTATTTTGCTTATTCCAGTTGCCTGCGCTGTCGGTACATTCCTAGACGTAGCCAGTGACTCCTGCAAGCCTTGTCCGTCTGGTTCGTACCAGTCTGAGGCGGGACAACTCCAATGTACTTCCTGCCCAGCCATCGCTGGCCAGCCTGGCGTCACGCAAGCAACGGGTGCCAGAAGTGCTGCTGATTGTAAAGGTAAAGCAACTTTTTCTTCCTATCTATTTTCTTAGTAATCTATTTCTTAAGTAACTAAAATGTGTTTATTTTTTTTCTGTCTCTTTCGCCACAAATGTTAAAAGTTTTAGCAATAAATTACTACCCTGCCTGCCAACCACCTTCACCCGAGAAGATCGTATAGAGGCATCCGATAAAGTCATAGGAGTTTTCTGTTTCATTTCATTTTTATGGCAAAAATTGCTAGTTGTATTTGTATGGACAGTGCAGAATCCCTGATTTTATTATACTGTGCCTCACTGCAATGTCTTTCTATTGTAGAAAAATGTGCTGCTGGTAAATTCTACGACGCGGAAGCGGACCTCTGCCGTCCTTGCGGTCACGGTTCCTACCAGCCACGCGAAGGCGCTTTCACCTGCATGGCCTGCCCTAGAGGACAGACCACCCGAGCTACTGAAGCAGTATCCGCTGCGGAATGCAGAGATGATTGTCCTTCAGGTAATTTGAACATCGAAACAGCACCGCGGAATTCTATTTTTCCAACTGCTTAACGAGATGCAAGGGTTTATTATTATCCGTAAATTACAATAAATTAAAGTGGTCGCATCTATGAATGCATCATATGAATTTTTGATTCATGATCTTCATTTTTCATCCTCCACTAAAATGTAATGGGGACAGCTGGGGACGACAAAAGTTTGCGCGCGACACGTGTTCTTAAAGTATACAGTAGTGTAGGAACAGCATTCTGTTCAGAAATTTCTCAAACAAGCTGTAGGTAAATAATATTGTATGACTTACTTGGCATCAATTTCCACGTATGCTGTCGGTTCCAGGTGAACAGCTGAGTAGCGACGGCGGTTGTGAGCCATGCCCTCAAGGAACGTATCGAGCGAACGGCGCCGGAGCGGCTTGCGCCAACTGCCCTCCCGGCACCACCACGCCGCAGTCAGGCGCGGCGTCCGCTGACCAGTGCTCTTTACCTGTTTGTAGACCTGGTAAGTTTTTTTTTTATTTATTTAGCCTATACTGTCCCACTGCTGGGCAAAGGCCTCCCGTGCATACCTCCACTCATCCCGGTCCTGTGCTATCTCCGGCCAGCCCTTGTGGAAGACGTCTAAGTCGTTACGCCAGCGCTTTCTTGTAAGATAATAACTTAACATAATAATAATGTTCTTATCATCACCATATCATCCGATAGACGTCCACTGCTGGAATTAGGCCTCCCCAAAGAGCGTCATAATGATAGATTTAGAGTCTTCACCATCCTCCGACTTCCTGCGACCGCTATAAATAAACTTTTGTCTTTTCACCATGTTTTTCTTCGGCATTTAAGATCACTATAGCTTAGCGCACAGTTTTTAAAAACGAAAATTTCTGCACGACTGAGATTAAGCCCCACGAGCTTTCTATCGAAAGGCAGGAGCTTTTACTAATATTACCAGTGGTCTTTTAGATATTACTTTCCAAATTTTGCTTCGTGATACAATAAGAATAATAAGAATAAATTGAATAAGAATAATTAATTGATAAGAATTTACTACGGAACGAAAGCGTAATTAACGTGTACATAGAAACCTTTTTAAACCTTTGCCCTTAATTTTCCAGGATCTTACCTCAATGTCACCCAGAACACATGTATCCAGTGCAGAAAAGGCACGTACCAGTCGGAAGGACAACAGACGGTCTGCGTTCCTTGTCCGATAAACACCAGCACGCGAGGACCTGGCGCTGTAAGTTAAATACACATTATTCATAATCATTTCTGAACTTCATTGAACTAAAATGTGTTTAACTGATTTGGTCACACAAACCCTATAATTTCAATGATAATAATCAAAACACTACTTACATTTGCAGACTTCAGAAACGGAATGCACGAATCCATGCGAGATGAGCGGTCCTGAAATGCACTGCGACGTCAACGCGTACTGTCTCCTTATACCGGAGACCAGTGAATTCAAGTGCCAGTGCAAGCCAGGTTTCAACGGCACAGGAAAACTTTGTATAGGTAAGTCTACTCATGTTGCTTTTGAGTCACTGTATTGATTGCTATCTGCGATCACATCATCAGCCTTGGTTTACTGCTGCAAAAAGGCCTCTCCTAATATGGGCCATTAAGCCATTCTCAACCGAATTTTGCCACTGCCTTTCGTAAGTCATCGTTCCACCAAGCAGTAACAACGAACTCAAGCGCTCGTGGCATAGCTGGCTATGTTATTCCTAAAAGATCAACGAAGTTAAGCGCTATTCCGCGTGCTGACCACTTGAATGGATGACCGCCAATGGCAATTGAGCATATCTACCGTGCTTCGGAGGGCACGTTAAACAGTCGGTCCCACCGACTAGGTTAGGTTAGGTTAGGTTAGGTTACACCCCCGTCGTACCCTTATGCGACGGGATGTCTGGATGCAGATTCCTCCCAGTTAACAAAAAAAAAAAAAAAAAAAAAAGGTTACGGACGGAGGTATTCAGGCGGCCTATTGACTCCGTCACCAGAGTTTGCCACTAACTCATACGAACTTACGAGCCGAGTTTGTTGCCAGATTCTTCTATGCGCGTGGAACTGGCGTAAATTCACCTAGCTTTAAGACGTTTCAAAATGATCCTTGTGTGTTATTGAATAAATACATTTTTTACTTTACTTTACTTACGTAACCGCTTATCATCTTGTAGGCCGTACGCTTTGATGCCACTTTAAATGTATTTAAAAAAAAACTTACTTTACTTACTAACTGAATTCTCCATTCCCAGATGTCTGCCTCGGCTTCTGCGACAACAGCGGCGAGTGCGTGAAGGACGCGCGAGGCGAGCCCTCCTGCAGATGCACAGGCTCGTTCACCGGCAGGCAGTGCAAGGAGAAGAGCGAGTTCGCTTACATAGCGAGTGGAGTCGCCGGAGGAGTCATCTTTATTATATTCTTAGTGCTGCTTGTATGGATGATTTGTGCGAGGTAAGTTACTCTTAGTGTTATCCTATCATGGTGGTTAAATGGTAAAAGAAAATAGTAAAGAATTCGGCATGTCATCCACCAATCTGGGTCAGCGTGGTGGATTAAAACTCCTAACACTCTTGTTTGAGAGTAGGCCAGTGTCTGTGCAATAGAAATAAACAATAAAAAGCTGGAAACATGTATGGCATATCATTAGGGATTTTTTACCCAGCGAGTTTTGCTCATTGAATCACAATCATATTGCGAAGAACATTAAAAACGATAATAAGACCCGTGGACCGATGGTATATAATTATTTCAACGGCTGCGCCAAATAATAATATAATGCGCCTAGTGAGGAAACTGACAGATACTCTTTTTACTGTAAAAATATCTCTGTGAAATAAGTGTCTACCTATAGTTTCATAAGTACTTGTAATCCTTATCCTCACAGTAATAAACTTTTTTTACAATGCTCTCTGCAAGCTCTTATAGGAGGAGGATAGGTTTATTGTATGACTAATGACTAAATTATTGCATTTATTTCCAGATCAACAAAGAAGAAGGAACCAAAGAAGACATTGACACCTGCGATCGATCAAAACGGATCCCAAGTCAACTTCTACTACGGAGCGCATACGCCATATGCAGAATCGATCGCACCATCCCACCATTCGACCTACGCACATTACTACGACGACGAAGAAGACGGCTGGGAAATGCCAAACTTCTACAACGAGACTTATATGAAGGAGAGTCTACACAATGGAATGAATGGGAAGATGAACAGCTTAGCGCGGTCGAACGCAAGCATATACGGCACGAAAGAAGACCTCTATGATAGATTGAAGAGGCATGCGTATCCGGGTAAGAAAGGTCGGTATTCGAAGCACTTAGACTAGGCACGCTATTGTATTTTCCAGCTTTACACGCTAATCAAATTGCTTTTGTTTCAATGACTGTCCTTCATAGTGGAAAAGTTTAATCTTTAGTACAGCAAAGCTGCGTTTTCCTAGCACCTATCCAAGTAAATTAGAATATTTTGAGCCACCATTTGAATGTTTTGTTTATATTTTTTCCTATGCTGTGCACAATTTTAGAGCTAGAATTTGAGCACTATCATTAAAGATTATTTATACTGATTGATTTAGATTTACTGATTTATTATTGAGTATTCGAGCATAGTGCAAGATTATAGAATCTTAGTAATCGTACCTATTATTAATATTCACTGATAACTAGCTTATCGTAATGCTTATCATACATTGAAACAAACAAATACGTAACATTAACTATTGTTTTTTGCAGATAAGAGCGACAGTGACAGTGAAGGTCAGTAATCGTAGGGACTACGTTATGTTAATTCTGGTCAACTTTACATAATACTATACTAGTATACCAGCGCGCCAAATAATTTTGCGGGTGTGAATTTAGCTGCACATCACGTTAAAAACTCTCAAAGGACTTATTTGTGACTAAACTCACACATGCAAATTGTGGCATGTTTTGTAGTCTAGTGCAAACTTTATCTTGCAAGATTTTACGCAAGGCGCGCAAGAATAGGTTATGATGTATGATTTTTGTATTCTGCTAGCTTTATTTTTAGTTTAATAACACAAATGTTGTAAATTAACACACTCACTGTTTGAAATCACAGCTTCCACCAAAAATGATGGAAATTAATAGTTTTTTTCTGAATAAACCAACAGTTTTAAAACCCGAAAACCTATCCAAGTACCCTATAAACAAAATGGTGTTTGAATACTCTAATACTCATAAAACAGTGGTTGTGTTGATATTCCATAAAGTTACATCGAAATGAACAAAGTGCTCAAGTATTTTAAGGCAAACACTGCCATATCGGAAAGCAGGACCAAAACTTTTACATTCCAAGGCAACTTCATGTAAATAAATACTTGTATATTTATATCAGTTCGTAGTGTTAGTATCAATCGCAAAGGTTTTTATAGTAATTTATATAACGAATTAGATTTTGTATAGTTTAGTATTTCGATTAATGCTAACACTGAGAATATGTAAGTAGTTTTAAGTAAGCGGTTATGTTTTGTACCTTTAGTGAACAGGACTGTTTTAAAGATGAGTTAAATGCAGAAATTCTGTAGATAGAATATTTCAAGAGGTTGAATGTGTGCGAGAATGTAATGTGTGAGAGTTTTCTATTTTAATGATTGATGCATAATAAGTAATGGTTAAGTACTAGAATCTCCATCCAATATACGTATCTTATTTATGATTTTAATGAATATCCACTTGACTAAATAGCACTAATAACAAATGATACATTAGATTTTTAAGTGTAAAATACTCAAGTAACTCAATGAGTGGTCAAAATATTCCATCACAAAATGTATTACCACAGTAGTTGATACGGAAGTAATATTTTTTACAAAAACTTAATGAAATATACTTTATACATATATTTAAAAGCTATTTTTATTTTTCCTTCATCACTTCGTAAACAATTTATGTTCGCTTTGCTTTAGTAGACTTCTGAGCACCCGGTTAGTGTATGAAATTCGTTACGGGCTGGATATCCACCGAAGCGAAGCGGAGTCAACCAACAGTATCGTTTAAAAACGACGTGATGCAATTATGACGAAGTTTTAAAACGACTCTATTGGTTGACTTCACTCCACTCCACTTATAGGATACCCGCTTTTATACCCGCTATCTATCCGAAATCTCAGCCTGGCTTTGGATGGCTCTTTCATTTATTCAGAAACTCAGTATCACATGTTCGATAAGCTGTAAATATTTTTCGCATTACTAACTGATTTGAACTGATTGAACCGTTAACAATTTTTACATCATCTGTTTGTAAACAGTAGCTGTTATCCAGTGTACGTCTGACGACAGATAAGTAACTGGACTGATGACACTTGTAATCAATCGAGACGTGCCTTTATTTGTTGTAATAAGATGATTCAATACTGCTCTACTTTCATGAATCCTATTGTGGCATAATATTTGTTGTTGTGTGACGCAGTGATGCGGTTGAGAAGCGATAGATTCGGTGTTTCATTTAATCAATAAATAAATAACTACCATTGTTAATAACACTAAAAACGGGATTTTTACTATAATTTGTGAGTTTTATTAATATTTCGGTGCAGTTACGTGCTCGTTCACGCATGTCAGTTCTCCCGTGTTCATGGTGCATGTAACTGCGCCAATTATCGGGAATCTCAACTCACAAATCATGGTAATTATCTCGTTTTTAGTGAAAATTTAATTATAGGAGTCTACCTATGGCACGGAATAAATAAGTCCTATAATAACCTATAAACTCTGTCACCAGAGTTGGCTACTGACTCATACGAACGAACGAACGAACGATAGCTAAGTAGAGAGCCATTTGGATGGGTGACAGCAGTGACAATTTCAGCTGAGCGTTTCCGTGATTCGGAGAGCACGTTAAGCTAACTCAGCTTTTTTAAAGTTGTTAGACCATAAAATAGGCTTTCAGGCCAGAACTGGCCACTAACTACGAACCTACTTTTATAATTTCAAGGGATTTTCATGCATGACAAAAAAATAAATAAAATAATGATATAAAAATAGTTTATTTCGAGTCGACATAATGAGCGAACTCTAAAAATAAGAATATACTTTCAATAATACTACTCAATAATGGAATATAAAAGTTTACTTGGAATGTTTCTTGTAGAACTCTGTCATGTAATTCGTCAACGCTTCCACTTCTTCAATAGTGACCGCGTTGTAGGTAGATGCCCGGATGCCGCCAACGTCCCTGAAAAGCGAAGTGTGAAGATAAGTAAATAAAGTAAATACATTACAGTAAGTAAATTCGTATGAGTCATCATCATCAAGACAGCCTTCTAACCTCTTACGCCCGCGGGGAATGAGATAGAATTATAGTCAAATCAATGAGTTACAACAGGCAGTTTCGCTAGTGGTCATTTCTTTCATATCACTATTTTATACATTTACAAATCCATTAAATCCAATTTTACACATTACAGATTACAGACTCCACAAATTGTAGGTACTTATACTCTCTCGTCTCGTCATCTCGTAGGTGATAGGTGAAAATCAGTGTTTGCTCCTTGAGCAATATTATCGCTGAGCTATAACCTATTTGTCAACTGCAACACACACGTGCTTTTAGGTTTTAAATACCTAGGTACATTTATAGGTAGGTGCCTAGCTTGTTTTTACGAGGTCAATGTTTAGGGCAAATACATTCCTACCTGATTTTGGTTAGTGTTAAAAAACTGTATGGTTTGCCTTTTTGCAGTTTAAAATGTACGTGTGTTTTGAAGATACAAATAAATGATTCATCTATCTATATATCTATCTATTGTTCCTCGTCACCTACATACGGACAAGACATAGCGAAATAACTGCGATTGTTTTACAGCGGAGATGTCATACGGGCGTTAATCCACCACGCAGACCCAATGCGGATAGTAGACTGCCGACGGATCTCTAAGATTCTCAGCAAAGTTAGCCGTTTGTAATACGCAAAGACAAGCAAAACCAAACGCATTCATCTTCTTTTCTCATTCTCTTCATCTTAAACTCGTTGCCAGGGGTCTGTTTTTCCGGACGAATAAAATTTAGGAATCTTCAAGGCTAGAGGGAACAGGTTCTTTCTAGGCAAGCGTGCTCCATCATCGACCACACCATCACTTACCATCAGGTGAGGTGTGGTCAAACACTTGTTTATAACCAATAAAAAAAAACAATTTAGTTCTAAAAAGCTCCATTGCGCATCTAAACGGCTAACTTCACGATGGCCGAGATCCGCCGGAGGCCTGGCCTTTCTATCGCTTTTTAGGCATAACATTTGCTATTGTTGTGGTACATGTAACATTACCCAGCGTTCCACATAAGAAGTATAAATAAATGTCTTACTCTGTCATTCAATTACAACATATTTCGTAATAATAACAGATATACTGTTGTTAGGCAGAGATAAATGCAAAAACGTGTCAGTAACCTGATAAGAACTTTATAATCTACAATATTATGTCTTTGAATAAAATATTGATAAGGAAAGTTATACTGCTTATTTACAAGGTAGTCAATAATTTGCTATAATTTCTTTGTTTCTTTTCTAAAAATAAACTTCATTTTTATAGCGCTTGAAAAAAAAACCGCATATACCACCGGTTTAGTTTATTATAAATCGATGGCATAGACTAACTAAAAACAGCGATTGGTTTTTACAATCGCTTTATATATAGGACCAAGCGCAAGCTTTTTTCTAATTTCTGAATGATTACTAGGCAAAAATCTATCTTTTGATATTATATAATTTTCAAAAAGTCAAACGTGAAATATCTTACTCATTAGATTCTCTATTTAGTAGTGCAAAATCGTTACATAGATTTTATCATAAATTCATAATAGTTCAGAAATAATGGCGAAATAGTTTGCGCTTGGTCGTGTTGTCGTTGTTGCTATCGTAAATTGCCATTATCTTACGCCATTACTTTATCTACGCTATTATTTATGCACGAAGCATAGTATAGAAGCAAAGTATTTCTTGATCTCGGTGGCGCGTCGTGCGATTAAACGAGTTGGAAAATTGCAGGTCCGATTCCTGCTTCGGGGACATACGTTCGCATGACCTGCAATATGCTAGTAATTTTGATTTTTGATCAGCTCCTTTCAAGAGTTACTAGAGTCTGTTGAATAGTCTGTTCAATAGATTCCGGAATTGGAAAGTACAGAGTCAAAAGGAAACGTCTTGTATCAATCCATTTTCATTCTTATGTCAAAGACATAAAAGCTAACAACGGTTCGCTATAAACTACTGGTTTCATTTACCTGTGTCCCTTCAACTGGATAAGGCCAGCGGCATCAGCGCCCTTCAGGAATTCCTTCTCCAAATCATCATTCCCCGGATTGCCGATCCTGAATGGTATGTTCATTTTGCTGCGCACGCGCTTAGCCACCGGCGCGTAGTAGAAGCCGTTGGATGCCTGGATGACGTTGTACACTAGCGATGACTTCTTAGTGGCGAGGTCTTCCATAGCGTCCAAGCCGCCCTGCCGCTCGATCCATTGGAGAACTCTTCCCATTATGTAGATGCTGTAATATAAATTAAAATATTTATTTAATGACAAGAATCATTTTGAAACGTTTAAAGGTGATTTTACGCCAGCTCCACACGCTGTAATGTTTTTAATTCGAAAAAGTAATTGCTTATTAACATTATTTAGTATAGAGATTTATTATTATTAAGTTTGGCAATTTTTGCTTTTAATTATTTTTTCCTTTTTTTTTCTTTTTTTAAATGTGTATGATGCTGTGTTGTATGTTGTATTTTTATTTTTAATGTGTGTAATTATTAATTAAGATGAATGTAATACCTTAGATATTTATTCTGTAATGTTACATTTTTATAATAAACTTGAAACGCTGACGCCAAGATAGTGACTACGCAACGGACAATACAGTTTTCATCAATAGATTGAGTAATTCCAAAGGAAAGTTTACCTAGCTAAGTTTATATAGCACGCGTCCGAAGGCGGGGCGGGTCGCTAGTTCTAATGTAAAAGAAAAATATTTTTATTCAATAAAATCACAAGGATCACTTTAAAACGTCTAAAAGCTAGGTTAATTTACGCCAGTCCCACGCGCCTCAGCACAAAGTCAAAGTCAAAGTCAAAAGTCAAAAATGATTTATTTCAAATAAATCACAAGGATCATTTTGAAACGTCTTAAAGCTAGGTGAATTTACGCCAGTTCCACGCGCCCCAATATTACTATTACTATCTTAGTCCAACGCGCTAAAATAGTAATAGTAATATTTACCTAGTAGTATAAAACAAAGTCGTTCCCCCGTCTGTCCGTTTGTATGAAGGTATGTACGCTTACGCTCAGATTTTTTTTAATTACGCAATGGATTTTTAATTTTTGCAGTTTTTATCAATAGACATGGTGATTAAAGAAGAAGGGTTATGCGTATAGTTTAAGCACCCGTGCGAAGGCGGGGCGGGTCGCTAGTTATTATTACAAAAGGGAAAGAACCCCTTATCACGTCTTTAGAACGCGGCTATGTGTTGGCTGTGAGTCAATAACATAACAATGTTGAGACGACCGATGTGGCGCAGCGGGCGTAGGTCCGCCTGCGACGCAGAGGTTGCGGGTTCGATTCCCGCCTCGGGACAAATGTTTGTACGATCTACAAATATTTGTTCCGGGTGTTCTGGGTATTTTCTATATATAATAAAAAATATCTATCTATGTATTGTATTGTATTAAATATATATCAGTCATCTAGTACCCATAATACAGCTCTGTTTAACAGCAGCTTACTTTGGGGCTAGACGATGCTGTGTGGATTGTCCAGCATTATTTATTTATTTATTTAGTTTTTATTAAAATACTCTGAACTTTGATAGTGGTTGCTCTTTATTTAACCTTTCGTCTTAGTCACGGTTACGGAACAGACACACACAAAATATAACGTGTTTGGAATAATAAGTCTGATAATCTGACTGGCCTTAGAGATCGGTTGGAAAATATGCCTTCTGTGCGGATTCTTTCAGGTTGTGGGTTTGATTCCCAGTTCAAAATTTGTGTGATGAACATAGATGTTTGTTCCGTGGCTGGGGTGTATTAGAAGTATATTTATTTACAAAAATACTGTAAACGTATTTTCATCACCTATTTGGTTCCCGTAATACAGGCTTTGCTTAGTTTAGCACATGAGACTTTCCATCTAATGTCTCAGGGTGGTAACACGCAAATTATATCTATGATGTTGCAAGCGTACACAGGCTCCGGTAACCGCTTACCATCAAGTGGGCCGTACGCTTGGTTGCCACCATAAAAAAAAAAAATATTGTATACAAAGTCACTTTCCGCCGTCTGTCCCTCTGCAGATGTTTTAAACTACACAACGGATTTTAATGCGGTTTTCATCAATAGATAGGGTTCAAGATAAATGTCTATATACGTATTACGCGAACAAAATCGAGTTGTAAAATTGCAAGTTCGATTCCTGCTTCGGGGACAACGCGAACAAAATCACAGGCAACAGCTAGCTTAAACAAAAACTCGCGCAAACATAGGTGTGTTGAGAATGGAATCACTTTTGAAGACTGCAGTCCAATCTAGAAGTGATGGGCATATTGGCAGTGCCTGGTTCAGGTCTTCTCTGACTGTGAAATGTGTATTTATTTATTTATACAAAAGCTCAAGCAAACATAGGTGGTGTGTTGAAAATAGAATCACTTTTGAAGACTGCAGTCCAATCTAGAAGTGGAGGGCATATCGGCAGTGCCTGGTTTAGGATATCTTCTCCGACTGTGTGAAATGTGTATTTATTTATTTATACAAAAACTTACGCAAACATAGGTGGTGTGTTGAGAATGGAATCACTTTTGAAGACTGCAGTCCAATCTAGGAGTGACGGGCATATTGGCAGTGCCTGGTTCAGGAGGTCTTCTCTGACTATCACCAAGGCTACTCCGGACGTGCCGATGTTCTTCTGCGCTCCACCGTAGATCACACCAAACTGTGTAACAAAAATGATTATAGAAGATGTCACTTGAGTTCATCATGAGTCTTCTGATGTTCCCATTGCTGGGACACTGGTCTACTTATAAGCGAGAGTGATTACCACGCGGACCCAATGCAGATTGGTGGATGACATTATAGTGATGATTGTTAGCATTAAGCCCACTCATACGAGCTTACTTACTTACCAGTATACAATAACTTATAGCAAAGTCGTTTTCCGTCGTCCTTCTGTATGTATGTAGATTTTTTAATCTATGCAACAGATTCTAAAGCGGTTTTCATCAAAAAAGTTATTCAAGTCAAACCGAATATTTATTTACACGTTTATTACGCAAACGAACGTCGCGGGCAACAGCTAGTTAAAAAATAATGGACTAACCTTGGAAACATCCACTTTCTTTGACATGAAGTTAGAAGACATATCTGCTACCAATGGAACCCCTTTGGTGTCGGGGATAAAGTCAAATTCCACACCTTGAAACAACAGCAAATGTGTAAATAAATTTTATAACGCATCACATGTCCACACATCTTTTAATATGAATATAAATAATGTTGGGTTATTGACTGACCTAAAATCAACACACAGACAAAACAGTAGTCAGTGGTAGTTAAAGTGTTTAAGTCCTGCGTGGCACTGCACTGTGCTCATCACCCTAAGACGTTGTTGTTAAGTCTCTTTCGCCCAGTAATTTCACTTGCTACAGTGCCCTACAAACCTAAACACAGTAATGCTTGCACACTACTGCTTGGAGGTAGAATATCTGGCACTGCGGTGATACCCACCAAGATACATTTTGCTGAAGTGTCCTAAAACCAGGTAAAATACTTATCCAGATTGTAATTATAGGTATAATGTGCATGTGTGCTCTGTAAAAGGAAATCCCGAAATTAAATTCCTATAGTGTGACTGAGTTTCACAAGGCAACAATACTACTTTTTGCAGTCTCATCATTTTACTTTATAACTTGCTCATTGTAATTGTTCTGAATAAATGCTTTTATTTAAATATTTATTTAATTAAATTAAACGATTATTAAGCTAAAATATATTTTATGTGACTGATAAGCAAGAGTCAAAATAAATAAATCTAATAAAAAAAAAAATATATATAGAATCACATGATAGGCTATTGCTATTGCAACAACACTAATCCAAACTGCCTAAACCAAACCTGCTCTGTCTAAAAACTGTTTGCAGAAGAACACAGAGCATAAAAGAATCTTATTAATATGCCGAATCATCAGGATACTTACTGTAACATATTGCTATCGTCTCAAGGGCCTACGTCACGCCTACGTCAGAGGCAGTCGGAACACGACGGTCAGACGAGCAAGTTGTGTTGCGTGGTGAGGCATTGGTGAGCTGAGCTTTGGTTGTAAATCAGTAGACAATACACTTACCATGGATAGTTTCATTGGTGCAGATGTGAACATAAGAAGCATTGGGGTCGAGATTCCACTCAGCTTGACGAGGGATGTCTACATATTTATCTGTTGGTGGTATAACCATGTTTACTTTGCCATATTTCTTAGCTTCTTTCGCTGCTTTGGCTGACCATGCCCCTGTGGTAGAAAATAGTATAATAAATAAATTACCAAAGTATACAATATTACCTAGCTAAATGATAGGCACTGTTTAGTTACTTAAAAATTTACACTAGGTAGTAAGTTATGTAATAGTGATTTAGGTACCTACTTACTTAATTAACACTTTTAACTAGATGGTACCTTTTAGGTAAGTACCTACCTTAATTTTGTATGTAATAATTGCTTTACATCATTAATATATTCTGTTTTAGCTGTAAGTACCTACCTACCTAAGTTTTTATGAAATTCTAAAAATAAAATAAAATAAAATCACCTAATATACCTACCTTACCTACCTTATTTCATTTTAAAAAATTGGTTTTTTTAATTGATATACCAGTACTTGAAAGTACCATGTTTTAAATTGTATGTTAGAGGTAACTCACATTAATTTTATTACCATGAATAGTACTTTTAGCTAGCATACAAGCCGAATAATTGAGTAAATTGGTCTTAATTCGCCTGGAAATACAAATTGCCTTACTGCAGAATAGGGTCACTGTAGTCATGTATTAAAATATAATTCATAGGTATGTGAATTTAACTGTATGTAGGTGAAGTACATGGACAGGCTGGCCTACCTAAACTAATATTATAAGTATGTGTAATTAGTCATTACATACTACTGTGGTCATAATACATTATCTTTGTACTTACCGGTCACAACATAATCAGCTGTTCCCGTTTTGGAGATCAAGTTGAGAGGAATAGCAGCGAATTGGCCGAGTCCACCACCAGCAATAAATAAGATTTTGTAGTTTGCGGGAACATCTCTGTAAGGTTAGGTATTTTATTTGTTTCATTCATGCTTATTTCCTTCCTTGTAGGTATTTGCTGTCAGTTTGATCAAGACTGTAGTCTGCGCTGCAGGTGGTTTAGCATTTTTATCGTCAGAGCTTTGACATCTGAGAGTTTTGAACTTGAAAAACTGAAAACTTGACTTGAAATGAAAGAAGTAGTCAAGTCAAACCGTGTATAGTGTATACCAACAAAACAAACCAAAAACCAAAAGTTTATTAATGTGACAAAAGAAAGAGCCTACCTATGCATAGGACTGGCAAGACCTCATACATAGCATAAGAAAGAGCAAGAGAAATTAGGCAAGCAAGCATCAGTGTTGCCATATTTTAATTCTATAATTCTTTAACGAAATCATTTTTAAGCGGTCTAACTAAGCCTAGGCTTGGCTAGCCTTTAAAATATTTATTATATTAAATAAAATATTTATTAGAATATAAAATAATAGGAATGCGTTTTGTATTTTTTTTTTATATGCTATATTGTTATATTTTATGCTATATTACTAGCTGATCCCCCAGCTTTGCACGGGTGCAATGAAAACTAAAGCACCCGTACGAAGCCGGGGCGGGTCGCTAGTAATAAATATAGCCTATGTTACTCAGGTATTCTAATGGTGAAAGAATTTTTGAAATCGGACTAGGTAGTAATTTTTGAGTTTATTTGTAAGAAAACAAAAATACATATATTTTTTTTTTAAATTATTATAGAATAAAATTATTATATTTCTATTATTATATTATAGGTACCTAAAACTTAACTAAAACCCTAAGATGGTACATAATTATTCAATTTACCTACCTTATATGGTTTCAAAGGGGAAACAACCCCTTTTGAAACTATCATTAATTGTTATAGGTAAGTAGTAAGATACCTGCAACGCTTACAACTGTCCTGCCTGTCATAAAAATTTTTGACTTACAAATATGTATCTTACAGTGATTTTATTAGCAAGGCTGCCCTATAATTAAATATTAGCAAGCGCGAACAGTTAATATTCCAAACACAAATAAAAAACTGCTTGATAAAGCGTTAAAAAAGCTAAGATGGCGACAGCCACGGTTGGTTTGATGACTGAATCAATCAACTGAATGAACTTAATAAACAGAAAGAAGAAAGATAGCGGATGCGGAAGTCAAGAATTATGAGAAAATGAATGTCGATGTTGGGACACGGGGTCAATAAAACGGGATAAAAAATGAATCAAACAAATAAACAGATGATAATAATAAATACCTATTAAAACTGGGAGAATTATTGCGTTCATTTTATTTTAGTACTACTAGGTACTTAGTTTAGTAAGTTTTTTAATTTCATATAGGTACATACGCATTTCTCTCACTCTCACTCTCTCTCAGTTACCTACTAAAAAAAGGCAAAGAGAACAACTCACTAATAACTTGGTAATAATATAATAATACCTAATGCTGGACAATTCACAAAGCATCATGTAACCCCAAGACCCCAAGGTAAGCTACTGTTAAACAGAGCTGTATTATGGAGTATGTATTATGATTGATATATTGGGCACCGTTAATCAAATAGTTAACTTCGTTAATCGTTAAACCGCTACAAAAAAGTTAGCTTTGTTAAACGTTATAGCGTTACATTTCGGAAGAATTAACGCAAGTTAACGTTAATCGTTAATCCGTTAATATGTGTAAAATTGCATCTTTATATCGTTGCGTTTGTGAACTTATAAAACCTGTTGGTTTAGGTTCTGGAAGTTAACAGGTTAAGAACAAAACAAAATACTTGTCTAATAGGCATGATGACTGATTTTGAAAAAACTGTTCTATTGTATTCAGAAGTATTGACTTTAGGCAAAAAACCCTATGTTTCCAGAAATTAATGGTTTAGTAGTAAAATTTTTTTACTAAAAAATGAGATTGAAATTCGAATTTTAAATTTCACGCTAAAACGGCTGAGTCGCGGAGTGACAGCGGTGACGTCATTATGTCAGATTTCAATATAAAATGTTAGCAATACAGTATCCTAAGATAACAACAAACAAACAACCAAACAAAACACTCGTCACTCTAGGTAGTACTAATATCTATTCTGTGACTCTAGACACCGGCCGGCACCGGCGGCGCTCTAAGAGATTTGTTTCGTTTGATCATTTCAGTACTATAAAATGAAGTTAGCAAACGAAACAAATCTCTTCGCAGTTTTCTTTCTCACTCGCACGCACCGGAAAAATATATCTAGCTTTTTTTTTGTTACATTCGCTGCCACGCGCCGCCCGGCAATTGTCAGTGTCATCGGTGCCGTGCGGTAACTAAATAATAGGCATTGGATTAACGATTAACGGACTACTGCATATTAACGGAAGTTAACGTGTCCGTTAACATTTTTAAAAGATAACTAAAAGTTAATTCGTTAATCAAAATGTTAACTTCGTTAATTAACGATTAACGAGTTAATGCCCAGCTACATAGGTAGTACAATACAATACATACATAGATAGATATTTTTTATTATGTATCTAGAAAATACCTAGAACACCCGGAACAAATATTTGTAGATCGTACAAACATTTGACCCGAGGCGGGAATCGAACCCGCAACCTCCGCGTCGCAGGCGGACCTGCGCCCGCTGCGCCACATTGGCCGTCTTAAAATATTTAATTACTTACCTACATTATTTTATATTACCGCAAGTGAATTAAGTATATTATACCGCCCCTATTATTTATGGATTTTTAATTTCTACTATATATATGTACTTACAGTAATCGTCTGACTACATTTTGAACTTCTTTGTTCAGATTCATATATTTAGGTGTCCTGTGGCTGGTTTCCAATAAACTTATGCCTGAGTCCTCAAAATTTGTCAACTCATTCCTTAAGATTTCATACACCTAGAAAATAATTAAGTAAGTAATAGAAAAGAACTTGCAGAGTTTAACAGTACCTACCTAATTAATTAAAACTCACATTACCTATATTAATAAAAAATTGTAATTTGTATTAAGTGGGTAATGTTAGTTATCCTTTCTGTGATATTTAATAAACAACTTACTTCTTCAGGTAATTTGGCTGGTCCAGCACCAAAATTGAATACTTTAGGCATTATTTTAATAAATCACAACCACTCTTCCCAAGATTATCAAGTATCACTACAGAGGAAATGTACAATCCTAGGTTCTAACCTAAAGCACAACACTGATTTGCCTGAGACTAGTAATAATTTTTTAACGCTACGTACGATGCGCAGTGGCATTCACTGCTTAATGAATGAATTCCGTACTAATACTCCCTTTTTAAGCGTAGATAGATAACAATTTTATTATTACTTTCGTGCTATCAACTCAAACAAGCAAACGGTACTAAAAATTATGGTTTGGAAATCGTAGTGACCGGTTTATGAACTTTGCAAGCGAGCACGCCACGCCATTCACGAAACGACGATTGTCGGTCAGTCACTATCAATTGAATCAGCTGACGTGTCACCTTGTATTTTTGCTTTTGCCTATTTAGTTAGATACCTACTTAGCAGACACTTTACTTAGACACCTTGTTGGTACCTATTGAAACCTAAGACTGAGAATATTCTATAATATTTGTCTAAAATAACTCTAAGCTTGTAAATGTTGACAAGAAATAATAAAAAAATAGGATTGTAATATGAATTAGATATTTTAGTAGTGATATATTATTTTTAAATCGGGCCAGTAGTTTTTGACCTTAGGTATTTGTTATGAACGATAGGAGTCGGTTGGACCTACTTATTACAAAAATACAAATCTATCCTCTAAAAAATTAGTATACTTAAATAGATGAACATAGGTGTAAATGAATGAGTTATTGGCCGGCAGTAGTTATTGGCTACTTCATACTCAAACACTTCCTAAAAGCTACTGATGAAGTACGATATCTCCCTTCATTCTAGAGAATAGTTTACATATTTAGCTTTAATAATTGTGCCAATTTGTACCACCTTTCGAATAATTTCGGCTTCGTAAACTTAATTCACCTGAGCTAATTCACCTAGGTGTAAAAAATCATAATTGATTGACATTCATATAAAAAAAATCATAATTGATTGACAATCGGCAATCCGGCTACTATGGGGTGTTTTGTTTTGTTTTGTGGGGTTTTGTTGTGAAAACGGTAAGGATTGTGTTTGACTACAATTCGAATTAAACTTGTCTCATACTTCGTATCATTGTAGTTTATCGTTATTTCGTTACTATTTAAGTTATTTTGTCTTAATTTAAATGTATTTTAGTAGTTTATTACTTTAAAACATTAAACTATGGTATGGCCAATAACAGAAACGAAAAAAACTAAGTTTTAAGTTACTAGCCATACATGCACATCACCGCCAGTGACCTACGAATACAATTTATATTCTGTCAAATTTGGTGAAAATGGCCTTCTTCCCAGTAATGCAAAAAGTGGAACCTTACTCCGCATATTTAAAAAAAACGACTTAGTTTTTGGTCAATCAGTACAATGCAAAATTTTAACTCAATCTGACGTTTTGCTGAAGTGCACAACATATATGACCAGTTGAGTAACCGCCTCATGTAGAGATCAGTTCAAGATCCGATTGCCTGAAATAAACTTGTGCCGAAATCGATACTAATTCATTTTGTTTGGTGAACTTTATACTTTAATTATTTATACAAGGGCTTCGAAAAGTTCGTTTAAATCAGAGTTAAGAACTGGATAATTATGTTCCTTGTATTTAAAAAAAAAATTACTATAATCTGCCGTGCTTTGTAAAAAATGCTATGGCCAATAACTGAAACCAAACATGCCAGTAACTAATTCTGGGGTGCCAGTAACATAATTTTTATTTGAATGAATATAAAAACTTTATAACAATGTTAAATATTTTTATTGTTAATAAAATTATATTAGAACTTTTTCCGTCTCTATTAGCACCATAAAACATCATTTGGATGACGCGTACAGAAACTATAGCAATTTAAATTGTCTAAGGTGCTTAGGACATTGTGATCCTAGCAGACACACATGAGCACCTTCAACTTATACTAAACTCATTAAACGTAGAAAGCCGAAAAATATGTTTATACATGAACCTCAGCAAAACAAAAGCTTTGACGAACGGAGATCCGAAACCTATCCAACTAGAGACCGGTACAGTTGAGTATGTAACCGAATACATCTACTTAGGGCAAACCATATCTTTCCAAGACGCTATTAAGAGAGAGATAGATAGAAGAGTTGCCATCGCCTGGAAAGTTTATTGATCACACAAAACCGTATTTAAGAGCAAACTTCCAGTTTACCTTAAGAAGAAGTCTATGGACAACACCATACTGCCTTCCTTGCTCTACGGTTGTCAAAGTTGGCCATTGACTAAAGAAGTCATAAAGAAAATAACAACGACCCAAAGAGCAATGGAAAGATCGATGCTCGGCTTAAAACTGAGTGATAGAGTAAGATGTGCAAACATTAGACCTATCACTAAAGTCGCCGATGCAGTAAGTATGCTCTGTAAACTAAAATGGAAGTGGGCGGGGCACGTCTCCCGAGCGCAGGACGAGCGATGGAGCGAGCGTATTCTCCATTGGTACCCACGAGACGTGCCACGAGCACGAGGAAGACCACGGAGAAGGTGGAGCGACGACGTGATAGAGGTTGCAGGAAAACCCTGGACCCGGCTCGCTCAAGACCGCAAAAAGTGGAACTGCATGGAGGAGGACTTCACCCGCTTTTGGGTGGCCAAACAAAACACAATATAATATTTAATAATGAAAAATACACAATATTTAAGAATATACAAAAAAAAAAACCAAGTAGATATATATTTTATATTAAGTGTATTGTGAATAGTTATTAAATTTGGAAATAAAAGGTTTATTAATTAATTGATTAATTAAGGTGCTTAGGGGGCCGATAACTGGTGCTTTTACCCTAATTCTTAGGTAGGTACATACATTACTTTTCCAAAATTTAAACGCATAGGTACGCTAAGTTTAAGCGTTATGAATACTTAACTAAATAAAAAAATACTTGCTTAACAGTTTGTTTTAAATTAAATATTCACTTGGTCTAAGTATATCAAAGTTAAAAGGTCGAAGTTTAAAAAGGTATGTAGGTACGAGGGCGGGTCAATAAGTCCGTGACTTTTGGAATAAAACACAGATTTTTTGATAAAAAAACCATTTTATTTTTCAACGTAGTCTCCCTTGAGCTCTATACACTTTGTCCAATGCTTCTCCATTTTTTTTATCCCTTCCAAAAAATAAGATTTGTTGCGGTCCTCAAAATAGGTCTTTGTTTGTGAGATAATTTCATCATTAGAGTCAAATCTTTTTCCACCAAGCAAGCAATTTCTTCAGGTTTGGGAACAAGAAGTAGTCACTCGGAGCCAAATCTGGAGAATAGGGCGGATGAGGGAGCAATTCATAGCCCAATTCATGGATTTTTGTCATGGCAACTGCACATGTGTGCACCCTTGCATTGTCTTGGTGGAAAATAACTTTTTTCTTGGCCTAAATGAGGTCGGTTTTTTTTCAAATCGTCATCGAATCGGTCTACTAGATTGGCATAATTTTCCCCATTGATTGTTCTTCCCTTTTGAAGGAATGTGGATTATCCCGCGTGCATCCCAAAACAGTCGCCATGACTTTATTGGCTGACAAACCCACCTTGGTATAATTGATTGTTTGAGTGAGAAGGGCGATTCAATCATATTGCGCAATAAAAATATTGTAGGTGAAGGGTCCGCCTTATAACCGTTGTCTACTATTGTGTAGTCACAGAATAGGTAATGGTGCGTGCGGTGATTTCTGTCTGTGCTCGCTCGCCAATCGGCCGGCTTCATATTTCTTTTCCAGCTCACTCACTCACTCTATAAAGTGTCTGTTCAGTTCGTTCGTTTTCCAGCCAGTCATTCATTCATGCATCATTCATTCAAGTTTAATTTTTCTTGATGGATGTTGTGTTTTTCGATTATATTTTTATTTCTGATAATTCGGTATAAATAATAGTGACATATTATCTGGAATACTGATTATAGGATATGACTCCTGTTAGGGATGAGACGATAAGGGAGGGTAACTGTTTAGAAATCATAAATCTATCTGATAAAAGCCCTGCTAAAAATTGCGCTTTGGTGGACGTGAGAGCGTGTAATAAACCAGCGGCTAAGGTAAGAAAAGCATCTTCAATAAATAATAAAAGTTCAAATCCAGACTGGATATCATAGAATTTAAATACAATCGAAACTTTTATTATAAATTTTATCTTGGAATGTCCAAATTTAATTATAGCTTTGTTATTGAAAAAACCATAGTACTATAAAGAATAAAATACACAGTTTCAAGAATCTTAACTAACCTGAATTTGAATTCAATTTGCTCTTTGGATATATCAAAATCTCAAGAACTAACAATAATGTAGGCCCACTGTGTTGATTGTTCCCAGGCTGATAAAATGGCTAACTATAGTATTTTTATTGTAAATAAATGTGATATGTAACTTAGATTTTGTTTTCATTAGTTTGTAGGTATTCATATCGCTTGCAATATTTTTTTTTTTTTTTGTTTTAGGTACATTATGGTACCAACCAAGCAGTATTTTTTGTTCATATCTATCAAGCTGATCAAATATCTCTAAGAGACAACCCAGTCTAAAACAGTACCCCACTTAAAAAAAAAACTAAAAATCTATAACAAATGCGGTAGTAGGGTGTGTAATTTTAGATTAGATGATATACCTACCTATCCTCATAGTCACAATATAAAAATTATTCAAACATGCATCATACATACATTTACATAACAATTAACTTTCACGTAGTCAAGTTTTTCTATTAACTTCACTACTTCAACATAAAACATACAACAATTAAAATAGACTTGATTCACACCTTTTAATAATAATGATGCAATATACAATCACAGCTATTTGCGATTTATTCAATCTTTAAACCATGACATAAGTAAGATATGCCAGTTGGTACGGGTATCCTACATCCAAACGGCAGGTTGTAACCAACCACTTATGAAGTAGGTAGTACTTTTCACGCTTAGCTGCTTGTAATGTAACAATCTTATCATTTGGTTAAATTCAGAGGGAAAGTGTTAAGTTGCAAAATGGTTTGAAACAGTTGCGTTGTAGTTGAGTTTGATGTTTGCTTTGTTTTAAGAGGTGAATGAGTGATTTGTTTTTTGATTAGAAACTTAGGTGAAGGACTGTTTTGGAATCAAATGCATGAAATATACATTAGTTGCCACAAAATATAGATTATAAATTTAGTACCAACTTAGAATATAGTTTGAATAAAAAAAATAATGACACTCACAAATACTTCATAATTTCTCTATTTGAAATGTTATAAGGTCAAAATAAGAAGTTAAAAGAAGCTAAACAATACAATGTATTACATCACAATCTAATATCAAATCTATCAGTATTGCATTGAATTTGAATTTCTCTTGGAGGTGGCGGCGGCAATGAACGGCACACGGCTCACTTTTCACTTTTTTTTCGCCTGTCGTTCGAGACACGCGTCTCAGTTGTAATCACACACCCGCACACATAATTACCTATTTCATTCTGACCCAACACAAGTGCAGTGAGATAGTGTACTTTGCACTTTATTTTTTTCTAATGCATTCTTTTTTGTTTCTTTCGAACTTTCAGTGTTAGTGCGTCATGTCGGCAGCTGATTTTTATGTTATTTTGTTTACATGATCGTATCGCAATATGCACAGAACTGTCTGAGTGCGCCTGTATGTAGTGCATGCCTTTGTTGCACCCGTGTAGACCGGACAAGATGACTAATTCACAGGTATTTTTGTTTCTTTTATTTTGCACTTTTTTTTTGCAAGTTGTGATTTGTTGCTTGTATGAACTGCTTCCTTTAAGTGCGCTTTATTTGGTATAAATGTGGAAATGTAAAGGGAACAAACTGCAGCTTGCAAATTTTCAAAGCTTTCATAATAATGTGTTGAAAAAAAAAATATCAACCTTAATTAATTAATTTACAAAATAACAAAAAATATACCTCATTTTCCAATCTTATACAGGGTGCCATGTTTTGGTTTTTATTTTAATAATTTCCCATGTCTTCATTGTATTGACTCTAAAAATCGACCCTCATTGGAATAGAATCCTCATAGGTCCTCTCAAGAAGTTTCCGACCCTCATTGGAATAGAATCCTCATAGGTCCTCTCAAGAAGTTTCCGGTTAAGTTTAAAATTTCAAAAGAACCAAAACAAATAGCTTATATATGCTAAACAATCGTTGAAAAGATGTTACGAATAAGAAAAAAATTGGTGAACCTTAGCATTAAATAATTCACAATTAGTTAATTATGCATAAAACATTTTCAGGTCATTACTGCTCTAGTATTTAAATGATTAGAAGCAGACGTTATAATTTAAAAGCACCATTCATTTGAATTTTTCTTACGCAATTATGTTAATTGGGTTTAATTCCCTTGGCGTCTGGCATACAAACATCTCGGATCTTTTGTTCGTCAATTAAACATTACAATTCTGTTGTCGAAAACTGATGTAATTTTAGTAATGACTCAGAGCGAACTGTGTATTTGGCCCTTGGCATATCAATTCAAAGCTGCCTTGGTTCAGAAACAAATATTACACACATGTAGGTAAACAAAACGTAAATTCTTTAGGTATCAGTACTTTTGTTTTATGAATTCTGCTGCTTTGGGACAACGTCGGGACAGCGGCCTACTCTCAAACGAGAGTGAATTGTGTCATAATCTACCACGCAGACCCAGTGCAGATTGGTACCACAATTTTTGGGTGGACATTCTTTTTCTCACTATGATTTCCTTTACCGTATGTGCGCGCTGGCAAACTACATATTCTGAAAAAGCCTTTTTTCTTAGTTCGTATCATCTCTCTATAATTTATAATATTTCTATCGAGTAATAAGACCTTCATTTTATGTTGTGAACACTCGAATTGAGATCGAACAATCAGATCATAAAATATCGAAAGGAAAAGTTCAAACAAGTTCAGGCAATTGAAGTCGTTCGTATTATGATCCATCTAAGAGATCGCAGACAGATAAAAAACTCAAAGTTTGCACGCTTCATACATTTCAATGGGCATTACCATTCTACTTATAATTATTTTGTTACCAAACAGCTCAGAAGAAAAATCCACGAATTGGATGGACGAATCCCAAACTTTCCGTTTAGTTTCGAGGGTGCGTTATTCTTTCGTGGTCTAAAGGTACCTAGTAACTAGGCGCACTGTAAGAAAAATAGGTACCCATCATTCCTCAACTAAGAGATGCAGCAGGTAATTTGTAATGAACATGAAATACGGGCGCCTCTAGGCGTTTAGCTAGGAATAGGCACAGACAACTAAAATGAACCCTGTATCAATTACCCCTGCTGCAATCACGTAATTTCTAGTGTATTCCGGCCTAGATTAGAACTGTTTGACGACCCCAATACAACGCTAGTAAGGGGTCACTAATTTATATTACTCTGAATTTATCCGCAGTAATCTTTACTAATTCTGTTGTAAAGTGAGAGACAAATCTTTTCCGTTATTAAATTGGTCACTTTAATAATCACAAAGTAGGCAGTATGACAGTAATAGACGATGTATCTTCATTGTTTTATTTGCCACCCACTGGCCCTAAACTAGTAGGCGCAAAACTTCCTTAACTCATTTAAGCTGGTGTTCATCAACACTAAAGCAAGCTATATTGATGTTATTTTCTTGTTCTCATTGAACGTCCTGTAATTTGATAGTTCCCTTCTATTATTGAGTGGCAATCATATAGGGCAAAACAGTTACAGTTTTAACAGTTCTAGTTGTTAATCCATTTTATGTCGTCCACCGTTCGTATTACGTTTGTTTATTCAGAATACGTTTAATACAATCATTGTTTATTTTCTCCATTTGCGTGCAAGTCATTTATTACGTTTGTTTAGTTACATGCATGCAGTTCTAGAAACATCGCTTTGTCATAGTTGTGTTAAATTTCACTAAACTTTATTTAGCTAGCTACACTTGTATGTGTTTTACGGACGACATTGTGAAAACTAGTAAAACTGGGAAAGTTAATATTGTCTTTCTTGCGCTCATGTTATTACAGGTTTTTTGTTTTTTGATCCATGGTAAACCATTAGTCAAAGTCAAGTTTTCAACTGAATATGACCAAAAATTCAAAATAATGTGTTCGTTGTTTTTATCCTTGAATACACAGATCGAAAAACCGGGCCTGAAACAAATAGTACTATTTCAAGCTTATCTTCCGAAATCAAAACATCGTATTCTTCTAGATATGGTTCCGTGGCGTGAGAAGTTCAAAGTTCCGCCACGTGTACGGTGTGCCATTCAAAAGAGAGCGTTGCTACGACAACATAAAGATCACGAGGAACGCTCATGATTCCAACTTCTGCGCTGTCAACCCGAAGTTTGTGGCGATTGTCACTGAGGTGGCTGGCGGTGGAGCTTTCTTGGTGCTGCCATTGGACCATGTAAGTATTTGTAACAGATTTTAAAACCTTCGGTATGTCATAAATACATACCGAAGGTTACAATTTACAAAATTGTTAGAAATTACAGGTATTTAAAGCTTTTTATCTGTGACTGCCAAGAGTTCAGTGTATGGTGTAGTGGTGATGAGAACCGACGGAATTTGAAATACCGCGCTACTTGCAAAGACTAGAATAGAATCAATTCTTCAAAAGGAGCCAATAAAATCAATTCTTTTTTACCTAGTCTGGCTCTGACAGCTTCAATAAAGTGATTCTATTGGTTCTAACAAACACATCTCTCGCTCGCTACACATCCTCGCTTAGCTCTGGTGGAAATGCAGCCCAAGACTAGCTAGAATCGCCAGATCTAACTAAAAATCATGACAAAAAATGCATGGGGATTTGTAAGCAGAAATTGTTACACATTGCATGAGATTTGCAAGGAACCCGGGGCAGGCCAAGGAAACTTTGACTTGACAAACTCGATATACTTCACGATGCTAGTGTGGAGACCACGAAATATAGAAAAATATGGAGCAAACCTTTGTACCAAATGTTTGTACGATCTGCGAATACTCGTTCCGGGTGTTCTTGGTATTTTTTATGCATTATAATTTAAAATATCTATCTATATGTATTATATTAAGTATATCAGTGATTTAGTACACAAGCTGCAGCTGCAGCTCTGCTTAGCTTGGAGCTAGATGATCCTGTGTGGATTGTCCAGCATTATTTATTTATGTATTTATTTACCAGATTGTACTTACATCATTATTTTAACATAACATAAGGTGGTCTGGTTTATGTTCAAAACCAATAGACGTGGAAAGTTGTATTTTCGCTTTTCCTCCATATTCAGGTGGGCAGACTCGATAGCGATTTGACCACTTTCTATGTCATTCAAGTGCTTATAATGTTTTTATACTTTAACTTTATATCATTCTGCAGAGAATTAGGTAATAGGAATAACCATGACCTGTTTTCGAGCGAGAGTGATTGGGTCCTAACCCAACGCGACTTGGTGAATGAAGCAATCTTTAAAATGTTCAGTTTAAAATATATTAATATATATCTTTAAAGGTAATTCGCAATATCGACCTTGTTTTTGACACCTATTCATAACATCGTTGTATTTTATGTATGTATTTTTTTTTGTTTATGTTGTTCTTCTTCTTTGCCACATTCAACCCTAAAGGCCTCCTTCATATCATGCCACTTCTTTCGGTCTTGTGCGATTTCCATCCACTTCACTCCAGCTGTTCGTACCAACGCATTTGCGGCCTCCCCTGTGGGCGTTTTTCATCCCAGGGTCCCCACTCGGCCAGCGCTTTGCACCACGAGCCATGTTTTCTGGCGACCTGACCAGCCCATTGCCACTTAAGCTTCGCAATACGTTTGATAACGTCTGTGACTTTAGACTGTTTCCTTAGCCAATCGTTCCTTTTTCGGTCCCTTAGTGTAATACCTACCATCTTCCTTTCAATTGCTCTTTGGGCGACTCTGAGCTTTGTTATAATATATTTTGTGAAGACCCAAGTTTCCGCTCCGTAAGTAAGTACTGTTGTTAGTTTAGTGAAATTACTGGGCGAGAGACATAACAATTACGTCTCGGAGTGACGAGCTCAGTGCAGTGTCACCTTTGGGTGGTAAACTTTTAAATAAAAATTTGCGAGTGACACTGCAGCTATTATGGTCAGGCGTTGCGCTTATCAGGCGAAGTTGACCGTCTCGTAATTGACTGTTATAAAAACGAATTCAAACCGTTTTCATTGTTTGCATTGTTTACCATTCAGTTGCATACCAGTTACTATGCGAATCGTCTTCGTGTACCCAGGGAATTTGATGCCATGCTCATTGCTCGTATTACAATCACTGCGGTTTATTAACGTGGGAAAATAAGAATGGTTTGAGAGTTGACATTATGGTTTGTAAATACCTTCAACTTTCACTTCAGCGTTCAAAACTGAACCAAGTTTGGTCAAGCATCGTTAAAATTAGCATAATTCTTTTTTGTAATTATTTTAATTTATTATTTAATTTGACATGACTCGACATAATGTTGCTCGACACAATGGGTACCATTCAAATAAAGTAGCGTTTTTTATTTGATATTTATAAGTATGATGTGATGAGGTGAAAGGGGACGCACTCGATATAAGACTATATATATTATAAGACCTACCATGATCCTTGGGTCACTAGAGATTGAGATTTGACCCTATTAGCGACCTGCCGCGCTGGCCGCTTAAATACATACTCCTATGTAAAGATTTATAAGTATGATACATGTTTAATCTTGAATATTAAAGATTAAACAGGTCAAGCTAAATAAAAAGCAATTACACTAATTATAAGTGTAATTGGTGCATGATGCGCGTTCTGGTGAGAGTAAATTTAAAAAAAATGAATAAAGACATAAAAAATTACACTATGTAAAGTACTGTTAAAAATAAGTAAAACGTGTGTCTTAAATCATTAATCCGTTTGTTTTTTTCAGACTGGCCGCCTAGACTTCAACGCCAGCCGCGTGACAGGGCACAAAGGCCCAGTCCTCGACATCAAGTGGAACCCGTTCAACGATAACATCATCGCGTCGTGTTCTGATGATTGCACGGTAATTGTGCCAATTTTTACTATAAAGCTTCGCGTTCACCGTGCTGGAGCGTACACTTGCGCACGCCCAAATACTGAAACGCTACTCAACGAATCAAGTCATAAGTGAGGAGGTATTTGGCATTTTTCTATACGATTTATAAGACTAATGACGAACTCAGACAGTTAATCTCATCTCAAATATTTAAATGGCATTTCAGTATTCCGGCGTAATTAGTGTAAAAATTAAAGTTGTTAGGCTTTCAGAAGCCCCCTATACTAACTCAGTCACCATAGTTGACTACTGACTCCTACGAACCTACTTACTTTATTGAGACGAGAGACAGACTGCAAATACAAAACGCGCTGTCTGTTATAAATATGACATAACATAAGGGTTTACGTCTACTTGCCGGTCAGCCTACAAAAGTGAAATATGTTTATCGATATCATCATCGCGTCGGTCGTGGTCTGAAGGCTGCACGACAATTGTGTAATAATGTTAACATCGCAAAGCATATACGTCAATCTGTCTATATCGAGCATACCGCCAAGTAATAATTATCATTCACACAATGCACGATTGATTAATGGCGACGATAGTCGGTACATTGTAGCTGCTAAAGACCTTCGCTTCTCAAATCTAGATCTCCGCCTAAGTCCTGCAGTGGATGTCTACTGGGTGAAATGAAGTGATGATTAATGACGTCATTGATATCGGTACAACTGATATGACGTGCACACATTACAATGATAAATTTTTAGTTCTCAATTAAAAATACAGCGAACTTAGTAGTAACACAGAAAAATACAAAGTCAAGCAAATCACGGAGCGTCCGTTACTGTCCAGTGGGCGCTAAGCTTAGCATTTTTTTCAGACAATTTGCCCGTGGTTGTTATTGTAATTGATGGTCACGCGTTCTAAATTATATCGCTCTTATTGTTGAGTATGGAGAGATTGAAGTTTCTCTGATCGATCCGGAACTAGACCATCTGTCTACAGTGTAATTTAGAAGCATAAAGAAATAGTCTACTTTGCAACTCCTAGCTTGTAGACTTGCGATATAACGCAATATATTAATTTTTATAATTATATATTTTGCGTGAGTTAAAACGCTTAAATCATTTTATTGGTATACATTTTCTTTGTATAAATACTACTTTATTAGTGTAGGTTCAGTTCACGTAAGCACTACTCATTTCAATTAAGTGATAACTTGATAATTCAATAATAGCACAACTGACTTTCACTATCTTATCATTGCTAGTGTTATTTGCTGTCCACTCATAGGAAAAACACGTTGGACCACAGACTACAATGACTTTGGTTCGATAAAGTTCTATAAAGTGCTTACTTTTGCCCGCGGTAGGTCGGGGTATCTAGATTTTTTTTTAAATCACTAAAGTCGCAACCAAGCGTAAGGCCCACTTGATGGTAAGCGGTTACCGTGGCCTATGTTCGCTTGCAACATCATAGGTATCACTTGCGTGTTACCACCCTGAGACGTTAGATGGAAAGTCTCATGTGCCTGTAATTTCACCGGAAACCATACTCTTCGAAACTGAACACAGCAATTGCAAATGTTCCCATAACTGCTTGGCGGCAGAAATAGGTATGCCTGTAGTCCTTCCCCAGACGAGCTCTATCACAAAGAACTTTACTACTCTTAGAAATTAGTTCAAGTTTAGCGAGGAAATAAACGAATTATTTTCAATGTATTTGTTCTTAGGTTAGCCGTTAGAGAATGTATGAGATTCTTGCAAGTGTTGCAAGTGACACTGCTCGCTAAGTTAGGATTTGGCAAGAGTCACGTAGTTTCGATGCTCCGTTTTGATTAAATTCTTAGCAACCGTTTCGAAACCTAGATTGCAATCTGCCGAATGATACTCTACATATCACATTCAGTTATTTGGTTGCAATAAAATGCTGAATTTTGAAGATTATTTTGGTATAACATTATGGGTTTAAAGGTATTTCCAATGTGTTCATCATATCAGCCGATAGACTTCCACTGCTGGACATAGGCCACACTCAAAGAGCGCCATTACGACCGATTTTGAGCCTTCATTATCCACCGACTTGCTGCGACTGCTTTCATGTCATCGGTACATCGGTAACTAACTTATTGTTAATGCAGGTGAAATTATGGCACATCCCTGACGGTGGTCTGTCCATGCACCTGACTGACTGGCTGGTGGAATTACATGGGCACAAGCGACGCGTCGCCTACGTCGAGTGGCATCCCACAGCTGAGAATATACTCGTCAGCGCTGGTTTCGACTACTTGGTAAGTGTTGATACGTGCTTCGGAGGGCACGTTGAGCTGTTAGTCCTGGCTAAAGCCGTTGGACCATGACGAAGATCTTCGCACGGTCTATTCTACATTAGTTGGATTCGACCAAACTCGAATAAGCGCTATACTCCGAATAAATCGTAGTATTCGAGAGTAAACTGACATATTACTTTTATTTGTCATTTCATATTCCCCAGTAGGTACACCATACCAAGCCAATAAACGTGAAGAACAATTTATTTTGCCTTTATCGATGGGAAAATGAGTTACCTTAGCTCGGGGAGAGTACGTAGGTCTCTCAGGGGTTGGGCTGGCTGATAACTCAAGATTCACCCAACATCTTGCGTTAGCACAAATAGATCTTATTCCCCCCTCTAATTAGTATCTTATTTCGTTTAATACTATCATATCGGCTGATGTTTTGCGACGCGAAAAGCGTAACGCGTTTCTAGTTCGCATCGCGGTTTTCTTAGTTTCTGCTCCAAAATCATAATCTTACCAAAACCATTCATGCTTTGCCATCAAATTGAAAAATAGCTGTCTGAGAAACGTTATTGCTCCAATTGATGGAAAGGCGTCACGCGATGTTACGAGTCTACCGGGTCGTGTTTTAGTCTCGCGTGATGGGTTACAAGTTACAACTAGTTTAGTTCGTATTTGGCTAGTACATTGTTGCCGAGTGCATAGTATAGTAGGTAGTTCGTAACTTATATGCGTAAGATTTGTAGCTAAATGTGCTGGAAAATACAGCAATTCGCCATAAAAGGTTGAACACCAAGTACAACTTGAAGGTACCAAGATGTTTTGATTGGTGGCACCAAACCTAATTGCAGAATTTTGAACCTTATAGCTATAATTTGACAACAGACGTCACTACTGCTACGCCGTGAATTGGGCGCGTTTTGGCGTGAAGTATAAAATTCAAATTTAAATCGCATTTTTTACCATTAATTTATGGAATAATTGTTATAAAAAAGTAAAGGTTATTTTTACTTATAGTCGATACTTCTGAATACAATAGAACAGCTTTTCAAAATCAGTCAGCATGCCTACTAAAGATGTTTCATTTTGATATCCAGATTTTCGTGTGGGACGTCGGCAAGGGCGAGGCGGTAAAGGTGATCGACTGCCATAGCGACGTGATATACTGCATGTCGTTCAACCGCGACGGATCTCTGCTAGCCACCACTTGCAAGGACAAGAAGCTGAGAGTTATCGAGCCTAGGCGAGGAATCGTGCTGTCCGTAAGTATTTATTTACACATGTGAGAGAAAATACATTCATTCATGGATACAAACATCACATACATCACATAACACTATCACACTAATATTATAAATGCAAAATTTTGGATGTTTGTTCCTCTATAACTCGACAACCACTGAACCGATTTGGCTGAAATTTAAAACATAAATAGATAATGACTGGGATTAGAGAATAATGCTACTTTTTATCCCGGAAAAACTTCGTTCGCGGGGAACTCGGGAACCGTACTTTTTTCCGGAATAAAAATGAATAATCCCGGTCTATCTTTCTATGTTTTAAATTTCAGCCAAATCGGTACAGTGGTTGTCGTGTTATTTATCATCTAAACATTCAAACTTTCGCATTTATAATATTAGTGTAAAGTGTGATTAGTATGATATTAGTGTGAATATTTCATTCGTTTGAATGCAATCACTTGATTTCAATCAAAAGCTGACCTTCTAAAAGCTAGTTTCCATGGTACATGTTTATACATGGTTTTGCATAGGTTGGGGCTAAATGACGCTGTGTCATATATATTTATTAAAATATATACCATCACTAAGACTTGTCAACTTCAACCAAACTTTTAACATAATCAATACCTTTTATATGTAAAATTCAGTGTTCTATTTCAATAATACTGTAATAATTATGCAGGAATGCACAACGGCGCCACCACTTACTTACCATAATAACCTTTGACAACCTACTGACCTAGTTCTATACATTCATGTTTTATTATTAACTAGTAGACCCGGCGCGGTTTCACTCGCGTAATTTTTCGCAATTTTTCCATAGTTTCTCACCGTTTAAATCTGCCCTGGACTTGTATAAACATTTCAAGACCAAAATCAGCCAAATCGGTCCAGCTTAACGCACAGAAATTAATTTTTATATATAAGAAAGATATTGAGCAACAAAACCGTGCTAACATACTTAATTCGTTCGTACCTCTTGGCACTGGGTTTGTTCTTGGCCACAAAACGTAGAGATCCTATACTTACTCGCATCTTTATACCATTGAAGTTGTTTAATTGTTTTTAAGTTACAATTTATGTAATTATGTAGTTAGTTGGATAGGTTGAGCATACTCGTGTTTTTATCCGAGTTGATTGTTCAAAAAATACTACATTGTCGTTGGAAGTTTTTTTAAAGTTAAATGTAAAAAAAGCATTTAATTTGTATTTTTTAATAGCTATGCCGACTACGGAAAACAAGACGTTCATTTTTCCGAATGCAATTTCGGGAAACTTTTCTAATTCAGACAAAAAATGCTTAGCCAAATCGGTTTAACCGTCCACACGTGATAGACTTTTACTAACTTGCATTTTTATTTAACTACATTTCAATTTCCAGGAAGGAGCCTGCCATTCCGGTACAAAGGCGTCGAAATGCACTTTCCTCGGGAACCAAGGCAAGGTTCTGACGACTGGCTTCTCGCGGTACAGCGACCGCCAGTACGCGGTGTGGGACCAACACGACTTGTCCAAACCACTCGTCTGCGAGACCATAGATAGCAGCTCGGGCGTCGTGTTTCCCTACTACGACTATGATACTAACATGGTAAGTGTTAAAACGCAGGCACATTAGGCAAACAGTTTGTGGTGGACTGTGTCTCTGAGTTATTATTAGTTAGTCAGTACGCGGTGTGGCACCAACACAACTTGTCCAAACCACTCGTCTGCTAGACCATCGATGGCAGTTGTGTATGTGCAAGTGTTTTTATTACTCTTACCCTGTTATATATAGCCGTGAACTTATTATCTTGAGTGAGTAATTCTATTTGAAATTGGAAGAATTTTTACTAGAAAAAAATGTATTTGGTTTGTCAAAGATAGTGACATTACCCAGTTGCAAGGCTAGTGTTTTTTTCCGTTTCATTCTAAAGTTAGCAGCGCTATAGGCTTGCCAGCTTGCCATAGGTTTTAGTTAAAAAGATAATTATGTCCAATATAAATAGTTTTCGTAAATAGTTCGTAGCAAGCGGAAATCCATGGCCTCTGCCTACCCCTACGGGATACAGGCGTGATTGTATGCATGTATGTATAAAGAGTTTGTTCATGTTACAGGTGTACCTTGCGGGCAAGGGAGACGGGAACATTAGATATTACGAGGTGGTCGACGAAGCGCCCTACGTGCATTTCCTGAATCAGTTCCTATCTGGCAATCCTCAGGTGAGATAACTTATTTACTTGCATACGCCTGCTGGGTGTATAACATAGTATATCGTAAGGGCCATGCTACACGTGCGGTTCTCGGGGAATCCGCTCGACAAAGCTGCCGCAGACCATCAAACTACACGGAACGCGGTTTATCGCTGTCTTTTGTTAATTTCAACAGAACAACAGAAGGATTTTCATCATGATAACGCTAGACCTCACACATCTTTAGCCACTCAGCAAAAATTAAAGAGAGTTTGGCTGGGAGGTGTTAATGCATCCGCCGTATAGTCCTGACCCTGCACCTTCAGATTTCCACCTGTTTCGGTCTCTTCAGAATTCTTTAAGCAGTGTCAGCTTAACATCACGAGAGGACTGCCAAAACCACTTGTCGCGGTATTTTGATCAGAAGCCCCAAAATTTCTATAGCAATGGGATCATGTCCCTACCTACAAGATGGCAAAAAGTTATAGAACAAAATGGTACCTACATGTACCTACATACTTTAGTTAAATGTAAATAAACTATATTAAAAAATGGAATTTTCTTAAAAAATGCGAAGAATTTTTTTACCCAACCTATTGTATCAGTCATCTGGTACCCATAACACAAGCTCTGCTTAGCTTGGGGCTAGATATTGATTTGAGTATTATAATTTTATATAAATTTCAGCGAGGGCTAGGCTTCATATCGAAACGCGGAGTGAACACGAACGCGTGCGAAGTGTTTCGTTTCTACAAGCTGCATACGTCGCGCGGACTCTGCGAGCCGATATCCATGATCGTACCGCGCAAATCTGACTGTTTTCAGGTAAATCTTCTTTGTTATGTCTAGAAATCTATGACCGCCGAAAGAGTGATAGATTTTAAGAGTACTAGGGTTCTTTGTGGTAAAGTTCGCCCGGGGTAAAACCACCACCATACCTATTTCTGCCGCCAAACAGTAAGGCTGCGTTTCCACCAGAGATGTGCGAGAAAGTGTAGCGAGGAAAAACTTTTAAGGAACCAAAATAATCACTTTACTAAAGCTGTCAGAGCTAGGCCTACCTAGGTAAGTGAAGTGATTCTATTAGTTCCTAACAAACACATCCCTCGCTACACATCCTCGCACATCTCTGGTGGAAACGCAGCCTAATGCTCGCATGTTCCGGTTTAAAGGGTATGGTTTCCGGTGAAATTAAAGGCACATGAGATTTTCGATCTACTTCTTAGATTTTCAACGCGCAAGTGATATCTCTGATGTTGCAAGCGTACATAGGCTGTGGTAAACGCTTACCTTATAAAAGTCGATGACATCATTATTGCAGCGGCAGAGCGCTACCGTGCTTCGGAGGGCATGTTAAGCTGTCTGTCCCGGCAGAGTGCGTCACTGGCTCATACTTGCTCGCTTTTACTTTGCTTAGTTTAAGCACAGAACAGATAATATTAGTACTACGTACAGAATGGCCACTCCTTACCTCCCACCGGTTTTAATTACCTCACCCGGTCGCAAGTTTGCCGGCACTAAAGCTTAGGGCTAAGTCACGCGATTATTTTCAGTTTGTGTGACAAACGCGCGCATGCCAGAGCGAGCGAAAGTGTGCTTCTCGCTCTTGTTATAGTTGGGTGGGGACAACCATGACACTCAAACATACAACAGCACCGTTTACGTACACAAACTATGCGTTTGGTGATTGCGACGTGTTTGCTTCATACATTTTATTGAGTGTCCGGGGTGTGGTTTAGGGCGTTGTGTAAAACCTCCGCCATTTTTTTTAAACTTTTGTATATATTTTCAGGAAGATTTATACCCTGATACAGCGGCCCCACTGCCCGCGTTATCCGCTAAGGATTGGTTGAGCGGAATGAACGTGCCTCCAATACTGATTAGCTTAAAAACTGGTGAGTACATTTCATATTAAACCCAAACGGAGTAGAACTTTATTCGTGCTAGCATAAGCACCATATTCTCCAGTTTCTTATAGCTCTGATTAAAAAGAATTATCAAAATCGGACTGCTCAGTAAAAAGTTGTGTGGTCCAACCTGTCAATAACTCATATTCATACAAAATACATCAGTCTTTGATTGAAACCTAGTGAAATTGATTGCAATCGAACTACATAAATATCCTGAAGGCCGTATCCGGAATAATGCTATTGATAAACGTAAACATTAACGTACGTAACGTAACATACATGCTTTTTTTTTATACAACTGAAGTGGCAACCAAGCGTACGGCCCACAAGATGGTAAGCGGTTACCGCAGCCTATGGACGCTTGCAATACTAGAGGTATAACTCGCGGGTTGCCACCTTGAGGCATAGATCGAAAGCCTCATGTGCCAGTAATTTCACCGGAAACCATACCCTTCGCATCGGAACACAGCAATGCGAGCATTGCTGCTTTGCGGCAGAAATAGGTATGGTGGTAGTACTTCCCCGGACGTGTTCTATCACAAAGAACTCTGCTCTTCTTAAACTGCTTAGGATGAACTACAAAAATCCCATACAAATTGACAGCTGGACGATAAGTTAACGCTTATGTTAACTTATCGTTGTCAAAGCATTATTCCGGATACAGCCTCTTGGCTATGTGACTGTTGTGTATGTTATACTTGACTTACATTTAGTTATAGTTGACGACCAATGTGGTGCGGCGGGCGCAGGTCCGCCTGCGACGCAGAGGTTGCGGGTTCGTTTCCCGCCTCGGGACAAATGTTTGTACGATCTGCAAACATTTGTTCCGGGTGTACTGGGTATTTTATATATGTAATAAAAAATATCTATCTATGTATTGTATTGTATTAAATATATATCAGTCATCTAGTACCCATAATACAGCTCTGTTTAACAGCAGCTTACCTTGGGGCTAGATGATGCTGTGTGGATTGTCCAGCATTATATATTATTTATTTATTTATTTGGTTTTTTAGGTGTAACAATATCGACGCACAAGCCGCGCAACAACCGCGACGCGCCCGCGATGCAGCCGCAGGACGCGAACAACCGCAAGAAGTTCGCGTTCCTCTCGCGCGAGACCACGCCCGACTACCGCCCGCTCGGCACCTGGCAGCCCAGCGATAACCACGTCACTGATAACGATATACAGGTAACCATCTTGATCTCGACACGTTTATATTACCCTAACCACACCCGGGACACTCTCAATATGATTGATTGACTCTCAAGGTGATTATGTCGGAGTGCTTGAATTTCAGTGTAAAGAGTGTGTGAATTGACCTAATTTGTTATAATACCTATTTGCATTTATAAGTACTTAAACATTTGACATTTGTTGACATTTACATTATATTATTTAACTTGATATATATTTAATTTTGTCAGACCATAAGATAATGCAGAAATTAATTATTATTATTATTTTATGTGTAAGTAATTTTAATAATCAGTGTAATTGGTTATACACCATTCTAGTTAAATAAATAAATATAAATATAATAAAATGTTCGTTTATTTGTGGAGTAGCCCAAACGACTGAACGGATTAAAATAAAATTTGGTACAAAGGTAGGTCCTGGAATAGTATATAGGCTATTTTTTATCCCGGAAAAAATACGGCTCCCGACTTTCACACGAACATAGTCGCGGGCAACAGTAGTTTATTTACATATATAAGGTCATTCATTATCAACCTGACAAACTTAAGGGATAGGATCCACACATGAAAAAAAAATACTTGTACTTTTTTTTTTTTTGTTTTTTTCTAAACATATTTTTATTATATTTAAAAAAAAAAACGTAATTCTGCTTAATAATTAGTTATCCTTGTTAGAAATCGAAAATGCAGCGCTCGGCACGTGTCAGTTACCCGCGCGTCAATGAACCGCGGGTCAATACCCGCGCGTCCTTAACCTGCGCGTGTCAATGACCCGCTACGGGGCGCGCACACTCGAATATTTCATTATTACGCCGCTTAACTCGATTCCCAACAATGATAAATAATAATTGAGCAGAAAAACGTAATCGATTCTTTTTTGTTTACTTGGGATTTTTAAGACAAAATATACATTAAAAAAAATCATAGGTACATATATTTTATGTGTGGAACCTATCCCTTAAGTTTGTCAGGTTGATAATGAATGACCCCGTATATTTTTTAATTATTAAAATTTCAAGTATAAACAAAAATATTTATTTAATCACAGATCCAAGCGACGGAGAAGTCTCAGAAGACGAACGCGAACCAGACCACCAAATTCCACCAACTCCAAAAGATGTTCGGCAAGCAGACCGGCGACTGCGAGCCCGTGCCGCTTTACAAGCAGATCAACCAGGGAGACGTGTTCAGCACTGAACATGAGGTGACTCTATTATATGTTTTATACACACTTGTGAACGCCCTGCGACTCCGTCCACGTTGAGTTTTTAAACAAACTTGTATCTTCCCGCTGACTGCGTCCTTTAGAGGTTAACAGTAAGTTGGTGTGAGTCAGCTTGTGACGGAGTTAACGGCCTCTGTCTCAACCTAAGAGTAGTAGAGTTCTCTATGATAGAGCTCGTCCGGGGAAGGACTACCATCATACCTATTTCTGCCGCCAAGCAGTAATGCTCGCATTGTTGTGTTCCGGTGTGAAGGGTATGGTTCCCGGTAAAGTTACTGGCACATGAGGCTTTCGATCTTAGCTTCAAGGTGGGAACCCGCGAGTGATACCTCTGGTATTGCAAGCGTCCATAGGCTGCGGTAACCGCTTGTGGGCCGTATGCTTGGTTGTATAAAAAACTTCAGGCAATTCAGTTGTATAAAAAAAAAAAAGCTGGGACTGCTTAACGTGCCCACGGAAGTACGGAAGCGCTTAGTTGAAATCATCCAAATGGTGACCACACGGAACAATGTCGTTGTGGAAGTTTAAAAGATCTAAGCGTACATACATACTGAGGGACAGACGGCAGGAAGCGACTTTGTTTTATATCATGTTAAGTTAATATCAAATTTTCTTTCCTCAGTTGCGTCTCGCGTTCAACCGTCAAGGCGAAGAGCTACGCATTGTAAAGAGGCAACTGCACAACAGCCAGCAACGAGTGCGCGAGTTGGAACAGCACATAGCCGCTTTACAAGCCAACTCTAACTGAGTGCAACGCGTTTTCAGCGCTTAGCTTGGGAACTTACGCACGGAGACGGTTTCTATGAATCGTCATAAACGCGCTGATCCCACAGCGCGCGGTCAAGCGGTCTAGTTAAAGCTGTGTGTTCTTGGCTTGATTTTCTTTGATCGTGGTCTGACCGCTTTTCTGTGTAAAGATCCAAGGCATCGCATAGATTACAGAGAAATCTGAGCTTTAAACTTCAGAACGCTCGTTGTGGAATCGGTGCCTTAGTTTTGCAAGCACAAAGCAATGGACAGTTGTTCGGCCCAGTGTCATGGCCCAGATCTACACAATCTAACGAAACATATTTGAAGTCTCACTCTTTTTAATTCAGATTTACCGCTTGATTGGCAAGTGTGTAAACAAGCGTAAACCACATTGTAGCTAGGAATCTGTTAGAAATCAGGGCCTACGCCTTGAGTCTGCTTTGCAGGCTTACATATTATTTGATAAGGGGCGGGAATACGCATACATGCGTAGTGTTTTATTGTACAACCACGGGCTTCGTGCGTTTTCGCATATTATACTGACTTTGTTTGCAGTGCTATTTTGTAATTGTTGAATGCTCGGTTCAGCAGTTTTTTTCCTAATAAGCATGACTTAATATTTTTTGTGTTATTGTATCTATCGTGAAGTTATGAAGATTTAATTATGGAATATTGTATAAAAGTATCATTGCAAAATATAGTTCGCATGAGTCAGTGTTTGAAGACCAGTCTAGGTTTTCATAACGACTATGTTTTAAATTACACTACAAATATAAGCACATAAATCATGACATGTTAGCAATAAACCATTGATGAAATAAGTTAATGTATTGAAATTTAAGACCTGGGTTAAATTTAACTTGTTAACATAAAGCTTCAAAGAAGCTATATTGATTCTCTAGACTAGACGAAACTCAATAAAATTGCGAAGTATTAAACCATATTTAGAGCCCAGTCCAGGGCTAGCTAAGGCCGGGTTTACTATATTTTTGAATAAAATGATTTTGATAACATTTTTTCACAATAGTTTAGTTTTAAGCATAATCATGCCATGCTCAAATGATAGCATTTTTTTAACAATTAAAAAGCATCCCTTCGGGAAAGTTAAGGTAAATTTTACACATTAGTACTTATAACTTGAAAAACTTTTTTAATATAGAAATTTTAGGAACAATTTGAAACAAATAAATATTGTAGTGTGATAATGATAGGATTGCTTTGAAAATTCCTTTTAGGCCTATTATAACATTCCATTTGGCTGCCATGACATTTTTGTCGGTACATTTCCATAACAAGTTGCGTGACTCTGATTTGAATACCAACGAATTGGCCTAAAGCCTTACCAAGCCGCCTTTTATGGATTATAATCACACAAATAACGATAATTTAAGTCACAAAATAATTTAGCATTTTCTTATTTCATTTAGATATTGTGCAATTCATTAATTATTTTATGATCTTGGGGAATAGTTTTTTAACATTTCTTACAAGATACTAAAAAAACTGAAATATTTTGCTTATGATTATGATGTTGATGTTTATTGTAATGGCAATTATATTCAATACTATAATCATGCAATATTGTAATCGTGGTGACAATGTTGAGCACCTTTTTATTACGCACGTAATGAAATTTTTATTCCTAATTTTATGTTATAAGTTGACATTTTGTTAGTGATTGTTTTATAGTCTGATTTAAGTAAGCGTTACCTGTTATTTTATATTTGTGTTTGTCTCTTTAGTATTGTGAATGTAAGTTACAGCTTTATTCTATTGAGATCTCTGTTAGTGTCATTAATGCTGTAGAAATGCAACAAGAGCCAGTTTCAAGGAAAGTTCACTCAAGTCAAATAATCATGCTTCAAAATAAATTGTATTGTTTTCTTCCATTTTAATGTATCAATAATTTTTACTTTACAGGTTTACAAATAAACTTGTAAAAGCATTCAGCAGTGCTAAAATTTTGATTTTATATACTTACATAATTTACATGCCGTTTGTATTCTGCTAATTTTAATTTACTTATTTAAGTACCTATTTGACAGATGGGAGAGATTGTACAAAAAAGTTACCTGAACTTCTCTGTACACATTTTAGATAATAATATGTATCATTCAAAAGCTAGCATTGTAGTGTAAACACACATGACGAATCGAGTGTGGACCCGGGACTTGCATAAAAATGCCTGATTTTTTCTAAGTGCAGCTGTTAGTTATTATAAAAACGCATTCGTTTTGTGACTACTTTACGTATTCAATGTAATTCCCACTTTAAATCTAAATTAAAAGTTAGTTTATGCTCTAAGTGAAGTAAACCCTTCAAGATAATAAAATTATTACATTCCATTTCGGATATGGAGGCATAATTATTGTAGTGTTATTGTGTAAGTGAAAATGAAAGTATTATTGTGCATTAGCAGGCATATTCTTTGGCTAAGTCGGTGTTGATATTTATTATTGTATTTTTGTATCAAGCTTGTGTAGCACAAATTCTGAATAAATGTTTGATCGTAATTATTGTTTTTATTATATCACCTTCTATGTATCAATGGTTACATCATACATTCGAAGTTTTTATAATTCAAAATTACAAGTTCGAATGGAACGAAAAGATACAACTAAAAGTACTAATCTGATGGAGTACCTAGGTAGGTTAAAATAATGTTTGTAGCGCTATGCAAAATTCAAATCAACCTTGTCAGTAAAGGCCACTAAAGGCAAGTAATTATTTATCTATTTTATTTATTGTAATAAAGCTTGTAATAAAATTAAACTGACAACTAAGATTTTAAGAAACTGACAAAAAGGGTAATTGCCAGAGGTCATCAGTAGGAAATGGTAGTACCTACCTAGTAAATTTACAAAATATGAAAAAAACCAAACATTTGTGGCATTAAAAAATTTATTTCTCAGAAATTATTCAGTCTTTAATGCAATCTCTAGTAGTACCTAGCTACCAGTGAACAAAATGATAACTATAGTATTACACACATAAAAATTACAAAATAAGAGTTAAGTAAAAAAACTGTAAAAACACTGCACCTACCTACAAAACTGGACGGAATTAAAGTAATTGGAATGTATAATTTCTTTCCTATATAAAACCACAATAAAATGCACAACTTCAAAGCTCACATTGTAAAAAACTCTTAGTAGTAATCATTTGGTAATGATTACCTACAGGAACACATTCTTGTCCAAAGCTTTACTAGTGTGAATATTTTGTCACACCACTATCAAATATCAAAATGCATATCTGGCAGCAACACTTATTGCTAAAAGTATTGTTGATATCCTAAAGGCAATAGCAGAGTTACAGCCATCACTTCCGCATGTGTAAATACAAGTCCGGTACTCTAGTTTATCTCCTGGTTGTTGAACATAGTTGCAATAGTTGCCAAGGTCCAATGAGGAGCAATATCTTGATGTGGTGATGCCACCTGAAACATGAAAAATGATTAATTTCTGTCCAATCAACCTACCTATTCATAAAATTGAATAGTGTAGATACAAAATGACAGAGCATGCAGTACAGACCTGGCTCCTATATCCTATGGAATGCCCAAAAACCAATACCTACTCATTGGCAGTGGGGCCTAAATTGCCGAATTTGTCTACATTGAAACATGCTTACTTTATGCAAGTGCAGTATTACTACTTACCATAGTAATCAATCACCCAGCCCAATATACTATAATAAGCCACCAAAACGGAAGTGCTTTTGTAGTGCTGTGAAACTCAAGAAACCAGTGCATTATAAAAATATTTACAAAGTGATATACTTAGGTATTAGTTTTGTTTGTTAGTGTACAGTTCAACCAACTTAGCAGGAGAATTTAGATCTTATTTTCTTTAAATAGGTACCTATTAACCTATAATACTGCCAATGGATCTTGGCCATCATGAAGGTAGTTGTTTGTGATGCGCATAGACAATTTAGTTTAAAAAAGCTACATTGCTTGTTGAAATGGCCTACTTCAAGACAGCCGAGATCAATTGGCAGTACGTACCATAATAGTTACCAAGAACAGAATAGAACAATCTGTTATATCTATTAATTTTATAAGTATAAATAAATATTCCTGCTAAGTTTCACATAGTCACTATGATAGTTTGTTAGATAGACCTGTTTTTTTAATGCAGTACTGAGCTTCAAAGACATGGTCACATGAAGTTTGTGTTAAGATGCCACCATCCAACTGCATGAGTCCATCACCACACTCTACTGTAGTTGAAGAGTTGCATTGATAGCATTCTAAAGTTACACCTAGGGTTAGTTATAAAAATTAAATTAGTAGTACACCGGCCAATCATAATAAATTACAAGCTCGTCCTTGTCTCGTCATCATTATACCTTACCATAATTTATAACTTAGATGTAAAATACTGCGATATTTAGGATTATTCCGTGAAAATAAAATTCAAAGTTTCACGGACGTTGTAACTTATTAAGCAAAAAGCCTTACATCGGAGAATTAATATATCATATTTTATTTTGTAAACCACATATACCCCAAGTTAGAAGTTTAAGTAAGTAAGTTTAGTGGATCGAAATATTACTTTATTAGGAAGGTAAGTAAATAGATCTAGCATTTATTAATGGTAAGGAGACTGGAGACACCGGTGTCTCACCTTCGTTCCTCCCAACATGTTTGATACAATATTGAGCGTCGTGGAGAGTCCCACAATCTATAGCTCGCAAAGTCACATCGCTATCCAGAAATTCATTACATTCGAACGAATTAATTGAGTCCGTCCCCGAGCATTGATAACAATGAATTGAATCAGCTAAAAATCAAACAAAAGAAAACTAAAAAATAGAAATAAATTAAACGTAAACAAAAGAGAAACGCCCATTCCTTACCAGTATTCATTAAACTAAACAATGCACAATTTAGCAACAAAAACTTTATTGTTGCGTAGCAGGCCATAGCTTTTCACAAAACTCTATAACTCGCTAGCGATTAGAAGTAATTTTCAGTCAAAAACTTGAAATAATAATCTTCGCATCGACAATCGTAAAATCAAATCAACCAAACCAAACCAACTGAACTGAAACTGACAATTACTGACAATTTGACAAACCAAACCAATAGCCAACAAAACCAGTGTCACTAGTGCTGCCAGACCACTCCATTGTTTTACCCCAGAAAGTAGTTAGAACTGCTAGAACTACTTTACGGGGTAAAACTACTTCTAGGGGCTAAAACTTTAACCATAAAAGTGGCTAACGAAACGAATCTTTTACCTAAAATAAATGCAATATTATGTGGACGAATGTAAACGAACGCAAGACCGAAGTCATGCTGTAACTTTTGCACACGATACTTTCGTTTCGCTACAAACGCGCTGATAAATCGATACAAAAACGTGCTGTAAACGCGCGCTTGTAGCGATGCATCGCGCAGAAAGAGACTGAGAATTTACAGTAAGTTGACAACACTGAGTTCAGACAACACGGTGTTGTGTTGTCTGAATGCTAACTTATATAGTTAAGTGTAGTGTTTTTAATATTTCCTGCTGACCTATCATCAGTAACAGAACCTGACATGTTAACTAAAATTATCAACCGTTTTTTACAATAATAATTTACCGGTCATAATTTTTTTTTCTATGTTAAATTATTAAAAATAAAACTGATTCGGAGGCAGCATTTTATACAGTTATCATTTATTATCAACCTGACAAACTTAAGGGATAGGTTCTACACATCAAAAAAAATAATATATGTACCTATAATTTTTTTGTTTGTTTATTTTGTCTTAAAAATCCCAAGTAAACAAAAAAAAATCGATTACGTTTTTCCGCTCAATTATTATTTATCATTGTTGGGAATCGAGTTAAGCGACGTAATAATGAAATATTCGAGTGTGCGCGCCCCGTAGCGGGTCAAGGACACGCGCAGGTCAAGGACGCGCGGGTTATTGACCCGCGGTTCATTGACGTGCGGGTCACTGACACGTGCCGAGCGCTGCCTTTTCGATTTCTAACAAGGATAACTAATTATTAGGCAGAATTACGTATTTTTTTTTTTAATATAAAAAAAAACGTGAAAAAAAAGTACAAGTTTTTTTTTTGTGTGGAACCCTTAAGTTTATCAGGTTGATAATGAATGATCTTATATACTTATATGTATATATTGAAAACAAAATTGCCTTGATTTTGCCCAATATATAGACTTAAACCTAATTGGTTGATAGCTTCGAGCATATTATTCTCAATATCTTTGGTTGATAGTTTAATATTATCGGTCTGAGTAGGTGGTCGTATATAGGTACATGGAGATATAAATAAAATAACACTAAAAGTAGGTAAGTGTATAGTTTATTATTTATTTATCAAAATGTTAACACCTACCTATCTATTAAATTGTATACATAATTGTTATAATCTTATAAAACTATTTACCTCATGTTATTAACACTAACAAAAATAAGTAGGTACCTAGATCGAATCTCAGTAGGTTCCATTTTATGGACGTTTAAAGTCGTTCTAAGTATGTCCATATTTACCTACATAAATCTCGAAAATACCAACACATTTTTTTAATCTATCACAATACTTACGGAGACAGCTTAAAAATTATCTCCCCATGCAAACTTAATTTGTACAATAAGAATATAATAATTAAATGCATAATTATTAAATAACTTACATTAATAATATTGTAAGAAATAATTATGTACCAATAATAGGTAAATAACATTACTTACTTAAAATATTAAGTTTTATTATTGTCATTGTAGGTAAACTTCACTTAGTTCAGTAATATTTTTTTTATATAAAATCAAAAGATGGAATGTAGTAAGTAGAATACTAGGAAGGTAAAGGTAGTAAAGTATCAAAAAAAATTACCAAGAAAAAAGTCGGCATAAGTCTGTAATGTAAGTAATTTAGGTATAAAAAAAAGTAAATTATAAACTAGATAAGAACAATATAATAAAATTGATTTCATAAAATGTACATTCATATACCTAGTTTAATGGGCTAAAACATTTACCACTAAGCATACCTTATTATTACCTACTTAAGTATTGGACGAAAGTGGGATGTCTGTTAGTTGGCACGAATTATTACAAGTAAATAATTTCTATACCTACCTACCTATTTACTTGTAGGTAAGCAATGTACTTAGTAATTATACCTATTCTGATAAAAATATTTTATTTAATTCAACTAATAGTACAAAACTTACCTATTGCTTTGACTCAATTTTTCGACATCTTGAAAAGATATTTGTGATTATAAAATATAAAAAATCAAAATCTTGATAAACAAGCTATTTTTTTTATTAGAAAATAAATAACAAGTTAATTTTATAGAAATACAGACAAGTAACTACCTAGGTTCGATGTATATGATAATCTGGTAGTGTCGTTCAACCCTAACGATTTTTGCACCAGGCAACAATAAGTAGCTGAGAATTCCCCAAAATGGGGGAATTTCAAACCGATTTGGTAACAAAAAGTAATACGTACTTACTAGGTACGTTACGGTGTCATTTATTTTATCGAACAGATGATCTAAGTTCGGCCATAATTTATTTCCTTATTCACGTCTGTTCAGTTCTCCAGTGTTCGTGAGACTCATTTAGGTAGGTACATCAATGAAACCGAGCTGAGAAAAGTTGCGCTGGGATACATTACATTGATTCATAATTCTTTCATGAGTTATTCGGTGGCATGTCAATTAATTATTAAGTTGGGGCCTCAGAGGCAAAGAGCCTTCGACCCAGAAGCCTGGCCGCTGCATCATGGTTTGCCACAGCGTGGATTCCTTGCCTACACTATCCATCCAGTTTACGCTCGCTCCCATGTATGTACCTGTAACAAAAAATCACAATTAAGTATTTTTCTTATAGCGTTTGTTCACACCTATAGCGGCGTAAAATTTCGCCACGGCTAGGTACTAAGGTACCTACCTAACTATATCCGTGGCCTAATTTCATACTTCGATAACATTTGTCTTGACCTAAGGTAATCATCACCATCACCGCTTCCGAGTGAGAGTCGAATGGCTCCCAGTAAGTCGTTGGAGGCTAGCCAGTCTCTGTCCCAGGAGCTGAGCTGATACATAATGGCCAAATATTTATAAAATAGTTTACCGCTTCCAAGCGACAGTCGAATGGCTCCCATGAAGTCGTTGGAGGCGAGCCGGTCCCTGTCCCAGAGGCTGAGCTCGAGCGCGCGCGTGCTGAGCTCCTGCAACTTCAGACCGCGGTACGTGAAGGTGTGCTCCCAGCGCGGGTTGAGGCTGCGGCGGACCACGCTCGTCTTCTGCTTGGCGAGACGACCCCTCTCTGGCAGCAGATAGCTGGAATAACGGGAGCCACATTGTTTTGTTTTGTTTTTAAAAGAGCTTTATTTAACACTAGCCGATCTTACCCAGCTTCGCACGGGTGCAATGAAAACTTTAGCACTCATGCAAAGCCGGGACGGGCTTGTAATAAATATAGCCTGTGTTACTCAGAGATAATGTAGCATTCTAATGGTAAAACAATTTTTTAAGTCGGATCAGTAATTTTTGAGTTTATTTGTAACAAACAAAAATATAAATCTTCTCTCTTTATAATATTAAAGATGAGCATAGTATAGGTCTCACAACGGATCTCGGCCGTAGTGAAATTAGCCGTTTCGATGCGCAATGGAGCTTTTTCAAACTAAATTGTCTTTGCGCATCACAAACGGCTAACTTCACGGAAGCCTAGATCCGCTGTGCGAACTATACAATAACATAGCTAAACACAAGTCTAGCACATTACAACTCAAAATCTTAGTGACTAGCAGGCTGTAGCGCCTCTAAAAGTCTTTTAAATAAACAGATTTTTCTAAAATATACCTATTTTTTAATCTAATTGAATTTTTTTTGCATATAAGTATAGTTATAATGCATGAACTTGGACTTTAAATAACATTATGTATTATTAACATCACCACTCAGTACTAAAATGAACGGATGGAACCACATCAGTAATTAATTAACAAAAACAGACTTCAAACTTGTTCAAACTAAAAAATATGTTACGGCAGTGCAACAGTGATGGGAATACGAAGCGATTGTAGCTGATTTATTCAAAAAGTGTAACCAGTTTCGATAAAATTTCTAAGAGAGAATTTAGCTCTGAGAATTAAGCTATCAAAAAAAAATCTAATCATAAATTGGCAGAGAAATCGCATAACCACATCGTCATTGAAACCTTCCCCTTTGAAGTTGGCTAATAAATAAAATATCGGATGACTATAGTAAGTTAGTATGAATCAGTGGCCAACTCTGTTTCTAGGCCGCCCGAAGGCCTATTGATATATTGGATGATTGATTTCACATGATTGTGAACAAGGCTATTTAGTTTACCTTTTGCAGAAGACATCTGCCAGTCCGTTTGGCTTGGTCGCGACGAGATTCTTGGCTTCCTTGACCAGCACGTGCAGGGTCCCCTTGCCTCGCATGGCGCCTGTCTCGTGCAACTCGAACTTGAGGCCGATGATGAGGTCACCGCGAGTGCCTTGTTGCTCGTCGAATTGCTCCGTCTGGAATATGAGACAACATAGTCAAAAGGTTTAATCATGATGTGCACGACGAGAATTAGTTTAAGTTAATTTTAATTTAGAGTTAAGTTCTTGTAATAAACATGTTCAGCCTTGACGGACGGTGCAGATGGTTGCTCAGCAACTGGCGTTTGACAGTGACGTTGACATAAGTGAGTCGAACAAATCAAATCAAATCAAATCAAAAATTATTTATTCAGTAGAATCACAAGGATCACTTTGAAACGTCTTACAAGCTAGGAAAATTTACACCAGTTCCAACGCGCCCATGCCGTAAAAGAACTGGCAACAACACCGGCTGGGTTCCTATCGCTTTTTTGGCATGACCCTTGCTATTGTTATGGATTCCAAGTAGAGTTGGAGCACATTCGTCCCAAGCTTTTTTATCATCTAGGTAATCGGTTGTTTTATAGTAAGCTTTTTGAGACAGATTTTGTTTAATTAAGTTTTTAAATTTGACAATTGATAAATTTTGTATGTCGCTTGGGACTTTGTTAAAGAAGCGTACACATTGCCCTTTAAAAGATTTACTGACCTTAGTGAGCCTAACTGTGGGAACAGCGAGTTTATTTTTATTTCTAGTATTAACATTATGATTATCACAATTTTTTTTAAACAGATTAATATTTTTGCGAACATACATAAGATTTTCATAAATATATTGACAGGGCACTGTCATAATATTAATTTCTTTGAACTTATCTCTAAGTGATTCTCTGGGACCCATGTTATAAATTGCGCGAACAGCCCTCTTCTGCAACACGAATATGGTGTTAATATCTGCAGCACTCCCCCACAACAAAATACCGTAAGACATAATGCTGTGAAAGTAGCTGAAATAAACTAGTCTGGCTGTATCGACGTCGGTGAAATGACGGATCTTTTTGACTGCGTATGCTGCAGAACTAAGTCTCTTCGACAATTTATCTATGTGTGGGCCCCATTGCAGTTTATTATCTAAAGTTAAGCCTAGAAAAACTGTGGTGTCCACAAGGCCTAGCTTTTCATCTTTTATTTTTATTTTAGTTTGGTTTTGTTTTACATTAGGTAGTATGAAACGAACGCATTTCGTTTTATTTTCGTTTAACAATAAGTTGTTTACATTAAACCACCCTAAAATTTTAGAGATTGCATTGTTTACTTTGTCAAAGTTAGTCTCTTGTCGCTTTAATTTAAATAAAAGTGACGTGTCATCAGCAAACAGTACAATCTCATGATCGTTCCTAACAAGCCGGGGTAGATCATTTATATATATTAAAAACAAGAATGGCCCAAGTATTGATCCTTGTGGTACACCAATTGTTACCACTGATCCCGGAGAACGCTTTCCATTTACGTCAACTCTTTGTATTCTATCACTTAGATATGAAGTGAGAAGGTCTAGAGCAACACCCCTAACTCCATAGTGTTGTAATTTTCTAATTAGTGTCTCATGATGTACACAATCAAATGCCTTAGATAAATCACAAAAAATGCCTAAGGCATCTTGCGATTCCTCCCAGGCTTCAAAAATGTGTGATATCAACTCAACACCGGCATCAGTTGTTGAGCGACCTCTTGTGAACCCAAATTGTTTACTATCAAGTAAGTTATTCATACTAAAATGTCTTTGTAACTGAATAAGAATAAGTTTTTCAAAAATTTTACTAAATGTAGGCAATACTGATATAGGCCGAAAGTTACCAGGGTCAGAATGACTACCTGATTTGAAAAGAGGTGTTATCTTGCTATGTTTCATTAAATCAGGAAACACACCACAGTCAATACATTGGTTAAATATAAAAGCTAGGTCAGGTGCAATGATTTCAATGAATGATTTCACAACGCTAACAGAAATGCCCCAGAGATCAGTGGTTTTTTTTACATTTATCAGTTTAAATGCTTTGATAATATCATTATTATTTACATAATCGAAATGTAATTGTATGTTGCATTGTGGTACATTATTTTTTAACAATGACTCTGCAATTATGTGAGAAGAGTTTAAAGATTTTGTAGTAGAAACTGGAATATCAGTAAAGAATTTTTCGAATGCTTTGGCTACTTCATCATCATGCTTAATATTACTATTATTAATATTTAAATTGAAAACATTATTCTGAGTCTTGACTCTTCCAGTCTCATTATTTATAATTTTCCACGTAGCTTTAATTTTATCTTGACTGTTTTTAATTTTTGAACATAAATATAGTGATTTTGCAACTTGACAAACGCTTTTAAAAATTTTTTCTAACTTTTACTTTAAACTCTTCACTAAAGTTGTATTGTTTTTCGCTGTAAAGTTCATACAAGGTTTGCCTGCTTTTATGAATACCAGCTGTTGCCCACTCACAAAATTTTGAACTGCCTGATACCGTAACCGTCTTGGATGTGAAAATCGAATTGAATACTTTATTAAATTCATTAAAAAATAGATTATACGAGTCATTTGGATTATGATAGTTATATGATAAACCAGGCAATCTAGAAATAAGGTTAAATTTTACTTTATCCAATCGATCAATGGTCACAGGAATAAAAGTTATTTTTCTATTTACTTTTTTTTTGTTTCTTGCTTCTACATGAATAAGTTGACCAAGATGGTCCGATTTAATATTACTTATTATACTTTTTCTTAATACTTTTACATTAGAAAACATATTATCTATACATTTAGCCGAAGTGGCAGTTATTCTTGTGGGCTCCATAAATAATGGTTCAAGGTCAAATGATTTAAATAGACTAGTTATTCTGGTACTTAAAGAGTATGTTTCAAGCAAGTTTACATTAAAGTCACCGCAAACAATAGTTTGTTTATTTGATTTTGATACTATTTTAAACATTACCTCTTCCATTACTTTCTCAAAAACATCAAATGAGGCGGTTGGTGGGCTATAAGTGCTTATAACAATGAACTGCTCCAACTCCACACAGGCTATCTCAATGTGTCGTTCTACAGAGTGGGTGACAATGTCTTTACGTTCTCTAAATTTAATTTCTTTATTAAGTAATATTAATGATCCACCTCTCATAAAGTTAACTCTGCAGAAGGAACTACCAACTTGGTGATTACTGAAATTGAACATAAGCTCATGGCTTTTCAGCCAATGTTCAGTAATGCAAATAATGTCAATATTATTTGAGTTCAGGTACAATTCCAGTTCTAACTCTTTGTTACAAATTCCCTGAATATTCTGATGCACCAAGCTAGTAATATTTACATTCTTTGATTTATTTTGACTTTTTTTATAACAATTATTATTTGACTGTTGAATGCTAGAGAATCCCTCTATTGTCTTACAAACTAATTTAAATGACTTGGAATAATGTCCAGAGTCTGTCTCATGTCATGGGAGTGCCCAATAAAAGCACTTTGTGTAGCCAAGTTTTTGGCTGTTATACTAAAATAATAAGATAGCGAAACAGCTACCTGTCGTTTATAATAATTGGAAAGGTAATACCTACCTTTTGTCAAATAATAATTTTTACTAACAATGTTGTTAGAGTCAATTAAATGAATTAAATTACTATTGCATGACATAGTATGCAAATACAGGTTCAGCTTATGTCTAAGCTCATTTTCCACTTGTGGCAAGCTGTTGCTGTAGGGGAATGTAAACATTACAATTTTATTTACTTTCAATGATATCAGAGTTTCATAGTACTTTACTAAATCAGAACGAACGGTCAATTGCGTCTGAGACAATATTGTTCGTGTTCTCGGTCGCGTCATCTTCGTTCGCGTAACAGTCCGCTCCTCGTTTTCGCTCTCTTGCTTCGAACACGCTCAGCAGCGCACGTCTCACGCTGGCACGCTGCTGCCACCATCGACATCGGCTGCCATTATCGCATAACTTGTAAAAGGCATTTTCTCTTCGAAACCCAACTAACCCCTCATCGTAGACTGTAGGTACAGGCAGGTTAAAATCGAACTCGCCACCTGTCTGCCACACATGATCATACTTTAAATCTCTCTCAATGTGATGATGTCATGTTAATGAAGGGTAAAAGGGTCTAGCTAATGTGTTGTTCAAGTCAATCATCGTCTTTGTTTGTTCATTGACATAATAATGACAAGGAAAAACTAGCTAGCAGCTAAAATGACAGTTTATTTTTTTCTGAAAAGTGCAATGGTTTATAAAAATCTTTGTCTGTTTCCTGGTTTAAGGTACCTAACAGCTAGCAAAGCAAACTACATAAAATAAAAAAAGATGGAATTACACTTTTTATTTGCCGTTCCGATTGCGCGGGGTGTACCTACGTCTGTCTGAATTATATGGTTTGGGTTTGCCTAATACTTATTAGTGAGGATTACGAGCTCACCCGTTCGTAAAGCTTGTACCACACAGGCCCAGCAGTGGGAACATTAGACGGCTGTCCTGTGATGACGTGGAGGATGACTCACCCGTTCGTGAAGCTTGTACCACATGGGCGCGGGGTCGTCGAACACGACGTCGCACAGCGGCAGCGTCACCTCGCCCAGGAAGTCGTTCCGGCCGAACATGTCCGCGTGCCACACGCTGAGCCACAGTGTCCGCGCGGACAGCGAGGCCAGCGGCTGCGCGAAGCTGAGCGTCTCCTCGAATACGGGGTTGAGGGTGTTCTTCTTTACTTTTGTCTTCCTCTTGCCAGTTTTAGACTTGTCCGGTAACAAGTACATCTGTAATTAACATTTTCGTGGTACAAAAAAGAATTGACAAACTAAACTAACTGCTTTGACTAACTTAAATCTGTTTAAAGTTAAAACTTATAGTAAAAGTAGTAACTAGCCTATCCTACTTGATAGATTTTCGGCCCATCCACAGACGAGTTCCAGCTGTGGTAACATTAGAAGACTAATCATGGTGACTCCATCATATCATTCATTGCTACTTATTTGTGATTCAAATGTTCAGCAAATAAATGCATTGTCTTTATCAGACAAATTGACTAGTTCATTTACATTTGATTAATCTATACCTACCACAGCGGGTTAAGATTGAGGAGCAGTTTACACACACCTTAACATAAGGATCAGATCTGTTTCTTTTGACGTCAACTGCCGCGAGGTCTCTGCACCCCTTCACGCCAACCTCCAGCGCCCCCAGCCTGTAGTTGTAGAGCAACGAGAACTGGATCTCGCCTCGGACCGTCACGTTGGCTCGGGTGCCTTCGCCGGCGCCAGAGTATACAGACGCCATGGATTCTGAGCGAGTCTGCAAATTAATAATAAGTAAATAAATAATGCTGGACAATCCATACAGCATCATCTAGCCCCAAGGTAAGCTGCTGTTAAATAGAGCTGTATTGTGGATACTAGATGACTGATATATACTTAATACATAGATAGATATTTTTTATATATAGAAAATACCCAGAACACCCGGAACAAATATGTACAAACATTTGACTCGAGGCGGGAATCGAACCCGCAACCTCCGCGTCGCAGGCGGACCTGCGCTTGTTGCGGTCGTCAAATATAATTTATGCGGTTAATAGATAAGACACCTTACTTTTCCAACAAGTAGTAGGTAGCTATTTAAAGTATTTAGTTGGTATAGTTAGGCACTTATCAAAATTAGTGTAAAATTCCTGATTCCAAAAGATACAATTTAAATTTAGTAATGTGAATAAGTGAACGTTTTTGCTCATTTTATTACTTATTAACGAGACCTAATTGGTACCTAACCTACCTTCCTAAGTGTACCAACATAGGCACCTAGGTACTTATTGGAAATCGAAACACAGCAATTTAAATAAAATAACACTCTTATCTCGTAATTAATTTACAACTAAGCACATAAAAATGTTTAAATATAATATAACTACCTATTAGGACGCCCCAAATTAGCACTGAACGAACATTAACTCTGATGTCACGATCACAACTGGGATTAAAATGGTTAATGAACGTAATAATATTTTTGTTTAGTAGCATTTAGCTCTTGTCACTCGATACCATTTTTCCGCGAGAACTATGCATGCATCATACGGTAAATATTTTGCTTGTTGATAGAATCCATTCTTAACATTTACTTGATTATGATTCCTTAAACATAAGGCTACCTAATTTTATTTTATTGTATTGTTATTTTTATTTTTATGTTAATTATGTGGCGTTAAATAAATATTTTTCTATTCTATTCTATTCTTATTTCTTTTATTTACTCTGGCCTGAGAAAAAGATTTCGAGCAAGCTAGCTTTGCTTCCAACTACTTAAGTTCATGAGTAAATTCTAATGAGTAAACATTAGAATTAGATGAATTGAGAAAAGAGTTTCACTGTTTAGCTTCCGTCTCCATGTCATCTTTCAGTACACTTTTGTTAGGTATTTACGAACCATGGCAAGTTTGTTTAAGAATCCTATCCATGATAGCCCGTGAAGATCGAACACGATTGTGGCTCGTGTGTTGGAGATATTTTAACGAAAATAAAAACATATTAAAGCTTCATCCCTTAAAATTTAAGTAAGTAGGACAAATATTAATAAACTCAAGACACAACTGATTAAAAAAATAATTAGTAACGCACATTTTCGTAAAATGAGCATTTTCAGTCAACTTTCGATCATGATATCTATGAAACAACAAGATCTAACATATTTCCAAAAATGTAATTCAAATAATCATAGTTTTAAAATTTAAGTAAGTAGGTAAAAAACATCACCTTAGTTCAATATTTTTGAAAAAAAAAAGGTCTAAAAACGCGTACTTTTCCCAATTTTACGCTCGTTGTTTCTTCGAAATTAGAAAGTTTATAATAAAAATATACCTACTACATTAAAGTTTTGATATTTATTTACAAAATAAAATTTAAAAAATGGTCTAAAAGTTTTAATTTATTTTTATACGATTTTTTAAAGAATCCTCCGAATCCACTTTATAGCTTGATGCAAAACGCGGCTGCTCTCACTACGCGCTAAGCGCTCGTGGAGGGAGGACGTATCGCTGTTTGTCGCGCGAGTTGTTACGTATAATCAAAGGGAGCTTATACAAATTATAAAGCGATCGTGTGGTTTTGATCCGTGATAGTTAAATCTCTAAGTAAGTACCTATGATATAATAATGTAAGTAGTAAACCACACTGGTTCTAGAGAACTAGTGATACGAGTAAGTAGCTTAGAATGTTAGTAGTAGTACATAGTAGTAATACATAGTATTATTAGTAGTAAACTTTTATGACATTATTAAAATTACCTTCTTCGTGGTAGGTACATAATCTAGCACTAAGTAGTAGGTAAAATTTCTACCTAGATACAGATACCTACCTACGTACCTACTTAGTAGCTAAATCGTGGGTATCAGAAACTCTAGTACCAACCTACCATGGTAATACAAGACCCAGACAGAAGAAGCAATTACGTGTCAAGTAAAAGTATTTATTTCATTTCAAGTTCCTAGTAAGTTCCTAGGTGTTTGCAGGACACGTAAACATTTTTACCACTGCAGAATTCGAACCCGCACTTCTTGCATCTCAGCTCAGTTCAGCTGCTCAGCTGAATACTTGCCAGCCACGCCACCAAGATCGTCAAAGTACCTAGGCTCTGTGACCTAGATCAGGTACTAGGTAAATTGTTTTACGTAAGCTTACAAAGGGCACGGATGTCCCTACGTATATGGGTACCTATACCATAGGTACTTACACAATCTAGCTACCTACTAAGTAGGTAGACACTAGACCTAAACTAAACTTACCAGACCTATTTTGACGATCTCGGTGACGTGGCTGGCGAGTGTCCAGTTGAGACGCATGAAGTGCGGGTTCGATTCTTGCAGTGGTTATTATGTTTGCGTGTTCTGCAAATAGATACCTAGGAATTTGAAATGAAATAAGTAGGTACCTACTTTTCTATTTGCGATACAATTGCATTTATCGATTTACTAACTAGAATCTAGTTAGGAGAGCTGGTACCAACTTTATATAAGTACAGGTAGGTGTATCTGTAGGTAGGTATGCAAAATAATGAACCTACCGTAACTATACAAGTACCGATAGGTATGATGAATAACACGTTATTCGAATGTTAGTTTTTAGACATAGGTACTGTACCTACTGGTTTCCTCACGATGTTTTTCTTCACCGTGTGAGATAGATCATTGAGAAGCGATTCTAAGTTTTTATCTATATATGGTTTTTATCTTTTTATGGTAAGTAGGTAAAGATAGACAATTAAATTCAATGTCATTCCAGCACCGCTGGACTTAGGTTGTCTTTCAAATTTGGACTCTATTGTCACAGGTTATGGTATGTTATTATTTGCACTTACCGAGCTCGCTAACTCTTGATAAAATCAAAACTTTGAATTGCCTCTTTGACTTGATGGCATTGCGCACATTATTATTACGAATAAAAAAATCCATTGGTGTGCGACCAACCGTCTTCAAACCCACGACCTTATGGTCGTCGGTCGGTTCGAAGCGCAGCGCAACTCTGTGGCGCAAGCCAGAAAAAAGCGACCGGCGCGCATCGGGCGGGCGCGCCGGACCACTTCATACAAAATATAGGAGAGGGAGAGGGACGTGGTGCAAAACAGATAGAAGAATAATGTGCGCTGGCCGATGGCGGGGCGCGCCCCCGCGCGCCCGCGCGTCTTCTATCTGGCCTGCGCCTTGATCACAAGACAGGGTCACTCACTACCACTAGAACACCAGTGCTCCGGCCAAATTCTATGTAAAAAAATGTAAACATAGAAACGACCACGGAATGACGGGTCAAACCCGTTTTTTTTTCACTAGCTGGGGTCTCTTTCCCGTAAATCATGTAGGTAGGTATTTATTTATTATTATATACTTACTAGTAGGTACCTACCTACCTATTTAATTATTATTAGACTTACCTACCAAAGTAACTACTTATGTAAGTATCACCCTCCCTATGTACTTACCTAGGTACTAATAAAATTATTGACAGGATAGATGAAGCAGTTGTATAAGTAGATAGCCTCAATTTCTTTTGAATCTAATAGAAAACAGAATCCTTTATGGTAAAATGCGAAAGTTTGTGAGTTAGTGAGAGTGTATGTTTGTCTGCGCTTACTCCGTAACGGCTGAACGGATTTGGCTGATACTTGAAATACACATAGTTTATGTCTTGGAATAATACATAGGTTATGGTATGGTATGTTTTGTTTTATGATGGTGTATGGTATGGTAGAATGAATGAGAACACTTACTTAGTTAGTTTAAAAAAAACATAAGCACGACGGTATGGTACGGTATGATCTAGTATCATAGACGTGTGTAGGTAACAAAATGTCCCCATAAACCCGAAAGGGGGATATCCCGCCGAAGCACGTATAATACACGTCGTCCTCGTGTATACTTTGACGTGTGCAAAAGTTGAATAGGTACATCATAAATTCGTAATTCATTCATTACCTTACAAAAATTAATGTAACATTATTAATTAACTTGGAGTTTACACAGATAATTTATTTATTATTAATTTATGAATGAAAAATCGACGTCGTCAAAAGTCGTTGAAAAAACATTGTTCACCAAGACCTGTGGAATAGCCTCTTTTCGAGTTTATAGTGACATTATGATACACCGTGTATGAAGTGAATACCTACTCTCGAACGCCCTTTGTGAGTAAAATCTAAACGGTTTAAGAGTAGTAGAGTTCTCTGTGATAGAGCTCGTCCGGGGAAGGACTACCACCATACCTATTTCTGCCGCCAAGCAGTAATGCTCGCATTGCTGTGTTCCGGTGTGAAGGGTATGGTTTCCGGTGAAATTACTGGCACATGAGGCGTTCTTAGCCTCAAGGTGGCAACCCGCAAGTGATACCTCTCTGGTATTGCAAGCGTCCATAGGCTGCGGTAACCGCTTACCATCTTGTGGGCCGTACGCTTGGTTGCCACAACAGTTGTATAAAAAAAAAAACGGCTATAGATATGGAAAAATGTTGTCGTTTAGATTTTACCCTCAGCGGGCGGTTGAAAGTACTCACTCTGTAGATAGTAAAGCAATAAAAGCAAAAAAAGTATCAAGTGCATCAAGTAGTAACATACCTATAGCATAAAATATTAATATACATAAGTACTTCTTTCAATAAAGTACAAAGCAGTTGGTATAATGGATATAAATGAAAATGTAATAATATAATGGATATAGATGAAAATAATTGTCATTTTCTTTGTGAAATTATGTAATTACGTAAATAATAACATATTTATGTTTGTAACTTTCAGATTATTGAGTGCCCAATGCACTTAAAAGCTGTAGTGACCTCCGATCACTTCCAAATTTTCGGAATTTCAGATATTGTACCTAACATTTCTGTAGAATTATAGGTAAAATTATAAAGCGAATGTTCCTTTATAAAATGCTACTTGTATTACAGACTCTTGGCCCCTGATACTGTGAACTCTATAGCCACAGAAAATGTGCGCATATTGACAAATGAAAACGTCGATAGATTGATTATTCATGAGAACAATGATGGAATGGTTTATGAGAACGACAGTGGATTTATTCACCATAACAATATTGGATTAGTTCAGGAGAAAGATGATGAAATGATCGATGACACGGATGATTATGACACAGTTATTTCGGATGAAGTAATAATAAATTGCATAATACAAGTTGATAGTTATCTGTAATCAGTATATTAAAATCCACTAAGCAAAGGTTTTTTTCGTGTCCTCGATAATATTTTCCAACGTTTAGGTTTCTTCAAGAAACCAACATAATATTGCGTTTTAATAAATACGTTTAATAAATTTTCTGTTTATATAAATAGTCTGCGACACAGATGAGGGGTTATTTGATTTTTTGTTTTAGTGTAACTTTATGAAAGTACAGTCAAACTGTTCTTGTTTATTTATTTTTGCAAGAAAAAAATTCATAATTATTATGAGGTTACCTACTTATTAGAAAAAGAAAATACTCAAGATACAAAATACACAGCGTGTAAAAAAACGACTAGAGATAATTATAAAGTTGTGATCTTATTTTGTTGTACTATGTGTATGAAACTAGAAAAAAACGAAAAGGACGTAAACAAGACAACATTATTTTTTGCGTTTTTTTCCGCTAAATATTTTCAGAATCATGGTCTGATCTTTCACACCTGATTAATCACGGTAGAAGTCTTTTTACACCCTGTATAAGTACATGGTGTAACCTAATGTCCCTCTATGCCCGAAAAGGGGGTATTCACAGGTCTTGCCAAAATTTGGCAAGATCTGTGGAATACTCTGACAGCTTTTGATCTGGACAGCTTTTCACTCTATACAAAGCACAAGTCCGGTCAGGTATGGAGTATTGCTGCCACCTATGGGATGGTTCAGCACAACACCAGCTGCCTTAGACTCGATTGAGCGAAGGGCTTTGAGACTTGTGGGTGAGCAACAAGTTGCGGAGACTAAGTTCCAGAGTCTCGAGCACCGCCGCAAAGTTGCGTGCCTATCTATCTTCTACAGATTGCATTTCGGCGAATGTGCCCAGGAACTGCATGATCTTATCCCACCATCTCCTTTTCATCAAAGGAGTAGCAGACGTACGGCGCAGTACCACCCGTACCTTGTCAGCATACCACCCATTCGCACCAAGCGTTACAGCTCAACATTTATTATGCGAACTGCTAAGGTGTGGAATACTCTGCCGTTTTCTGTTTTTCCTGACAATTACAATCCGGGCCTCTTCAAGGCTAGAGTGAATAGGTGTCTCATAGACCTTCGTACTCCACCGTCGGCCACATCATCGCTTTCCACCAGGCGAGATCGTGGTCAAACGAAGGTAAAAATAAAAAAAAAATACCCCCAATGTTATTTCAATTACTTTTTTTTTATACAACTTAAGTGGCAACCATGCGTACGGCCCACAAGATGGTAAGCGGTTACCGCAGCCTATGGACGCTTGTGATACCAGAAGTATCACTCGCGGGTTGCCACCTTGAAGCTAAGATCGAACGCCTCATGTGCCAGTAATTTCACCGGAAACCATACCCTTCACACCGGAACACAGCAATGGGAGCATTACTGCTTGGCTTCAGAAATAGGTATGGTGGTAGTCCTTCCCCGGACGAGCTCTATCACAAAGAACTCTAATACTCTTTTATGCACTATGACTTTTGAAATTTTAAAGTTTTTCATCGTACTGTATGCGTAGGTAAATGAAATGAATACTTACTTACTAATTGGACTTTTTAAATACGATATACTAATTCAACTTTTGCACCGTCAAAGTGTTCACGTGCATGGGTGGAATACCCCCCTTTCGGGATTATAGGTACATTATGTTACACGTTTTAAATAATTAGATATCATACATCATCATACCAGATTAATTAAATTAATTAAGAGTAGTAGAGTTCTCTGTGATAGAGCTCGTCCGGGGAAGAACTACCACCATACCTATTTCTGCCGCAAAGCAGTAATGCTCGCATTGCTGTGTTCCGGTGTGAAGGGTATGGTTTCCGGTGAAATTACTGGCACATGAAGCTTTCGATCTATGCCTCAAGGTGGCAACCCGCGAGTGATACCTCTGGTATTGCAAGCGTCCATAGGCTGCGGTAACCGCTTACCATCTTGTGGGCCGTACGCTTGGTTGCCACTTCAGTTGTATAAAAAAAATATATATATATTACTAGCATCCGTTCGCGTACCTACCTGGTTTATGTGTTCTTCCAAATCATAAATTATGGCATGTGTATTGTAAAACATTAGTAGGTACTTAGATAATAATCAGTACGATTTTGTTTTTATCAAGCGCATCATAAAATAGGTAGGTAGGTAATGAAAAACACTAACTCAAATATTTCATGACCATGACTAAAACTGCACTCTCTCAAGAATTGGACTACCAGCGATTCCAAGCTCTATCACAGTTCCCCGAAAGTTTATATTGCTCCGCTCGCATGGTACGGCGGCTATAGCACTCGCGCTTTTCAACCGCACTTATTTACTATGCTGCCGCCCTGGCAGGCAGTTGTATACGCTTCAAACTATTTATCTCGTCTCGTCTCGTCGAGATAAATAGTTTTAGGTAACTACCTAGGTACTTGCTGTTAGTGTGATTTCAAATTAGCCGCAAAGTGCCGCGCGGGCACTTTCATCAAGTCACCCTTATTTGTACCTCTAACCACAGAACAGGTATTAGTACTCTCCAACCCCAGCCCTGCCTGTATGGTAGCCGCGCTACACGCGCTAATACAATCAAAAGTAGGTGGGTATCATGTGCTTGTAATTTCACCGGAAACCATACCCATCGAACAACTAGAGCACAGACGCGAGCATTACTGCTTGGCAGCAGAAATAGGTACTACAGGGTATTACCTACCTACCTACCTACCATGTAATGGTTCCTGTTTGAGGACAAAACTGAGAGTAGGTAGGTATAACGTTGAAAAGAGCGTGTGGTCCCCAGTCATAATAATAGGTAAGTAGGTACCTAACCTAGCTAGAGTAGGTACCTAGGTTTTAATAAAAAAAAGTAAGTAGGTAGGTACTTACATATATATTTATTATGTATACCTACCTACCTATTTTTATTCACGTCATTATCTGTTCAACAAGTAGAGTTAGGTAGGAACATAAGAGTATGCAGTAGACACCTATTTTTAAACATAATCACCCAGTCGACATGACAAAGGATCAAATGTATTTGTCCTTTACTTAGTTGTGTAAGTTACTAACGCACACAACGGTGAGCCGCGCACACGTAGAGCCTCGCGTCGCGCGCCCGTAAATACCTAAACTTGACAGCGCTGGATCTTGGAACGGACTCTTAAGTATATGATAATGTTATTTGTTCACGTTACCAAGGAATATTCTTGTTGCTCAATTTTAAAGTAAATTAACTGTTTCGTGTTTAAAAAAAATGTGCTTACTAGAGAGATGCTGAAACCATATTTTTTTAGACAAAAAATAATCAGATTCTACCGAAAATAGCATAACATGTTAAATTAACACAAACATAAAACCACAAAAGTATATCATAAAACCTACGACTAAGCTATTTGTCATTGGTTCATTTTATAAATGAATAAGTAATAATAATTTTGAATTTTAATGCTGAGATGATACGGAAAAGTATGGTGCTTGATACAAATAATCATATTTATTCACCTGTTAACCATGTAGGCCCTTCCAAATAACTAAAACCTTACCAGTCAAACGACATAGGTAATTTAATACCTACATTTCAAAACATTTTAAATTATGTTGATACGCTGACACTGGTTAGATCAAAACAAATAAGACGAGTTTGGCACCGACTCCAAAACCATTTTTTTCTTATATACCTATAGGTATACCTTATATTTGTCGAAATACAATATTCTTAAGCCGGCCGTACACACTGGGCCAAGGGTTGGGCCAGCATTAGCACCAAAATATCGGATACCAATTGACCCTGTTCAGACATTGGCGTATTGATCATTCTACATTGGCACTTTGGTTTTTATTATGAAGAATGCAGACTGCATTACAGTTGTGAGTGTAGCATGTGAAACGGTCAGTGGACCGCATTGAGCAATAACGTTTTATCGTATATCTGCCCACACTGCAGGCACTTTTAAGGGATTAAAGTTACAACATTTTGCGTCGGCCCAAATGTTCTTACACACTGGTGGTATAGTCACAGAGTGGTATAGTGTCATGCATTTATTTGTTTCAATTACTAGTTATACTTACAATTTGATATAAATATACTTATGGTTATGATAATAAATTATTGACAAGACCGAACGTATATCAATTGATTGCAATCTATTTAAACGTGAAGATAATAAACCAAGAACGGAGAACCTACCTCAGCCAATCCTTTTGGCTACCGCTAAGATCTGTGCAGTAAAGTATATTCTATCTACCTATATTTAAGTGTTTTTATTTAGTATAATTTATTAATAATAATAATAATAATAATATAGTTATTTATTCAGACAACTTGTAGTCCAATGGTGTTAGTGAAGCTTACATTTAAGAGTAGTAGAACTCTACTTTGTGATAGAGCTCGTCCGGGGAAGGACTACCACCATACCTATTTCAGCCGCCAAGCAGTAATGCTCGCATTGCTGTGTTCCGGTTTGAAGGGTATGGTTTCCGGTGAAATTACAGGCACATGAGACTTTCCATCTAACGTCTCAGGGTGGTAACACGCAAGTGATATCTATGATGTTGCATGCGTACATAGGCTACGGTAACCGCTCACCATCAAGTGGGCCGTACGCTTGGTTGCCACTTTAGTGGTATTAAAAAAAAAAAAAAAAACTATCTTATGCTAGGTTAATTTTTGACACAGTGACAGATTTATACAATAATATAAGTATATATTATTAATAATATAAGTATCTTATTAATTACTTATTATTAATATTTGCTAAGTAGTGCTAAGTGTAGCTATACACTGAAGTTTATACACGTATTCCCAACAGCCTGCGCAAAGTAAGTTATCCGAGTAAATGTTTTTCAAAACCTCGTTGCTCGCAGGCCGTGTCGCAAGAAGTAGGTAATATAATACAATGGCCGACGCAGTCACCCAGGCACACAATACAGGTACACAATATGCACTCTTGCCTTTTTACATGCAGCAAATAAAACTTGTAAGGTAATATTAACTTCTAAGACGAAACAGAAGAAAAAAACTTTTGAGGTTCTTTTAATATAAAGTTTAACCTCAGTAGGTACCTAAACAGAGAACAACAGAGAAAAGCATACTTCGTGCTGCTAATATGGTAGGTATGTAGGTAGGTACCTCTTGAATGTCAACAATGACAGTTGAGTTTTTAATGAACACTACTTAGGCATATACCTAGTTAACATTTGGGTAGTAGATTGTGCATTATTTACAACATACCAAGTCATGTTGTTAGGAAACTGAGTGTTAATTTGATTTAACAACTTTACCTGTCATGTCATAATATCTATAAATGCACTCAGTTTTTCAATAATTTACTAATAATAATTTATATTGTGTATACTTACCTAGAAACATAATTCATGATGTTAGTATTTCATTAAAACCCACCTGAAGACCGCTCCTGTTGGGGAATAACCGGTCTCTGTCCAGATCCCTTTCATGTGGTAGAGGTGAATTCGATCTCCTCGGTAGAGTCGAATGTCCCGATGATATGTTATTGTCCGACATGTAGACTTCATCTGTTGACAAGGAAATTCACCGTTAAAAATGTCATGAAATGCTATAATTGGTAGTGATTATGTTGGTATAATCTAATATTCTTTTAGATTTCAAGTAAATCAAAGTTGAGTCTGTTTTTTGAAACATAACCAGATGCATTAATTTATTTTTGTTCGTAAGTTTAATATTCGTAATTCGAAGATGTTAGTACTAAAAGAAGAATAGTATATTGTGTATCAGAAAGAAAGGTGCGCCAATATCATAAACTATTTTATACGTCGCCTTTCAGTTCAATCCAATCATCTTTTTTAATGTTCCGGTATCGTTTGCCTCTCGTCAACGAATTATCACACCACTCTATGGATTTGAGAAACGAATCTCGACACGATAGGATCTCGCGAATGAATGAGTTCTTCTCACCAGATCTTAGCGTACCATCTCTGCTGTCTACTTCATCAATTTCATCATATTTTATATATGCTTGCTTCTTCGTCGGGTATTCCAAACCTAAAATTGAGCTTGCGCGTCTTTCAGTGGCCAGCAACAGCTGAGTGGTAGATTTACACATTTCTGTGTCTTGAGACATTGGTATCACTGCAGGTGATGATGGAGGTATTAATGATGGCAATTCGTCATCTACATGACTTGTGACCGTCAGAGTTGGTAAACGACGTTCATGCACGATCGGTGAATTAGATGTTTCTCTATTAAGAGTATAGCTTTTTCCCGCTGGACGCACTGACGCAGACGTCGAATGATCTGCATATGAATCTGGTTGGAAACTGTTTTCACAGCATAACCATTGCCGTAAATAGTCACAACACGACATATTTTCACTTAACCCACTATTCACACTGTAAACGTCCACTGGATAGTATTGAGACTTTGATTCCTCGGTTATGATTCGATTTTCAAATGATAGATATTTTATTTTAGCTTTAAAGGCAAGAGATGCCATTTATTTATTGTCACACCGTAAAAATACAGCACTACTCAATTGAATTGCGGTAAGCAATGTGTGGTGATTTCATACAAATCCTTTTTTATCATCATTAACGCTATGTGTGCTGTACCGAGGTTTCCTGTTGTGTTACGATAACATTTTAAATTCAGGACAATGCAAAAACACTCTCAATGCCAATCATTAAATGGGAACCTGGGATTGGACAATGCTGCGTGAGTGTAATAGATTAGTAACACCACACTTCATGTTTGAAATAAAAACTGACAGGTTAACGAAGCACTATGCGTTATTTTATTTATTGTGTGGATCACCAACGAAAGATACACGGACAAAGATTTAGGTACATTTAATTTCATAAAATACACAAGGTATGCAGGTCGAGTTTTCCTCGCGGTGCTGCCCTAAACACGATACCTATCCATCCAGATATTATCCAATATACTCGTACCATCAAAATCGTTTACGATAAACTGAAACATAATAAACCGTCAAAGAAAGTGTTGATAAGAAAATAATAATTTTCTAAGGTGGTATAAAGAACAGCTATTATATTTTAGTTAAATATAAAGTTTAATACCATTATACATGCCCGGTTCTGATGGTAAATGTGCACTCCATCGCAGTTGTTTTACAGGTTTTTTCACTTTACCATCAACGTCAACAAATAAATAATTAGTCGCAATTTCGCTCTTACGCCTAGATGGTATTGTCGAGAGTGAGGATTTAAATACAAAGTGAGGGCTTCTGTTTGATAGCTGAGGACTTTCAGTCTCATTTCCTGATTCAATACTCATTTTAGATACAGTGGTTTTGCCGGTAAACTCTGCTTCATTGATGTCTCTCGTTGACGAGCCCGAATACCCTGATTCTGAACCATTTGTGCTTGATACTTCGGCTTTATCCAGCGTCACATGATCTTTGCAATGTAATGTAACTTTTTGAATTCCTTTTATTAAGCTTTTAATGTCATCTTGTTTCTTTGATGCTTTTATTACATTGTCCGAATCAAATTTATGAACATCTCTAGCATCTATTTGACGCTTAATTATCGGTGTCGAAGTTTCTATTTGAACACTGTGTACAATGTTATTAACGCAGTCTACAGAATTAACGCAGTTGCAGTCTTTATATAGAACTTTTGGATTAATGGATGATTTAATTTGATTTAAATCCACGGTTCCTGATGAATAACTTTTTTGTCTTATTCTTGATAGAAGCTTTTCTTTTTTGTCTAGAACATTTTTGCTTAAAGACCTTCTTATAGATGAATTTAATCCTATTGAAGCTCTTGATGAAGTAGTACTGCTATTTCTGCTTAAAGAACTGTTATAAGGACTTTGCGGAATATTAACACTGCTTAGCAAATTTTCTTCGCTTTTAGTAATATAGGTATTAGATCTGATCTGAGTTTGAGGGCTTTCATAAAGTTTTTTAATAGTTAAATTTGTTTGAACATTTTCTGATTTATTATGATTTTGTGTTTGTGAATCAGTCTTATCTTCAGAGCTAAATATTTCTTTTTTACTTAAATTAAAAACATTTAAGCTCTGAGACCTTTGCAATGTACTATCTGGAGTAGGTGTTTTTCTTCTAATTGTTTTGTAAGCTTCAAATAAATTATATTCTTTTATATATTCCGATATTCCTCTTTCGCATTCAAAAGTGCTTTCATCGCTTGTTTTGTTTTCTGTTGCACTTGAATCTTCATCACTTGATAGATAGTCTAGTTTTGTGAATCTTTCAGGTACTGATAAATTTCTTTTTTCTTTTTCATGCTTCTTAACTTTCTCTACAATTTTTTTCTCGACTTTTTTGCCAATTGCATAGTTTTCACTTACTTTCTGTGCCAGTGGTATAGCTTTGGGCTTGGATATTTGTGAAATTAAAAATGAATATAGCTTATACTTTGTTCTAGTTTCTTGTCTTATTTTCGGTAATGTGGCTGGTTCATCTTTCTCTGCTGTCACGCCATTGAAACAATTCCAACACGACACTTCATTATCACTTTTTACCACTTTGTCCTTTGAAGCACTTCTCTCATTATTATCATTTACCATAGTCACAAAGTCTTTTTATTAAAACTGATCATTAACCTGATACACTTGATCGACTAAACTTACTTCTTATGCGACAAATGATTAAATAGCAAGCAAGGTATGCTAATGATTTTTAAATGAGTTTGATATTCATGATTCTAAAATGTTACGCAACACTTTATTCAGAGCAACAGAACGAAAAATAATAGTTTCCAGATTGATAATATGATTATAATCTTATGAACCTACAGGGTGACCTTAACTATAAAATTTTAAATTAAAGCAAGCATCTCATGGTGGTCCATAGTGACGTCCAACGAATAAAAATAAAATTTCCCAGACTCAGGGGTATCCGAACATACCCTAATATGTTTATTATTTAGGTTTAGCCTAAGAGCTATTCCAGACAATATATATCTTTTTGCTAAATTACACCCAGATCCATTCAGCCGCTCTTTGAGATTTTAACGCAGACATTTTTTTCATAGTAAAAAAAAACGTATTTCACAAAACTGTTATAATACGACCTGTAAAAAAAAACAAACTAGTTTATTTTGAAACCATGGTCACACTAGCACCAAACATTAAATTAATAAAGGTTGGCTTCTACCGGTCAAAGGGTAATAAGGTTTAATGTAGGGTTGCCAAGAAACCATTTAAACCATTTAACCATTTAAACGTTCCCAGTAAGTAATACTTACCTGGTGGTAGAACTCTTCAGCAAGAGTCTGTCTTAGTGGTAGGCACCACTGCAATGCCATGCCACCAAGCAGTGTGCCAGTATAAAATGGCTTTGTTTTAGTTTGAAAGGCATTGTATTTATGTAGCACAGCGAAAGACTGAAGTACCATCATGTATATAAAGGTGCCTTTTTTAATTTGTTTTTATACAACTGAAGTGGCAACCAAGCGTACGGCCCACAAGATGGTAAGCGGTTACCGCAGCCTATGAACGCTTGCAATACCAGAGGTATCACTCGCGAGTTGCCACCTTGAGGCTAAGATCGAAAGCCTCATGTGCCAGTAATTTCACCGGAAACCATACCCTTCACACCGGAACACAGCAATGCGAGCATTACTGCTTGGCGGCAGAAATAGGTATGGTGGTAGTCCTTCCCTGGACGAGCTCTATCTGCCCTAAACGTTACTAAATCAGTCCACATCGCACGGAGCGCTAACTTTCATACAATCTCCTTGCAGTGTCCGTGACCGCGAGTGACGTTTAGTATCTTGCGCGTGCGCGCGTCACTTTTCACTAAACTGCTAACCTACATGATTTTACACCATATCAAATTGATTGCAAAGCTATTGTATTCTAGCACATTGTTTTTTGAATTGAAAATTGTGCTAATTTTATTATTATTACATTTTTTTATGCAGTGTGTTACCATCCCCCTGATTGCGTAACTCGGTTTCAATCCGATATCAATCGAACTGTCAATAAGATGTCACATTGATACAAAATACGTCAGTTTTTGATTGAAACCAAGTGAAATCGATTGCAATCGAGTTAGGCAATCGGGGAGCAGATGGGCATGGGCACTGAGTAAAGCAGCCGTGTAAAAAAATAGTTCTAGTGGGAAGGTAGTATCTACAACTTAGGTAATAGAGTACTATGGTTATTTTTGTTATAAGGGAAGTCCACGAGCCTTGACAAAAGTTTTACGCGTCCCAATGCCTTTGCCAGATTAGTAGGCAAAGGTTTTCTTTACTAGTCACTCTCAGAATTAAATAAATTTTTAAGAGTTAAGTTTTTATTTCATTTTTTTTTTCTTGTTACCTAGTTTAAGTATCTATAGTTTACTTACAACAAAGGTAATATTTACAACTTTGTAAATATTACCGATTAGGCGGTGTGGTCGCTCAGCGACAAAGCCTTTTTTTTTATTCAATAAATTAAAAAAAAAAAAAAATTAAATAAAAAAATTAAACAGTGTTAATATGTGACGCAGACAAGACTAGGAAATAGATTTCTGTTCATTCACCTACTCATACAAAGTAGGCTGTAACTTGCACGCTGAGTTTTCTCTCATTGACATAATCTTATACTTTATTTAATTGATGTTTCCATTTTAATCCATTTCTAAGACCCACCACCTACTGTGTAGATTAGATTGTAGATCATTGGTAGGTAATCTGTTAATCGTTATAGTTCAAATCAGTGTACCCAAGAAACCATAGTAGGTACTATTGTAGAAGCGGCCCTAAAAAAGTGATATGGGCAAAGTTATTGCCAATTTAATTAAGATTATAAAGTTTTTATAGCCAACCCTAGTGACGTAATTTAAATGAATAATATAATTATTAAGTACCTATGTATTAATTAGCATTAATATTTTTATGCTATTTTAAATATTAGGACTACTTTGCATACACACAGCATTACAAGAATGATACAAGATAATTATATCCATACCTAGAACGAACGACGTAACAAGAGAAATACATAACCACATTTTGTTATTAATCTGTTGGTTACGTTATCGGTGTGATATCGTAGTATCGTACCCGTTGTGAGTACTAATAATAGCCTATTGTTGTGAAACGAAACATTCACAACATCTGTCAGCAGTCGTCATTTCATTGTGGCGATGTATGCATTCGTTTATATTCAACAAGACGAATGTATTATGATGGCATTTAAAAATACAAGTGCTACTTTGAGATAAATTTCAATAATATAATAAAAATAAAAATACAATATTTCAGCCTAAAATCTATACTCAATAAAAATACGATTTGCCAACCAACGGGTGCCGAGTTGAAAATCGTTTATATAATTCTTCGTTTCTTTGACATGTTGATACTAAAATGTTTAGTCTTTGTTTGGACTTGTCTGTGTCTAAGCCATTTTGCTTTGATAATATTTGATGTCAAGTTAAGATAAACCTCGCAAACTTTATGTGTCGAACTGAAAAAATATACATCAGAATTTTCCAAGTTGCAACAAATATCTTTGCTTGCTTGCTAGCTTCGCTGCACTCGATCAGTGAATACATTTTCAAATCCGTTATACAGAGACAGAGATGAGGAGTAATACTGTTTGATTTTAATAGTACATTATGGTACTAGCGTGTAACATTGGTGATTACCGCTGAGGCGTCTTACGATAGCCGAGGACGGTAATCATCAATACACACGTGTATCATACGACGTTTTTTAACACACTTGTGAATAAAATAACAAAAAAAAAGATACTTTAGCCCACTTTATAAGCAAGTGTGTTGAAAAATAACAAAAAAAAACCTATAACTCACTAGTGAGTTATAGCAATGAAAAAGTCATAGTTTGATTATGGGTGTCATTCTGTGTCTAATTGCGATGACCATAGAGCTACTTTATAAGCAAGTGTGTTGAAAAATCTCTTTATTCAACACTAGCCGATCTGCCCTGCGGGTCGTTAGTAATATTATATAGCCTATAGATGTTACTTATGGATAATGTATAGCATTCTGATAGTAAAAAAAATTAAAATCAGACCAGTAGTTTTTGAGTTTATTCGTAACAAACAAAAATAAAAAAATACAAATCTCTTTTTATAATATTAGTACCTATAGATACCTATAAGCACAGTACATAACATTAATATACACAGTCTAGGGTTTAAGATTAGCAGGCTATAGAGCTTATATGAAAGTACATATTTTAAATAAATGCATTTATAAACTCAAAATCTAAAATTATTTGTTCCAATAGAATCAGAAAGATCGCTTCGAAGCGTCTTACAAGCTAGGAAAATTTACACCAGTTCCAACGCGCCCATGTCGTAAAAGAACTGGCAACAATTTCGGCTGGGTTCCTATCGCTTTTTTGGCATGACCCTTGCTATTGTTATGGATGCCGAGAAGAGTTGGAGCACATTCGTCATCGTTTAAATCAAATTAAAAATATTTTGCATAAGTAAGTAAATACTATTATAATATTGCATAAACATGGACTTTTCAAATCAATACTATGAAGTGCGCATTTTTAATAGAATAGGAATTTGTAATAGGACTTGATCAATAAAATAATTTACAAATCCGTAATACAGACATGAATAGTAGGACTGGTAGGATATTTAAAGGTGAATGAATGCGAGCCGGGAAGCGGTTGCATGAAGAATGCAATTATGCTTGTTTAAAAGGCCAGCTACATAGTCTACAGCTACATAGAAGTGTATTAATATAGTACCTATATAAAATGAGTTTTTTTTAACAAAAAAATAAATTTCATAATCAATACTTAGGTGGTTCTATTTTGGTGTTCGATATGCCATAACATATTTGCCTTACCACATAAATCAACAACACCGTAGAAATAAAGTTGAAATTAGAATGGGTTTTGCTGTAGCACTTATGTATGACAGCTTTTCGCACAGTCTAGTCCACAAGTTCTGACCAAAACGGATCCCGCTAACCAGTTATTGATAAAAAAGGGTATGGACAGACAGAAAGACAAATTAGATGATTTTAAAATTATTACTTAAAACTGATAGATCTGTATAAATTACCTGAAAGGTAAGACATGAACTAGGTAAGGTCTTTAGAAAGCGCAAATGTATAAGCCCACAGTGATTTTCCCATGGCTAGCTGCTCCGTCGTCGATAGAAAGTGGTCGTGAACAACGTTTTCAAACATCTGATCGACGTGTTACGAAAACTGTGGGCAATGTGAATTACGAGAAAGTAACAATGATTACGCTCGTATTTGCATAACTATGCAATGAAGAAGTTGCTAAATAGTATGTAAGAATAAAATAAAATACATCAATAGCAGAAGAGCCAAGGGTTGTACTTCACTGGTCTTACCGAGAATCTCGACAATACTGCAGCAATTGTTTAGTAATAAACAGAATAGGTTAATTAAGAATTATTGATTGATTTATTCTTTTTATTCTTGAAATTTTATACAATCCTCCTCCTTTATTCGTGTTCCTTAAAATTATCTGAGAGTCGTTACCAACTCCTTTCATAACCCTCTCTTTGACGATGGGCGGCGGTAAATAACCTGATTATACCATGGACACTTTAGGCACATGAAGCACATGAAGGGTTTTTGTAACCAAGAGAATTAAATAACCTCTAAAACACTGACGCGGAAGGACATGGAAACCCACCGTGCTTATTTCTCAAGAAAATCATGAATTTTATACAATAAACCGATATGCACCTACATAATTTCTTTCTTTCTTTCTAATAAAATATTCAAGTACGCGCGCCCCGTAACGGTTACTGGCGGTCATTGACGCGCGGTCCATTGACACGCGCCGCGCGCTGCCCTTTCGATTTCCAACAAAGATAGGTGGCTAATAAATTGATCAAATAAACTTCATCGATTTACTCGAGAGCGAAATTTTTAAGACAAAAAAAAAGGTGGACATGGAAGCATTTTTTTTTCGTGTGTGGTACCTATGCCTTGAATATTATGCACCGATAATGAAATACCCTAAATATACTTTTACCAATTCAAAGATTTTTATACTAACAAAAGTACATAAAACGGCACAAATAAAAGCCAGTTTGATTGCAGTTTGTCCTTCTACAATTTTATAATGACGTAGGTAAGGTCAAACTTATTGCTGATGATCTCACTGCGTATTTGATAAAAAAAACTAAATAAAATTATTATCTTTATAGGTATTATGATAGATCTAAGTACCTAGACCTAAGTACACTCCGCAGTGATTCTGATTAATAAACACTTTTGACAATTGTTCTCAATAGCTCGTAATGTAGATGTTGCATCAGGCACTATCTGAGATTTAGATACACGATGATAACACGCAATGTGTAGGCGGTGTAAACAATGCAGTTGCTTAACATACCACACACTGATGCCTTTGTAACTGTTTAGGCTCATGCATACTAGTACTATTATTATAAGCCATCATCAGTGAATTTGTGAGTGGTCTTAATAACCGACGGACGACCTTAGAATTGGAAGGCCTCACCACTTAGACCACCAGTGCTCCATTCACTTTAAATAAACATGATAGTTTTTGTTTTTCAAACAAAAAGGCCACAAAGCTCCTATTTTAAAATATAAATCATCATGACAGTCTTTTAATGTTCTTACAGTTGGGACACTGGCCTACTCTCGGACCAGTGATTGGGTCTTAATCCATCACGCGGACCCAATGCGGATTGGTGTGTCATGTCTTTCGAATTTTTAGTTCTTGGACATGCTGGTTTCCTCACGATGTTTTCCTTCACCGTATGATTGCGCACATTAATTTTTCGAACAGAAAAATCCATTGGTGCACGAGTGGGTTTGAACCCCACGACCTTAGGATCGAAAGGCGGGGTCACTACCTCTAGACCACCGGTGCTCTTCGCTAAATAAAAATACCACATTATAATAATCTACATTAAGACCATTTCAAAGGCCGGGGAATAAATGAAATGACAAAAATATAAAAAATTCTTTAGTGATTGCATAACAAAAATTAGATAAATACCTAAGTATCTAGAAGTAACTTTGTACCTTACTATTGAGTTTGTAGCAAAACAAAGTTCTAAGATAAATCTAGCCGAGGCCAACTGGAACCCGAGTGATGCAACCATCACTGAATGAGTTCATACTAGCTAAACTAGACAATACATTACCTTCACTGGCGTCTTCTACCATGGTACTATAGTTTTTTTTGACAAATTCCCAGCTAAAAATCTGAATTTAAATATGATGTAGAAACATGGTTTTGAACGCCTCACAAATTTACTGAAATTAGTGTTTTAGTAACACGAATTTCCATAAATTTATGGAAAAACTAACATTTTTCCGCTAGGTTTTTTGTGCCCCTGATCATAATGATAAAAGATAATTTTCAAACTGCACGAGGCGGAAATAACTTGAAAATCTTGAAATATAATTTGTACTTAGGCATAGAAGAAGAAAATTATTTAAGTATGACAGTGCACACGGCTTGTGATCACCCCACGGTAATTTTACTACAATTTTCTTTCAAGAAGAAACCTAGCACAGTGAGTGCACACAGTAACGCAGATAAAGCAGGCATAGACTATCGCGGCAAATTGTTTTCAAACGGCTTTGATTTGCTGAGATTACGGTTCAGTTTAAGTTGGTTCGTGCGTTGTAATCGTTTACTACACAGTTTGTAAATCTTGGCGAAGTCAGCGCACGGAATCACGAGCGTCCATGGAATGCCTAATATGAGTCGCACGGATGACATTTCCATCATGTTGTGCGTTGTGTGCTTTGATAGATATTTTATTAGTGGGTACATGAATTTATTTGAGTGTGTCTTGCGGTCTTTGACTATATTAGCTTGCGGTATTGCAAAATACTATTCGAGTGCGGCTTGCTACTCGTTATTTTCATACAAATCAAGGTTTATAATAAGTTATCGTAAGTCTCGTGAGCTTGCTGTCTAGTTTAGGAAACTCGTGTATATTTGTACCTTACCTACCGTGCCGATCTGTATTTCATTCTGCAAGCTAAATGTCCTGCCCACTGCCACTATAACTTGTTTATTCTAAGAACTATGACGGTGACCTTGGTTTTCCTATAACTACGGATTTCCTCTTTACGGATCCTATCGCATAGTAAACCTCCTAGCATAGCTCTTTCCATAGCTCTTTGTGCAACCTTGAGTTAGTAAATGAGACCAATAGTTACCAACCAATCCTCAGCCATAAGTCCTTATTGGCAACACGCACTGATTTTAGATTTTTGTATTTCATCTTATCTGATCAAAATAAAAAAGTAGATTAGTAAGTAATTTTAATTTGAAAACTCGTTTAAAAAAATATTACAGACTTTCTTGTTACTTATTTATTAATTTATTTTTGGGTGATGATAACAAACCTTGAAAATGTAAGGAAGCCGTGAAAAACCAACATGCACAGCGAATTTGTCTTACTGTGAGGCAGACCTTCGTGATATAATAAACGCTTGCATGGGCTACCATTATGTACAAAACGCGGCTGCTTCTGTGGCACACTGTAAGACTAAATTGTAAACTAACTTTCAATGCTTACTGAATTTTAGCATCTAGCATAAAAAATTACTTCTTCACACAATGCGCTACATCAATAGCCGGTAATTGTTTGATTGAGTACCTACATCGCTTGTGCAACCATATCCAAAATGATTTCCCATGTTGCATAAATACATTCAAAACTAGCAATTACCACCACGATTATACTACGATTATTATAAAGAGTCATAAAAATTCATAAATTCATTAGTGAAAGCCTGAATACACGACAATAATAAAGTGATAATTATCAATACAGGTTGGTACCTATGTAATTCACCACATGGCGCATGGCAGCGATAAAAAATAAATCGGCCGCGAACAATGCCTTCCGAGTTTCACTTCTCTTCACTATGAATACAGTATTGTATAGAATTGGTATTATTGATGCTCACTTAGCTAATTATGAGTTTCTGTTCTGAATTAGTTAAAAGACGATACGACACGACGCGATGTGACTTATGATTATGACATTCTACTCTAGCGCAACTATCGCGCGCGTTACTGGACGCTTAGAGAGACTAGCGTTTTTTCTTTATACTTACTTGGTTTATCTTATACTTGGCGTAGGTAATAATTATATTACACCGAAAAGACCTAAGCAAAATACAAGTTTCTGCTAATTTATGTCGCCTTAGCACTACTTTGGAACTCGCACACGCCTCCGTGCATTCACTCAAGATGAGGTCTAGTAAACGATGGACGTTGGTCGTAATGACAAGGAAACCGTAAATTATTTTTGAACTAGCATGAAAATGACATTAACCGTTACATTTGCTGTCCTTTATCATGGCCGGCGCATTATTGTTATTACATGTCATATTAGAGAGTTTAGCAAATAAAAACTTCGTCGAATATAATAGGTGTATAATTATTAGCTGTCGTATAATTATTATATGACGACCGATGTGGCGCAGTGGGCGCAGGTGTGCTCGCGACGCAGAGGTTGCGGGTTTGATTCCCGCCTCGGGAAAAATGTTTGTACGATCTACACAAACCGATTTGTTCCGGGTGTTCTGGATATTTTCTATATATAATAAAAAATATCTACCCATGTATTGTACTGTATTAAATATATATCAGTCACCTAGTACCCATAATACAGCTCTGTTTAACAGAAGCTTTCCTTGGGGTTAGATGATGCTGTATGGATTATCCAGCATTATTTATTTATTTATTAGCAGGTGACGCAGCCTGAGGATAACTCTCAGAAGAGATATATCTCAGAATGGCTAAATCTCAAAATGCCAAGATCTTAGAAAGTAGGTAGGTAAGGCAATAACATACGAGCTAACTTGGAAAGAAATACTGTAGCAGTTGACAGAAGAAGTTGATTACAAGAACACTAACCTATATCGTACCTACCTACGACACTTGAACAAACACAAGTCATTCAAAGAAATCATTTACACAGACTTGCGATCATGATGAAATAATACAAGTTACATTACAAAAAGCCTCGTTTGCCTCTCTTGAAAATCTTGACCTTATCGTTTAGCGATATTCTGCTGTGTGATGATTTAATTTAATTACTTGAAAGCGTTTCCAGAATTCAATCAGACAAGTTAATTACCTTATAGGTACATTGAAAAGTTGCTAAAATTGATTTGTCGTCAAGGCAAATAATGAACACCGAATAAATAAAAAAAAATAATAAGATTTTATTTCGGACAACATGAATCCTTAGTGTGTTAGTAACAAAATTTAAAACAATGTGTTAGTAGTAGAGAAAAATAAAAACTAAGTAGGTGCTGAATAAAACAAATCATTCAATTTAACGTAGGTACAATTTTTTCTTTGGTTTTGTTATCACCACAGCACACCACAGTCTAGTCTCAGGGCAGGATAAATACTTGATTTTCGGTTACAATCAAAGCCTACTTGTTCCGGACTAAATATTGTCGATACCATGGTTAAAATACCTCCTGTAACGTTTAATTTACGTTTTGACATTTCCCGGTTTCAAAACATAGACAATTCCAACAGTTTCAAAGCGTATCAATGAATTAGTGTAAACTCTATAGACTGTCTGTGCCCTGTCACTGGATCGTGTTTAGCGTTCAGTGAGCGTGAAACGTTGGGCAATAGCGGCCAAGAACCGTGCGTACACCTTGAGAAACGCCATTTCTATCAGCCGTATTTTAGTAAAGCACGAAGCCGTATAACGTCATCGTCGTCATGTACTTAACTTGTTGTTTATAGAGGAAAGTAACCAAACATAACCAAATATAAATGAGTCTCAGAAAAAAATAACTACTTGTAGGTAGAGAGCGCGTTAATGTCTTATGTATAGCAAAGCGAGAAAACAGTTGTAGACCTTCGTAGCTATGTACTAATATCTGTTCTGTGGCTATATTCTAAGATCATTAATTAAATAAATGTATTTGCGAACATTTTTACACAGAGCGGAAAATAAATAGGGCTTTGATCTAAATAAAAAAGCAAGGTTGATTTTGAGTTTATGTTTTACTAGTAGTTTTAGTAGCTATAGTGCCTTCAGTAATGCTTGTATCTACATTGCAGAGGAAGCAGATTAACTGGCACGGTGGTGGTAACCACCAATACAGACTCTTTTTGAAGAGTTATACGATTATAATGAATTTAAATTAATACGATGCAGCAGCAATACTACTATTGCTAACTTTGAAGAACTTAAAAAATACCTATCGGATATTTATCTCTTAATACACAAGACCACAGACGAGGGTCATGTTTTTTTTTTTTTTTATACAACTGAAGTGGCAACCAAGCGTACGTCCCACAAGATGGTAAGCGGTTACCGCAGCCTATGGACGCTTGCAATACCAGAGGTATATCTCGCGGGTTGCCACCTTGAGGCTAAGATCGAAAGCCTCATGTGCCAGTAATTTCACCGGAAACCATACCTTTCACACCGGAACACAGCAATGCGAGCATTACTGCTTGGCGGCAGAAATAGGTATGGCGGTAGTCCTTCCCCGGCCGAGCTCTATCACAGAGAACTCTACTACTCTTAGTGTCGAAACTAATAAAGGTTCCGTTTTTGCTATTTGACTACGTAATCCTAAAATGCATGAATAAACAATCAATAGTTGCTTGCGAGCCCCACAAAAAGTATGTGAAAATTTCTAAGAATACTCAAGGTAAGTCATTGATAATTTTATAATTACGCTAACCACTTACAGGAATTTATTTATCATGGTAGGTAATCCTACTAATATTATTAATATTATAAATGCAAAAATCTGTGTGTGTGAATGTTTGTTACTACGTATCTCCGATTGTAATGAAATTTAGAATGGAAATGTTATAAGTCCTGGAATAACACACATATATATATATGCTAAACGAACTGTTCCTGTGGGATAGCATAAGAACTGCATAACCGCGGGTCAGCTCGTTATTGACATAATTTTTATGCCCATTATGTTAATTTAATGTCGTTACTTGTAAATTTCACAGTCTCTTTAAAAACTTATAAATTAACTTAGGTACTAATTAACTAAACCAGATAATCTTTGACGTAGTTATTAGTGGCCTTAAAAGTTAGTCATCGATCATTACTTTAGTGCGTAGATGTAAATTATACCTACCTTTGCCGCCGCATCATGATTTTAAGCCCTGTATATATAACTTTAAGTTAAAAATTCAATGGATAAAATATCAGAAGTCAAGTCACGTAAAGCACAGCCAAAGAAACCAAAGAACTATTGGCTGATAGGTCGGATACAGAAAACAGGTTTACTTTATTTGAAAGGCGCACGGGTTACGTATTGGACTGGTGTGGTGATATTATTATAAAATCAAGTGACCTAAAGGCGTCACGATTGATTGGTGCTCAAATGGGAATACCTTTGGTGCTCAATGCATATAGGTGCTCAAACGGGAATACTCCAACTGCATTACCCATGTAGAGAGATAATGTAAATAACCCTTCCTTTATTGACCAAGCGAGCGAAGAGTTTGTTGTTTCATGTTTATTGTATTGTATTGTATTGTATTGTAATCTTCTAGAAAGGGGCATTAAAGAGGCTACTGGATATCCTTTCCAAGAGATCCGATGTCGAAGGATATTTTTTATATATGAATGATAGTAATTAAGTTATTCTTATAAAAAAAGATGAAGACTTAATGGGAATTTTCGTTTCTTATCATTCAGTTATATTTTCTTAATCAAATATTTTACTTATAACATTACTAAAGCTCAACACATTAGAAGGCTTTTAATAAAAAAAAAAGATTAGAATAAAACTGGTCGTACCTAAACCAATTCGGGTGAGAACGAACGGGCCGGGTGATAAAGGGACTGGGGAGAACGAAACTAACACTTCAAAGGGGTTAGTTATTGATCGCGTGGTAGGGCTCGCAGAACTACTATAGTATCTTTATGTACTACACAATTATTGATAATGTCTAAAGAGGTTAGTCAGACGCAAGCTTAAACAACAACTCTGCGCAGTGCGTACTGTGCATTCCGCGTAGTTTGCGCAGTGCTAACTAATAAAAATTTCTGTTACGTTTACGTTCAGAGCAATAAGCCCTCAGGCCAGGCCAATGGCATTAAGTCCGACCGGAATGCTTACCGAAGAATGTAGCCACGAACACGGATAAGTATAAGAAAATGGTAAACAAACGGTTAGGCCTACTTTTTAAGTTATTCTGTAGTTGTTGTTCTAAAGGCGTGTCGTTCGGAAAGTGTTGTTTTCGCGATAGAGACACGCACGCCCTGATTTTTTTAAAACTCTGACCATAAAATATATGATCAGCGTGTACAGTAAAGAATAGAATAGAATAGAATAGAATAGCAAAATATTTAATTAACGCCACACAATAAACATTAAAAAAAAAAAGTCAAAGAAAAGAGTAAAATGAGTAAAAAAAGAGAGTAAAAAGTCAAAAAGAGAAAAAAAAGTTAAAATTAAAATTAAAGAATTTTATTTATTAATATTTTTAAAGAGTCACTATATTTTATATTTGTATTTTAACAGTGCTCCAGAATTCTAATACTTAGGTACTGTAGGTCCTTCATAATAAAAAAAAAACTTTCTTTTGTTTCATAACTTATGCAATAGATGGTTAAAAAAATACTATTGCAATCAAAACTGGGTTCCTTGATTTGTTTCTTTAGTTTATAAGTTTTTGGTCTGTATTACAAAATTTACGAAAGCCTTGCTTAGTTTTACAATAAAATTAATGTCTTTTACCGCGGGTTTGTTACTTGCTTTCTCTTTCGATCACTTCCTGTAGTAAACATGGGACAATCACTTGCACAACTACTAACGACGAACCACCGAGATTAATGAGACGCATGGCGGCATTTAATCAATCAGAAAATACGTAATAGATCTAGATTTAATGAAAGTTGGTCGTTTATCTTGAGACATTTCGTGATGTAATTTTTATGAATATTAATAAACGGAAGCGCAAAATTAAATAAGGATGGTGTATATATAAAAAATAACAAAGTATGTATATTCTGAAAGCATCAGTGCGGTAGTGATAGTTATGTAACTTGGTTGCAATAAACTTTATAAAAAAAATAAGACGTCATATTCAAACAAAACATGAATTATGCAGTTTTTGTTGCATAGTGCACGTAAAAATCTACAAGATCTGGAAAATTACTGAGCAAAAGAAAAAATAAAGCAGTCGCAGGAAGTTTATGGATGAAGTGAAAGCTGTAAGATCGGTCGTCATCGTCATAGCACTTTTTAGAAGAGGCTTACATGAGGCCTATACATGATGAAATGCACTTCAGTCCATTAGGTAGACAGAACGAGTTCTATATTAATTATGCACTGCAAATGCAACAATTTCACACATGCATAACTTGCATTTTTTTATGTTAGCAAGTGACAAGATAATCAAGACGCCCGCCTGATGTTAAGCACCACGCCTGACTATAACAGATGCAGTGCCACCCAAAGCTTAAAGTTTTTAAGTGTTTGCGTGGCACTGCACTGCGCTTATCACCCCGAGACATTGTTGTTAAGTCTCTTTCGCCCAGTAATTTCACTTGCTACAGTGCCCTTCAAACCTAAACACAGCATAACTTACATAACATAAAATCATCTTCAAATGGTTTTTAACAGACAAAAAAACGGAGGTTTTCAAGCCGACGCATCTGTCGCGCGACTTAAAAACATGATCCAACCTAAGATCTCAACATTAAAGACGACCCTGAGAAAATTAAACAAATCTAACTCAAGGTGATGCTATTGTGAGTGAATAGAATACTGAATAGTAGGTACCCGTATGCAGAAATAGTTGTAAAAACTACTTTTAACTGCAAAATATGTGTCTTATCTTACCTAAACACAGGCAATATTGTGAACATTATGGTGTTAATTACCTAATACTATTAATGGTTTATTGTATGAAAAAAAATATTTAATCTCTATCTAAGATTGCTTTCTTTCTTATAATAAAGATCTCTAACGTCATTCAAACACATTCTCTTTGAATAAGTTGCGGTAACAAATTCTAAGTTAATGCGTGCGAAAGTGCAATTTACCTTGTTAACTCTAATTGAACTTTCTTGATTCATGTTTTCTACCTTGTTGCGTAGGTACACGTCACACTGGACAAATGTTTTATCTATGCTGTTTATTCTTTTGTTTATTTTATGGTTTAAAGTAAACTACAATGATAATAACGATAGTCACAACTCACAGCTGGTTCTTCTAATAGCTTATAGCATCTTTCGTATTCTAGAAAAACATATAGATAAAATAAAAAATAAAAAAAGATGTAGATAAAATCGTTACGCTACTGACTGGGTCTGAATGACTGCCAATTTTACCAACAACCTTCTTTTTGGGTCTAGAAGAAAGAAGAAAATAAATTTATAAAATTCAACCCTTAGGACGCGAATGATGGCGGGTAGAGTTTCACAAATTATGTCTTGTTTGTACTATTGATTATTTGGTACTTATGGTTTTTAACAACTTTTGTTTTTTGTAAATAAAAATTACAGCTCCAGCATTGGTTTGACATTGTTACAAACTGCTGGAAAAAAGTAAGGAACTGAACAAGAATATCAGCAAAATTACACTCCAATCATCGATAAATGATGTCCAACTTTATCGATGGACTCCAATGCTCTTTTTTTTAGCAGCTTGATAAATATTGTCTTTCCTTGTCATTCCTATGCTACGAAGTAGTTCCTATGTCAATGAACAAAGACGATGAGATTATAGATTTTTTTTTGATGAGAGCAAGACTCACCCTGTAAGCTCGGCGCAGAGGCTGGCGCGGACGGTGGAGGCTGCTGCGGCGTCGGCGGCTGCCTGCGCCGCCTCGGTGCATGCAAGCCTGGTGCTGATGCCGCGCGAGTGGCGGTCCTGAACCCTGGTGCCCGGTACCGAGCCGACTTCACCGGCCCGGCTGGCGCGCGCTCTGAGCTCGTGGCTATGGACGGCAGGCGGGGTAGCGAACCAGAGCGCTGTTCTTCTTCTGGCTGTAAAGTGGTGAATGAAGATTGGTTTTATCCAAAAAGAAAACTAACTTTTTTTAAATCTGGCTGTCACCTATCCAAGTATTTTCTCAAGTGTTTGATTTATTAGTCAGCTACACACCTCATGCTCATGCTTTGTTTGTTTTTTTATATTTAAAAATGAATAATAACCAGTTTAACGTGACTGGAAAGAAACGCGAAGTTATAGAACAATTTGTTGTTTTTGCCAGAACAAAATATAAAATCGTTTATTATCATACATATATGTAAAATATTTGTTCTGGATCTGGATGTAGGAAGTTTACTTATTTTTTTTTAATATTATATACTTACTTAGTTGTGGAATCGTGATTGCGTTGATCAGTTCGTACTCGTAAGTAGGCATTGTAAGTAGGTTGCTGATACACGCTAATTGCTAAAGTACGCTGTGTAGTCGTCTTTAAAAGTTGTTCGATTCGGTTAGTTTCAAAATCCCCTTAATCAAACGTAATTATTATTCTACTGGATTTCAAAACCATGTTTATGAAGCTCTAATATATTTTAACAAAAGAAAACGTTAGACCCAATTTTAGAGCTAAAGTTTAGGGTCACAGCTAAATACTCAAAGTGTTTGATGTGATGTGATTGCGACCTTATAGCACAGCTAATAGCGAGAAAGAAAGTAAACAACCGGCTTGATGTTATGCGACCAATACCTACCTACTATTCATAAGTAGTTTTGCGTAGGAACACATACCAAACAAAACCTAAACAAATAGTATTGAATACCTTCAATTTATGGTTTTAACATAAAATTATTTAGTTTAAAAATTATTAAGAGCTTTGACTGGTCAAATTTAGCCCTTGGTCAAAGCCTTCGAGGCACTTAAAAATAGTCTTCTTCTTCTTCGCTTATGGACTCTGTGGCATGTTTGCCACAATTTCGCCAATTTCGCCAGAAAATGATGACAGATCCTTTGAAAATAATATAAATATTGTTGGTAGAGTTATGTGCAAAATCAGTGTTATAAAATGAATGTCAATTTATAAATCATGAGTATTCTTCTATTTTATAATAATGAGTCCATCCTAAGTTATGCAAATATTGATAGAATCCGCTCCAGTTTTCAGTATGCAATCATAATCATAAAAGTTAGGCAACAAGTTCAAGATTCTATTGCGTAACTAGAAGATAACTTTCCAATTTTGATACGAATCTTTTATGACCATGCTAGAACTTAGTGTGATTTATTTCTTCATAAACAATCGCCATCTGGCAATCAGGAAGTAAGCGTTTTGATAAACCAGCCCATAATTGGTTGCCTATTAGTGCGCGATACCTAACTTGCTGAAGTTGCTTTTATTACACATTCCAACTTTTGAAAACAAATGGCGTTCAGTAGGTAGGTACATCTAGTAATGAGATATTAGAATGATGATTGCTAAACAGACTGTTTTTTTTTTTTATGTCAGTAAGTGACAAGACAATCATGGCGCCCACCTGATGTTAAGCACCACGCCTGACTATTACAGATGCAGTGCCACCCAAAGCTTAAGGAAACTTAACTTAACTTAACTTTATGAGTAAGTAAAAATAATAACCTAAGTAAACTTTATTTAGTTATTCTCGATTAGTTTTTGACAACACACTAGTGTTGTCCGTGTTTATTTACATTTTATGATCAGTTTGTGGAGGATTGGTGGAAGATCAAATAATATTACCTAAGTAGACCTAATAAAATAATATTACAAATTATACCTATTACCGATAATTTTTTGATTGGCGGCTTTTTAGACTCGTACCAGCTATCTACACGTGAATGTAATGAACTGAATACAAAGCGTGCGTGACATTGACACTTGTGAAATACCTATTCAGTCTGCGATTGTTGTGAGCCACTTTCAATGGTTTAAGAGTTGTTCGCGTTTCGACACTGTTTTCAACATTACCTAGCGCTTTGTTGACAATATTAGTCTTAAAAATTGTGTTAATAAGTTAAATAAAAATACTTTTAAGGTTTGTAAGTCTTACCTCTGCATCTGGTGCAGATGCTCGCCGCCTTCCCCTCCACAGTCTGTCTTCGCTGCCGCTGATCGCTCCACAACTTCTCGAGTGTGACCTCTGAGCCGCGAGCTCTACGCCCGCGGGAGACCGCCTTGATTCTGCACCACCTCCCAATGTTCCTCGCGAATCTGCTGCCAGCAGCGCTGATTCGAAACTACCACGCCACGAAAATCTCTCACAGTCACTCGCAACACTGCCTCTACTTGCCGCAGCTTCTAAAATATCATGAGATCTACTCCGGGCCAACGCACCCGGCTCCGACGCACTGTCGTCGTCTGTACTTGGCGATGCACCAGCCGACACCTCGTGCATCAGTGCCACTAGACGCCCGCCTATATGCCTCATAACCTTTCCAAATAAAGGAGGCGATCCTTCTCCAGCTCGCTCCAACGTCGCCGTCAGCATCCGATAAGCTCCGACCGCGTCGCGCTCTAATGAACCCGCGTCGTTATTTCCGTTATCAAACTTATCGATTATCTCACGGCAGCTCTCAGATATTTGTTTTCTCAGAACGGATCTACTCGAAGACGTGCCCTCTAAATCAGATCCAGCGTAGTCTGAAGAGTCGTATGAATCACTCCATGTGTCTTCGCTCGACAGATACTCCACGATCTCACGCACCTCTTCGTCACGAATACCCGGAACTGTTTTCATTAGCCTTGTTAGTTCACTTTCAAAGTATAATAGCTGCGGTGGTTTTGGTGGGCGGGTGGTGGAACTTTCAGAGTTTGATGATGCAGGGGTAGATGTTCTTACGTTAGTTGTATTGACCATCTGTTTAAAAAATTGACGCATTTTTGTCATCATTAGATTTGTTTCTTCATCGGATGACCAGTTGTTAAAGCTATCTTTTCGACTAAGAGGACTTTGCGGTGTACGTGATAACACAGGATCTTCAACGCGTTCTTCAATATCTGGCCTTATTTCTTCAGTAATTTCTTCTAATTCTATTTTAGGTTCATGAATTCTAGAAAACTCATTACTCGAGTCACCGTTCCTTAATAAATCATCGCAGCTGCCAACAAAGCCACTATCTCTACTAGTTTGTTTCTTAGATTCAGATAACTCAGATCCAAGTAGTGGAAACTCAGGTCGCGGTGATATCCTGCCCTCCTCGCCCTCTGAAACAGATCTTGCGTCATCACGCCCTTCTTCAGTGAACTCAGCTGATTGTCGGCGCTCATCTGCAGGTGAACCACGTGTTTTCTTATTTTGTTTTTTCCGTTTATTTTCACCCTGCGAATCAAGCCTTTCGGATGAGTCAAGCCTGTTTTCCTCAGTTTCTGTGCTCGAGCCATCTGAAACTTCTTGAGTATCTTGTGAGGGTTCCTCTCCAGTCAATAAGTTGTCCAATGAGTTTGAGTGGGAGCGAGGTGTACCACGGGCACGAACCAAGCGCTTCCTTCGTTGTTCAGGACTTTGCCTTCCTTCGCTGTCACTGCCAACACTACCTGAGCCATCTGAATCTCGCCGTTTTTGGTTAAATCCCATAAATCCTGACAAGAAATAATTTTCCAAACGCGAAGAGAGTTCGTCGTTATCACTACTATTTCTTTTAGGCTGTTCGCTGTCAACAATCGATTCAGCACCTTCACTACACACACTAGATGTATCCGACACTGCTTCCTCGTCATCGCGAATATTTCTGCCATCACCTAAGCCAAAGAAAAAATATTTTTCTAACTCGGTAGCCGATATGGGCCGCGGCTTTTTCGTCGTCTGCTCCGTTTCGCTTTCTTCGCAGCTTTCTTCGACGATAGTGTGCAAGGTGAAGTCTATGGACCGTCTACAGTAGGCAAACTCCTCGCCTCTGGTTGGCAGCGACGCTTCATCACCGGAATCGGAATCAGTTGCTGAAGTGGCCTCGTCCTCGTCGTCGTCATGGCTGACGTCCTCGACCCACGAGTCGTCATCTGCGAGCCCCTCCTCGAGGCACACGACCGCCGAGAGAGTGTCGGCGTTGCTAACAACAGTCACTCCGCCCGAAGGCTGCGGAGTTTCATCGTCAGATAATCGTTCGTCAGTTTCGTTTGTGGTGGGCGAATGAGGTTCCTGCTCGTTCTGTGAATTAGTGTGCTGCACCGTGATGTCTCGCATAAGGCGCGTCGTGTCCGACGTGACGACGGAGACGCGGTCGTGCGTTATCATAACGCGGCTAGTGAAGCGCGCGGAACCGTCCGAACGAGCCGTGCGCGAGCGGCAAACTGTTGTTGCGGCAGGTGCGCACGCGCCCCCCTCCGCTTTTGTGCAAACCGGCTTGTTGTCGTGCATTTTCTCCTCCCCTTGATCCTCTAATAATTCTTTTTTCAATAGTTCACTCAGAGTGCGCTCAATACCTTTGAACAGGTCGATTTGCTCTATAGTAGGCGAGCTCGAACTTTCATTGCTGGGCTCCGGCGAAGTTGATAATTTTCTTAATGACATTGGCGGAATTTCCGTAGAAGTTAGGCCTTCATTGTTATTTTTCTCATTAGGTAGCTCGACCGAAACTTTTACTTTCATTTCGGCCTCGGTATTGGAATTATAAGGCGATAAATTACTGTCGATGCTTTCGGATATGCTCCGGTATAGATAATGGTTACTATCGGAGTTATTAGTATAATCTAAATCGTTAGCACTTGAGCTACATGCAGCACTAAAACTATTGAATGTCTCACAAATTTCACTTTGAAGCATACTGCTGTCCTGAATATCGACTAATTGTAATGTTGAGGTGCTGCCATTTTCACAAAAAACCACATTATGATTTTCACATGAAATTGAAGGATACTCCTCTGTAAAACTAACGGAATCCAATAAAATAATTTTAGAATTATCATTATTTTGAGGAAAATTACTGTCATTTGATTCTTCATTTTCATCAATTTCATTTTGCATTTCCACTTCTACTGCAATTATTTCCAGGCTATCCGATTTTTTGTCAAAGGAATCATCACAGTCGATACCACTACTGTCAGCGTTATCTTCGAGGTCGGATGATGAATCGGCCGGGTTCACAACAAACACACGTGAAAACCGTCCTCCACCCCCTCCCGAGTCATCGGAATCTTCATCGGAAGTCGCGGGCTCTTCGGGCGCCCCACTCGTGAGATCATAGCTTAGTCGTGCAACCCCAGCCTCAGAGTCACTCGAGTCTCCCGACTCGTTTGACGACGGAAACGCATTTTCCGAATTTAAATGCTCTGGCATAGCTTCCACTTGATCCGATGCCACTGACAAATGGTCCTCCTCTGCGATCACTTTGATATCAACTGACGCATTACATTCGATCGGCGCGATACTCCTATCGTTATCGCGAGGCTCCTGTTGCGACGATTCAGACTGAACCGCCTTATCGTTCCTTTCGATAGTGCTCATTTCGAGTCGGCTGATCGAAGCGGAAGCGGAGGCGGTGGCGGCAGCGGTGACGGCAACGGCTGCTGCCGTGGTGAGGCGGGCGAGTGCGGCGGCATCGAGAGGTGGAAAGCCAGGGTACGTATTCCAGTGTGGCCGGGGCGGTTGCGTGGGAAACGCAAGTAGTGCAGGCCAGAGCGCAGCGGGTACCGGTACCGGAACGGGAACAGGGACGGCTACGAAGCGCGGTTCTGCGCCGCAGGAGCAAGTGCGCGGGCAGGTCGGTGGTGTTGACTTCACAGGTGGTGGTGTAGGGTTAGACGCCGCCGCGCCCGGCTCGAAGTAATCCCAGTCGCAGTCGTCGGGCGCGGGCGGCGCGGCGGAGGAGGCCGTGGAGGAGGAGTCCTCCGTGTCCTCGCGGCACGACGAGTCCGAGCTGAGGAACACGAGCCGGTAGTCCTCGGGACGCATGCGACCGGCCTCCGGCTCGCTAGCTTCACCAGTCTCGTAGTTAACGCTCCACTCTGGAATACAAAACAAGAGGGTAAGAAATGTAGGATTTATTCCAAAAGACAAAGTAATATTAATATAAATATATTAATATTACTAATTTTTAAATCAATATCAGTAATACTTATGGTAAAGTTAATTATAGCTGATAAGAATTTTATTGTTCTTAGTACTTATGTAATTACTATGTAGCGTTATAAAGTTGAAATCTTATCAACCTACCTGATAAAATTTATTTAAGTAAAAATATTGGTAGATAATTTACGTAAATATGTACAAAAAACAACACAAACTGGTAATTTGCGAGCAAAGTTTAATGCATTTTGCAGCTAAAGATAGAGATAGCAAGCCTACCTGTTTGTATCAGTAACGTTTTACACGTTGCTGTTAAAAACAGGCAGGCACTTAATCTTTCTTGGGAATTTCTTGTCTTGTTAAATCTTATTAAAATATAAAACTTCATCGATTTATTGCGGTAGAGAAGCTACTGTATAGTTTTTAAAGTATTGTGGTAGTAGGTACATGATCATGAGAGCTTCACCTCAAGTATGACCACAAAATATAAAACCCGTGCGAAGCTCAGACCACTGACGAAACAAGTCTACGATAAATTATTACGGGTAAGTACGAGTAAGACGGATCCTGGCGGTTTCGTAGTTACCGTAATACCTAGGTACCAAAAATCATCATGAATCAGCGTCAGCTTGAAACCAAACCGAAGCACAAAAACACGATGCGACGTCACACCGCTAAAATCGACTACCGACGGGCGCCGTCAGCAACGCCCATATGCGTCATGGGCGGCATCGCCGAATTTTACATGCGACGTCATCGTCGAGTCGTGTTCTTTCACGGTTTCAACCATCCTTGAGAAAAATGTCTTAGGTTGAGTAAGTAGAGTAAATGCATGTATGTAAACTCTTTTAAAATTTGGAAAGTTACGAAGTTCAGTCTTAGATTCTCTAATCACCTCTTTTTACCACTATCAAAACGTAAAAGATGGACAGAGTTACTTTTGCATTCAAATTAACTGATTGGAGAGTGAATTGATCAAGATTATTTAGGATCACGTGAACATAGGAATGCTATGGCTGATCGCGATACTGATGTAAATGCATCTGATTGTAGAAAGCACCACGGATGGGTGGCTAGCGTCGTGAGTTGAAAGCGACACTGTACACGATTATATTGAGATAGAGCACCGCTAAGCTACAAAATCTCCCCATGGCAATCTGTCACAGAGCAGAAACAACTTTAGGCGCTAAAAAGTAAGTGCGTATGAGTCAGTGGCCAACTCTGGTGACAGAGTTTTTAGGCCGCCCGGAAGGCCTTTGTGGTCTAACAACTTTGAAAAAGCCTGCTCAACGTGCCCTGTGATTAATATACAGTCAATTAGTTTTGCTTATTATGTATTTTTTTGTTTATCTTTTATTTATTAAAATTTAATTTAATTTATCATCATGTTAGCCAAATCAAATAAAACGCAATACACGATTTTCCTAAATTTTACAGATTTCAAAGTAAGCTCTATACCTAAGAAAAAACATTAGTTTAGAATACTAACGATCAAAACACCATAATCTGTTCTGTGCCATAATAACATTTACTAGGTTAATACAACTTTTACAATTACCTACATTTAGTAAGATTGGCCAAAATTAAGAGTTGTAATTGTAATATTATAGAGTACGAGCCAAAAAATGTCCTAGACACTACGAACATTCCTTTGTCCGTAGCCTAGACACCTTAATTAGTAACGATCACAGTCTGAGTCTGATCATATAGTTTGAATACGTTTGAAGACTGACTAAGATCGATAAACATCAAATAAAATAATTGTTTAAAGTGAGCTTTGTTTAAAGCTAAATTACCTTAGCTCGCGGTGTAGCTTACGTTTAACATTAGGACTGGGGATTTCCTAATTGTTATTCTCTCTCAAAATTCCACGTAACGGTATCTTTTTATGTCGGAGTCTGTCTAAGGCGTATTATCTTGAGTTAGGTTTGGCTTAAAACTATTATAAGGCAAGAGTTGCTCACTATGTTTCCCACAGTAGCCTGTTTGCAGTGTTTGGTTCGCTTTGCAATTGTAATGTGGTTTGATTAAATTATGGTACAGACGTATTAGTGCTTCCTATCAAGCCTTATTTATAAATCACAACAGATCCGACGGACTGCTAAGTGCAAACTTCTTATTAGATCACCAGTGATAAGTTGATAACTAGGTAGTTAGGACAAAAATATTTTTAATAAATAGAACATATAACCAGTCTAAAAAGCTGCACGCCCCACGCCGAAAATTGCTATTGTTTTCGAATTCAAATCTTTGATAAACGTGGTGGAGTGGCTGTGGTGGAGTAGTTTTAGACTGAATGATCTCTACCTTATTTTGTTTATTGTATATCTAGGCGATTTCTTATAAAGAGGTCAACAAAGACATTTCTACCTTCCTTAGGCAAACAACCCCATAAAAGGTATACACTAGATACAAAAACATGTTTAGTTGACGCATGCGAGGGTTTTAAACATTTTTTATTAATTTAACTAACCAAAAGTTTAGTTTTTACGAGCACATCAGTAATGACCGAATAAGCAGTAGGTAGGTACTCGCTTGGCCTTTTTGTAATCAAACCAGCATTCAATTGGACAATGAAAGTAAGAGCTGCACACGTTGGCGCCGATTCAAGGCTCGTTGCCTAAGACGGTTCACGTGGGATGAAGGAGGCTGAGCGAGGCCAACACATGCTTTTCGATATGTTTTTGAGCTTAAAATAGGACGACTAGTCCTGCACTTAAGAAATGACTTGACTGATCGTTCGTTCGTTCGTATGAGTCAGTGGCCAAAACTCTGATGGTGACAGAGTTTCTAGGCCGCCCGAAGGCCTCTGTCATGGCCTAACAACTTTGAAAAAGCCGGGACCGACTGCCTAACGTGCCCTCCGACGCACGGGAGCGCTCAGATGAAATTACCACTGGCGGTCACCCATCCAAATGATGACCCCGCGGAACAGTGCTTAACTTCGTTGATCTGTTAAGAACAACTTAGCCAGCTACGTCACGAGCGCTCCACTTGACTGATGAGAATGTTGGTAATCTTAATGGTTGTGGAAATTTAATTGTCTAAGAAAATACGTGTTTTTCTTTGAATTGAAAGAACAAGATGGCAGGTAAAGACTCAAAAAACTTTTTGACCTTAAACCCTCTTAATCAAAAAAGAAACATAGTTCATGTCATTTTAGCGGTTTGCTAAGTTTTTAGCTAACAGGGGTTCATGATATTATGATTATGTATGAATAATGCCCTATTATTTTATACTACAGTTGGTTAGGAGGACTCTCGTCTATAATTGATATATTTTTTAATTTATTTAATCAAAACCTAGGACCTTATGCGTCCTTATTGGTGATATTATATAACAAAAAGTTGAGTCTTAAAAATCTGTATTCTGTGATAAGTACCTTCGTAACACCTGTTTCATGCTTTTATGTAAGCTATTCAAACAAGTGGGATATCCATAGCAGGTAGTACTACATAATAACCACGGATGTAATCCGATCCAATGCTGTCAGATTCATTTGCAGACAGGGTCTGTTTTCTGTTGGTTCGTCACAAAAGCCGGTTCTATACCGCTGGCTTCCCTGCCGGAAACACAATAATTTACCCGAGGATAGTTTAGCAGCGCGTTAGCATGACCTTACTGGCTTTCGGGCGAATGAAGGGAAGTCGTTTTACGAAACCTAATGCTCAATAGTGTGTTTAGTTAGTTTCTAAAAGAAAATAACGCTATGCTAGCGCGTTAAATAAAAACAGATTTTAAAGGTAAATGTTGCAGTAACTTCCTTATATTTCTTATACAGTGCCACTTCAAGCCGTAATCATGACAGCCTTCTAATGTTCCCACTGTTGGGATACTGGCCTACTCTCGGGCGAGAGTGATTACCCAATGCGTTGGTGGATGGCACATGTCTTTCAAATTTTGAGTTCTTGGTCATGCCGGCCGGTTTTCTCACGATGTTATCCTTCCGCACATTAAATTTTTCGAACAGGAAAACCCATTGGTGCACGACCGGGTTTGAACCCACGACTTTAGGATCGGAAGGCGGGGTCACTACCACTGAGTACCACTAGACCACCGGTGCTCTACAAGCCGTACCTTAGCACAAAAACGAATAAAACAAGTAATTCACTTTCCATAATAATATGTGGGTATAATGTTACTTATTTCATAGAAGAACAATTGAGATTTAGATAAGATTCGTAAATATACCCCCCAGCTTCTACCTGTACCTCTCTCTGCATCACGAAAGTGTTCTGTAGTGCTTATCCGCCGACTATCGAGTATCGAGAGAGCTCTGTTATGGTTCTACACGAATTACCACTTGCTTGGTTACCACTTTAGTAGTATTAAAAAAAAAAAAAAACGAATAAACTTAAGTAATGTTTTTTTGGTGAATAATGAATGACTGAAATATCAAGAACTTATATGAATTCTTAATTCCTATTCATAAATACCAACAAAATTAAAAAATAAATGCTTGTTATAGTTGTGCAATATTGTGTTTTCGATATTGTTTAGCTACATTACCTAAATGCCTGCACCACGTATTACGCTTTCTAAGAAGATGAGTTACACAAAAGTCTCACGTATTTACTTTTAAAAAATATACCTTATATTAGTTAAAGCAATAAAAATGATTGGTCAATATCACGCTTTTGGACGGTCAAATTCATCAATAACAGCCATAGAGCCAGAGGACTATACAGTCCCACTTTGGAGTTTCGTTTCAAGAATCATTTATTTCAACGCCTACACCCCACCATATCTGACTGCTTACATGGATACAACTAATCTAAATCTTTATTGAAATAATGTACCTAGATATACAAGTTATTTTGGTAGTGATCCAATTAGGTTACGGAATGCGAAATTGCAAATAAATATAAAATTAATATTTTTTACTTTATGTAATACATACAACAAAATAAACGCCTTCTAAATATTCCCACTGTTTCCTACGCGGAACTAACACGGATCGGTAGATAGGACACGTTTTTTGATTTCTGAATTCTTGGATATATGCTATTTTACATGTGTTCTGTCGGTAAAAACACCTAACTAAACTAAGTTTTAATAATTTACCCGTTCGGTTTTATTGAACACAATGATCACATTTATTTGTCATTTCGTATCTTATTTAGCCTTACCTACGAATGACAAAAATAGGCAATAATCATTTACTTGGATCAAGTTGCTAACTTTGGGAATCTTCACCTTAGTACCTTTGAAGGCCACGCATTTAAAAAAACATAAAAAAAATAATAAAAATAGCATGAAAAATTTTAGCATACCTTTGGATCTGAGGAATACCTATACCATGACAGAGGCCATGACAGTAGCCTTCGGGCGGTCTAAAAACTCTGTCACCAGAGTTGGCCACTGGCTCATACTAACTTACTTACTTAAATACCTAAATCATAATAATAATATTTGTAAAACCTACTAAATATTATATATTGACCTGTTGCCCTAAACTAAAGCTTTTTCATAAGATTACAGCGTAGTCTTTTATGGGAAAGATAACTCAAAAACCCAGCAAACAATTAATAATCTTCGTGGTTTATATAAAACACTTAGTGGTTCTTGCTATAATGCCATACCTAGTAATATCTGTTCTGTGCCCTAAATGATGGTAATAAAATAACAGAAAATGATTTTACGCTACATGTCCTGTCTATGGCGCAAGTAACTTCCTCTAATTTACTTACGTAACTTATTTGCTTTATACTAATAATATGGAACGAAGGAATATTAGAATGGACTAGTATGCCTCAAGAAATTAAGACAACTTGTATAGTGAACGATTATGTTGTACAAAAGCATTAAGCCAATGAAAATTCGTAAGTTACATCTATACCATTATTACTAGGTAATAAGTAACAAATTTGTGGGCTTACGTTCGTGTAAGCGACCGTAATTACATACCGCTTACATTAATAATTTTTAGAATTTAACTTCAAGCGAAACATTGAATATTAGGTTAAACTTTTTAAAACTTTGAATAAAAGTTAAGGTCTGGACTGGACCAGCTCTGTATAGCTACAGTATAGCCGCTCTACAATACATGTGTGAGGCATGAATGTGATGATAACGAACGAAACCAAGAGATCTTAATATGGTTTCTAAGGTTAATAAATAATATGTATGTGGATGACTGTAGTTAACATTTTATACAAGTCTCTATGGTGTTATACACAATGGCTTGGGCAATTTTCTTAGCTAGATAAGGAAACATTATAATAAAACGAGTGGATTATGACAAGAAAAAATGATTTCGCGTTCTGAAGTTTTTATTAGGTCATCACCACCGCCGCCATCACGAATGCTAGAACAATAACCTTTGGCGATGGTAGTACGGTCGGCAAACTAGGTTAAGAATTTTTTCTATTATTTTTTCTGACTGAATTGGGTGATTATTTTTCCGAAGGAAGGTGATTTTGGACACCGATACAGACCAAAAAAGCGCTGGCGTGACGACCTAGACGTCTTCCACAAGGGCTGGCAGGAAATGGCATAAGACCGGGATAAGTGGAGGGATGCAGGGAAGGCCTTTGCTCAGCAGTGGGACAGCATAGGCTAGATAAAAAAAAACTAGTACTATATTATTTTTATAAGTAAGAATTAATATTTATTGCGTTTAATTTGTCGTGTGCTTATGTGTTTTGGATTCGATTCGAAACAGCATGAATCTTTTAATAAAATAGAAAAATCCTTTTTTTTAATAAAATTTAAAATTTTGAATTCGACGCACTCACTCAAAAACATGAGTTGGTCTATTACGAGTAGGTTACTAGTACGAGTAGGTAGGTAGCTTGAAGGTAAGCAAAAATTTTAAAGTAAGAACAAGAAACGTTATTTAATTTATTTTATTTCGAAACCTAAATAAGGATGTTAGGTAATTTAGGGCGCTGACTGTACGTACCAGCCAATCTTGCGTCATCTCCTGGACCTATCCGTAATCAATTTAACACAAATCTAAGTTCTTATTGCATGGATTTTGTTGCTCTTCTACTTCCGACTAATATTATACGTACCTACCTAGTACGAGTAGGTACATAAATGTGAAAGTTTGTGTGGGTGTTTTTTTATAAGTAAGTATTCAATTATGTTGAAGATGCTGACTGACTGAACCGGCTTTGAATGAATTTGTTAAAAGTATCTATGTATAGTTCGCACAGCGGATCTAGGCTTCCGTGAAGTTAGCCGTTTTTGATGTGCAAAGACAATTTAGTTTGAAAAAGCTCCATTGCGCATTGAAACGGCTAATTTCACGACGGCAGAGATCCGTTGTGAGAACTATACAAAACAAGCGTAGAGAAACAGTTGTTGTAGGTAGGTATAGTTCTCACAACGGATCTCGGCCGTCGTGAAATTAGCCGTTTCAATGCGCAATGGAGCTTTTTCAAACTAAATTGTCTTTGCACATCACAAACGGCTAACTTCACGGAAGCCTAGATCCGCTGTGCGAACTATACTGTTAAACACTTACCGAAAGTCTACTGTTACTAAACAGTACTGTTATAGGTAGATAGTGTACAAATTACTTAATTAACCATTTAGGCCAGGTACCTACCTACTTACCTATTTGAACTTAAGTTTTTATAATGTTAATCCAATTTTACAAACTTGTTCAATATCCAATTACTTGCTGGACTTCCGACATGGAACTCACCTATTGTTTAAGTAGGGTTTCCTGTGGTTTCAAGTTTCAAGGCTTCTTTTTCAGCACAATAAACACATCAAAAGAGACGACTAACACTGTAGGTACCTACCATTAATCACAAGAAATTAAGTAGTTTAATTATTTATTTTGTAATTCACTATAAACTGTTCCGACACTTTTGTTTTTTTAAAACAAGAAAATGCATTATTTTTCTCTGAGAAAAGAACGAATCAGTTCCAAATTTGAAATTATCACTTTTGTCGTCTTCAATATTTTAATTTAGAATTTGTCACGCGGTGCTCCACTAGCCCGAGATTACAAAAAAGTTTTTATTTTGTCTAAAGAGTTTACTAGGTAGGTACCGTACTTATGTATAACTTTATGCTTTGTTTGGCTAGGGTTGGCGGGCGCGGGCCCGAGCGCGCAAGCGGATGTGCGGGGAGCCAGCCAGGCAGGCCGGTCGACTGTTGCGCCGAGCAAGCCTCTAGTGTTGTTCCCAGCTCGATTGTTTGCATATCGACTAAGACGAACTCATTTTTTAACAGATGTTTATAGTCACGTGTCACATGGTGTTTAATAAAACGTACCTAAATTGTTTCATGATTATAATTTGTAATTTTTATTAAGTTCATTATAATGGTATTAAATACCTAAGTAGCTAGGTACCTAGGTACCTACCTACCTACCCTGTTAACTTACATAAATTTTATATAAGTAGGTACTTAATTCATACAATCATCACCTACCATTTATAAAATTGCTAATATTGTTAAATACAAAGGTTTGTTAAGATAAGGTGGAAGGAATGGTTTTCAATCATGACATGCATGCTAAAATTATTTTATATAAAAACATTTTATTTAATAATAATTATAAAGCCTAGATGGCTTTATATTATTAAATAAAATGTTATTTTTAGTAAAAGGACTTTTACTAAAAAAAGACTGCCTACTAAGTAACGCTTGTGATATGCTTAGACAAAAAAGTTACTTTAATAATTGTTCATCGATAAATCTTATCGACTTTATATTCAACTAACATCGTGACTCACCTCGCGTCTCAACGCCAACAACAAAACATAATCTAGAACCAAAATGGTGTATCTGACAGGCTTTAGTGGAACAAAAAAGCATTACCTCTAGCAAGACCCAAACTTTGCTACAAAAAGCGTTCAAAGTTTCTGTGGCGTTTACGGCCTATTAAAAGTTGACAAACGACGAACAATGAACTTGCACTGGCGAACTAGACCAAACACTGGGCCAGAATTATATAGAACATGTATAAAAAATGAATAGCTTTTGTTTGCTCTTAAAGTAGTACGTAGGTGGCCCTCAATGCCCACGCACTAACTGTCACCAAGTCACACTTGAATATAAAAACCGAATTATTACCTACCCAGTCTCTAATTGCACCTAAAGTAATCTCAAGACAACAATAAAACTGTGCTCTGTTCCAAGTTCCAGCGAACCGTGAAGAAAACGCTAGTTTTTGTAGTAATGACCGAAGAATAAAACTTTTTAGGCACTTGATTTTTTACTTTGACTCAAATTGAAGGTCAAAGCAAATTATTTAAGTGAGTACCTACCTATTTATTTATTATATAAAGAGTTACATCACTTATTAGCAGTTGTAGCAAACGTTGTTACACAGACATAATCCTAATTAACGCTTAATACTGCATAACTGTAGGATAATTAACTATAAAAGTTTTAATCCATCCAATGAAGACGCATGCATGAAAAATGCAAAATGTAATGCAAAATATACAAAAATGTCCGCCTCTAGGTACTTATTTACTTATTATTAATATTTTTGTAAGAATATGATAAATGCATTGTATTTCAAATCGAGACTCCAAAATTTACATTTTATTTCAAATACTTTTACAAAAATTGTTTTTTTTTTGACTTAGGAAATATTTTATCAAGTATCTACTTACTTAAATGATTTCTAAAGTTTTCCTATAACTATTAATTGACTATTAAACATACTTGTAGAGTTGTAGTAAATTAATATAACTTTTTTATAACTACAAGTTTGAATAGTGGTAGCAATAACTGACCATGATAAAAAAAATATTTGTATTTTCTTTTATGAGAAAAATCGTAAACAGGACCAACTGACAACGTCGAGAGAAATAAATCAAAAGGTAATTACAGCGATAAATTGCCAAATTACAATTTTTCATATAAAAGACTTAAACGCACACCCCCTCCATGCAAACTGACACCATGAGGCTCTGAGGATAAAAATAATAAAATTAAATTGATTCTTACTTCTTTTTTCTTTCCATTGGTCCCTTTATAGTACCTATGTAATTGTATGCTTAGTCCGATTTTATTGTGGTTTTCAGCAATAGATACAGTAATTAAGAGCAAAGTTTATACGTAATTTAAACACCCGTGCAAAGTCGGGACTTTATAATAAAACCTACCTACTAGTAGTTTTGTATGAATATTAATTATTGCTATTTTTGTTGCAAAATTTTCTTTGTCGCGGGCGTGTTATTATAATGATTGTGTATGACATTGACATTATCATTTTCATTCATTGCCGCTACCTACTAGCAAGCTGATAGATAATCTACCTACGCACTCTACCTCCTACCTATACCTACCACCTTAGAATTATCATAAGCCTACCACAAAATAGGTACTACCTACATAAATAGGCTTTACACACACGTAGGGACACGAGTTTTTTTCACGATTGCAGCCGATTAATAAGATAAGTGTAATTAATGAAAATAATGCTTTTGATCGTTCAATAAAGAAGCCGACCTCTTAATTTTGCCTTCTGTTCCATTTTATTTAAATAAATTTTATAAGTACCTACCAACTTACATTAAAACAAATTGCCAACTTAATCATGGATAAAAACAAGCCCATATTCATCGTAATAAAAATATGATACTACCTATGTTCCTAGTAGGTAAAGTACCTTCCTAATCTCAAAACTTACTAGCAGTGCTAGTAGGTTATTTGTCTGCAAAAATAATATTTTCCAACTAAAGAAAATACAGAACGCGGCGCCGCGTTCTGTATTGGCGGCGGCATTGGTAGTAGGTATAGTTCGCACAGGGAATTTCTTCCGTAGTGAAATTAGCCGATTCGATGCGCAATGGAGCTTATTCGAACTAAATTGTCTTTGCGCATCACAAACGGCTAACTTCACGGAAGCCTAGATCCGCTGTGCGAACTATACCCTATTTGACGCAACCCATCCAACTCGATAGCCACAGCACAGCAGCCACTTCATAAAGCAGTTATTATCAATGATTGAATGACACCTGCTTAGAGTGTAAAAGACCCCATAACTTTACGTTATTCAATAAAAAAATGGGTAGGTATGTTTGTTTATATTTTTAGCTGTATTTTTTTAACTACTTACTTTGTAATGATGCTGAGAGATAGTCGAATCAAGAATTGAAGGCAGCGCCATCTGTTACAAATTTTCACTACTATGCAGCATAATGTATGTGGTAGGAAAACAGTTTTGTAGTTTACGTGCGCAAACATAGATGTCTCTTTCTTTTCCAAAAATTGAATACAAAAATGTATTATTTATTTATTAGTATTTACACCCTTTCTAACCAGTCACCATCACCACACGTAATAAAATGCAAATCTGCAGAATTTGCACATGATTGGACTGTGTAAAATAAAACAACATTAAGTTTAAAGATAACATAATTATAGGTATTTTAATATTACAACATTAAGTACAACATTATTTAGCTTGCTTGAGAAAAGGATTATAAAAACAATTTTTAGTAATACCTATAGGTATTTTAATAAATTATTAAAACAAAAGTCTTTGTAAAGTATACTATAGCAAATTGTATTAGATAAATTAACATTACTTAGACACCTGTTCCTAGGCTCGAAAAAAACATCCATTATTCATCCAATTCAGCCAAGAAGAGAGTAGATGAGCAGCTACACCACGAATGTTTTATAAAACCTAGAGTTACTTTTACATTAGGCGACAAAGATCAGGAATCTCATTTGCATAATTACACGCATAACAGTTTATCGCTTACTGTAGGTAGGTAGGTACCTATGTTATACGTACCGACGCAGGTACGTAACATACCTAGTTCCTAGGTACTTATTGTTAAACGTGATAACGCGACTATCATGACCTTGCACGATTTTGTTCAGCTATTAAATTATTGCTTATAATAATAATTATTTATTTAATGAATTAAAAGCTAATCAAATTTTCTTTCCATTGTTTTCTAGGTTTTTTATACTCATTTCTAAATTTAAAAGAATTTAGCCGATCTGCCCTAGCTTCGCGCATCCGTGCAAAGCCGAAGCGGGTCGCTATTAAAAAATATAGCCTATCTTACTCAGGAATAATGTAGCATTGTAAAGGAGAAAGAATTTTAGAAATCGGACCAGGTTTTTGAGTTTATTCGTAACAAACTATAATACAAATCTTCTCTCTTCTAATAGTATAGATAGAATAACAAAAGCTATCTGGGTTTATACAAATCGACGACGATCATAAAATCGAAAGACTACTACTAGAGCACAGTTCTCAGCTCAACTTGTAGTCAAGTAAAAAGCTAGGATTTATAAGCTACAATTTAGCGCTGCGCATAAAATCCTTGGCTGGTTTTTGCATACTCGCTGACTAGTATTCAAACACATTACGTCACAAAACAGTGATTACTATAAAAAGACGACGACGCCTTCGTCACAGAGTAATAGATTGTTATCTGCGGGTTTAAATAAGTAAGTACCTATGATGTGTGGATCTGATAAGTGGGTAGCAGCTGTTGGTTAACTTTTTATATTAAAAATGCACCAAGAGGACCTTTTAAAAAAATCTATTGCTATCATTTCATAGGTAGTTTATTAAAATGCTCACTCACCAGGGTTGTTGGGCGCCCTGCGTCGTCGCGCTGCCCTCCTCACAACAGTGGATACCAAAGAGTCCATCTCACTCCCCGAGTCCCACCTTGGCCTGATCGGCACCGGCATCGGCACGATCCGACCATCGTCTTCCGTATCTCTATCACTGCTTGTCGGTGGAAGATTCGACTCATCACTTTCCGGAGCCTTTAATTCACTGAACTGAACACTGATGTCGTCCGTTAGCGGATGGGTTAAAGTTCGTCGGATATTGCTCTTTCTGTGTTTGCTTTTCATTGATCCTTCTGATAGGGATCGCTTTCCGAGCTTGTTGTCTGGTTTCGGGTCTCGGACGCACTTCAGGTCGGATGGCGATAGAGACTTTTTGCGGGAGTTGCGTCTTTTGTTGCAGCGACGTTGCCGGCTTGACTCTCTAGCGGTCTGCATTGTTGCGTTTGTTGATTCTGAAACAAAAAACATTTCTTTAAACTTCAGAGAGTAGGTAGTAGAGTTTTTGTGATAGAGCACGTCTGGGGAAGTACTACTACCATACCTGTTTTTGTTGCCAAGCAGTAATTATTGCATTGCCTTTGAAGGTTTGGTATGGTTACTGGTTAAATTACTGGCACATGAGACTTTTGATCTAAATCTCAGGATGGAAACGCAGGGGTGGTACTTCTGGTATTGCAAGCATTCGTAGGTAACCGCTTACCATTCAAACATCTATTAAAAGCATTTCATCGATTAAACGACCAACAATCATTGCACAGCCACAGCACATATGCATTAGGTACTGAACCAACACCTTCTGATACAACACCTGTGCATAAATGGGTAAAAGAAAGAGTTATAACTGTGGGGTTCGGGAGCAATAATAAACAGTTTCCAACTGTATTTAGTGTTTTATTTCAACTCAAAAAACACTTATTTAAAAAATATTACAGGACATCCAAGAAGAAAATAAACGAAATTTCGACAAGAGAAGAGTTACGCTGTAATTTTTTTTAAATAAGAGTTTATTGAGTTAAAATAATTCAAATGATTTCGTAGGTCATGTCATGCAGGATAGTTTGAGACAAGAAGTGGCAAGGTTAATTTAAGAGTACACTCCATGCCAGACGAAAGAAGCACCTATTGAATTGAAAATCACTTAAATGGGTGAAACTATTGTGCGGCAACAACAATGACTACGTTAGCGGTGATAGTGCGGTCGTAAATATAAGTTACGGATGCGATGGACTTATAGATCCCGGACGAGCCCCCAATTTGTGGGATTCGGAAGCAAGCATAAATAGTACACCATTTGAGCTACTGATTGGTAGAAAAATGAAAAACAAAGAGAATATAGAACTTTTAGAGTTGCTGATGCAAGAAGAAAGAAACAGCTTCACAGAGAGCAGAGAAGAACTCAGGATTAATGCGAAAAACCAAATATTGGACCTCCAAGAAGAAAATAAACGAAATTTCGACAAGAAAAGTGTTACGCTGTAATTATTTTAAATAAGAGTTTTTTGAGTCGAAATAAAACACTCAATACGGTTGGAAACTGTTTATTATTGCTCCCGAATCCCACATAACTATTTGTCTAGAAGATCAATAGCAGCAGCATTGTCTGTCTTACAAACAGGTATGGTAACAGAAACTAGTGTTTTGCAATCAGGAAGGATAAGTTTATTAGCCTAGTTTGTGGACCAAACAGTGGGAGCTATTAACAAACAACTTTTTATTATTATTACTAATAGCTAGCTACGATCTTTTAGCTCGATACTGCAAACTCGAAAATCAGTCAATAAATCTTTTTTTTTTAAACAATTAGATTACTATTAGGTACATTGCAGCGTAATACAATACACATTAAAAAACCAGAACTGGTGGCCTAGTGGCATTAACCACTCCTAAGGTCGCGGATTTAAAACAAGCCTTGCTCAAATAAAAAAAAACTCTACTGCCCGAGAACTAAAAATTTTGTAATTATTGTTCTACCAATCCGTGTTGGTTTTGTATGGTTTGTGACTCGATCACTTTCGTTCAAGAATAGGCTGGTGTCCGTTTAAGGTTTTTTTTATACCACTAAAGACAACCAAGCGTACGGCCCACTTGATGGTCAGCGGTTACCGTAGCCTATATACGAGTACGCATGCAACATCATAATATCACTTGCGTGTTACCACCCTGAGACTTTAGATGGAATAAGTCTCACGTGCCTGTAAATTCACCCTTCGAACCGGAACACAGCAATGCGAGCATTACTGCTTGGCGGCAGAAATAGGTATGGTGGTAGTCCTTCCCCGGACGAGCTATATCACAAAAAACTCTACCATTCCTATATTTGTATAATGTAGAGACAAGTAGTAGTTTACAGATTACAGTGGTTGTAAAGCTGAAGACTGGAAAATATAAAATTGTTTCTGATTGGTTTTGTAATACAACACCGCCATGTAGGTAATTAGTAGGTATATCATAATGTAGTACCCTTACACAATGCAATGTTTGTTCATTATATTGTCATATTGGATCATAAATTCCTGACTCTACTATTGGTTCTTAGTCAATACATTCTTCGTACTTATATTAGCTGACCAGGCTCGGTTTCACTCGCGTAATTTTTTTCTCAACTTTACCATAATTTCTCACCGTTTAAACCCTGAACAAACATTTCAAGACCTGAATTAGCCGAATCGGTCCAGCCGTTGTCGAGTCTTAGCTTTAGCGGTACTTACTGCTCGAACGGAAAGCTCTTCTCTGGCCTACCACGAAAATATCTTCCGTAACTTTGGGGCCAAAAGAAACGCGGACAAAAACGACGCGCACTTAGCTACCATTGAGTTTCATACAATTTATTTCCCATCACGTGCTGTCTTAGGGATCGATTGCGGAATTAATGTAGTTTATTGTACGAATTAAATGGTCCGTAGTTCGAAATAATGTTGTACTTACTTAATAATGGTTTCATGGTGGACCTGCTGATCCTAACGTTTATCGAAATAAGTGCGTATTATGTGGCATAAGTGTAAGTGCAGAGAACTGTCATAAAGTGCTAAGGTAAATTAAGTATATAATTTTTATGTTCTAAATTAGATAAACTTCAGAAGATCCGTTCAACGACAGCGATAAAGCCGCAGACGTGATTGAACCCACTGCTGTTTTTTCGTAACGGGTTTTGTTAAATCTCAAAGAGAAAGATATATGTGGGGAAGTAAAGGATGCAAGTCTCACTAGCATCAGTAATGCTAGTGAGATCGAAACTTTAAATAACTAAGTACCTAAGTATATTAGAATCCATTAGTCTATTGTCCAGTGTAAGTCTGAATTAGGCGCCAAAATGGCACAAATTCAAACTGGATCCATTATAAGTGTCCAGCTGGTCAGGACAAGGTGCCCTCGACAAACATGTTTTAGATTTGTTTTTTGAACCAGTTTTCTAAAGTACCTACATAATGTTATTAGTTGTTGCTAAAACAAACTAATTTTTTTTGTTGCTATCAGAAGGAATAAAATGAAATACAAATACAAATGAATTTAGATATTTTAAATGCAAGTAAGTAAAAACTTTACATTTACTAACCAATAAGTATACACGTACTTAATAAACTAAAAGTAAAAAAAAAAAACATTAATTAAAAATTGTAAAACATGCTTCCCAGACCGGAACAAAAATTTTGCAGATCATGCAAACATTTGTCCAGCGGGAATCGAACCGGCAAGTCTTGCATTGTGCGTCTACACTAAATACTAAACAAAAAAAAATACAACTCTAGATTTCGAACTTTTTTTGAAATTTGAATTAAAAACCGAATTAAATAGATAAATGTGTAGCAAAATATGTAATAAATATAATTTAATAACATAAAGATCATGGTAAACTTACATGTCCAATTAATCAGCTCATAGTAATTGGTACAAAAAATTAAACTAACAATAACACATTCCATAAATAGTGAAAATAACTCTATAGCCGCACGCAACCACAGACCTAGGAAATGTTATCTACACTGCATCGCTGCGCTGTATATCAATGCCCAACCACTAAACAAACAGAGATAAAATCCTGCAAAATTAAAAATAAATTAACGCGATAACATTTATTTCCGAATCTAGTTTTTTACTGCACTATTTTAACAGTGACAGGTGGTTTGGCGTAAGGTCACACATCGAAAACTTTTTAGTGTATAAAAAGGTTGTATCACTTATATGCTACACAAACGTGCGCAGCCATCGGTTATTCGCGTTGAACTGCTAGGCTATGCCAGCCATAGTACTGTTGTGTTGATACAGCGAATTTACACAAGCTGATTGAAACAGATACCTTTTTGTAGACAAGACAAAAGTACAATCAAACAAAAAATGTTCTTACTTTGTCGTTGAATACAAAAATCGATTTAACCAATGTAGAGCTCTTTAGCTTTTTAGAACACCGGTTTCTTTTTAGAAATATCTCTAGCAGGTTTTAGATAACTGCCTATAAATATTTACATAACTTACACATGCAGTCGTGAGGTAACTCTTGTGCGGTTGTTCTCCTCCTCACCAAAGGATTGTTTTGATTCATGGCTTGGAATACTAAAACTATTTAATCTATAACTTGTTATATTTATTTTTGTGTAAGTACTTAATAATATAAATATAAAAAGCTTGTATTATGAGAGGGAATAAATACTCACTGTTTAATACGATAATACAATAAAATTATTTTCTAAAGAATTGAGTTTTAGCTTCAGTTTTAAGTTTCGACATTGCTTGCAAGCAAGTGGTTAAGTGGTAACACCAAGGAAGCCGATAACGCACCAAACATAGGACATTTACAGTTAATTGTTTCCCATTTACGAGCCCAATCGAGAATCGACTGACCTTAATAACCGTTTCGTAAGATCCTCTCTGTAGATACATTCGTAAATGCCTATAATGCCCTTCTTACTGCATAAAATTACGCTACTTTAGTTTAATTCAAACATATCTAAGTTTAATGTTATGTACGTATAAGTAGTAATAACATGGCAACCAAGCTCTAAATTGGTGTCCAATAACTTGGTCAAGGCATGAAATAATAAAATATTTAACAATAAATAATAAATTAAACCGTTCAATGTGGCAATGCAGCCAGCATGTTAGGAACGCTTCCGTCTGTTAGTGATTTGGATCAGTTGAACTATCTATAGATCGTTTGTAACGGTCTTTAGATGGCTCAATTGATTCTTACGTATTTTGTATATTTTGTTGGTAGCGTAATAGGTATATGACTGTTTTTGAAAAACTGTTCTGATATGTCAGAATTGTATTGACTTTATGCAAAAAAATAACATTCCAGAAATTAATGGCTTAAAACTGAGTTTAGCATGACGACCGTGGTGTTCATAAAACTTTGATATTTGTTGATTTTCATATAGGTATAATACATATTTTAGTGGTGCTATTTGCTAAAGCAAAGTTGAGTTTTAAAGAGGTGGTAAAGGAAATGGTAGGACGGTTTTGTTGCCCATAAAGTTCGAAGTTACGTAAGTTTTGTTGCGACTAGCATTTCACCAGGAACTGGTTAATGGGTTGTTTTTAATGTTATTATGGTGACGGAACTGGCAAATAGCCAACCTGATACCTGAAATGATTTGATGTAAGTAAACAATTTATTTTGCCTGATACAATAAAAGAGTGCTGGGTGTGTGTAACTTGTGTGTGGGTTTTTAGTTTGTTTATAGTGTTACCAACCACACTAATAGAATAAGTACTACCTACCTTAAATTATTGTGCGTGCGAAATAGGCTCAATTGCTATTTGATAAAAAAGTGCCCTTTCTAACAGATCAATTATGAAATAGTGACATATTAATATTCCCTTTAAGTAATGCAAACTTACTAAAAGAGTTTAAAATATTGAGAAACTCGTAATTTACTTCAATCAATTATGAAGTCAAATAAAGGTATCCGGTTCCGGTCCACACCCTATCCCCTAGGCAATAGAGGCACTAACAATTTGAAATGTTTTAGGAACTATGTGCTGGATTTATGGACATTTATCAGTTAAAAAACATTGTGTGTGCTTTGTATATTTTTTATGCCTTCGTCTTGTATTAATTTATGCGGAAAAAATATAATATTATTGTCATTTGAAATATACGGCCCTGTGGATATAATTATAAAGGCGATAATGCAAGGAATCGGAGCGGAGTAGAGCCGAGTCAGTCAATAGATTTATCGGAATTCACCGAGGACTCAATAAACTATGTTACAAAGTTTTAGTACTACCCTCAAGTAGCTACTCAAGCTAGTTAACATTATTACTTGTGATTTACTGACCGCTATTGAGTCATCGTACTATTCGTAGTAAGTAATTTTTATGTTAATAATTGCAATGCTTAACTAAAGCTTGTATGTCTCATAAAACGTAATTAGGTAATTAATAAAGATTATGTCTCCTAATAGTAAAATAGTTGTATCTGTAAAAGTTTTGATGAGCGCCTGTAGCTTAATTTACATTTAATAATAAGATTGTCACATTCTAGGATTTAAATTTACACTGGAATTTGTAATAGATAAGATGAGTATTAAATAAAATGAATTTTAAAATGAAAAAAAAAAAAATGAATAAAATATGGCAAAACTAAATTTGTTGGTTGATTGGTTGGGCTGGGCATCACTTCGGTGGTTATTCACCCTTATGCGAAGTCTCACAGTACCTTGAACCGTCGACCTTTAATTATAGCAAGTTCATACAGTTATGTGCACTCACCATGGGGCCGGCCGGTTCTGCTTCCCATTGTGACAGGTAATGGCTCCCATGACACAATGGTGCGATTTTATAGTAACAACAAAACAAGAACCTCCGATGCCATCTTTGTTTCTTGCTATGATTAGGTTGGGTGTGACGGTTTGATTCGCAGTCGCGATTGAAACTGCAAGTTTTCTCAATTGATGTGTGGAATACAATAGAGAAGGTGACGGAAATCTTAGCAAGAACCTTCATTAAATGTTCGCTATAAGTTATTCTATGGTACAGAACGAAAAATAATATTTTATTTTTAAAGAGTAATTATTAGGCGCTATGCAAACATTTCACATTTCGGCAACTGGCGATGGTCTGCAAAAGTAGAGATGATAATTTTCATGGTAAAAAAAAAACAAAAAAAACTGTGATACCGCAAAAGGTAGATTTGCAAAATTATGTACAGGGTGTAAAAAGACGACCACCAAAAACGAAAGAAGGTTGTGCAGAACCCCAAAACCCAACCAAAAAAAATTGCTTTGTTTGCGCATAGTCTGGAGTCAGAACGCATAACCTCCACTGAATTGTTATAGAATAATTTACAAATTTTCAATTTTTAAGGTGTTCCATTCCAACAACTTTAGGTGCTTAGTCATCATACATTTTTTATTTGTTATAAAACAAAGAAGCCAAATATGCAAAAATAATGTTTTTTACAAACTCTTTTTCTCAGAAATTGTAAATAAAATGTTTAGATACTTTTTTTAATGCAGATTTTTTTTTCTTTTTAACTTCCTAACATGACTTTTTGATAACTCTCACAGTTTTAGATTTCCTCTCGCCTCGCTCCCCTGAAAAAAAAACTCATTCTGTATATTATGGTACCTAACATTAATATTGGGCAAGGGCCTGTAAATGTGGTGATAGAAAGAAAAATATATAGAAAATCGTTCCAGAGGTTTCTTATTAAAATTTTTAAGTAGGTAGGTAAGTAGTTACGTGTAAGTACTTTACCTACTTACATAATTGTATAATCATATAAAAACAAAACGATTGTTATATTAAAAAGAAATGTCACTTGTAACTAATTGAGGATTCAGGGTCAACGGGGTCAACGACACTTGACATTTATTTGGTTTAAAGATTTTTAAAACTTCACAGTAAGCCATTCTGCCACTTTCATTGGCTGTAAACAAACTGCATGGTAGGTATCTGATCTATGGAAAGCATTTACACGAATTTATACTCTATCATTATTAAAATATGATTCAATAAAGGATATCAGCTGTAAAGTTTAAGACAGTGTGTCCTAGTTTCCCAATGTGTGATTGACAGGTTCTCGATTAACTTTAAGCTATCTGGGACAGTTGTGGAAGAGAATGTAAACATAAGACTTTGAAATTTAGTAAAAGAGGTAGATTTTTCCCTTTTCCGTCTCTTGACCAAAGTAGACGTACATTATTTGCGTCACATTTGTGTCAGACTGGCAATAACTACCTCTACCACATAATTAGGAAGCGCTAGCTCCGACTCTCTCTACGTCGGAGATGTAGATTAAATTAACAAATATAATAGTATTTGTTCAAAGAAAACAGAAAACTGTAGACTCTACATAGTAGAGTATTAGCTAAACTGTCTACACAGTACTCACTATAGAAATCTTATTTAGATTTCTGTGGTGGTATTAGTGTGGTACACCCCTGGAAACTAAATATATTTGAAAGAGAATCTCTGTCATTGACTTTGTTCATTACCATAAAAATAGCAAGGAAAAACAATATTTAGCAAGCATTTTTTTTTAAATAGGGGTAAACTCTTTATGTCTTTATGACGTCATGTTTTTTGCTATTCCAAAGAGTAGACAAGTAGACGAGAAATTATAAGTAACCGTTGCAAACTTCCTGCTAGCACTTGCAAAATGATATTTTTGGATATTGCTATTTATTTATTTATTTTTTATTTGATTATTTACCAGTCTACACACTTGTTGTGTAATTTCCGTTGAAGTTATAGTTCGCACAGCGGATCTAGGCTTCCGTGAAGTTAGCCGTTTGTGATGCGCAAAGACAATGTAGTTAGAAAAAGCCCCATTGCGCATCGAAACGGCTAATTTCACGACGGCCGAGATCCGCTGTGAGAACTATAAACGACCTAAAAGGTAGTAGGTAGTAGGCTACCTTACTTAACTACACTTTCTACGGAGGGACTAAACATTAGAACTAATGAGATGTTTTGAGATACTAACTACAGTGCAAAATATGGGAATGAGATAAGATAATGGACTACCTCTGACTACCCGCCCTTGGAGAGACTCAAGGGTCTTGAGTTTCTAAGATTCACGAGGATGTCTGTCTTCGAGAATTTAGTAGGTCGGTAAAATAAGTAAATAAAAGTTTTCTCGTTTCTTCAGATCACACATTGTATATATAAATTGGTAAGTAAGTACCATTATACTCTTGTAACAAACAATCAATTTATTAACAAAAGATTTCCCTTCAATATCTTTAAAAAATGCAACGAAGCACTGGATTGAGTCATGACATTGAGTCGTTAGCGAACTGTGAAGATCGCGACATTGTTTTGCAGATAACAAATTATTCTCGCGTTTGGAGTATTAACTTGCAATGCTAGTTTGTCACGCGCTAATCTTATTGAAAAAGTAGGTTTCCTGAATAAACGTTTATAAACAAAACCTGTTTGACTGTTTAATTAATTAATTAAGAAACGCTCTAACAGATCAACGAATTTAAGCAACGTTCTGAGTGGCATTTTCATTGGACGCTTATAAAGTCGTTAGGCTATGACAGATAGTGCTGACTGACTAACTCACTGACCATCGCCCGTATCACACACACCTCTTATCTCTTTCTCTGCGCGGTTTCGTCGATCTGCTCCGAGTCCGACCTCATTCACATTTCCGCCGCGGTTCCGCTGTTAAGGTTTCGCAGCGGAGATGTGCTACGGGCGTACGTTAGTTATTGTAAAATCAATGAGTTTCGCTAGTGTTCCGCTTCTCCTACATACGGACAAGACATAGCGAAATTACTGCAGTTTCGCTGCGGAGATGTGATGTGGGCGTAAGGTATAGTTCGCACAGCGGATCTAGGCTTCCGTGAAGTTAGCTGTTTGTGATGCGCAAAGACAATTTAGTTTGAAAAAGCTCCATTGCGCATCGAAACTGCTAATTTCACGACGGCCGAGATCCGCTGTGAGAACTATACCTACTATTTTTTGTTATTCTAAGCTGGGGCTAATTATGTAAGGGTATTTGAGCTGTCCTGCAAACTTCCTGTAGCAAATGAGGTTTAGGTTTTCGAAAATAAAAGAAATCTCTAGGCAGCAACCTCCTTCGAAGACGATGAATTGAATTAAGAACGAAGTTCCACAGTCCGTTGTCGTTCAAATGGGTGTCGTCATGTCGTCATAAGAGAAACGAGAAGCTATTGACTTTTTCTTACGATGTTTAATTGCACATTGAAAAGGAAACTTCTTACTCAATTAGATATCTTTCATTTGCAATTTCGAAACATAGACAAGATTTATTAGTTAATTACTTACTATATGTTTTCTATCAAATAAACAACATATTTTTAGCAAAATAATTACCCTACTTATAAAAAATTCAGGCAATATATTACATTAAAATCCTCCTAATAAAAAAACCTATGATTTTTTATGAAAAATATATTTTATTATCTTATAATTTCTTAATTTAAACATATACTTAAGTTTGTTTAAATTTTTTGTAATTATTTTGTCAAATAATGCTAGATCACTTATGTTTTCACTAATAAGTGATCTAGCATTATTTGAATATGATTTTTAAAATTACATTCTGTAGGTACCTATATATTTTTAAAAGAGTATGTTTATGTAGGCCCGTGAACTTTTAAATGTATTACAAGTTGTTAAAAAAAATGACATTTGCTAAGTACTTCTCTTGCAAAAAGAAATCGGATAAGATAGATATACCTACCCTACTCACCCACGTACATTGTGTGCAGTGTCGCCTTGATTGCCTCTCTAACACTTAGAGACAAGGTCAATCAGTTTATTACAATAATAATTATAATTACCTATGCAAAAAGCATCACAAGTAGTAGTTGTTGTATATTCGTTGAGTATAATAATAATTATTTTAAAAATATGCATTTTTTAAATATCGCCTTTTAATATTAATAGCCCCTCTTAATCTTAAAAAAAATTATAAATAAATAAATTAATATATAATTAGTACTTATAAAAATGAAATAAGTAAAAATACATTTAAGAGTAACTTACACTGTACTTACATTACTTTTGAATGACATTTTTGGAAGCTTTAATGTGCTTGCCATATTTTTCTGAATACTAAGATACCCACCTAATTTTAAAATTATGCTGCGCTTTTCATGTCAACAACACGGTTTTTTACCGTGCTGGCAAGGCTGTTTGAAGCATGATCTTGAGTGCTTACCCGTTCAACCCACAACTTTTCTACCCAATATTTTTTTTACCCGTTCTAAAACATATGCTCCGCTCTACCTCTCTGTGGCTCTAAATAATAATAAATAAAATAAAAAAGCTTTATTTTCCTATACACTAGATGAATACAAGTACTTACAAATAAATAAAAATAAAAACGAGTAGAGATAATTATATAACTAAAATTAAATACTATAAATTAATTTATGTGTATGGACCGCCTGTGGAGACACTTGGAGCCTCCTCCAAGTGTCTCCACGTCGGCTGTGGCTCTACCCATCCAAAAAAATCCAAGTCACAGTGTATTCTAATAATGATCTGTTTAGGTAATTGCATAATTTGTCATTACCTTTAATATAAATAAACAAAACCAGAGCTGCTCTGTTTTGGTTTCTTTCAGTTTTACATTATAGATACCGATCGACTAATAAAAAGCATTTTTTGTGCTTTAAGGGACCTTAAAGGGACAAATCTAGGTTACAGATGGAAATAGTCCCTAAGTATAATTAATAACCAAAACACGGTTTGGGTGGACTTCAAAATATTTGTTTAAGTAATATATACTAAAAAAAAAAGTTCAGGTATACTTTTTCTAGATTCAAAAATCTCACAAAATAAAAAAACTGAACTTCTTAAAGTTTAACCGTAGAACATAAAGATGTTTATTTATAAAAAACAGTTTCCGTCTTTTTAAGCAAAAATAGGAGACTAAATACATACGTAAATTAAGAATATTTCTAGCTACTACATTTTAATACACACAATATTGCACATGGTAAACGGTATTATACACTTAAGACCAGACTCTAGGTATAATTATAGAGTTATCATTAAGAAAACGACCGGAAGGTAGAATGGACACAAGGACGACATGTAAGTAATATTGATACACGACACGTAGCTATTGGGTGATGTGAATAATTGGTTGCAGTTGAGTTTTGATACCTATTTATGCGGTAAAATTTCGTTTGATGAAAAATTCTCCAAAAGCACTGTATGTTTTGAGTTGACCACTCCTTTTTCAACCCCTACCTACTAAAACATCTTCAAAAATCTTTTGAGAGCATTTCAATGTTGACAGCTACTTTTCACTGGAAGGCTGTTTTACATTATTTTTATGTAACGGTCTTTAGGATGGCTCAATTGTTTCATATGTATTTTGTATATTTTGTAATTTAATGTAATTATGTGCATATTTATATTTTTTTATGTAAGTATACCACTTGGATGGCAAACAAGCAGGCCACGGTCCACCTAATGGTAAGCGGTAACTTATAGAGTCTACAGTATAGACGCTTGTAATACCAAAGTTAATTAGGTAATGCTATCCTGGGACGTGAATGTAGTTACAGACACGTGTATTTTCGCCCTTCCTACCGTTCTAATTGTCACAAACAACAAAATAGCCATTTGCGCTGATGTCAATTAGATGACCATTATCTCGATATTGTACCTATACGTGACAATTGGTGAGTGAGGTTAGCCGCCTACGTACGCCTTGTACTGCTGTGGTACTTACTCTATTGATCAGGCTTATAATCGCTCTGTCCTTGCTTAGAATGCTGGCAAGTAAACAATTGTTGCAAACTGGGTAGCCATTAGGTTCAAGCAAAGCGGACTCGAGCGGCCGGACATTCCAACGGGTATAAAAAAGGTTAAAAAATAATCACTTCAAATTGAATTCTGTTCTAAAAAGATACTTTCATTACCTATACATTATATATGGTTTTGATGCATGTTACCTCATGAGCTGTTGGTCATTGGAACACCGAAAATTACAAATTTCTGTAGATATTTTTAATATTTTTGTTTTTTCGGTGTTCCAATGACCAACACCTGACCAATCTTACTAATATTCTCTTACCAAGTACTCTTCCAAGTGTTTGTAGCAGTTACCTTTATGTTAGTAATTATTTTACTGAGAGCTTAAACACTAACGCCATGCAACGTTGCACTGTAAAAGTTGGCGATGTCGCTTTTTGATGTAGCGTATAGATAAGCGACGGACGCGACGGCGACGTTGCTGATTTTGGAGGTACGATGTTGTCGTCACATCACGTGGACTTTTTTTTTGGGATCCGATATTTCCTAGATCTAAATAACTAGATAGACACTACGCACCTACTTTCAGAAGCTCTGTCATCATTAGCATAACCAAACAATACAGTGCAATATTGCCTTTTGTGCTTCGAATGACATCAACCACGACAATTCTGACTCAAAGTTTTGGCGCATCACTATTTCGAGAACATAGCTGCGTTCATTTTCAAAGTAAAAAAATAATACTACACTCTTAAGGAGTCAAATAACAATTAAAAAGCTATTGTGTCTGACCGATCTACGGCCTATATAAGTGACAATTATTGCGCTCCCCGCTCACGACTTATCTGCCAGATTTCTGACACAATTTAGTAAATATTGTTGATGTTTCCAGTCGGCTCTTCCGCGAGCGTCTTTGGGTTTTGTCAAAAGAGATTTAAAACAATGAGGACTGTAATTAAAGCAATCACGCAGACGATGCCCGCAGCTATTTACATTAATCTATCAATCATAACAAGAGCATGTTGCGCAAATTGTCGTGATGAGGTACCCACTTTCTTAGTAGCCTGTAAGGTCATGCAGCCACCTACATGATATAAGATTATGATGCCTTGGTTGTGGTATTAACACCCGTTTTAGGTTAGCAAATTGCTAACAATTTCTACGCAAATGTCAAACTTACTTACCAAACAAAAATTTATATAAAATAAAGAAGCTTTATTTTAGAAGATTTTGTTTTTTTTGTAGCAAATGACGAAGAGGTTATGGCTTTCGCCTGACGTTAAGGGCCACTGACCATAACAGTGGCAGTGTTACTCAAACATTGGCACTGCACTGCGCTTGTAGCCCTGAGATATACGAATACATAATTTATAGTAATTAAGTCATTTTCACCCATTAATTTCACTTGATACTGCTCTTGAAACCTAAACAGAGAAATGCTTGCACAGTACCAAGACAGATTATCTGGCACACGCACCACAAGCACAAAGACGGAATCTTGCTTAAAAGTATTTCCACTTAATTATTAATTTTTATTGCATATTCTTGACGTTCAACTGTAACTAGAGCCCCAGTAAATGTGACAAGTTATTAAGATTACTCACTTACTAGCCACAGGCTTAGTTGACCGTAATGAGTTTATGGTCTGCAACTGCAACTATGATATAAGTAAATCCCACAGTACACGTACGAACTCTGAAAGGTACGTTCGCGACGGCAATAAAGCCACAAGCTACGCCATGAAGGCTTCAACTAGCAAACTATCTTTAATTACACTCAAGTCCAAATAACTGCCATACTGCAAACACATAAGGTGTAAATTAGGAGTAATCATTGCGTCAAGCATCTATTTAGTTTTCAATTAAAATGTGTGACCTCATAGCTTTATTTACATGAATGGAGCTCTTTATTTAGATGGAACTTTGATTAAGAAAAAACTGGAAAGGATTTTCAAGTATTCAAGAATAAAGTCCTTTTAGTTTTGCAGCTTTTGTGATGAACAAAGGTACATTTACATTTTTAGCATAAAGTATGGGATAGATCTCGTCCGGTGAGTTGGTATGGTATAAAGTGCTCCATAGGTAGTTTCTGTCGCCAAGCAGTAATGTACGTACTGCTCTGCTCTTCTGGTTCGAAGGGTAAGATTAAGAGAACATTGTTCTACTTTTTTTTTTTTTTTTTTTTGTCTCAGGGCAAACGTTACTTTTATAAATCTGAAATTTTCCAGGTTTTGCTGCATCACACGAATATGACTTTTCAGGTAGGTTTCGCCTTTAATGAAAACATCGTAATATATTTTTATATGACTGCATGGGATTATCAACTGTAATACAATAACTAGAAAGCCGTGGTTTCTATGAATAGTGGAAAATAACAGTTTTAGTATGCGAGTCGTTTGGTAGGAAATAACGGGACGACCAGTCGATAGTTGTCTGGAGTCGGTAGGTAGGTATGTCATACGTCTGATTCTCAGTAGATGCAGTCTACAAAGATTATTTTTTTCTACAGTTATGTTAGATTATGTTGATGCTACTGGTAATTTTTTTTAAATATTTTTGTATCATATTTTTTTTTCATTTATTATCACAAGTTTCTGAACAAAAGTTTTCTCATGACAGACTATTTTCCCACTACTGGGACACTGACCTACTCTCGAGCGAGAGTGATTGGGTCTTAATCCACCACGCAGACCCAATGCGGATTGGTGGATGGCACATGTCATTCGAATTTTTAGTTCTTGGACATGCCGGTTTTCCTCACGATGTTTTCCTTCACCGTATAAGAGCACTGGCATTGCGCACATACATTTTTCGTAGCGAAAAATCCTTTGGTGCACGACCGGATTCGAACCCACCACCTTAGGATCGGAAGGCGGGGTCACTACCACTAGAACAAAAGTCTAAGTGCCTTCAAGCAAAATAATGTTTTTAAATAAATATCGAACAAAAATAAAGGTGACCGTCAAGGGCGAAAACATGCCTGCTTTGAAAACGAAACAAAACATTATTTATTATTCTTCAATATAATTTTGACACGTTAGAATTTTGTAGTCATTATATTTTTCACTGTATCATTAAAATTGAAACCACTGTGTCAAATTATTATAATATTTAAACAGTGTGTGGTATGTATCAGCTCATCAGGCATTCAGGTCGAGGGCCACGGAAAGCAGGTGAATATAATATTAAGAATTATTGCATGTGCGCACTGTTTGGTAATGCATTGTTTCTAAATTCAAAAGCAAAATAATTTTAAGAAAATCCAAAAAAAAACACACTAGACTAGACTTCTATCATCATCATCATGACAGCCTTCTAATGTTCCCACTGCTGGGAAAGAGTTGGCCACTGACTCATACATGAAAGAACGAACTGCTGGGACACTAATAACTTAATAATATTAACATTAATAGACTTCTAATGTAAACCAAATATGAAATAGAGGCTTTCTCGCGATTAAATAAAAAAAAAAAAATTTACACGGAGTGTAGAAGTTTGCGAAATAATAAAATATAAATTCTAAACCTGAGATGGAAAGCCTCCTGCGTCGCACTAATTGACATGACATGTCTTTCCTTTCATTCCGATTGATGTTAATTAGGTAATTTACCTACTGCTAGCAGGCGAATTGAGCAGTGGTGGCCTACTTGAGTAAGGATTAGAATAAAGGCAAGTTTACACAGAAGACGACACGATGCATGGAGACTAACAAAATAAACGCTGTGAAAAGTCATGAAAAAGTTAACAGTGCCGCAATTTTACTTTGGAGATTTTACCAGATAATCTGCATTTAATACAGATTCAAGAAAATATATGGTTTTAGCACTTTTTGTTCTTGTTTGGACTGCGGACTTGCTCAAAGCTGCCAAACTGCAAAACGCGAAAAGCTTGAAATTAGAAAAGCATAGTTAGTTAATTGTTTTAGGGCAATCAAGCTGCTAATGCCTAATCAACACGCTACAGAGACTGTTTAATAAAAAAAAGAAAGAAAATTCGTATGAGTCAGCGGCCAACTCTACTGACGGAGTTAATAGGCCGCATAAAAGCTTTACTTTGACGTTTCGTAGAGTTTGTATTCTTTCCTATATCTCGATTTTAAAACAAAGTTCTGCAGCCGCATCGCAACCGCATCGCAGTCGTAACTATATATGTATCACCACACCACATGGCAAATCTACATACATATAATCAGTTCACGCTGCTTAATAGCCAATTTACGATAAAAGAACCGGCAAAACGATATGCAAAGTAAGTGAGGCAAGTATCACTTGTATTTTCCAATGAGTCAGTCGTATAAATGACTTCTCCGCCACAAATGGCGAAGCTGACCTGTGATTTGTTTAATTTATTACTGATCCATACCAAATGAGTAAGTGGTGAAGTTGCTTAGTTGTTTCTTCTTCTTTTTTCTTACAGTGCTGAGTTAAGCGACGTTCAGTTCAGGTTACATCTAAGTGCCAGCAGCATCTGCGTGCTTTTGTGTTTCGAGAGGGCAGGCTATGTTTGTTAGTGGTCATGTCATGGTAGAGGCTATAAGACAGACTAAAATCTCCGTTATGGTTTGCCCTAAATGAACTTTATCATCACAAATCGTAGTCTGACTGTTCGCTAGTTTAATTTCATTTCAGTTTTAGATATCTCGGTGCGCGTTGATTGTCGATCAGCCAGTAATGCATCAATTTTCTTATTGACACCGGTCTACTATTTAATTAGGCAGTAAAAAATGCGGTGCAGAACAACTGCAGATCTTGTGCGTAGGGAGGAATTTTCACACAAAAGGCTACAAGAACCCTAGAAATAGCAAAACTATAGCAAAAACCCTACAGCGATTTCCGGTTTTGGTTACGGACGGGCAGTCAGAAGACAAGTGTGAGGACTGTGAATATGAGGCACAGAGTAATTACTGCACAGTGAGCAAACTGCAAGCCAATCTCGGTTACCTGTACAAAGCGGGGAATAATACTTGTCTAAAACAAAAGCGATGTAGTATAGTAGGGACCAATGTAGTGAGACTATTCCCTATATTACATTTGTGGCTACTTTACTACGAGTATATAAGGTTCTTTCGGTTCTTTGACTATACGTAAGTTGATCATCACTCAGCGGAAAAAATTAAATAAATTTTGGTGGAAGATAGAAATTATTGCGTAAAATATGCGTAGTACCAGTTAAACATAACGTATTAAATGAAATATTGATAGAAAAATCATTGCAAATCTCAGCAGGCAAATCAAGTATCGATGACTGCAAGTTTTACAGGGGACGAGAAACGTAAATGATGCGGGATTTTTGCGGGTATCGGCGGTAGTGGTGGTGGTTAAAAATGTGCAGGTCTGCCGCGCCGGTTTCACGCTCCTGTAAATTCGCATAGAAACGCTAGCGTTATTTGGATTGACTACAATTGGCAAAACACTATTTTTTTACTGTTAGTTCGATTAAATCCTTGCTGGTGCTCTGCTTGGTTGTTTGTGGAGTAACTAAAAGGGTGTTTTTTTTATCCGCCAATACAAACCTCCTTTTCACAATGAGTAAAACCTCTGTGGTAAAACTAAGAAGTTTGCTCTCTGCGTGGCAGTATTCTGTAGCATGGAACCGAGAGGCGAGTGCAACGTCCTGCCACCTCCATGTAAGGCCCGCGCTGCATACGTAATGCGATAGGGCCTCCAGTTATTGTACTGCTCGATTAGTTAATATAGAATAGAAAGTAGATTCTTGTCAGTACAAATATAATATTTAAGTAAATAGGTAATTAGTGTGTTTTGAAACAGTTGGTATGTATTAGATACCTATGCATGACATTTAAATTTCTGCGCTGTACAAAAATATATACTTTTGGAGAAATAGAAAAAAAATAAGGTAAAAAAACGAAAAATATTTACAGCGTTTTGTTGTTTCAACCAAAGTTAATAGACAAAAAACAGCAAAAAACAACAAGCTACTATTGTACGAAGGGACCAAGATCGGTCAAAATTGATAGTGGTTCGCGGAACAGTAGGCGATGCGTCTTAGAAAGTCTATAGCTTTTTGTCTAAGACTTGGTTCTTTTGAGGAACATTCATTTTCTGCGATATAAATAATTATCTAAAATTTTTTTGTTTTATCCTGCAAGTTTTATGATAACAAAAAAAGAAGATACAACAGCAGTTAAAGACGAACATCATTCCATATAAACGGCATCTTTTTATAATTTAACTCTATGGGAATGGATTATTAATTTCCATTTTCTATTATTTGACTATTATCTTAGCATATTGTTTGACTATATGCGATAAAAAATATGATTTATAAAGCGATATATTATAGCAACGACAATTATTATAAAAACTAACTTTGGGGATTTTATTAGATGTTTACCTACTTATACCCAACGTTATAGGTACCATAATAATGTGCACACAATAAAAAATATGTTTCTTATACATGTAAAAACATTATATGAGTCATTCCATGTAACGGGGGTAACAGGTCGTACGCTAATTTAATAATGTTTTTTATGGGAAGCATAATAATTTTATAGTGAGTCAATCACCTTTTAGTTTTTTTTAAATTTAATATTAATTTAAGTTTTCTAAAAGTTTTATAGATTTTGAGAGAATCTGTAAAAATGTACCTTGTAAGGTAACATGTACATTTCAGTTTTCGGAAAAATACGTTTTACATCCGGTATAGAAGAAAACAAAGAATAGATAAAAAAGGATTTTTTTTATAGTTTAATCAGTTTCCCAAGCCGATAAATTATTAACAAATGCCTTACACTCTTTATGTTATCGAAATTAATTCTATAATGTCTTTGAGTATTTAATATAAGAGGAAGTAGATGTTATGAATCTAGATTAAAATAAATGAAGTCCTAAACTCTTAAGAAACTAGTAACAAGTCGAGTGCTAGACAACAATATCAATAAATATATTTATTAATTACATAACTGGTTACGTTTTGGTTTAACCGTGATGTATAGTAAAGTCAGAACTCGGTCTTGCTATCCTATAAGCAAACATTTATTTTTCGGTTGATTTTGGATACAATGTTAATATTCGATAAATATCAATTTCTAGATATTTGGTTCTTGAGCTAATTTAGATGCTGATGTTCTAATAGAAAATATTATAATATATTTGAATTCATACGACAACCAAGGCATTAAATTACCAAATAATACAAGGTGTTTTTAGTAAAAAAAATTATGCCTAACACACACTTGATAGGCCTAGCAAAACTCTAGCTCAACCAACATTCGAATATCTAAATAATATGTACCCCTTTATTCTTAACACGTATGCAAACTGTTATTTTAGCGGTTGCTAAGTATTGCCTTTCCTTCTCGAAGACAATGATCAGATTTGAAAGACACATTAGCTAATAGAGGTGTATAATTCAACTTTTATTTTCAACTTTGTGGTAGATCTAACAAATAAGTTGTAGAGCTGGCAACACTGCCTACGTATCTAGCTATAACTAGTCTGGGTGCCTTGGGTGGCTTTTGCAATATTTATAACTGGAGCAACGTCCGACGATGCAGACTATCTGGTTGGGATGGGGGAATACATTCAACTTTGTTTTAAACTAAGCTGAGGCTCTGACTGAATTTATATATTATGGTGTTTAATTAAAAATAAAACATGTTCGTATTAAATTTCCTCAAAATGATTCCTTGTGCGGGTTATTGCGTTGAATGTAAAATTACTAAAATGTTTCGGTTTTTACTTTAGTCGACTGTGTAGGTACTTGTGATGATCTGTCAAAAGTGCTACAGCGAAACATTCCAATTTTAACTTTAATTATACGAGTAAACTTTGGAAGATACGTTTGGCACCGGTGCTAAAGCTGTAGAGTTATGAACTAGGCTGGTCAGGCTGCATCCTAAACAAAAGTAGATAGAAAGCAGGGCGGGAACGGCATACAAAAATTACACAACACCATCACCATGGTATGTGTTGTGCACAAAATAACATAACTATTGACAGTAAAAATCATCAGATTATATTCCAGGTTCGAAACCACGTCCATAGGTCTAAAAAAGTATTACCACTACACGACACTAAATGCTTTAGATTGCAATTCTTGGCAACAGTTTTGAAAGTCTGTTGCGTAAAAGCTCTACCTGATGGGATGACATTTGCTTACGAAATCTGATGGAAATAGTAATCCTCACGATTTAGATGAATAAAAATCCTGCTAATGCCCCAAGCGCAAGTAGCGCTATTGCGCCGCGCTATGATGACGCTACTTTGTGTTGTAGTGCATATGTATCAGATCGGTCACACAGAGCGTGCCCGATTTCTGCCGCATTTTGTATCTTCTGATTGAATTGTTGGCTTCAAGACTATAGTCTGTTTTACACAGGAAGGGCACTGACACGTTTTTGTTTTTTCTTTTTTGCATCTTATAATCGCCAATGTAAAAGTTATAAAATACAAACAATTCACCAAAAACTAAAAATTTACAAATAGAGTAAGTGTTGTAATTTGCAATTTAAACTATGAACTTACTGATAAAAACCTTCAAATACCAAATCCGTTAGTAGCACCCTTCTTATCTGAAATAGACTATAGCGTTGCACTAGTAGTTGTCTAGCGTCGTTGTAGCGCCGTGTTTAGCGACTTTAGCGAGTGTTGTGCTGTGCTGTTATATATGATTTATAACTATTATTATTATTATCAGCCTGTATCATCCCACTGCAGGGCAAAGGCCTCCCCATCCCCCTTCCATATAGTACGGTCATGTGCTTTTAAGGACCAATCCTTTTTAAATGAGTCCAGGTCATCCCGCCATCTAAGTCTGGGTCTGCCACGATGTCGTCTTCCGTCGTTGGGGGCCCACTCCGTTGTTAATTTTGCCCAGAGATCATTGGACATGCGGCAAACGTGCCCGGCCCAGTTCCATTTATAACTAATATTAAAAAAACTTTATTTAGCACATCGGTTATATAACTCATTACTCCCATTGACGCAAAGACCTCCTCCAGATTTTCAGCCTGTGCAAGCCTTGTCCACAGTATACCTGCAGTTTACTTTATTTTATCACACTCTTGCCAAAGCGGTCAAGGTCGTTAGGAAGTTTCTTCACCAACGACAGATGTGGGTCCATAACATTATTTCGTCTCGTCATGACATATTTCGTCTACCATCTTCTTATTGGCTTTTTTTCTTATTTTGAACGTGAAACTATAGCGCTTTCTATTTGACAGGGTATTTTTAAAGTGACAAACAAGTTTACGACCCATGTAAAGTGTTTACCGTAGGCTATGGACGCTAATATACTTTTTCCTCAGCACTCTGCTCATTAAAATGAAAAAAAAATATATTGTAGGTAGGTACTGCTTCAGAATAAAAGTACATATTACAGATAAATTTATTACTCTTGAAATCGAATGTGTAAGGTAGAGTAAATTCATTAAATATGATGACTGACGAACGTTACAAATTACTATCATTACGTTAATTTGGACCTGACCTGACAAGTGTTTTAGTAATAACCACTCTCTTAATTGATGGTTAAAACATTCACAATATGTTAGGTAATCCTTTGAGTATGGTTTAACGGTATTTTTTAGTTTTTTACTAGGTCGAGACCAAGGAACTCGTCGAGACTTACATTCGTCATTGGTAATGAAATCGTGAGTTAAGAACAGAGTAGGACAGAGCCGTGTCTTTTTAAGCTACTTTTCTTTAAGTCACCACAGAAAGTCTAATCTAAGTACCTACCTAAACACACCGCAGTCGTTAGCTAAAAGTATTGAATAATACCGATTACGATTTAACATTTTGATAATTATTCAAAACTCTTAAAATTAAGCAATGTCCCAGCTGTGGGATTACTGGCCTACTCTCGATCTCAGAAGAGTATTCAAGCTAAAAGTCGTCTTAGGATAGGATCAGTGATTCTTCTTTAACTTCTATTTGTTCAAAATTGTAATACTGATGATTAATATTGATTAAAACCTTTATCAAATAGGTACCTAGAGTCGAAAATGGCAAGCATTTTCCGCTGGTAACAGTACTACAACTTACGGTCTACTGTCATTAAAGGCTTCTCGGAAGAATATTCACACCATGATTCACCCTATTGGATACTTGGGTAGTTAGGTATTGCATTTTATCGATGTAAACAGGATTTCAACTACCTACTACCTACTACTAGGTCAGTTACTGCTTTTGTCTTATTACTGATTTCTCGATGTCCCTAACAAGTGTCTGTTTATCTTTGTTATTTTGTTATCTAGGATCTAGTCGAGTCAAAGAGGCGGACTTTTTGGCGTGGTAGGTAGTAGGTAAGTACCTATCTGCGTTGGTTGATTTAAATAGTTGCATGGTAGAGCCACTAATTTACATCGAGATTAATTATTATGGGAAGAATAAATGAACGATATATCGATATAATGCAAATGCATTTTAGTCTGTGAAAACCTGCTATACCTTGCTATTTTTTGAAATTACCTAGATAATTTGAAACTTGAGCCATTACAAACTAGAACACGGAGACACGGCAGCAACAGCGGCGTACCTAAATCAAAGAATAAGCAAATATCACACAAAAACTGCTGTTTTGAAATTTTGTTTTTTGATATTTTGTAAACCTGCGTTATAATAATAAAGAATTATAAAAAGTAGACTATCTAGTACCAAACCTGCTCACCTACGTTTTTTTTTAAATAAATATATTTGATGTTTGGCTAGCCATGGTATTTATATTCGCCTTTGTATGTAAGTAGGTATGGGTATAATAAAGACCTATACAGGTGGCCCCTTCGTGATTTGATATTAGTTTACTATAAAACTGTTAACTAGTAAAACTTTAATTTAAAAAACAACACAAAGAGCTTACCTCTAACTTGGAGCTGAATCCGTTGAGTTGAAGCCATCACTTTCAAATTAAACAAATAAACAGATAGGTGTAGTACTCAGAATCTCGTTTTTCAGCTTCTTCGATACCGCTATGCACTTGAGTTCAAGCATCTCTTTCGCACTCCTATTACAAAACTTTGTTTATGCTTAGACGGTAAAGTTCGTTCGTTCGTTCGTAGACAATTAAGTATCACGGGATACCTGCCTCGGCTGGTTCCGTCGACTAAAGAAATTTAAAGCGCTCTGTGCGTCTGCGCTGTAGGTGTAGTTTATGCATGTGTTTACACGGAAGTGGGCTTGTGTGCGTGAGGAGGCTTTGCTGCGCCACAGATAACATAATACGCTGAGCGTGCGAGTGAGCAGTGTTACTAGTATGATAAAACATTCCGGAAATAAACCTCAGTTTATTAAAAAAAAACTGCAGTGACTTAATTTACTCTGTTATAGCGTATCATTGTTGCAATCTATTATAAGTATTTAAAACCATATTAATTGCAACAGAAAAGTATTTTAGGCTCTGGTTTAATAATAGGTATCTAAAACAAAACATAATAGCAACAAGCCAAGTATATAATATATTTTTAAAACTTGCTTTTTTATAGCTGCATTTTTGCATTGTTCTGAACAGTTCTGACTTGTAAGTGATCAAATCTTCGTTGACTAGCGTGGTATTTTTGTTGACTCAGCAAACGAGCTTGCTCCGTCTTTAGTACAGTGGCAATTCGGCGTTACAAGCCAGGGGGCTATTCGCTATGATATAGGATATTCCTTGCCAATAACGTGTGATGTCGTAACGTGTTCTTTAAGCGCCGAGGTGTAGGAATTGTAAAATGGTATTCCGCATTAGTGTTGTATCCTATCGATAGTTTTTCTCTAAAAAAAAACAGTCAGACGAGCCCAAAACGTGGCTCGTCGACGACGATTCGTCGCAGATATCGTAAAGAGCCCGCGTTTAGTCATAATAATATGATCAAACGCAGGCTGTCCGATGTGCTTCGTTGATGGTATCCTCTATTTTCAATCAAGAAAAATATTTGTTCAAAGAAAATGAACGTCTTTTCTGACTCGTCCGTTTTAACTAGTCGCGACGAGTAAAAACAGCGGAGTTAGAGTTAGAGTTTCACGTTATTTGATGGGGTCTGAGTTCATCAGGGCAATATGTAAGTGTACAATGACTGTCGGTATACATAAAATAAATATGTGAAAAGTGCTTATAACTGGTTTTGTTCCGGAGCTCTTTCTCACTTTTGTGTTCATGCTGTCAAAACCATAAGCACGGTATTTTTTTGGGAAATAAAAAACAACTGGCAACACTAACAGAGCATCTACAAACTCGAGCCTAAACGCCGTAAAATCCGGGACAACCTTTTATTTAGGTTTATAAATAGCTCAAGTATAATCAAGTTCTGCTGGCCGATTCCACGTAGGTACCTACATCACTATCTGGGATGCGTATTCGAGTTTCGAGTACGTACCTAATTAGGTAGGCTTATAACAGGTAAATCCAGTTTTGGATTTAGCTGATGTTTTGTTAAGCATCTTCTTTAGCTTATAAATTTAATAGTAGCTACTACCGAATTAGCTAGGTATTATGTTTCTTGAATAAGCACCTATTAAGTAAGTTTCGTAGGTAAATGCTAAGTAAGTTGGCAGGTACCTACTACTACTATTAGTAAAAATTTTCTAAAGGTTTCTGTTTCCTTCTTGTTAACAATGAGAAACTTAACTACTAGCTACACCTTCTAAATACTGAATAACATAGAACTATATCACAGAACAGATATTATGGATACGTTTAAGATAGATAATAAAGAAGATTTTACCTATTAGTATTGATGGCTTTAAGCGCCATCTATTTAGTTTATTAGAAACTGTGAATGAGTTATTTTAATTGACACATTCATTCAATCATTCAAAGTTTATTAGCTATGTAGTTTAACGTTCGTTTTAGTTTTGTTCGTCTGATTTTCATTTACTTTTTGAACTTTCTTTGACGCAAATGGTAGAAAGAAAATCTTTGTGATAAAGTGGACTAGCCCTGAGAAAAAATAAATAAAAATGGATTTGCAACGTTTGCAAAACAAGAGCAGGTAAGTACTAAGTACCTACTAATACTTACCTCAATTGCTTGCTTGAATTTATAATTGCTGGCCGGCAGGTAATACAATACAATACAATTGTTTATTTCTTGTAAGTGGTACCTAAATTATTTATCAATGATGGTAAAAGCATATTTTTACAATGTCAATGATACTTATAAAAAAATTAAAATAAAACTATAGGTACCTACCAACATATAGGCATTTACCTATACCTACTTACCTTCTAACTAATTATTATCATGTGCCCAGCTCTAAGGCCTTTTTGTCTTCAAGGTAGGCGTTCACGTTATAGTAGGTAGGTAAGTTTTGTGTGAGTGTGGTTTTTAAAGTTTTATTAAATTTAATTTCAGTTAAGTTCACAATATCATTTGGTAGGTATCTTATTGTAAAGATCTTATCGGCTTGTCCAATAAACGACCTACCCCTAGTGGTTGGACAAGTTAACTTATCTCTGTTTCTAGTATTGTGTGCATGCCAAGCTTTGTAAATTCTGTTGAACTTTTCTTAATATATTATACTCCTGTAGGTAGGTATATATACAATGATGGCATTGTTATTATGTTTTTAGATTTGAATAGTTCTTTAAGAGAAACGCGTGAACAAAGCCTATGAACTGCTCCTAATGCTCTTTTTTGTAAAATTATGTATCAACCTACACTACCTAGGTATACTTTATCTGTTTTTTTTTATGCTAGAGATCTGGTCTAGTGTGGTTGCCTCGCATTCCGACCTTAAAAAGATGCTGAAAATTATGTGCCTACATGCTCTAAAGTCTAAACGGTGAAGGAGACTAAACATCGTTCAAGAACTGAAATTTGAAACCAATCAGTATTGGGTCACCGTGATTCTCACTAGAAAAGAGTGTAGGTTAGTGTTCCATCATCAATGGAAATATTAGAAGACTAGTCATGATGATGATGGTCTATTTTAACTTTTATTTTACAACTTAGATCTACCTAGTAAATAAATGCCAACAGCGAGCGCGTTGATGTCTTTTTTAGGATGAGTTGGAAAAAAAATCAAGGATCAATTTTACGCAATGAAAGTCGTCATAATTTTTAGATTCATTTTATTTTCAATAACATAAAAATGTTATTTTTTTCATTTTACTTACACATCTCGAAATTAATTCAGTGGGTTTCAATCTGATTGCTAAAAATGTTTACATGTTCAAAATATTAAATAATATAAACTATAGTACAGTTTGGCTTGGCATGACTCTTGAGTCTTGAGTCATGGGTCGCGTTACTTTATCCAGAAATCTTCTTTCACTTATTTCCAAATGCTATCTTACATTTGTACGAGCACAAAATCTACTTCACAGCAGTTCATTTATAATAAACAACAAAATATATTGTAATAATACTCGTTTGGATGAATCACACGATCAGGTTTTTGAATTTTGTTAATGTGATATGCTATACATTTTTTGTGATATTTTTTTCATTTTATTATAAATAAATACGTGATTTAAATTACCTAAAGAGGCTTGTAAAAATTACTATTTGGTCAAACAAAAATCGCCATGATCCATCCAACAGTAATATCAACTACAATAAATAGATCTAGCTAAGTGGAATTAAAAGGTCCCTTAAAATTATGTAATTTATATAAAAGCTGTGGCCAACTAGACACACAACGCTCATACAATTTTAACTATGAGAAACAATTTCGCTATAAACCTCAAACATTTGTTAAATAATTGACCACGGCTTTTCCATAATACTAATTTTATTGTTTTCCGTAAAGTTACTCTAAAGAGGCGTCCGTATTCATAGCATGAAATTAGTAAGGTGTGCAAAACACCAATATACACGAAGAGAAATTAACAGAATCTCTGGTAAGATAATAAACAGTTATTTATATCTTAAGTACAGTAGAGTTGTATTGATATTACCTAGATGAATCTAAAGTTAAGTATCCTAATGCGTTGATCATTCAATTCGAAAAACTGTACGCATATAACAAGCATAGGACTCCAATTCGTTTAAGTTATATCAATACTACTTAAATAGATACTTCATTACTAAACTGTAATGAAGATGGAGCGAATGGATATAAATTTTATGGGAACTTAATTCCATTTAGAAAATTCAAGTTTGTTGACAATTTGCGCTGAGATTTATCTTAGGTAAATGGTATCCAAATTATTCATTAATGTAACTATGAGTTTATATGAAGGCTATGATGGTTTAACTGGAACCAAACATTTGAAAATATGTGAAATAAGATCACGAATCAATGCTCATCACAATTTTTCTAACTATATTACATAACATTTATAAAATCTATTGTAAATAAATCTTTACGGTTATAAGCACTTTGTTATTGCTCGTTGGTGTCTTGGGTTAATCAATTTAAGAAATCGAGATGAGCATAGATTTCAAATAAAACTTTATTCATAATGTATTTTGCTTGGGAACTAGCGTATCAGAGTACAGGCACACAAAAAACTGCAAATGTGTAAATGTGCCAGTATAGGATTTTAAGTGTCAACATAACCTTATCAGTTCAAATCCTAAAATGGCATATTATACTTATTTTCTTTAATGTAACAACTTACGCAAGTGATTGTATAGAAAACACTGATTAGAGCACCAAATATCTAGCTCAAACTAACTTTAGCGCTCAATCAGAACTTTAGAACATACCTACTTAGAAGTTATAACCAAAATATAGGTGGGTTGCTTTAATTAAGTATAGTAGAAGATTAATTATTAAGTACTAGTTTTATAAGAAACACAATTTGTGAACGGAATCTACTGCACTCTGAACGCAAAGACCTTGTATGAATGATATTTGTATGTACATGTAAAACCATGTGTAGATTTTTTAATTTAGTAATACTATACTAAACTGGCCGTCATATAAGTATCTGCCATGTTTCCTATAATAACAAGGTAATATAATATTCTTATTTAAATTCATATTTACAAATAATACAGTTCATTACTATTTATATAGAAATTAAAATATACTTCTATCATTCGTTTCACATAACGCAAAATAATTTAACAGAGTTCATTTTTGCACTCACATTTACATTTAATAGTTCTGTAACACTCGCTACAGTCGTTGACGATCAACTCATTTAGAATATATCACCCAATAATCGAGTAGCGTCACTCACGAACCCTATCGTACCTTAATTAAAAATGCAAATATGCGAAAAGTTTAAGGAATTCTTTACAGTTAACGGCAATTGAACATTATAGTTCGCTCGCATCCAATAGGAACTATAAAATTCATAATGCCTCCGATCGCGCCGCGACACCGCGCCTCTCCTGCCTATGTACACGGCAGCGGCGCGCGACGCTAATACCAAAACAACTAGCACAAATAAAATAACTCCTCTCTATTTACACCCGGTAAACTATTCACAATTATGGACACAAAAAACTCTAATCGATTTATAGATAAGAAGTTAAATGAATTTGTGTTAAAGTTTATGCTAGGGTTTAGAATATAAAGGAGCTCAGTGGCGCCACCGTGCGCGGCGGTGCGAGGAACTATACATGCACAACACCGCAGTGTCTATGGCCGTTCGCCTCCAATACTTTACTTATACAACTAATAAATGTTCTCCCACATCGATGTTTCAACGATCGATGTTATGACTCCACGTTGAACATTGCAGACGTTACCCGCGGCGTGGGCACCTTTATAAGGTGGAGAGATTCTGTCGTCTACTGGCTGTGATCTCGCAATGTTCAATGTGACCCTGAACGGAGAAGGAACTAAAATCTAGTATCACAATGTCGGGCTTCCCAGGCTCGAATGCGAGACCAAACATCTCGCGCATCCAAGCTATGTAACGATTCTCGGAGACCAGATTATAAAACCAAAAAACAGTCAAGACTGTGAGTTTCAAAGATTTTTAAAGCTTCATGCAGTCAAGCATAATCGTCGTTTCCTGTGGTTGTCACTGGCTTGGTTTAAGTCGAACATTTATTGAAGTGTTGTCTGGTATCTCCATTCTCGTTACACGAACTCAGACTAGTCCATGGCTTACTCAAACAACGCCAGCAGGTCGTCAGAAGAGGGCGCGCGGGGGGGATGCGACCCTGCTGACGATGAGGAGGATGGTGGCGTCGCGAGTAGTTCTCCAAGCGCAGGCGCGTCTAAGTACGATAACAATTCCATTGGATCGACACTCGTTTCTGGTAGCAGCTGGAAAGGAAAAAATCTTGATGTTACTCACTGATTTCCTGCAATTAAGTTGCAGAAAACATTGCACTCTATAAACTAAGAAATCCACAACTGGTCATATCAAAAGACTTCAAGCTGTGAATGGCAATTTTAATAATGAACATGAAAAAGAGTTTCTAAATATCTTCGAAACATCAGCATAAATGACAAAATCAGGTGATAAATAGCTATTTTTCTATATAAATAACGAGTTGATAAAAGCAATATATATATAATTTGATTATGATCGTATTATTTATCGATGCAAGTACATTGGCGATTACAAGAAATATTGTGAGTTTAACACAAGTTCTAGTAACCGAGGAAACTGCTGTCGAAGATCAGCTTTTATTACTTCAAAAAGGTTTATAAAGATGAGATACTCACATTCAGGTTGTCAGTGCCCTCGCCGTCTATGACCGCCGCAGGGTCGAAGTTGAGATCAGCGGGGATGTCCACGTCAGTCAACGAGTGGTGGTCGACTGAAGGGGGGCCTGGTGTGTGCGAAGAGCCAGGAGTGTGGGCTCCTCCGCCGCCGCCCGGAGTATGCGCAGAGCCTGGAGTGTGGGGCGTGTGAGGTGTATGTGGCATCTGAAATTGAGAAAAAGGCATAATTTGTGATGCAGAAACCAAATATTTCGGTTGAAAACTAGTAAAAGAACATCACACCAAAACTTTTGTTTCTTTTAATTTTTCGTGTTTTTGTGTTGTTCCTATATGCAAGCCGCTTTATTATCTTTGCACTATATTATTATCTACTTCTGATTTTGATTAATGGGTTACTTTATTGATTGTAAAATTAAATTAAAACAACAATTTGGAGTATTTTTGAAAGTAAGGAAACAAATTGTTTAGATTGATACTGATGAATTAGAAATTGTTGAATTTTTAAGCTAAAAAGAAACTATAAAAAATCAGTGACTTTACCTGATCATTCAAGCTCTTTTCCATCGCGTTAAGTGGATCCAACGAGTTCACGCTTTCATTCAGATGAGACAACGGGCCATTCCCAGCATATTCATTGCTGTTAGAACCATTATTCATCCCGAAATCATAGTTGTGGTTATTGGAATTCGCGTTTCTATTCTGCGAGCTTTGATTATAGGTTGAGATCATAGACCCGCTTGCGATGGTGTTCATATCAGGAGGAAGATATGGAGACAGAGCCTGGTTCATGTCCCAGTTGTTCATAGTTGGCATGTTCATAGAACCTGGCGACATCGCTTTGCTTCTCTTCCCAACGCTGTTGTCATTGCTGTCGTCTTGCTCTTGCTGTAAATTAAAAAGCATGTTTAAGACCAATTCAAGGTAAATATGTTATTACACTTGTTTCCATAAGCTCTAAAAAATTATGGTTTACCTTTATCCCAGGAACTGATGGGCTCTTAGCTGCTTTCCAATTAGCCCCACTGTCGATAGTGACTTCGTCGACATCAGAACCGTTTAGCGTGTTCAATATGCCCCACATGTATTGGTCTACCTCGAGGCCTTCTAATTGAGCTGGTTTACTGTAAAATAAATATGAGTTAGAATTTGCTGTAGTCGAAGTTATATGAGAATAAAACTGACTGTCATAAATACTTATGGAACACTTACTTGCAGACCGGACACCTCCACGAACCCCGTTCGCAATTTAGTTGTAAGTATGATTCTAAATCAAAACATTGTATGTGTTTGCATTCGTGACCGCGCGCTGGCAGTGTGATCTTTTTGAACGTGATTGGACATTTTAATGATACTTTTAAGGCGGTTTGTTCGATGCTGTCCCTGTCATTCGCCGTATTAGAACCGTTACTTCCGTTTGTTGGTGTCTGGTTGAAATTCATTTTTATCTTTGCAATGCAATGGTCCGCTGTTAGCAACCGCTTCCGTAGTAATCCTTGCAGTACACTTCGGACACTCGGCCGATGAACTAATTGTAAAACGAACAGATGCGACTGGAAAGCAAAAATAAAGAAATGAAATATCAGCTCTAGAATTTCATTTGATTGCATACTATCAAATTTCAGAATAACAAAGCTGTTGGCACAAGTGTTTCGGCACAATGAAAGAGACTGTTATTGTCTATTGAATAACATAATGAAAACTTACACAACAACAGGCGGAGACGGTGATCTGTATCGTGTTTCTGCCTGGCTGGCAGACTTCTTTCAGGTACAACGGTTTATGTGATGTTTTGGGCTCTCCTCTATCAATCATCAGAGGTGTCGCATTGACTGACACCTGAACACTTGCCGGCCAATTCGTATTCATCTGCCGATCTTCGTGGTGGAAGCATTTCAGTTGTAACTCAAGGTCCGACCTGCGCAATGAAAACACATCAATTAATCATCTAGGTCGCGTTGTCTCTCAAATATTGTAAGTACTTGAATACAAATGGAATAATTACCTCCATATTAACGTTGAATGGACCGTGGGTTTTAATTGGAATACATGATTGCTAACAGCTAAATTATGTTCTAATCTAAATGGTGGTAGGATAATACCATCTCTTACTGGGAATGTTAACCGGAGCTCATCATCTGAAAGAAAATAACATGTTTTAGAAATCATGTTGATGTTGATTACGTTACGATGATAGTAGGTATTTTTATCTTTGTAAATGTACACGAAACTTACTTTGCATACCCATGGCTGGCTTGAGCTCATTAAAGTGGGGTTTCACATCAGCATTAGGGCTGGTGTAAGGTGGCATACTACTCGCAGGAGTAAGAGGCGGCGTAGGATTGCCAGGAACAGGACTATGCTGGTAGCTCATGTTTGTTCTCATGGCTACCTCCTGCGCAAATTGTCCACCGTATTGCCCTCCATATTGTCCATTTCCACCCTGGTGCTGCGGAAACTGACTAGGTACACCACCATTGAAATATTGCCCCTGATTTGAGTAAGGAGGCGTCGTTTGTCTCATTGTACCTCTCATAGCCGCCCCAAAGTTTCCACTGGGCCCTAGAGGTTGCTGGGGCGGGTATTGACCTTGGAAGCTAGGCCGGCCTCCATAACCCGCTGGGTATTGACTTGGTCCAAATCCAGGTTGTTGGCCAATGTATTGCGGTTTCCGCTGACCCATAAGCATTTGGCCGGAAGGGTACGGCGTGTGCCGCCTCTGGTATCCGGGTCCCATTTTCGCCGAGCCTGCCATCTGACCAGGCCCCATCTGCGAAGACATCATGTTCGGGTGCATCCCCATGTTCGCCATCTGCGCCATGGGGTTCATGCCGTTCATTGCTCCGTTTCCCATCTGCCCCATTCCAGTCATGCCGTTCATGCCACCGTTGCCCCCCATGCCCATCCCCGTCATGGCCGGGTTGTGGCTGCGTTGCTGGCCATAACCATTCATTGCGCCGTATTGGGGATTTCCCATAGTCATGTTGTTTTGCATCTGCAAACGAAGAAATAAAATTGGTAAACGTGATGTGCATTGGATCGATTTCAAAACTCGCTGGTTGATTTATATTCTTTTGGCATCTATGTGAACTTGAAGGGTAAAGGTATTAATTTGTGATTTAGATTCTATGTGCGCTTGTTTTAGGTTTTTAATTGTTGTATTAGCACGACCAAAGTACAGTAGTATTAAAACCGTGGGACTGGAAAGTGGTTATTGTATTCTGCTCAAGACGGTCGATAAAGTTCCGGTTTCGTACTTGCACAGTCAGTGCCCAGAAAAGTTTATCAACAATTTATGTTTATGTCTTTACCAGTACAATGTGCATACCTGGGAGAAAGGCTGCGAGTCCTGCATCGCAGCCGTGGTGGCCGCGGCGACCATAGCGGCGGTGGCGCCGAACTGCGCGTTCTCGCCGCCGCCGCTCATCGCGCCCGAACCGCCGGCGCACCCATAGCCGCTGCAACAAAATCTTTTATTAATCATCAAAACAGAAGTTGTCAAATCTAAGGCCACCCTAATTTTCGGATTGGATATCTTGTCATAAAAATCACTAAAATGAACTTGCAGATTTTCATGTTAGGTACTGGCTTGATAAATTGGTAGACTAGGACCAGTGGTGGATGAACAAAGTAGGATTGCTTACAATTCTTTTTCATCCTGGCATGCCAGATATTATAACAATTCAATAAACCTGCTAATTCAGCTGCAAGCCGCACTATATCCAAATATTGATAACAATGAAGGCCAGCTTTCAGAAATCGATATCATTCATTATCCATCTAGTTATACGGTAGGTAAGTAGGTAAAGTACATACATATTATTAAATGTGAAATCGGTCTAGTTAATGTTATTTCACTCACGATACGAGCAGTTTCTATTGCAAGCGGCCTTGCAGAGCCGAACATTCCACACGTTAACGCTTCGATTATTAATAAACTCCTAACTCGATATTCAACCTAAATCCTATGAACGCAAGTTCCTTTTTTATAGCGCACAAAGATTTTATTATTTTACTAACAATGAAAGAAAAAATCAATATGGATGTACAGTGACGCGTTGTTACCCCTGTGTTTCTCTCGGGATGTTTGATTTTTTGTACGGCGCCGGAGTGGGAGACCGATTCATGTGAACTGCTTTTGGGGCGAATTCCCGAGCCTTCCCGGAGCCCTTCCTAATAATTCCCGCTCGACAAATGCACGACAAACACTCGCACGGGCTAGGCATTGTTACCGCGTCTATGTAGTAGTGCAATATTGGCCTTTTGTGCACATATAAAATGTTTTAATGAATACAAACTCACACTAGACTACCATTATTGTAACTCATGCAAAGGTACCGGTAATTTTTTATTGTCTTTACCAAAAACTAACACTTCACGTATTTCATAAAAACATCTTTCGTTACAAACTAATTGGCTGATTTTGAAAAAGTGAATTTGTTTTTGTTGTTTTGTGTCAGTGTAAATATTTGTTGTTAATAGATCAACGGCTTTCCACAACTTCTTAAGTATTCTCATAATAGCTTAACAGATACTTAGTAGCGTCGACAACTAATAAACAGACGAGTCAACAACGCTTGAGTCGACATCATTCTATTCATTGGCTGCAGATGATTTACAAGGGTCCTTCCTTAGGTAAACTCTACCCGTCCTGCACTCTTTTTATTATAGTTTTGTCTGGGTATTTTTTCCTGTTTGCCGGTCGAAATGTGTGTCCAACAAAAAATCTGTGTTCTGTATCCTGGTGCACTTTTTGTAAAAGTGGTACCACATCCGAATAATCACTTACGGCCTGTTCAAAATATTTAGGATCTTGAATGCAAGCGTCTCGGGAATTTCTTTTGAGTCGTTCTCGGAACACACCTTTTTGGGGGCTTATCTTGCGGCAAATGCACGCCGACAGACCAAACGTCTACCTAACTGAAGAATCACTCTGAATTGCACTCAACTTCATTATGCGTTGAATATGACACGATCTATTCGTGTGCAAGTTTTACTCTTTCGACATGTGAAACTCCTATATAAATCAATATGAATGAGTAGGTAAGCAGCTATTTCGAGAGGCTGGAAGGTGTTTGGCATAGTATTGAGAGATGTGCGAGTAACGCGTAGGTATTTTGATACATAGGCTGCAGTTAATTTTAGATTGGTGCGCAGACGTGTCGGATTCCTGGTTAATTGGCAGTGGAGATAATCGCGTATTGAGTCGAACAGCTAAAGAATCACACAATATCGGTTAAGTTCTTGTCACAAATTGATATTGTTACTTAATATTCTAACTTGAGTTTATTGCTTTCTTTGTGCGCTTTATCTTCTGAGTTTGTTTTCCGGAGTGTAAAATATGGCATTAATTGTGAGCTTCGTATAGATTACTATCGAGGTAGCGTAAAGCCGTGGCATGCTCAGCCCCTGTGTTTCGACGACAGTTGGTCACCCCCATTTAAATGCCACTTCACATTGTGGCTTGTGCGCACATTGCCTTAATAGTGTTAACATTTTGATGTTGCCCAATGTCAATCGATGTTTATTGATTTTTGGCCAGGTATTATAATCAATTGGCTTTTTAACAGTCATAAAGTTTACAGTTTAACATTTCAAGATTTAGTTTGTCTTCATTCCTACTAATTATGCTGTTGGATTGATTAGTTTGAAAGCTTTGTGTTTGCTACCCAATCACCAACAGTAACAATGATCTTACAGCATAGGTTTAATTAAGTATTTCGATATCTATCTCATTCTCGTCAATTGACGTCGAGGTCGGGAGAGAATGAATCATGCTTCAAGGAGCGGATTCCGGGGGTTTACAAATGGAGGCGAGCGTTCCGGGGTAAATACGGTACAATGAGCGGGGAAGGGTCGACCGCTCGCCCGCTTAGGGTAAGTGGGGCCGGTCACGTCAATATGGGGCTTTATTACGGCGACGCTCCCGACAATAATTTGTTTGGCTTGGATATTGAAACTAAATCATAAAACAGATTTGTATCCAGATATGGTGCTGTTGGTTTTTATCAATTTGTTTTGTTTGCTTAATAAATAAACAGATACTAAAATTGCCAGTAATTTTAACAGTTAATTATTATTGTCAATAACAATGATTCTCTATGCAAAAAAATAAAAACTTAAAGTTAAAAACAGTTTCTTCACAAAAAAGGCTTCTGACAGACCCTATTGAGCACGTGGTGTAATGCATGTTGTGCTAGTATCCGCCCCCAGCCGCCTCGCCCGTTGAAAACTGACGTTTTTTCCCACGATAACTTACTTACTGCTACAAATCTGTTATTATTACTAATCTGAAGCTACTTGGGATTCTCTTTATTTATAGGTTTGATTTTTATTTCGTGTTAAAGTCTATTCGTTTGTTCTGTTTCTTCTTTACAATCATTTTATTGTTTGAGTTTAGTTAGCAACAGTGGTTAGATTTCCCAGCCGTTGAGGTAGACTTCCTGTGCGCTGTTCACACAATCTCGCTGCCGCCCGGTCCCCATTTTATTATTAATACTTATTGGTTTTGTATAAAGGCAAGCAGCCATCAACAATATGTCGTTTGTAAAGGTGACTACAAAACAAAGCCGTTGAACGCTCGGGCTTAGCACCTGCTTGTTTTATTTTATATATATTTTGAATTTGTAGGACTAAATATTAAACAAAGTTAATAATCATAATGTTATCTCCATGATTTCAATTAGTTTTAATAATTTTATTTTGACTAGTATTAACAAAATAAAAGTCAAGTTTAAAAAGTATCCTTAACTATTCGATATGCTCAGTTGTGTTGCTAGTTTAATGTTTTGTTTGTTTGTGTTTATAGTTAAGCGCTAAAGTGCAGTCACCGCGTGCATTCCCAGCGCGGGTTTGTGTGAGTGTGGTTTGTCTGTTTGCGTGAGTGTGGTTGTGTGAGTGCGGTAGCTTGCATTTGTGTGAGTGTTGGGCGCCCTAAGCGTTTGTGCGTGTGAATGGATGGAGGAGCACATTTCATTTATAATTGCAGCGATGCGCGGTCGACAATGTCACACTTAGTTGTGTACTTTTAGTTTACCCTTCGTTTATTAGGGCTTCCATTGGGTTAGCATTATTGATTTATGTCGTTTTACTTTGTCATTGATTTTATTTATGAATGCCATTATACATTAACATTTTGTTGGTTTTAAAGATATTGTAGTATAAATTTATAACAAGTCGCATATTTACGCAGACGTTACATTTTTGTGATTTTATTGCTTGTTAACAACGATAAGGTGGCACAGGTAAGCCGAGTCACGTTTAAACGTTTTGTTGAAATGTAAACAAACTTGTTCCGGATAAGATAAAAACAGTTGAGTATAGGCAATAGACGTAGGTAGGTACAGTACAGGTACCTAGGTGAGTTCACATTTTGGTAGGCGATAAAAACACCAAGAACCGTATTACTTTACATCTAATTAAATTACTCAGATCATTGACTTATTCAAAATGTACTGGCAAATCGCAGCGGTGAGCTAATTTCGAACACACTTCGGATGATTATGAGTAGGAGCAGAGCAACTTGAACAGAACAAGATAAGAATAGCGTGAATACCTAGTATGGTTTAAAATTAGGTAGGCAGGTACCTACCTACCTATATTATATCGCAGGTAATATCAATAATTGTCTTTGGAATTTTTGAGTTACCTACCTACCTTGCTAGTCTTTGTTTATATCGACGGCATACTGATATTCTTAGACTAAACATTTGGCACTATGACATCGATTCGTTTTGTGAGTGTGTCTTCAGATTCGCTCTATCAAAATATTAATGGTAATAGGTATTTTCGCACTCTTAAAATAATCTTACCTAGGGGCGTTGACTCTGTATCCAATGGTCCCTTGCTGAGGGTTGTGTTTGCTACTCTCGGGAGCGTGGGCTCCCGTGTAGTGGTCAGAGTATCCCACGTAACCAACCGAACCACCAGAGTTCGCCGTCCTGTTGGCTTGAGCACCCCCTGAAACAGGATGCACTTCGTTGTAGCCAAACAAATTCACCACATCTTCAAAATCAGCATCATTTTCTACCCAAATCTTCTTTGAAAATGCCGTTTCATTGGAAACATTTTTTTTATCAACTTTTAATGAACGCGATGTAATTTCTGTTATCGCATGCCGCGCGTAAATTTCACTACAGCAATTGAAACTTCCATTGTGAACGTCAACAGTCGTCGAAATATTCACCATTGCCACTTTTACGTCTTTTACAAATCTATCTAATATTTAATTTTCATCACATATTTTGTTTCTGTTTAATATTTTGTCTTCAATTTGTACTTTGTCAGCATACTTTTTTGTATTTAGTTATATTTAGTTACAGCAAATTTTAAGTAGGTAAGTAGGTAGGTACCTATTCGTAATTTTTTTGGTATTCATTTATGAATTTTCCGCACTTAACTGTTTTACGTAAGTATTTATTTTAACGTAATCAGCTGGAGACTATTCAATATTAAAATTTCAATGACGGGTGTTATTTACGTTTGTATTGTATTTTTTTCTGGATTATTCTCTATATAAATTAATTCAAATTTTTGAGTCAGAGCAAAGAAGTTTTTTCTTTAAATAAAATACCCTATAGTAAAAACACTACTAATTACTTTTGGAAGCACTGCCACTTATCGAAGTCTTCTTCACTGCAATAATTTGTTCATAATCCAATTTTCGTGTCACTTTGCAATCCTTTTTTGGGTTCACTTCACCAGTTTTATGTTCTAAAATTCAAAATGTCACTTTTCACAATTCACAAAAATCATCCAAATCCAGGGTATTGAGATCAAAACTTGACACTGTGTTCCAATATTTGTCAGTAAGTTATCATTCACAAGTCCAACTTTGAATTCACCGAAACATCATAGACGTGTTGCACGAGTGTCGACACCGACGTCACTGACAGCGGCGGCGAACGACCGCGCATTCGACCGTCAAAGGTAACACTGGATGATGGCGATGGTGAGCCGGCGACGGCGACGGTGAGTGAGAGGTTGCGGCGCGGGGTGCTCCCACCCCGCGCGGCGTTGCCAGCTCGCCGCGATAAGTGGCGCACCCCCGCGTCCCTCGCACGTAAGTCGTCGTCTCGGCACTCGGCAATCGGCCGAGCCAGGGCGCCACCGTCGCGCTATCGGCTCTCTGGCTTGCCCCGCCCCGCACAAGCGGCGGCGCGGTGGCACGCTTGACGTTTTCACGTAACGGTCCTCAATCCAGCCCAGCGCTATACTGCGATCGCAGTAGTTGCGACACAGTCGCGTCTATGCGAATGGACCAGCAAGTAGAGCGTTCGTGGTTGAAAAATGATAAATACCTACTCCGAGGAAAATATAATGAATATTACTTACGATGACATTGAATTTTTGTAGTATAATGAAATATGCGACGGATTGGAATCAAATTATTTTTTCTTTTATGCTCAGGTAGCTGATATTTGTATCATGAGTTTTTGCGTGATCGGGCGCGGTGGTGACGGTGGCCGGTGAGCGTCTGCGTTGGGGCATAATAATTAGCAACGATAAACAATGGGCATGTCGTCCTCTGGTGGCTACCTGCGCATGACGATAGAGGACGACCGACTTGTCTCATGTCCTTGCTGCGCGAGACGCGACGCGACGCGCCGCACCGTTGCACGCGTTTTGCACTTAATCTCAAAACAAATTATCCAAATATTTTAGGTTACATTACATCTACAACCTTAATGTCTTTTCCTACAACGAATGCATTATAAAACTACATTAAGTACCTATTATTATCTAATGTAAGTTTGTTTAGTAGGTTAGGTAGGTAGGTACCTACTCCTAACCATAATTATGTTATTTCTTGCATGAACTTTAATCCAAACCTGATCTAATTATTATAATTTTTATTCTTCAGTAATTTAGGTGAAAATATTATCAAACTGCGATTCGCAACTGTCACTTGTTATTATACAACTCAAGTGGCAACCAAGCGTACGGCCCACAAGATGGTAAGCGGTTACCGCAGCCTATGGACGCTAGCAATACCAGAGGTATCACTCGCGGGTTGCCACCTTGAGGCTAAGATCGAAAGCCTCATGTGCCAGTAATTTCACCGGAAACCATACCCTTCACACCGGAACACAGCAATGCGAGCATTACTGCTTGGCGGCAGAAATAGGTATGGTGGTAGTCCTTCCCCGGACGAGCTCTATCACAGAGAACTCTACTATATACTCTTAAAATTATATAATAATTATATTGCATAAGGCACAGCACAGAATTTCCTAGTTCATTATTGTAAACCCTTCGAAATAAACAAGATTATTCTTAATGTCTTTGTGTAAACCTTAATTAATTATTTGTGATCAAAAAATTTCTTATGTTACATAAGTATCTTAATTTTTATTAAATTTAAATCAATGATTTTTTGTTATTGTACTTTGCACCAAGATATTAATAAATATTTTATATGAAATAATATACCTATCTAAGTAACATTTTAAATTTGTTTTTATAATACCTATTAGTTAGTGTTAAAATATAACTGCTTTTTTTCAAAATTTATTCTTGTTAAGTTATATTCAAAATATAAATGTAAAATATATAAAAATAAGTAAAAATTTATAAATTTAAACAGCTCAATATTCACTTAGAAATATCTAGATGCCCTTGAAATGTTTACGAGGGTAAATTTCCGTAATTAGGTACCTACTTGTCAGGGTAACATTGAGCAATATACCTATGGTCGGAGCGTTGGGCATTAAAATTGTGTTAGATTATTAATATCTACTTATTATTTATACTAAGGTACCTACTTACTAATCAAAAAAGTTATGAAATGGAGTTACCTAATAATAACCACACTGATTTAAATAAAACGGCAAATTAGACCACATAGTAACTTATATTTTCTTTCATTTAAGTACTTAGTAAGTTCTTTGATTACCTTAGTTGTTGGGTTTGGAGAGAAAATAGGGATTTTAGGAAAAATAATAAAATAAAGATTTATAACGTCACCAAAAGACACTGGCAGGTTTATTTCTAAAACAAAACACTGTCTCTAATTTTCATCTACAACATCGGTTGTAATGTGAAACTCAACCGTTTCGCTCTTTCTACTGTAAACAAGTAACAACAACAAATATTATTATACAAAACTAAAACGAATTTCAAATTTAAATTAATACTTATATGACGACCGATGTGGCGCAGCGGGCACAGGTCCGCCTGCGACGCAGAGGTTGCGGGTTCGATTCCCGCCTCGGGACCAATGTTTGTACGATCTACAAATATTTGTTCCGGGTGTTCTGGGTATTTTCTATATATAATAAAAAATAACTATCTATGTATTGTGTTGTATAAATCTAGTACCCATAATACAGCTCTGTTTAACAGCAGCTTACTTTGGGGCTAGATGATGCTGTGTGTATTGTCCAGCATTATTTATTTATTTATATTAAATACTTTGAAACGATCACGCTCAGTGTAGTTCAGTAATAATTATAGTTTAATCTGTGTGTCCGCGTTCCATCCAATCTGTTCTCTCCCGCCCTCTGCCCATTCATAAAAATAAAACGAACTATTTTGGTAAGGACTTGGAAAACACAAATTATGAAGACCAGTTTCAGGCAGTTCACTTATCTGAACATCACCAGATCTGATAGGAAAACATAGTCTACGATTTACGTTGATGAAAATGATGATTATTTTTGCTAAAACACTCAATTTGCGAAATTTTAAACTGAGATTTCAAATGTAGAGCTAAAAGTTTTTAATGTAGAACAACAGTAACCTTGGCATAAATTAGTATTCCTAATACAGATACTTATATATTTAAAAAAATAATCTATTGTGTGTATAAAATATATTGTTATTATTGTATGTAATGATAACATAATTAAAACAATTTTGTATCCTTACTAACAACACTTAATAAATGAAATTATGTGGTTAGGATATTTAGATCATTTGAATCATGAATCAAGGTTATGTTATTTTAAAGAGAGCATACCTACTATCTATAAATTACAATTTATAAGTATATCCGTGTTGGCTCAGTGATTTTTATATTCCAAAAATAGTGTGCTCATTAACAAACGGTGAAGGAAAACATGGTGATGAATCGAGTTTGTTATATTAGATAGGTAATCTGCAGTCCGTCCCAGCTTTGCGTGGGTGAAATTAAACCGCTCCCGTGCAAAGCCGGGGCAAGTCGCTAGTAATAAATATAAACTACGTTTCTCAGGGATAATGTAGCATCCTAATGGTAAAATAATATTTGTAATCGTATTTTAATAGTAGTAGTAGTAAGTTGTTAGGCCGCCCATGACAGATGCTTTCGAGCGGCCTAGAAAATCTGTCACCAGAGTTGGCCACTGACTCATACGAACATACTTTTTTATTTGTAGTTTTTGAGTTTATTCGTAACCAACAAAAATACAAATCTTTCCTCTTTATAATATTGGTATAGAATAGATTTGGTTAAAAAGTTAATAAATATGTAGTACCTACATAGGGTAGTTATTATTAGTATGGTATTTAGGCCATAACAGAGGCCTTTGGGCGGCCTAGAAACTCTGTCACCAGAGTTGGCCACTGACTCATACGAACGAACGAACGAAGGGTAGTACAGAAAACTACAATATTTTTTTGTGAACCTTTTATATTTAGGTATTTCATGTTTTTTTTTTAATAATTTTGTATTATTTACATTTTTAAGGAGTAACGTGAATAACTAATAAAGTAATAGGAAAGCCTAAAAATATATTAAATTTGGTTATTTTGTACCTAAACAACGCTTCCGTGACATGGCAGTGCTGATTAAAACGTGTTTAGTCTCTATCTAACTGCTTAATAAAATCTTATCACACAGATAATACTTGTGACGTCAACTGATAATGGCTGTTATGTATACAAAAGCACGTAGGCTATGGAAATTCAAATTACCAGAGAAATACGCTGAAACGTGATAATGTGATTATTTGAAAGTAATTATGAATATCATGGAATTTTCTGGAATGTTCTTGTTATCTTATCATTTTTGCAGTTTGATACTTTTGGTATGTAGAGTGTGCTTGCTTTTGCATGAAGTCGTGGTACAGCAACCATCGGCATGTTATCTGTCATTTAAATAATCAATAAACCTATAGTTTTAAATCTAAACAATCATGGTTAATAACATAATTTTCATTCGTTCGTTCGTTCGTTCGTATGAGTCAGTGGCCAACTCTGGTGACAAGAGTTTCTAGACCGCCCGAAGGCATCTGTCATGGCAACTTTCATTATAAACAGGATATTTATTTGCCGTGATTAGTTTTATTGATTCCCGATATTTTGTACGTATGTACCATTATGTATTGTAGTTACGTATGCACCATGATTTATATATAAAATCATAACTTCACGCCGAAAAGAGTAGGTACATAATATTATCTAAAAAAATCTAATATTTTTATCTGAAAATGCCTTAATTTTGCAGTTTTTCTTATTGATTTTTATATTTTTAAATTTGCAAGTTTTAAAATCAAAAAATTTTGAAACATACACACAAAAAAAAAAATCCGTACGTATTTCTTAAATTATTATAGATCAGTTATTGTAAGTGGCAATAATAATTCTAATGTTGCAGCTTATTGGGAACCGCGCCCGCCCATGCTGCGCTTGAGCAGTAGGGCGGGCGGTGATATTGTGTCTGCGCTTAAAAAATGGCTTGTGACTGTATTATAATCGCTCATAGCGATAAAGCCGCCCATTGTACTTCGCTCTAATTAAGTAATATCTGTGTAACCTTTTAATTATTTCTTGTGTGTTGTGCAATAAAGAGTTATCTATCTATCTATCTATAATAAAACGAATAATATATATCTAAATAATATATATATATTACATCGTTTGTTATAATTAAATAAATTATCTACATGTGTCAAAACAAAACTAAATACAAGATATTGGTCTCGCAGCAGGAATAGAGCCTACAACCTCTCGCTTCTCAACTCGCCGACGACCGCGACGCAGATGCCGTCATAACTATGTAATACAAAGTGCACAAAAACTTAAAAAGCGGTTTTCTTAATATTTTTAAACACTCATTTTTTAATTATCGGGTCAATCTGGTCGTATATACAGGAATACCAAAAAAGAACCAGTGCCATGACGAACCTGTTCAGAGTTAAGAGAGTTCTGCTGCTTTCTAAAATTAAACAGCGCAGCGTAATGTGGTTCGTTTTGACAGATCACGAGCTTCAACAATAGCTCATCATCAAAGCGCTGAAAGGGGAGAATTAAAAGGTGAGTTTTTCCTCATTCGTTGACAAGAGTTATAAATCACGTCGCAGTGTTTATTTTACGATCCGGCTATTATCGTCAACTCGTGGTTTTGCAACTCGCGCGCACGGCCCGATGTACGCTAGGGCTGGCTATCTCAATGCCCTAACTACTGTTCTACCGGATATGAACTTTTGAACGAACTACGGTTTTTTTCTCTGTGCAGGACGTGTGACGAGACGGTCTGGCCGTTCGCCTGTTGTTAAGCGTCACGCCTGACTATAATAACTGTAGTAGGTACCTACTTGAATTGAAAATTAGATAATTCTTCCAGCACAGCAGTACGATTTCATATTATTATACACTCTTGCTTGACAACAAACAACCTAGTTAGTTAGGTACTGATCCTATAACTTATTAATTTGATTTGATTGCATATCTTTTCAATAAACTGTTTGATAGCTTTGTCTGTGGGGTGGATAGCGTGGCAAACAAAATTAGTGGTTTGATTGTCTTCACCCAAAATAATTATAACACATTCAGGCAGAAAAAATGGTAAAAAAAACTTTGTAGGTGAGTTTAGTGTACGCAGCAAACAAGACCAAACCAACCAACCTACAGCAAAGCAGGCATACCAACATGAAACCAGCAAAGAGACTCCTAGACACATTCAAGTTTAAAGAAGAGGTGGCAAATTGATTTAAGACTGTAAAGGTACACTCGTCAATGCATTCATTTTTATAATTTCGTTTATCTATGGAATGGTTTCTATGAATCGCATTGTATTGTTTATCACAAGGTAACTGATAAGGTAGTTTCTGTTTGGTGAAAATATGATTGCTTAGTATTTGGTTTTTGTAGTGTTAGTTAGGTTATACGCTTGATATACACACATTATTTAAATATTTGAAATTAATGAGAAATATTTGACTAGGTATACCTACATTATTATGGGGCACGTTGGTTGTACAATCAGCCCCTAGCATGATCATCGAAAACAATGTTTTAGTATACAAAAGAGAAGACAAAGTCAACAAGATATTATGTAGGCAAGCGTTTGACTATCACTTTACCTGATGCTAAGGTGGTGCGGGGTGTGGTCTATAATGCAATACGCTTGTTTAGAAAGAACTTACCACTCTAGATTTTAAAACTCTTTAATTATAACGGTCTGGAAAAAACAGACGCTGGCAACGAGTTCCATTCTGTATTTGGTCATCGTTGGTCATTATTACCAGGCAGTACCTGAAAATATTTGTTTTTATTCTAAAAAATCAAATTAGCCAGCCCTACACACATAGAAGTCGTAAAAAGCAGATATAGTGGAACATGCACATCGGCTATTTCTGTATCGACTTGCAGCACTCTATCGATGGCGTCGCTTATTTACCTACTCGCAGGTAACCAATTTGTTTTGTGCAGGTATTATTGAAACTGGCTATTGTTTGCTTCAACTAGTTGGCGATGTAAAGTAAAATCTATTTTACGTCTCAGGAAAATTTTCCGCGTGGAAAAGAGCCGTTTATAGTAATGCCTCAAGTTGATTAGTTGGTGCTTATCGTAGTCTTCTATGTTAGGTTTGTATTACTCGTTATTTATATAACTGTTATGAAAATATGCTCTGTTATCATCATGGTCAGTCTTCTAATGTTCACCCTTTGTAACATTGATCTACTCTCGAGCAAGAGTGATTACGTCATACCTTATCTAGCGGATAGATGGCACATGCCTATCTCATTTTTACATCTTCAATATGCCATTATCTTCTCAATGTTTTATTTAACCGTTTATGAGCCTGGCATTGCACACATTATTATTTTGAAAAAAAAAACCATTGGTACACGACCAGTTTTGAATATTATCGGGCATACGTTTGTTAGCAACGATGCTAACTCTATCCGCTCTTTTGACAATACTGCACTCATTATCGTAAGATAAGGGTGAAGTTGTTTTGTTTAAAAGGTAATCATCATAATTTGTAGTATCCAAGTAACCTTTTTTTTATTAGGTCATTCATTCAAGTTTGTTATTTTGTAACTTATGAATTATGATACCTAGCTGTTAGCACTTTAGCATTATTAGCTACATTTACATAATATGCATATGCATAAAGGTATATCGCCTTCAGTTAAATATGTACCTACTCAATACAAGTTAGTTTCAAATAAGACTGTGACATGATAATATCTAGAAACCTCGATGTCGCAAGCGCATTATAAGGACATCCAGTTAATGTTAAAGTGTGTTACACTACCTTATTTTGGCTTGATATATTGATATAGTCGTGCGTGTACTCTTGTGAGTGAGTTTTCGACAATTAATACCAGCGTTAGTAGTCTGATATTATACTTCTGGTATTATAACTTACTACCGGAATGTCAAGTAGAAATTAAACTTGAAGGTACTCTTGAATAACCTCGTTATTCTGCAAATAGTGACGAATTTTATCAAAACAGTAGAATTGCACCTATTATTTTATCCGGTCAAAGAAACAAATCAATGTCGACACTGTTCCAAGGTAAATAGTCAAAGCACTGTTCTTTGCACAAATTTTGGTTACTGGCAACTACACTACATTTTTCCCGAGAACTAAAACTAACCCACGGACGGATGAGTATTGAGAGCGCCAGATAAAAATATATCAAACGCAAACAGATAATAATTACACAGATAACATAGTCAAACGGTGCAGAGAATAATTACAAGGTGATGATTGTCCACCCCGCGAGCTGTGTGCAGCTCTGTGACAACGATCAGGTCATGTGTAACCATAGTATATAACTGAGAACTAGAAGCGCAATCACATTATTGTGATTAGCATGCTGATAAAATATGAGTTAGATAATTTAGCAAATATTGTGAAATAAAATTTGTACAAGCTCACTTTTTACATACGTATAGCAAAGAAAGGCTGGCCAAAACAATGAACAATATTAATTTACCAAAACTATTGCGTCCACTTATTGGCTACTTACTATTGGTTAATATAATAAAACTAATAAGTACTAGGTATTAATACATTCAAACTTCCTCTTAATAAGCTAACTTCCTGGGTTTCATAGATATAATAACCCAAAGCTATGAAAAATAACGCCTGGATGGTGTGATTCGGATCAACAAGTTATATCGTTTGTGTGTGTGAAACAAGGTTAGTATTCATTTTAATGGTGAATTACCGTTTTATGATACACAGTGGTCTTGCAGAGCCTATTACAGAAACCAGTTTGGCTGCAACTGGAAATGTGCCGACGCGTGCCGACCATGCTGTTCCAACCGCTCTTCTTTACACTTTATTAACATTTTTCTACAATAATACCATATTTTAAATATGCATTTTATGTATAATTTTAGTCAAGGCAGGTTAGTGAATGAATAATCATTACTAACACTAGTTTGATCCTTATTGATTTTTATGCATGTTTTCTGCAACTGTTAAAGATCGATTATGGTATTTTATTTTGAATATTTTCACTGCGACTTACTACCATTTTTATTTCAATTCAACTGCACGACGTACTTACGCTTCGTATGGAATTAGTGGAATCATGCCCCAGGTGCTAGTCTCCTGGTACTTCATGGCAATGTCAATGGACTAATATGGACTCAAGTGTCTTTATTTATTGGGGAAGGTTAGTTTGAAGTGCGTTCTACATCCCACTAATAATATTAATGTGAAAATCTGTGCGTGTGTGTGTATATTTGTTACCACGTATCTCCGTGACGACTTGGCCGATTGTGATGAAATTTGAAATTTAGATGGCTTAAGATCTTGAATAAGACAGGCTTATTTTTCCAGTAAAATGCACTGTTCCTAATTTGTTGTAACTGTTGTAATTGTAATGTAGCATAGAAATTGCAAAAGACGCGGGTGAAGCCGCACGGGTCAGCTCGTAATACATATTTATGCAGTTATGTAAATTATCAAAATATATATTATTATATTATCTGTTTTTTGATGTGGTGTCATAATCATAATCATCAGTCAGTTTAGACGTTCTGGTCGCATAGTGCCCCCTTTTGGGGAGGAATGCCATGGTGAACGAGCAGCATCATCCACTGACATCCTGCGACCGATATTAAGTTTTTAGACCATTGAGTCGGTGAGGCTATTCTTCACCAGGCATTCCGTTGATTATGCTTACGTAAATAATTATAAAAAAAACGACTTCAAAACAAACAACTAATTGGTGATACGAGGGGATGTAGTTATTGATAAGTTTTTTATTATTATCACAAAAAGTACTAAACAAATTTCGATAAAATTTATATACCTATTACTTTTAAAGTATTAGCTATCAAACAAAAAAAAAAGAAACATCAAAATCAATTAAACAAAAATCGTCTCTATTAATTGGTTTCTGGCTCTACAGAGAACGTAGACCACGACGACTCTACATATAAATCTAACTCTACTTCAACGTGTGTCTATATTTACAATTATTTAGAGGCAGGCGATGATTTCCATTCTTCGCGCTCCGCGTCTCGTCTACAGATGTGAAAGCCAGACGGAACATGAAAACAGTCTACATTTTCTATAAATATTTTATAATCTGGAACTTCGTATAAAAATAATTTTATACGTGATTGTATAATTCGGTGGGTAGGTAACTAGTTACTGTAAAACTAGCAATACTATGCCAGCCGTGTATTTTTCTATTGAAGCATATCTAATTATGTTTTAAACACTTATAGGAAGTTTGTTTATTGAGATTATATTGATTTTATTTAATTATCAAATACGTACCCATTTGTAATAATATCTGTCACAAATACAACGTTTCATACCTTTAGCAAATTAATTATGGCTCAAGTAAAAAAATAACTTTTAATATAGCGAACGCAAGCCTAGAAAATAGATTATCAATAGATGTGAAGAAAATGCATCTCCGTGATATAACGGCCGTCACAAAGACCCGCTTTTTACAAAAGTATAGGTACACAATATATGTAGTTACCGCAATCATAAACGAAACAATGATGCGCGTTTTCAAGTGTTTCACTAAAATAAAGGCAACGGAACGAGCACAATGACTCAGATGGAATTCACCGCCATACTCCGGCAGAATCAGAAATACAATCCTAATTATAATCGTACGCATCCGTCGAGCACCTCAATCGGTCGCTAACGTTACGAATGAACCGCAACGTGCAACTAAATAATTCCCTGCAACACATTTATTGTAAACTAGCGGCTCGTCCCGGCTTCGCACGGGTGCAATAAAAACTTAAGCACCCGTGCGAAGCCGGAGCGGGTCGCTAGTCATTCATAAGGTAGGAGCCGACCGCACGTTGTAGCCGCGCGGCTACTTATTTCATACTTCCCTTTCTGGCCACGGCGCGCGCGCGGGCTTTTTTAGTATTTTGTTTATATTGACATTTTTATAATTCGTCATAACTTTTGAATGGAATGTCCGATTTCAATAATTCAAACAGTTATCTACAGGTATTGAAACAGTCTATGTCTATGTCTAATAGAATATGAAATGATTTATTTGGATAAGGATTAATTTAAAGGTATGGAATACATGGTCTGATTTTGGTCGGCATTTCTATCAACTTTTAAAATGTAAAAAAGTAGTTATAGTTGCATAACTACAATAGTTGGACATATAGTATCGATAATTTTTTTGTAGATATCAGTATGTTCTTTAATATTGTGGAACATTTTTTTGTTCTATCATCAATAGTTTTCGCAGCGCATGCGATGAAAGACATTTTATGGCAATTTTTTTTACACCTTGGGTTACATTATTGAAGTTTTAGTAGAGATCCCTATTATTTTCTAAAATAAAATATAACCTTTGTTACTCAGGCATAATGTAGCATTCTAATGGTGAAATAATTTTTGAAATCGAACCAGAAGTTTTTGAGTTTATTCGTAACAAACAAAAATACAAAAATACAAACATACAAATCTTCTCTCTTTATAATATTAGTATAGATAAATAAATAAATAATGCTGGACAATCTCACATCATCTGGGGCTAGATGTGTGGATTTTCTAAGCTAAGCAGAGTTTCTGTTATGGGAACTAGATGACTGATATACTTAATACAATGCAATATATAGATAGGCATTTTTTAATATACATAGAAAATACCCAGAACACCTGGATCAAATATTTGCAGATCGTACAAACATTTGTCCCAAGGCGGAAATCGATGACCGATGTGGCCTGCCGCGCCACATCGTCGTCTTTATACGTTTTAATTGTGGTTTTGAGCTGACAGATTACTGTTTTGAACCAAATAACTCTGACCGATGCCTGCGAGTATTAGGAGCACCAGTTTATTAAATCGCTACCTGTTGATAAAAGCTTCAGTTAAAGTTGAAGTAAAGCTTCATTTTGAAGATTTGAAGAAAAAGGCAAATTTATCATGATTAATATCCTAATTATTAAGACACAGGACTACTCTCGAGCACACTCTCTTCTTAGGGCCATGAACATAATCAACCACGTGGACTCGATGCTGGTTATTGGACAGCACTATCTTTTGTTTTTTTAGTTTTGGACATGCAGTTTTTCTTGATTATTACCTACATTTAAAACTTAAATTTATTTTATCTAGCTTAAATAAAATAAATAGTCAATATTATTATTCTTGTTGAATTCAAATCCAATTTGAATACAACAAAATAAATTTAAAAAATTAATTAACAAAAAAATCATCTATGGCAACAGGTAGGATGAGATGCAACGCAATTTGAACAAAACTTTTCAAAAAAAGTTTCAAGATCGGTAAACTTAAAAAAAAGTACGTATAATAAAATTTATATTTTATAAATACTTAAGTACTTATATAAAATTGTATTGTTATTGTTAATAAATTTAAATTTATTACAAATAACTGTTATTTGTCTATTAAAATGGTTGTTTACTTAGGTCTATCCAATAACTATATTAAATGCAATTCAAATGACCTCTATCTTGACCTCTGTGAATGCGGTTTAGTTAAGTGAATCGCATTATTGTTGCATTGTGTTTACTATCCTCTATTTTAGTTCCTAAGCGGCAACTAACCTGCCATTTCATAATTTGCTTTCTTGTTCCTGTTATGATACATTTTTAGTGATTAATTCGATCAGTTTTAGTATTTTACAGGAATTTCCCTTTTACATATTTTCTCTTTGGCCGGGAGTACAAAAAAATATTTTATTAAATCTTGTTTTCGCGTATTTCTGGGTCCATTAGCTCTGTACATTTACTCTGTACCCGCGCGGTACAGAGCCACCAGACTCATACGAACTTACTTACTTAACCGCGCGGTTTCACTTGCACTTATTGGGTAAATAATTATTCTGTTTAATTTAATTAACTTTACTTCCTCCAAAAAGAAACAAAAAGTAGGGTTACTGAAATCTCTGCCTTACGAGATCCAATTTCGATGGTTCTTTTCTTACTTGAAGTTTGTTTTAAAAATGTGTGGTGAAAATATGATGAGAATCTTCGTCTAGATGAGCAGAATAGTTCCTCAAAATGCAGTAAATTGCTCCTTTTAAAAGTTTGTGGTTGAGGTTTTCTGTTCGCAGAACTACTAGTAAGTAATTATGTTGCAATAAGTTATACTAAATACTAAATTCAAGGTAAATATTTTTTATTTAGTTCCGTATTTTTTCCCTATTCCGTTGTTTCGATTCACCTTACACAGTTTACGGACCCAGCGTCGGTATTAGCTAGCGGAGAGTACATAACGTATGTGTACATAGGAGTAACATTGGCGCAATGCGGTTGCTGGCCACATGTCGACATATCACTTCTGCCCTTTTAGAATACGTACCTTTTAGATTAAGCCTTATAACAGGTCACATTTTATTAGGCAAGCTTAAGATCTTGCTAAGTTATAGCTAATTTCTTAATTCACTATGCTCAGGTTTTGATGCTTTTTTATAACTATGGATTTTATGCTTTTTTACCACAGAGTAATATTTTTACTAAGTAAATCTATGTCTGTTGCTAATAATAATAATCAATGATTTGACTTCCCATTCAACCCAAATAAACATAGATCTCGAAAAATAAAATTTTCAGACATTAGTTTCCAACCACATCCACAAGCATTTTAATAATATTTTATTGACCATCTTTGCAAAGTTTAGAACGATCTAGCTTCTCTATCTAGCCCACCTTGAGTCCTTCCGTATGATGTATTTAACTAATGTATGTGTATAAGCACCCGTATGAAGCCGATACAGGTCGCTAGTACTATAAACTTATGATAGCATGATTTTAAATTTGTATCTAATAAATAATATCATCCTACCACCAAGCGAGATCGTGGTCAAACGAAGGTCTATTATTGAAAAAAATAATCATAGCGATCAAGTATGTCCCCGAAGAGCATGGCGCTCTTTGGGGACATGCTTGCATGCATGCATGACAACCGATCTTGAGCCTTACCATCCACCGACTGCAACCACTCCAATGTCATCAGTTCATCAAAAGGGGGCCGTTTTAAAAAATACAAATGTTAAAATTGCCTACATCAGTTATAACAACGTGCTAACTTAAAATAAAACTATATACTTTTAGCCATTAGCATCTACTTTGTAAATGTCCGGTTTTTGCAATAAATTTTAAATTAACCAAAATTAAACAATGCAAACAGAAGCTTCGTAGATTAAATTACGAGTCAAATTGGTACCTGTTAAGCTAGTTGTTATCAAGGGCTGTTTCCGGGTCAGGTAGCATTGTTCCGCCGCGTGACTTCAGACACGTCCGCTAACCTGGGCCTTATTCGATGAACGACTTTGTAACTTTCCAGTCCCAGACCTTGCATAAATAACGTATTAAAAAAAACATCATATCAAAATTCAGGATACAGAGCTTGTGATTATTTTATCTGTGTAGAATAATTTTATAAAGTAGAACATCCTACTACTATTTGTATCTCAATCACGCCGTAACGGCTGAATCAAAGCAGGCAGAATAGCATAAAAAATCTATTTGGTCCTAGAACATAAAACCTCCACCTTTTTGGAAGATAGTACTATCCACTAATCATCATTGAGCAATTGATTGGATCGGCATGGTTTATTATGAATTTATGACCCAACCACTGTCGGTCGAGAGTAGCTAGGCTAAGAAGGCATGATCATGAAAATTTGTTTGTTACGAGTTAACTCAAAAACTACTACTAGTCCGATTTCAAAAATATTTGCACCATTAGAATGCTACATTATTCCTGAGTAACATAGGCTATATTTATTACTAGCGACGCGCCCCGGCTTCGCATGGGTGTGATTTCATTGCACCCGTGTGTGATGGACTGCTAGTTAGGTAATACAATTCAACTGAGAAATACGTTAGTATAAACCATAGCTGTTCTCCGAACGAACATCTTTCGAAAGAATAATAAAATAAGTGAGGTTTAGCTGTTTTTAGTTTCACGCCTGAGACGCCATGTATCGGGTTTGTAATACATTAGTCGGGCGTTGATTTACACGGCTGCGTATCGTGGGCGCGTCTATTCATAGTACTACTAATCTACTAAATATAGTAGCTATTCCCTATTTTTCTCGCGACTGACTCACATTGAGTTCCGCTTTCGTACGACTAAACCATCCAGTATTTACCCTTATGGTAATTCCTCGATGGTTTATACCAATCCTGTTATTACAAATAAGGAGTGCGTTTTTAAAACCGACTTTAAAAAAAATCTAAGAAAATAGGACAGTTTTTTAACAGTTCTATCATAGAACTACTAGTACAAAAAAGTTCTAACAGTTCTATGATTTCACAGTCATAAAGAACTAATGGGAGTTACCCAGAAAGTACCTACACTATTGTGAAATAATTATACCATTGTTACTTTATGCAAACCAAATAACTAAGACATCTCCCTGCTAAGTTACAGGAGCGTGGGACGTGAAAAGCGGGGGTAGCACACACCTGAAAAAGTGCCGCTCGTTCTCCGCGTAACCCACGCGTCCGCCCGTTCTCTAATAAAACTCGCAAAGACTTTTGAGTTTTCTAGTTTGCCTATAGTGAAATAATAAAACTTTACTTAAGTATTTTACTATGAAACGTAATCATTTGCATAGATAACATACCCGATAAAACCATGAAGTTTTAAACCATTGTTCAGATAAAGGCTTATTAACTCAAGGACGTCCAGTATTGACTATGTAAATAGCACATACGATACGATGCATCTTGTATGCAATTAGGCCAGGTATCCATTGAGCAACAAAATAATTCGCTACACAGCGCAGCTTGTTGCTCACCTTTAATAACAGAGTAATTATGAATTTTTTTCGCTTCTCTAATCACAGGATTGGTAGATCTTATTTTGATTTCCGAACATATTACCGACCCTACAGAAGTGTACACGTTGAGTAAGCGTAGGAAAACTATAACTATTTTTAAAATTCATTATTTTCTATTAATTAGACTAAATATTTCAATTTAATTTGTTTATAAATAATTGACTAAAATAAAAAATAAACCTATTTAATACTTACTGACTGAAATATCAACGCACAGTCTAAACTAAAGTGTAAGGGAAGGGTGCAATAAGAAGAAAATATGAAGTTTGCTTTAAATAAAGTCAGTGAGGACAGTCGAGTTTCACTAATATAAAACTCTATTCAATTTATTTTTATGTTTTTGAAACTGTAAAGCCCAAATTATTGATGACAAGAAAATTTTAATAAAAAAAATTGTCTACTAGATACTTGGCTTTACCAGTGCCGTATGACGGGCGGGTCTGCGCACGCGCATCTGCCGATCGCGGCTGCGGCGCGTGGCAGTACCAGCCCTCAATATGATGGCTCTATGACGTAAAACAGTGGCGGTCGAAACCAAACTCGCAAATATATTCAAGCCCACACAACAAGACTTCCTGTCCGTCGTTCTTTCCAAGTTTCAATTAAACAATCTTCATATTAGTTGGAAGACTTATTGGCTAATTTATGAAGACCTTTGAAACTTGTTTTATGAGTACATATGTATTATTGTTTGTATAGTCTGTTGTGTTGGATGATATAAATTAATGTACCTACCTTACATAATATTTAGACGTAATATTGTACGTTTATTTTTAAATCTGTAAATAACAAATAGAAAAAAAATGTGCTCACAACGACATTAACTCCCGTACTCGGTAGACATACTTGGTTTACGGAAAGCAAGAGCCTTGTGGTTATATACATTCACACAGAAGTATCCGTACATGACAGGTAGCAAGTTCATCATTATTAATTACCTGAAATATATGAAATATGCCAACCAACTGGTTATAAGCTTAATATTATCAATCTCAGTTATAGTAATATTTTGTATAGCTAAGACTTTATATTGTAGCTGTTTGTTGTCCCTGAATAAATAAAATAAATGGATTGTAATTGAGCAGTAAACTTGATACTAACCATCTCGAATAGAAAAATCCATTGGCATACGATCGGATTCATCCAACAACCGTAGGATCGGTAGGCCACTTAGACCAGCAAAGCTTATGCCTATTACTTGGACCAAATAATATGGGCTAGCACCGCGGCTAATTATAATCTACTAAACACCATCCAGTATTCGTTAGGGTCGTACCTCTATGTTATATTTTTGAATACGCTTTTTCTATGTTTACTTCTTACGAGTCGTGTCGTGTACCAATTTAGATAAAGACACTGCTTAAAATGTGGTGAGTGGATCTTTTTATTTTGATAAGTTCTGTTGGAAAATAAAAAACAGACGAAAAATCTCTAGTACTATTCCGCTTAACCTTTTAACTGATGAGGTCACACAGTTACCACAGTTAACCTCAAAAGAAAAATATCGACACGTGTTTCATCCCTCCACGGGACATCCTCAGGACCATCGACTTGTTCTCCGGCAGACGTGTTGCTCCGTCGAGCGCTGGAGCCAAAAAATTTTTTGGCTCCAGCGCGCGTTAAAAGGTTAAGCGGAATAGTACTAGAGATTTTTCGTCTGTTTTTTATTTTGTAATGGATTTCCGCAAAGTAACGCCTGAATCTATCAATTAAGTTCTGTTGGATCAGCTTAGTTGCTTCTATTAGGGTAAAAAACCAAAAATAATGTAGAGTAGATATATATTCATAATTTTAAACATTACGATGCAACTCTGAAACGGCGGTATATCGCTTAGTCTATCTAGCTCACTGCACTGCGCCTTGTTGTAACTGTGTACGTTGGGAATTCATATAATTTATTGACAATACATCATCGTTGTTTATAGTTTACTAAGGCCTGGACAATGTTCTGTTCTCAGCACCCATGCGAAACGACAAACGAACTCATAATTTTTAAACTTGTTTGTAATTTGCTTCATGTGTATGAGGAAAACAAATAATTTGTATGATAATGTTGTAATTTTTGATAAATTTTATGTATACATGACACAAGCCACAGTGCTTAGATGTAGTAACTACTTATGATTCAGAGCTAATTTTACTAATTGCAAACGCACGCTGACACAATGATAAAGATCTCGTTTGTATAAATACGCGAATAAAACAAAGTCATGTGTCATAATAATTAATCTACCTACTCGTGCTCTATTTGAAATAGTCTTGGGATGCTGCCAGTTATTCTAAATACCATACGTGGTCTCGTTCAAATCTGTATTAAAAAATAAAACAAAAAGTAGAAAGGTAAATCAAATTCGGAGCGAATCGCATGCGTTTGGACTGAGTCGTGTGAATCCATTGTTCGGTTGGCAGCGTGAAAATCAAACTTCCGTATTGCCATTAAAGTTACAACAAACAACAGTATCTATTATTATTTTTTCCGCCATTATGTTGACTGTCTGTGTCTGTATAATTGCGATGAGGTCAAGGAGCACACGGCACGATTTCTTATGGTAGTAAGTTATAATTATTGATACGGGATCACTGTGGCCTTAGCTTCTGATTAGTATGATGATTTTAAGATGAAGAATTAATGTAGTTTCAGATGATTAAGCTGTCGAAGAGTATAATAATATAAAGATCGCCAATTACAACTGAAATGGGCGCGAATTTTTTAATCTGTCGCGCATTTCCTTGTAAATCTTAATACGTGCGTTCCGTTACAGTAATTCCAGTGTGAGGCACAGCGACCATACATTTTTCTCTGGAAACATATCACCTTGTCGTTGGGTAGCTTGTTACATACAATTAAAAAGCGAAAAGAGCGCGGATTCCGCGGTGAATTTCGAGAAATATCGACGGGTCAACGAACTGTGTCGACGCATCGTGTCCGCGTCTCGCTCGATTTTTTTACATTTTGGTATTATACGGACAATTTTGGACAAGATTTTTATTGATGGTGTGCTTTGCGCGGTGACCGTTGAACGGAAAGCTGTGAAAAATTAAAAAATAAATTAACTAGCTTATTTTTTGACGCTCAAAAGCGCCGGTGAATGCTAATAAGGTGAATACAACTTCTATGTTTTAAATTGATGAACAAGTTTGACATCTTTCTTACCGGGCAACTTGGGCAGTTGAATAACTTGAATTACATATTATTAGAATTCATTAAAATTATTTAATTATTATTTATTGAGTTTTTTTACTTCCCTTAGGTACCTAGGAATATTAGGTTCCTTAATTTTCTTTGCTTATAACATTTATTACAAGCCTATTTTGTTTCAGAAACTATTATGGTCTGAAGATACATATTTTACGTTATTCTATGAAAGTAGTTAAGGTAGGTAAGTACCTATTAGAGTACATATTAGATTAATAATAAGGACTGACTGAAATAATATTAAATGCAGGTGGTTAAGTAGGGTGTACAAGTGCTTTTATATTACTGTTTAAATTTAAAGAAGCTATATTTTTTGCGTGCGTCGGAAGAGTCGACCGTGATCGATTCCCAGTAGCTTTACTCCATCTGATAAAACCGGAACGGTGAAAATATATTACCAATTCCGTTGAAAAAATCATCCGTCGTGGATTTGTGACATTTATGTTCTATACAACTTGACGAATTCAAAAATTTATAATCTGACTAGCGGCTCGTCCCGGCTTCGTACGGGTGGACATAAAATTTAACCTGTTACTCAGGGGCAATACAAATGGTGAAATAATTTTTGAAATCGGACATTAACCAAAATACAAAAATACAAATCTTACGACTTTATACTAGTATAGATCTATAGATAAAATTCACTTGTATTTGTTAAAATTTATCATTTTTGCCGGTGTCGTTAGCCACTATTACAAAAAAAATCTACTCTCGCAATCAGACATGGCGAACTCTTGTTTATCTAAGTATAAATTTGCGACGCCCTCATTACAGTGCAATTTCATAATCTTATCATCGGTTTGTCTACCATGACTTACCTACTTAAGTTGGATTCGACGAAACTCGAATGAGCACTAAGCCCCGAATAAAATCGTAGTTATTCGAGAGTAAACTGACATATTACTTGTATTTGACACTAGCAGCCGCCAGCGACTTTGTTCGCGTGGAACTCGGGAACCGTACTTTTATCCGGGATAAAAAGTAACTTATGTCTTATTCACGGTCATTATCTATCTATGTTTTAAATTTTAGCCAAATCGGTTTTGTGGTTGTCGAGTTAAAAAGGAACAAACATCAATCTAAACATCCAAACTTTCGCTTTTATAATATTATTATACTTAGTGTGATTACTTATTCCCCAGTGTAGTTAAATGTCAGTCAATTAAACTCTAAGGGTGAATTGCACCATCTAACGTTAACGTCAAATTGTTCAATCGTCGTCGAACAATTTGACGTTAACGTTAGATGGTGCAACTCACCCTTAGTGTTATAATTCACGCTTTATTGTTGTATAAATGCAAATGTTTCTGCGTATGAGTGTTAGTTTGTTTCTTGAAACTCAATCAAACAGCTGGACGGATTTTGATAATTTGACATTATAAATTGCTTATAGGATCTACTCTACCCTGGACTATTACTGCCTACCTTACTACTATTTAACCCAGAAGAACCAAATGTCCAGTCTCTATTCAAATTGCCACTGACGGTCATTCGACCAGAGACTGTTGTTAATCGGTAACTTACGGTAGACCTCTATTCGGTTTTATGAAACTAACATGACTTTTATTAGCAGAATTGTGACAAATAATCCACCAATCCGCATTGGGTCCGCGTGGTGGTTGCCCGATCACTCTCGCTCGAGAGTAGGCCTGTGTCCGAGTAGAGAACATTAAAAGGCTGTCATGATGAAGCCACAGACGCTATAAAGAAGAAGTGAAGTGAAGTGACCCTCAGAAAGGCTACATTAATTCAGTTGACGATACATAAAAAGGTGCACACTTGCATACTTTCGTTTGTGTAGCCAGCGATGAAGGTGAACAATAAAAATATCAAGAGTTGAAATAAATACGGAGCAGCCGGTCCAGGTGTGGCGGGGGCAGGTGGAATAATTGGCAATTCTTTGTCTCAACCGGGCTCGAGAACTACCGACACTTAAATATCTCTCAATTATATCTTATTTTACAAAAAAACTTGCAAGTCCTGCACCCGCGCGATTAGATACCTAATCAAATCAGTGATGATGAGAGTAGTAGAGTTCTTTGTGATAGAGCTCGTCCGCGGAAGGACTACCACCATACGACAGCGGACATTTAGTCATCAAAGGCGAGGCTGAAAACAGCATGGCTGAGTCCTCGACCTATTCACATCCACAATTTCTATAACTATAATTACTAAATACTATTGTAATAAAACTATTAAATAAGTAGGTACCTACTTAGTTATAAAATAATGTGTGGTTATGTGAATAAATGCCTTTTTATTTTATTTTATACCTATTTCTGCCGCCAAGCAGTAATGCTCGCATTACTGAGTTCCGGCTTGAAGGGTATGGTTTCCGGTGAAATTACAGGCACATACAAGACAAGATACTTACCATCTAACGTCTCAAGGTGATAACACGCAAGTGATATCTATGATGATGCATGCGTACATAGGCTACGGTAACCGCTGACCATCAAGTGGGCCGTACGCTTAGTTATCACTTTCGTAGTATAAAAAAAAAAGAGTCACTGATGTTTCAAATAGGAAATTGAAACATCTATAAAGAGAGTCCTTTTTTTTATGTCAGCAATTGACGAGACGTTAAAGTTAGTAAACCTAAAGTAAAACGCCACACACACAGGGGGCTTATTCGCTATGACATAGAGATTCCTTACCAATAACGTGTAACTTAGTAACGTGTTCTATACGTGCCATGGTGTGAATTTGTAAGATTGTTTTCGGTATATGTGCTGTTTCAATATCGCTATCGATAGGTTGACTTTGAAAAACAGTCAGACAAGCCCTAAAACGTGGCTCGTCGACAACGATTCCACGCAGATACCGTAGCGAGCCCGCGTTTGGTCATAGCGAATAAGGCACCTGTACTGCTAGGATGCAGAATACCTCGCACTGTGATGCTATACGGAAGACGGAGTTCTGCTGTAGAGTTCTACCACCAGTTGACTCTTATCTGTAATGAAGGGAGCAGTAATTCTTTGTGACATACTATTTCTGCTTCCAAAGCTATCGGATCGGTCCCAAAATTATAAGCTATTATTCATCATCATGACAGACTTCTAATGTTCCCACTGCTGGGACACTGGCCTACTCTCAAGCGAGAGTGGTTGGGTCTTAATCCACCACGCGGACCCAATGCGGATTGGTGGATGATAAGCTATTATTCTATGTTGGAAAACTTTAAGCCATCACTGAGTTAGCTGTTAGTAATAATAATCTCTTCTAAAAGAAAATTCGGTGATAAAATACATTTCTTTTACAAATTATCACGTGTTGATCACATAATATGACAGTGATACACTGATTGCAAAAGTAAATAATGTTGTTAACAATGTCGATAGCGGCTTCTTTAATAGTTATTAAGGTATTTGAAACGTGTTTTGGCATATAATAGGTACTAAGGTTTTGCTAAGATAGGATAGATTGCTTACATTTACCCCATATTTTTCATAAAAAAACTGTCATAATGACTCGCTAAGTTGTACTGTCTTTTCTTGTCGTTTTTATGTAAACAAACAGAGACGATGACAGATTAGAAATACACAATGATAACAGAGGTTTATTATTATGATTATGAATAAGAGCCTGTCTCTAACTAATTGTAGGTCATCTTTTATTACAAAACAAGATACCGGGGTCGCCAATTTTATGTTTTTTAGTATCTTACGAGTAGTTGTTATCTTAGGTGTTATTTTATTGCTCTGTCAGTGTTACATTGTATTATCTCACTAAAACCTTAAACTAGTTTCATAATATTTATTTTAATTGATTATACAGATGACGTATTTCCCTTTGCTAAATATCTAATCTTAAAATTATAGTAGGTAACTGAAACTGATACTAACTAATCGTAATAATCATTCAAGTTGGCTCAGCCGTTAGATGCAGCTTGGTTGGTTAGTAAACATGGACTGAATTCGGACATTACATAAAATATCCAAACATCTCAACAAACTTGTATTTAATATGAAGATAGATTACCTATTAGTAAGAGCAACAAAATGATTATAAAAACAAATAATTTATTAATAAAATAACACAGTTATTACAATACACAATAGTTATCACTTACGAATTTAAGTTCTACACATTATTAAATTATTATATTAAATAAAAGAAAAGAGCATCAAAAATACTAACTTAAAAAACTTACCTTCAAATGACACAATTTTTTCAGAAATTTTCTTTTATATTTGTTAGATCTATGAAAGAAAGTAGGTTCTCATGAGATTAGTGGAACTAACTTATTTCTGATCACTTATTATGTAATTTGTGTACAATCGATTTCACTAGATTTCAATAAAAAACTGATGTGTTTTGTAAAATAATGACAGCATAACACTGCTGATTGAAATCAGATTGCAACAGAGTTACGTAATAAGTGGCATGGCATGATGGACTTAGAGCCAAGAACGCGCGTTATGACGTTGCAACGCGTTTAATTATGTTTAGGCCTTTACTCAGTTGTGGGTGTTACCGGCTTATATGATAGAGATACCTAGACACAGTTTTAATGCCTCCGATAATCCGAACATGCCGAATTGGCAAATCTGATCACTGTATCACATTGCGATTGTCAACGTGAGTGAAATTCCGGAAAGCTGGAATGTGGGTGAGGTAACCCCATTCGGTCTGTGCACATGCGCCTTGGAGCGATTTCTGTTATAACCCCGCCAATTTGGAAAGCGTGTCGTGCGCTATCGAGAGGTTTCTGAGGCTTTATTTACAACTCGGCTGGATGTTAACCTCGTTGTGCGAGTACGTAGCTCAACCCGGTCACTTAGCTAGTGCTTGCATGTCTCTGTCACTAGAAACCGGCTTTTTAATGCAAAATGAGCTTTGATGTGCGGATTGTAGATTTAGTTTTGGTTGTCAGAAATTAGAATTTCAGCTATCCCAGATTGATTGTCTAGTTTTGTGTCTAATGACTTTTTTCACTCTCTCACTGAAGAACTCACTTTTAGTTCCTATTATTAAATATTATGACCTACTTGCCTAGAAAATGCTAATTTGATTGATAGAGTTAGGCGTTACTGAGCGGAAATCCATTATAAGATTAAAAACAGACGAAAAATCTCTAGTAGTACTAAATATTTTTTTTTTTAAATGTTAGTTTTAGTCACTTTACTTTCTGTTTTATGGAATCAATAAAAAATCTTTCTGTAGGTATTTAATTTTTCAAATATTTTTTATAAGAAAACCTCAATCTTTTGGATTTTAGTGTATTAAGGCAGTATGTCGCGTTCCTTCACCGAAGTGAAACTGTACGAATGTTTATTGGTACTATGGTCTCATCTGTGGTACGCATTATTATCTCCATTTGCATAGTGCGGACAAGTGGCGGTGTTGGTTGGACTTACTTGTAATGCTTTCATTTGCACCAAAGTGTGTGTTTGCAAACCAGTGTCTATCAAACACTTTGCACTGACAAGTCGTAATAACACTTCAAACGATTGCGCTTTAGATCAATTAAACCAGGTCACTTCTCGTCGTCACTACGGCCTAACTCCTTTAGAGTAACGTGTGCTTTGCCACAACTGCATACAACTCTTTTTTCTTACTGAGGTTATATTCGAACCCACAACTCTAAGAGTGAAAGTTGTAAAGCACTTCTAGCTACTTCTTCTATTCTAGCACTACCACCCATACTTTAAAGCTTTGGTAAAGTCCGAAGCAATGTTTTGAGTTCATTTTCGTATCGGTAGCTTTCAGAGTCCCGTGAACTTTGACCTAGTCTTTGGACTTCCACTTTATTTCAACTGCATAAAGCTTTTGGACATCGCAATATTCTTCTGGTTCAACTAATATTGAATGTCTTAATGCTAAAGTGATATTTGTATGGATGTAGGTTAAATGATTGTCTGTTTGCTCATGGTTCAATAACGCTTTGCGAGCTGAATGAATTTGATATGGAATGCCTTCTGTCTGTGACCTAGAAAAGCTTTGACCTAGGCTATTTATTATTGAGGGACAACGAAAACTAAACCAATTTAACAAAAGAAAACCATTTGAAGACACCAGTCTTGTTGTAACAATTATTTGGGAACGCAGCGTGAAGAAGTCCGCATAAAAAAGGCAGCGTGGACAAAATTGCGGGACTATTCAGTCAATAATAAACCAAAACAACACAATAACAAAAATAAAATTAACATAACTACATGGTTAACTTAAACAAGACGAACAATTGAAATCCGCTTACGCGTACTTTGCGCGACATTGAACACGACACAGTGTACATAACAGTCAGTAAGTACGACGCAGAATACCCATAGTCTGTATACCATCGCGATACAGATACGAATACGCCAACTACAATTGTTATGAATGATTGTAGCTCGCACTGCAAACACTAAACCCGGATAATGATGTTATTTGCCTTGTCTTCCGTCATCGAGGAACGTTGTTAGGGCGCTTAGGCATGGACATGGTTTTAACACGGCACGGCACCGGGCCGTTTTATTTCGGACAAGCCTTACACGACAGCCTATTGCTGCGTCAAGCTGTTTCTTTCACACCTACAGTACACACGTTATGTGTGTAAGGGACTGCCTGATGCGACGACAGATAGACGACAGCAACAGGATTACATAATAACCTTATCGGCTTCTGATAGAATACGTCCTGCAAGGCGCTAACACAAACGCTCATATACCACCATAGTACTTTTATCTATTAGCCACACACTATTAGACAGACCGTCGTCGCTGGCATCGCTCTCGTGAACAAAGCTCCATAGTGTTTCATGCACAACTGGCGACAAGAGCAGCGTAGTGGTGCAGCGGCATTATGCCGGTAGAAATAGTATCATGAACATGTGCCCTTACAATACTCAGTTGTTACTGGCTAAGTTGCTACTCTATCGTATTAATTGTATATCTAAGAGTAATTTGCGTTTGCATGTTCGTATGTGACAAATTAATCATTTCCCGTATGTAGTTAGTTACAAATTTTAAAAGCATTCGTAGCACTTGCTTACGATTGTATGATCCTAGTGACAAAGTAAGACCAAGGGTCTCGAATGTTATAGTAGTGTGCTCTTGGAAGCACGGAAGCTGTAAATGCTATTTGCGGTAACTTATAAAGTTTGTAAGAGTAGTAGAGTTCTCTGTGATAGAGCTCGTCCGGGGAAGGACTACCACCATACCTATTTCTGCCGCCAAGCAGTAATGCTCGCATTGCTGTGTTCCGGTGTGAAGGGTATGGTTTCCGGTGAAATTACTGGCACATGAGGCTTTCGATCTTAGCCTCAAGTTGGCAACCCGCGAGTGATACCTCTGGTATTGCAAGCGTCCATAGGCTGCGGTAACCGCTTACCATCTTGTGGGCCGTACGCTTGGTTGACAATTCAGTTGTATAAAAAAAAAAAAAAAAAAGTTTAGACTGAACTGTATGGACACGCACAGGAAATAAATAAAATTTACACGAATACTAAATTTTCATTATGACAACAAAAAATACCGGATAATTAAAAGATTGTTTGTTGGTTTTTAAAAGTTTTTTTTTAATATAATATGCGCGCAACATAGAGTTACTAAACACAGCCTAGGGTTAAAGTGGCTCTCAGGCTGTAGCGCCTATAAAAGTATTTTTAATAAATACATTTAGATATAATAAAATATTATACCTAGCTCAAAATATTTTGCAAATACCACAATTGCATGAACATAGACAAAACAAGCATTATACCATGTGTGTAGCGCTCATTTTTAATAGAAAAATAAACTAAGATTAAGAAGCTACTGAGTAACATTATTGAAAATCATTCGGCACACGAAACGTTTGTTGTTTGAATGTTTTGAATTTATTTCATCAATACACCAAGTGCATAAAATATAAATTGTTATAGTACTTACACGCTTATTTTTACTGACGAATCTTGCCTTGACTCCGGAATACCTCGTGTTGGATCCAAAATATTGACATTCTGATAGTACTTTGCGAGTTGCATTTGGCGCTCCGATTGGATGGTAATTTTTTTGAAATAACAATGAAACTTTTCAAATATTAGAATGATTAATAAGTTAACATACACCCATCAACTATTGTATCGACTATGAGTAATGTAGAGTAAATATAAATACCTATTATTTTTCTGACAGCAGATACTACACAACTTATACATCTTTGAGGATAATTCATTATTTAATTATTTCAAGGATTTTACTTTAGATTAATATATAAAGAGTAAAAAAAAAAGTTGCTTTAACTTTAACCATAACATCTTTGTAATAATATTACTGTAAAATGTATTATAAGTGTGAGCAAAATGACCACATACATGGTCTAAATGACATGTTTTCCCATATCAGGCCCCATCATAGCCCGCATTGACTGGCAAGATAATCCACTCTACATTAGAATAACCTCATTTTAAAACAATAATTGCATTAGTCAATCAGGTCTAAGTTCGGTTTAAGTCAGAAAAATAGCAATGCTGAAGATATAGAGGCCAGAATTTCAAGATAATAAAAGAAAATGGTAATAAAAACTTTAGTACCTGCTATTTCATACAGTTCATCCTTTGTCGCGCTTCAAAGAAGGCGCTCAAAGTTTCGCCACATCAGAAATCTTTAGGATAACACTGTCCCAAAATCGGTCACCTTGATGCGCGCTAATTTACATTTTTGTCGATCATTGAGCTCCGTTAATGTTTTGGCAGCTGGTAACCTTTATCCGTGTACTAATAAAAATAAAATTGTCCCAAACAGTCACTTTGAAACCTGAAAATCATGACCTGATTCTATTTGCGTGTCGTTTGTTAATCACTGCTTCTTTCTTTGGCGTTCTTAGATCAAAATATACGCTTTCGTCAATTATTTTTTTAAATATGAAGATGCTTACCATTTGATTAACAACTATAATCTTGACGTACGTGTAGCTGTCCACCGGGACATACGTATACAGTACTCCTTGTATTAGTCTGTAAGCTTTATTCTAATAATTTGTATAAGTTATTTGTAAAAAAATAATATAGGTACTTAAATGGTTAAAAACAAAAAATATGTACATAATAGATAATTGATAGATACTCTTACAATAAAATAAATAATTTGTTATATTTAAAGTTAAATTAAAACATCACTGGTTAGGACTTTATTGACAGTTTAAAATCTTACGTTCGTTATAATGGCCATTCTTGCCATACTGGTTTGATTTATTCATCGATGTCTTTATTGATTTTTATCTTGCTCAGTCTAGTTTTTATCTGAAACGTACTTATTTGATTACTCCTGGTTTTTTATAAGCTGCATATTTCCAAAATGCGAGGTAATACTGCTTTGAAGCAGAAATAAAAATGCTCTTTCAGACAACAGTAAACTCTAATCATACAGAGCACACTAATCACTCTTTAATTTCAAAGTAAGAAGTATTAATATTTCCACTGAGTTTATACTTAGGTAGTTGAAATACCGTTTGATGTTTTTCTTTACGATAGGTAGGTATATGAACTGACGCGACGGCGATTGTTATTGTGAAGTATGTGTAAACACTGACGAGCCGAGCAGCGATATATGGCATTGAATGCAGTGAGTGTTGTATGATTAGGTTTCGGCATTGTTGCGGCAGATTAAGTATTACTTTCCCACACGAGCTCATTCTAAGATCCAACCATTAAAAATATGATATTATCTTATGATATAGATACTCCTTAAGTAGGTATAGTAAAACATTCACTACTTTTATTTCTTATAATGTAAGTTACCCAAAATTAACGATAAATAAGCCGGTCATCGACCGAAGCCATATAAATAACCACCCCATAATGAGACAGTTCCGCAAGCCGTTGATAATTGCCCCCTATAGTTTCTATACACGGTCTAACTAAATAATCAATTACTACACGAATAAAAGTCGATAATGGAAAGATAATTTGAAATCATTTTAGTGAACTTAACCACTTGAAAAATAGTTCGAAAAACCCAGTGATCCAATAATCTTAGTAGTACTATCAGTACCCAGAAAATTTTACAAAACGCTGATTTGAGATCTATTTGTTCAAATTAGCAAACATTATTGATATAAGATGACGATGATAACCTACACCACAGGTTAACTGGTAGATAATGCTGTCTAGCATTAAGCTCGCCTTTGTAAGCATATTTTAAGTTGTGCAATAATATATTTTCTATCTATCTATCTATCTATGATAAATAGCAAACATCACAAATAAGGCCATAGCAAAACTAGTCTTACGTAAGCCAACAAAGCGTATGTGACCTCTTTCAAGTAATTAGCTCAGTCATTGAATCAATAAGTTTATCCGGCGACCGCGGTTGTCGGTTTGTCATGGCGGCGTGTTTTGATGTGTGCACCTTGAATGTCACAGATGGCTTAGTAGCTAATACGGATTTACTGACTCACAAAAATTTTAATCAGCTGGGTAAGTCTGATGATTTGGATTGTTAAATCACGATATAAAAGAAATCGAAGCGTAGCGATATACTACTGCCCTAGAGTGATAACAAGATGACTGAAAACACACTGAGTCTTTATGCTAATAGAACAATGACATTAAATTTACAATTTGCATTGTAGAGTTTTGAGAGTTTCACCATAATATACGCATCTGATTGATCATATTCAACTGAAAAGTTTGATGGCAATGTAGGTATTAATAGAATTGGGCACATACTGCTCATGATAGTTTCAAACTTGGTCTAGGTTTAAAACTAATATATCGTTGAAATATAAGGTTAGATTAGAGTTCACTGTATTTTACAGAATTCATCTGGCGCTGTCCTCTATGTTTGTGACTTAAACTCACATAGATTTATTTTCTAGTAGACAAGTCTCAAAAACACAAAACATTACAAAAATGTCAACTACTTATAGTACAAAAAATTGTATAGACAGTTTTCTACCTTCGGTCTCGTATTTGAACATATATTATTAAATACTCATCGTTAGCACCATATGCAACAGCTTTTCTCCAGCAGTTGGTAACATCAACAGTATCACTCTAAATCCTGATTTAAAACTCAGAATAAATCATTTGTATAAAAAAACTATGATATGACAACAAGCAAATATTGAATGTATAGTGAGAGGTAAATAAAACTCTAGCTGTCTTGCACAAGCTGTCTTCAGACGACACAGACCCAAATGTTTCCAAACAGAATGACCTCATACGGTCACATTTCAAGAATAAAGATATCGCAAAGTAAACACCGACCGAACCGTAGCCGGTCTTTTTGTTGACTTCTTTTAAATTAATTTTCCAAATGACTGTTGCTTGCGAACTTGGCTTTATGACACGTAATGATAACTAAAGAATTAACACCAGTTTGGACGGGTTTGGAACTGTTGTGACTTAGCAAATCCTTCGCAAACTTCGAGTATCTGGCGTTCTCTCAAACTAGGACGATTTTAAAATGCATTTTAAAAACGTTTTGATTAATATACACAGGTACACTATCTTCTTCCTGTAAAAAAAAGAGAAAAATATATAGGTATGTACTTGATCTGTTTTTAGTAGAACCTTTTTCATGCCAACAAGTGGTAGACCGGCGAAGTCATGTCGCTTATCTGATCTTAAGACTAAGTGCTATGCCTGATTATAACAGATGCAACGTTACCGGAAACTAAAATTTACTACGAAGCCTTTCAAAACTTAAATATTTATAAGCTAATGTTTGGAGACAGAGTATCTGGCACTGCGGTTGTACCCATAAAGACGTTCACTTGCTGTGACATGACGAAAGAATGAGTTTTCCAAGAGTACTCCAATGATTCACAGTTATTTCAATGAATGATGAACACTAAACGACACCTTTAGATTTTCCTGTTGCTGATGATGATAAAACCATTGACGCAATGCCTTAATTCTACACAGGTAACCTTTGCCAAATTTGAACTGTAGATAAGATCGGGTGAGTAGATTTGATCTTCTTTGAAATGTATGACTGTTTAACTTTACCTAAGTACACTTCGAAGTAGATACATAAGTTTCAGACATTGCTTTGACTTTATTTTTGTATTCGAGTATTTTTAGATAAATGTAAAAGATAAAGGTGAAACAAACAGTACTCTAATCGTAATGCCTTGCTGCAAATGTATTGTTTTACAATTTTTACGTTATTGTATTCATACTTACGTTATACTTACACGGCTAAGTCAATCTGTGACTTTAAAAGAAGAGCAGCTTGAGTATAAACCCGGAAGGAACTACAAATCGTTGCTTCACTAGCATACTTATATAAGGTACCAGTGATTGTATACTACAACTCGCAAGTCTGGTCATGACGAATACATAAGTCGGTAGTGCTTTTTGGTTACGTGAGCTTAGTGGCGTTGCGAAAGCGCTGAAATGAATTTAGCGTAGAGCAAGACCTGATTTGTTGTAAGATAATATTTGATTTTTTATCTCCAGTACAAATAATAAATCTGCTTTAATTTGTAAAAGAAATTTAAAAACTATTTTAGTTATAAAAATAGAAAAAATATATATACATTGTATAATTTGATATATATTCTAAATCTAACACTGGAGACGCTTAGTTTCCATCCGGCGCCGGACCTGTTATAATGTTTAATACATAACTGATGCATGATGATAAAACACTATGGAGATTTCTCGGACAAAATAAACAATGAGTGTTTTGGGGCTATTTGAGATTTTCTAAACTTGACGAAATAACTGTTTTTCAAACCAACCAACAAAAAATGGCAAGTGGAGACAAAGAATGCAGTACGTACCTACTACTTGTAGGTAAGGGCAAAGATGTTTATTTTTAATTGAAAAGTAAGCGCATTAAGTTACGGAAAATTCTTGCATTATCATTGAAATAATGTAAATAACGCTTATATAAATCATTTGGTTTTACCTGTAAGTATTTGTATTCAAAACAATAATAATAGGTACATTACGTTGAATTTGAAGATCAAAGCTCTATTTTCCAAAGTTAAAGGTTCTCTTCTTTGGTTCATGTCACATTCACGTCTCATATTTAATAATAAACACCTACATTTTATCAAAAATTCAGCTATTACATGTGTACAGTTGAAACATGATCTCATTTTGTTTTCGCAGACCTCCTTTAAAGTACCTAATAGTTATTGTTGTTTCAGTCTTTGGAGCTTTTTACCTTCAAACTCAGGTCAAGAGATACTAACTCAATCGTCATACAAAACAAGACAAGAAAATGTCATTTAGAAAAACAGACATAAAAACATTTAAAAATATAATAAATAATTTTTTTACAAGGACTGGCTAGGACTAAATGTCGATTAATTGATTTTAAGTACCTGCTACTTCCTTTAAAAAAATACCACAAAATAATTTTTCAGAGTTTGTTATTCTTTACTCGAAACCGTCGTGAGTTTTCTAGGAATTGAATAAAAAAAAACTCTGCGGGGCTTAGCAATGAATCGGCCTTCGAGCGGCCTAAAAACTTTCTCACCAAAGTTGGTCACTGACTCATATGAACTTTCGAGACTACTTGACTCATACGACTTTACTTACTCGTTCTTACTTAGCGATGAATCCTAATAAATAAATAAATAATGCTGGACAATCCACACAGCATCATCTAGCCCCAAGGTAAGCTGCTGTTAAACAGAGCTGTGTTTATGGGTACTAGATGACTGATATATATAATAATAATAAGTATACTTAATACAATACAATACATAGATAGATATTTTTTATTATATATAGAAAATACCCAGAACACCCGGGACAAATATTTGACCCGAAGCGGGAATCGAATCCACAACCTCCGCGCCGCAGGCGGACCTGCGCCCGCTGCGCCATATGTTCGTCAATTCCTAAGTTCTCATTGTATTATATGTTTCCTCGTACATTGCATTTAGTAAGTGCGAGTGAAAGTGATTGCGCCAATGTTGTCGCGTGCGCCGCCGTCCTTGCCATATAGGCCCGCCGCGGCGCATCACCCGATACGCATTGCACCAATTACCTTGAACGCTTTTTTGCTCTCGTCTCCATAGTCAATATGGCGCACTGACCACACGTGGTTTATTTAATTGTGGGCGCATTAAAAATACAGGTTTTCGACTTCAAGCAATGATCCGTAGAACTGAAACTGCACCAGGTTGGAATAGGTTGAATAGGAATCATGTGAGCTTTGGGAGGAACACAGATTACGGAATCAACTAACCTCTGTTACGTAATCTGTTAGTGCCACATGTGTTTAGAGGTAGGTACTTGACATCACTACATTTCCATGGTAAATAATTTAGAAGTAGAAGCGTCTTCACAATCGTCACTATAATAGCGTTATTGCAAACACGTGGATACAAGAATATGGTTAAATATTTTCGAAAACGACGATCGACGATGCACACGAGTTTCGTTTCTATGTTGTATTATTTACTTATGATTTTACACTTTATAGATGCTCAATAAAGGGTAAGCGTATCTACATATTCTTGCGCGTCTTTTTAATTCATTAAAATACTTTGAATCTTAAAATATTAAAATACCCGGAGCTGCGGCTTGCAAAGTGTATGTGGCTCTGATGTATCTGAAATGTAATATTATATGTAGTACACTTAGTGCTGGTAAAATTTAGTTTGCTAGAGTTTTTACCTGAATTGAGGTAAAGTTGAGGTTTTTTTTTTATTATTAGTTAGACCTTGGAATTTTCGAATTCTGCTCTTTTAAGGTAACTAAAGCAAACTCTCTGAGGCTGGATTCAGAATAAAGCTTATAGGTTGGTCGCGTGGTCGCGTAGCAATAAACATTTTATTTGTGTCATGTCACATGTTCATCCGTGTAGTATACCGACACCTGGAAAAGGGAAATTCAGCTTTATTTATTGATAACTAGCTGACCCGCGCGGTTTCACTCGCGTTACTTTTTTCACAATTTTTTCGTAATTTCTCACCGTTCAAACCTTCCCTGGTCTTTTACAAACGTTTCAAGACCAAAATTAGGTAAATCGGTCTAGTCGTTATCGAATTTTAGCGAGCCTAACGCACAACAGTTCATTTTTAATATATAAGATATAGTCAGTCGGTACGCAACTAAACTTAGTTGCGTACCGACTGAACTCAGCGCCGCAGTAAAACCACCCTTGACCAGCAACAAATTTGACGAAAAAATCCGCTGAATTTTTGCGTCATTGTAGCAATTATACAAATGTTCCGAACGTGCCATATCTGAGCGGACAAAAAAAGAACACAACTTCAAACAAAAAACGTACGCAGATCTAACCCGATTTTTGTCGATAACCTAAAAAAAAGTTACAGGGCCCTACTTTTTTTAGAATTAGTCACATAGTTTTATTGGATCCACACTGGAGCTTTTTGAAGAGAGACCATCGAAAAAAGCTAAAAGGAACCCAGCCGAGTTTGTTGCCAGATTCTTCTAAACTCACCTTCTAGAGTTTTATTGTCTACGACCATTTTGAACAATAATTCATTGCACTTTGTGTAAAAAGAGCACCGGGAATAGGTCACTGGCCAGCCACTAGGGCATGCAAAAAGGCCAAATGAATGAAATGCATTTAGGCCTCGCAGATGTACGGCGCATCACCTGACACTTGCATTGCAAGCTGACACACTTTTTACCCGTTTTTATACACCGCGGCGACTTGGTGAGGAGCACCTGATAATAATTAAATGTAAAATGATTCTCTGCTAATTATAACTTATTGTCGTTTTTCTAGACAAATACTGAGAGCGAAACCTAGACCGATATTTTGTGATAATTACTTAAATACTTTAATAATTATAGCCAGCGCTATCTCGCTTTGATTTCTGATTTATTAACAGAAAAAATAATTTATGTTGAGTGTTATTGTTTTAATTGAGTCGGTACCTGTGTTTTATGCTGAGTATTTTAAAATACTTAGTTTTCTATTGTATGATATTTGAGGCATACTCAGCCAGTTCGCCACAATATTGCCATTTAATAATACTAGTGGCTTACAGTCATACAAACGTTAAATATTTCTTTATGTTGTATAAAAACAAAATAAATGGGCTTATTAACTTATTAAGTAACGCCTGAATCTATCAATTATATGGGCTTGCCAAATAATTTAATAAAGGTATCAGGTACGAATGCCTGTACTTACTCAATTTAATTCAAATAATTATGCATGAATAATTAAAAAAGAAACAACTCGTCAACATTCAGTACGTGTTTTGTTTACGACTCTACATTGTGTGACGTAAATGCAATAGGTAAGTTAAATACATAAAAAATTAATTCACTTCGTTTTGTAACTAAGTAACTATCGGTTGACTTATCGCTGGTATTTTCTTTAGCACCCTGCGTTAAGTCGATGACGAGATTGAGGTAATGTACCGTCACGGGGTAGATAAAAGGTTTTGTGTTTGACGATGAAAACTGGCGTGTCTGAGAACAATAATTCAAAAGACCATCTACCAATCTGCATTGGATCCGCGTGGTGTACTTATACCTAATCACTCTCAATAAGAGTAGTAGAGTTCTCTGTGATAGAGCTCGTCTGGGGAAGGACTACCACCATACCTATTTCTGCCGCCAAGCAGTAATGCACGCATTGCTGTGTTCCGGTGTGAAGGGTATGGTTTCCGGCGAAATTACTGGCACATGAGGCTTTCGATCTTAGCCTCAAGGTGGCAACCCGCGAGTGATAACTCGGGTATTGCAAGCGTCCATAGGCTGCGGTAACCGCTTACCATCTTGTGGGCCGTACGCTTAGTTGCCACTTCAGTTGTATAAAAAAAAAAAAAAAAACTCTCGCATGAGAGTAGACCAGCTCAGCAGCAGAAACATTAGTAGGCTGTTATGATGATGATGATGATGTAAGTTAGTACGTAAGAAGAGGTTGCACATGCACATAACTAGCACATGCTTGCTATTTAGTTGTTGTAGTAATTGCGTGGAGCGTGCGCAGGAGTCACGTGTTCTCGAGGACATATTACTACAGAGCACACATTTCAAAATGATTTTATATATGCAAAATTGTTACGTGACTGTCTGACGTGACAGTCAGAACCGGAAGTCCCAGACTGGGCCGTCTCCCCGCTTGACTTGAACGGAAACGGTTTGGTTCTAGTTTTGTTTTCGGTATGACACTTGGCTTTTCTAATTTCAAACATAATGAGAATGCATTTGATTTAGTAATCTGCGCACTGTCCTGTGGCATTGTAGCAGTACGCAAAGTTTGCTCAAACGAATATCAAAACATTTAGGTAAATAATTAGTCAGAGCTGATTTAGTTTTAAATGTATTTAAAAAAATATTGATCAAGGGATCAAAAATTTCTTAAGGAAGATGCAATTTACAAATAAATATTAAACCAAAAATACAGGTAGATAAATTCTTTATAATATTTTTATAAAAAAAACTTAATTTCCCCGAACATAATGCATTCAAAACGCATTAGTAATGTGTTTAATAATAAATAACTTTTTTATTTATACTTCTGATTAATTTCGTATGAATAATTTAAATAAAATGATATAAACCCGACAGAGCTGGTTATAAATAAAATTATAACAGCACAATTATTGATCTGTTAATTTTATTGGTATTTTAGTATCTCGATCTGGCAAATTGAAATATCGAGTAAATAATCGAAACACCGTGTTTATTGTAAAACTGACACCTTTTCGAGGACTCGTTAACATTTTATGATACCTACTCGTAACGTTATGATTTCCTTAATGATTCTACAAATGCATCACCGTTTTGTATTGATAAAGAAAAACTTAATATCTCTCTATTTATAGAATATTGAATTCATTTTTTTGAACACCCACAACATAGATGCCTTTTACGAGTATATTATACTCGTCAGGCGAGATGGGTAGACGAGACGTCATAGTCAAAGTCATTGGCCGTAATTGGCACAGTATCGCGGTAAACACAGTCTTAGGAAGGCTTGTGCTCAGCAGTTGGTGTAGTCTCTGTAGTCTGTAGTGACTGTGGATGATGATGATGATCAACAGTCGGCAAACTTTCAAGGTAATCTTAAATTGAATTCAAACAGTCTCAACCAATATTCATATTGGATACCTTTAATAATTAATTTTATTTTTATTCTACAACTAAAGTGGCAACCAATCCCACCTGATATTAAATGGTTACCGCAGCCTATGGACGCTTGTAAAACCAGATATATTACTCGCGGGTTGCCACCCTAAGACGCAGATCGAAAGTTTCGCATGTGCCTGTAATTTTACTGGAAACCATAACCTACGCACCGGAATACAGCAATGCAAGCATTTCTGCTTTGCGGCAGATATAGGTATGGTGGTAGTACTTCCCCCTGATGAGCTCTATCACAAACAAGAGTAGATCTCATATAATGATGCAACTTTGATTCCAAATCAAGCAAGAACCGAACCGAAACTTTTAGTTGGCAACTTAACTGCTTCACCACAAATAGTAAATATTCTGTATTAGTAGAAGCTTTATACTTCCATCGTGGTAGATAGCATAACTAATTGGATTTGATTTCGCTTCACTTTGATTGGAATGCGGTCGAATTGTGCACCGTTGAATTACCTAATAAGTACGGAATGGCTGAGCATAAATACGGTTTGTAGATTAAAGACTGTATCACGAAACATTAGGGTATATTTTAACGTGGCTACTTTTTAAAGTGTACCACCACACTAGGGAAAAATTAAATTTTCTATATAGATGAGATTCTCTCGTCAATGAACTAAACTAACTTGTCATTGAACAAAGTAACTGCAACGTTTTCTTTGTAGGTAAAGCTGTTGAAGTTTTGAGCTAAAGATATCCCAAAAAATATTATCAAAGTATACGTATTAAAAGGAAAGTTGCAAGTTGAAGTCCTTTGAATCATGTACGGCTTATGTCTTACGACGCATAACTTACGCTCAAGCGAGAGTAGACCTGTGTCCTGACAGTTAGAACATTAACAAACCAATTGACCAGGGAGGCGATTCTCGTGCATAGTTAAATGATTACATGTGATATAATATATAAGGTCATGCATTATCAACCTGACAAACTTAAGGGGTAGGTTCCACACATAAAAAAAAATATTTGTTCTTTTTTTTTCTAAACATTTTTTTTTATATTTAAAAGAAAAATTACGTAATTCTGCTTAATAATTAGTTATCCTTGTTAGAAATCGAAAAGGCAGCGCTCGGCACGTGTCAGTGACCCGCGGGTCAATAACCCGCGCGTCCTTGACCTGCGCGTGTCCTTGACCCGCTACGGGGCGCGCACACTCGAATATTTCATTATTACGTCGCTTAACTCGATTCCCTACAATGATAAATAATAATTGAGCGGAAAAACGTAATCGATTTTTTTTTGTTTCCTTGGTATTTATAAGACAAAATATACATAAAAATAATAATTATAGGTACTTATTTTTTTTTTTATGTGTGGAATCTATCCCTTAAGTTTGTCAGGTTGATAATGAATGACCCTGTATATCGTCAAAACTGTCAAAATTTCTATACATTTTTGACAGTTTTGACGATATAATATATAGATATTATATAGATAGATTACGATGAAATAGCATTGTTGAGGAAGAAACATTTTTTTTTGCTTTGTTTTTTTGTTACAAAACGCAGCTTTTGTGCGTATTGGCAAAATAAGTGCGCATTTGTTTCGGGGTCGTGTTAGAACGGTCGACCTCTCGCCTCCGCGCTCGCCTTTGAGGCATTGAGGCATTTACCTTTCTTAGGTCGGACTTGTTCTCAATACTAGAAGCGTTGATTTATAACGATGCACGGTATGTCAGTTTGATATACAATACAAAATACAAAATATTTATTGAAATTTTACAAGTTTTTCATTTAGGTGGTTTGGGATCTCCTCTTTTAAGTCGTAAGACTTAAAAGATTAGATTAGAGGAGATATAGATACTTATCATACTAATATCACACTATCTTATATTATGCGAAAGTTATAGGATGTTTGTTTGAATGTGTGTTCTCCTATGACTCGATAACCACCGAACTGATTTGGATAAAATTTAAAACATAGATATAGAGAATAATCGAAAATAGGACTTAGAATACTTTTGGATTACGGACGATTGCCACGGCACTTGTATCTCAGAAAAAGTACGGTTTTTGAATTCCACGCAAACGAAGTCACGGGCAATGGCTAGTGTGCAATAGAAATAATGATAGTAAGCACTGGTGGTCTAGTAGTAGTGGCCCCACTTTCAGATTCTAAGATCATTATGGGTTCAAACCCGGTCGTGCGCCAATGGATTATTCAATTTAAAAAAATCTGTTGAAAATTGAAAATGTGCGCAATGCCAACTGCTCTCATACGGTGAAGGAAAACATTGTGAGGAAACCGGCATGACAAATAATTTGAAAGAAATGTGTGTGTGTGTCACATAGGGTGGTGTCACTATCGCTCAAGAGTAGGCCAGTTTCCCAGCAGTGGGAACACTAGAAGGCCGTATACGCTGTCATGATGATGTGCAATAATGTGTATGCTCGGCGTGTATGTTAACGGAGCTGACAGCGTTTACATGTTAATTTAGTCTTTAGCTCGTAAAATTTGATTTATCTTTTAACTTACGACCTACGCATAACTGCGTTTGATGAAAACTTAGGAGCCATCGAGTATATTTTGATATTTTGCGTAGTTTTATTTTTGACCAGCCTATTTTCTACTATTCATAATACACATTCTCAAATAGGAATACAAAATAAATAAGCCGATGGAAAAAACACCATGAAGACAACCCAAAGACGTCACGAAGTAGACGTTTTCCTTTAGCAAGCGGACTTTATAGTATTCTTCTAATGAGATTTATGTACCAGATATTCAGCAAGAGAGCGGGCAGCAAGGCTCCGGAGGGGGGCAGCATGGGTTTGGTCCACAGCCCCCAGTGGTCGGGCTGCAAGGCAGGTAGGAGTACAGTACTCGTATATACCCAATTTGGGTACATACTCGATGCTAGGAGCTAAGAAGTTGAGTATGCCACATTGCAGATTCTTGTGAGTTCATTATAACAAACTTCAAAAAGAGAAGAAAAGGAATTCAATTGTATGTTTTTTTTATGTTTCTGTCGCGATTTCTCCGCCAATTAGAAATTGATTTTGATGATTCGTTTTTGTTTGATAGTTAATACGTCTAATACAACATCATGGCAGCTTGATGGAAGGCGCCGTCGTGGTCGGCCAAGAAGACGTTGGCGGGACGATCTCGATTCCTTCGAAAGAGGATGGTGGGACATTGCGAAGGAGAGAGATGATTGGAGAGATTTGGGGAGACCTTTGCCCAGCAGTGGGACGAAACAGGTTAAAAAAAAAAAAAAAAAAAAGTTAATACTTCAGAATAGGTCCCATTTAAATGTTACCACAATCGGTTCAGTACTTTATGAATGAATCATAAAAAACGTGGCAATAACTACATTGTCGCGTATCACCACAATCTGCCCGAACATAATTTTAGCTTGAAGTCTTGAATCATTGATCATATTGATGATCAAAAATATTAAAACCATTTTAGTTGCATGAATCACTTATGATGGTGTTATATTGACGACCTCAGTGGCGCGGTAGGCGAGTGCCCGGTTAAATAGCAAGAGGTTGCGGGTTCGATTCCCGTCTGCAAAGGTTTGTTCTGGATCTGGGTGTTATGATACTACTTGAAGTTTCTAATACCCACAAGGAATCCTAATGTGTGTGGCTTCAGTACTATGCCTTTTGAGTGTGTTATGTTTTATTACGGAAAATCCCATTATTTTTGTTTTAGATCCGGGAAATGTAGGTACAAGCCAGACTGACCTAGCATATGACGCAGTCAATTTGTTTATAAAAACTGACGGTCAAGGAGACGGAACCTTGAGCTGAATAACACAATTTACCTACACTGTACAAAGACGTTTCTGTAATTTAAACATAAATCTTCAATGTATTGTGTATTCGTTTTTTTTTATGTACTTAGGAACTGAGTAGACAAATGGGGATAGGTAGTAACCTATCCCCATTTCTCACTAACTCGTTCTCAAGTGTAATAGTGTAGAAGAGTAGTAGAGTTCTTTGTGATAGAGCTCGTCCGGGGAAGGACTACCACCATACCTATTTCTGCCGCCAAGCAGTAATGCTTGCATTGCTGTGTCCGTTATGAAGGGTATGGTTTCCGGTGAAATTACTGGCACATGAGGCTTTCGATCTTAGCCTCAAGGTGGCAACCCGCGAGTGATACCTCTGGTATTGCAAGCGTCCATAAGCTGCGGTAACCGCTTACCATCTTGTGGGCCGTACGCTTGGTTGCCACTTCAGTTGTATAAAAAATAATAACAATAATAATACAAAAATAGGTTTACGACTGGACTCTTTAATTAAAATAAAAAAAAATAAGTCATCAAAATTGTTCTTGATTGCAATTTCTGTAAATGTTACAACCTCACTCTATAGACATGAAACAAAAATTTTCGTTCATCGGAAAGTTTTTCTTTTACTAAAAGGAGAGTCTTTCGATGAGCCGTTGCAACTGACTAGGACGAAATTATACTAGTGATCAGGAAAAGCATAATACGGGATAATAAAAGTAAGTTATTTTATCAAGCGTGCAACAACAAACCTAATAACTCTGACGCCCCGTGCAAGTAATACAGGTGCGGTGCGTGAAACGCGGTTGACGCAGGAGTTGCGCGGGGAACGAGCGCACCACGTTTTGGGCACTTGACGCCCGTTCCCTGCGCAAAACCCGCGTCAAACGCAATTCATCCCATAAATTTGAGAGACTAAGTAATTTGGTTAACTTATAATTTAATTACATTAACATCTGAAACTCACACATAAGTTTCGTACAAGTTCTATCACAAAACAGATAAGTACCTTCTATGTCGACTTCTCAGTATTTTTTTTTCTCGTTTGCGTAAACAGTATTTACTCGTTTTAAGGTAGTATGCATTCGTATTTCGACGGCCTCGAGCAATCACTTATATTTGTGCCCATTTACCGGAATCTGAGAGGTAATTAGTACCTAGACCTAAATTGTTTCGCCTCATTAGTGACTTGTTTAGTTGGACGCTATCATTTTTCCGTTAGTTATAAAATATGGTTATGTTTTAACACAGAGTAAGTTTTAGTGTGTTTCTTCAGTTAGATATGTTTACTTATTAATATAGTACGGTCGGTTGCAAAACTACGGGTTATAAAAAACTAACAATTTTAAAAATGCGTTGAACTTATCACAAACATACGAGTACCTACCTTCATGGTCTGTATTCTAGAAAGAAAATTAATATAAAACGACACTCAAGCAGTATTGTTATGGTATTTTTGCCGGCCTCCATATATCCGGAATTTAAAATCCGGAACTATTCAGAAAGGCCACCATTACCTACATACATTTTAGTTTGTCGCACACATTTCTGGTTTTGATTTTTTTGAGCAGTGTTTTAATTTCTACTCACAAACTACAAACAAACAAATACAAAGGCCAACAGTTGAGTATTGAGCATTGACTGTTGTTAAATTGCACTACGATTTAACCGAAGTTGGCAAGCAAGCTTACCTTCATCATACAAAACTGTAACAGTTCTATAGTACCTATATAGCAAAAGATGATCATTATGATCATACATCGAGGTTGGGTGGAGTCAATTCAACCAATAGAAATGTATCTGCTTCTCAGAGTCTTATGGTAAGGTCGTTTTTCTCGCCCGATCGCTCAGTTGAGATTTTTTTGAGTAAATAACAATTTTTACTTTTTAATTTAGAGTGCGTGGCAACCCGTTTTTTATCACGTTGCTGCGCGCGCTAAATTGAAAAACCATTGGCAAATTGACAGGTTTACCGCGATCGAACTTGCCACGTGCAATGTAAGATACCTACACATTATTAATTCTAAAATGCGGACCTAATAATCTATCTGATTAAAGTTTAATAAACTGTCAGAATCACTTTATTATGACCTTTTTAACGAATTTCGACACTGGTGTTACTGGCTACTCATGTCTAGAAAGCTTTTATACTTTCAACCTTATCACATCGCAGTAACGTTTATATTAAAACTTTACTTTCAAACCAGTACCTACCTAGCACCTAACAAACAAGCGGTCCACTGATTGTAATCTATAACAGGAAAAAATCTATTATCGCTGTGACGTTTCGTATGTTTACGGTCATAATTTTGTCAACAAGTTGTAAGTAAAATCAGCATCAGTTTTTGCCTTTATAGAAGCCAGAGTCTGACACTTTAATAACTGGATTATATTGGGTTTTCTACAGATATCTCTTCTCATCTTCTTTTCGGCAGACCTCCAGAACGAGAAAGATTACCGAGTGAGGCAATCGAATTTTGAAAATATTATAATACAGTTTTGCTTGTCTTAAAAAAATTCTTATGGAAATTCTTATGGATATAAAGTGGTTTCCCCTCAGAACCCGTAATTTTTTATCACTCTGTATGAGCTGAAAATCCATGCAGTTTTGTTTCTTAAAATAAAGGAATTTTCCTTTATGTAAAATAATCTTTTTGCATGGATTAGTGGTTTCCCCTCAGAGTCTGTTAATTCTTTCACTCTGTATACATTATGCTAAATTTCACTGAAATCTGTTCAGCTGTTACAACGTCATTTAATACACACGTCCAAACATACAGGTTAATTCTCGTATTTCTATGGTGTTGATTGCGTGCGTGATTGGAAGGAACAACAAGCATTACTAATTTAAGCGTATAAAAAGTAAGCAAGTAATTTAAAAAATCGTATGTTTAGAACTTTATCTGTTATATATAATTAATATATAATTAATTTATAATTAATTATGATATATAACTGCATCTGCTATAGTCAGGCGTGGTGACATAAGGCGGGCGTCTTGATTGTCTAGTCACTTGCTGACAAAAAAAAAAAAGAAACTTGCGTCCAATTAGATAATGTTATCAACTAGTGCTAGGGGTGTAGGTGTGGTCATTCACGGCCACTCTTTCGCAACATTTGATAAATGACCATAACATTAACAACCATTTGTGTGTCTAGTTTCGATACCAATATTTATTGTTGGTTGGCAGCTTGACGATAGAATTCAATTTATTGGATTACCAAAGCTCTAATCGTGTGTGTAATTTTAAAGGTGAGACCTTAATTAAAAGGATAGTAAAGAAAGTAAAAGTTAATTCTGACAAACTATACACAGATATAGAACACCGGTGGTCTAGTGGTAGTGACCCCGCCTTCCGATCCTAAGGTCGTGGGTTCAAACCCGTTCGTGCACCAATGGATTTTTCTGTTTGAAAAATTCATGTGCGCAATGCCAGTGCTCTCATACGGTGAAGGAAAACATCGTGAGGAAATCGGCATGTCCATGAACTAAAAATTCGAAAGACATGTGCTATCCACCAATCCGCATTGGGTCCGCGTGGTGGATTAAGACCCAATTACTCTCGCCTGAGAGTAAGCCAGTGTCCCAGCAGTAGGAACATAGAAGACTGTCATGCTAATGATGATACACAGATTCACAATTTATATAAAAGCCTCCTGCTACCTTTGAAGTAAAACATGTGAATAGAATAACGCACCCAGTGTTAATATTTAAACCAGACGGATTACCTACTAATAATAAAACCTTTAATTTCAAAACTTATTAATTACCTATACACATAATATACTTTAAATAAAAGGCTTTCAAAATGAATGCAGGCCTCGGTACCGTCCAGACCATTGCAGCTGCAGTACTCATATTACGTTTAAAACTCTGCGTGACACTGCACTTTGGCCAGTAATTTCACTAGCTAAAAAACCCAATTGCGTTACTGCTAGAATTAATAAATTATAACATTAAATACATAGGTATTAAAAAAGAAATAAGCATAGGCTTATTGCAAGGCCTATCATTGAAAATCAACATCCAAGGAAAATCAAAACCATAATTTTACAAAACTTTACTTCCGTGTTTTCTAAAGCTTTGATTTGTAAGAATCGGCTAACGCTGTTTTATGTGCTGTATTGTAATAAATAAAACCAATAGCCACGATTTTCAACTTTACGTAGAAGGTAATAAAGTCCTCTACGCCGTAGGTATGTAGCAGTAGAGCTCTATCGAGCTAAAGTTCTACCACCATACCTATTTCTGCTGAAGCTCTCGTGTCGTATCTGGCTAAGTAGTTATGCACTGTTCAGCGAGGTCACCATATGAATAGGTGACCGTCAGTAGCAATTTCAACTGAGCACTTCCGCGCTTCGGGGGCAGTCGGTCGCTGCTTTTTCAAAGTTGTTAGGCCGTGACATAGAGGACCACTGACTCATACGAACTTACTTACTTATTATAACAGAGATGACCACTGACTCATACGAATTTACTTACATATTATAACAGAGATGACCACTGACTCATACGAACTAACTTAAACGAAAATAAATAAATGAATGAATAAATAAATTACTTACATATATGATAACAGAGATGACCACTGACTCATACGTACTTATTTTTGCCGTAATTAAATACAGCAGTAAGCAGTTTGTACAGAATGGTTGCCGCTGAAACTATAGGAACTTCTGATTTAAATTACGTATTAGTTATAAAACGGATGTTAAACGACGACCACAGAGTTGTAGAAACAGTACCTTACTGGTACGAACTGGAAATCACATAAACCACTGAATAAGATTACACTAATTTTACGTCTACTTTATGACAGCGTTCGCTCACGTGACTATTGGTGTATTATCGAAAGAATCAGCAAGCAACGGCGGCGTTCAAGCCTTGTTTACATACCGCTTGAGTCGTTGTGGCTTGGTAAGTAAGTAAGTAGTCTCTAGTTTTTTTTATTCATTAATTTGTATTTGTTTTTATTGACAGGGTTTTTTATGCTGCTAGGTGCTTCGGCAACTGTTGCTCGTTAGCCTAACAAGTGATGGTAAAATGACTATACATTATACATTGAGTTACAAAATAGTAACCAATATACATCTGGTAGGTACTTAAAATAGGTAGGTACTAACTACAACGAGTATCACAACTTACCAGACAATTTAATTCGACAGACATGCTGGTGGATTATTATCGCTCGAGAGTAGGTCAGTGTCCCAGCAGTGGGAACATTAGAAGGCGGTCATGATAACCACTTACCAGTATGCTATCTCCACCTACCCTGTAGGCCAACCATAAACATTTTCATCCGCAACTTCGGATCATGAAACACATGATTTCTGACGGAACTTGACAGTTATCTAACGACACCCGATAGTTTCGTTCAACAAATGTTTTTGGTTCGCCATTTAATTAATATTTTTTTAGAATAGAAAAACAAAAACCGAATTCAAGACTAAGGGCTATTCCCAGTAGTCTTACCAGTTGAACTACTAGAAATTTTCTTTCCGACAAACCTTTGCTGGTGTCATTACTATCCCATGTCTACAAGAGTAGTAGAGTTCTCTGTGATAGAGCTCGTCCGGGGAAGGACTACCACCATACCTATTTCTGCCGCCAAGCAGTAATGCTCGCATTTCTGTGTTCCGGTGTGAAGGGTATGGTTTCCGGTAAAATTACTGGCACATGAGGCTTTCGATCTTAGCCTCAAGGTGGCAACCCGCGAGTGATACCTCTGGTATTGCAAGCGTCCATAGGCTGCGGTAACCGCTTACCATCTAGTGGGCCGTACGCTTGGTTGCCACTTCAGTTGTAAAAAAAAAAAAAATGTCGTACTTAAACTAAAAAAAAACTTTAGAATTGTGTAGATATGAGAGGGATTATACGTTGTTTATGATTTTTTCAACAAGCGCTACACCAATTTCGATAAAAATTGTATGAGATTTCTGAAAAATATTGCTTAGCAAACAAAAAAAACATCAAAATGGATATAATTGAAGGACAAATCGCGTAACAAACATAAAAACATCAGCCGATCTGATAGCCTACATTTGTAAAGTCGGTTGAAAACTACGTAGTAAAATATACTATCAGCTCTTCACTTGCGCTACACGTGGCTGACATTGAACGCTCGACCTGATTCAACATAAGCAGACGATTCGCGAGGCCGCCGCGCTGTCCACTGCATTGTTCGACAGTTCTCATTGCTAATTACTATATCTACATCAATGTAGGTATAGTAGACAGTTTATAAGCAAGTATATTGTCGTACTACTACTGGCTTACGCTTATTTATCATGACAGCCCACTGACTGGCCTACTCTCGCGTGAGTGATTGGGTCATAATCTACCACGCGGATTGGTGGCTGACATCTTTCGAATTTCTAATAGTTCCTGGACATGCTAGTTTCCTCACGATGTTTTCCCTCACTGTTGTTCAGTACGACCAGGTTCGAACCCACGACTTTAGGGCCAGATGTCGGGGTCACTACCACTAGACCACGAGTGCTCTTACCAGAGCTTATTATTAGTGCACTAATAAAGTGTGTCGCTAATGCTTCCACGACACTGGTTCTTTTATTGACAGTTACAAAAATCTTTTCAGAAATAGTTTAGTTCACTTATCTCTTGTTGAGAACCCAATAACTACAGAAGAACACGATATCGATTGGATTTTTGATATTCTTTCGTAGATAATATGTAGAGTTAATACCCTAGTGGAAGTGACTCTGCCTTCCATACATAGGTCGAAGGTTTGAAACCGGTCGGGCACGAATTGAATTTTCTATTAATTTGGATCGGGCACATCGGGAAATTCAATGGAATAGGTATGTCTGCCAGTGTTTTCAAACGCTGAAGAAAAACATCGTGAGGGAATGGGGAAGAGAGAGAGAAATTTCCAATCCGCGTGGTAGATTATAGGTCATAAATAATGACTAACTCACTTTTGGTTCCGAGTAACCCAGTATCCCAACAGTGGGAACATTTACAAGCGTGACCACCTGAGATGAGCTTTTTTATTTTATTAAGGATGGATGCAAAAAAATATCTGACACGACCAAGGACTGCTGAAATATCTATGGACGAACGAGAAACGATAGAGTACCTACATAGTTTGAAAAAGTTTCTATTCAATTCCTGGTTATTGTTATATGAACATGACCTTATTGTCGAAAAAGAAAAACATTGTTCAGTCACAGTCTAATATTGTTTATGTTTTGAAGTATTGCGTAATGATTGATTAACATTTTTCAGTTAATTGTTTTCGTAGTTTTAGCGTAAGTGAATAATTATTTAATGTCCGTCGGTACTTACTTCTGTGTTTAAGCTATTGCAACACAACACTTTGTATAATTTATTACGCTATATTATAATAGTACGTTGTTGTTAGCACATGCCGCCTTTTCCACGCACGGGGCTCATCAAAACCGTGTAAATTTGCAGGGGACGCCTGAATTATTTGATTTGCCTATAATCCAAATAGTATTATAAAGTTTGGATGTACTATGTATATAGAATAATAGTCAAAATTATAGTCAAATCAATGAGTTAGAACAGGCAGTTTCGCTAGTGTTCCGCTTCTCCTACATACGGACAAGATATGGCGAAATTACTACGGTTCCGCTGTTACGGTTTCGCAGAAAAGATGTGATACGGGCGTATGACAACGTAGAGACGTTGCAGGCGTTATTTCAGAGCTAGAGTGCAAACAGTTCTTATCGCGAAGTCAAGTGTCTAAACTTGGGTCGTAGCGCCGCGCTGGACACATAATATTTTTGTGCTAGTTTAGAGCAGCGCTATGACCCTAGTCTTGACGCCTTGAAGTCATCTTAAAAACCGTGTAGACTTTTCATACATAATTAAATGTTAGAGCAAATACGCGCGCTAGTAGTGTAAACGTACACGAGATATCTATCGCGCTGTTTTTCACTTGTCAGCCACATAACGCAACGCTATAGAGCAACTGACGCTTTGATGTACGCTAAGAACGAGTTTTGACCAAGCCTTAATAGTTTACGTGCAGAACATGGCTTTTTCTATCAGATCAGCTAAATGCCTGATGAATGCAAGATAATAGCTGAATTTAATTATAGTCAAGTGGAATTGAGGTGTCGAAGAGTAAGCTCGCGAGCACGCGACCGAGTGGAACCGGCGACACCGGTCCAACTCGCACCATTTCTGATAGCCTTCATCGCCGGTAGCTTGGTCTGGACCATGTTACAAGATCTGCACCAATAAACTGACAAACTCCAAATCATTATTGTGTTTCTCCTCGTATCGCCTAGAGTCGTAGCCGGCAAACTTTACCTCGATAATGTTTTAATATTGTAAGCTGTTTTTCTTTAATTACAGGAAAAGGTCTAAACATAAGGACAGAAAAATCATCTAAATAATTATATTAATGTTGTTGTTGCGTTATTAAACTACAAACAACATACAGCCGTTAGCCCTAGACCTAGACACCTAACATTTTGTATTGATGTGTAAAAGTGCAATAAATGAAACTGATGAAACTCTAAAATTCAACTTCTAAAGCACGCAGCAACAGTCACATAAATAGATATTCATAATTATGGTTATATACACTAAAAATGTTCATTAATTTAATTTAAAATAAATCTTTGTTTTGGCCACTATGAGCCTAACCTTAAAGTGCTTAAATTTTTCATGACCCAACTAGCAGAGTTTGAGTAAACGGGGAAAGAAAATCATGAATTCGCTCCTTTAAACGCTACCGCTTGTCATTTAGACTCAAGTTACGAAATCAAAATGCTACTGCGCGAATACGTGAATCTCCTTGTCCTTATAGGGGAGATTTATTTTACGCACACGTTATCAGAACAGAATTTCTTGTGATATGTGACCCTACAGCTAAAGGTTTCTCGGCAAACCCTTTCTTTGGCTTGGCGCTTCCAACATATTTTGTTTTATACATAAGCTTTGAGCGAAGTCAAGGTGCGCTTAAATCACCGGGAGCATTTCACTGTAAATAACGTTACAGATTCGAGCATTACAGTGCGCAACCTGTAACATCAGATAATTTAAACGTATACTCAAAATTGTCGGTCAGGAAGGCAGTAATGTAACATTATGCTCAAAATTGAATCTAAAATGTTACATTACAGGCGAATGCTCCTGAGCCATATGGGCACTTTTCATTAAGGTTTATCCTTGGTACCTGTACCTATTATTGTTAATCATAATATTGTACATTATTATTTACAGTGTTAAATATAAATATAAATAAAATTATCATTAAAAATATACATAAATGTAGGTACCTACACATAATGTTTTGCAATATGAAAAAAGTAGCAAAGCGTAGCTCTACTTACGCACGTACCGTACACATTAGTTAATTATGATCAATCATAATGATTAGTTGTCAAATAACGTTTAGGACATAGGACCCAAAGTGCAAAAACGTTTCTTTAGCCATAAGTTGTTGGAGGCCTTCGGGTGGCCTATTTACTCAGTCACTAGACGACGTCACTAGAATTAGTCACTGACTCACACGAACTATTCCTGTGACCGCTACAATCTCATCGATCTAACGAGAAGGCTGACGTTTATTGGGTATTATAAAAAAACCTTGGTATCCAAAGTCGTTTTCACGACAGCGTAAGACTGCAGTGCTGATTTACACAAGATTAATGATTTTTCATAGCAGGATATTTATTTTATATCAATTTGTTGAATTAATTAATGCAGTGTCGAGTTCTGACATAATCTTTTTGGTTGTGGCCAACTGTATATCAATTTGTCATTCTACTCGTTATGTGTCAAAATATTAACCAATGAAGTGACATAACTATTTTTTTGGGGGCATAATTAATTATTGTATTGATTACAATTTATTTTGGCTTTACAAAAAAAGTTTGTACATGGAATTAACAATGCTATTCCAGTTTAATCCAAATCAGTTCAGCCTTTAGATATTAGACCATTAACAAGCAAACAAACATACAAACATATCCACTTCTAAACTACAAATTATAAAATTAGAACAATTATAAATAATATTAGTAGGAAATAAGATCAACTTAACCATCATGTTTTCATCCATCATAATTTTTATTTTTCTTCTTTTATTATTAGTTATTAAATTTTTTTTGCTTTGAAAATAAGTTTTATCTAACACTCAAAGGCGAATTCAAAATTTAAAAAAAAAATCTAAACGATTTATTTACATCCTTCCGACTGACAATGTTTTATACATCTCACTCAATCTAATCTTATAATCTGGTGATTTTGACAGAGGTTAATTTCATGGTCAAGACAGCGTCATTGTCATTTACCATAAATACGTAGCCTGCCAAATATCATCATCATATCAGATAGAAGTCACAACAATAAATGATTATAATGAGTATTATAGAAATAGTGTGTCAAACACCAAGGTTGCATGCAAAGGTGTCTTGTCCATCAATAGTCGATCGTAAAACTGCGTTTACACTGGCAACTTTTTCAGTGGTAACTGCCCAACAAAAGTCGCTGGAGGAGAGATATGTCCGCTGTTTAGGTCAATTAGATGCATATGCATAAAAACATATTTAGGCGGTAACTATTTAAGAAATGCTCCAGATTGCTGGATAGAGCTGTCAATTTATGGAGGATAAAAGGCTCTATTTTTCTCCACTGTGGCAGCTGAACGATTATAGCTTGTAGTAGTACCACCGCAGTGTCAGATATTCTACCGATTTCTACCTCCAAGCAGTAGTGTGCAAGCATTACTGTGTTTAGGTTTGAAGGGCACTGTAGCAAGTGAAATTACTGGGCAAAAGAGACTTAACAACAATGTCACGGGGTGATAAGCGCAGTGCAGTGCCACGCAAACGCTTAAAAACTTTAAGTTTTGGATGGCACTGCATCTGTCATAGTCAGGCGTGGTGCTTAACATCAGGTGGGCGCCTTGATTGTCTTGTCACTTGCTGACACAAAAAAAAAGCTTAAAAATTGCCCGTGTAAGCACCAAAAGGAAGTGACAGACGTCATGGGTGGTCGATTTATTCACAACACGCCGAAATAGAACAGCACTTTGTTTGCTTGTAAATCAATACGAGTCTAATGTAAATCGTCTCGATTGTAATCTGACGGATGGAGCATGATGTCACAGCGAGCGCGACCGAGGCCTCGCTGTCGTTCTTGAGCTGCTTTAACTGTTTATGCATAATGTCATACTAATATCATTATCATCATCATATCAGCCGATAGACGTGCAAAAATTATTTTGCCTCAAGCGGGATTTGAACCCGCAACCACCGCTTAACTGCAACGTTTCCCCTGTAGGTGGAGCTATCGGCGCTTCGAGCCGAAGACATCCCAATGATTATTTCGTCCAAGCGAGATATGTCTCGATAGCTCAATTGGTAGAGCGCCCGCGTATCAAATCCCGCTTGAGGCAAAATAATTTTTGGGATATTATAATCTTTAGTATTCGCCTAGTGTTATGGTTAAAACTATAAAAACAAAAATAACCGATAGACGTGCACTACTGAGACCCTCCCCCAGAGTCTGTAGAGAGTATGTGTGTGTGAGAGAGTCTGTGTTTCCCAATACTAATAACTTGGGCGTCTTCAAGTCACGAGTGAATAGGTTACTAGGCAAACGTGCTCCACTGTAGACCACATCATCGCTTAACACCAGGTGAGATAGTGGTCAAGCCTATTAAGAATTAAAAATACGCTGATGTGATGATGTTAAGCACCACGCCTGACTATTACAGATGCAGTGCCACCCAAAGCTTAAAGTTTTCAAATGTTTGCGTGGCACTGCACTGCGCTTATCACCCCGAGACGCACTACTGCTTGGAGGTAGAATATCTGACACTGCGGTGGTATCCACCAAGATGAACTCTTGCTGAAGAGTCCTACAACCAGGTAAACCAGTTTCCGTTACGTTAAAATTTAGTTTAATAAGCCCCTGTAGAGTGAAGCCCCTGTAGAGTGGTGTTTGCGTTCGTCGCCTGCCAACCTGATGTCATAATCGTTAGCTAGTTATGCAACAAAACTGGTTTTGTAATTTTTTGTATTCTCGTTTGCTTTGTTACGCGTTTATACCAAATTGTTTGGCAAAAACTAGCATTATATTTGACTCTTAGGTTGACAAGTCTGGATTTTGAAGGTGATTGATGCAAAAAAATATGTAGATTTTATGATTTGATTGGACACGATATGACAGCTTCAAAAACATTCTTCAAGGAAATGTAAGAGTTTCTTTGGTTATCTTGCCAAACGACATGGGACCTCCCATTTTAATTGTTTTTCTCGTGTTATATTGAATTTTATTGTAGTAGACCCGGCGTGGTTTCACTCGCGTTATTTTTTTAAATTATATTTTTACTTTATTTTCTCACCAATTAAACTTTCCCTGAACTTTTAGAAACATTTCGAGACTAAAATTAGCCAGCCGTTCTTGAGTTTTAGCGAGACTAACGCAATTCATTTTTATATATAAGAAGATCTGTGGCAGTTTATCCAATATGACTCGTTGTCTTGGCACAAGTGGAAGGTGATTGAAATGGAAGGGTGATTTTGTTTGTAATTTGGTCGAAGACTCTCCTAGAACATTTTTTTAAGAACGCCGCATTTTCTTAAAAAAATTTTGTTTGTTTACACAGAGATTACTTTCTTTACAGTATTTTATGTCTACGTAGCAATTGCTTGATACTGGCAAATTTATCAAAAATGACAGACGCCATATCACAAAAGAAAAAAGGGAAGGTAGGAGATTGTCTTTGGCTATTTTGTCAAAACGACATGGGTCCTTCCATTTTAGTTATTTTTCTCGTAGTATTTTAAGTTTTATTGCGTAAATTTGGTGGCAGTTTATACAATTTAACTTGTTTACTTAGCACAAGTGTAAGTAATTGAAATGTAGGGATAATGTTGGTTGGTAATTTAGTCAAAGACTTTCCAAGAGAATTTTGAAAGAAAAGTCACCATTTCTTTCCAAATTTCGTTTGTTTGCGTTGCTAAGCGACAATCAAAATAATAAACTTGACACTGGCAGAATTGTGGCAAATAAGCCACATAGTCCATAAAAGAAAAAGAAGAAGAAGAAGAGAAGGTAGGAGAAAAACCAGGAAGTGGAAGGCAAATAATATGTAACATGAGCCAGATAAAAGAGAAGGTCGCTCAGATTTTATGTAGGGAAGTGAAGGAGGCCGCGTTGATGACTCAAGAGCTAAGCTGAATATTATGATTTAAAGATTTTATAAAGGTCTAGTACCCTCTTCCCGTCTTTCAGGAGATTTACTCGTTTTTGGTCCGTGGTTTTAAAATAGGTTTGTGATAATAACCACTGATAGTGGAAGAGTCCATGGGAGAGAGTTTAGCGTAGGTCGTTGAAAGTAAAAATTAAAACACTTTATGAATCATCACAACATAATCAAAGGCAAACTCCATTCAAGGGCTTTTGAGTATCATGTTTCAATGATATAGTTCCAAAGTCAAGAAAATTATTCTTACCTATACTGACAGTCGATGAAGCTATATGACCAAACTAGCTGTTGCCCGCGACTTTGTTCGCGTGGAACTCAGAAATCATATTTTTTTCGAAATAAAAAATAGCCTATGTCCCATTTCCAGTTACTATGTTTTAAGTTTTTATCTATGGTTTAAATTTCAGCCAAATCGGTTCAATGGTTGTCGAGTTATAGAGGAACAAACATCTATCCAAACTTCGCATTTATAATATTAGTGGGATATTAGTGTGATGACATTTTAGTAGGAGGTCACACGTCCTAGCACATTAGTCTCACAAAAATTACTAAACGTTACTAGTTGTACTATAACCCCTATTGTTGTCCAAGTATGACATATCACGTGTATGTCACATACTGACCCTCAATCGTGGCGTAAAAGACAATTTGCAACAATATTGCAAAAGCATTATATTAGAGGACAGAATGGATCGTTTATTGTGTAATAAAAAACTAAGTACTAAGTATTATTCTTGTAGCTTCACGAAAATAAATTCTGTGACGCAGAGGTTTATTAAAAACTACTTGCAAGTAAGTTTACTTGCGTTAGTTTCCACACTAGTTTTTTAGTGGTTTAAAATCATTCTGAATATTTTACAAAATAAAATAATACTAAATACTTCGGTCCATGAATATACTGTCATCTATGAGAAGTTCCGCTATCTCTTAAGTTCTATTTTGAAATCCGCTCGTTGTCATGACTTTATAGTTGGTTGATTTTATAGAACACGGTTAGTACTTACTTATGTTGGCAAAGCAAACTGTCTTCAAATCATCTCGTAAGGTTTGAGCTACCATAAAAGTTATTAAATTTTTATGTATAGTAGCTAGCTACTTCATGGCTATTTTAATATTCTGTCTATGATACCCACAACAGCACTAAAACAGAGTTTCAATCCAATATCTGCAGTGCGGTACATAGAGAAAACACAAAATATTTGAGTACTGTGTAGTAGCTGTTGTGAAAGTAATTACTTCCGTAGATTGTAAAATGTAGATGCATTGCAAGGTGCTATTAAGGTCAATTGCATAATTGTGATTTGATCATCTATATCGCCTTTAAAAATGGCAGCAAAATTTTTCACCAACTAAGACATTATCTGTAAAAAAATCCTTACAGAGAACTTCATAGATATTTTGATAACATTTGGAACCATGACTTTTGTTATAATGCTGCCAGCATGTTGGTAACGTCTTGCAGTGACTTCGATCAGTTATGTTATCTGTAGATCGTTTATAACTATCTAAAGATAGCTTAACTGCTTCATGTGTATACAAAACACATATATCTTTTGTTAATGCTATGTAAATGCTATTTTCAATTAACAATCAAAGTATTTAATTAAATGTTTTTTACGGATACACATATAAATAATTCGAAAACAGAACAAAAAGAAGTCTTTAACACCTAATGTGACTATTGTCTACTTGTTTATTATTTTATAAGTAATGTGTTCATTTACACTTGACGGAGAACAATACTTTAGATATCAATGACCCCTGAGAACTTTTACTTTGTATCTTCGTGCCTATGTAAACCTGTTTATTACAGTCATACACTTTCTTATTGACGTGTAGGTGTTTTTATATGTGATTAGTAATTAATTCAAATAGTATATCACAGTGCGGCGTGGGTGTAAACGTTTTGTAATAAAAATGGCGCCCATTTGATGTTACTATTAACATCCCGTTGGAGTTGCATCAAGTGATACTTCCAGAAACTACGAATATATTTATGTGATGATAGTTATATTTTGATTAAGGTGTGATGTTCTGAGTTCTGATTTCTGAGTAAACCTTGTTATGTAGAGACAAACTATTAGGAAATATTGATAACTAGCCGATCTGCCGCAGCTTTGCACGAGTGCAATGAAAACTTAAGCACCCGTGCAAAGCCGGGGTGGGTCGCCAGTAATAAATTTACATTATGTTACTCTGGGTTATTGTAGCATTCTAATAGTGAAATAATTTTTGAAATCGGACCAGTAGTTTTTGAGTTTAATCGTAACAAACAAAAATACAGTGTTAAGTTTTTTTATAGAAAAAAAAAACGATTTTTTTTTAGCTAGAAACAAAAATGACTTGCACCTATAAAATTTAAAAATAAATAGAGTATAAATTTATTGATTCTACTTTATAACCTAAATCGCATAACAATACGGTACAACAACGTACAACGGGTACTTACACCTTGTGTCAGTATTATGTTGACTATGTTGTATAATATTTATAATTTATAATATTTTGATGTCATGATTCCCAAAATGCCGCATCCACTTTTGAATTTCCAAGCAATTGATAGTTCTGTAGGTGGGCGTACTCGGTCTACTAAGTACAAATAGCTAACCAAATTGCTTCGGTCGATGCGTACAAATATCTACATCATTAGTCCCAGTATCCACCCAAAGTGAGTAGAGCAAAGATGTGTAAAATCAATCAGAAAAACTGTGAGAAATAACGTGTTATTTAGACTCGATTCAATTGGTTGATTATACGCATCTGTTCAACGCTCATACTGGGCCTAACCCCTTATTTTGTCTATACGTTATGTACTGTACATTATAATTTCTAGAAAGCATCCACTGACTCGTGTTCATTTGCTTAAACTTTCAATTTATTATGAATTTATGAACGAGTTTCGTGTTTTCTCTTGATACCTCACTTTCTTCACTTTATTGAGTAGCATTGCTTAAAATTATTTCGCATAATTAAATTTGAAATGGCGAGAAAATTATTGCTGTTCTAAGCGTTGTTTGCTGTTATTGCTTAAATAAAATCTGTATGATTGCTTGATTCAGTTTTCTTTTTATAGTTTGCTTTAAAATGTGTAGATACTACTAGTTAATTAATTATATGATAATTAAATAATGTTAGATACGTCTAGTCAATTATTTGTGTCATATTATAGCTTCGAAGCTTATGGGCACTCACTTCTTATTTATAACGTACCGTGACATTATGCCGGTAGATATCATAAGTAATGTTTACCCACAACATAAGACGTCAGAATGCTTCCTGATATCTCCTAAAACAACTCGAGATAAATTAAAAAGATAATCTCTTAGCGTAGTTACAAAAGTGTTTGCATAAAAATCATACAAACCCATGAATTACTGTGAGATGGTACACATTGGGTATAAAATTTCCCTTGTATTCACACCAGCACATTCTTATATACCAACGTAGTGGCCGTTGCGCCTGTGTATAATCACAACTCCAGTTGAATCAACTGCACGGTAATCTAACACCTCTATTCGGTGGTGTTAAGGTTGAGAATAGATCGTGGGTATATTACTGAAGTGTGTTGATAAACTTGTGTTACTATACCGTATTGTTTCGTTTACGCGTCGCGTCTCTGTGTGGCGAGGTTAAGTAGAGCGGCGTTATCTCGGAACAGGAATTCTATGGAGTTCGGATTATTGACAAAATAATTAAATATATTGTGCTTCCATTAAAGTTTTTACTTATATTAAAAGATAAAAGAAAAGAAATGTAAAAAAAATAGAGAACTAATAAATTCAGACACTTAAAACTTAAAAGTTTATAGAACATTATTGATCCAGCCAGAAGCGGCGCGTTATCAAAACCGCATAGCTCTATCTTCTTTAATTAAAAATAGAATTTACCACTTGAATAAAATCACTGTCAAGATTATAACAACAAAGTATGAACTTGATGATGACGTTAAAGCGGTAGCATGCACCTAATAAAATGTTAACTGCCGGTAATACAACTAAAAACTATTATTACCCAGATAACTATCTCGCACACATTCTATCAACAGAACCTCTGAGATGGATAAGTGATGTAAGCGTAGCTGCATTATACAGTGTAGTTTCATAATAAAATTATTGAGGGTTTAGTATTGTCCGTCCAGTAAATGTCATCGAACGGGGTTTCGCAAGCGTCAATCACGGGCGGTCACCTACTTTCGCGATCGAGCCGAGGCGATTAGCCGACTACATTCACCGAGGCCACGACTCACCTCTACGCAACAATTGTTTCTGTAGGAATCTTTTATTTATGGCAACGCTGAGTTGCGCCTGTGTGCGACACGACTGTACCAGTGTTTTACCTGTACTTAACATCCGTCAAGAAAGTTTCGACTTTGAACGGATTACGATAAGGTTGTAATTCTAGTGGGAAGAGCAGACACAGAAATGCCCTACCGGCAATAAGTCAACGCTCGAACTCGCCTGTTTGACAAGATTCCAACCGCATCTGTCCTGTTTGTTTATTGTAATCGGTTTGACAATGAGCTTAAGGTGCGGTTTCGAGTGATCTCACGGATCGCGCTTCTCTGTGATTGTTCTCGGCTACTCGGTGTGAGAATGTGTTTGTGTATGATACGTCATGTACACCGGCTTACTGTAGATTCGCCTTTTAGCATCCATAATTGCCTGGCGACCGAGCGGCTTATCGCTGTTCGTTGATTAGTTTTATTTGCTTTACAGGCTGAATTATTTCAAAACTGCTGTTTATTTTTGCACTTGTTTATGGTCATTACAAAATAAGCTTTATTACAACTGCGACAGCAAAGGAATTTAAATTTCATTTCAAATATAGCTTAATCATTAACATTTTAGTCTCTTTCTCTAGAATCTAGAGTCTAGATAATCAGTTTGCGTAAGTAGTACTTCAAACTGCTCTATCGCTTTTTTTAATCAGAAAAAAAAAGTGTCACTAGCGCCATTCATCGATACCTTGATGACAGTGCAGTGCAGATAACAGGAAGGTCAATGAGGAGACGTCAGATTGAAATAGCGCGCGTCAGCTCTTCGGTAGGTCGCGCGCACTGTGAACAGTTCGGAAAATTGAAGCAGGTGCGGCGATAGTGTGCTCTCTTTCACTCGCGTGCTCAACCGACCTCCTTGGATGCGCGGCCCGCAAGGTCGGCCGCCTTAATTAATAAACTCACCGTAAAGTATTTGAGGCCGATCAGAGTCGACTACCTACAAGCCTTTGTCTAGTTATTGACCCACCGTGTCGGGGAGATAAAAGCTTTTTTATTTGACTAATCCCCGAACATCAATAAAGGGATCCTTCAAGCAAAACAGCTTTTGAGCGGTCCATATTGAAATGCCAAGATTTATTCTCGGTAAATTGTTAAGTTATTTTGCCCTGATGTAAGAGGTTAAGGCTTATTACCTCATAAGTGTCCGAATAGCTTATTATTGTGTGTGCTGGACATTACGTTGTTAACGTTTATTTATCTGATTTCTTAGGTCATTATGTTTTAGATGATCAAGTTATAAATATTACTAATACCTACAATAATTCTCAATACACAAAAACCTTCTAGGTAGTATATTTTATATGTATTTTAAATAAAACTAACGAATATCTAGTAAAAAGGTTCAGCTCTGGGCCTTAACTATCCTAGTGTGTTGTTGAATTCACTCTGTCTTCGGTCGTATGTACCAAAAAATTTACGTGTCTGTCAATAACTTTAAAAGCTTGTTTAAGACATTCATAATCTCATTCTAATTCTTGCTCTGCACTTCCCTACTGTGCTTGGATTTAAAAATTGACTTTTATTTTTAGCCTAGATCACAAAAAATATGGAAAATCAGGTTTTTGGGTTACATATAGTTAGATTGTAAATTAAAATGTCAGCCAAATTCACAGCAGCTTTATATTATTCAGATGTCCGGGGTCCGACTAAACGGAACCATGTCGTAGATTTCTTATCAGTCAGCTGTTGACAGGCTGTGATTAATTATGTTAATCGCCTCCCATGGAGTTGACAGCTCCAGCGGCAATTAACTTGCACCTCAGTGTAAAATCGGTAGCTTGTGACGAGGTCCAATGAGATCGTTTGTTGGTTAAATGGAAACCTGTGAAGTCTCTGATTGACATTTTGTCAAAATATTATTAAGAACCTGCCGAACTTGTTGAGACCCAAGAGTAGCAGAGTTCTTTGTGAAAGAGACCAGAGTCCGGGGAAGGACTACCACCATACCTTTTTCTGCCGCCAAGCAGTAATGCTCGCATTGCTGTGTTCCAGTGTGAAGGGTATGGTTTCTGGTGAAATTACTGGCACATGAGGCTTTCGATCTTAGCCTCAAGGTGGCAACTCGCGAGTGATACCTCTGGTATTGCAAGCGTCCATAGGCTGCGGTAACCACTTACCATCTCGTGAGCCGTACGCTTGGTTGCCACTTCAGTTGTATAAAAAAAAATGTCCATCTTCCGGATTCAATTAACCTTTAAATCAAAAGACAGAGTAATTCGGCCAGTGCGGATGTGATCTCAAAAAACGGTGCCTAAAACAAGTTTCGCTACAAATTAAAATAGATTTGCTCAGTAGATGTTTGCGCTTATGGGATTGATGTAAATAGCGGTTTGCAAATAACTGGACCGCCGAGATCCACGGCCGTGTCGACGAGTTTCTGTAAACTACGGGTTACGGTACTATGGATAAGAATATTATTCTCGGTAAATTGTTTCAAGTGTTCACAGTGAGATGCTTTGTGAAGCGCAATCTTTAGCTGTTGACTTTAACGAACGTTAGGCCAGGAAGGAGGCTTTTCAGGTGGCCTATATGCTCCATTACCAGAGTAAGCACTAAATAAAAACAGTGAGACTGAGTTGATCAAGTAGCTCAGTTTCTATGGTCTGGAAATTTTAAAGCATATGCTTTTACCAAGAGCACTGAAGGTTTAGTGTTAGTGTATCTGCCTCGCGATCGTCGTGTGTTCGAATCAGTCGTTTCACCAATGATTTTTTTATTTTTTGTGCGCAATGCCAGTGTTTTCAAACGGTGAACGAACATATTGGGAACCGGCAAACCCAGGCAAACCCATGAACTAGGTGAATGTCCAAAACTCATACAACAAAGTTTATGTTTTTAAACAGAAAATTCAACTGATAAGAAGCGTTTGTGACGTAGCTGGCCAAGTTGTTCTTAATAGTTCAACGAAGTTAAGTACGAGTAGGTACTGTTCCTCGTAGTCACCATTTGGATGGGTGACCGCCAGTGGCAATTTCAACTGAGCGCTCCCGTGCTTCGGCGGGCACGTCGGTACCGGTTTTTAAATTTGTTAAGCCATAGAGGCCTTCTAGCAGCCTAGAAGCTGTCACCGGAGTTGGCCACTGAGTCATTACCTACGAACTTACTTTACCATCAAATTCAACTGATCATAACAATAACTTTATTATAAAACAAGCGCCGCCGTCGAGTCGTGGTTGAAACGACTACCTACCACATCAACATATTTTACAAGTACTAGTAGCTATCCTATAGAAGCTTGATACTATTCTGTGTGCCCACATTGTCGGTTGCTTATGTAAGTCGGAACGTCTTCCACTTTCGAATCAAGTTTATTGACACGGCAAGCCCGACAAATGCCCAGTTCACAGTTACATCGGCTCCGATTTGATTGTTGGGGCACCGTACTGAGATTAATAACCAGTAAAGCACTTTATAAGAGCAGGCAGTGTAAAACCTCACGGTTTTTTTTTTATACTACAAGTGTTAACCAAGCGTACCTGATGGTAAGCGGTTTAAATACGTTGTGGTAAATTTCATAAAATAACTAGATTCAACTTTAATTCAACGATGTTATGTTTGAAATTAGAAAAGCAAGTGCTATAAACTACGATGTTAAGAAGATACCATTAGATAAGTTCGATGATGGCGGTAAAGCCGTCCAACCACTCTACCACTTTTTTTATATGTTTATACTTAATGTAACATTTTTGTAAGTTTATTTTGGTTGTGTCTTAACTATTATAATTAGGTGACATTGCATTAGATACTTTGTAAAGTAAAATGATAAATATTGAATCAAACCCTGGGGTTATTCCCAAAGGATCATTGGTATCTTTAATCGTGAACTTACTCTCGTGAATATTTAAGATTCTCTGTTTGTTTTTTTTATGTCAAAAATAATACTACTTAAATTTTTAATATTATTTTTTTATGCAACTAAATAAAAACTCAAAATTTACTCTACTGCAAGCATAGCGTAGAAACTGTGTATTTTTGTTTAGCTGTGTAGTTGTGACACTGGTAGCATCTAGTTTACTATGTTGTTGGCTCTTGGTCGGTACGGAACCAGTGATCTTGTTCGAGTAGTTGGTTCCGTTTCGGCCGCGCTTCGATTAAAGAAATATGTTACTTTGTTACCTATAAATAAATAATTAAATAAATAAATAAATAATGCTGGACAATCCATACAGCATCATCTAGCCCCAAGGTAAGCTGCTGTTAAACAGAGCTGTATTATGGGTACTAGATGACTGATATATATTTAATACAATACAATACATAAATAAATATTTTTTTATATATATAGAAAATACCCAGAACACCCGGAACAAATATTTCCTATAACTTTTTGTTCTTTGTAATAATTTAATACATTTTGAGCCACTTTTTATTATTAACCAGATTGATACTTTTTTTAAATACTATATTAGTGAATTAGCTAAGTAATGATTTTGTCAAAAACAGTTTGTGTTCTTTTAAGTGTTGTAGGTAGAAAAACAAGACCAGTTTTCTGATATCAATACTGTTGGGACATGGGTCTACTCTCGAGCAAGAGTGATAACGCACATAGGTACATAAGTTTTTCAAATGGAACGTAACAACCTGGTGCCCGACTAGTCTTTAAATCACAGCCTAATCTGTAGGCAAAGGTGCTGGCCACTAAACCGGACATGTAGTACTATTATCATATCTCAAAAGAATTGACCTTAAATATATCTACACGCAAAACATTTTAGCAGCAAACTTCTTACAAACACGTCTACATTGTGATAGACACAAATAACTTTGTAGTGCGGAAACTGGAATAACTTGACCGAACGCTATTAAAATTGCAAATTTTATATTCACATGTCACAGTAAATAACCAAAACCAATACTTTAGCTATCAATAGAGTCATCCATCATTTTCTCAGTAAACAGAAACTGTTAATAAATTAATCCACTAACAATTTATATACTTGTAGAGATGTTTTATGCTTATTTTATGTATGGTCCGCCTCCGACTGTATTAATTCTCATAAGTTAGCGCTAAAGCGTACTCATTATGTTTTAGTGGCTATAAATTAGATAGCCTAAACTGTTGGTCACTTGAAAACTTTTTTAGGCACAACACTTACAAATTACTTCAATTCTATGCTGCTATTACCTTACTATCGGCTTCGCTAGCGTGGTAACAGGGTAAAACGTATTGTATGTTTTAGTTCAGGTCACAGTTCTTGTATTATGTTACCAAATTTCATAGCAATCAGTTCAGTTGTTACGACGTGATTGAGTTACAAACATATACCCAATATTAGCATTTTTTTTAAAGTGTAATGAGAGGTACTTCTCATTACAACATTTACAGCGGTACAACATTTTACAGATATAATTATTCATTGTTGGTTCGTTGTTATTAATTTAATTAGTGCTGGTCAAACTAACTGAATCATATAGTTAAATGAAATATAACCTCTCTATAACAGACAAAAAATCATCATAAATTACCTCTGCGGTGTGGTGGGTGACGGACTGAAATATAAGATTTACAGGTTTAATTCCTGCAATGAAACACATCTGCATTAGCAAATATTTTAAATAATATTAGTAAATTCTAATTATCACGTATTTTGTATCTTGAGTATTTTGTTATCCGTTACAAATCAATGCAAAAAAATATTCATAAATAAAATAAACAACTTTTTATTCATGTAACCATTATCCATGTTATCATAGTGCTCCATCGTGTTAACATTAGCACGATAAACAATAAATGAGTTTTATAATTGCGATGTTTAATTTATGACTTGTTTAATTCTTTGATGTATTTATCAACTCAACTTAAAGGATATGTTAATTTTATGGATTGAAAGTGTACATTAAGACGAAATAAAACAAATCTTAGAATTATATAGTTTTTGTTCCCCTGATTGTAAATAAAGGGAGACCCATCTTATAATCAGCTGAGACTTTAAAACTAGACACCAGTTTGTCTGCGTCATTCCAATGCAATTTACTTTAACGCCAATAATACTTTGACAAGTTTAAGAAATTGTTTGAAAGAAAAATTTGGAGTATATAAAGTAATATCATTCTTGTTTCTAGGTATTATGTGAAAGTAACCAGACACCTTAATTAATTTAAGTAGGTACATTTTTAATAACTCTACATACCAAACGAACCAACATTTCTGTCTGGTTATGTGCCTGTACTTCTACTGAACATAAAGAATACTTAAACAAACATAGGCGTTATTCCATGGTAATAAAGATCATTGCCCTGTCAGCTCTTAATTGAAGCGTGGCAGAACGTAAATCGTTCTTCGACATCCAACTGTAGCTAAGAGAAATCAAACAGAGGTGACATACTTGTTTACCAGTTCTATATGGTTATTGCACTCAAATCTATCTATCTTGACAAAGTTTTAATAGTTATAAGTAAATTGAGTTTTATTCTTAGAAATCCCAAAGATTATAATTCTAAAATAATATTCACGTAGTACTATTTTTGGCTAAGTCTAAAAGATACTCAAAAAAGATGCAACCAATATTTTTTATAAAATATTTTTATATTTTATGAATGCTACCTATTTCTGCAGTCAAGCAGTAATGTATGCATTGCTGTGTTCCGGTCCGAAGGGTATGGTTTCCGGTGAAATTAAAGGCACATGAGACTTTTGATCTACGTCTCAGGGTGGCAATCCGTGAGTGATACCTCTAGTATTGCAAGCGCCCATAGGCTGCGGTAACCCCTTACCATTTTGTGGGCCGTACGCTTGGTTGCCACTTTAGTTGTATAAAAAAAATGCTGCAGATCTAGAGCAAAAAATAGGACAGTGAAAATACGATTGTAATAATAAAAAAAATTGTAAAATATTATATAATAAACTATGACTGCCACCAAGCAACTGAAGCAGCACCTTACACAGCAGCATTGCTGTTAAGTTAATGGATAAATTAAATGCAATGCCACCATGAGACTTCAGATGTATGTCTCATGGTAGTAATGCGCTGAAAATGGTGAAATATTATTCCTTTCTGGCCCCTCTCATCATTGAAGATTATCTCAAAAGCGTACCGACCGACCGTGTAGGTATTTACATAGATCTCGCCCACCATACTGCGATTTTAACTCAGATACCATGAACTGCGACTAAATTAAATCGCTTCTCTTTCCAAAGAATCAACCAAGATTCCGAGCTTTTAAATTCGTTGGGGTTACACAAAGACAGGTTCTGGGACGGGAATGCGATCTGTCGTAAGGTTGTCACACGTCCGGCTTTCGTGGTTATTGTTTGACTTATTATTTTCTAAAACATTATCATTGTAGATAATTAGTCTAGGTAAATTTGTAACTGAGACCAGCTTAGAGTAAATGGTTTTAAAAGTTATTTAACTTGCATTTGGAATTACATTATTTTATACATGATAATTATTACTAATTGTACTGAAAAGTTAATCAAATCGATCTGTAAAATAAAGCAAAATCATGTAAAACAACCCTTTATATTTGTTACATGTAACTGCTCTGAAATATTGGGGGATCAATAAAACTCACAAATTATGGTAAATATCCCGTTTTAGTGAACATAATATTAATAACCAGTAGTTTAAAAAAAAATTAAAGAATTGATTTTACTATTAACTTTAACTTTAACTTTATTTATTCATTTTTTCTTAGTGCTAATACAACTAAGGGCTAATTTAATATTTATATATAGAGCTAATAAAACTATGCTACTATAATAACTATGCTACAGAACTAAAGAAAAAAAAGTGTGTACGTTGCATAATTTTTCCGGCTATCTTAAATGTTGTTTTCTGGCATTTATTTCACATGAGACAACCCTACGCGTGGCATACAGGGGTTAATAAAGCGCACACTTGCTACTTTATTGCTTTTTGTGGCCATAAATAAAAACGCTCTCAGTAAAAACAATTTATGCTTTATCGAAGCTGTCAATTTGGTACCATTTGTGCTTGTTTTAAATGTTTGAACATTATAATATTGAAACCACTTTTATATTTGCATTCATGATTATTATTGTATGTTTTCAAGGAATATAACTGCAAAAAATACTTTATATTTTTTTTCACCATAACCATGAAAATATATAAAAAAAAACAAAAAAGAATTTATATTGTTATATTAACACAGCGCCATCATATTTAATGTGTATGTCTAGCAATATACAATAAGACTATTGATTAATTACTTATTAATTAGGAGTGCAAATTGAAAAGTTAACTTGATTTGGCTGTTGTGACTCGTATTACGTATAAACTTCTGTGGGGTGGATGCCTACGCACCGTAGTAATCGTAGACACGGCGTAGGCGGGCGCGTCACTGTGACGTCACAGCCCTACGGACGCGCTACGCCGCGCCGCTACGAACCTTCTCGGAAGAAATCTATTTAGAGATAATTTAAACACTTCATACTCATTCTATGACGATAAACGATTCAATGATTATAGCTGTTTATTTTGTGTCACAATCTACTATAATCTAGCTAGATTTTAAAGTATAAATTAAAATCGGCTATAGTTTATTTACTTCGTCTCACATTACATTGATTCGTAACAAATAATACTTCCGCCAATAAAAAAACAATCACTCTAAACCCGACCTCTATATTTATCTCGCAAGCGGCTTACACACACCGTGACGAATTGGTCACCATCTTTCAAACCATTTCAATTGTACTGGTTGCGGCTTAATATTTGTGTTACCAAATTTCTCTGCCCACAGACCGCGTGCCGCAAATGGATAGTAGAAAGAGGTTTGAAACATATGACAGCCGAGTACAAAAGATTCATCGTTTTATATCTAAGGTTTGAAAAAAAACGCAAAAATCTGATTAATTATCTTTATTAGGGTGGATTCGATCAACTTTTAGAATAACTATTCCGCGGAATAAGAATTGTCAAATACAAGAAAACTGACAGTTTACTTGCGAATAACTATGAGAATATCGCCTATTCGAGTTAGGTCGAATCTAACCTTAGTCGCGGTAATCATGATTGATGGTTAAGGTTTGATTAGTTATACTAAGAGCACACAAATCCAAAAGTACTTACAACAAAAGAGCCCAGTATTGGGTTATTTCCTGAATGAGACGAAGCTAATGATGAGTAGAAAGAAGAGTTTTGTAGAAGAGTGTGATCTCATGATTTTAACAATTCAGATATTTATGCATGTTGAACTATCTAATCTAACTTCGATAAACAGTAATAAAACAGTAAAAAAAGTAATTCGTCGCCAGTGGTAAGATACAATGAAATATTTACTGCAACGAACTTTCTAGATCATTATTTTCGCCGAATGTGAATCCGGCAAAGAATATTGCCCGCATAATTTCACTTGGACTTGTTAATAAAGTGTTATAATAATGTGTTTTTAAAATTTCAACGTGCAAACATTAAATTTTATTTGATTTATGCATCCGTTGCGGTTGTACAACCATACATTAGCTTATTTCGTGCGTTCTCTTTTGTTCTTTCAAATTGCTGGTTAATTAGAAAAAAGTAATAGCAGGCTACTATCCAAAATCTATTTCAGTTTTTCATATATTTATATTTATAAAGCACAGTTAGTCCTTGAGAGTACAGAGTACTGTTTAGGTAATATTGTTTTTAATAGATATTATCATAAACAAAACAGTTTACCATTACAAAACGCAAAGCTAACCAACCTGCGATTACGATAAGCGTCCAATCTCCCCGATCCTGCGTGTGGCAAGCTGGCAAGATAACGCCTCACTAGGTAAATATTACCTGTGATAAATACCTTACTTACCTGTCGCGACCGCAACGCGCTTCAATAATAACCGTGATATTGCGATGATACGTACTGGAAAAACTCGTTCGGCGGATGTCGATATCCTTATAGGCCCACGAGCAAAACACAAAACCGAATAACTTGCCAGACCAGCGGATCTACCACTGCTTGTTTTGTTAGAACTAGCGAGCTCTGTCTCGGTAAAAACGAGCATTGGTTGTGTATCTTGTGGTAAAGTACGGTGCTTATTTAGTGGATGTATGCCACCGATTTGGTATAGTACGTTGTCGGTGAGTGGCTTTCATTCATACCGCCTCCAGCTACGTTCCGCGCGAGATTTCATCTTCCAATTACTGACTGTTCGTGTGCCGCTGCGATTTCTGTCATTGTCGTCTGTTTGGCCGTTTGGTTTTTGAATACCTGTGTTGAAGAGTTGTATTGTACAGCTTTTTGTATTTAGAGAGCTTATGGTAATGTTGTAAGCTTAATATGTACCTATGTAAAAGAGAAACGACATCCTTCTAGGTAATATAAAAATTAACTTAGGTCACCTGAAAAAAAAAACGACTCATTAAATCTTGGTAGAGATATCTTCTTAAATTTTATTTAGTCACTAGAAAGGTAATAACTTTTAAAGGAGGTAGTCAGAGGCACGTCCAATCAATCGATTATGCTAAGCAAGTTCGTATGCGTCATGCGTGGTCAACCACTTGCCCGCTGAAGTACGGAAGAGCTTAGTTGAAATTACCATTGCCATCTAAATGGTGACTACGCAGAACATTGCTTTACTTCGTGATCTGTTATGAACACCTTAGCCAGCTACATCATGTGCGCTTCGTAAATTGTACGATAACGTAACATAGAAACTTACTTATAATAGAAAGAGCAAATGTTGCAGCAAATGATGATCCAACCGAACAATAGCTTTTCGATCGTTATGAAACAAGCCTCTCAGGTGGAAGGATTCACATGAGCGTTATTGAAGGCGTGTTTCGACATTATGAACATTTTCGAGGGCCAGCCGATTTGGTAGTGCATTGTGCTCGTATTACACAAACAGGTACTCGCAATCTCTCAGTTTCACAACCGCGGGTTCAACAGCCGACACCAATACCTAAATTAATTTTCTTTTCTGCGACACTCATTGTTCAATGTGACTCCGATTTCGGTTTGTGCCATGTGACCATGTGACACAGAATTGGTGTAGAAAGTAATTTCTAAACTTGTTTGTCGATATATGCTTGGACAATAACCGAAATTTATTTGATCTTTTTGCTGGTTGATTAGATTTTTTATGATCTGTCTGGGATATAATATTTTTACGTTGAAATTAAACGAGGTACATAAAACCTGTACCTGAAAATACACATAAACATAAAAATACATCAGCACTATTATTTTAATAATTTTCATATATCGTAGTCACTGGAAACAGCTCATATTTTATGCTGTTCTGACATAATTTTGTTATAGCAAGAATTCCTTGTCAAAATTAGTTTTATTATTATTTATTATCTAAATTATGTTTAATAGATACTGCCGGACATTTTTTACAGAGCTAAGTTTTTACCAAATAACTGATAGAATTACATTTTTTTTTAAATATTATAAGTAGGTACTTATACATAATAGTAACATCCAGATCCGGAACAAATACTTGCAAATCATACAAACATTTATCCTACAGCAGGGATCAAACCCGCAACCTCTCGATTCTCAACCGGACACTCGTCCACCGCGTCACCGAGGTCGTCATACTCTATGAAAGTGATGGACGAGTATTTTGTCTTTCCTCTTGTGGTCGACTATTTTGGTCGCAATCAATCATAAAACAAGTACAATTGTATTGAAATGAATAGAATAATGGATATATCACATCGATAGTAGCGCCTGTAACTTTTGGTATTCTATAGCTACCAAAAGTGGGCGCTTATCTAAATATCTACTTACTTCTTTGTGTGTAGGTATGTATTTTATGAATGACAAATGGAATGAACCGCGATTTACTTCGCTGACTTTTTTATAGAAACTCCATTTTCCCGCCGCGTCCTCTGAGAGTTGAAATTCAGAAGATCCTTGTAGAGTGCATTTTCTGCATATTAAAAGAAAAACTCTCCAAATTTTATGTCATAAGATTTTTTGCGATGACTGCCAGTCAGTTACTAACACATAAACCGTTTTAAATGTCTGAATAAAATGATTATGTATTTCATATAATTTTATGCGTACGTAGATATTTTAAGTTCTGTAAATAAATTTAGAGGTTTTAGTCAGCAAAAAAAAGAAGCTTTTGAGCAATTACCGTTGCGCAACATACAAGAAGATGTTTCATACGGTCTCTGTAATCTCAGTCTATCTGGTGATGTAATCGCTTGTTTTAAGGTGTGTATTACCAAAAGTAAATCCTGTATGATAGGACTAACCAGTTCGAGTTGCTCAAACACGAGCGTGACATTTTATAACTGTAACAAGGTCATATACCGTTCATATTGGGGAATTATTTAACTGTATTGTGCTGCGCGTACATGGTCAAAACGAAGAGGTTTGATAGATATACGAATGTCAGAGTGAAGGTCGCCAATCGATTCGAATACGTGGTGAGACTACTAATACAAAGGTTTGAAAGTATTGATTCGGCTTTGTGGCACCTATAAGCTTCTTTGTATTTAGATGATTACAATCAACTTGAAATAAGGGTGCGCTTAATATTAACAGGGGCAAGCCTAGCGACTTTGTCCACACTGACTTTTACCTTCCTTCTGCGGCTTCTTGAGTTGAATTTGAGATTGATGTTGATGATATGATGTTTTTGAGATGTATTCTTTTTCCTAACGCTGTCTTATGTTTTTAATATAACATCAAGGTTTGTAATTTTTGTATACGGCGTTTTCTAAATGCACAATGTCTAAGTACACTGCAAGCTTTTGTTCGTAAATGAAACATTGCAATAGAACTAAGCCAAACTATGAAATTGGCCGAACATTAACACAGCAATTTTGCATCGAATAGTTCGGATTCCCGTGTGATTGCCGGAGCCGTGGTGCTTTCCCAGCGATTTGTCGGTTGCGTCCGACAAGGAGTGCCTACGTGATCTGCGCTTGCGACATTTCGACAATACGACGTAGAGTTTACGTAACGGTTACTTCTCGGTTTGGTACTTACCGCACATTCTTTGCTTTTTGTTCCGGGGTGATAAACAGTCTTGAGACACTTTTGCATCTGTTGCCTCAAACCAATCCATTAGTCTGATTGTTCAATACATTGAGATTTTATAACATGAAGAGGCTGGGTCAAAAATAAGTATCCACTTTTTAATCTTCTGGTTTTAAATAATTAACTGACAGTCATGATGCCAGTTTCACTAAAACTATTGTTAGTGCCCCTACATACATACAAGAAATCATAATTTTCTAGGTAGTCATGAGCAATCCAGCTGGTATGTTTATAGGATAGATTTACCAAAGTTAAAGCATGAGAAAATCTATTGATAACAGTAATAGAGTTCTTTGTGGTATAGGTCGTTTGGAAAGTACCATTCGATCTTTTTCTGCCGCTATTCTACCTTCAGCTCTGTTTATGTTTGAAGGTATAATGTAGTAAAAATGTAAATGTATACTTGCTTTACATGATTAATCTGTTCTTGTTCTCATCTTGTTTTTTAACATTGATGCCTGAAAACTACAATAAAAAAACAATACAAAACTACAATATGGTATATTTAAGGCAAGATAGTGAATGTATAATAGTAAATGTATTGTCTTCAAGACAGTCTGTAAGGCTTCTAGATCTTTTTGCTTCACTTTTGTCGGCTGCATCATCGCTGACAATTAAACAAGATCGCAGTCATCATCATCAGCACAGCTTGACCTCACCCACTATAGGGTATAGGCCTCCTTTTGTATGTGTACTCCTTTCGATCCTGTGATAGCCTCATCCAGGTTACCCACGCGATTTTTTCGATATCGTCTGCCCAGATCGTATGTCAAACGTAGGTATATTAAAAAAATACTCGTCATAGAATGTACAGACTCCTCATGTTCACTGTTGCATGGTTACTGTTTACGATGTAGATGTACAAAGTGCTCTTTCTAGCCAGTAACGCGTGTCATTGTAAATGCGCCCGCGCGTGCGTACATCAAAACATACGGAGAAAGTTCCACTATATTATTTCTATATACGATCCGCACTATTTCCTATTTCCACATAATAATTTAAGTTGAATGGCAAATTAACGGGCTACATAGTTTCACTTTACGTCGGTAGAAGGAAGTTTTGTGAGTGATTTTGTTAATACAAAAAATAAAAGCAAGCAGGCGATATGAAGACTCAGTGGTGCAGATGAAAGGGCATTCAAAAGAAAAGTCGTTGCAGGTTCGATGCCCGCCTTAAATGAAAAAAAAAAAATCTGGTGATCATTATACATATTGTATTAAGGTTGCTCACCTTAATTATGAAAAAAACTAAAAGAATTACCTAGAAGTCATAATAAGAAATCATAGGCAGAGATAATCCAGATTAAAGTTTTCCGCCCCTATAATGTATACAACTGTGTCATAGATATTTTGAATCTGGCATTTATATCAATTTTATTTAATCTAGTTTATCTCTATCTATTTCCATAAAGCGGCACAACTGAAGTGGGATTGGGCAGGGCACGTGGCTCGTATTCCGGAAGATCTTTGGGTCAAAATTACATCTGATTGGGTCCCTCAAACCAGGCGCCGCCGCCGTCGCGGTAGACCTCGGAGAAGATGGCGGGACGATATCGATAAGCATCTTAAAGACTGGCCTAAAGTAGCCAAATATCGAGAAGTGTGGAAGAAAGGCCTTTGCCCTGCAGTGGGACGATATGGGCTTAAAGAAAATAAAAATAACAGTTTATATCTGCTTACCTAACAAAAGTAATTGAAATACAATTTTTCAATAAAACTCAGCTGTATCTTGAACTTAAAATGAGATATCTCGTAATGAGACGGATACAACTTGTTTCACTATTGGTTTAGTTATTATGTAACTTGATTAGATTACCCTCCGCTGTTTCAAAGTGATTGTTACTTTCATTATGGCTCTATGCATCTGACTATAACCACATTCTATTGGATGTCGGTATGGTAATACTTTGAACCTTGGTGTAATTGTAGGTACTTTGTTCTTTTAGGCTTATTTTCGCCTGCCAGATATTGGAATATTTGTTACTCAATACAATCCGATTTACGATGGTCTAGTGCTTAAATTCAGTAGGTACCCATTTTGCTAAATATACCTGATTACTGTGATTAACACTCAGCTCTGTCTTAATCATAGTGCCTAGGCATTATTACGGCTAATGGAGTTAAAACCTACCTACTTAATTCAGAATGTACTTAGATAAATTATTAGTACTCTTTGATGAACTGTATTTGAAAAACACTTGTAGTACTTACATACAAATGAACTCAAACGCATTCAATTAATATTTGAACGTGTGTTTGTATTTCGCCGAAGAATAAATCGGTCACGTTGTGTTTCTGGTCTATTGTTTATACTTCATTTTGTCATTCGTTATGCTTGCCAATACTGTTTCAATGATTTGAACGGCTTTCTTGAAGGCCACTCTAAAAAATAGCTTTTAAATAACGTGACGTATGTTGTACGTGTTCCTGTTTTAAACCCCTTAAACTCATATTGTCTGATATAGCAATTTTTGAAGTGGCGCACGCCCTTTTTAACTAGATTATCTATTAATGTTTACGGCAAATGCTTTAAGATACACAGTAAACACTGCAGCGGCACGGTTTATTTTTTTATCTTTAACCTATATTGCGTCAGGCTAAGGTATCATCTTTCTCCTTCTGCGTCACACTATTCGTTGCTTGGTTTCGTTGCAATTTCTGACTGGTCTGATTCAAATGCATCTAGGTCATCTCTTCAGAAGTTTATAGCGGTGACGTTGTCATAAAAATAGTAGTGCTCATTAATAAAAATAAAAATATTATAAAATTAAATATTTAAAGTGGGCTCATCGTGACAGATTATGATAGCATCAGAGATCATTCAATTAGGGAGAATTGACCATCATCCTATATTATCAATAACTTAACAAGTAGTCTATTACAACCTGATTTATAATGTTGAATTTCCATAGGACGGTTAGGTCCCCACTTCTCGTAAAGTATTGAATGGTCAGCCGATTAGTCAGCAAGCATTCCTTGGATGCCAGTGCGGTACCGATCTCAGAGTCTGCGGGTTGAAATGGGCGGGCTACTTTGTCGGTATTTGCTGTTGATTCTTTGGGAAATGGCTGCAAACAGGATTGACAAGTTAAATCTTTTAATGTTCTTGTAACCACGCTACGCTGTCTGAGCCACATTCGACTTTGTTCACATTTTTTTATGGATTGTGAAATTTGGAAATTATTTTTATCCATACTTCCTACCCCTATATCACAGTAAGGTAGGTCACTATGACTTACTACTATCAGGCTGTGCGTTAATTATTTACTATTAATTCAGTCTGTCAGTAACGTACTTAAGTAATTTTAATATTTAGATTACGCGAGAGAACGTATACTAACTTTCTCACTACACTAGTGTTGTGTGTACACGGTATATTGTTTATTTAAAATAATTCGGTAGGTATACTGTAAACTGATTTATTTGACTTCAGTAAAATAGAGGATCTCGCACTTGCGAGTTACACGTGACTTCCTGAAACAAGTATGAAGTACTGTTAGACGGTCACTACCATTATAGTACTGCCAGTGCCAACGGATCTTGGCTATCATGAAGAGACCGTTTGTACTGCGCAAAGAACTTGGTTCGAAAAATGTCCATTGCGCATCGAAACGCGACGACGAAACTTCACGAGACGACCGAAATCCGCTGGCTATAAATATTAGCGTTCGCCAAGGAGTACCTAGGTACTGTGAAGGTGACACAGTAGTTGCCCAAGCGACGCGCGTGGTTGAATTGCCGACCGCGCGGCGCCAATGCAACCGCAATGCTCCACGATGCGCGATCTGCGATTTACATGTTGTTTTGACAGATGGTGAATTATGCTAAGAAAAATTGCCATTTGACAGTCAATAATCTAATGCCACTGTTTGGGCGAGTGTGATACAAGTTAGAGGATGTGATTTGAGTTTTTCAAGGTTTTTTCTATATAAGTACAGCTTATACTAGTGGGCACATAATTTTTTTGATAAGAAAAATCTTTGGTACACGACCCGTTTCAAATCTTTAGACCACTAGACTCCTTGATCTAACAGGTTTATTCTTAGATAGAGATTCGCTATTGCTGGGGATAAAATCGAACCGAAAATTGCGTGACGCATATAATTTTCTACGTTTGCTTGATGTTTTGCTCACCCAGATTATGGCACTTTTGGAACATTTCTACTTTCTAGGAAGGCGCAAGTTGATGCATACGTAAATTTGCATTAGATGTGGTATAAAATGCGGAAAGTGTATTAAATACGCAACTTAAAAACACCGTGCAGCAGAGTTCAAACCCGCAACCTCATCTAGTGTTTACTAGTTTTGACTGTATCAGAACGTTGTGCGACATTATCAACTCAACTTTTAAGTTATACACAACCACAAGAACAGTTACTGTTGTATCTTTCTCCATAAGCCTACCTAAACAAATAACAGTTGTAAGTATTCAGTGTAGCTCACAACCTTTAGCGTTGGCATCTGCATAACTGAGCGGCATCGTTCTCATTAGCCGGCGTCCGTTACTCCGACCTGACTCCCGCGCACAACGGGATCGTACGCCTGTTTAGCTACAATTTGAATTTAGTTGCAGGAAATAGTAACTGGTGTATGGTGATAGTGTTGTACGAATTTAAAAACAAAATACTGAGAACTGGCCAAATTCTGAAGCAATTAACAAAACACAGAATAAATACACTTCACTTCAAAAGTTGCGCTGTACATCATGGTTAATCTTCAATTTTTTTCTGTTTTGGGATGCTGGCCTATTTTCAAACGAGAGTGATTGGGTCACGTATAAACCACCTCGCGGATACAGACATCGAATAAATGAAACAGCCAGATATTGGTTTTAGAAGAGTCGTTTTGCATGGAGTTGCAAAAAATTGCAATTTAGGTTATTTCAAATAAAAAACTATTACTAAATTTCGAGTTAATGATCGGGTAGCTAAGATGATTATGTACAACTAAGCAATTGTCTATCCAAGTCTTATAATGAAAAATAAATGAGGAATAATAGATTATTCTAAATGCTTATTTATTGAAAGCACCTTTACTAAAACCCACTAAGAGGTGCGTCCAGTAAAATTCCAGTACAAAAATAGAACAATATGTTCAAGCCACTGCGCAGCGTATCGACATGCAAACCTGCCACAAATAAAGCACCAGCAGTGTTAAATCAGCTAGTTCACTTTATAAACTCGTAGAATTCAAGCTGGTTTTTTCAGATTGGGTCAATTTGTGAACCTAATTTGTTATAAAGCTTATTAAGAATTTGATAGGTACCAAATTTATGTGGTTTAAAGCATTAAAAATAATTATGTTTAAAAATGTCGTCGTCATCATTTCAGCCAAGAACCACAACCTAGAGATAACCTCTCCCAAAGAATGATCTTGAGTACCTAGCCATGACCCATCGACTTCCGCAATTTCATTGGTCCATCGAGTTGGATAATGTTTCACTTTGTATTGCAGGTTCGTGGTCGCCTATTTAAAAACCCAAATTTCCCAGGTTTGTTGATTCTGCGAGCCTTTTAACACAGAAAAGATATTGGCATTGCATAAAGAAAAGCCACTCTCCGTACAAAGGCATAATGTATGAATGTGGTGACAATGACGCATTTATTTCATACATATCATTAAAAAATATAATCTAATTTAGGTTTTTATTCTTCTCATGAACTTTAATACTCTATTAAAAAAAACAATGATGTTACCAGCGTTACCTGGATTTATGTTATGCTCTACAAACGAGTGATCAAGCTCTCTCAGCTCCGCAGCTCTAATAAACAAGCCCTGTAGGTGGAGGTCAAAGGCTTTCTCTGTGGGCAGTCCAAAGTGGGGGTTAGCGCGATGGGTAGAGTAGGGGCACTAGAAAGTCCTTGCTATTGTTTTCTTCATTACACTATTTATCAGCTGTCACTTCACGTTCGCTTATTGTGTTTTACATGCAAATGTGGTGATATATCTGCCTGTGAGAATTTGCGGTTCGGATTAATTAACTTAGATAGTTTTACGAAGCTAAGTTTGTATGAAACGTTGATGAGTTCTTGAGAAGTGCTTCAGATAAAAATAGTTATTGACTTTGACTTTGCCCTTGACTATGTCATGCCTACACGTCTTAAGTACTTACTACAGAACGTTTTAATGGTGTAAGTATATAAATTAGAATTAAAGTAAGTGAGTTGTCAAAACATACAAACACAAATAATCAAAATTAGCTGCTAACCACATCTAAAAATGTTTGCGCAAGCCGCATTATCACTGTCATTTTTTAAATGCCAGGTAAATAAAAGAACTAGCAACATTTATTTTACAGAGCAAGAGTGACAGATACAATGCAAATCAAAGCAAGAACCATTGAGTCTTGAGTGACTTTTTTTAGTGTCCGAATTTGTGTATATATACTGTGAATCCATGGCCTATCTAGCCATTTGAAATATTTATGACTATCATCGTAATTTGTTTTATTTATGATTTTTTCTAGGAAGTGACGTAGATCTATTGTCAAAAATAAGCAAGTCAGAAACGACGCAGAGTTATTATTGCTTATTGTTTTGTCCAACAAAAAGCTACACAATTTGATAGAAAAAACCAGGTGACCAAGATCCATACGAGTACACCGTTGTTTACGAAGATTGCTTAAACTATGGGAAACAATTGAAATAAAAAGGCTACACTAAACACAGTGGTTATATCTTCATTTCGTTTGTTCTGTCAAACCGGTAAACACACTGTTAGGGAGTGTTGAGTACTTGATCGAGAGAAGCGATAAAAATAAAATATTTTTTAAAAGCGGCCAAAAAAACCTCTTCATCAAGGTGTTATAACAAAGAAGTTTGTAAAAAGAAGGTGTTTATGCAATTAAAATAATTAACTGTTTGATTAAGCAAGAATAAAATGGTTGAATGGAACTCATTTGTATACGTACAAATTTTTAAATTAAAATTAAAAAAAAAAAACGGTAGCTACTTGAGACGATCACAATCATTCAAGAACTCTGATGGGCTGAGGATCATGTACCTATCACTTGAGGTGTATTTTATTTACGCCTGTTGTATACTGCCGCTACCGAGTTACATGTTCATCTGTTATGGTGTTCGAACCTATTGAATGCGTTATTCCGTGACCACAGGATTTCGGGTAGCACATTTGTAGTTGCCAAAGAGATTGGGTCATTCTTTTGTATGCGTGGGAATGATGCAAATGAGCCTTTGCTATTTCTTTGTTTGATTTCGTGAAAGTTTACACGATCAGGGAGGAAACGCGGCCGCGGCGGCCGATGTGAACTCCATTTTTATGTAATTGTTACGTCGTCATGTTTGCGTGGCTCGAATTTGGAGTGCCAGCGGAATCAACAATAAAGAAGCTAAATATCAACTACCTAAGTAATTAGTTTTAATTTCAATTTCAATTTCAAAAGTCTTTATTTAAAAATCTTATACTTAGTTTACAAATTATATTATTATCTATGACATCGGTAATGGCAGTTTGATACGATTGTTTTGCTTTTCAGCATAGGCCTTCTCCAGACGTTTCCAGAGTGTGCGATCATGAGCTATTCTCCTCCATAGCGGTCCTGCTGTCGTCTTAAAATCTTCTTCCCATCTTCGAAATGGTCTTCCTCTTGCTCTTTTTATTTTTAATAACTCTCTTTAATAAGTTCTCTCGACAATGGTATTTTATTTATTTACTAGCTGACCCGGCGCGGTTTCACTCGCGTTATTTTATTTCGCAATATTTCCATAATTTCTCACCGTTTGTAGGTCGTAAGAAGTCGTGAAGGCACAGAACAGATATTAGGCTCAAAATCACAAAATACTTCAATTTGAAACATATTGCAGAACAAACTTTATATTTTTCATTTTAAAAGGTAACTATTCAAATAAATCTACTGATTTGTTTTGTTGAGTCGTTATGGATGTCGGATATCAATCTCACAATGTCTACAATAACGATGCGATCAAGACCAATAATTCAATCTCACTGTTTGTTGCTATCCGCTGGCCACTTGTGCCTCAAAAGATTGCGTGCTAGAGGGGAACGCCCTTTATGAAATCAACTACAATGCACTCGGGTCAAGTAGATGACTTTTTTACACATTTAGAAATCATTACTAAGTTTAAAACGTAGTTGGCGTAATAGCGCGGTTGATATAATTGTTGGAAACGAATCATTTGATGGGTTAGTTTACCGGAATTGCGTTTCCGAATGGCCAAATTAAAAAACTATTAAAACGTTTTTATTTCGGATGATCCCAATAATAATAATAATAATAATAATAACTTTATTGAGGACACAATAAATGATTGGCTTATGTATATTTGTCGTTTTTGTGTATTTTTCAGCATAGCAACGTAATCTTTTTATAATGAACGTTTACGTATTTTAACATATTATAATATAACTTAAATTAAAATCAAAGTAGATCATTTTAATCAAGTGCACTTGCACCAAAAAAACCGGCCAGGCGCTACACAGCACACTTACTAATCAATACAATCACTTACACTTGCATTATTTACATTACTGTGTGACTATTATCCATTATCATCAATAATCAATAAAGCGAGCAATGAAAACCATCCTAGCATAAAATGTAGTCCTCAACATGAAACAGCTTCATAGAAAAATGTCGGCAAGACGGTATGTCACTACATCGTCTACATTATCCATTCACTAAGCTGGTGCAATTTGAGTGCCTTGAGCGTTTGATTTTGCAACTGTCTGTCCCTTTTATTGAGCGTCGAGGCTACCAATTTGTCTTCAAACTTGGTTTACAAACTACTGCTTTAAGTAAAATCACTAATCTTTACTAGCTCACTAACGTAGCTTGGTTAATTTGTAGTTACTGAACTAGGTAGGCGTTTATTGATTTGTGTTTCGTAGTGTTGAGGGGTGAATTACAATATACTAATGAAGTCAGTGCGTATGTGAGCAGCTAAACGTAATCACTACCTACTTCACCCCAAGCTTCGATGATATTTAGGTCATAACATCAGTATCAGGCCAATACAGTAGCAATGAGTTATTAATACCTACGCTTGCGCAAGTATTTTGCAGAATATAAGCCGTATTTTGGTTTCTAGGTACGTTGTTTTTCAGGTTTATCTCCATTCACTAAGTATTTTGACATAACTTTGATTTTTTATTGTGTGGCGCTAAATAAATATTTATCTATTCTATTCGATTCTATTCTATTTTAATTTGTAGAAATTCACGATTTAAAATACGGATCAAAATATTCAAATGACATAATTTTCCGTTCTAAAAGGATCATTGCGTAGGTTAAAAGTACGATCATGGGCATATACGCATCCCACCACTCGTAGTTTTGTTCGTAAGAAACCTGGTATTACCATTTATACAAATATTTTAATACACATGCACAATTCTTCTGGCCAAAGGTTAATACGATATGAATTATATTAACACGTACCTACTCTATGAAGGAGAATGTCTCTGCCTCTGTAAAGATTTCTCAACCGGTCGACCTTTTGTGATGAGGTCGAAATATTAAAGATGGGTAGTTACAAAGTAAATATGAACAAAAGGCTACCAACAATTCGTTTTAAGGACAGCGCAGTAGGTAAGTAGGTTGACAAGAATGTTTCACATGGTGCTGAATAAAAAATGATGACGAATGATGAATAGCTGCCGTTCGAAACAATAAAGTTATGTTGGTTGTTAGTTCTACTTAGGTTTTGGTAAATATAAGGTAAGGGCTTCAAGCAATATAAATTAGGCCGTGTTAAAAATTAAATAAAAAATTACAAAACATAAATTTAAACTTTTTTTTTTCAGCAAGTGAGAAGACAATCAAGGCGCCCACCTGATGTTAAGTACCACGGCTGACTATCACAAATGCAGTGCCACCCAAAGCTTAAAGTTTTTAAGTGTTTGCGTGGCACTGCACTGCGCTTATCACCCTGAGACATTGTTGTTTCTTTCGCCCAGTAATTTCACTTGCTATAGTGCCCTTCAAACCTAAACACAGTGCAGCTTGCACACTACTGCTTGGAGGTAGAATATCTGACACTGCGGTGGTACCCACCAAGACGGACTCTTGCTGAAGAATCCTACCACCAGGTAACTATTGGATTGGTGACTCAATTCATCTACCGGGCGATCAAAACTGCACAATAGACCAAATAAAACAATCGTCACATAAGCGACAGTAGTGAATGATGCTCTCATTCGAAACAGGGAAATAGGTCAGGGAATCGCAGCCAGGTAGGTAATCACTACGTGTGCTAGTTTGCAAGGCTGTTGATAACATAGTTTAATACATCTATCATTGTATTTTACATCACTGTTTTCCGTTGATTTCAGTGCTCTATAAACCATAGGTACATGTAGTACTGTGTACCATAAATTAAATCACAAGTCACAGCCTCAGAGATTCTACGAGTAATGTTGATATTGAAATCTACCACAACGACCAAATCAAGGGTCGTGTTAGATCTACGTTTTACGCATTGCGCTGTCTACGCAGTCGTAGTCAAATTTAATTCAACTTTGTTATGTTTTAAATTAAAAAAGTAAGTGAGTGTACGAGCTATGTAATTTCGCGAAAATAGCCGCAAACAATGTAAATATTGGAAACAATTTATCCACACCTAAACACTACGTTACAAAAGAGATCGAAGAGGTTTTATCGGTTTTAACATTGGTGATGCTTGATGATGTTATGTGACGGGTAGCAAAAAGTATATTTAAAAGTGACAGACGTCAACAAGTGATATTTTAAAAATGTCATTGGCGCTTGAATCACGCAAATTAAAATAAACTCGCACCTATTTATCGGTAGGTAATCTATCAACTGACTTGTAGTATTACTCTGTGCTTGTAGTGCATCGATTATTTGATAAGACTTTGTTTGTTATCGCCGTTTACGAGGCACGTGCACACGTGTGTATCTACCTTTCATTATTGCTGTATCGGTGTTTGATAGACCTCGTGCTTCGATCAATATGTTTGTTGTATTTGAAGTTCGAGCGCTATTACACAAGAATATACGCTCACGTGCTCATTGGTTTATTAAGTTCCTGTTTCTAAATCAAAACAATGTACTAATAAATATATCAATATCAAAAATTATCGAGAAAATGTAAGACAATATTTAGAAAAAAAAACCAGTCCTTGCTGTACATGTGTATTTATTTGTAGACCAAGATTATAAGAGTTACTCGGATAGAACTCGGAGTCTAAAACGGTTTTCAAGTTCTCTAAACACTTTCACCTGTTCTACATAAAGTTGCAGCGCTAGCAAGTACAGGAAGCGTGAATATGGACCACCCAGACATCCAATAGATGGAACTAATTTAACTAAGTATTAGGGTTTTGGTACGTACGTAAGGTGTGGAGCGTGTGACCGCGATAAGCTTGATCTTGTGCATTGTTAAAATATTATTTACACACATTCAAATCAAAATGTCCATGGTTTCAAGCGCTCGCGTGATGCAGCTAAGCGTTTTTTTGTTAGTAAAAGGTAAAAGTTAATCCAAAATGTAAGCCACCGAGTGATTTATAAAATCCGTCTCCATTTGATGGTATGGGATGGTATTGGGATGGTATTAGATGGAGGGTATATTAGATGGTTCATTTAGCCAAAGGAAGTCATATTATTTTGTATCACAGGGATAACTTTGCATGTCTCCTAATTAATGGCATCAATTATTCTGCCCTACTCAGCTACACAATCTCATGAAGTCTAAGTCAAAAGAGTTATTAAAAAAAAATCACAAGGATCACTTTGCAACCCGGCAACCGTCACTCAACCTCTACGATCTTGTACGATCTACAAATATTTGTTCCGGGTGTTCTGGGTATTTTCTATATATAATAAAAAATATCTATCTATTTATTGTATTGTATTAAGTATAATATCAGTCATGTAGTACATACCCATAACACAGTTCTGTTTAACAGCAGCTTACCTTGGGGCTAGATGATGCTGTGTGGATTGTCCAACATTATTATGATTAACCTCAAAACGTTAATGAACTGCCACTACCAAAGGTGTTCAAACCGCTATCACTCAGGCCTCTTATAACGATAAGAGTATTATAAAAGTCGTGGGAAACAATGCTCAACGCGTGAAGATCGCATGGAATTAGCAGCCAAGGTGGCTCGTGGCCGTCGCAGCCTTGCGAATTAGTACGGAGGAACCGCTAATCAGCGGCATGACGATTGTAGGACGGTTTTGTATCGCAACCTGGATTGTAATTACATTCTTCTTCTCTAGGTTGGTTAGCTCATGCTAACCAGCCAATCAATTTGCCTATTAATATTAGTTGAATCAGTTGGTATAATTTGTACCGAGTCGTAAGCTTATGAGCTTATGCTTACGAGGCGAGAGCATTGTTGATCTAGTTTTTTTTATAAGTACTACTAAATTGGCAAAGGTAGCTAATGTACGTTTCCAACATCAGAGATTTGCTCGTTACCACCCTGAGATGTAGATCAAAAGTCTCATGTGCCTGTAATTTCATCGGAACCTTCGAACCGGTACACAGCAATGCGAGTATTACTTCATGGCGGCAGAAAGTACATAGGCTAAATCGTACTGTTCAAATTGTAAGGTCGTAGGTTCAAAACCAGTGGCGTGGCGCGCGCAGTACTTTGGCCGCCCGACCTGTACTACATAAGCGCTCTATGCCTACTAGTGATGGGGTAGAAGTCGATCTTAAAGTGAGATACAGATCGCTATCGATATCAACTGGCACCCAGACCAGAAACAAATATTTGCACATATGTACCTAAACATTTGTCTCGCAGCGGGAATTGAACCCGCAACCTCTCGCCGTACTCGAGGTCTTCATAAATCGCCATCATATAAATATATTGCAGGGCAAAAACTAATGGGTAAACAATTAAATAAACCAAAATAATAATATACACAATATACATACCTACATAAACAATAATATACATATATCATATTTATTACATTATTATTTTAATTTACCTATTTAAGTAACATATAATTAATTATATTTCAAGCAGACGACAATGACAAACTCAAATGTTCGGCAGCTAGCCTAGCCGCTCTTGCTTGTTTACTTGGCCGAGTCCACTAGTAGTCCGAGTACGTACGATAACGCACGAAGCATTCCGACTCTAAAAGTAGTAGCTCGCTCGCAGACAGGGGTACAGGGTGCGCGGGGTACGCCGTACGACTGACTACGAGTTGATTTAGTCGTGCGTGTACGTCCTTGTAGATACGTCGCGTCGTCCGTGCGAACCCCATTTTGTCTGCATTGTATATTGACAAAGCGTCATGGACGTCGAAAAATTTATATATTTAGTACACGAAAAGAAATGTGTGTGGGATAACAACAATCCCAATTATCAAATAAGAGATCATCAGGCCAAAGCATGGCAGGAGATCTCGGAACAAATGGAAATGCCAAGTAAGGAATTTGTTTGTCGATCCGGTGACGTAGGGAGTGCCCAGTTGTAGTGTAGGTTCGATTTCCACTGCCAGACAATGTTTGTATGATCTGCAAATATTCGTTCTGGGTCTGGGGTGTTTTAAAAATATAGTACAAGTACAAGACCACTTTTTGCCGACTGTACCTTAAAATGAATAATGATTTTAGTACCTATTTTACCTATTTTATTTTTAGTACTCTTCAGCAAAAGTCCGTCTTGGTGGTTAAAACCACAGCGTCAGATATTCTACCTCGAAGCACTAGTGTGCAAGCTGCACTGTAATTAGGTTTGAAGGGCACTGTAGTGTGAAATTATTGGGCGAAGGAGACTTAACAACAATGTCTATTATGAGTAGTAGAGTTCTCTGTGATAGAGCTCGTCCGGGAAAGGACTACCACCATACCTATTTTTGCCGCAAAGCAGTAATGCTCGCATTGCTGTGTTCCAGTGTGAAGGGTATGGTTTACGGTGAAATTACTGGCACATGAAGCTTTCGATCTTAGTCTCAAGGTCGCAACCCGACTATTATTAAATACTCTGGTATTGCAAGCGTCCATAGGCTGCGGTAACCGCTTACCATCTTGTGGGCCGTACGCTTGGTTGCCACTTCAGTTGTATTTAAAAAAAAATGTCTCGGGGTGATAATCTGGGCGCCTTGATTATCTTGTCTCTTGCTGACATAAAAAAAAAACTTCTCTATCCGAACGCACGGCCGGAGTGTTATATTAGCCGCACCAATTTAATAATACCTATCTATTTGTTATCAGATTCCCATAATACTTACAAGCTTTCCATAGTTTGCTGGACGGCGCTATGGAAATACCCATCTCCACCAATATTTTATTCATATTCAAGAACGGGGGGAAACGGGGTGTTTTTTCTGTCAGGAAATAACAAGACGGTCATGTCATTCGCATGATAATAAGCGCCACGCCTGACCTGTTGGCTACTGGGAGGCACTGCACTGCGCTTGTCACCCCGTGATGTAGTTATGATGTCTCTTTCGTCCAGTGATTTCTCTTGCCTTTTTTATGTCAGTCGGTCGGTAAAACGGTCAAGTCGCCTCATCATAAACAGATGCAGTGCCACGCAAAGCTTAAAATTTTTAAGTTCAGCGTTGTACTGCACTGCGTTAATTAACCCGAGAGACGTTGTTGTTAAGTCTCTTTCGCCCAGTTGTTTCACTTGCTACTTAAACAAAGCAGTGCTGGCACTTTACTGCTTGGAGGTAGAATATCTGACACATGCGGTTCGTTCGTTCGTTCGTATGAGTCAGTGGTCAACTCTGGTGACAGAGTTTCTAGGACGCCCGAAGGCCTCTGTCATGGCCTGCGGTGCATGCCATGCGGTGATACATACTCATCAAGACGGACTCTTGCTGATGAGTCCTACCTCACGGTGATACATTAAATATTGCCTTGCAAACCAAACGCTGCACATAATACATGTTTTTCAAGAAAATAATTTCTAAATCACAACAATATCTACAACCCTAAATTAATATTAGATTGTTTAAAATTAAACCAGTTGCTAAGTACCTGTAGTACATAATAATAAATATATTTTTCAGTAAGTGAGCTGAAAAGAAAGTGGAGAGGTCTACGTGATACTTTTGGAAGGGAACTCAAAAAAGTTTCAAAAGGAAAATCGAGACATGCAGCTTATACAAAAAACGATTCCAAATGGCACTATTTTATGGATTTAATCTTTCTTAAAGACACTATGTATCAAAGAAAACTGACAGATGAATCAAATGAAGTGCCTGCCGTTGATTTTAAGTCTGAAAGTACAGATACGAGTACAGATGAATATACACAGCCTGTTCTTTCGCCTGGAAATCGGAAAACAAATTTTAAAACTTCACTGAAACAACAAGTAAAGAAACGAATGCCAGATGCAATTGATGCGAAGCTGTTACGGATTGAAAACAAAATAAAATACTTGAATGATTCTGATACACAGTTTCTGATGAGCCTTCGGCCTTATTTAAAGGATATCCCTAAACACCGAAAGCTAGCTATAAGAACAAAGTTACAGCAAGTCCTTGTTGATGAACAGGAAGACGTTTCATCGACAGAAAGAGTGGAATATTATGTTGATGACTGATTCAAGTATTAGTTTTGTTAGCTGATCCAATGTCTGACGTAGCCCAAAACATGTACACTCGTATGATAACTAAAACTAAAGGCACAAGATAGAGCAAAATGTACGTACAATGGGCGGTCTTATCGCTAGGTAAGCGATGTCTTCCAGGACCTTTCGATGGAGAGTCCGTAGCCCAATACAATATGTAGGTACACTCGTATTTTAGTAGATAATTATTTTATGAGTTAAGTTTTTATTTCAATTTTTTCACTCTTGTTACCTAGTTTAAGTATATAGTTTAATTTACAACTTTGTTAATATTCCGATTGGGCGGTGTGGTCGCTCAGCGACAAAGCCTTTTTTTCATTCAATAAATAAAATAAAAAAAGTATTAATAGTAGTCTCAAATTTTCAAATTACAGTGATAATTAAAGTATGCCACTAAAATTGATCGCATTCATTGTTTTTTAATATAACTAGCTATTACTTACTTCTTTACCTTAGAAGGTAGGCTCTTGCAAACAAAACTGTGACATTTTAATGGTTCAGTGATAGCTCTGAACTTAGTTGTGACTGTGAACAACTTTGTTTAATTCATGTAGGTACAGTCAGCAAAGAAAGTGGTCTATCAATTTGTTTGACAAAGGTTTCTGTGAAATCCTATGACATTCAAATGAACCTCAACCTTAGGGTAGACCACGTTTTTTGCTGACTGTACCTAGTCCATTATTTAAGCTGAAGTGAGCAGAGTTCTTTGTAATGTTTGTAATTGAGCTGGGGCCGTACTCTTGAACGCAATCGGTATTGGACAGGTATTGGACTAAGACATTTTGTACTTTTGACACCAAACCTAATAACCAATACTAATTGCGTTCAAGAGTAAGGCCCCTAGTCCGGGAAAGTAATAGTACCTACGCATGGTTGGTTACCGGTAAAATGAATAACACATAAAACATGAACGTTGATCAAAAGTTTCATGGCTCAGGATTGAAACACGCAAGTGATACCTCTGGTATTGCATGCGTCCATAGGATAAAGTTACCGCCTACTTTCGAGGATTGAGTGGACCATAAGATTTACCATCCAAGACGTAAAAACCTACGATGTTGGACAAATGAGTAAACTTGGCCCATATTAACGTAAGCTTCGCTCATATTAACAATTCAACTAGCCACTGTACTTGACCAATTTAAATCGGTTCTAACAAACATCACAAGCTCCAGAGTATATAAAACATTGTTGGTTATCAATAGTTCCTCGTTGATTATAATTCATTTATCTCCAACACAATTAGGGCAGCTCTCCCCTCAATTGATTTCACAATCAACTATGACCTCATGTGCGGGCGCACTACAAAACAATGTGCAGTTCTCACGCGCAATCAGAATAAACGCTTGTACCCTTTTCATGAGATGAGGACCGATTTCTGAGGATATCGAATTTGAGCACGTTGAAAATAACAGTTTCTAAAACGGTGCAGACATCTGCACTCTGAAAAATATGACAAACATCTGTTAAATTCGTTCAGTAAAAAGAAAATTAGAAGGTTGAGCCCCAGTCATGCACTAATGTATTTCTGTAAAACCGTATAAGTATTTTATGTTATTAGATAAAAACTTTTAAATAAATAAACTGTTACCGGAAGTCATGTCTCAATAAAACGAAGGTGATTTTTATATTAATTGATCTATATTATTAGAAAACCAGTTTTTGGTTTGAACTTTACTCTTTGAATTGTCCGGTAACCGGTAAACATCAGGGTCTCCATGCATGGAATATAACAAAGGCAGGTAAAACGCTGCTCTGTGACGATAAACAACCAACGGAAAATCTTGTTTGTCACTGTGAAAAATGTCTGCAAAAATTTAAACAAAAAAAAATTGCCAATAAACAATTCCGATTTAGTCACCAAATTACTACTAAATGGTAATTCATTTTCATTTTAGTACACAAACCTATATTTGCACTAATTTTTTTAAAATTATGAGTCGAGAATCTGTCATTGCTTTAGATGTATAAATCTTTTTTTTTATTTAAAACCAGCTTACTACTAAATGGTAATTCATTTTCATTTTAGTACACAAACCATGTTTGCACTAATTTTTTTAAAATTATGAATCTGTCATTGCTTTAGATAAAAAATCTTTTTTTTTTATGTAAACCTGCTAACTATTACAATGTATTAGATATTGTACCTAAAAACCTAGATAGGTTTGTTATAAAATTAATAATTTTATCACTTTAAATCCTTAACATACTTAACTAACAAAAAATACTTAGTTAAGATAAAGCTAACATGCAATAAAAACACAGTTACTTTATTATTTTAAAATAAATAATAATAAAATAAAATTGTAAAATAAAACTATAATAGTATACGTATTATTATGATTATGAAAACGTTCACGAATATAGTTTTTTATATATTATAGATAAAACATCAATTTTGCTCTCCCTGCCAATTCTGCCACTTTTGTGGCCGTGACCATCGAGTAGACTGAAGTCGCCTACGCTGGTAGCCCACCATTATACTTGACACCGCACTATCCCTACGTCATCTATGGAATAAGTAACAAAACATGTACAGAAAAGGGTCTCATTTGGCTGGCCAATACAAGTCTTATCGCCTACACTGCGTCGTCAATATCAACACAGCTCATGCGTTATAAAGCTGGGACATTTGACGCAAGCCGCATTTTGTTAAGTACTACGCGACTTAGACCCCCAAAAATTGCGGATGACGCAGCTGGGCACTATTTTATTTTTTGCTCTAAAAAAACATTTGACAAAAATTAACGATATGATGAAAAGTCAGGAATCTGGTTACTTTACAGCGTAAAAATGCTATTAGTTTTGCTAATCGCCCATGCATGCGCATAAATTTTGCCCATGAATTATTTAATATTAAATAATGTTTATAAATATGTTAAGTTATGAGATTGTGCTTTTTCAACCCATTACTACGTTAACACGCGGCTCTAATAATTCATGTGATGAATCAGCTTTCTTGTTTGGTCTGTAATGTAACTATGGCGCCTTTTCGCCTTTTCGCTTACTAATTGAACAACTTGGACTATCGGTCTTTGACACCGGTCGATGTTTGAACAATCAGTCAGATTGTTACTACATACTTGCGTAGACGCAAGGTTGTGTGTTGTCTATCAATTGTTTGGAATGATGTTACGTAGAGTAACATAACAATGTACTTTGTAAATATGGTTGTTTTTAATAAACGTTGATTTAGAACTCAAATAAGTATATATTGTCAGTGCAATGATGCTAGAGTCAAGAGTCTAAAAGATTAGATAGTCTGTAAGTCCTTAACCGAGAATAAACTCGTAGTATATTATTTTAATAATCATCCTGGGTCCAGAAATTGCACAAATAGTCAATAACAATAAACTAGTTAGCAAGACCGAAAATGTTTGGCTTAAATTGGCGCAGACTGTGTGGATTGCGAAGTACACATAGTTGAAAGCATTCTAACTTCAAACTTAACTCAATGATATTTTGAAATAATAAATACGAAAGTCATATTATAATGTACAAGTTTTGGAAGGGTTTGGCACATTTTAAGTTAGCTTTTGTTTGTGTCAAAAATAAAACTATGTTCTTATCAAAATAAATTTCTAATCACAATCAGACCTTACAACTGATGAAGTTTTTAGCCATAATGTTAACCAGATATTTCTTGGATAAGAGTTGTAGGTACATAAAGTCAGTTGACGTCTTGTAACCATGACCAGTAGCGTATAAATATTAACATTAGCGCAGTATGTGACCTCAGATAGAACCTTCAGTATTATGATCCTTTCTGATATCTCAAAAAATGTACCTTGTTTTTTAAATAAGTAAAGTTATGGAGTGCGGGAACCAAGTAATTCCAGGGTTCTTTGAAAATCTAAAAAAAAAGAAAACCATGTTTCTTCACTCTTCTACGTAGGTATTAAATTATATCGAGAGCCATGACCTCCTCTCTTCTTAGGAGCCCTAACGATTTTTTTTTTTTTATACTACTAAAGTGGTAACCAAGTGTACGGCCCACTTGATGGTCAGCGGTTACCGTAGCCTATGTACGCATGCAACATCATAGATATCACTTGCGTGTTACCACCCTGAGACGTTAGATGGTAAGTCTCATGTGCCTGTAATTTCACCGGAAACCATACCCTTCGAACCGGAACACAGCAATGCGAGCATTACTGCTTGGCGGCAGAAATAGGTATGGTGGTAGTCCTTCCCCGGATGAGCTCTATCACAAAGAACTCTACTACTCTTAAAAAATATAGACTAATTACTATATTTTTAGATTATAATTTTATAGTTTAGTATGAATGGAATATATGAAAGTAACCTCTGTCTGCTACGTTTTCACGGCTAAACTACAAAATCAATTGTGAAAATGGTATAAATATAGATTGAGCTGGCTTTTTTCTATATGAACCACGTAAATCCGCATGCAGCTAGTGCAATATAAATAATGTCATCACAATAAAGCAAGGCGACGTACCTTTTTTCAACCTTCAATTACTTGAGCACGGTAACGAGGTAGCGTGACATGAGCAACACGTGACTTGCTACACGTGCTCATCGATAATAACTCTAGTCTCACCTTAAATACGAACTAAATCATAGTTTATGAGAATAGTTATTACATAACTGAGAACCACGTGATGTTATCTAGACGAGTTGCGAAGATTCGCAATCTATTTTGGTTAAATGACTAATACAGTGGCACAGGTATATTTTGTTTGTACCTTATCTTTTTGGTAGTTAAATAACTAGGTACTTACTGTTTAACTGAATGCATGAAAGGATTTCTACAGCTAAAGCAAAGCATGGTAATGACAAAGTACAATTCTAGTTCATCTTACACACCCGTAAATTTTCTGGTGTCCAGGACTCACCGTTCTGGCTGACATTGAGATTTATTTCCTCTGAGTCAATTAGTAAAATCTGTATCTATCACAGCGGTATTTCAATATTTAGGTCCCACTTTACCTTTTTCTAGCTCTTAATTTTTTTTAAATACTGTATAGTATACAGTAATATACAGTATACTGAGACAAATACATAAATTAATAAAAAAAATCAATCATTTTAAAACTATTTTATTTAAAAGGGAATTAATTGATGAAGTAATGATATAGTTGCACCAGTACCTTACTAATATAATGGCAAAATAGGTGATGATGATATGGTAATTGAATCGGCTTATTTATCCACCAAATAGAAACGTTTCCGAAGCACTTTAGATAGCTTCAATCATAACAAAACACACTTCACTTATTGCAATCAAAACTAATGAAGTTCATGAACCAGTAAAACAATTATCCTTTAAACGGTTATCTTACAGTTATAATAAAGATTGAAAAATTAGACACTGGAATGGGCTACGCACGTGAAACGGTAAATATTTAGACAACAATTATCAGTAGGTAGCGATCTTGTAACAGTCAAACACGAAAATATAACTCACTTTTACATCCACTGCTGCTTTGCTTTTAGCTTGTTTTTTACTAAAGCTTTAGAATGCGTATTGGACAATGCGCTATAAGATAGGTTAGTATAAAGATGCTGTGATGGATGACCGCGTTGCATGGTTTGATTACTAACGTAATCGTCTACTGGCATGATATCATTTTAAGCATTGTGGTCACGTCCGCGTCTTTTAAACGTGAAACCAAGGTTTAACTTGGACACTCACTATTGAAATGGTGTCGCATAAAAGTTCCTAACTAATATAATTATTATAATTTTGTATTGTTTATTATTTATCGCTATCTGAATGCTCAGGTCAGGTTGATTGGTAGATTCTGACCGCAAAGATAAGATAACGAAGGCATGTTTATAAATAAATAAACATGTACCTACATGCGGTAAATAGTAAAATTCAGATGATGCGCGTTTCTGATTGTTTGGTACTATTTTGGTCTGTACCTAAACAGAACTTGGTATATTTAAGATTTATCTAATTATATTAATTATCTCTATCATTAATAGTAAAATAAACCATCGCAAAGGTTCTGATTATATAATGTTATGCAAGGAATAATAAATACTTACTATATATAAACCATAACATCACTTTTATTAGGCTTATATCCATAGATAGTGGGATCTATGATAGTTCAAAGTATCAAAGATGTCAACATAACATAATTTAACTTCTTAATTTCATACCAGATTTAAATAATAATGCTGTTCGACACTTAAATCCATCTTTATTTGTCAGCATAAGAACTAATTGAATAATAATCGCTTATTTATCATAAATTACTCTTGTAATGTCACCATTAATTAACAAAATACACATGTCACATAGAATCGATTAAATACGTTGTTGATCGATTACATAACGAGTGTTTGCCCTAAAGCGCAAAGGGCGTTGGTTTTAGGTACTGTTACCTGCGCCTACGCAGCCTGTGTGGTCCGCCCGCTGGTAAAGACGTTCATCACTTTTTAAGAAGCCTAACGCCATCTAGCGACCATTTCATCGAATTTATTTTTAATTATTTGTTTATTTTCCTTTAAACGAACCATTAACATAAAAAAAACTCTTTTACCTAATTGTTATGACAGAAGGTTAAAACGTTTTGACATGCTTATTAAATATTATGTCAACTTTATAAAATAGTAACACTGGGTAGAGAAACCATGTTGTCGTGCATAATAATAATATAGTCGTTTGACAACATTGATGAATAATAAACGTAAGTACCTAAAATAACCACATTTAAATCCTATCTTATCATTCTACATAATCAATACCTAAAAATTGCCAAATCTTTTATATCACCGACTAAAAGAAAAACCATTCCAATGTAAAGCGCGGTATCTTTGATGAATCCCACACTCGTCTATAAAGTTTTAATTTTTGTATAAAGGGAGCAGGTAGGTTGTAAAAAATTGTACTCGTCCGCTCAAGCGTCGGCAACCATCAAAGTTCCATAAGATGCTCCCACGACAGTATTTTAAAAATATCCAGTGATTTTTTAAAGAGCCGTGTAACTCTTTTTGTGCTGTACGTATGTGTTCAGTATTTATTTGCTTTTTGTTTGGTGTCTGAGAATAGTTGAGGCATCTGTACAATAGAGCTTTTGACTTGATGCGCGCATTCGTGTAATTCTGTTTTATCATTAATATCGACCATCAACAGATGTACAGTACCTTCTTCTTTTCTTTTGTTGCCTTCATATAGCATGGCACAACCAACAGTCTTGAGCTGGCTTGGTCTTTTAGGCTAACTAGTAAATCAGAGTCGCAGTAAAATAACGTAGTAGTGGTAGTAGTATAACGGAAGCTTTTTGTGCCCTAAAGCGCTGTAACCAGATTTTAATTTTATATCCAAAGATATTGAGAACAATTGTATAATTTGTTTATATTATGCTCGAAGCTTAGTTCCTACATTTTTATGTCAATATTTTTCACTAGACAAGAGCTGAGATCTCGATTACCTAGAATTGATGTCCTTGTCTTAAGTTATATGTTTGTGGGTGCATGTTGTAGATAAAAGCAGTTGTAATCTAATTATCCATTTAGCAATCTTGGTACTACCTACTGATTATGTAGGTAATTGCTCGGAACATTCATCGCATTCTTTGACATACCGATAATCTTTCGAGTATCTAGTAATTTCTATATTATTGTAAACAAACTATGCATAGTTGTAATTTATAGTTTAAATGGTTTTTAATAATAGCTTATTATAGCTTATTTATTTATTATTGCTCGGACCTTGCTTACTTTGCTTGCTCAACATTTGACATTATACCCAGTATCGTGGTTGTCGAATTTTTACTGATCAGCGATAAGTTTGTAATCGCGTGCCTGAGAAGAACTATTTCGTCTATATTATGCTACAATCTAAACCTGAATATAAATATAAAATTCCAAGAGGCGCATCATCATAAGCCACAATAAAATAAACCTCGCTTACTAATCGTTGCAGGTTAAAACCGGCTACAAATGGTAATAAAATAAAGGTACATACACATACGTGAAGTGTCGAAACGCGGTTCTCTCTTTTCGATATAAATAGTGCGAGGCGAGTCGAGCGCAGCGCACTGACCGACCATCGACAGCGATCCCGATAATCGGGCAAATGTTTGAGTTTCTCTATTTTCAAATCAGGTTGGCTCTAGTCTGTTTCAACGAAGTGGATGAACGCGCGCGTTTGCGTTTTGCCTCTTGTTTAAATCCCAAGTGGTGGGACAGGTTAACGCCGGGTATGTTGGTGGAGCGCGCGTTTGGTATACCAAGACTGGTTGGTCGTGTGAACGCGCCGCGTTAATTGGCGTGCGGAGTGTCCGCTGTCTTCGAGCCACGCGCCTGCGCCGTTCATCTCAACCGTTTCAATTTGAATTGAAAACAATAAAATTTTAATAGCGTGATTTCTGTTTATTATTTAAAATATAAGCGTTTTGATTTAAAACTATTTATGTGGTTGCTAATAGTAACCTGCGTTAAGTATATTAAATTAAGATAGTAAAAGAACTTGAACTTGAACTTGACTCTTTGTAAAATTTGGGGTTTGACGTTATCTTGGAAATTACCATCATATTTATTTTTGCCACCAAGCAGTAATGCTTGCATTGCTATGTTCCGGTTTTAATGCCGATTGCCTATGAAATTTACTGATGACACATACAATTTTTGATCTGACCCCAGGATGGCTTTAAGAGTGATACTTCCATTATTGCAAGTGTTTACGGTAACCACTTACGGTAGGCCGTTCGCTTGTTTGTCATACAATGGTATATATACATATAATCGTTACAATGGTATATAAAAAAAATCAAAAAAGTTTTTTTTTATGTCAGCTGCAAGCGACAAGACAATCAAGGCGCCCACCTGATGTTAAGCACCACGCCTGACTATTAATATAGTATGATCTGTGTTAAACAAACTTTTGTTTCAAAACAGAGCAAACCATTTCGTAAACACTAACGTAAATTCCAATTTGTTATCAGCTAGGTTTGTTATCGTTACTAAGTCGTACAAGGACGTCTAATGGTACACCGCACTTGTCCTGTTTCCTAACTAAGGTACGTTACCTACGCAGTGTGTACCTACCATGTATAAAACGTAATAAAATACACACTAGGTATTTTAGTACAGTATTGATAAGGAATATGATTGGGAAAACATTGTTGCTAAAATACAGGGAACTAACCAGAGCATAATTAATAAAATGGTTATCCCCAAAGGGAACGTACACAGATTGGTATTATAACTTATTTCTAGACCACTAACTTGGTATAATTACGATACAAGCTATTGGCATATGGTAAGTGGTAAACATAGACTATGATGCGCATGGAAGCCGCCAGAATTTATTTCAGGGGGGTGCATATGCATCTATACGATAAATGAAATAGAATTACACAATATGTACTCAAGGGTAGATTCAGGCTTTGGTTTATAAGCTTTTAAGCCCATTTACCTTAGCAATCTTGAACAGACTGTTAAAAGGCGAGCGCAGCGAGCCGCGAAAAAAGTTATACATAAATTTACGCCAGTTCCAATGCATCCTAATCACACCTTTCACAGTCCAGGGAAGTCATGACTCCCAACATTCTATCTTGAATTCACCCTTGTTGTTTCACTAAATTAATATTTTAAATTTTAATTTAGAAAACCATTAAAGTAAGTTGTTACATAACTATGTATTTACATTTTTATTTTAGACAACTTCAGTTTTTATGTATACTGTAATTTATAAAAAAAAACTGTCAATGTTCTTTCCTGACAGGGGGATGCAATTTCGTTACGTCGAACTAATAATGGTCAAGTTAAATTTTTATTTTAGACACCTTCAGTTTTTACTGTAACTGTAAGTTATTAAGTTTCGTTTTTATTATAAAATTATTAAAAAAACTATTTATTTTCTTTGCATCTTTATTACACTGAACTAATAATGGTCTAGTTAAATTTTTATTTTAGACACCCTCAGTTTTTATTTGAACAGTAACCACATATAACAAAAACTAAAAATCGAGGGCTCTAAAATTGCTAAAAAAATGGCTAAATATTGCACCTTGCTGCCGGCACCCACGATGATGCGTGCAATAACTAGGCATTACACAGGCAACCATGAGACATAGATCTATGTCTCAAGTGCCGGTAGTTGCAACGGCAGCCATAAACTTACAAAAATTCAGCAATACAAGCATTACTGTTCGGCAGTAGAGCGGACAAGCTCTATATGACAGTTGACCTTCAAAGCCAATAACTGAAAAAAAACACTTGATACATTTAAGCTCAGAATTTAGATACCCCTTGAATACCTTTGAACTTGTTCTAAGTCACTCCACCGATACAGCATTAACCTTGTGTATTAATCTGTCTTTAATATAACAATTGAGTCAGCCAACTCTGGTGACGAGAGTTTTTAGGACTCGCGAAGGCCTCTGTTATGGCCTAACTTTGAAAAAGCCGGGACAGACTGCTGAACTAAACAGTGCAATACTTTGTTGCATCATTACAATATCAATGTATCCTAGGCTTCTCATTTAAGTAATAACGTAAGTACGAATGTGGAAAATAACCACGGTTGGTTCACGAGACTATGTATTACACTATAGAATATAATATGACGCAATGTCTGGATGCCGAGATAACTGCGGAACAGCTGATAACTTGTACCTGAGAACTATGTTAGTTAATACACGTCACCATTGGATTGTAGCGTTTAACGACATTACACTGGTCTACTCTCGATCGATAGTGATTACACAAAGACCTAATGCTGATTGATGGGTGGCTATGCTTTTAAAATTTTGGTTATGGGACATGCCGGTTCCCTGCTGTTTTCTTCACTGTTTGAGAGTATATTGGGCATATAGTATTTTTTATATTTTATATTCTATTTATTATTTCTACTTACGCTCTGGGTAATGGCTGAACCGATTGGAATACAATTTGGAATAAAAACAAAAATAATAAAAATACAAAGCAATTAAATATCAAACCCATTGTGTACAAAATTAAATGACATTGAGAATATACGCAACTACATTGGTCACTTGAAATAAATTTATGATTATTTTGAAGCGGCGTGCCAACGCGCCATTCCCAGAAGGATGAATGACGTGAATACACCTCGTAAATCTATAGAATGGATAAGGTATGGAAAACGGCATGTTAGTAGATGTTTTAGAAAAATATTCGAATCATTCAATCACAATTATATCAATCGATGACTGATGTGGCGCAGCAAGTGCAGGTCCGCCTGCGACGCGGAGGTTGCGGATTCGATTCCCGCCTCGGGTCAAATGTTTGTACGATCTACAAATATTTGTTCCGGGTGTTCTGGGTGAGTGCTTACCCGTTCAACTTACAATTTTTCTACCCAATAAAGTATTTTCTATGTATTGTATTGTATTAAGTATATATCAGTCATCTAGTACCCATAAGCTCTGCTTACCTTGGGGCTATATGATGCTGTGTGGATTGTCCAGCATTTTTTTATTTTGCCGAATGTTCAATCCAGCAAAATTTGTTTAAATATTATATTTATCGTCAGCATCTATTTTAAGACAATGTCACTTATAGAAGCATAATCAAAATTATTAAACCCTGATAATTAAGATTTAAAATGGTTGAAGTTGGGATTTTGTCAGTTAGTCAGTAACGCAACGATTTTGTATAAAACAACAACGATACGAGTGTTAGCGCTGCCCAAAAATATTGGTAGTTTTATTTAAAAATAATGTATTCGCTTCTTGTAGGTACTTTGTCCTTTGACATAGCTTGATTTTATGTAATCTTTTAATTATTCATATTTGTTAGGCAACTCGGGATTGTAAATAAGAATGTGAATCATGGTAGAGATGGGAATGTTTTGTTAATATTTGTATAAAAACAGGGCTAATATTGTAAATAAAGTTATATGGACAACAACGTGGTCTTCTGATTCTAACACGAGGACCCAAAAGAAATTGCGTAGGTTTTAAGAAATCAAATTTTCAACTCAAACGGAATATGAACCCACCTCTAATTTTAGACCTTCCGTTAATTTGGTGGTTAGCACTAAAAAACAAGTGACCAACGATATAAGAATTTTGAATGTTCCAGCAAAAACAAGTGAGCAGTGTAGAAAACCTTTTGTAACTCCTAAATATTCATTAGGTCAACTGATCCTGCGGGATAAGTTCGAGCGGGATGAGTTGACTAAAGAGCCTCCTAAACGAGCAGGTATACCTACTACGACTGACTTCTTTGAAAGACCTTTAAGTATTGTTGATGATGAGTCTTATATTTCTAATTGGAATACCTTCTCCATCATGTATAGCGCTCTCTAGCCCGAACAGTTATAGTTTAACGACAAAGCTGACATTATATACACGGTAGATACACGGAAGTGTTACCTACCAGTGTAACGAATAAATTTGTTGTATACTAGCTATCGCCTGCGACTTCATACGCGTGGAATTCGGGAACCGTACTTTTTTGGGATAAAAAGTAGCCTATGTCTTATTCCCGGTCATTATGTATCTATGTTATGTATGTATGTTATATTATATATGTATATATGTATATTAGTAAGGTATTTAAGTATTTATATTAATTATGTATTGGTTGTATCTGTTTAAGTAGAATATTTTTTAAAATATGTATGTATGTTAGAATCTAATAAAGTTAGGTATTTTGTAATCCATTTAAGTCTCTAAGTATTTTATGTAAAATAGCTTAAATATTAATATTAGATATATGTTTAGTACACAATATACCCACCACGAAATTAAAGTCTCTCTCTTTTGAAGGTTTGCTGGAAGAGAACTCTATTTAGGGTTAAGCTCGCCTTTGTACATGTCTTTTATATAAGTTTTAATGTATATGTTTATTGTGTACAATAAAGAATAAAGAATAAAGAATATGTTTTAAATTTCAACCAAATCAGTTCAGTGGATGTCGAGCTATAGAGGAACAAACATCTAAACATCCAAACATCCAAACTTTTGCATTTATGACTAGTGTGACTAGCGACCCACCCGGCTTTGCACGGGTTAACTATACGTATAAACCTTTCTTTTGATACACTGTCTGTTGATGAAAAGTGCATTAAAATCTGTTACGTAGTGTAAAATATACCTACAGACTGGAAAGAGACGTTTTAATTTTCAGCAAAAAAAACTAGTAGTGAGAACTTGATTGAGAAGATAGAGGTTGCGGGTTCGATACCCGCTTTAAATTACTGCGTGACACTACACAGCGATTGTGTCTGACATAGTTGTTAAGTCTCAAAACTGAGCACAATAATGCTTGTACAAGCATTGTATATTGCGCTACTAGGCACTACTAATTGGAGGCTATCAGGAATACTTAGCACTCCAGTAGTACCTACAAAAACTAAGGATTCTTGCCGAATAGTTATACTACCAGGTAAAAACAGGTACAATCAGTAGTACGGCAAATTAGTTTAAATTATAAATCAGCCTAGAATGCATTGCATAGTCTGTTTATGTAGGCTAAGGCTTACAGCTATCAAATGGGCTTGCCTTATTAGACAGTGACGATCCGTTGCAATAGCATAGGTGGATGCAGAGTTTTATGCACACGTAGGTTTTGTAAAATCAAAATCAAAATCAAAAATTATTTATTCAGTAGAATCACAAGGATCACTTTGAAACGTCTTACAAGCTAGGAAAATTTACTCCAGTTCCAACGCGCCCATGCCGTAAAAGAACTGGCAACTGTATAAAGTAAAACTAATGGGAAACAAATGACACCAGTAGAGTCTAAATATTAGTAAGTTTGTTGGGAAGAAAACTTTATAGTTTAACTGGTAAGACTGCTCGGTTAGACTACTGGAAATGGCCCTTATATTTTATGCCAAAAACATTAGAAGAAAACTTAGGAAGGTGGAAGATGCGATGCATAGTCAGAACAAGAAAGCGCTGGCGGCGTGACGACCTAGATTTTCATTTCATTTTCATTTCATTTATTTATCTTTCGACATGGTACATGCACTTAAGTATGTCGTAGACGTCTTCCACAAGGGCTGGCCGGAGATGGCACAGGACTGGGATGAGTGGAGGGATGCCTTCGCCCAGCAGTGGGACAGTAAAGGCTAGATTAAAAAAATAATAATTATGGTAATAGTAAAACAAGTGAATTAGAATGAGAACTCTGGTGATGGACTGTTTAGGCTGATTGAAAGCTTTCTTCATTATTTTTTAATGCAATATTTTTTCTAACATCATTTAGATGGCATACGACCCACTTAATGGTAAACGGTTACCGTAGTTTATTGACGCTTGTATCTATTACATAATACCAAAGAATTCAATTGCGCGTTGCCTTCCTGAGATGTAGATCCAAAGTTTCACGTGTCAGTAATATTACCGGTAAACACACACTTTTAACTGACACACAGCAATGCAAACATTATTGCGTGGTGGTAGAAATAATTATGGTGGTAGTTCTTCACCACACGAGCGCTTTACTTCACTTTACTTTTATGGTCCGTACTCAAGAAACGAAACATACTTGAGTGTGAATCATGACGCAAGCATCGATTTTTGACAGTTCTTCAGAAAAAAATTATGACAAATTGATGCTTGAGTCACGATTCACACTCAGTTCATGTATGGTTTTTGACGGGCGGGCCTAAAACTTGCTTTTGTTTTGCATGCTAGCTTCTACCATCTGTATTTCAGCCTTTACGTAAATGGCTGGCAATGTAACTTGCTTTATCGGCCTAGCTTAATATTAATTAAAAATCTGCCTTTCTGCAAACATTGTAGGTAATAATCCGTATCCACTTACCTTAATATACGCGGGTTAGGTACACCGCCCGAACCGATGGAAGCAATTTTCCGAAAGGCCCATAACGCTTTATTATTAAGTTCCCTTTTATTGCTCGTTGGGCACATAACGTCACGTATGACGTGGTCCTTTATGCACAGTCGACCAATTTGATTTGTAAGCTACCGTTAGAACTCTCTCACACTAAACATTAGGTGGCATTAGCTATCGCTGCACTGAACCTGAAACAAACAGAGACAGACTTCTCTGAAAAATGCCTCGATCCAACCAAAAAAAGCCACCATCTTTTCTTTTACTTTCTGGGACTGCAATACCATCGGTCCATCCAATCGATGCTTTCTACACTTCATTATTTTATTCGTGGTCGCCATTTAAGAACCCTTCGTCTACAGCAGTTAATTCTGCAAGCTATAATAGCTTGCAGAAATAACCTGTCGCTTAAACTTTCTAATTCTGAGAACTATATTGGTGACCTAATACAACCTAACGATAATTACAACCTGGGTGTTTTCAAATCACGGGTGAATAGGCTTCTTCTAGGCAAGCGTGCCGTAGACCACCGTAGACTACATCGTTGCTTAACATCAGGCGAGATAGTGGTCAAACTTTAGCTTATTCTAAGTAAAAAAAAAAACTTGGCTCTTTTACGGATAAGTCATCTTAATTTTATCACGCAGTAAAACTTCTTATTAGCGTTTCCTCTAAAATAATTAGTATTACCAGGCGATCATTGTTTTATGATTAAAAAATAAAAAGAGAATCCATACTCAATAAAAATATCGTGAGCTGCGTCATTCATTTTAAAAACGGGTGTTTTAACGTACCGGTATACCGGTAAACACCCGTTTATAAAATGAACAATCCATACTCTTCTTTAATGCAAAAACGAACACATGCTATCGATAAAACTGTCGATAGCATAGTTAAATGATTACCGATGATATTGATCTACTTTTAAAGTAGGTGAGAGAGCGGCTAAGAATGTTGCATTATTACAAGTGCACATAACCTTGTTTGCTAGATAAGGTAACACTGAACCAAAAATATATCTCTGTCTGAAATTGTTTTTGAGTTTTTAAATCAGGAAAAATGAATTATGACAAGTCTAGATCAATTATTTGATTTTTTTGTAGATTTAAGCACTTAAAAAATACTGAATTTATAATAATCCTAAAAAAATTCTTGAGTCCCACTTAAGTCGACATTTTTTTAGGTCTTTAACCTAATTTGATTCAGTGCTAATAATAATACAAAAATTACTCGTAGTTACAATATTTGGAAGGACTCGCCCTAGACCTGCGCTATGACTACTTTATTTTTTGCGATTGCAACAACACTTTTGCTGTTGCATTGCAATGCAGTGGGACTTTTGACTTACACAAATAGGAACAAACTCAGTTCAAAAGTACGCAACCATTGGAGAGCGATGCGTTTTCACTGCTGTCGATATAACGCGATCTAATTCGAAAGCGATACGCCTTTCACCTTCAGACTACTGCGTGCGTTATGCTAACTAACTTGCTGTTATACTGTGTAAATGCTGAGTTGCCGTCGTCGAGGAAATCTACATTTATAACCAGAGCGATAGAACTACTTGTTCGTACTTTCCAGAAGTTTATGCACAAGTTGATGAGGATTTCGTTACAATTTGACAGGGCTAAGTTGGTACATTTTTTGTAAAGGAAACTCCACAATTTGTCTGTTGACTGTACCATACTATGTGTATGTTTGTACTTATGTAATAAGAAAAAAAAAAGATATAAATAACAAATTGAAAAGTCAACCTAGAATTTTTAGAAATTGAATAAAATGATGTGTCTTTAATTAACTTTTATGTTATCAAAAACAAATACAAATAATTATCAACAAATTAATGATCATGATTTTGGCAATTGGAACTACAGTTTGACATTACAATCAACCTACAAAAAAGCAAATTGGTTTTCGCCTTTATAATTAGCAGGTTAAAGTTACTATTAGAATAATAACACAATTGGCTACATTGTAGGAAGCTTATCAAAAACAGCTAGTCATCTGCATATTCAATTCTCATGTTGTAATTGTAATTACAAATCGCAACGGTATTTTTACGAAGACACCGTTTTATAGTCACGACGTTTAAAATTAGTATGGATTGCTAAGTCTCACAATTTTTGGATTGAAACCTAAAGAAATCAAATCCTAATTTGATAATATTAGCCCGGAGGCGGACCCAAGCTTCACCTAGGCTCTCTATCTGGGTAGAATTGAACCCATTCAAATACCTGAGGGGCGGATTACTGTACAATAACGGCATCCTTATGTAACAAATAATAACAAATTAAACGTACAATTAACAAATAATAGCAAATTAAACGTATGTACAGTTATCTAGCTAGAAAAATTATACTGTGTCCGGCACACGCTGACGGAATATGACTCGATTAGTTGGAAATTCGCGTAGGCAGATCTCACGCGTGGAAATCATTGACAAGGTCGAAACATTGACGCGAGGTCTCGTCAAAGGATAAATAGGACAATGGTAACTGTTTACAGATGCGTAGGTGTACATCGTTAGTTGGTGCTCTTATTTTCAGTAGAATAAGGCCAGTATAGTATCAGCTTTATAAAGGTTTATTCAAATCCGACACTCGTAAGTCAAAATATACCGCATCGGTAGGTGCTTACTGCTTATGTGATATTTTGAACAAACCTTCAAAATAAATGATTATTTGTGAGTGAACCACTCACGTACTCACATATCTTTATGGAGCGCTCGTGACGTAGCTGGCTAAGTTGTTCTTAACAGATCAACGAAGTTAAGCACTGTTCCGCGGGGTCATCATTTGGATGGGTGACCGCCAGTGGCAATTTCAACTGAGCGCTCCCGTGCTTCGGAGGGCACGTTAAGCAGTCGGTCCCGGCTTTTTCAAAGTTATTAGGCCATGACAGAGGCCTTCGGGCGGCCTAGAAACTCTGGCACCAGAGTTGGCCACTGACTCATACGAACGAACGAACGAACATATCTTTATTTAACAATTTTGAAACTAATTTAATTGTTTTTCTGATCCACAGTTGCTGATGACTTTGCGAGTGAGTGTTTCTTCTTACCATAGATATGAAAATGACAAGATTTACCTTAATTTTATTTTTTCTCAAGAAACTCTTCTGCCGTCGTATTTAAAACACCTCATTCATAGGTATTAAAATAGTCTATTCATGTAGATTATAAGCAGCCTATTAGCCGAATCTAACAAATTTGTGTCATATTGTCAAAAATGAAATCTAATACGATGATCACCGGACTTGTAAATTATGGCAGCAGTATAGGTTTTGAGTTATAAATCTTATTTGTTAACACCGCTATAAAGCGAGACCCTTAGAACAGAGGTGTGATAGATTGAAGAGCATCGGCTTTCAGTGAAAGTCCACTTTCTTGTGTTTCTGTGACCGTAGAAATGATGCTGGATTTATGGAAGTGATAGCAGTTTATAGAAGAACCTATCAAAGAAATCTCAAATCTCAAATCTCAATTCATCTGAAATATATTCTGTATATAAAGCATGAATGAATATTATAAAATGAAAAAATGAAACTAAAACATAAAACTGCAACTCAATGTTTTCGAATTCGAAGGTTTATTCCAACAGTGCATTTTTTTCATACTACTGCCAAGTGGCAACCATGCGTACGGCCCAGTCGATGGTCATCAGTTACCGTAGCCTATGTACGCATGCAACATCATAGATATCACTTGCGTGTCACCACCCCGTTAGGTGGAAAGTCTCATGTGCCTGTACTTTCACCGGAAACCATACCCTTTGAACCGGAACACCGCAATGCGAGCATTACTGCTTGGCGGCAGAAATAGGTATGGTGGTAGTCCTTCCCTGGACGAACTCTATCACAAAGAACTCTGCTACTCTTTTTTTACATTTTGTTGTTTCTGCAAAAAATCTGATAAACATGAAACTTTATAAGTCAAATAACCTATAGGTGTAGTGGGCGAGTGCCTGGTTAAGAAGATGCGAGAGGTTGCGTGTTTGGTTCTTTTTGCGGAACAAATGTTTGCATGATCTAAAGAGTAGTAGAGTTCTCTGTGATAGAGCTCGTCCGGGGAAGGACTACCACCATACCTATTTCTGCCGCCAAGCAGTAATGCTCGCATTGCTGTGTTCCGGTGTGAAGGGTATGGTTTCCGGTGAAATTACTGGCACATGAGGCTTTCGATCTTAGCCTCAAGGTGGCAACCCGCGAGTGATACCTCCGGTATTGCAAGCGTCCATAGGCTGCGGTAACCGCTTACCATCTTGTGGGCCGTACGCTTGGTTGCCACTTCAGTTGTATAAAAAAAAAAAAAAAAAATTCGGTCGATTCTAGTTATGTCTGTCGTTTCTGATATCCACGACACAGGGTGTGGGGTCAGGACTATTGGGGAGGTACAGAAGATTTCAAAAGAAACATTTATAGTCTAACTAAAGTTTAGACTTTACACTTACTCTAAACCAATACCAAAACCTTTCAGATATCTTTAGCTCTATGTTTCTCTAGAATCACAAAACTCGTGTGACGTTTTCCCTACAGTACTGTAGGTTAATGCATCGTCGCTTTCTTCTGCCACGTCCGTTGAATCGTTAATTGCACGATTGTTAACCCAGTAATTTGAATCTATTGGCTATATCTCGTCTGCCAAGAACATTCGGTTTCACTTAAACGATGGCATAAAAGTAAGTAGTAAGTAGAGTGCGTTACTAAAAGATGTGTTATGAATAATTAATTATTGTTGGATTGATATCAGGATGTTACCGAAAAGCTACATCTGGCTACATTTCTATACCGAAATAGCAAATATGCATACTGCGAAAGGGTGATAAGCGGTTACCGTAGCTACGCTTGAAATAACAGCGGTATCACTCGCATTCCTGAGGTTTAGACCAAAAATATATTGTGCCTGTAAATACACAGGCAAACTATATACCTTTGAACCTAAGGTGGTGAACATCCAAGCACCTGGTAACACACTAATCACACTGTCACATCACATCACACTATCACATCACATCACACTAGTATTATAAATGCGAAAGTTTGGATGTTTATTTGGTTGTTGCTCTAAAATTCGATAACCACTGAACCGATTTGGCTGAAATTTACAAACATAGATAGATAATGACCGAAAATAAGTACGGTTCCCGAGTTCCACGCTAACGAAATCGCGGACAATTGCCAGTTTTTAATAATATGTATAGACAGAAGATATTATGAATTGATTATAAATAAGAGATTTTTTATAAATACTTACTTAATAGCTTTTAAAAACATCATAATATTTTACATTAATTTTTTTAATTGTATCTGCGTCACAACGGTTGTTTAAAAAGACAAAAAACAAGATGATTCAAGGTTCAAATCTGACAAACTTGCACGAGAAAATACGCCCTCACTCGAAATAGCATCGATCCGGTAAATTCTTTAAATAATAAATTAGCAAACTGTTTTCGATCGAAGTCCAACAATCATTGGCAAGTATTCAAATACGTTCAGTGCACTAAATATTTACCTGTCTGATTTTTACTTGATCTTGTCAGACAAAAAAGGTGTTTCATTTGATCTGGTATTTTATTACTAGACTGAAATAACGAGCTATTTGCAGCTCATGATATTTGCAACCTCAGATTTTTACATGGCTCAAGCGAGCTTGTGTTTTGCTTGATTCGCAGATGCTCTATCAGTTGAGCCACTGATTCATGCCTTGCTTGCTCGAAATACCACCTGGGAAACCATCGGCTCGAACTTTTGTATACTTACACTTAGACTAGGGCTACACTATTGTGTCAATAAAATTGCATTGACAAAGAATGACAAAGAAAGACAATAGCAATAGCAATAGTAGCTCAAATAAGTTTCTTTTATGAATAAGGAGATTGGTGTAGAGGTTCAATAATCAAATATTTAGTAGTTAATTAAAACTTAAAGGGTGCCCAGCTTCTTAAAATGAGCCCTAAAACTAATTAAATGTTCAATAAAAAGTAATATTTACTATAACTCAGTAAAAACACAAAACAGAAATAGAAAATTGTGTATGGGAACAGATGATGTAAGCTAGATATCAAAACACAATTGACTGGAAAGTGAAGACATCATTTTAGTTTTCGCACGACCATCGGCAAGAGTTTATTAGCTGCCTTACTGCTGTTGTGTTGATTAATGTCATGTTAATGATTGTATTAGTTATGTATTCTGCGTTGTTAAAGTACCTACCTGAGTATATCAATGGCACACTATTTTGGTGGAAACCTACCTATCGTGTCATGGTACGATTACTTATATTATTAAATCTTATTAGACAAGGAAATCATTATTATTGCGCATTTGGGCACAAACTGCAAGAGCAAACCATTGCACATAAAACATCTAATAGAGATATCCGGCCTGTTTCGAACCCGAATTTAAGATCGGAAGAGAGAGTCACAACCACAAGATCACCAGTTAGTATATACGAACTTAACATACATAACCCTTATTCATAATGCTGGACAATTCACACAGCATTATCTAGCCCCAAGCAATATACTCGTAACTCAGATTCTCAATGTCTTTGTCGTGTAATTAGAAAATATCATCCAAGTAGCGGCTGGCAAAGGATTTCCATTCATTTGAAATCCACAATCTAACAGAGGTTGAAAGTATGGTTATGAATAGGGCCATGTATAAAACGGATTGAAGGAATCGATGGTGGACAATGAGGTTACGGCCTGTGGGCACAAGAGCTGTAATAAGGTCGGGGACGCGGCCGCGCGGCGCCGGTCGACGCCCTAGCTAACTGAATTATACCGCTTACACCGCGATTGTTTTCAGCGGTAAGTATGTAAACAACAAGGTGACGACGGGAAAAAACAACGGTTCATGAAAATAATTGTTATATTTATTTATTAATAATATAATTAATAATAATGGCGAATTTTTAAACAGCACTTCCTAACCCCGAACTAAGCAAAGCTTGAATATAAGATAATAATTACTAATCATAATTATTACTGACACTACATTTTTTTTGTTGTAAATAAATACCTACATAGGTAAGTACTTAAAATATTGCTAGTAGATCTATAGGTACATTATAGTTATTTATATAGAGAACAAACTACATTTGTACCGTAAATTAAATTATGTAATTTATGTATTAATGTAAGTAACTATAATGTACCTATAAATCTACTAGCAATATTTTAAGTACTTACCTATGTAGGTTTTTATGTACAACAAAAAAAATAGTATCAGTAATAATTATAATTAGTAATTATTATATAAAATGTACCTATAGTTAGTAAGTTTCTATACTTACAGAATAAAAGTACTGTTAGGTAAGGTAAGGTACTTACATTAAGTTTATACAAAATACACGTGAAATAGTTGAGTGACCTAAAGACACCGCTTCAAATTTAATTAACTATATATATATTATATATATATTCCTAAGTTTGTATGGGTCAGTTGCTTGAATTTATTAAAGAATTCGTATATCCTGTTGGTAATTAAGATTGTTCTTGTCAAATTTGTTTAATGTGGTGTTCAATAAAGTATTTTCTATCTATCTATCTATCTATCTATATCATAATATTCTAAAGAAAATAACTAACATTCTGTAATGGTTTTGGTAGTTTTTAGTAATTTCTTAACATTAATTGGGTAAACTTCTAAACGCCAAAAGTAAATAATGCATGGAATGTAATGACTATACATTGGTTACTATTTATTATAATTAAAATGAGGTTTCTCATTCTTCATGAGAATTAAGAAGTAAGAGTTAATCAATCGAAAAAATAACATGAATTAACATAAATCATTATTATGTACTTATTTTGTGTCACTCTTCGTATAATATTATGATAGATTGCGCTCTAAAGATTATGAAGGGTTGAGATTTCAGGTTAAAGCAGACAAATGCGATCATTAACAGATCAACTTTGCCTCGCCGCCCGTACGACGCGATCGTGTAAGCATGTCACCAGACCGGCGCGGCTACGGATGAGGTCCGCGCGCCGACGATTGGCTGATTGTCTTTTCATTTCGTCATCCAAGTGCAAAGATCACGAGAAGTGCGCGCGCAATCGAGCGCGTTAAAGCCTACTGTTGAGCGCAACGACTACAAGTTGACGATTCATCATGTTATGTTTGACAATTTTCGAGGTGAGTTGATACAAGGTTGAAAAGTGTGCGTTACAGTACATATTTCATTTCATTTCATTTATTTATCTTTCGACATGGTACATGCACTTACGAGTAGATATGTCAATTTGTGATAACATTAATAAAGTTTTATAATTAACAAGTACTTACTTATGTCTAATCACATGCATGCATTTCACATTAATAAAATATGTTACGTATTACTCTCGGAATTTAGTCAAAATTATAATAGAATAATTAGTTATTGAATTACAAAATAAATAACAAGATTATACACAGATAAAACAAACAAATATTGTTTTGACTATGACAACCAACCTTTTGCAAATTGTTGACATATAAACAACTTAGTCCTAAAATTCGGTATGCTATTTGAATAGCGTTTTAGTTTTTAGGCGACAAATGGCCGAATAAAATTTAGCCTGTCTCTGAGCGCTTAGCTCACTAAACTACTTTGGGAAAACAATGCAATCGCATTAATTATTCAATAGACGTGATCAGTGACTTGCGAGTGGGATCTTCGTAACCACGAATTGGGTTCCATGACCTGCGATCCACTTCCGGTGGCGAGATCACTTCCGGCGCCTGTCACCAGCTGATAAGAAACTGGGACACGGTTGTAAATTTGTAGTCACCTAGTTTTGTAAGCAGGTAAAGTGTGCTAAATTCTAATTTTTAAATTGCTAACCAACTCGTTAACCAAAGTTTTTAAATGATTTCTACCACCGGACTAATAGGCGTACGGCAGCGTACCACCCGTATCTGGTCGACATCCCACTATGCCGAACCAAACGCTTTTCATCTTCTTTTCTCATTAGCACGAGTAAAGAATGGAACTCGTTGCCGGGTTCTGTTTTTCCGGACCAATAGAATTTAAGAGTCTTTAAGGCGTGCTCCATCATCGACCACACCATCACTTACCATCAGGCGAAGTGGTGGTCAAACGCTTTTCTTTGGGATGTCTTCAGCTCAAAGTATTGACCAAAATATTGATTTGATTTGCAAAATTAGAAAAATTTATTCGAGTTAGATTACATTTTCAATTATCGTATTGATGATAATCTTAATCGTGACCACCTTGGACCCGGATTGTCCATCATTCTTAGTAAAGCTGTGACTCATATGGGAATCTGCGCTTGCGCTGATGTATGAGTCAAGCCCTCAAAGCCAACCGTGTATGATTCTTCGGAAAATAAAGTTGATAATTTATTGCGTTTGCATACTTACTGCAAAAGAGATCGACATTTTATTTCTTTGTTGCATAGGAAGAGCTCTTGGTAAAGGTTTTGTTATTTCGTCATTCAAAAAAATCACCCCTTTAGGTAAGGAAGGGTGCTCACGGATTTGGTTTTTTATGGTTTTAGTCAATAGGTTAAATAAATTGCAAATTCAAACAAACTTTTAGTACTTAAATTTATAAATTGTATTTTATAACTTTGAAAGAAAGAAGAAAGAAAAAAGAAAATACATTTATTGAAACCCACTTTAGAAAAAACAATCAAATTAACAAATTATTAAAGAACAATCATGTAGGTAAGTATAAGATAAGTCTAAAAAAGTAAGAAGTTTTCTACAATAGGACTAATCTAGATCTTTGACACTGTCGAATAAATAATACAAAAAAGGAAAAACTGAAATCTGTCGGCACCCTTCTTATGTGAATTAGACTTTAATGTGTATTTTGTGTTCACTTAATCTAAATAAATACATATTGTAATTGTAGCAAGTGACATTACTGGGCAAACGATACTTAATAACTAGGTGACGGGCGCAATACAGAACTTTAGAACTTAGTTTTTGGGTGACAATATAGCTGTTATGGTCAGGTGTTACGCTTAACATCGAACGACTTGACATATTATATGTTACAAAGCTGACAAGCATGCAGGGTTTTGAGAAACAAAGCATGATTCTGTTGTGTAAGGTATACTGTGTTTTGTTCACATGTACTATAACATAGAAATGCTAAACACAATGTCATGCGGTTATTATTATCAGTAGGTACTGATAAGACAAATTAAAACGGCGATAACTGAAACAATCAATACCTAATATTCATACAAAACTATGGCACAATCGCAACATAATATTGCATATCTATAAAAAAACTGCTAAAGAATTAGAAGCCAGTATTTTTTTTAGGTTTTCTAAGCATGAATTTTGTTTATTCGTTGCTTGTCTCAACCAATTCAACCATGTACGGCATATTAACAAATAGGTATCCAATATAAAACCTATCACAAGCTTTATAAGAATATGAAGCTTTTCAAATTCTGGCAATCATTTATGTTTTTAGATCAAATGACCGTTTTTAGCACAATTCTAGGTTGCGAGTTGTGCAAACAACAAATATGAATATTAGGTACTACACTATTCTGTAAAAAATAAGCAGAAACCGCAATTTATATTATTATTTTACTATCAATAAAACTGAATTGTACTATTCTGATACAATATGTATAATACGGGACGGTCTCGACACTTTCGATAGGAGATGGTAAGGGGAAGTTCAGGAAAGGGATGAGTGATCCCTTTCCGAATCCGTGGGGGAGACCTTTGCCCAGCCAGTGGGACGACACATTATACTTACTTATTATTAAGGATTACAGTGATGTTAACATTTGACTAAACGAAAGTTCCGACATTGTTCGGAAGCTTGAGGTACCTATGAAATAACCGCTGTCTCTTGCAAGATGTACCACAAAATACATGATAATTTATCTAGGAGGGAAAATAACTGGTAAATGTCGACAGTTGAAGACTTTTTGCATTTGAAAAACCTATTTCTGTCGTAACTTCTTGGAGAGGTAGGCGAGATAAGGTTTCTGTTTGCTGCGCTAAGATCTATTTTATAGGGCAGTGTTTGATTCACACAAAAGAAAAGGAATATTGACTAAAACTGTCTTCTCGCCACTGACAAGGTGTCAGATAGAACGATCTAAAGTTCGATCTGTCACCCAATTGCAAAAAGAGTTCAGATCACCCTTTTTTGGCGATCTTTCACTCTAAGCAGATAAAGCTGGGTGGACAGATGGGAATAATCTTAAAAATTAAAGTGTGATCGACACATAAGCGATCTAATCTAACTCGAGGATATCAATAGGAGAACTAAAGTCACCAATGTTGGTGATTTTAGTTTTAGTTCTTAGAAAAATCAGGTTAAAGTGGCAATGGGCAGGCCATATCTTGCGGAACCGATAATCACTGGGAAATAAAGATAATCGAATAGCGACCGCGAACTTGAAAATGAAGTTTAGGACGGCCCCTCGCTCAACTGCAATAGAAAATGCGTTTTTTTTTTCCTTTTTTAAATGGCAGTCTGTCTGTTAGTCTGGCAGACAATATTGCCAGTGTCAAGTAGTGTCGACGTATACATCAAAGACGAACAAGTTCGAATTTTGAATTTGACGAACAACATTTTGATAAAAACGATGGCGTCCTTTCAAAATTTTCTAGGAGAATTTTCGACCAAATTACAAACCAACAACAACAACTTCCATTTTAATCATTTACACTTGTGCCAAGACTACGAGTCGTATTGGTTAAACTGCCACCAAATTTACACAATAAAACTTAAAATAACTCGAGAAAAACAATTAAAATGGGAGGAACATGTCGTACCGGCAAAATGACCGAAGAAACTCGAAAATGCGTTTAAAAAATAATTTAAATATTGACATACGTTTCTCACAACGCCATCTAGTCTCAAACTAAGCAAAGTTTGTACTGTGGAATGTACATGTGGAGTTTTTTTTTTTTTTTTTTTTTATATTAATATTTTTCCTTCCGATGCTAAGATCGTGGGTTTGAATCCGGTCGTGCACCAATGGATTTTTCGCTACGAAAAAACTATGTGCGCAATGCTAGTGCTCTCATACAAAACATTGGGAAGAAACCAACATGTCCAAGAACAAAAAATTCAAAAGACATCCACCAATCAGTATTGGATCCGCATGGTGGATTAAGACCCCAATCACTCTGGCTCGAGAGTAGGAGCAGTGGGAACATTAGAAGGCTGTCAAGATGATGATCACGATGAAATACTTTTTGGAAGTAATCTCCCAGACCCTGGTCAAACGTTTGCATGATCTGCGGGGATCGAACCCATAACCTCTCGGCACTCGCCAACCAGTGGCCTACTTTTCAACGCAATCTCAATATCAATTTCAATCAAATTCTAATGTACTGCTGTAATTTTTTTGTACTCTTGGAAACAAGATTGAATTTGGCGCTAGGTTGTCAAGAAATGTCATATACTTATCCAATACCGATCCGTTCAAGAGTAAGGGTCCGTTCACACAGACCGGGTCGGAGAGCATCGGCGCGCATTTTTCTTTTCACACAGACCGGATTGTATACGCTTGGAGTTGGTCGGCGCGGAGCCGGCTGGAAGCGAGATAGAGCATACAATCGGAGCCGAACGGCTGCACGAACGAGAAAAAGTACGCGATCGGAGCCGGTTCCCTCCTCTTATTATTTCACACCAAGCGCGTTCAAGCATTCTTAATGACAAAAGCAGTGCACTTGCTAAAATAAACCTTACTACAAACACTAAAAACTCTGTTTTCAACGTGATAAGAATCTGCTCTCCTCTCCGAGCCGGTCTGTGTGAACGGACCCTAAGGGCCCAGGCCACCGAGGTAATATAGCTATTTTATTTTTTAACCTGATTCGTCCTACTGCTGGGAAAATTATATTAGTCGACAATTATCAGGCACTGAATATTTCGCACCATTTTGCACACTTGACGTCAGAGACAGTAGCTTAATCTGTGACGTCATTTCCCAATTACTTTAATAGGCACTAGTTTTTCTTATCAGTGATTGTTGTTGCGTAACATTTCAAGAGAAAATGACGCCTTTGTACAAAATAGTTACGTCAATTCATCAAACTTTGCCTACGTTAATGTTACACAATTTTGAATAACTGCTACCGTGCTTTGGAGGGCACGTTATGCAGTCGGTCCCGGCTTTTTGAAAGTGGTTAGGCCATAGCGAAGGTTTTCAGGCGGTCTATTAACTCCGTCACCAAAGTTGGCCAGTTCATTATAAGTAAGTACGTATGAGTCAGTACTCTTAAGTAAGAACTTTCATATCGTCATCACTCTGACACATGTAGACCTTATTTCATAGAGTTAAAAATTTTGACATTCCCATGTACGTATATTCTTGAGGTTGCTATGTTTGTCAAAAATAACATAGATAAATTCCAATTTATGCAACGGAAGCGTCACAACAATAACATACTTATGCCCAAACATAAAACAACGCTACTTGACAAAAGTGTATTTTGCATGGCGCCCCGAATATATAATAAATTACCAAACAAAATAAGAGACATCCCCAACTCTAATGTATTTAAGCAGAGGCTAAATCAAACTTTAATTAATAAGGCATATTACTCAATTAATGAATATTTGACGGATATAGAAATGTCTTTATCTATAGAAATGATAATAATAAAGCATTTTGTCATTTTTAGTATTATATTATTTTAATTGTAATTATTTTATATTTAATAAGATTATTGTTAGATTACCCTTTTTAAACATTTGCATGCTCTAGTCAGCAGAATGTAGCAGCACTAATATAATCAAAATCTGTACATCTTACAAACATATGTTAATGCAAATAAAAGTTTATGATTATGATTTTGATTATGTTCTTATCAGCCAATAATCAGTTCTTGTTGAATTATATCATTCACCTAGCTAAATATAAGACGTTTCAAAATGATCCTTGTGATATGATTGAATAGATATATATTTGGCTCTAACTTACTTATTCTAAGAGCTTCGAGACGGTTAAAAATAGTTATAAATAATAATAATCATAAAGGTAGGTAGAAGACATAAATGGCGGGTTATGACAACCTTTTAATTTAATCTAAAGGTCACCAGACAATATCCTGTAGGTATGTTAAATTTTTATCAGTTTGAGGTTGTTTTATGTAATATATATAGTATTTTTGCGTCATGGACGTGTTAGTTTAATGTCAATAATAATATAATAATAATTTTAATAATGCTGGTCCACACAGCATCATCTAGCCCCAAGGTAAGCTGCTGTTAAACAGAGCTGTATTATGGGTACTAGATGACTATATATATTTAATACAATACAATACATAGATAGATATTTTTTATTATATATAGAAAATACCCAGAAAACCTGGAACAAATACATATTTGTAGATCGTACAAACATTTATCCCGAGGCGGGAATCGAACCCGCAACCTTTGCGTCGCAAGCGGACCTCGTCGTCAATAATTATGGTGGTTTCTTCAATTGACCACTAGATAGCGGGGTTTTCTGATTGTTTGATCCGAATCAAGCTGATAAAAATGAATCTTCATCAGCTTACAAAAACACTATGTATGATGAATATTAATAACTAATTAATAAAAGAAGACGGTTAAATCATTATCATCACCATGACAACCTTCTTTTGTTCCCACTGCTGGGATACTAGCATACTCTAGAGCGAGGCGTGAGTTATTGGTTCATACTAATCCATTACGCGAACCTCGCAAATTAGTGGAAGACACTAAAACTATGTCCATAAAATACCTTGGACATGCCAGTTTCCTCAAGATGTAGAGGTATATTCCTTCACCGTTTCGAAGTACTAGCATTGCGCAGATGAATTTTTCGATTTAGAATCGTCAATCTATATTTATTTCCAAAAATAAAAGATAATAGTTTACAAAAGACACACGACTGTTTAAATTATGCTAGGTATTTAAACAAAAGATCTGAATAAAGCATAACATCAAAAGGTTAATGACCCGCAGTGACACTACGGAATGTTTTCACAGTTGGTTTGATAATTATTTGCCCTTCATAAAATTATTTGTAGGTAAATATATCAGTTTATTTTAATAAAATGCAATCAATACTTCTAACCTACTTAGAGCCTACGCACTATACGACTATAGACACTTAAAAAGTTTTCAAAAAAAACGTTTGAACACAATTTGATCAGTGGCACCTAGCCAGTTTACTAATAAAAGTGTTTGTTAGTAAAGGGTATACTAATATTATTTATTATTATACCAACCATTCGAGTCCCACTACTGGGATACTCAATCTATTTTCTTCACTGAAATTTAAAAAAAAATCTTTTATAATTACCCGACATGATAAACAACAACTAACAAAATATATAAAAATAAGATACAACTTTGAAATATAAATTTATAATTAACTGAACTATTTATAACTTTTAAAATTACTTTTTAAAATATCGTATTATGTTATATGAATACATAGGCTTATATAAAATTAAATTAATCATGGTCTTTGTAATATCAAAATCGAACAAATCTATCAATTTGGTTCGCCTTACCAGAATTATAAGCGGCGATAAACAGAAGCCTATAACTTGTTTAATACAATTAAAGTGGAAACCAATCGTAAATGTTAGGTGGTTTTTTTGAGAGATGGTTAAATCATTCGCCTGATGTCACCGTAGCCTATTGACGCTGGCAATTCCAGAGTTTTTTTATACAACTGAAGTGGCAACCAAGCGTACGGCCTACAAGATGGTAAGCGGTTAGCGCAGCCTATGCGCTTGCAATACCAGAGGTATCACTCGCGGGTTGCCACTGAGGCATAGATCGAAAGCCTTATGTGCCAGTAATTTCACCGGAAACTATACCCTTCACACCGGAAAACAGCGATGCGAGCATTACTGCTTTGGGGCAGAAATAGTTATGGTGGTAGTACTTCCCCGAACGTGTTCTGTCACAAAGAACTCTGCTACTCTTACAAAGGTGTTCGCGCGTTTCCATCTTGAGACGTAAATCTTAAGTCTAATGTTATTTCAGCGGTAACCCTTCGATCCGAAACACAGCATTTCAAGATTTGCAAGCAAGCTCTGCTTAACATGAGGTGGGCCGTATCCTTGTTTGCAACTTTGGTGGTACAAAAAAAAAAGAAAAAAAATTATGGTGGTAGAACTTTCCCGGACGTGCTCTACGACGAACACAAAAGCTCTTATGCTCTTAGTATTCATGCTAGGGGGTTGGCCTACAAAAGCTCTCATAAAACAGAAACAAAGAAATATACTTAGAAATATTGCGGTCATTTCACACAGCGCCATCTAACTTCAAACTAAGCAAAGATGGTAGTATTATGGGAACAAAATAACTGATACTATATTGTTTATTTTGACCAAAAAAAAGCTTAAAATACATAGAAACACCCAAAAACTGGGACAGATGTTTACAGATTTCGAAATAATTATCCCGCAGCGGGAACGAACCCGGAACCTTTCGCTTGCCAACCGGGCACTCGCCCGCCACGCCCCCAAGGTCGACTAAGCACTGTTTCACGATAAAACCGTGCTCTTTGAATCTTTAATGCGTGTGTTTCCAACTAAAATTACTACGTCGATAAACAGTTGTACTCGTACGATTGTATCAAGGATGGTTATTTCGTCACGTGACGGATTGAGTCATTGCGAGTAAAGTGCACAGATGGAACAGTTGTAAATACGTTCACTTCTATGTCACTAGTTTTTATCATCAATTTTTGATCGTTTCATGTTCTTAATAATATAAATAAGGAAGTGTTATATAGGAACTTTGTAAGAAACATTCGTCGACGACGATAAAGCCACTGAACTGTACCCTAAATAAAATGTCGTTTGCGATGCTTAAACGATCAATTTTGTTATGAAACATTCAATGCGGTAGTCGATTGGATAGTTGACCATGAATATAGATTCTAAACCAGAGGAACAAGGTTCTTTTTAGATAAATAAATAAATAAATAAATAATGCTGGACAATCCACACAGCATCATCTAGCCCAAGGTAAGCTGCTGTTAAACAGAGCTGTATTATGGGTACTAGATGATTGATATATATTTAATACAATACAATACATAGATAGATATTTTTTATTATACATAGTAAACACCCAGAACACCCGGAACACATATTTGCAGATCCTACAAACATTTGTCCCAAGGCGGGAATCGAACCCGCAACCTCTGCGTCGCAGGCGGACCTTCGCCCACCGCGCCACATTGGTCGTCTCAAGATCAACAGTCACTATGAAGTGTTAAAAGCAATCATATAATTCAGTGCATCGGTTGATTGAATAGTTGATCATGAATATAAATTCTAAATCAGCGGAACAAGGTTCTTTTTAGATCAACATCTAATATAAACTGATAGAAGCAAGCATAATGTTCAGTGCAGTGGTGGATTGGATAGTTGATCATGAATATAGATTCTAAAATAGCGGAACAAGGTTCTTTTTAAATCAACATCCAATATTAACTGATAGAAGCAAGCATATTTTATGTTAAGTGCAGATGTGGATTGGACAGTATAGTTTCTAATACAGCGATCTAAGGTTCATTTCAGATCAACATCCACTATAAAGTGATAGAAGCAAGTATGAATGCAAGAGTAACCGTGTCAGCGCGACCGTCGCGGAATAGAATCAAGGCTGTGATATGGATCGTACACCTGAGCGCCATCTTTATTTCATTATCGATTGTTTCATTTAGATTAATTTACTGCTACTGCAATGCTTGCACTGTTGATAAGCTGCATTTAAAGGCATTGTGGTTTTTTTTACATTTTTGCCGTACTTACTGAAAATAATATGAGTAGTAGAGTTCTCTGTGATAGAGCTCGTCCGGGGAAGGACTACCACCATACCTATTTCTGCCGCCAAGCAGTAATGCTCGCATTGTTGTGTTCCGGTGTGAAGGGTATGGTTTCCGGTGAAATTACTGGCACATGAGGCTTTCGATCTTAGTCTCAAGGTGGCACCCGCGAGTGATACCTCTGGTATTGCAAGCGTCCATTACCGCGCTTACCATCTTGTGGGCTGTACGCTTGGTTGCCAGTTTGCCACTTCAGTTGTATAAAAAAATATATATATCTTACACACTCAACACTCAAATAATAATGCAAAAGTTTGGATGCTTATTTGTTTAGATGGTTTGTTTTTGTATAACTCGACAATAACTCAACCGATTTGGCTGAAATTTAATAAAATTTTTATTAACCGGAAATTGAACATTGAATACTTATAAATCGGAAAAAAGTAATGTTCCCGAGTCCAACAGCTAGTTTATGTATTTACAGCGATTTTGCAACCTGAAAGTAGAAAGATGTATTAATTTATGGGATTCTCTTCGAAAGGAGATGGTGGAAAAAGTTCAGAATAAAGGAACCTTTGCCCAGCATTATGACGATATTGGTTAGAATTAAAAATTAGTAATAGTTTTATTTTGCACGCTCTTTTTATTGTAATGTCTCAACATGACAGCCTACTAATATTCCCACTGTTAGGACACTGGCTTATTCTCGAGCGAGAGTGATTGTGATGTCTAGCAATAGCTAATAATGTTCTATGCTGCAGTAGGCATTGACTACGTAGTAGCTTAACTTCTTATGCTCCCTATTAATATTTGAAATATGTACGTAGAAAGGTATTTATAGATATTTTCGGCGAGAATCCGGGTGGCGGTCGAGGGTCCCAAGATTTATGGCGAAACGGGAGAGTCCCATCCAACAGGGATCTTCGGGATCTTCGGTGTTTGTCATAAGCGGTAGCGTTTTGTTGCATAAATCGATAAAGGTTGACTCCGTTACAGTCTACTACAAGATATAATTCGGACATTATCTGGATTCAAAAAAATATATTGTAAATAAAATTACCTAAATAAATCTTAATTTTCACTAAAAAAGGATTATTTTTCAAGATTTGTGAGTTTTATTGATTCCAGATATTTCGGCGCAGTTCGTTCGTTCGTTCGTATGAGTCAGTAGCCAACTCTGGTGACAGAGTTTCTAGGACGCCTGAAGGCCTCTATCATGGCCTAACAACTTTGAAAAAGCCGGGACCGACTGCTTAACGTGCCCTCCGAAGCACGGGAACGCTCAGTTGAAATTGCCACTGGCGGTCTTCCCCAACAATTTCCACTCGTCTCTATCCCTATCTCTATCTCTATCGAGTTCTCACAACAACAAAATCACAACATTTTGACATGGGTGACCTAGCAAACAGTGATACACAACAAGAAACACAATATTTGTTAATATCATATAAAATAATGTTTTTACTAAATAAAGATTTTTGATTTGATTGATTTGAGTGATCAGTCAGATTCTCTTCCCTTGCACCAGCTCCCAATCTCGACGGGCCTCACACCCCTGCCAACTGAGGGCAACTCATTTCGCCGCTCGGTTCAGTACTATCTCGCTTCAAGATATTTTTCTTTGTAATTCTATTGTTGGAAGAATCGGCGATGGCTATTCAAGAGGATAGGTAACGGCCACCTTCGCTACTGATTTTTATTTTAACCCGAGGGCTTTCTGGGTATTGATGCTGCGAGCTTTCAGAAATCTATAGGCTACCAAATAACTCAGACATGTTTAACCGTTGTCGATTGACTGAGAGTGATTCTTCCAGGCTGAAGCGCGTAGGCTTAAATTCACTTAGCGTTAAGACGTTCCAAAGTGATCCTTCTGGTTTTATTAAATAAAAATATTTTGAATAATTTGAAAGTGCATTATAGGCTAACCAAATAACTCAGACATCGTTATGCGGGAAATGAGCAAAAGGGGCCAAAAACGTTTCCCATGCAACCCCCGCATGATCCGCGTTTCAAACCCCGCGCTCTCTACATTTATGCAAAATATTTTATAATCCTGTATGAAGAGCATTAAAAAACAATTTCCAACCTGGATATTACTTTTAAAAGTATAAATAAATAATTGAGTCTCGATTTATTTATCTACCTTAGGCTGGCATTGTTAGACAAAATGATTACTATAGAATATAATGCAAATTAATCTAGAGATGCTGTGGGTTTGCAATAAGATAATGGTGTAACGCAGTCGCTAGCGAGTCAGGTGAAGATGCCAAAATCCCTCATTTCACAATTCATCAAACTCAAATAATTTTAAACCATGCTTTAGAATTGGCTAATTTTATTGGACTTGCTGGCGACTTCCACTGATGTCATTATCAAGACTATAACAATAATCACAACTTCAAGACAAAGTTCCACCAGAAAACAAAAGACAGACAACTACTTCCACATGAATCATGAGGTCAATCCCTCCCGCTCCCTTCACGTAGCTCACTGAGTACCTAATAATAAACGTGTTAAAACAAACAGAATAAATAACGCTCTCAGTAGATCGTCATGTCAGTGCCTGATTTACAGAATATTTCTGCTTGGGAACAATGAATCTTGGGTATGAATCAAAGTTGTAAACTGCGGTAGATGTCAGTACACTATGCAAACGTAGATTGAACTAGAGACATGCCAAAAGTTAATGTCAAACTTACAATAGTATTTATTTTGTGGTGTAGTTTCGCCATCTCCCAGTCTCGTTTGCACCCGGTCCGTTTTCACCCGATTTTAATAAAATTTATATCAATAATTTTTATCGCTTTTGCTATTACCGCACGTATAACGTAGGTACACTTTTGGACAGTTTCTTAAAATTACACTTTTAGATTACAAGTCCAGTTGGATTCAAATTTTGTAGATAATTATATCAGTTGGTATTGTTTCTGACTTTTTGTGTTTCGCAATATCAAACTTTTAAAATTTAACTCCACTCTGACTAATTCTATTCTAATTAACAGATAAATCAAGAGCTTTAAATATTGAAGAGACGAGTGTTCTTTGAGCTCTCACTGTGTAGGATTAGAATTGTAGTACCAAATAGTTCGGATGCTCGGTATCTATGCTATGTAGTTCAACGGTTGTCATACACAAAAACTTGAACGCAAGCTGCAGAAGAGCGCGCACGTGGCATAGGTCCTTTCCGCCGTTTAACTGCAGGTAAACATTTTTTTAACAAATTAGGAGTTATGGAATATTCCAGAGCATTGATCTGTTTCTTGAGTCTTGAGTTCTTTCTTCCTTATTTTGTGTCGCTGTAAAAATAATATGTTACTTAAATTTATTACGTTACTCCTATAATTATGCCAAAGCATCTGATTGCGCTTCTTTTTCATAATTATTTATTTTTTGTTTTTATACAATTATCCTTACCGACTTCTTCATTCATGCTCTTAGAATTTATTTTTGCCTGTTTATACAAAGGTTTGTCTCGCAGGCGCAGAATCAAACTCACAACCTCTCATATTCTAGACGGACATTCTTCTACCGTGCCACTGAGATCGTCAAAATGCCACACAAAATAAAAACCCAAAAATGTTCATAATTACGATAAAATACTATGTCATAATATTACGCACTCTAACCATCAAATTTACTAGTAATTAGTAGTTTTACATTTATAATCTCTAACGTTGCCACGGAATTCACAGATAAAGCGCTTCGGAAGCTTTCGTAAGGTATTTTATCGCAAAGTCTATAAAAATTAGAATAAATTTCAATGGTTACAAACAGGTAGCAAAGATTATATCAACGGTTCCAGATAGGTTGTTGATGGGAAGGCCCCATCAGATGATGGGCTTAAATTTACCTTTTATCAGGTTTAAACTTGAGTTAAGCACGAAGGTTTGGCTTATTAATATAATGGTGGCTGACTGTGACTTTATCGGGTTCGAAGGTGGTATCGAAATTAATTCGGAAGAATTTGTACGGGCTTTTATAATGCTTTAATGCATCTTGCTATTACTTTACAACCACGTCATTTCAAGATAAAAGCGTGCTAACTGCTAATAAGTAAGTTCGTATGAGTCAGTGGCCAACTCTGGTGACTGAGTTTTTAGGCCGCCAAAAGCCTCTGTCATGGCCTATGAACTTTAAAAAAGCCGGGACCGACTGCTTAACAAACTAATAAGGCGTGCTTATTTAGTTCCTCAAGTTCTGAGGCTAGGTCTAATTTATTTTAAGGAGAAAGCTTAAAAATATACTGAGTAGTTTAAAAAACATCTATAATAAAACAGCCAGCAAGCTAAAGAACAACGTATCTCGCAAATACTCTTGTGCTGCAAAGTGGCAAGAGACATGGGCTTTAGAAGATTACATTGCAAACGATAAAATAGTGGGTTGATTCAGATAGGTGGTTCTACATCGGCGCAAGGACAAAAGGGATGCGTCAAGACCTCAGAACTGGAAGGGTATAATTTAGCCGATTTATCATAAATGCCCGGGCAAGTTACGGGTGCAACATTCCAATCCCTGCTCCTTAATTTGTGGTCCTTTCTCTCTGTTTTATGTTTTTTGCCGGTCGAGGGTGGCGGCAAAAGCCTTTTTTGCTGTACCTCGTACACAAAAGACCGCCCTAACGGGTTCTTTTGAGGGCTGCGCTTGCGACGCTCCGGTTTTATGGGATTGTTCGAAGTTTATGTGCTGTTGATCACTTATTAAAATTTTAAGGCGATATATCAGTAGTTTTAGTACCGGTGTTAGGGTTTTCCGGTATGGATATTTTTACATATTCATCGAAGGCCAACCAGTTTACTATTAATAACATCCTTTTACAAACAAGTTTTAACTAAATTTGACGAAATTCTTTTTTCAGTTCAATCACACCTTTAAGTTGCGAGTTAATAAGTTTTTTCTTCGTAGGTGTGGTTTATGGTCCATAGTCATCACATCATCGCATAACTAACATCAGATGAGATAGTGGTCGTTTGACTAGCTAAAAAAATCTAAAAGCCTTGCTCACAATCATACAAAAAACCTCTATTAGCTAAGCGTATTTTAAATTTGTCATTGACATAAAGAATGACAAGGAAAGGCAATACTTACCTGGTGGTAGAACTCTTCAGCAAGAGTCCGTCTTGGTGGGTACCACTGCAGTGTTAGATATTCTACCTCCAAGCAGTAGTGTGCAAGCATTACTGTGTTTAGGTTTGAAGGGCACTGTAGCAAGTGAAATTACTGGGCGAAAGAAACTTAACAACAATGTCTCGGAGTGATAAGCGCAGTGCAGTGCCACGCAAACACTTAAAAACTTTAAGCTTTGGGTGGCACTGCATCTGTAATAGTCAGGCGTGGTGCTTAACATCAGGTGGGCGCCTTGATTGTCTTGTCACTTGCTGACATAAAAAAAAAACTTAGCTAGCAGCTAAAATTAAATATATTTATGAATAACGGGGCTAACCTAAGCTTTTGGTCACGTCTATAACAGTCATTAGTCCACGACAGAAGCCTTCAGAGTCCAGAGTTGGCCACTGACGTAAACAAACTTAGGCACTTTAAGAGGCTTTCAGGCGACCTGTTCACTACATCATTAGAGTTGGTGACTAACTCATACGAAATTACTGACTAGAACACGTGATACGACAAATGAACAAAGAAACCTTTAAACGAGCACTTAGTCAATGTTCAAAAATAAACCGTACGGGATTAATTTATTTACCTTGGGGGCATTCGATCTGTCCCGGCTCCCACGAATGGAGTCTAGACGTCGAATGTCTGATTCCTCCCACTCTGCCCGTCAACCGTATATTGACTACTGAGAATTTGTGAACGTTTTAAGATGAGATAGTTTGGACAATCTACTTGACGCTGGTAAGCAAAGCTCTTCAAGGGAAACTGACCCTTTTTCCTGAACTAGAACTTTTATCTGATTAGAATATGATAAAACGTTTAAGGTTACAGCACATCACCTTCGTATGTAGGATGTAGACGTAGTCACGCATAGCACAGAGCTGAGCGTGAAACACTTTGGGTTTCGTTTCGTGTGACGTCTAATAAAAAATGTCATGATTGAACACAATGTCATCACTGCAACGACGTTTCGCTCTACGTAGATACACAGCCTGATTGTTGGGAAGTTAGCTATTAGCAATCACCCGTATAAATGGTGACCCCGTAGAATAGTGCTTACACTCACCACAAGCGCTTTTTAGCGGACGATTGACTAACCGAAGTGTTTTCGGGAAAAACCTAAAGTTATGACAATCTGTTTTCTGTAATGTTTTTCTTTGGGAAACCCTGACTGAAGCTGACGGAATGGTACGAACCCACAAATCGGAAGGACTGAAATAGCTTTATTAGTTTACAAATAGACAGAGTGATCGCCCTCTTATTACCAAACTCAAATTTAGAATGAAAACTTCGACGGCTGTTTAAAAATATGTAGCTAAAGCGTGATGGGTGCTCGTTGATGCATTTTTTAGAATTTTGTCTGTTAAAATTCACATTACAAGCCGAGAGACATACAATACAAAAGCTTTGCGAGTGATATGGCAAACTAAGACGTCAAAGCGACGTCAGTTATACACAATTTCTACATCAAGAAAACAAAATTAACAAACAAATAAATTAGTGTGCACCCCAGGATTACATTCCTTTAACGAAGTGACGACGGAAAGCGTGGCCGAAAGACCCAAAGCGGCAGTATTAATGGCAATAACTTACAAATGAAGTAATGTACTACCGACAAACATCCAAACATCATTGTCTATGAGAAACGGAAAGAAAAAATAAAGAAAAGCCGCTTAAGCGATGCACAAACAAGCTCCGCGGGTGTCAGGGTAAATTCAGTGGATGCTTGCGACTTCTGAGTGGTGCAAGTTGAAAGAGAAAGCGATTCGCGAATCGATTTCTTGTCTAATAACCGTGTCTAATAATGCACCTGTGATATAAAATTTTTCTGTAACTAAGTAAGTTCGTATCTGTCAGTAGCTAAGTGGTAACGGAATTAATAACGAAATTAGGTTTGTTTACAATGCACGAGATGGAGAATCACCATTGATAACCGTTACACAATAATATCTACCATAAATAGTTATCTTTTAGGCCTATTTTCATTTACCTTATACTTTGCAAGAGTGCAGTGACGTTGTCAGTGCAAAGTGTTCGATATGAAAATTAGAACAAACGACTATCGAATAAAAGTAGATTTCTCTAGTCGGTTGTCAGGTCACGTGGTGCTTTTTAGATGGGTAAACTACATTAGAAAAGTCTAAGCGTTTCAACCCGCCTAAATATAAAGTACATCTTAAAAACGTTGCATCGTCGCGTACGCACGTCTGTGAAACTCTGACATCGCTTATCGCTTTTACCACAAACATCAGCCCGCACAGCGAAAACGTCTTTTTCGGACATGTTGCAAAAACAAGTTAATTATTAGGCCGTCGGTATTGTCACAGTAAGCAATCAGTGACAGCACCCTGCAGACAGGGGCGATGCGTTTCATTTACGCACATTCAAAACAATAAGTCTTTTTACTTGGAACTTACAAAAAGAGTATTTGTCAACAATTTGTTTGCCCTATTTGCCTTTATTTACGCTATTAAAATAAGATGTTGACATCCTGTTTCGAGATGCCTACAGTTTTTGTAATGAACTGCAATTGTATTCAGACTGTGTCTAATGCACCCAAAACAATAAATAAAGCACTGGTGGTCTAGGGGTAGTCACCCGCTTTCCGATCCTAAGGTCGTGGGTTTGAAACCGGTCGTGCACCGACGGATTTTTCTATTTGAAAAATGTATGTGCGCAATGCCAATGCTCTCATACGGTGAAGGAAAACATCGTGAAGAAACCGGCATGTCCAAGAACTAAACATTCGTAAGACATGTGCCATCCAACAATCCGCATTGGGTCCGCGGTTTTTTTATACAACTGAAGTGGCAACCAAGCGTACGGCCCAGAAGATGGTAAGCGGTTACCGCAGCCCATGGACGCTTGCAATACCAGAGCCCGTGTTCCGGTGTAAAGGGTATGGTTTCCGGTGAATTTAGTGGCCTCATGTGCCAGTAATTTCACCGGAAACCATACCCTTCACACCGGAACACAGCAATGCGAGCTTTTACTGCTTTTTGGCAGAAATAGGTATGGTGGTAGTACTTCTCCGGACGAGCTCTATCTCAGAGAACTCTACTACTCTTAAACCACCGCGTGGTGGACACACTCACAATCATTCTCGCTCGAGAGTAGGCCAGTGTCCCAGCAGTGGGCACATTAGAAGGCTGTCATGATGATAATGCACCCAAATAGTTCTGACCACAGACTAGGATAATTGAACTCATTTCACCTGGATAGGGTGATGAGCTAAAAGTGTGCAAGGTGCGGATTTGATATCCGCTGCAGGACAAAATGTATTATTTGCATTATTTGTAAATATTCATTCCACGCTGGGTGTTGCAGTATCATGCCCACGGTGTTCTCGAGGGTTAATAAATGAAAACGAAAATAATTCAGAATAATTAATAATTTAGTTAATTATGTTATTTTCATTTGAAAATAATATACAGAACTAGTGCTAGGTCATAAGGTTGTTTTAACTTAAGGCACGTTATTATCATTAATTTAAGAGAGATTTAAGGGCCAGTAATGCGATAAATAAATTTTAATTATGAAACGGCGCTATGGTTACCAGAAAAACGAAAGCTAAATAGGGCAGAGAAATGGGTAGCTACCTAATTGTAAATTAAAAAGTTCGCGGAGTTACGACACCACAGTCCACAATGACACCCGCCAGTTGGTGGTGGGTGGCATCCCCACCGTTCCCCCTCGCAGCACCCCTTTTACCCCCTAGCAGCGGACGTGCGCCACTTCTAGCCTGCTTGCATTTGAAAATAAGCTTTATTAAGCTCGTATTGGTTTCAATTTTGCTAAACTGCGTGTAATTAGAATCTCTGTATTCAGGTGATTTTCGAGGAATTTATTTAAACGAAATTGATTCTTCATGTGCTCATTTTAAGTTTTAAATGTGCTTGTTAGACTTGAATTTGTAGGTTTTATCTGAGTGAGACTTTTGCCTGTATCAGTACTGTAACTTCTGTGCCCCAGTAGGGGTGGGGTAGACGGCCGTGGAAAGCGCGTGACATTTTGTTTTAAAATATTGTCCACGCGAATACATTCACGTGGATCATTTTTAATCGTCTCTCTGCTTTTTCATTTTCATTCCGTTACTGCTAACGTTTCCATTTGATTTTGTTTTTATTCTGACAGAAAATAAGTGAAATGCTTTGTCATTTATAAACTTTTGAGTTATTGGCATCTCTGTTTTTAAGTTGTCATAAAAATACTGTAGATAACTTTCGTATCTAGATTCGTGTGATAACCTTGAGTCTGTATTCGTTAATTCTATTGACGATTTTTGTAGTTTCTTTTTACGCAATACAGAGGCGCTGTATAAAAATCCATGCAAATTGACAGCTGGACGATACGTTAAGGTTTACCAACGTCAAAAATATTTTTCCAGATAGAGGCTAAATTAGAGATAATCATAACATTTTATGGGGACCAATGGGAAAATTAATTCCCGTTCGTCCCCATGTAATTACAAATGGGGACGAGTGGGATTTTTTTTTTCCATTGACCCTCAGTGGGGGAAAAATCTGGGGGTCATTGAGAATAACCCAATTATTCCCCATCCCTAAGATTTATTGAGATAGCTAAGGTAAGTTATTAAACTAAGGTAAAATCTGACTAACATAATTCTTTATTTCTATCTATTAGCGACTAAATACTAACTTAGTATTACCTTTCACATTTTTTAAGTGAAAACCTTAAACTTACAAGCGTAATAAAACTCTCTTAACTAAAATCACAAGCGTGTAAACCAAAGAAATAATCATAACAGTTGAAACATTCCAATCAAATACTACGGTTCACGCGCACCGTGTTATAATTACCTTTATGCGCAGACGCATCCAGCGTGAAAGCACAGAATAAGATGCAGTTACTACAGTGAAATCACAGATGATGTTACAGTTAGTGCAGCGAAAGCTCAATAAACTGCCCTGAGCATTTCCGTCTTTCACGCAACATGTTTGTTTGCTGTAGAGATGTTACGGTGAATGTCTTAATATGTTGGATATAAACATTTACCGGTTAGTGTTGAACAAAATACTTGCTAACAACTGTTTTAGTTTATGAATATCTGTATATAAAAAAGGTAAGGATAAACTATTCAAATTCATGATTTCTTTATCCCCCGATTTTTTTAAATAGGTTTTAAATTAAAGGTGCGAAAATAATATTAATGCAGTAAACTTGTGACTCTATCGCCTATTTTATAAAATTACTTATCTAGTCACCACTACTGTCTTATGTTTTACTCAATAAAATCACAAGGATTACTTAGTAAAACGATTGAACGTTTAACAAGTTATATAATTTATTTTCCTATAACTGATGAGACTGCATAACTAATCCGTGTTATGTTAACCTCCTTCTTATCCTTCTTCGTATCGATGATTGGTAGATACATTAACTTAAAACGATGTTAACCTCTACCAACATAACACATTTACCGTAACATAGTCGTAACCAAATAATTGTCGTGTCAAGGTCGTCCGCTTTCCTCCGGCATTCCCTACGCCCACCGGGATATCTCACACCGATGTTATGTAACACGATAGATTTCGTTACGATTGACATAATAAATCGTTCGTTTCCCGTTATTGGGTAACATTGATTTTTTGATTAGGGCTAAATTAGGTGATTTCTCAATAAATGGAAAGCAGACGTGAGAATGAGATATAATGAAACTTTACTATGACTTGTCTGTATTTTTTGACTACCTACCTACTTACCTTGTTTTGACTGCGGATACCCAGTGTTAGTTTCAGTTAAAATGTTACATTATTAATTTTATAGCATGCACACAGTTTAGTCAAAATCTTACTTTTTAATTGTGAAGGAATTACGTAATATGAAAACATACCATAGGTATTTAAATAATTATATAAACATAGCTTCATATAAAAAAAAAAATATTGAAACATGCAAGTTGATAATTTGAAAGCAAATTAATCAATCGCATCTAGCCATAAAGCTGTGGTGTAAATAAAAGAGACAAACACCCTTAACGGTATTTCCGAGCGTCTTTTCACACCCTCCGACCCGTAGAGAATCCCATCCAGTGCCTCGTGAGTCGTGGGTTGCCAGTGTGGGCTGAAAATTAATTTATTGAAGAAAGCATCTTATTTATTTTTCAATTTCATTCTGATAGTGGGCAATGTAGCCAAGCTTATATTGATTATGAAGAACTGCTAGGTATTTATAAAATAAAAACGACGCCGATTCAAAACGGTCGCGATAGTTTCAGCAGATATACAAAAGGTTGCATGCTCTGATATTATCTTTTAGTTATTTTATACAAAAGATTAAAGTAAACTTGAAATCTCTTTAAAGAGAAGCGCAACTAAACTTATCCTCGGCTTAGGGAAAATTTTCTGTCTGGCAACCCACGTCCAGAACGTCGAGTGGGCAACTTAGGACGGGCAATGCACCTTATTGACTGAGAGCGACCACAGCCGACCTAACCCGACCCCACCCGAGCGTCGCCGAGCTTGCAAGGTTGTCACAACAAACTGATAACTTTGTTCATTAACTTGAATAAGTATATTGTTAAGTTTAGATGATTTTTACTTTTGAACAGTTTCGCTGTATTTCAAACAAAAGGTATTTCAAAAAATATATAAATCAAGTTAAATAAGATTTTTGTTTAACGTTTTAAGTTTCAGATTGTTCAATAAAATTAAAAAAAAACCTTGTCTTATTTAATTCATTCAGTAAAAAATATAATTAATTAATTAACATATAAAATGAAACTGATGAAAATTTAGAAGAACTTGAAAAAGAAAAGAGCATCATGTACCTACGCCTCTCGATTCTTATAATTCGAGATTCATAGCAGCTTATTCTCATAAAAAGTTGTTCCCTTCAAAATGTAGTAATTTTGCAGGGAGAGCGCCACCCTAACCCACCCTCGTCTCCCCAGGCTGGCCTTTTAACGCTGAAGATATTGTCTCCTAAGTTAGATCTGTGTTTGCTGGAGTATACGTGCGAAAAGAAGACAAAACATAGGTTTTATGAATATTTGAGTAAATAGGTACTTGCTATAACTTCGTAGGTAAAATGCTTAAAAGGCAATGACAATGATCTATTTATTAGATAATATGAAAAAGTTTCACCTAAACTATAATATTATTACTACAAAACGATAATATAAAATAATAATATTGTTAAACTTACAAAATCATAACACATTTGAAAAGGTACAACAAATAAAGCCATAATATTAAAATCGATCGTTAACTTTTAAATCTGAGCTGGTAATACGCTATTGATATTTGTGAACAGAAAGGATAATAATATTTGTATATTTAACCACTTTTAAAAGACCTGCCGCGCTTTTTTAAACTATATACTTCACACTATATGGATACTGGTCCATGGTTCTCGTTTTGGTGGACGTGGTACAGTATATTTTACAATGGACGAGGGGCAGGGTTTGGTACTACGTGTCACTATAAACAGGCTTGCAGTGTAAAATAAACTTAACATCACAGACTTTTGGTCTGATACGGCTTGGAAGTATTTTTTGTGTCAAATTAGTTGTGGAATAAGCCTCTGAAGCTAAGAGTTCCTGAGAATGTACGATTGCTAGTAACTCTAGATTTTTTTTTTTTAATAAATCATTTTAAAATCTAGTTGGTAAGTATTTAACATTTTGAGCTCTAGTAATTTAAAAACCTGCAAACTTGAAGATGATTGATGCAGATTTTTAAAGCGCGATAATACAAGTTCCAATGTTAGTATTTTAATTTGAAACTTTTTTTTTTAATGGCCTTTGTGAAACTTTAAAATATAGGTATATAAGATGACTATCAAAAATGTAGTTCTTTTCAATGAGTATATTGAAGTTTTACATAAAACCTACGCAGAATCTAAGTGAAACTTCTGTGTTCCATCTGAATGTGTTGTACCGGGTAGCCGCGTAATTGTTAAACTGAACAGGGGTTGAGCGTCATGTCAACTGTTTCGTCATTGAATAATTGGGGATGTCTGAGCATTTTGCATCGATAACTTATTATGCTTTTGTAGAGCTTTTAGCGCGAAATTAACGGTTACTAGGCACATTTTTACAGATCAACAAACATCCAGGGTTCGAGTTTTGAGAAACTTTTTTGTAATATTTTGCATTTGAGTTTCCAATCAAGTCATCTGTCATTTTCTCTTTATTTTATTTTTGAAGACGTTAGCGGTTTTTAAGGATGTTTTCAGTTTATTTTTCTGTGAGAAGAACCAGTTACTAGCACTAGCAACATACGTGACAGCTGCATGGATGTTTTTTCTGTTCCTGTTTTTTTTTGTGTATGATTAGTGTGTTAAAATGTCATATAATTTTTTTTATGGAATATATTTTTTACGATAGTATTTTAGAAGTCAGTCCTAAGAAAAAGCAAGATACGAAACTGATTGCCTACTATGTAAAAGCTACCTACTACAAGAAAAAATAAAGTTTAAGTATATTCAAACAATTAACCCCTAATAAAACTAAAGATCCTAATGAACTCGATCGTTATGTTTTCAAAGCCTGAATGAAATTAAGTGGCCAGATACCGATCACGAACTGCCGCGCTACAATACACTCCATCCCTTATTAATTATTTTATTGTAAGCATAAAGGATGCCGTAATCGTCAGAATAATAATAACATCGCGTCACATAAAGAACCCTTAGTAGCGGCAACACAAGCGTAAAAATGATACGACGCGCCACCAATATGCTTGTGTGTATTAGTGTGCATTAGATTTATTCGACTGGGTCACCCATACAAGCGTACAGCTACCCTGAAACGGGGTGCGCTTGGTTGTGCCCCCGCACTAATACAAGCGTAGGGTTGGCACCGCTCGGCCGCCCGCCAGATGGTCACGCACACACACAAGCCGCGAAAGGGAAAGCTACACTGTGTAAACAAATCGCGGGACAACCGTCCCTCTCGGTTACAAAGCTCGTGTGAGTCACATCATTGTGTGCTGTCGACACGAGAGGACGTAGATTGTTCTGTGAAATTGCCAGGTAATAGGCCGTGGGACTATAGTATTACACTTACTTATTGAGGTTTAGCCGCTCAACGGTCTAAATTGAATGACTATCAGATTACCTTATTGGTGACATTTGAAAGCTTTAAGTGGGGTGGTTTCCTGGTTTTATTGGATTAATTAACTGATCTGTATTCATGCTGTATTGTTTTGCAGTAATTTTCTAAATATACTTGTGTTGTAATTTATAAACATAAAATAACATGCTTACCGAATTATACATAAACACATGCTTTATACATTTTGTAAATACTTGTTAAAGAAAAAAAATATGCCTACAAACTAAGCAAAACGTTCGGTGTTTGAACTCCGCACGTGCCATGTCAGAGCCCAAAATAGAATACTGCTACTAAGTGTCACTATATTTCAGTTCAATTTCGTTACCATAAATAGAACTAAACTAGTGACGAAGAAGAGCTAAGTTACTATAAGATGACGCAAATATTTCCTCTGTTGACGTGTTTGTAAGTGTCATGGCGCGCCGTGTCGCCACGGGGCGATGACGACACAGATTTAAATTGGTCCGAGTAAAGCACCCGGCCGCATTTCCGTAGAAAGCAAAAAGCTCATTCACATCCAATCAGATATTTAGAAGTATGTATTCACAGTCTTATATTTCTATTCTTTTTCTATTTCTATTTCAGTATCTAATATATTCATGTGTGAAATAAAAAATACTGAAACAACGAATTTACTCTTTTTCTTCTTACATCTATTTAATATATACTAAGCAGCTTATTATGGGTACCTAATAGGTAGGGTTTGGCTTTTTATTTGCACAATTTTAAGTTTATGTTAATGGTCACTCCAACCCGCCCCAACACGCGTAGGTATTTAGAAACGTAAAACATAACTACAGAAAAAAATCAATAGAAATATTGTGACAACTAACGTTCAGTTGCAGCTCAGTTCAGCTTTTTATTTTAAATCTTAAATTAAGAAGATTATTAGCAAGAGGTTCTCTTGAATTCAATTCATAACAAAAAATAAGCAGAGTTGAAGAGGTAAAAAAAATGTTAGCTGTTCTTTTTTAATAAAGAAAGACTACAAAAATATCTTACTCAATAAACCGGCGTGAATTTAATTTAGCTGTTTATTATAAAAAAGAGGCCTTTGGGTGGCCTAAAAACTTGGTCACCAGAGTTGATCACTGACTTATATGAACCTACTTACTTGCTTTTTTATAAAAAAAAAAGAAAACATGCGCCGGTAATCTGCTTTCTTCGTCAAGGCCTTAGGGCGACACCTATTCGTGTATAATACGTTATTGCCGTCTGAGCAGTGCCACCCCTAAACTGAGTAGCGTACGCTACGGAATAGAGATGGGGTTACAGTTGTTTTGTCGATATCGATGTTTTTAGTAACGCTTTGAATATTGTTATGTAAAAAAATTTAAACAGTGGTTTTACGTCCTGGATTGAAAAAAATTGTCGCTACCAGTAAACCACTATTGCTTCAACACTACTGAATAAATGACTAGTATATAATAATAATAGTATACTTACTCCACTCTCGCTCAAGAGTAGGTCAGTATACCTACCAGCAGGGACCAGAGCATAAGTAGGCTGTCATGATGATGATGATGACGATACTGGCTTAGTAATACGCTTCGACCACATTCGAAACTAAGGTTCTAAACCAGTTTCGAAATAAGAATAGTAGTAAGTTATTACCCGCGTATTGAAACAGTCACTGTTTATGCTTATAATAATATGCCACCTAAAGCTCACAGGGTGTCAGATAGTACTTAAAAATATACAAACTGCGTAAATTATTTTTTATGTCTGTTTAACACACTCATCAAACATCGCGTTAAGTGTCGAAACAAACCAAGGTATTATGACTAGTATTGTTAATTCAGAATCACCCTAAAATTTATTATGAGTCGTAGAGCGAGATTATACTCCAAGCAGCGTGTTTGAAAAGGACGGACTATGTCTAAATGAGGGGGTGTCGTAAATAAATTTCTGCACTTACATCGACGATATCCTTAGTAATAAAGTGTAGCGAAAGAAAAAGCGGCTTTATATTCACGACGTAGGTCTCGAAATGGCTTGTTAAAGTGTTAATAGAAGAACAATGTGGTGGACTCGAATGAGGAAACGGATTACGAAGTATCGGATGCCTTCCCAGTATTTACAGCAGATTATTATTTGGTTTTAATTGTTATAGCTTTGAGCAAAGATAACGGGCTTAATACTGGGGGCTATAGAGATTTTTTACAGAAAATAGGATAATTCATAACTATTCTACCTTCCACCGATATGGTAGGTAATCTTTATGCGAAAAAAGGTGAGAAAAATAATAGTAGAGTTCTTTATGATAGAGCTCGTCCGGGAAGTACTACTACCTATTTCTACTGCTAAACAGTAATAATCGCATTTCTGTGTGTCGGTTTGTATAGTTTCCGGTAAAGTTACAGAGGCATAAAGACTTTCGATCTACGTCTCAGAGTAGCAACACGCGAGTGATACCGGTAACCGCTTACCATCATTTTGGGCTGAACGATTGGTTGCCACTTAAGTTATTTTGGAAAAAATATGATAAGTGAGTAAAATAAGTTTGTGTGAGTCTGTGGCTAACTCTGGTGGTAGAGGTAATAGACCGCTTGACAAGGCCAGGACTGACGTCTTCACGTGCCATCTGAAGCACGAAAGCGCTCAGTTGAAATTACCACTGGCGGTCACCTATATGGTGACTACGCAGAACAGTGCTTAACTTCGTTGATCTACCATGAACAACAAAGCCAATCAGTCTTAAATGATGATGATCTCAAACATAGATGATGAAATTTGGTTTAAAATAATCAATTCTGAAAGCGCTGGCGCAGACTAACAAAGTACTTTTTTATAAGAACTTATTCACAATATCCCCTTGGCAGTTTGTTTTCAAAGTACTCAGCAGATGAGACTATTTTCTAGGATGGAAATGCTATACTTTATTGCCATCTATCTATAAAGTAAGTTACATGGTTGAGATCTTGTCTGGTACTAAAATAATGTTCAAAATGTCGTAATTTTTCAGTCGCTTGGATGAATGACTGATTGACTAGCTAATATTATCAAAGCACATCCAACATTGTAAGTCTTAGAGAGCTGAAATTTTCAAGTAAACCTGTATTCCTTAAAGTGTAGGGGAAGAAAGACATTCTCGAAACTCAACTTTCAGAGGATGCAGTGGGAACAAAAAGTAAGCATGAAAAATCAAAGCCGACAAAGTCGCAGAACGCTCCTAAATAAATAAATAAATAATGCTGGACAATCTACACAGCATCATCTAGCCCCAAGCTAAGCAGAGCTTGTGTTATGGGTACTAGATGACTGATATAATTAATACAATACAATACATAGATATAATATATTTTTATTATGCATAGAAAATACCCAGAACACCCGGAACAAATATTTGCCGATCGTACAAACATTCGTCACAAGGCGGGAATCGAACCCGCAACCTCCTGCGTCGCAGGCAGCCTCGCCCGCCGCGCCACATCAGTCGTCAAAGTTCCGCATAATAAAAAATACCACAACACCTGTCCTAAACTGTAAAACTAATATCATCCCCTATCATCCCTAGGGTGCAAGGTCCTCAAGGAGCCTTGTCACCGCGAGCTGCCGGCTGATTGATCGTCTCATTTGAATCCTGTGAGATTCGATTATGATTAGTTTTTATATCGGTTTTATAGAATCGACCCTGGGGACAAAGTCGTTGAAACTAGACAGAGTGCATGACGTCACTATGAATTAACGTGACCTATCTTGTATTTTCCTGCTAACCAAAGGGTTAGGACTATCTGCATCCCATGTCGGAATTAAATTATGACTGAGATATTATAGGGGTCGGTCGATAAACTGTAACTGTTACGCCTAGCAAAACATGCTAAAGTAAAAAACCAAATAAAGTTATATCAGCTACCAACCGGTTAATTCAAAAACGTGTGTGTTCAGTACTGACAAAGGTTAATGAGTACTTATTTGATGTACGCAGCGCATTTAATTTAGCGTACCGAGAGTAAACAGCCGTCAACACGATCACCCGGCGTCATAGTTTGTTCACTGAAAACAAGGGTTTATTTTAAGGCTCTATTTCAGTCGCTTCGATATGCGTTGTTGTGATCGACTTTTCTGTTTACTTTCACATACGTTCAGGTTTGAAGGTCGTTGTAGCAATTGAAATTACTGGACAAAAGAGACCTAATACGTAGGTAAGTCTCGGAATGACGCAGTGCAGTGCCTTGTATAACTTTAAAATTTAAAGCTTTTAGCGATATGGTCTGGCGCTTAATAGGCGTATATCTTGACTGTCTTGTTATTTTATTTTATGATAAACTTGCACTAAGCTTGCTTTTTTAATATTTTGTCAGTGGAAATGGCTCTCGTCGATAATTCGGACTAAGAACTCTAATAAAGACCTGTACGTAACGGAAATGTACTGCTCAAGTTGCGCAGTATACAGTCACAGTCACAGTTCACTCTGTGGTACAGTGCTACTCTCTGTACTTTTCTTTTATGTCAGCAGGAAGTCCTCCTGATGTTAAGCACCACGCCTGACTATAACAGATGCAGTGCTACCCAAAACTTAGTTTTAAAGTATTTGCGTGGCACTGCACTGTGCTTATCACCCGAGAGAGACATTGTTGTTAAGTCTCTTTCGGCCAGTTATTATTTCAATTTTGATTTAATGATGTTTTAAATTCAGAAAACAAGGTGTCATAACGTTTGAACTTTGAAAGACACGTTAGCTACACTGAACAGTAAGGGTTAGTTTCGTTTGACGATTGAACAATTTGAGGTTAACGTTAGATGGTGCAAATCACCCTAACTCATACAAACTTACTATTTGCTATTTATGGAATAGTTTAGATAGTTCTCACTATGCATGACTCACAATTTTATCGATTGGCTTGGAAATACTCTCCGTTATCTGCACAAAGGGTAGATAAAGTGATTTTGTCGAACGTTATTGCCCGGATGGCGTGTAATTGGTCAGTTTGCTTTTTCGATACTGCGCTATAAACTATACAATGTAGTTAGCTACTGGTTAATATAGACAAATAATCATCATCATGACAGCCTTCTAATAATCCCACTGCTGCCACACAACACAATCCAATATTGTTACGGTACTTTGATGCATGAACTTTATTCCACTCTCGCGTTAAGTCGCGTGGTATATATATTTTTTAGAACGGTTTAAACTAAATTGACGACAAATTATGTATTAAAAATACAATACTATAGTTTTATATTTATATTGTAAATATAATCAAATTGACAGTCAGTTATATACAAGCAGAATTTTTTCCTCTATCCAATTACTGTATTTTGAAACTCTTGTATAAACACCGGGGTAGACATCGTGAGCGCATCCTTCGCCCCAGGATACGATGCCAACTAAATAGTTGTTGGCTACGAGCGGCCCACCAGAGTCTCCTTGGCACGCGTCTCTGGCAGGGTCAGATGCGCCAGCGCAGATCATCTCTGATGTTACGTTTGCCATTCCGATGTACGCGCGATAGCAAGAATCTTGGTTTATAATTTGCACTCTAGCTGCCAAAAGGACTGGTGATGAGGGTCCTTCAAACTGAAATGATAATAATAAGACATCGTTATAAAAATACCGTAAAAAATGACTCTTGGGCTTTTTATGGGTATCTAAGTTCTTTCTAGATAACTCATTGCAAGAACGTAAACAAAAATCTGTAACAAACACAGGGTTTCCCAAAACAATCAAATTATAAAAAAAAAACTTTGAATACCAAAATAGACAAAGGAAACGAAATAAATTTACTTTTGGATTTTATCGAGTAGATTAGTTAATTGACGGCCGGCACTGTTGCAATTAATTGATAGAGCGGCACTCATCAAACCTTTTGCGGACATTTACTTTATTATTGTACTCACCGAGGTTGTTCCGAATCCAGAGACTAAAGCTTCAGTGCCATCGGGTAATTTAAAATCTGATGGTGCAAAACTTAAGGGACGCACACTTGGACTGAACATAATTTCCTTCACAGTTCCCAATAACGCTATGTCATTGACCATTATGCTTTCATTGTTCAGTTCGTGTATGAAAACTTTAGATATATCATACATTACTCCACCAGACACTTGTAAGTTGGTTCCAACCACTGCTGTTACTGATGATGGATCTGAAATATATCTGGAAGAAAATAATGATGTAATAAAATGGAAGTACGACTCACATGCTTCGATAATATATTATTTTTTACTATAAACCTTTTTTTGGCGCAAACACCAAAAACAAGGTTATTGTTTTTGGTGTTTACGTTTGCGTAAAAAAACATGATGACATAGAGACTTGTGATAACAAACAGTTGTAATTTTTAAAGTTTAAATTATATTTTTTTTTGAATTTTAAAATTACAATAATTGTAATAAAAGATCTTTCTTTTGATGGCTTCTTAGTCCAGAAAACAACCTAAATACTCACTCTTCCACGCAATGGGCAGCAGTCAAAATGGCTCTGTTGTTCAAAATGACTGCTCCACATCTGTGCACCCAGCCTGCGTAAGCTCTTCTCTTCAAGGAGACTTGGTAAGGTACATCTGTGATGTCTACTTCGAATCCATTCACTATTCTTGCTGAGGACTTTGCATTTGCAGCTTTATTTAACTCTAATGATGCTGCAAAACTCTGGCTAACTGAAAAAAAAAGCGCACCAACAAACAATATTTGCACTGAAAACTTCATGTTGTCGAGAATATGTATCAACTAACGATGGTTTTTGGTAACAGACTCAGTTTGCCTAAATAAGATACATTATCTTTAATATTATCAACTAGTTTATCTCTAGAATTTCTAGCTGTATTGGTTTATCTCTTATTATTGGATACAATGTTTTATGAAGTGCACATGATAAAAATACGTCTTGCCACTGAAGTGCCATATATTCTGCTGTGCTGTGTTGAGATTTACTGTTAGCAAGTAAAATGACTGTGTGAGAAACCTAATAACTACGTTTCAGGGTGACTTGACCATTTCGCCATTTAGCTAAATCAAAAAGAAAAATCCTGTCTCCAAAACCCCAATTGCAAGTGAACGGGCCAAACTCATTGAAATGTTATAAACATTATGTATTTTTAATTGAGGAATCCAGAGCGCGAATGAATGAACACCCATTCACAACTCGAGACCATTACCATATTCACGATGTCATAAGCTTAACAGTCGTAAAAAGGTGCAAAATTATATTAATAGCGCTTTAATACGACCCAGTCAATAATGTGGGGTTTTATCGGCCTTTGATTGCCGATGTTCCGAACTAAGGATATTTATGAAACATTAAAAATCACTGGGAATTGAGAGGTAATGAGCTGCACTCTGTCGTAGCAGTCGTTCCTTACATACTCGTATTTACTAAGTTAAGCGGCTTATGGATTGATAACCGTGGTTTTTAAATCTGGGTGATTCTGGGTGATTCTGCAGTAGTTAGGTCTTGTCGGAAACTTTCAGACGTCATCAATGTCATAACTTTTGCTCTAATTATAAACGTTGAATAAATTTTTCGAGACCGAACAAATTTTCCAAACTGTGTACGTTAATTATGACACTTGCTTTTTAATTTTGAGCTTAACAATATTGAATGAAGTTTGTTTGTGTTTATTATGACACACACCACACCGCATATAGTTTGTTACCATCTCACTAATCAGAGCAACCTTATAACTCTTGATTCACTTATTTGTAATATTTTTATTGAAGGCACTGCTGTTTTTTTTTGTCCCAGTACCTTATCAAAATCTAAGCGTACTGGTGAAAGGTTATTTTATAGCCTTTTGCTTCTCATGATCAAGCGGTCTATCTGTCACTAAGTTAATTCAAACTTCAATTCCACAGTTTAGACTGCCCAAATTGATCGTAATAAGTGTATTGGGCAAGATAAGATAGTGTTCATTAAATCAATAGAAAGCCGCGTTGTGTGTATCGCTCGTTTTACACCCACATACAACATTCCAACGGGAGCCAAAGACCTCTCGCTTCCTGGATCGCACACAACCGAAGAGCTCGATACTCGTTTTATACTGCGACTTAGAATATTACAAATAAACTATTCAATAACGTATCCAGTTCTCTCTGCTTTCCTCCAGAAAAAAAATCCTTCGCATGATTACTCTCAGTATAGATACGAGCCAAAAGCTCTTTTTAACTGCAGTTTTTTTAAAATGGACTAATTAGCTGTTTGACCGTCTGACGTTCTGTCACAGCTTTACCCGGACCAGTTAGAGCCCTCCTTATCTGAGGGCACGGCGGCAGTGCCATTTTTGACCCCTGATGGATTTTCTTGGAATAAAATTGATCTATATGGTGACACTATTATCATACTAATCGAGCATAGTGTGATCTAGCTAATGCGAAATAAGTTCGTGTGAGTCAGTTGCCAACTCTGTTGCACAGTAGGAATCAGACGAAAATGGTCACCCGTCGATACTTGCTCTGTAGTTCGTCAACGTATGTCAGATGTATTAAAAGGTCTTTTGTTGAATAGTTTTTCGCCCTATTTTAAAGTCTAAGCAACTGTTGTCCAAGCATGCACGTGCTACTTTTTCTTAATTTTTTGTTTGCTAACTTTGAGTGACTAAAATCTAGATGCTCAAAAATCTTTCTGAATAGTCAAAGAAAGTTTTTGTAAAACTTATCCAGCTACGCTATTATTTTTTTTACGGACAAACAACCAGCTGGTTTTTGTATAGATATTCCCAGATGAATAGATTTAGAAAACAGGATTGTTTTCTTGCTTGTTACGTATTTGAGCTTGGGTGTTTTATTGGTGAATAAAACTGATATCAAGATTAAGGTCTTTGGCTTTTCTAAACTTGTTGCTCGTTTCTGTGCGCCGAGTCGCCAATGCTATATTGTGACTGTGTGAACTGAACTCTAAACTTTAGAACTAGTGTTATTTAATATACAAGGACTAGAGTTCAAAGTCAAGTGCAACTCAAAAGATAAGGTTGTCTTTCCCATATAGCGCAGAAGGCAGGGCCACAGTCAACTAGTTTTTTAAACTAGAGTTTTGAGGCTAGTCAAGGATTGACATCTTTCTGTTCCCTTGCGTTGCGTTAGATTCGTACCTTAGTGGTACCTACCCTTGCATTTGTTCCA